>CM041046.1:11870754-13244165 GCA_023078785.2 Hyles euphorbiae
CATTTTATGTCTCAGGATGGCGAGCGGAGTGGAATGCCAACCACTGGTTTGTAATTCAAGTTGTTGTTTGATTTTGCTTCTATTCATGAGCGAAATATATCTTACATAAAGCTGAATATGTGTGTACATGAATGTAAATATGCTGTCTTTATAAAGCGAACATTTCAAAAATCTTTACAAACCCGAGAACGAACATTTAATTACAGTAGATCATTTGAAAATGAGCTCGTTCCCTGCATTTCCTTGAATCGCCGCCTGAATCCAATCCAGACTATTAATACGACTAATAGTATTACGTAAGGAAATTGATGCAAAATTCCAGCGACGCTTTCCACTCGGGATTAAAACGTAGAAAGAGAATACAGTAAAGTGGGCCGATATTTGATCCGATTAAACTTAACGTTGCGGCGCTCTCCGAGGACGCTGTATAGATCTGAGGATGTACAACTTTATAAATAAACTTCTTCCTTTCTTTCAAATCGGGCTATGCAAAATAGTATAAAAATGGAAATTTAATTAATTTTAATTTTATTTGATATTGTAGCTCTATCTACTTAAATAAATACCTATATAATGATATGATTCAATGAATTTTATCGTATCTAGGATCTATTTATTACTAAAAATACTCTTGAATTATTTTAAACGTGAACTAATTCATAGCTTTATTAAATTGGATCTAAGAAAGCTATAGTGGTGCCAAAATCTTTACCTTTCTCAAATTTACATGCCAATGTTTATCTTCAATTCTTCTTTATCCTCAATTGATACATTTTACTCTCGACTGCCTCAGTAGCGTAGTTTTATCAGAGTACGGTTACAAAGCTGAGGTTTCGGGTTCGAATCCCGGGTTGGGCAAAGTGACATTGAATTTGTCTATTCACTATCACCACAGAGTCAGGAATTTGTGCCCGATATGGCGATAGGCACACATCATCATCACATCTTGAGACGGAACATACAAGGCGAAATGCGGGTGGGGAAATCCTGGCACCTCTGTATACCCTTTCTGAGAAAAAGGCGAGAGTTTATGTATGTTTATGTAAGGCATTTTGAGTCTCTCTCTGATTTTCTTCAACCACATAAAATCTACTCAATACAGATCACCCCCAATGTATGTATGTATCAGCCCATATACGTCCCACTGCAGGGCACGGGCCTACTCTACAATCGAGAATACGATTGACAGTGGTTAGGCCATATAGTCCACCACGCTGGCCTAGTGCGGGTTGGCGGACTTACATACCATAGAAATTCTTATGAATCGCTATGGTATGCAGGTTTCCTCACGATGTTTTCCTTCACCGTTTTAGTGCGTGGTGATTGATTATCAATACACACATGACTCCGAAAAGTCAGAGGTGTGCCCTGGGATTCGAACCCGCGACCAAAAAAAACAGTTTGGAAAACCATTTAGAAATATTTCTTTATTTAATTTTCTTCTTACTATTTGAAACTACTTACCATATATAGCGTATTTATTCCTGCATTTGTCAAAGGGAGAAATAGCCCACTCAATTTTACTCCAATACGCACACACGTAAACCGAGTAGCAGATGAGCCCCATGAATATTGAAGTGTTCCGGATGTTGTTTCAATGAGTGCTTACCGAGAATGGCGACCGTCCTTGTTTTGCCTTTCAATAATTGTACGTTTATTTCATTGTCTGCTCCATGTGAAGGAAACTGTTTTAATAAGGGTTAAAAGTTTATTCATCTATCTAGCTTTTTGTCTGATGCACTCGTGGACATCTTACCATAATTTTTTGGGTTCCATTCCTATATAACGGGTGTCGTTTTGAGTTCGAATTTTACAGAAATAATGAAAGGTTTTGACGTATTTGGCAATCATTATCTTTGATGGCTGTCTGTAGGGTCTGTATCAGCCCATATACGTCCCACTGCAGGGCACGGGCCTCCTCTACAATCGAGAGTACGATTGAGAGTGGTTAGGCCATATAGTCCACCACGCTGGCCCAGTTCGGGTTGGCGGACTTACATACCATAGTTTTTTTTAAACCGCTATGGTATGCAGGTTTCCTCAAGATGTTTTCCTTCACTGTTTTAGTGTGTGGTGATTGACGATCAATACACACATGACTCCGAAAAGTCAGAGGTGCGTCTTGGGATTTGAACCCGCGACCACCGTGAACGTGTTGGCAGTCGCGTCTAGTCCGTTTACTAATAGGCCACCACGCACTTGATCTTTGATGTATGTATGTTTTTTACATACCATAGTTTTTTTTTTAAACCGCTGTGGTATGCAGGTTTCCTCAAGATATTTTCCTTCACCGTTTTAGTGCGTGGTGATTGACTATCAATACACACATGACTCCGAAAAGTCAGAGGTGTGCCTTGGGATTTGAACCCGCGACCACCGTGAACATGTTGGCAGTCGCATCTAGTCCGTTTACTAAAAGGCCACCACGCACTTGATCTTTGATGTATGTATGTTTTTTATTGCAATGAATGACGAGACAAGCATGCCATTCGCATAGTAAACTATGCAACAAAGGATTCGAACAATCATAGATAATTGCTAAATCAAACAACACCATGAGTTCCAAAGCAATGTTCCTCATTTCATGAATCATGATGTCAGGTAATTATATTCATTAAACTGAGAAACCGCTCATATATCAGCTAATACGGAATACAGTCTAATACCAGGATACATAATTCTAGCGCATTTAGTAAGCGCTTCCGCGACGTCTAAGTACTAGGAAACGGCAATAATTAACGTCTAGTGGCTTAATTGAACGCCGATGGTTATAGCGCTATGTGAAACCTGCATTACACGCGCTAACTTACTTAGCAATAAATAATAATAAATACCTTCGAATTAACTCCACAATTTTAAATATGTTATAATATATATATTCTATTTACTAGTCAGTGTTATTTGCATTATATGCAATGTATAAAATATGACACGATAAAAGGCTTGTTATGCTTCGCAGAATATAAATATTTAATGACTTTCCCTTATGAAACCTGATGATTCTTTTATATTTATTTGAACGACCCAACAGAGTAATGATATTTTTTTACACATTATACGGGATTATCATACGGCTTATTGCGGACGATTCCTTCAATAATGAAGAAGATGTTTATGGTTTCCGCTAAAAACCTACAGTATCGTTTTAAAAATATAAGACGTAAATATTAATAATATTCAATTTCCCTATACAATTAGATTTTTAAATTATTGTATAAAAAATAATAAACTGTAACTAGTCCTCACTTATTTTACTGCTAAGTGACAGACGCAAAAGTTAGCTGATTTAGTTTCATGCGTAGGTCGCTCGCCTACAAATTTAATTAAATGTCGACTGCTTTGGAAGCCTCACTTTACTTGCCAAGTTAAAATTGTTAGTAGAGGTAACTGATGAAACTGCCAACCACGAGTGTTCGACCACGCGTAAAACTGAACTATTTTAATTGAACATTTAGTAATAGGCTAGATAAACTGTTAGAAAAATATTCGGAATACTACAGAGTACACAAGGAGGCTTAAATTCGGGTTTGACAGCGATCATGTTTGGTACTGAAAATCTTGAATCTCGATTGTTTGAAAAGCACTTTATTCTAAGAGTCCCCGTTGTTGCTATGAGATTAATTCCTGTCATAAATTCTTTGGAGGGTTTGAAAATATAGTACCAGATTTCGACTATAGATACTTAAAAATATCCATTTCTCTACCAATCTCAATGTAAGAATTGTTAATGCTACTGCCATGAGACAACCAAGGACCGTTTTAATTAAAAATTGCATCAAATTTTTTTAAAATATTCATAGCCTAGACTAGCGTTATTTTTATACCTATTCTTATTGACATAAAAATAAGGAAAGGGCGGAAAGCGCGTAAAGTGTTCCGACGTAAGTGGTGCGCGCGCTCCAGTACATCTCTTTTGAAAATGCTTGCTTATATTAGGACAGAGAGTTAAATAAGAATGAAGATAATAATGTTTATCATCGTTTGAACGAAACCTATTATATTAAGTTTATTTAATATTTATTTTAACGCGTATTTCACGGTCATCTTTTTGCAACTCCAAATATGTTTAATTCAATGCCAATTATTTTATTTTCAAATTCTAAAACGGTAACCCCAATTTTACATGCGAATTAAAAATATATTTTTAATTAAATAAAAGTCTGGCGAACAAAGGCGGCGGCATAACGATTAACGAGGTGTCAAAAATCCCGACGAACAGAGCAAATATCTGTTCTAGTTCACGTGACGCCCTGTGTCGAGTCGAAAATTCCAGTAAACTTTCAACTGACATCAAATGCACACGTATTTACCGGGTTACTACTCTACATGATAAAACAAGGGGTTTGTATGACATAGTAGGAGTGCCATAACTTCTTTAGCACGGGAAATAGTCAGTTGAATAATGCTTATAAAAAAATTGAGGATGCTAAAGACTAACATATAGATTCTTCTCAGAAAAAAAGACACTGACTCAAGCCAAATTTATAGCAATGTTAAAGAAAATTTGTTGTCTTAACCAAAACGGACAATGATAAATTAAAATTATATACTATTAGCTTTCGAAGAGTTTTTATATTTGACTCACCGTATTTATTGGAGAAGATTGATTATATTCCTCTGTTCGACTATTAAATCTTTCATGCGTTTTTGCTACTTGTGTTCATTAATCACGCGTTTACCCAGCATTCACTTTTTGCACGGACCGTTTCACAAATTCATTTTTCATTAAATCATTGAGCTGAAAATATTTGATTAGTAACCGATGGTTTTAATATTCATACACAATTATAATATAACCAGCGGGCCGGCCAGGCTTTGCCCGGGTAATTTTTGAGTGCAATCCACTTTAGAAACAGGAGCTATTTCACGTGATAACTATTTTAAAATATTTATACTCAACGATACTGCAGTACTTTAAAAGTACCATCACATTCCTTTGGGTGTGAAATAGTACCAAATATATTTAAAATTCCTTATCCCACGGGAACACTAAGTTTTGTCGGGATGAAAAGTAGCCTACGTGTTAATCCAGGGTGTCAGCTACCTCCATATCACATTTCGTCAAAATTGATCTAGCAGTTTGAGCGTGTACAGGTAACAAACACACCAACTTTCACATTTATAATATTAGTAGGATAATATAATATATCAGCGTGGCGACTATGTGTATTAAATAAATCAGGTAATTGCTAATTAATATATTTCTTTAAAATTCCCTGCGATAGTATAATCACCAAGGTAACAGCAAGATTTTGTGATAAAAATTTTGAGACACTGTTCATGAGCGGGCATTTTTATTCTTGCTATGATGTTATACCCATCATTCATAGAGATATATAAAAATATGTTACATACAAATCCTGTCATCCGTTTCTCTATATATCACTCTTAGCCCTCTTGTCCACGCACGGTTTTGGGCGTAAAATTCCACGGCAAATACGCCATGCGTTGACACGGTTGTCAGTGTTGTATGAATCACTATGAAAGCTTGTCCACGTACACACAGCGGCGACTACGGTGGCGGGTTTGCCGTGCCATGTACAAACTTGCACGTTTTGTTAATTATACGGCTATCCCGCTGTACGGTGAAAAAAAGAGTAATGGACAAGAGGTCTAACACTCTCTTTCTCTTTACTAGTCTAAAAATTCAGCATATAGAACTATGACCAAAGCTCAAGTTAATTTTGTTTAAAAAGCCCCTGCCTAGTAGGTAAATTATCTAGAACTAATACAATTAAATAAGCCATATATATAAGCCTAATATTTATTTTTATTAACTTTATATACCAAACAGTATACAGGCGGACGTAATACCTGACGCATTCTCTACCAGTCTTCCTTTTGGTGAAGTAGAAAATAAATCCTTAATAATATTTGTATTATATTGTATTGTATCAGCCCATATACGTCCCACTGCAGGGCACGGGCCTACTCTACAATCGTAAGTACGATTGAGAGTGGTTAGGCCATATAGTCCACCACGCTGGCCTAGTGCGGGTTGGCGGACTTACATACCATAGAAATTCTTATGAATCGCTATGGTATGCAGGTTTCCTCACGATGTTTTCCTTCACCGTTTTAGTAATATATCCTACTAAAACGGTAATCGTCGGTCGTAATCGTCTTAATAATAATATATCCTTAATATATCCTTCAAATCCTCCAAACCTGTAAACAGCAAACAAACCTTTTTCATCTTTGTGCATTCAACACATCGCCCTGGAGAAATTTTATTCGATCGTAAAGCATCCTGATTTAAAATTGCCTGTACGTGAGCGCTTACAGTGAACCCTCGCTTCATGTACTCAAGGAGGCTACGATCTCAAGGGCAGTGTGGACACCGTCTTATCACGTTATTGGATAATAAAAGATTTATAGGAAATTCCTTAAGGCTTCAACGGAAGTTAAAATTTTGGTCGCGTATTTATTTGGTTGTTGGTATTGATTTTTACTTCTAAATTCTGTTTTTAATTTACGTCCATTGCGACATATCTCAAATAATTGTTTGAATATAAATGTATAAAAAATACCAGATTAAAATAAATATACCAATCATATTCAACAATTGTTTATTCAAATTTAAAAAGCTCTATTAGGATTTTAAACCACAACATAACAAGAGAATTTAAGTTAAGGTAAACATATTTTATCAATTAGTGACGAGTTTACATCTAATAAACAGAAAACAGGTATTCAATACTTCATCGTAACTGTATTCCAATCACCATTATGTTCAATCATCCTCCTTTACCAATATAAAGGCAATCAGAATCATCGCTCTATTTCAACTACCGTTAGCAGTCGCTTTGCTATACCAATATATTATGTATGTTATATTTTTGAAATTCTTATTATATTAAAATTATTTATTAGGTAAATCTTGTTGCTTTTTTGTTGTAATAACGTTTATAAATTTTGATAAAATTTTTATCATTATGCTTTTTGGCTAGTTTTTATTTTGTTTTGTTTTTGTTATTTCAGTTTTTAAATGGTGCTATAAACAATGATATATTATACAAATAAACATCATTGGCTATAAATTGTTAATGATGTGATGAGACTTGTTAGTAGCAATATGGTTATCTTATATTTCAGTTCTATAAACACATGTATGAGTCTGTAAGTCTCCTTAAAAATAAATAAACTAAAAAGCAGTAAAATAAGCCCAATATCACAATAAAGCGAAGATTAACCCTCATACTCATAAATACAGGCCTTCGTATTACCGAAATAATTACCGGAACGGCAAACATTTCGTGTACATTTCTAACGAGGTCTCAGCGAGGTGACTCAATAGTTTATTCATGTAAAAAGCGGATGATTCCTGAAATCGCTCCGGTTTTGTTCTCTTACGGGAATCGACGTCTCTCTTACCCGCCGGTATTGACATTCCGTAGATTGTACGAAAGAGGTCTGATGGAACGAATAAAATATTTAAAAAGGTTTATCCGTATACTGTAGGGTGATTTGAAGTAGTTTAAAATCTATCCGAGTGCATTAATGGAGATAATTATGTAAAACAGTAGATAAAAGAACATTTCGTTCACTTAGGAACTCCCATTGGTGTCCTCTAGGACATACCCTTAAAAAGTTAAGGAAATTGAGACATAAGACTGCCGTCTGAGGCCATTCGATACTCTATCTGGACATTTGCACTTATCACCTGGTGCAATGCAATCAATGCGTCCTGCTAAAGAGCAAAAATTAAAAAGTTTTCTTAATTCATTTTTTCATTTGTTTATTCAGATTCTAAATAATATCTATAAAAAGTTCTCATCGTCAATGTATAGACGTCAATAAAGTGTTTTTCTACTGCTTAATCTAAATATAAAAGCGACGATATTACGATGGAAACGCAAGAAATATACTTTATAAAAAGAAATAATATTTCAACGTCTACGAACTAATGTCAGCTCCAAAGAAAGGTTATTGTGTACCAGAAACCTTTGAGTGGAATGGTGGTTAAAACGAATAAGAAAACATTGTATTTTATTTTAAACGTTTGAATGTTATTTAAATTCTCTAGTGAAATTCCACTTTACGTCATAATGGAATTTCATATTATGATACATACCTACTTCTAAGTTCTAACAGTTATAACTATAGGACCTATGTTGCATCTACGCCTACACCAGCCCAGTTAAGTTATATGCAATTACAATTTTAAATACTTTATGACAAAATCCTATCGAATTCAATATACGCATTTGGGTTATAATTGTCGTATTATAAAAATACGAATAGAAATATAATGAAGAATGACATAATTATCGCAAGTTATAATATTTATTTCAGTATCAATAATACCCTTAAATCTTGCAAAGTTTTAAATTGACTGGTGATAGGTCTCTTCTATGTGAGTTGGTAGCACTATAGTCTCTTCTATGTTTCGGATTGTAGGTCATGGTAACTACTGGAAATATTGAGAATTAATATCTTATGTCTCAGAATGGCGAGCGCTGTAGAATGCCAAACATTGCTTTGTAATTCAATTTTGGTTTTGCTACTGTTCATGAGCAGTCGTATCGCTTAGCATCAGGCGAACAACATGCTTGTAATAAAAAAAACTAACACACTTTCTGACAATTCTTAAACGTGCCGCACATTGATTATTACGAACACGGTTTTCAGCTGTGTAATGTGAGTTTCAATTTTTTTTCAATTTTTTTTTGGCGACATTATTTTACCATATTTTATGAAACGGAACTTTTAAACACATTAAAGGTCTCGTAAAACCTTTATCGATTGAAAGAGTTTATTTTCACCCTTTATATACACATGTCTGTAAGAAATTTGCATTCCGGAAAATGTAGGAAAGTTTGCAATATAAATACCAGACGTCTGTTGTCACATTTTTAGTTTCAAATATTACTAACGTAATACGAATATATTCAGTATCATCCTTTTCCTTTTAAAATAAAGATAAATTAGGTGTATAATTATGAAATCAAAGAAGCACTTCAATGCTCGCATATATTATTAAATAGAATTAAACGCTGGCTTTCTAACAATATGTTCTTTCTCTACTGAAGCGTAATATCGTCTAATCAGGTTACTAACGTATCAAAGGAATATAGCGGTATTCATTCAAGTTTCTACTTGGTATAATAAATGCTTTATTTGTAATAAACCACAAAGGATTTACAGTTGCCTTGACAACTTGTGAAACTTATGCGTATTAATTTAGTCATTAAATACCTTTTAGAGAAGAAAATGGTACGTTTTATTCATTTTCATTTGACGAAGTTATATTTTCCAGTTATTTTAAATGTGAAATTTCGGCTTTTATGTTTATTTGTTTATTATACTATACACAGTTTTAACGCATTTATGTACCTATGGTTTTGTTAGGAGAAAAAAAATGAATTTCATATATTTATTTATTTATACTGTGCTTACCACTGTGACATTTTTTTGTAGCCAGCAATATATTATGTATAATAATTAATGGCTGTCGTTGTCTAGTTTAAGTTAATCTAAAAGAAAAATGTAGGTTTTTTTATGAATGGCTAGACAAGCATGTCATTCACCTGATGGCAAGCGATACGGCCGCCTATAGCAATGCTTGGCATTCCACTGTTCTCTCCATTCCAGATATAAGATGTTAAGTCTCAATATGTCCAGTAGTTATTTTGGCTACAATGTCCTTTGAAACTGAACACAACCGTTCGATTACACTACTGTTTGCCGGGAAAAATCCCAGGCGGCCTCTCACGTAAAAGAGATTTACCACCAGTATAAATGTAGTGTAGTTTTCGGTGTGTAGACTTTATTTAGTACACGATATGTGTGTATATCATTATATTTCCTTAGGTATATTATTTCATTCAGCAGACATAACAGGTATTATAGCAAGAACGCGTTGCGTTATGATATACCGGGTATATCAAGACTGCTACCGAAAACGAAGCCGAGTGGTAGTTTTAGTGACTACAAATACAATGCAACTAATATTTTCGCAAAAAAATGCGTCAATTTTTATGATTTTTGAAATATCGTAATTTTTGGGTGGTTAATCCATAGTTTTTGCCAAATTAATAATTTAAACTCTTTTATACCTCAGAGTCTTTATAAATACGAGGGTATACACTATTATTTTAGGAAAAAAATGGATTTACCATCCCAATACGACCATAGGAAAAAAATAACAAAAAAAATTGTTGCTTTTTTTTCAACATTTTCTGTTGCAATGTGTTTGAAGTCACTAAAACTACCACTCGGCTTCATTTTCGGTAGCAGTCTTGAGATACCCTGTATATGATAAAACATATCAAATATTTTTTTCACATGTGCCTGTGAAAGGAAATGTCCCATGCCTACGATAATTACTCGTAACAAAGCCGCCCACTAGAAAAGCAGGTATTTAAGGATGTTATAGACATAAGTAGACACATTGCGGTATATAATACAAAGTATCAACTATGTTACAATATTTTCCATAATCTAATTTAATATTTTAAATGCTTTCAAGATATTGTATCAGCCCATATACGTCCCACTGCAGGGCACGGGCCTCCTCTACAATCGAGAGTACGATTGAGAGTGGTTAGGCCACTCTTTCAAGATATAAATTTAAAAATATATATTATGTTACAATATGACTGATATGTTGATGTTGCTTCGACTCCATGTGAATATGGTATGAAGGATAGGCAGAATATGAAAATAGAACTATATCAACATCAAAATTAAATTGAATTTCTCATAACAACACTACTAACGGTCAAACCGAAGCCCGGTTTCGTAGAACTAATATTTATTTTGGTTTTTAACTTTTTATTTTAATAAATAAATTAAAATTAAAAATAAAGAAAACAAGTGTAATAGTGTCTTACAGGTAAGCTGGGCTACACAATATAAATATTTATGAGAAAAAACCCGAATGTCCCTAGAGAGTGTGAGGCGTCAAAGACCGAGAGCCAACATAATGCGTTCATAATGTTGATGTTTAATTCATTCAGTTAGGTCGAGATTACACTATCAAAGGGCTCGCAAGCGTCATGTCACGCTCTATGAATATCACATTAATGTGTCTAACGCCTTATTAAGGGATGAACCACTCTGAATCGAATTTTGATGTTTTTCCGTAGAGTAAAAATAAGGGATCGTAAGGCATTACGACCCCTTATTTTTGCTGTAAACACAAGAAACTCAGTAAATTTATTATTATTTAGAATTATGCGTACATAATTCTTACTCTTAAGTCTTAAGAAATAAATTTACTGATTTATTGTATTTACAAATCCGTTTAAAACACTATACAACTATACGTTTTGTTAATTAAATTACCTAACATATGGAATCTAGATTTTCGTATAACTAATTAAAGGTAATATTGTTTTGTTTTTATCATAAATTACTAAATAATGGAAGTACCAAAAATCATAAGAAAAAATCTTGAAACTACCACGAAATATATTATTAATAATATACAAACTTGTACTTTCTTATATAATGAAATGCAAAAAAGTATGTCAATCAAGTTTGGGCATCAACTTTGACCTGCATGATAAACACGATTTGCCTAGAGTCTATGATATTTCCAAATCGTTATTCTGAATATTTTTAGCTTCAGGCGCGTGACTTGTTTTACAAATATAAATAAAATAAAATAAAAACACTCTATAACATGAGTAAAAACAACATTTGCAAGAAATAATATAAAAATGCTCATGATTTATTTCAAAAAACTTCAAACGCAATAGGTTGGTATACAAATGATAAAAATATAACGAAAACTTTACACCTCCATCATAAAAACGAAGCTGTGCAAGAAATAAAATAAAACACTTTTAATATTATAAATTTTAAAGACGATTCTCTAATCTGACGGTGACATTTTACGATATGAATTCTATAGTTGCACAAAATTAGCCCAATATACTTATGGAGTTATGTTCGACCCTCAAATGACTTCATCTTGAAGCACGGCAAACAGACGCCGTTGAGGCGCCCCTGAGTCTGCATACTGCTCTCACAAACAAACCCTACATCACCCGAACCTCTACCTTATTTCTAACAAAATAAAGTTCAGTTTTCTGTAATCCACATAATAGCCCATCACACCATGGGACTCACAGGATTACGTCATGCAATATCGTGCCAATATCTCCCGTACCATGGACCAGTATATCTTGAACTCCAACCCCATACTCCATCTCGGAAGATGAGTGTTGTGGAAAATGGCTATAGTAATACTTTTTGTTGAGAACGGACCCAAGGTTGCGTCCTACATTTATTATAACAATAATGTCATTTGGAGGTTAGTTTAAACAAGATCTAGGTTAGGACAGTGCGAGGGAAATTGCAACCTTGATCCAGTGCGCTAGACCTGCTTTCAAACAAAATGCGCGTTGCAAATTATGCCAAATGGGACGTAATAAATTTACACGACAACTGGAATCACTTTTTTGTTTAAACCTGTTTGGTTATGGAACTGAATAAACTACTTAGGAAATTTTATATTAAAACGATGCTTATGAGGTTATGATACACTCATCTATGCATAAAATATCTACAAAATTTTTCATAAATATCTATTAACTGCAATGCCGAGTAAAGAAAAGAATAAGTATATAATTAAATCAAAATATGTTCTATATACAAATTCATAAGTAAGGCTCGACATTGTTTACATTTCTAACTTAAAATACAATAAATTCTTACAGAAGACGAGACATTATCATTATTCCTAAGACAATATACAATGTAGCCAGTTGAACTTATCATATACTTGAAGAACCTCAAAGGTATCCTGATAACCTAATGGTAGCTACATCCATCGAATTTTATCAGTTCGTCTTCTATATTTACAGTATGGGTATTTTCGTAAAATACCGTTGCATTTCGTCATTGTTTATAAAAGCTACATAAATTACACTTTTTCCAATAAACTTGTGAACGTTGTGTTGACACGCGATGCGGCCTTTCAAAAATAAAACCGTTTAAAAATAGAATATCGTAATGTATTCTACTTTTTTCACATGTTTTTGTTTGAATTGTAATTTTGTACATAAAAAAATTGCAATAACAAAAACAAATAGGTACAATATTTGATTTTAAATATGCTTCGGGGTGTATGTTATTTGCTTCAGCATATCTTTTAATTATTAAATATTATTTTTACCTTATATTATACCTAACAAATCGCCTTTATGTCAATATGCTAATGTCATAAATTCTTTATTATTATTAACATCGAAAGGTTTCTTTATGCACAACCATAATAAGAAAGTTTTTTTTTTAAATCCCTCTAGTATGAAACAAGGTACAAACATGTTAAAAATAAATAAAAGTTGTTGGTAGGAGTAATAGCATGATATGATAGAGTAGAAACATGCACGACGTGACGTTATCTTCCATAAAATACACGCATGCGAAAGAGACAACGAATGTCCCCACTATTAAAAATATAAAAATCTAAGTAACTTTACATCTACTACTACTACTACAATTTTCATTTTGTTTACAAATCATTTTTTTTATGAGCGATACTTTTTAGGATCTACATACTGCTCAAAATCAAATCTTTGACACACCCTATTGATTTTAAAAGAACAAACATTTAAAAGGCGTTCGTTATCAGTCATAGTGTTAAATAATGTTTACAACCTTTATGACAGCAGGCATACTAGGAAGAGGCTGCGATAATCTTACTTTTTAAACGAGAATTATATCTATTACCTACTACACATTTATTTTATATGAAACTACGCAACCCAGATCGACCGTACCCATTCCTGCACTAGGTAATCGTTGCTACTATATACATATACTCTTCTCTCCATTAACTTATCATCTTAGGTGATGATAAGTAGATAGTAACTAGACATATTGAAACTTATCATCACATAAGATGAATAGTAACTCTTGCTACAATAGCTCTAGTCCTTCAATATCCTTCCTGAAACGGTAACACAGTAGTGCATTTACACTGTTGTGTGTTGATATGTTACGTAAATACTTTCTGATCTCAACCTTTACATGTGTATTCCACTTAAAATGTCAAAACTGCGCATGCGGGCTACCGAAAAGATTAAATGCCAAGGGAAATTACTTCCTCAAAACAGCGCTAAACAAACTGAACCGGGAAATTGGGCTCAAATCTGCCTTAACATTTTAATTTATATTATTCTATTGATGTTCAGGAGTCAAGGACTTGTTAAGAAGGAGGTTAAAATTAATAAAATAGAATCACGTTTAACATACTTCTTGAAAGGCGATCTTGAATCTTAATGAAGTTACGAAATACTTAATTAGTAACAAATGCGTACAAGATTAGGTATCAATAACCATCCCCCTAGTATTTTTCAAGCAGTTTTACAAGACATTGAACTTATTAGTTTTTTTCCTCTATTGTTACAAAGAAATAAACAAAGTAATCAACATAACTTCTCGCATTGTCAAGCCACTTTGTGTAATTTACCTAATTTACTTCGTCCTTTTTTATCCTTTTCTCCCTCTAATCACAAAGGCCGTCAACCCTTTTAGGAATCCCCACGTGTTATGGGTGTTCATTCAAGTTTATTACACTAGGCAAAAATATGGTACCATCCTTTTATTATTAAACATCATATTCATAAATCCACTGCACCCGCAAAATATATTTTTTGTACTGTCATTCCGTATCAGCCCATATGCGTCCTACAGTAGGGCACGGGTCTCCTTTACAATTAAGAATACCACTGAGAGTGGTAAGGTATAGTCTACCATGCTGGCTTGGTGCGGGTTGGCGAAGCTTACATACCATATAATTCTTATAAATCGTTATGATATACAGATTTCGCGACTCACTATCCTATACATAGCTTACTTTCAATTGACTATCATTGTTTTAGTAAACTCTTAAAACAGCAAAATTACCACATCTTTACTACGATCAAATTAACATCGCGTCCTTCGAGATAAGAACATTAACCCGGTTTCAACAACAACTTAACCGAATTATTTTTTTGGAACTGTTGCATATCATCATTAATATCATCATCAGCCCATTGCAGTTCATTGCTGGACATAGGCCTCTCCCAAGGTACACCGCAGAGCCCGGTCTGCTGCTTTATGCATCCAGTCGCTGCTGCCCTTTTGTGCAAGTCGTCGCGCTATCTGGCCAGAGGGCGTCCCACGCTACGTTTGCCAAGACGCGGTCTCCAGTCCAAAACCCTAATTGAATATCCTCTTCTTCTTCTTCTTTTCGGCCACAGGAAGTCCACTGCCGAACATAGACCTCCCACAAGAGAATATGCTGGAATTAAACTGTAGCTAAATTTTACTGAGAAGTTCAAAGTTTATCCGAAGTCCCGGTGCACTTTGTAGCATATTATGTAACATTTATCGCCCAAAGGACAGGTTCTTTGTAGAAAACAAGCTGAAACGGCTGGCCTGAGCTCTGAAATTTACGACTCATTAGGATCGTTTCATTAAAAAGCGCAGTTACCAGTACAAAGTTTGTCTTCAAAGAAATCGTATTGAATATTTTTGTTATATCTTTTTTAATATAAATCTTTGTAGGTGCCACCGGTTTTAATACCCTGCATATATTTATAGCATCGCGGCTTAAAACTGAAAAGTAATAACATCCTAAAAATCACACGCTAGGTGAATAATGGCATTGCTTATGGATACATATCTATTACCTACATAGTACATACTGGCTTGTAATTTGTGTAATATAAATGGATTTAAATACATTATTTTTATCTTCACTTTCGCAAGATTACGCGATGTTTGAAAAGTGATCACGTGTATGCGAGGCTTCGACGATATGCGAAACTAGGACGCATCCAGAACCTTCTTTTTCTTTTGATTTTTTTATAACTAATATTTATACCACGATTGCAATGATTGCAATGTTGTCAGTTTCATCATCCATCATAAATAATCAAATTGCATACAACACGGCGGACACAACTGATACGATGCTCTGAGGCATTGTCAGGCTTTGCCGCAAATGCCGCCGACATAGGGTGTACAATGGGTGTATGAGACATAAGTTCTCTGCCTTCTTACAATATGAAGTTATTTCTGCATAGACTTGCATCCATTCTAAAATAAGCAATAGCTAAAGCAATCTAGTTCGGATAATTGTTCGGCCGGTGGTGGCTTCTACGAGCTCGCTCGCGTGTATTAATTAATACAATACAAGGGAGCGTAGTTGATTGGTCGCCACGCCACCAACTACAAGGAAATGTGATTTGCACGTTAATTAATTGTTTATTTATAGCTCAGTGTAAATAGGTGTTCAAATTTTGGCGACCAAATGCAGCAGCGAGTATAGGGTATTTGACTCCATTTTTTTTATTGTATTTATCAAAACGTTTCCACAGCTATGGTCTAACAAACAAAGAAATTTATAAATCCGTTCAGAATTAAACAAGTTAGAAACGTTTTAAATCTTGTAGTGGGGGTAACAGAAAAGAAATTCAAAACCAAGATAGTGACGTCACTAGGGTTATTATACATTACAGTGTGCGGGTGTGAAAGAGACAGCAAGATGTCCCCACTACACCCCCACTCTTTTATTTTAAATGTTAATGTGGACGCTCACCCACATAAATAAACACACATGTACACATTCACATTTAAACATACATTCACATCAAACAAACACGCATACGTACATACATTCATATATACAAACATACATACATACATATATACAAACATACATACATACATACATATTTACACTCGTACACACATATAAATTACTGACAAAGTCACTGACGCGAGTGACACAACTGGTCGTTTCCGAAATTGTCTGGAAATGCGTTACGGGCTACTACAATAATTGTGCGCCCGAGTTCGGCTAGCTTCACTGCCCATGACGTGTGGTTCGGGTGCCCGAACCACATCCGAGTGCCGCCGAACTCGACCGAACGCGCGGAACAAATGATTAACCAGTCAGACCCTACCCGCGCTGATATACGTTGCTATCTGATTAGACCAGCTGTTTTCGCTATTCGCTCGCTTTGATTTAGTACGCACTGGCTTATAATTAACATACATAGTAGTTATTGTATATATGTGTCTTCCATCTTTTGTGCTTGTCTGCTGTTCTTTGTGTTTACGTGTGAACTGTCGCTTACGACCCTTCTGACTATTTTTCCTTAGTGTGTGTGGTGGACAATAAACTGTGGACTATCTGTGTACTAGCTTTTACTTCTCTGCTGTACCCTTACATACTTCACGCTATCGAGTACAAGGTACCCACACATCTTTTTACTACTACATTAATATTTGCCTTATGTTACAAGCTACTTTAATACTTTTTTGACAGCAAGGCTTTATTTTTAACGAATTTGTGTTCGTAAGCGAAATAATACCAAAAATCGATAATAGTCAAATACCCTATTCTCGCTTAGAAGTTGATTCTTGGACAGATAAATATTTTCATACCGTTTATATTTTTGTTTCAGGTCTAAGATGCAAGACAAATCAATATAAAACCATGTTATAAAAATCCACAAAAACATTAAACTTCGTGTGACCACGAAAGCTGTAAAGTAATCGAAACTTCTCGATAGAAGTAAAAAAATGTAATAACTAACCATTAACTAACCCAAATCCGCAGTGATATCCGTAAGTAAAGAATGTTTTATTTATTTCAGTTATTAAAAGAACTCATCCTAATTCAAAACAATAACAATGCAAAAAATCACAATTCTACTTTATTTTCCCTGCACATTCACTAAAATTTCCCATAATATCTTAACAGACAAATCGAAGTAAATGTTTACAACACTTTCTGGAAGATTCTACGTCCCTGGGCGACTGTCGCGCCCGGCCGTCGCCATCGAGACGGGCGACAGCCAAGGACGCGCTGGCGACGCCAAGTCTAGCCAACAAGACGCGCTGCCAACATGGACAACCCTGGCATTCAACACGGGATTTAGTTTTAAGGTTTACTTTCTCTTGTTTGTGAGGTATGACATCAGAACTAACTTTGCTAGGAAAGTTATCAAGTCGCAGCGTGTAGATTCAGATACTTCGAATTTTAATGAAAAGTAATAAATTATAACCAGATATTAGAAGAAATATGATGATGGAGGGTAATATGAACCTTAACAACCCTCCTTTCTTCATTGCTACTCATTTATTTAAATATCAGCATTATTATGCTCAAGTCGTCAGCTGAAGCGCTTTTGCCTCTTTTTTTTATTTAGTCCAGTTCATAAAGACACAGCTTCATCTAATCTTCATCGGCCCCAATCAAGATATTCGTTAATTCACAATATAGGTATCAGTTTATGTTTTACTTGTGGTAGGTATCTCATATCAAATGCACTGTTGTGTTCCGGCTTGAAGGACATGGTAGCCAGAGTAATTAATAGTAATTACTGGACATAAGTAATTAGACGTATCCAACGTCTTATGTCTCAGGATGGCGAGCCCAGTGGAATGCCAAGCATTGCTTTATAATTCGTAGTATTGTGTGGGTTTGATAGAGCTGTCCATGAGCAGCCGTTTCGTTTACTACAAGGCGAATGACGTGCACCTTACGCTAATCATCGCATTTTAGTAACAATATTAATTGGTACTATGTACTGGCCCTTATATCCTTCGTCGTAGCATGAAGAAGTAACTCAGTAGCGTGGTATTGTTCAGTAGCAAGACATAACTGTCTATTGCCAATCGATATTGTACAAATGCTATTACATTGACCTTAAGGGACTGTATGTAGGTATAGTCACTTTACTAATCAACTGGAATAGAAAAAAAGTCTTAACATATTTGCAAAATTTAAATGTTTAAAAGAAGATGAAAGTACATTTAAAGGATTTCATCGTCTAAAAAATAAACACTCAGTCAAACAAAGGGTTGAAAAAAAAAAAAACACGACTAAACCAGCAAGAGACATGAAAAACAAAATCTATTTAAATTCTCTAGCTATTCAATTCTACTTATATTGACTTGAAGGGTTTCAACTGCACGATAGGGTTTTTTAAAATTCTAGAACGAACTGTTAGTAACTATGTATTTCAACCTCAAGGAAATCATGCTTATCGAATTTGAATTTGATTTGACAGCCTCCGTGGCACCGGTGGTTAGACGCCGCCTATGAAACAAAAGGCCGCAGGTTCGATCCCCGCACCAAGAGAAATGTTTGTGCGGCCCACAAATATTTCTTTCGGATCTGGGTGTTTGTGAGACCGAAAAAGTCTCTCGTAGTTCCTGATACCCGCGACACAAGACTCGATCTTAGTGTGGGGTCAGGACTATGTATGTGACTGTTGGGTGTTATTTATTTATTATTTCAAACTTGGATCACACTGTATCGATATCAAGACATCTGACGTCACTAATTTACAAAGCTTCAGCAGATAAAACTATAGTGTCTAATCAATTTACTCCCAACATTGTATTGTAGTTTATTACACAAACACGTAGAGGAACATTGTGATAGCATCATTAAGTCCGATGTAGATACATTCCAGTTGAAATTTGCATAAATACAGGGGTTAATTAAATTCGAGGCGAAACTCGCTAGCGTTTATAACATCGCCGTAATTGCGACCTTTGATTACAAAATCGTTGTTTAATGATTACGAATTGTCTGTTTTTCGATTGAATTAACACAAAATATATGGTGTGTTTGCTGAAAAGTGTAGTTTGTAAATTGTATTGTTCGAAGTGTAATTAAATTTGAATAGATTCCTGATTGTACGTTAATGAATACCGTTTTATTGGGAAGTTAATTGATACGAAATTAGGTCTGTCTTATTTGCAATACTCACTTGAACGATCTTTGTTAATGCTTATTTTAGCAAGTTGTATTATATAATATAATAAAATCAATTCATATGTTTATACATATACCACGGTTTGCCGAATCTATTTGAGAATTCAGAATTTAAGGATACGAAATAGTTTCATCAATAAAAAACTTATTGAATGTTTATCCACCTGCCCTATCTATAATTTAATCAAAGAGAGAAATTCATTTCTAAGACCTGCTTACCATTACGTGATTGCTAGATCAGAACCAGGCCAACCTAACAGTAAGTACTAAACTTTCTTCTTAAGTTATAGCCATAATAAACGGAAGAGTGAGTTAAGTAAAACCAGATTACCAACTTTAGATATTCGATTTCCTTAGTAATAATTCGAGTGCTATTGTAGCGTTTAGTACTACCAAAATAAAATTTAACATACCAAAATGTTTTCATGCGTAATCAAAACTTCAAATGAAACGGAACGTCAAAAGTAGGTCGGAAAATCCGAAAATATAAAAAAAAACAGGAACAGATTGGTCTATTCACAGTAATTCAAATGGGTGAAATTGTTTAGGGTTGACAGCTCAAACCCGTCAGTGCGGATTGTAACAAGCTCGTAAAGTTGCCGATATGTCAGTACTGGGTAAATTCTACCCGTTTCATGTGAATTCCGAGCAACATGTTCCACTCACAATCTATTAGTGTGATTCTAGGGTTGTCACCTTACAAATCCCTTAGTATGAAGGATTTGTTCACATGTACAAATGCTAAGGGATATTGAAAGGAATGTTTGAGTAAAGCAGTAGTTTCTTTTTGGGATAGAAGACGTTGATATAACTTTTTGTATTTCTTTCTTTGGATCTTTTTAGTAGGATATTCGAATTCACTCAGACAATAACTAATTTTAAAAAGGCGAATTACCCAATAAATGATAATCTATACTAATATTATAAAGCTGCAGAGTTTGTTTGTTTGTTTGAACGCGCTAATCTCTGGAACTACTGGTCCGATTTGAATGATTCTTTCAGTGTTGGGTAATCCATTTATCGAGAAAGGCTATAGGCTATATATCATCACGCTATGACCTATAGGAGGAAAGCAGTAGTGATATTTCTAGCAAATACGAGAAAATTTTGTTCGTTTTTCGTGATCCGATTGGTCGATATTCTAAACTGATAGTCAGAATTAAACATTTTGACCGCCATTTTAAAACGTGTATGCACCCGGGCGGAGCCGGGCCCGACCGCTAGTCTTCCTATATAAATAGATACACCCAACAGTCACATGCATAGTCCTGATCCCTCACTAAGTTCGAATCTTGTGTCGTAGTTATCAAAAACGGTGAGAGACTTTTCAGTCTCACAAACAAGCAGACTCAAAATAAATGTCACACAAACATTTGTCTCGGTATAGGGATCGAACCCATAACCTCGCGTTTTACAGCCAGTGCCTAAGCAATTGCACCACGGAGGCTGTCTTATGTCCCGAAAGCTTTTATGGCGCATTAGCAGAAAGAAATATTAAATTAATTCTTCTCTATCCCCGTACCAATACAAACATTAAATAGATACCTATTCTAACTATATGCTATATGTTTAATTAATCATTCTGAAATTCTAATACATAGATTAAATTCTATAAATTGGAACCTACATTATTCTAAAATCTTATAATTTAATCTGTCAAAGGTATCGTAAGTGCCGCTTGCGATTAGATGGTGTTTCTGTTTGAAGATATTTTAATTAAGGACTGTAGGGACTACAAAGGGTTGATTGTGGTTGATAAAGATACACCATCTGTAAATTACTATTTACTGGTTGTAATTTGTATAATTACGGTTGTGTAAACATTGTTTGACGGACGAACTGGTAAAGGTTGCAGGAAGTCGCTGGATGTAGACCGCTTCCAACAGGTCGATGTGGAGATCCTTGGGAGAGGTCTATGTTCAGCGGTGGACTTTCTGTGGCTTAAGAAAGAAAGAGAAATATCGTGTGATAAGTATTATGTTCAAGAATTGAAACTTCTAACGTGGGTGATTTTTCTAGAGTTTGCTGGGATTTTGTTTTTTTTTCAAAATATAATCTCATTTTAATTTATTGAAGAACATAAGATTACGAAGATATATAGCGTATTTTATTAATAACTAAAGAGTTTATTATAAGATAAAAGCCTTTATGTAATGAACGTGTAGGCGCTTTAAATCTGCTACCGAAACACATAGGCTCATCCAATTTAATTAAGGCTTTTCTTCGCACCCGTAATATTGTTGGAAATATATTTGATGTATAGCATGAACTCGTTTATTACCATAGGTAGTTTACGACTTTAACATAGCTGCATTCTCTAACATTAGGTATATAATTTTTTTTTGTAAATTTCCTGTACCTTTGTCACATCAGGTATATGAATTTGTGTTATTTTTATGGAAAAACATATCAATGATTTTCATATAAATATTTATAATACGGACGGAATAATTATAAATAATCGTTACGTATAAATAATACGGACCATGTAGGTTATGTCGTCACTGGACGCAGGTCGCTTCCAACATGTCGTTGTAGAAGTCTTTAGGGGAGGCCTATGTTCAGCAGTGGACTTCCTGTGTTTGAAGAGAAGCAAATGTAGATTATACAAAGAAAAAAAGTAAATAAACAAATAAATCGGATTTAGACATCGGAAAGTTATTTATCTTATCGCATAAACTACAGTCATATATATTTTATCCATCATTTGATACCCCAAAAGATATTTTAGACGAAAAACGGAAATACATACTTCGTCACTCCAAGTTTTGTAAGGTTATAGACGGGAATAAATCCCTCGAAACTTGTATATTTGATTGATGAAGACGATTTTTCTAAGCGTCCGCCGCCTCCGGAGAGATATTTATGACTGGCAAGATAAATGTGCCGATTGCCACTGAGAATTCCCTATATTAAAACAATATATTTTTTAGTTTTGTGAATGTTTTGAGTAGAAAATATTTTAAAAACTTAAAATTAGAGAACGACTAGAGTGCGTTAACTAGTGGTAATTCTTTCAAACGTGAGAGGCCGCCTGGGTTGGTACCACCGCTATTTCTATTTCTCCCGCCAAATAGCAGTGTAAATGCACTGTTTTATTCTGGTTTCAAGGACATTATAGCCAGAGTAGCTACTGGACTTAATGAGACTTACCATCTTATGTCTCAGATGGCGAGCGTAGTGGAATAACTAACATTGCTTTGTAATTCATAGTGTAGTTTGGTTTTGGTACATACAGCTGTCGACGAGCAGTCGTTTCATTGCAAAAGAAAGGTTTGTTAGCTATTTTTGAAATTTTAACTGGACGTGTATACTAAATTTCTTCTCAATCGGTTGAAAATATCTGCTTTAAAATTGATTTTCTTTTTGAAGAATGAGAATTTTCCGCGCTTTTGCAAGTTAAGTAAAATCTGACTACCTGATCATTCTCAGCACATAAATTCTATATTTAACATATTAGTCAAATATCGAGCAAAACCCTCACAGGAAGTTGCCTTCGACTGGTAGTACTTAAATCCATGTAGACAGCATTTTTTAAAGTAAGATAATGGTTCCTTTTAGTAGGCCAGTCAATAAAGCCTCAAACCCCTAAGTAATTCGTAACTCGTTCAAATTTTGAGGGTTTGTTAAGGAAGGTAAAATAACTTACCGTGTGATTTTGCAGCGTTCTGGGGTGTACGGAAAGGGTTGAAAAGGGGTGAATAGTGTTTTTTGTTAATAACATTGCCAAAAAAATTACTAACACGCTGCAAATTTGTAAGTATGTTGGTCTTACCATTTTGTAACATATATTAAATTTGCAGCGTTCTGCAACATACGGAACATTGTTTATTATCAAAAAACAATAAAATTTGTTAATAACATATCCAAAAAAATTACTAACACGCTGCAAATTTGAAATTATGTTGTTCTTACCATTTTGTAACATGTATCAAATTTGCAGCGTTTTGCAACATACGGAACATTGTTTATTATTAAAAAACAATAAAATTTGTTAATAAGAGGGGGTAAAAAAAATTAGTAACTCGTTGTAAATTTGGAACTATGTTGTTCTTACCACTTTGTAACATGTATCAAATTTGCAGCGTTTTGCAATATACGGAACATTGTTTATTATTAAATAACAATAAAATTTGTTAATAAGAGGGGGTAAAAAAAATTAGTAACTCGTTGTAAATCTGTTATTACCTTGTTTACACCTTTTCAAAACATTTTTTAACTTTGCAAAATTATTGTTTTATATTAACAATAGTATCGAACAATAAATAAAATATTTCAATAATACTTTTCTGAAAGAAAATTGATAACGTCAATAGAATGTTATCATTATTATTTAATCAAGGTTTATAATAAGAAATTTTCATTGTTGTTATTGTACATTAATAATTTTTCATAATTTTGAAATAAGAATAATTATTTTAATAAGTAATAAATCTTAAAATGATAGTAATGTAAATATAGCAGTGAAATTATAGTTATACAACAGAACATATCAAAAATTTTTGGAGATGTTTTATCTTGGGCCGTTTAGTGTACGTCAAATACAAATTCTAGAAAAAAATATGGAATTCAAATAAAATACATTTAGATTTCTTGGACAACAGGGGGCTTTATACAAAAATGTGATTGTTTTAGTACAGAAGCAATATTTTCTTCGATAATCTGTCCTCCATGATGCCTAATTGTCATTTCGTTCAAAAATGCGCGAACACATTATTTTTAACTTGAATATGTCTTATTTTTAAAAACCCCCTACAAATTATAATTATTGTCTATATTTATTTTTCTATATTCTTCGCTTTTTAAAAGACGATATATATTGTTAAAGAAGTCACTTTTATTATTTTATTTATATTACATGATTTTAATTTAAGAACGAAAATGTTTAACTTGACAGCAATTGCAAAACTCTGTGTTATCTGTCTACGTAATTCGTATTATTTTTTATTATTCGCATACATTTCGCAAATGTGTATTTGCTTCTGTTGACCTGGCTTTGTTTTATGAATTCTAATTCTCGCAGATGATATATCTTGACGTTTAAACGCAATTACTAGTTCGTATTTTGGTGAGTAAACATGTATATTATTTAGAATGCCACATGTTCATATTTCTCTTTTAACCCACAATTCTGCTTTTCAGCACATCAAAAGTGGCGCTTTGCTTGAATTGCACTTCTGCAATTGTTATGAAATGGTTGAATTGCACTTCTGCAATCAAAAATTGAAATGGATTCTATCATTCAACAGAATCTTAATAACTACATGGGATGCCAATTCACTCTCGTGTAGAGTATTTCAAAACGTTTTATTGAAATGGCAGAACAAGAAGTAAGTATTCTATTTTCTTCATTAACTTGGGAAATGTATGTTTTATGCCAATTAATCAAGGTCAATACAAAGTATGGAGTATTACAAAAGTATTCATGTTAGAGCTGAATTGCATTGTGTCCACAGGATACTAGTACATAAATATGATATTTTATATATTGTTGTTTAAATGAATTACATTTTCTTTTATTTCCCTGTGGACACTGAGATGATCTTGTGTTATGTATAATATATTATATTATTATTATTTCCATAATAACAACACTATGTGTGATGGTAAGCACAAATGTCGTCCAGGCGGAATATCTAATGGCATCAGACGACTGTCCCAAGACATTTCATACAATTATCCAGCCGGTCTGCTAAGATGCCTCTTTAAACAATAGCGGGATCATAGGAAGGAGGGAACACATGTGACTGCAAAGAGTTATTTAATATATTAATAATTAACATAATTCTTCAATATCTTCAATATTAAATCTTTTTTATTTTGTTTTAGTTATTAGAACAAGCAATTATCTGTACAAACTGCTGGCTGCAAATAAATCAAGCTGTAGACAATGAGCAAGATTTTATTCACACTCCGCCGTAAGAAGATTGTATCAATCTCGATTCTTTTGGACATATATAACACCCACAAGTGCTTCATGTTGAAAGGAACATAGCTGGACACTGGACAGTGGGTTGCTATACTCATACCATGATCATACTGTGGTATTTAGCCTTTAGGTTGGGCTAGGCAATAGTACAATATGGGAGCACCGGCATTGTTTCTAGATGTTTTGACTGGAGATTATTTTTAGGCGAATATAAATAAACTTAAGTTTAAGTACTTAAGTTTTGTTTGATTTTAGTTTTCTTTCATCAATTAATCCTACTTTTTCCTTATGTGTGCTCAGAAATAACCAGTTAGAATTAATGTCAAATACATTATTTGAAAAATAGACCTTAGGATAATATTATTTTTAAGTATGCAGAAGTCTAATATACCAAAGTATACTAGACTTCTAGGGGTAGTCCAAATATAATGTTTAAAATGTTAGCTTGTACAGAAATGATTGCTAGTAAGTTCTTTTACTAGACATTAAGGTATAGAAATAAACATGGCTGCTATCAGATTCGATTCCATTTTTATAGCATATTCATTTGTATGGACTATAATAACTAAGATGCCTAATAATAAAATGATTATTTATTCATATGCACATAGGGCACACTGCTGACTTTTTGGAGTCATGTATGTATTGATAGTCAATCACCATGCACTAAAACGGTGAAGGAAAACATCGTGAGGAAACCTGCATACCATAGCGATTCATAATAATTTCTATGGTATGTAAGTCCGCCAACCCGCACTAGGCCAGCGTGGTGGACTATATGGCCTAATCACTCTCAATCGTATTCTTGATTGTAGAGTAGGCCCGTGCCCTGCAGTGGGAAGTATATGGGCTGATACAGATGCTAGCAGTCGCGACAAGTGATCAGTCTGTGCCGTGCTGTATCTCATGCCTAGCAGATTTTTATTGTGGATTATTTAAATAGGTTGTTTAGCAGGTATTATGCACCGCACTTACGGCCAGATATAGGTACACTTTCTTAATATTAAATAACTATAAACATGACGAGATTCTGACAGACTTGTTGCAATTTATTGTATAGACATTATGTTATATTATGTTAGATGATCAATGAAGTATGATACTAATTCCGTTGACGTAAACACATTTACGAGTTATATAGAGTACAGTAATTTATAGCACAGACGACTAAAAATAATATTTGATTTATAGGAAAACGAATTACGACTTCATATTTCATAAATGTCAAGTTTTGACATCGGTTGTCAAACATGCCGTATCAGACGCCATATTGTCCCGTTGTAGTGTTGCTGTTCTTGGCTTGGTATTTATTTTTGTATAAAGCTAATATGCAACGTATAGTAGTATTTCATACAGAAATCGAATGCCAATTTCACTAAGTAAATTTGGTGTAATGTACTACAAACGGCCCAAGGTTCATACATTTCTGACCCATCTCCTTTGGTTGAAATTTAAGAATAATTTATTTGGTTGAAATTTAAGAATAATTTATTCGATACATGTTACAAAATGGT
Organism: Hyles euphorbiae; assembly: GCA_023078785.2. Lineage (NCBI taxonomy): Eukaryota > Metazoa > Arthropoda > Insecta > Lepidoptera > Sphingidae > Hyles > Hyles euphorbiae. The sequence goes on from CM041046.1 coordinate 11,897,936, forward strand.
AAGAACAACATAGTTTCAAATTTGCAGCGTGTTAGTAATTTTTTTGGATATGTTATTAACAAATTTTATTGTTTTTTAATAGTAAACAATGTTACGTATGTTGCAAAACGCTGCAAATTTAATACATGTTACAAAATGGTAAGAACAACATAGTTTCAAATTTGCAGCGTGTTAGTAATTTTTTTGGATATGTTATTAACAAATTTTATTGTTTTTTGATAATAAACAATGTTCCGTATGTTGCAAAACGCTGCAAATTTAATACATATTACAAAATGGTGAGACCAACATAGTTACAAATTTGCAGCGTGTTAGTAATTTTTTTGGCAATGTTATTAACAAAAACCACTTTTCACCCCTTTTCAACCCTTTCCGTACACCCCAGAACGCTGCAAAATCACACGGTAAGTTATTTTACCTTCCTTAACAAACCCTCAAAATTTAAACGAGTTACGAATTACTTAGGGGTTTGAGGCTTTATTGACTGGCCTATAGTGAGATTCCCTCTCTTCAATATTTAAAGAAACTTTGTCGTGTCCAATTAGTTAATTTTCTTTGGTATACCTTGTCGTATGTTTGGTTAAGAGCCTCGCGGCTCGCCTAAAACAGGAAGAAATATGATAACATTGAAAAAACTTAATCATAATAATTTATTAAATTATGTAAGTCAAACAGTTTATAAGTATTTAATTAAACGGTATCTTCTGACTAAATAAATAAAAAAATATTGTACAAATACACCCAACAATCACATACTTAATCCTGACCCCACATAAAGATGAAGTCTTGTGTCGTGGGTATCAGAAACTACAAGAGACTTTGCAGTCTCAAACGCCCAGATCTGACACAAATATTTGTGGGCCACGTAAACATTTATGTCGGTGCGGGGATCGAACCCGCGACCTCCGTTTCACAGTCGGCGTCTAACCAACTGCTCCACGGAGGCTGTCAAAAAATACTTAATAAAAATTTAGGTAACAACGTTTAAATAATGACAGTATTCAACATACGTTCTTTAAGCTTTATCTTACTTGGTACACTATTGACTGCCCTCTCTTTTTTTTCCATCTCTTATTGTCCATCCCAAGGTAGTCGGTAAGAGATTGCCTCGAGCGATACGACCGCCTTTTGTACTACTGTGTAATATAATGTTCTATTATTAAGTTAACTTAGTGTGCAATAAAGGATTTAAATAAATTAAATAAATATTCAACATACGTTCATAATGTAACAAAATTAACTATGATATTCGGGTAACACCGTAATATGATGTAAAAGGTAAGAACGTGTACTCCTACATTCTTATATTCTACCTCCTACCCTCTTACCCCTTTCGTATTATTACGCTACTACCCCAACGCCCCTTATATTAATCCTGAACCAAAATCTATTAAAATATTCCCTAAAGAACCTTTCCCAATAATACCTGTACACGAATTAGATCAACCTATCACAACAACCGCAGAAAAATGTCGTCGGAACAAGTTTATTATAGTCCCCTATAGATTTTATCCGGCATATTGCCTCGTCTCGGCCGAGAAAATGTACAGCCAATAATCCCCGGCTTAATCCCATCTATCAATTTGTAACGTTGTTCAATGACATTTCAGTTTTGTACGAGTGAATATTGTGTTGTGGCATTAGGTATTTATTGGCTATCAATATAATTTGTGATAGAACTAGTTTTAATCATGCACTGTTTCTGTTTCATCGTCCCCTGGTGCCCATAACACAACTGAAATCTTTATTTGGTCGTCAGAGTTCAATTTAACACTTGCGCTTTAACTTTATTTTGTATTCTTTTTTGCGTGTACTTTAGTTTTAGTGTTTTTAATGTCTTCCTTTTGTTTAATAAAGCTTACTATTCATATTTTATTACTTTTACTGTTAGATTCTAAAGTCACAACAGCAGCTGAACTGACGAAACTTGCTTGGGGCTAACAGATCGCTGTCTTTGAGGGAGGTCTATGTTTAATAATGTGACTAAGGATCAAGAGAAATATGCTCTTGTTTACACTAATGCAATTTACTATAGAATACTCCGGCTAAAAAGTGTCACTTATCTCATTCTTCCACCTGTCCGTATACCGCAACTACGTGATCATTACATATGCTGTAAATAATTTGTATTATCATCGGACATGAATATTGCTAGAAGTTATTTTATTTAGAAATTAGAATTTACATGTCTTTCGAATTGAATTATAGTTTGAGGTTTAAAAGTAGGAATTGTTCAACATATAATAACTACCAATTAATAAATAATAAATAAATAATAAATACCAATATACAACAGCTACAATTAGAAGTAATTGTGAGTTTCCCCACAGCCTGAAGAAAGCTCAATGTTAAGACGACAGTCATTTATAACAAGCAGCAGCCATCTTTAAGCTACGTCAGAATCTCTCAAGGCGGACATTAAAGTCTACAAATTAAAGGATTAGCAATTTTTGTTATTTCACCTAAAAGCGTACCGGAATGTCTTGAAAAATTCGTTCTAAATTGTGAATATTTTTATTTGTGAATTTCCGAGATGGCTAGAGGTGTTTACGGAAACGCTAATACAAGCTTACGACGCGGGGGCTAAACAAAAACAAAGGCCGGCGAACTATGGACAGAAATGAGGGAAGGTGAGACATTTTCTGACTCCAGCTTTTGTGTGAGACAATGTACTCGCTGTCGATGGCAGCGTGACGAGGGTCGCCTTTATTCCTTTTGAAATTATATTCTAAAAATAATTCCATTTTAGCGCAACTCGTGTGGAAACTTAATAAGGATGTTCTTTTGTCGAAATTATGAGATAGGTCTTAATTTGGTATCGGAGAAAATATTATTGTCGTTTTATATTCTTCAAGTATATAACTGATCTGTCTGTTTAAACAAGATCAGTGGAATGATTAATCTAATGCTCCTTTTAAGGTTTATGAAGCTTAGCTAACAATATTTGCACAATATTTGCTTAATAATACCTCGTAGAACTTTGGAGTTTACTAATTACCATTTGAATGATTCAGTCTGAAATTATGAAGTACCTAACTATCGCCCGAATACTAGAATGTAACTTAAATATAAGTTGCGCTTAACTACGTTAATCCCGCTTAAATGTACTGGCTAAGTGGGCCGTGCGCTGTTAGAGCAACTTATTATTTGAATGGCGTTCCAGTATCCCTGCGTTAATATTAGGTGATGTCATACTATCGGCATCAAAGTACATACATACATAATCGTCACGCCTGTATCCCATATGGGTAGGCAGAGACTATAGACCGCCACTTTGCTCGATCCTGACATACGACTTTCGCTTCATCCGCTTTCATCAACGTCTTCATGCATTCTCGTCGGATTAGGGTACTTTTAACCTGACCCTTGTTGAGGGTATCACCGATTTGGATGGTGTATGTTCGGTGAGGTCGACCCCTACCGACTCTTCCATCCACACGCGCATTATGTATTTGTTTCGTAATTCTCAAAGTAACTTACAAGTTATTGCAGCATGGTTCCACCACTTATCTGAGCAACTTAATGAATCGATATTAAACAGTAGGCAGCTTAAACATGTACCTGGAAAGAGAGAGAGATAGAAAGAGAGAGTTCATAAATCTCTTTTCCAAATCGCATCAAATATTAAGACAAAAGTATAATCACACGACTAGACGTAACAAAAATATTTTATTTGTAACTTAGCTTAAATATTCCATACAATTGTGAAATAAGATTTAAATTATTGAAACAAGGCTTAAACTCAACTCATAAAACAAAATAAATAGTTGCCTAACTAAATACTGGAATTAAACACAATGAACGCGCTCATTAAAAGTTAAAACAAAAGCGAAGAATAGAAACTTTGCTGCGCATTACACTGAAATTTAGCACGAAATCAGGATTCCAGGTGACCACATCCGGGAATGTAATTACGTACATGGTAAATTAAGAAGTAAAAAATTAATAATCTGGCTTAAATATTTAAAAAAAAAGAGAATCAAACTAATATTTTTATAAATCTAAATTGCCTAAATAGGGCCAACATATTTTTTGAGGTCGATGCCTTTTTGAGATAACAATAATAATTCTTATGAAAGTCTATTTGAAATAATTTGAATTTGTTTACTTGCATTAAATAAGATAATCGGCAATTCAGTTGAAATTGAGCGTTTCTTGGCCGAGTCTTTTGCTTTAAAATCGGAGAATTGATAAGGTGGTGGTCAAATTATTATTGTTATTAGTGGAAAATACTTAAATTATCAAGTAACAAGTAAGTTTTGACTCGTTCGGCATAATAATATCGACTAGTTAATAGTCCATTTCAGTTGCAATAGATATACCTGTGAATATCCGTTTATTGTAATAATTTTGTTGCGTCCGTATAAAATATATTTTCCGGATTAGAAACCGAAGGTATGGGATTTCACCAACACAAATGTTCGGGTCAGCCGCAAATACTCTAGGTTGCGCTGTGTTCCGAACCAAAGTACTTTATCTTTCCTACCACAGGCAATACGTTTAATCCCTGTTAGCTATTGGAAGAATGTAATTTACTGTTAAGTTTATAATGACAGCCAAATGAATTTATGAAACAACTAAAATGATGTACCTAGTTAATTAGTTGTAATTATAATCGAATATATTTATTTATTTATTGTTTATCAATGCATCTTAACAATGATACAATTTATATTACATGAGAATACAAATGACGGCGATATCGCTCAAGGCAATTTCTTACCGACTACCGTAGAATGGAGATGAAATATTTTTCTCTGGTTGGTTGTTGTAATACTGAAAATTCCCTTTTTTCAAAGGTAAAAAAAAGAACATTCAACGTTGACAGATTTATAGTTATCGAAAGCAATTGTCTTTTTTCTAGACATCAGTATCTATGTCATTGAAGAAATCATAGAATCCTTTTTCTGCATTCAAAAATTAGTTACAATTTATTTTTGCGTATGTTTATGCCGCTATCCGCTTTTTTTATTTACCATCTCAAATATATTCAAATATATCCTTTCATATTACTTATCTTAGTTTGCCTCTGCCTTCGGTCGTAGCTTTGGCAGCGTTAAAATTATCATATTGCCGGTGCATTCATATTTATGAAGCGCGTTGTAAATGATTCAAAGCGGCTTTATTAAAATATTTAAATGAAATTGCAATATAAAATTGGATAAATGGCTATTAACATGATATTGTAATGATTGTAATTGAGTTTTATTTACAAAGAGGTTAGTTATAATTTAATTCATAGTGATCGGAAATAATAAAACCTTCGCATTACTTATTTACGAAATGTTGAAGATAATACGAATGAAATAATATGAAATTATAATATTTTAGAATTATTTTTTTGAATCCATTAAAGCAACATGTTCACGGTGGTCGCGGGTTCAAATCCCAGGGCACACCTCTGACTTTTCGTAGTCATGTGTGTATTGATAGTCAATCACCACGCACTAAAACGGTGAAGGAAAACATCGTGAGGAAACCTGCATACCATAGCGATTTATTAAAATTTCTATGGTATGTAAGTCCGCCAACCCGCACTAGGCCAGCGTGGTGGACTATATGGCCTAACCACTCTCAATCATACTGTCGATTGTAGAGGAGGCCCGTGCCGTCAACTTAAACGTGTTAACTTAAACAGTGGGACGTATATGGGCTGATACAGATACATTAAAGCAAGGTTCGGAAGGCAGTTTTCACTAGAGAAGAGCGGGCAAGAAACTCTAGTTTTGCTTTGTTGAAAACAGTTTATAATATAGTAATTATTATAAGTTGGCTTAAATCAGAGCAGTTCATTAATGAGTTGTTACAATTTATAAGCAATTTATATTTATAAATACGAACATGTTTACATTCTATTTTACCATTACGAATATTTATCGGCTTTAGTATAATATCTGTGTACTATAGGTTAGATACATTTTCATACTTAATGCGTTTTCTATGTATGCCTTGGTTATACTACGGTACGATTACAATGTTTAAGTCTCGGGTTCGAATCCCAGGTCACGCAGTGATAATGGATTTATCGATTCATTGTTGGCCCGCAGTCGGTAATTTGTTCCCATACGGCGATAGACTCGCCCCCTATCACATCGTGAAAAAGAACATGAAAACAAAATGTGGGTGCCCTGGTAGTACCGCTTCCTACACATTCTGAAAAAAAAGGCGTGAGTTTATGTAAGTATATGTATGGAATTACATGCATAACATTATATTCTACTAGATTATGTGCGAGAAACCTTTTGTGTTTTTTGATTACATTTTTCCACAAACAAAGCCAGGTTGTATGAATGTGGAAACTACAGTTATAAATAATTTCAGAGATAAAGTTAGGGTAATAACTAGCATATTACAAGCTCTACATATAACAATGTTTATAAAGGACGCTGAGGCACACAAAAGAAAATGTACGGCGAGTATATTATGCAAATGTGTGTTAACTTACATGCGCTTCTCCGAGCTACTTCAGCCGCGAGATGGCGCTACGGTTCATCTGTAGGTCACTGCGAAGATTATCCAGGCTAGTCGTCGAACGTGACTTTGCCCACTACTCGTAGAAGATCCAGGGAAATTATAATTTCGTTGAAGTATAGTTGTCTCGAAGAAATCGCCTTAAGCTATAATACCGCCATTTGTCACCTATTTAGGTTTTGTAATATATTTTTTTCTTACTACTGGATGGTAGGTGTATCAGTAAAGAATTTATAAATAAATTAAAAGTAGGGATTTTCTTTTTTAATAATGATTTCAAGGTTTCAATCAAAATATTTCATGTCATATTTATAAGTTTCCATTTATTTTTCAGGCTCGTCCATGGCGGTACCAATGTCTCACAGGAGATTAACGTAAAGCGACCGCTTTGTTGTAGCGTTTCATTCGGTTGAATTTACCGGATGCCCAACATCCCTTCCCTTTTTCCATCCCGTATCCTTCCTCTCCCTTCCTGATTTTATCGGCCGGCAACATATTTATGGTTCAAGGAATGTGGACGTTCGTTGGCATCACTTGCCGTCAGGTGACTAGTTTGCTCATTTAAACTGGCAACACTAGCCAAGGGAATGCTTAATGAACATGATATTGTTACTACTATTTAATATTTTGTTCAAATGTTTTTATTTTTCTTTGTATTCTATTTTGTATTTTATTTGATTGTATTTCCCACAATTTGGGCAAGACGTGTCGTCCTGTAATTTAAGACGCACAGAGATCATTTTTTAAAATTATTTGATATACTGATTATATGTTATGTGTAGTCTTAGTTGGAGACCAATAAATAAATTAAATTAAATTAATTTTGCTGAAGCAGTTGTATAAAAAATACACAAAGTGAATGCAAAATAATTACCTATGAATAACTTGTTTCAAAAGGTTTCAATCTATCATAGGACTTAAGATTACCAATGAACAAGAATATCTAATAATTCACGTAGCTTTCAACATAGTATTAAACCCAGCTGTTAATTGCCCCGAAAGCAGGATTAACTAAAACCGCTAACAAAGCCTAAAATGTTAGTTATTAGGGTAAAACGAGACTTTTGGTGATGTTGAAATACAAGTTACGTAATTACTATGAGCGATGGGCTTATGTTTAGGGGTAGCATCTAATGACTATGTTGGTATACTAATAGTACCTACTATAATTGTAAATGTACCAATAATTTAAAAACTAATAATGTTAAATTGGCTAGATTAAAGACAAATACTATATTTATTTATTTATTTAATCCTTTTTTGCACTGTAAAGAAACAATAAAGAAATTACATAATAATAATAGTACAGTCAGCAACATAAGTCGCTATACATTCACGAGATTTGGAATTGTCTTATCATCCAAAATAATTATTATTTTCAATATCGTATGGCACTTCTCGGCAAAGATGACTTTACTTCGTTATATTTTACGACTACAGAGTAGTACGTACAAATTTTAATTCATAAAAAGGTTATCAATAAATGTGAAGTGTTCAGCGACTTTTGTTGCTGATTGTACAAATGTCGGTCTTATCAAATTAGGTAATTACTCACAGGCGACCACGGGATGGATATACATATAAATAGGAGAAAGAAAGGGCAGTCAAATATACTTATATTTAAAAAATATTTTCATTGTTTTGATCATCTCATAAAGATCTATAATTAGGTGCGTTGCCGAGTTTAAACTATATAGAAATGGAAAATAATCCTCCAAAAAATAATCCGTTAATCTAAATTACCAAACGAAAGCAGTTAATTTTTGTTTATTTTACTGGAGATGAGTTGTCAAAACTGGCTTCGTAATGACTCTACAAATCCCAGTCGCAAGACCTCGTAACTCAGAGCCACGCAAGTCATTTTGCGTTCTTAACTCAGTTTACCAACTCCCTACTGTAACAACATTGAAATAAATATGAGGTACACTTTATCACACCAGTATAAAATATGGCAAATGTTGGTGTACTTAAAAATTATAAACCAAATGTTTTATATAAAACCTTAAAAATTCTGCGGCAACGCTACTTAAATGTCCAAGTAGGCAAACGGAAACATGCTGAAATATTTCTATATTATTCTCGCTTGTAAGGACCTTCGTCATTATATAGTCAAAAGGAATGTTATGTACGACACAACTCGTAACAATCTTGGGAACGTAGGTTCATTTTCCCTGTTTCGTCTTACGTCCGTAAAGTTTTGATTGTCCCCTTTAGTATAATAGAAACGGTGATGTCATTTAAAACTCATTAACGTGGAAATCAGCTGCCGTTAGTTTGTGAGTGACGCGGAGTTTCCTTTCGTATACAGTTCATGATGAATATAGCGTAAATATTATACGAAAGAGGAGTACAATTTTGCTGGTAGTTTCATAGTCGGCTGAAAAACCACCACTTTACACGATGTTGGAAAATTCGTCATACTGACCCATGTTAGAGCTAGGAACTATTTTATTTCTTTCACAAGTGAATACATTATATTCCAATTACATACAGTCGTCGCTTTGTTATAGTATATAGAATTGATTTAATAACTAAAGATAGGCCCCATTCAGGATAAGATAGAACAGCGGCAAAATTAATATAAATTTAACTTATAATGCCATAGATATTGTCTTATAGCTTAACTTTTTTACTAAACTTTCTGTCAAGGAAGTATTTTGGAAATCATTGTGAGTGACGACTAATTACAATAACGTTCCACGTTAGATAAAATGGAGCGTCGCACCATTTACGACTTCACGCGCTCTTCGTCCTCTCCATATATTCATGTCAATGGTATGTACCTAAAGGAAACATAACATGCATGATGAGTAGTTTAATTTTTGAATTCATGACACAAGTCACGAGCAGGAATATATAAAGCCAGCATTTTCATGTCTCCAAAGGTACTTAAAAAGGAACACGAATAAAATTTAATAGCTGCTATGAAATTAAACTAAATTAAAATATTTCACATCGTACTGCGTGTACCAGATGTTCGCAGACAGAAATAAAAATAAAGAAATTATTCGTGCACCAGACCTCACTTAATATCAGACGGCGGAATGTAACATGTCGTGGTTGGCATGACTCTCGTAACAAGATAATGACACCGTGCTCAAGATAAAATTTACTGCAGCCCCCATGCAAGATTGTCGCGTTCTAGGATCATAGTATGTTTAATACATCGATTAAATACTAAGGATAAGCTTTTCAGTACATTTGCAGTTTCAAAAAGATGCAAAACACGCTAAAAAATATATTAAAATAACTGAATTGAATAACTTTCGTCTAAACGATGATAAAAATATTATAATATCTTAATTTTTGAAATAAAACTAGTATTTACGGATTTTATCGCGGATTTGGTTAAATTTTTACATTTGTTGACTTATTTTTAACAAAGTTAACATTCGCGTAAATCTAAGAAACCATCTTCATTTTTATTAAATTTTATTTTTCAAATAAGGCACATCAACAGTACACACATAATACATATTATTGTAAATCATTTAAAATTTAGTTCCGATGTGTGCACCAATTACAGATGTACACAGCTATTAGGTATGTGGCTATTTTAATGAGACAATGATTTTAATAACAAATCTAAAATACAGCTAAAATAAAAAGCAATAAACAATTAATAAAATGAAAAGGTACGTTGAACAGAACATACTTAACTCTATACACAATTAATAAAATGAAGAGATAATTTGAACAAAAACATAACATTCTTATTTCTATACAACAGATAAACATACGCCTAAGTACTTTATAACTGCATTTATTTCGGTTAAACTAAATCGTTAACACTGGAGTAAATTTTTAACATCTTATTCTTAAAAGAAGTTAATGAATCGGAGAAGATATCTAACTCTGGTAAGTGACTACACACCCTGTTGTGAATATTGCATAATCTATTTATTGGAGATTGGAGTAAATTAGTTTTACTGCGTGGTCCCTGGACACTTCTGGTCAGCCGATGTCTTGGGGGTTTATAGGGAACAGGGATTGAAACGCGCTCTAACAGACTACTACAATTAATTGTACCGTTGAGTATTTTATGAAGTAGCATTACGTCGTGTATAGACCGACGGTTGTAAAGAGATATCATGTTAAAGTGTTTAAGACGTAGGCTGTAAGGTTTGCGGTATGAGAATCCCGGAGAACTGTAAGCCAGGTATCTCGTCAATCCTCGTTGGATTCCTTCTATTCGTTGGGAGTGTACAGCATAAACTGGGCTCCATGGTGACGAAGCATACTCAAGCTGGTTGCGCACTAATGCATTATAAAGGTAGATTTTAGTCTCAGATTTCTTAAAGGTCTTGGTGTTTCTCTTTAAGAAATTTGTGCTGCTTTTTTAATAATAATATCAATGTGAGAAATACATTTTAATTTAGAATCCAACACTACACCCAAATTGCAAATTTCTGTTACTTCCTCAAGTGACTCACCGGCGAGATCATAACACGAAGCTATTGGTTTTCTTTTTCTAGTATATTTTATGTGAAAGCATTTTTTACTATTCATTTCCATGACATTGTCGATACACCATTGCTGTACTCTGTGTAAGTCACTTCGTAGTTATATGGAGGATATGTCAGATGCAGAATTAATTTTAAAATACAGTTTTAAATCGTCAGCGTACAGGGAAAACTTGTGTTTGAGATGTCGCGTAATGTCGTTTATAAATATACAAAATAAGATGGGTCCAAGATGTGACTCTTGAGGTACACCGGAGTCAGCGTAGAAGATTCTAGATTAATAACCTTGAAGCACTACTAACTGAGATCGCCTTTTTACACGCTTTATATTAGCTTCACTTGTATGTTTGTATGTTTGTATATTTGTATGTTTGTATGTTTGTTTGTAACCGACTTCTTTGGGCGCGATTTTGACCCACTTTAAACGGCCAGATTTCGTTCAAATTTTGCACACCTGTCAAAGACCGATGACAATACAATAATTCGATTAAAATATATAATTATCCTGATTAGATTCGCCAGGATTAATTATTCTTATAATTGATGACCATTGCTACATTCATCGCTAGATGGCGTTAACATTGTATTCTTCCAAGAAGCTTATACCCAAATGGAGATTGCATTCCGTATAAAACACTGAAGCACAAAAATTTGACCTTGAATGCAATCGCTGTTGCCTGCTATCCTTTTCTTTAGAGTGACAATGAATGAAGTTCACGTGAAGTTCATTCATTGTTACGCTAAAGAAAAGGATAGCAGGCATCAGCGACGTCATTCAAGGTAAAATTTTTGTGCTTCACTTTTATATACGGAATGCAATCTCCATTTGGGTATAAGCTTCTTGTATTCTTCAAGTGTCAAATGTTACTACTGACCAACAGATGGCGTTATTGACTGGAAATACAGCCGTAGATGGATGTTTTTAGTCAAAACAATTATATAATAGTTAAAAAAAACTAAAATACACGCTTTAATAAGATATACAACTAAAAAAGTAAAAATAATTGATACTGAATTTAAGATAAGAAAATGGAGTAAAATACATATATTTTATTGTTACAAAGCGTGGGGTGCAGGAGGATAAGTAATTGTTGTAAACACCCCACGCTTTGTAACAATAAAATATATGTATTTTACTCCATTTTCTTATCTTAAATTCAGTATCAATTATTTTTACTTTTTTAGTTGTATATCTTATTAAAGCGTGTATTTTAGTTTTTTTTAACTATTATATTTAAATATGATGAAAACCAGCTAAGTAAAGTAAAATTCTCTGTCATAATACAAACAAGCATTTTCAAATCGTTGCGAGCGACGACTAATTTCACTAACGCTCCACTAGAAATGCACTGGAGCGCGCGCACCACTTACGTCGGAACACTTGACGCGCTTTCCGACCTGTCCATATATTTATGTATGTAGTTTAATATGTTGCTGGTGTTTAATATGTGTCAGTATATAAAACGCACTGTGTGATATGTTTTCTGGGGTTTGATTCATATTGTTTTAATAATCAAATAAATAAATGAAGAAACACCAATGTTATAAATGTTAAAAGTTAATATATCTGTCTATTTATATCTTCATTTAATGAAAATACCAAGTTTTCACCCGGGATATTTCTTAAATATAACATTGGCGCGATGCATGAGAAGTAGAATGGAGTTAAAAGTTTAATTGAAAACCGGGCTGGAATACTAGTATACACTATGTATTCAAACGTAACCCAAAATACCTTGTAGATAAAAAGCAAGGCCCTCTCATTAAACCGTAATACAAACGAGGTGATTGCCAAAAAGGCCCATGTACAAATATTTGCTGTGTTGTATAGTAAAATAGCATCGGCCCCTAATGACGTCCACGGTACTGTAAGGCAAATGGGCGCAGATTTACGGCCGATGGACGTTGAAATGGCGAATCGTTTCGACCTAATTGATGTCAACCGAGGGAATAATTGATGGGTCGACTTCTAACGAGTAACTTGTTTGGACACGTAATATACTTTGAGTTTGGGAAGTTTCTGTGACGCGGGTGGATCGATTGGTGTACTCGTAGTGTTTACTAGAGCGTATATTTTTTGTTTTGTTTAGTTGTAGCAGGTAGCTTGAATGTATTTTGAAATTGCCGGATGGTATGGCATAATCGTTAGGTTTTTAAAAATGCATAGGAGATGGGAGACCCGTAGATAAGGAAATTATTGCTGACGATATGTTCAGTGCAGTTCATGTAGATTATAATCAACTGGGAGTTGGATACCCCCTAGCCAGTTGACACTATGAAGAGTGTCCAGAATTCTTATTGCTTATCAAAAGGGCTGTAATAGTATCCAAGCTATTTTACATTATTTTACTGTGATACGAATCCTGTTTTATGAATGTTTTATGGAGTCCTGTGTTATGGATGTCGGGCGCAAGGCGGCCTCACTTAAGTGGAACTGGGCGGGACATGTGACTCAAATGCATCCAAACCGTTGGGCCAAGCTAGCTACAAGCTGGATTCCTGAGAATGGCCGGAGAAAACGCAGAAGACCAAAGATGCGGTGGAAAGACGAGTTGGATGCATTCGAGTCAAAATGGCAAGAGCTCGCCGAGGACAGGGTCAAGTGGAATGACAAAGGGGAGGCCTTTGCCCAGCAGTGGGACACAGTTTAGGCTACAAAAAAAACGAGTCCTGTCTAACTTTTGTATTATAAAACCCCAAATAATATGACCGTTGAAATATGACTACAATTTTCCTCTTTAATTTTCGAATATCACAATAAAACAAGGCTCTCTACAACATTTAAATGCCTCAATGTTTACTTTTGATCAATCACAGCGTAATTATCTTCCGACTCGACCATCCTTCACATCAGCCTATACCAACTCGAGTCTGTATTCAAATCCTTATTCTACTCTTCTTAATAAAACTGCCAGCACCATCGACATATTAGAATATGTTGCTTTACTTATCGCTCATAAAAATCACCCGTTAAATATTAATACCAGTAAACTAGAATGCAGGAAAGCAATAAAATCTTCTCACTTCTCACTTACAAGAAACGACATAGCTGCACACTTAATAAACGTTTGTCCCATTGCGAATTCTTAGCTGACTGCGCTGTTGTCCAAACTTAGTATTTATCAACAAGATAAATAGGCTAAAAGGTATACCAAACTACAAAGTGCAAGCGGTGAATGAGGCAGTCCGTACCACATTTTCATCAAATAAATCCACCGTTTATCTCCGGAGCTAAAAGCCATAACATTAATCTTTACAACGATTAACGAAACAAAAGGTTCAGAGGCAGACCACAATCTAGCGCATACAAATGTAAATTTAGCTAATTGGTACAGCGCATTAAGTGTACTGGATTATTTATTATTATTTGTTGTGGGATTCGTTAACAAAACTTGTTAATGAATCTTATTATTGATGGTCCGGTACGAAACGAAAAAAAGGACTTCGAAATAATTATGTTAGCAGTATCCCTTCCATATCAGGGATTGTTTAGGCAGTCGAAGGTTTTAAAAATAAGATATTTTGTCTGTGTGGAGTCCCTTGTGTGTTTTTCGCACATCAATATGATAGAGCGGTGGTATAGTATGTACTTATATATGAGCAAAAAAATAATGCATTTAGTAAATAAAGAACAAACATTCAATTTCTTTACGATTTTCTTACGTTCTTTAGACATGATAATACATGTCTGACTAATGTCTATACCTGATACTCAAATATATCTAAAGTAACATGTGATGGCATTGAACATTCACTCTTGATTCTCTTCTCATTAATAATTAATATCATTATTAAAAATAAGACAAAACACGACTGTTCAGCAATTTATGAATGCTTCGCAAGCTTCGATATATTTATAGCAAAAGATAAAACCTTTTGTTTCGCTCATTCCGGAGTTTCTTTAGATGTTGCACAGTCGACAGGACATATTGTATCTTTTTTGTCTTACACCAATCACTGGCTTTTCATTGTTGTAGCGAATTTTACCAACTTCACTGCGCAAGAATAGATAGAGTCCAGTGATTCAAATATTGAATTGTTTGCTTTTCTTTATATTTGTTTTCAATTACTTGGATTACAAATATGACAAAATTTAAAATAAACATTCACTATATTATTTAAATGTTTAAAATAGTTATTTTCAAGTAAATTCACATTATTTTTTATCTTAATTACCTTGTAAATTTTTCACCACTAAGAAATTAGACTCAAGGTTTTTGTGAGAATAAATACTAATTAATCCTCAGCGAGACACTTTAAAATATAAATTCACGTAAATTCCTTAATTAAAAACCAAAAACAGAATACACAAATCAAGAACCACACATAAACATAAAAAGTGAATGATCAATATCTGAGGTTGCTCTCCTCAGGTATTTCGGAGTGAAATGCGCTGAGTGCTACAGCTTCAGTTCATCTGTGAAATGTTCCCGTTGCATCGCATTTTTATTTGCTGCTGCATAGCTTAAATATTTAGCCATCTCTAGAATATTTCGTGCTACCACTTGCACAATTTTATGAACGTCTTTTTGGTATTTATTTGCATTGGAGATACTTTTGATATCATCTTTGCTTAGTGCTCTTTTTTCTTAGGTAAAAATACCTAGTAAATATTAAGCGTAAGGTAGATTAATTTTGATCCTTATTGTAACAACAATCGACGAGGTTAATTGCATATTGTTCCTGGTACAACTGCTTTAGTTGTATTTGTAGCACAATAATTACAGACTTGTTAAATTAATTGAAGAGCTTTCGTTCATAGAACTATATTATATAGATTGCGTCTACAGCCTACTGACCTAAGTTTATTTTATTTGCGCGTCTTCGAGCCGTCTTTTAAGCTTATATTAAAACTTTACTCAAAATACAAAAACATGGCAAAAGAGAAAATGCTCCAGATTAATAAATAATAATTGTAGTTTGTACTAATTTCTACTTAAGGTATTTGCTAACAATCCGTGAGTATAAAATAATATAATTATCATCATTAATTTTGCGACTGTTGGGAAACAATTTCAGATCTATTTTGAATGCTCTAAGTGGTTCTAAGATAAATAAACATAATATTAGAGTACGGTCGCCTGTGATGTCATTTTCTAACCCGTGTTTGCATTGTTCTCTGAGAAAATAGGTTGAGAGCGAAGCTAAACGTCGCAATGTCGATACCAAATGCCCCGACAAATGCCGTCATCGGGGTTCTAGGTACAATGATGAATACAATGCGTTTCATCTTGCAGTTATTCACGGAGTATTTTGTTATACATTTATTTCTTGCTTGGTTTTATCTTTCTGCCCACAGGTTTCTTTACGCAGCAAGCTTAAGGCTTAAGGCTAAGGCTTTCAGGCTTTCATTTCAATTTAAATTGATTGTATTAATGATGATTGGTTGTTGTATAACAAGGTGAAATGTGGGTGCCCTGACACCTCCGCCTACCCCTTCTGGGAACAGGGCATGAGTTTATGAATGGTTGTTGTATAAGTATATGTATATTGACTTACTTTAGATATATGTATCTGTTAATATTATAAATGTCTTTCTTTAATGCCAAGAAGAGCAAGCAACAACTACATTCAAAATTCTTTTGATAATTAATCAGCAGTTCAAGTAGTATAATATTATTATGACTCAAAAAGTTTTTATAGTGCTCTCTACAGGTGCTCTCCTTTATTGGTTTGTGTGCTCTCCTTTTTATGCTTACTTTAAATTTTACAACTAGATGGCGTTATATGCGAAACACCTAAATCTGAGCTCCGTCAAGTGATACCAATAGATGGCACTATAAGTACCTCTCAGTAATGTTAACATATATATTTAATAATATGTCATAAAAGTATAATGAGACAAAAAAATATAGTTTTTATTTATAGTTTTATTAAATTAATATATTACAAAACATAGATTGAAAGTGACAAGCCCTATAGACCATGGACAACATCGAGCTTTTGTTTGTGGTTTATTTTGTCTATGGACACATCACATGACCCTTTTATTTTGTCCCCGTGATCAAATTGTGGAAATTCAAAATAATTACGCGCAATGGCTAAAGTAGAAATTGACGTTGATGACATGCATGAAAATTCACTCGATAACAGGTAAAATAGTGTTGTATTTATTACTTTTGGTGAAGTGAGTTACATAATTGTCGCAAAATAGTGCCGCCGAAGGTCATAGCATTTTGCAACTTGGCAGGCAAGAGCGCAGTAGTATCGCGATTAATTTTTTTTGGTAATTTTGTTTACGATTTACCGCGTTTATTTACAGTGTCGATGGTGAATATTTGGGTATCGGCGACGAAGGATCGTTTGGTGAGTGAAACATTTAATTCTATCTTCGAAAAGATTTCCAGTATTGTTTGCTTCCAATTAAATTATCTCTATATTAAATTAGGTTAAATTTAATTATGCTTAAATTACAGGAAGCTCAGAACAGAGATCACATTTAGTGTCCCAGTCCTTTTTAGACACAAACGAGAATTCCAGTTCATACAACTTCAAAGATATTTGTAAGTATACTAAAGTGCCGCCATAAATCTAGATCCCTTACACTCATAATCCTCACCATTTGTGTGGTAAATATTTAATATAATATTCTATTTAGGCTGATATAATTAAAGCTCAATAATTACTATATTATATTGCAAAGAAAAGTAACATTTTCAAAACATATGCACCAATTTTGTCTAGGTTTATTTTAAATATTGTTATGTTTCCTTATTCCATAAATGTGTTGTAAATTATTAAAGATTTCTTGAAATGCTATGGAAAACCAGACTATTTGTAAAACTTTGTTTCAAAATGAATCACCTCTATCGTTTAATTACTGTCTCGAAAGGGTAATCTATTTGTGAAATCTTCCTGGGACATGTTTTAAAGTCATTATACTTATTGACTGCATGTCAATGTAATAGAAAAACAATTACTTAATAGAATTAAATGTTTCCTTCAATGTTTTGTTTTTTAAACCTTTAGTGGAATTTAGGTATGTCATGACACATTAAATAGTGAGGACTTGTAAAAATACATTTAAACATTAATTTTACATGTTTTTAAAATTACTTACATTGTCACCGTTTCATTTTATCATGAGTCATGACACATACAAAGTTAACCATATACCCTATCGGATAGGTAAAGTTGCCATAAAATATACCATGTATGTCACACCAAGCTCATACTCTATCTCAACATGTGTATGATGTGTGATAAGCAACAAGTTTAACTAAACAACTAGTTTAAATTACAACTTACAAAATATTTTTGTCAACAATCACACTATATGGACTGCTCCACCTAGAACACCCTTCTGGGTGTAAAAACTATAGACAAACCATATAATGTGAAATATGAAAATAAAAGTGACTGAATCTAAATATGTATGACATTTTACAGATTCAATAAATATTTTCATTTCATTTCAAAATTGTTTTTGTTGCAGCTGGTGCAGTGACATACAAGCTGATACCAATGACTGGTGAAGAAACAGCAGCAGATCCATCACCATCTCCACCACACAGTAAGGACAATAATTATTTATTTAATCACTAACAACTTTTAACACATATTACATATTATAATATGCTTTTTATATAACATATTTTTAAAACCTCCCAACAGTATAATTTTTTCTGTTTTAAAAGTTTTATTTATTTTGTTTCAATTTTAACTGTTTCATTTACTTATGTGTATGTGAAGTTTGTGTTCTACTTATTTTATTCCAATAATATTAATATATGGCGATAGGGTTGTCCCCTATCACATTGTGGGATTGAAAATACACAACAGAATGTGGGTGTCCGGGTTGCACCTCTGCTTACCCCTTCTGGAAAAAGGGTATAGGTTTATGCAGCTTATGTATTAATATCATTTTTTATTGTGTAAGGGTGAATATTCACATTTCAATACTTCCAGATACGGAATTCTATGTAATAACAAATCCAGTTGAAGTATTTGGCACTACTACAGCACCAAAGAAAGCTATTCGCAGAGATCCAATGCAGGCTAAAGCAGTCAATGCCAAAAAGGTAACTATTATTTATTTTTTGTGTTGTTTAACACCATAGATGTATTTATCTTTCATTCATCACAAATACGCGTTTTAAGTGATATTACTGACACAGACTTATCATTGCATCATCTTCAGCCAATGCAAGTATACAGCTGTATATAGGACTATTCAAGAAACTATACAAAGCCATGCTGGTAGAAACCTGTTTTGAGTATTTCCAATATGCATATTGTTAAACTTCACATTAAATATTTATTTTGCAGCGTGACGACAAGAGGCGAGCTACACATAATGAAGTTGAGAGACGGCGCCGTGACAAAATCAACAGTTGGATCACAAAACTAGCAGCAATGGTGCCCAATTCAGGTCTTCCAGATTCTGCAAGCAAAGGAGGAATATTGGCAAAAGCTTGTGACCATATTGCTGACCTCACTGACAGACAAAAAAGGTAAGATATACAATCTTATACCTAAGGAATCAAGAAATTCGGTTGGAACAGTTGCTGCATTCTAGTGTATTATAAGAAAAATACAATATTCAAAAATTCCTATTTTTTTTTGTAGTAATCAAAAGTATTCATAGCATAAACTACATTAATTGTGATACTATTTATTTGTACAAAAATACAACACTTATTTTACATCTTTATCGATGTCCAGAGTAATAAGCCTCTATCAAAACAAAATGTATCATGATTACCCTACAAAACTGGATTTATCTAGATTAGTAGAATCATTTTTTGTAAACACAATTTGTGCACACAAAAAAGCAAGCCAAGGCCACATCTACTAATTTAGTTATAGTAATTTATAAAACCTTGAAAACACTGATAAAATTATTTTCGTTTACAGGTTAGAAAAACTGGAAGTAGAGAATGAAAAACTCGTTCTAGAAATATTAAGACTAAACCAAGAATTGGCAGAGGTGCGTAAAGAAAACACCTCTATGCGAAACCAGCTGGCAGACAACTGCATAGTCCTAACCCACCGGCCAAAGGAGCAGAAATCATAGTTCAAAAGATAATAATAGTTAACCAAACACTATTATGGACTGAGTGAACCAAGGTGCTGACGTAATGTGCTGTTTACTGTGAAGTGACATCATAATTTAAACCGTTTAGGGATCATTAAACAATCAAAATATGGTTTAAACATGTATGTATGAACATTTTCTAGAATGCAAATATGCTAAGTGGAAATTATTTTATTTTGATTATTTATTATCCTGACATTTAAAATCACCACACTGCTTTATCTATGAATAATGTTATTTAAACAACAGATCAAGTTGTTTTTTTGTAATAATCACTGCAATTCCTGTAATTTGCATGTTTGTCTGCTACACCATAATTATTTGAGTAATTTTGTATCAGCATGCTTTGTAAAACGACTTACAAATGCCTATTTATTTGATTGATTAAAGATCCCTAAAAATATTGAAACAGATAGGAGCAAGTTGGAATTATTTTAGGGTTTACTCCATATTTTTACCTATTGCAATGTTTATTGTAATTGTTAAATGTATTTTATGTTACATGTAAGTAAATAGATTCTTTTACATAGTTTGTAATATGTATTTAATTTTGCCAAAATTATTGTTTTATTTTTTTCCAAGACTTTAGTGCCACACCATGATTATGTTTTGTGTTACTAAAATTCAATATGGATAGTAGTACCATTTAAATAAGTAACAATTATTTTATTTATTTATTTATATATGCTTTATTGCACATCAAAATAAAAGACGCTTACAAAACACTTAAAAACTAAAGGCATACAATATTCGGCCTTATCGCTAGCTGCAATATATTCCAGAAAACCTATGGATAAAATGGATTATTGTAATATATAATAATGTATCTGTGCATATACTATTCTCATGTTTAATCGTGTAAGGGTTAGATACAATCAAAATTAAATTGTTAAATTTCAAGTCGTAATATATGGCAATAAGGCATAATTCGTTGGGTTTTTTATCTTGATATAATCAGGGTATGTTATTAGCGTCTACCCACAAACATTGGCAGTGTAACTTATTTAAATGGTACCTATAAAAGCTTTAAAATCAGTACATCACTTGTTACATAGCATACTGAATGCAAACTACACATTTTGTATTTAAATATTTATTATCCTGGCAATATCGAAAACAATAAGTATCAATCAAAGTAAAGAAATATTTACGAGATATATATAGAGAATTGTTGTAACACAGGTTTTGTAAGTGTAGTATAGTTGTGTTTATGTTAGTGCAGAGATGACTTGAATGTTACATATTGGTAAGGAATGTCTGTGATCAAAGGAGGCACTAATGTTGATAGTTTACATCTGGATGTAGTTACAACAGTATATAATCCACATATAAATGTGACATTACTAATAATACACAAACATATGTGGTGTGCGTTGTGATGGTTATAGGATATATGTATGTGTCCTGATATTGTCCACCATAGAAAACACATCATGGTTACCCTTGCATGTATTTTTATCACCTCTGTATTACTGTATCTTGCTTGTGGATACTGTATTGAGTTTGCACGCAATTATCACTATATGCATCACAGGTTACTATGTTGTACCTTTATAAGCTATATTCAACTTCCAAACTGGACCATAAAACTTTGTTTACTAATATAACTGTGAAGGAAATTCTAATATAATAAAATGTGCGATTTATTCATAATTAAATAATCCTTGTTCAATTTAGTACACATGGGTAAATTTGTATACGACGATGTGGATTAAATTTTGATGTAACTACGTCCAACTAGGCATGTAGTTTTTTATTATATCAAGAATCATAATAAATAATAGTAATGAAATGTAAATTATTAGTCAATGAACAAATATAGTTGATTATATGGATAGTTTTAGAATTTATTTGCATTATAAAAATACAGTTTAAAATACCCTGTATTTGTTTTTTAAGATTATAATTATGTGCATTCATGATTCAGTCATCTATTTATTTCCTACAGTCGAGATGACAAATATTTTTTTTAAAATGCAAATAATTTCATGTAGAATAAAACTATGCAGACACTAATTATTTTGTTTCGGTTGTGATGTGTTGTAGTTTTTGCAACACTTGGGTAATACAAAGTATCACAATGTTGGAAATGTTTTATCCAGACAACCAATCATTAATTTTGCAGCAGCAAATCTGCTTTCATTAGGAATTATTTGACTTCTCTAAGATATACGAGGGCGGTCCGATAAATACTTAGCCTACGAATGAAACGCGACAATGATGGAAAAGTTTGTATTTATTTTTCAACATAGTCGCCTTTTAACTCCATACACTTCACCCAGCGATGCTCTAATAACCCGTCTAAAAAATAGGTTTTCCCATAGTTTGCAAAATAGGCCTCCGTGGTGGCTATGACCTCCTCATTCGACGCAAATTTCTGCCCTGCGAGTGTCTTTTTTAAGTCTGGAAATAAAAAGAAGTCGCACGGGGCCAAATCTGGAGAATATGGTGGATGGGGCAGCAGTTCGTAGCCCAATTCGACCAATTTGGCCGTGGCGAGGGCGGAGGTGTGAGCCGGTGCGTTATCGTGGTGGAAAAGCACTTTTTTCTTCGCCAAATGCGGCCGTTTTTTGTGCAATTCGGCGTCAAATCGGCCCAATAATTCGGCATAGTATAGTCCTGTGATCGTTTTACCCTTCTCCAGGTAGTCGATGTAGATCACACCTTGTGAATTCCAGAAAACAGTGGCCATCACCTTTCCAGCCGATATGACAGTCTTCGCCTTCTTCGGAGCACGTTCGCCGGGTAAAGTCCATTGTTTTGACTGCTCCTTGGTCTCTGGCGTGTACCAGTGGATCCATGTTTCGGCGACGGTCACAAAACGACGCAGAAACTCCTTTGGATTGCGCTTAAACAGCGTCAAACACTGCTCTGAAATGGTCTCACGGTTGCGCTTGTTGTCCGGAGTGAGCAAACGCGGCACCCATCGCGCCGATAGCTTTCTCATACCCAAAATTTCATGCAGGATATGACCCACGCGGTCTTTTGAAATACCTACTGTCTCAGCTATTTCGCGTACCTTCAATCGGCGGTCTGCCAATACGAGATCGTGGATTTTTGTTATGTTATGCTCCATAGTAGCCGTTTTCGGGGCACCTGGGCGTGGCTCATCAAAAACAGATGTGCGACCACGCTGAAACTCGTTGTACCAATTTTTGACGGTCGCCATCGAAGGAGAAGAGTCACCGTAGACAGCATCCAAGCGCTCTTTGATTTCGCTGCGCGATTTTCCTTCTAAAAACAAGAATCGAATCACCGACCGATATTGTTCCTTTTCCATTTTTCAAAAATTCGCTGATACCTCCGTTTCCACATGCGATCAAAACTAAACTATGAACGATTCGGCTGAAATTTCAAAAATAGAAGTCTACTAGAATGTTCTACACGATAGTAAACTTCTCTTGCGACAGTGGCGCCGTCAGGCGGTGAGGCTAAGTACTTATCGGACCGCCCTCGTAAGCATTTATATATAACGGAAAATTGGTAATCGGCAATATTATGAATTCGTAGTGTATTTGTACAAAAAAATGTTAAACAATTATTAAGCACCAACTGTAAAAACCACTAACCCGTACAGATCTCAAACAAATGCGGAGGTTCAAGCATTAAAGATGTTTGTTTTGCTTAATAGTGTCTGTCAATGTGATGTCCAAACAGCTGGATAATGGGGTAACATTTTTGTATATTTTTTTTCTATTTAGCTCGGATCTACTGGAAATATAATCGAGTGTTGTTGAGAATTGCGTTTTCATTTCCCTTGTTAATTAAATATAAATCACATACACAAATATTGTCAGGACCATTCACATTAGACCAGCATGTTGCACTGAAAAGCCTACTCCCAAAAAAGCTAATATTAAGCAGTCGGAATTTAGTACGGTTAGCACTTAGCAGCGTCCGAGACTGGGCTTGAAAACGATACCAATTCACATTAAAACTATCGGTAATTACCGGTAATTTCATAAAGATACCTGTGTATCGTTAAAATTTAGTAGCGGTAATTGAGTATTTTAACGAAACACAATCGTTATGATACCATAACGTTAACAATTATCAATATTTTTTTACGTCGATAACGTTAAAAATATCGGTAATTTCGTAGCGTTAATTTATGCGACGTTGCCGATTTTCTCAAAGTTCTCTTAGTCCCACGGGATATACCACAAATGCATGCCGACTGCCGCCACGTTCTTCCTATGAATGTGGTTGGTTGGTAAACGTTGCGAGTTGCCGGGAACGAAGGTAACGAAATAGTCTCATAATGTTAAAAGTATCGGTAAGTTTGAGCCAAGGTAACGAAATATACTCATAACGTTATAAGTGTCGGTAAGTTTGGTTATACCGGTATTTATATTTAACGTTAAAATAACGTTAAATTGGGTATCGTTACTTAAGAATTTACCGATACCTGCTTCTAGCTCCATTAACGATACCAAACTTTTACCGGTATTTCAAGCCCTGGTTCGAGATACTCATCAAGAGTATATCTCTCATCATAGGTATGCGCTTTGTCCTACCAAGGGTGTCGCCAAGGGGCAGCAGGTAGGGGCAGCTGAAATTGTGTAAGTTGCAATCAAATTTTTCTCATTCTCCATAATATTTGCCCCCCTCCCTAGGCCTTCGGCTGGCGACGCCCCTGTGTCCTACGGTGACTCTGTAAGTACTCAGCAGCCGAAGATTATGTAGATGTAAAGTATAATGAAAATATAGATGTAAAATATATGAGTACATAAACACTTCCGGTCATCCCATCACCCATGGGTATATACCAAGAAGCTTATACCCAAATGGAGATTGCATTCCGTATATAAAAGTGAAGCACAAAAATTTGACCTTGAATGACGTCGCTGTTACCTTCTATCCTTTTCTTTCGAGTGACAATGAATGAACAAAATGTCATTTTCATTCATTGTCAGCCTAAAGAAAAGGATAGCAGGCAACAGCGACTGCATTCAAGGTCAAATTTTTGTGCTTCAGTGTTTTGTACGGAATGCAATCTCCATTTGGGTATAAGCTTCTTGGTATATACAGACTGCAAAAAATACCCACTGTCACCAGCTATGATCTTATACACCTATTTTTCCGCTTTTAAATTAATAAATTTCATATTCGCCGGTTACGGGTACTTTTCTCACTGGCTCCTTTCAAAGATCATCTATATCGTCGAGGCACGTTAGACCAGGCCTTAAATCCACATTCGCCAAAATGTTGCCAAAAATACCATAAGAACCATTTTTATACCTACTGAACACTGCTAATATGCCTTTCAGTATCATAAAGTCTCTTTTTTCCAACAACATACATACAGGAACTCAAGCCTTTTTCCCAGAAGGAGTAGGCAGAGGTGCCAGGACACCCACATTTCGCCTTGTATGTTCCGACCACGATGAGAGGGCGTACCTATCGCCATATCAGGCACAAATTACCGACCCCAGAATGATAAATGAATAGAAAAATCCAATATCATCCACTTTGGCCGACCCGGGAATCGAATCCAAGAAATCAACTTTATAATCGTACCGTAGAACAACTACGATTTTTATTTGAAATAAATCAAAGATAAATCTTAGGCACTAGTTTATTGTTCTACTTCAGTGCTAAGCACTAGACTATTTGTTACATCCGCTACAGTGGCATAAATTATGTTGACACCGTTCTGAGATTGAGATTTCTTGTTCTCCAATTTCGCCATCAAATCTCTATACTCGATACACCTTTTCGACTTTAGTATGTGATACTTCAAATCCTTTTTCGCTATGAATTTAGTTTTACAGTAATTGCATTCGTATCGCCTCTCTCCTGAAATAAACAAAATTGTTTATTTATATATTTTATACGAAGGAGAAGTTTCTAAAATTTAAACATAGAAATTAAAAATACCGATGTGCTTTTTGATATGCCTAATTAGAGCATCACGTCGAGAAAAAGCTCGAGGACATTTATCGCATTCAAATGGACGCTCTCCTGTGTGGTTTCTGTAAATAAAAATGTGTCATTTTAATAAAACATAAGCGCGACAGGCAATGAATCAAACAAAGCGAAATGGTGATCAAAACTCAAATGAGAGATGTAAGACAGGTTGGTTAGCTCGGGTACGCACCATCGCAATGTATGATTCTCCCACTAAACATCAATGTAAATGCACTGTTGTATACCAAGCGTACGGCATGCTCGTCTCACAATTCATAGCAATAAAAATAAAAAACAAAACATTATAGAATGATTTCTAGATACTATTAAGAGTTTTACGTAGGTACAAATCTTGCAAATGCATACTGTAGGTTTTTATATGAACCATACCTCATATGGGTAACTAAATCTGAACTCCTGAAGAATCCCTTCCCGCATTCCTCGCAAGTTTTAGTATAATTCTTTGCGTGTCGCATTTTGTGTATTCTATAGTTGTTGTAGTGATTGCTGATTGCACCGCATATGTTGCACACGTATTGCTGGAAAATATTGAAAAGTTAAATATCCTTAAATTGAGCATTTGTTTGATTACAAGAGTATTAGAAATAAGAAAATATCGACGCAGGAAAGCGGTTTTGTCGTATCTCGAAACAAGCAATTTTACACCAGGATAAAAAAAAATTTAAAATGAATAACCTCTAAACTAGAAAACTTAGGAATACCATTTCTTTAATAATAACATTTTAAAATAAAACCTTAAGTTTTCCCAAGAAAATTCAATGCGGTATTTTTTTTATGAATTAAATAATATACAAAACGCACATACGCATTTTTTGAGATACGACAAAATCGCTTTCCTGCGTCGATATGCAGATTCAAAAAAATACTGGTCTCTCCCATATGAGAGGCCGCCTGGGTAGGTACCACTGCAATGTGTATTTCTCACGCCAAACAACAGTGTCAATGCAGTTTTGTCTTTCGGTTTGACGAATATAGTAGCCAGAGTAAGTACTGGATATAGGTATAGAGACTTAACATCTTATGTCTCAGAACTCTGCTACTGTTCATGAGCTGTCGTATCGCTTACAATCAGGCGAACAACACAGGAGACAGCTACTTCAACCTACTAAAGAGTAAAATCGGTCTCTGGCGGTTTTATAATGCCAATTGATACATAGTATTTTAAATCGTACGTACCTTTCTAGAAGGCTTTTTAACCATTTCAACATTATGTGTAGTCATATGCATGTCTAATTTATGCTGTGAAGAGAATGTCAGCGAACATCGCTCGCATGTAACTGTTTTGTTTTCTTCCTGAAAATTAAATTGGATTGTCAACTTTTGCGGATGTTTTGTGATTAACGAGAGTTCATACATTTATGTAGAATTTAAGTGACACTTGGTCAGAAACCGAGTTTTGCAACTGTATATTGTATCAGGGCACGGGTCTCTTCTACAATCAAGAAAGGTTAGGCCATGCATTCCGCCAAGCTGGCCTAGTGCGGGTTGGCAGACTTTACATATAAATTCTTACAAATTCGCTATAGTATGCAAGGTTTCCTGATTATGTTTTCTTTCACAATTTTATTGCATGATGATTGACTATCAATAGACACATCACTCTGAAAAGACAGAGTTGTTTTCACTGGTGGTAGGTCTCTCATATGTGAGAGGCTGCCTGGGTGGGTACCACCGCAATGTCTATTTCTCCCGTCAAGCAGCAGTTTAAATGCACTGTTGTGTTTCGGATTGAAGGACATTGTAGCCAGAGTAACTACTGGACATATTGAGACTTAACATCTTATGTCTCAGGCTGGCGAGCGCAGTGGAATGCCAAGCATTGCTTTGTAAATCAAGGTGTTGTTTGGTTTTGCTTCTGTTCATGAGCGGTCGCATCGCTTACCATAAGGCGAACGGCATGTTCGTCTCGCCATTCACTGCACTAAAAAAAAGAATCCGCCACCACCGTGAGCATTTTGGCAGCCGAGTTTAGTCCGTTTACCAACAGGCCACCACACACTTCAAGAATTTTACAGATATAAGTTAATTATTAAATTAGAAATGATTAAAGGGTCAGATATTAATGAAAGTCATTTTCAAACAAACTTGTTAATAAAGTTAATACTTATTTGTTAGTCTAACTTTATCAGTTATTTTGTAAATTATACTTTTTATCATAAAATAATCGTTCACTTACTTTATGTCGTAATTTATGTTTATAGAAATTGACTGTATCCCTAAAAGATTTCCCGCATGTATCACAAACTTGCACCTTATGTTTATATGCATATTTTTCAGGATTACTAATTTTAATTTGATGTGCTTTCGTTGAATGTATCCTTAGAGCTCTTGAGGTCGAGAATTGCTTGGAACATAATTTACAAAATGCATTTGGTATGTCGAATTTGTCCTCCACTGAATATTCATCTACAATGGGTTTTATTTCACTCTTTATTTTATTGTCTTTAATTTTTTCATCATTATTTGTTTCGTCTTCAATTGTTTCATCATTAATTATTATTTCTTCTTTGCTTTCTTTAGTCTTAATATTTTTGGCCGTATTTTTTTCTAATTTGTTTTTATCGTCTGCACTTTCGTCAACTTTCTTTTTGATGTCTGCACTCTTGTCAACTTTCTTTTTTTCGTCTGTACATTGTTCACCTTTATTTTCGTTTTCTATATCTATTTCCTTATCGTTTCTTTTGAAGAATTCTTCCAGTATATCAATATCTCCTTGTACATCTTCATATTTTTCTATACACTGTCCCATTTTTGGTTGTGATGAGTCCTCTCCAGTTTCAATTCCAAGTTTCTTACCAAAAAGTATATTAGTTATTGTTGGTGTTGAAGGTGTTTGGACTTCAGGGAACACAACTAGAAACAAAAATGTTATTCATGTTCTAAACTAAAATCTAAAATGATCGATCTATGAAAGAATATACTTTTAAGTACACAATGGTTTATAATAGTCTCAATTTTCATATAAATAAAATTTGAAACAAACAAAAATCATTGATTGTTTGTTTCAATAATGCTGATTTGAATTAATACTCATACCAAAATAAACAAGAAACTTTACGAATCACAATAAATATTAATAGAAAGATTGAGCACTTACCAGGAGGAGACATTAGCAAATCTTCTAAAGAAAACTCTTTACCATCATTCTTCAGTGCTTTCTCAAGATTCTTATCAATAGTGCACTGTACATCAACTTTAGATGTATTCTCTGTGTACACTTTGGCATCATTTACTTCAATTTGAACTGGCTCTTCCACATCCCTTGGTACATAATAGTTCTGTGGACGATTACCCAATGACAGTTCCTCATCAACTGTTATATTCTGATCTATTTCCATCAAATTCTCATCAATATCAATAGGATCCAAACTTCTACCAACTGTGAAAAAGTCTTGAACAAGCTTGTCATTGTCTTGTGCATCTTCGTTTTGAATATTCAATTTGTTTTGAACACTTTGGTTTTCTTTGTTTTCTACTTTACCCATAAAGCTTTTTGGTGAAAAATAATTTTCATCTTTATCATAATTTGATTTTTTTGGTGTGTTAAAATTACCATGATGAGTGGAACGAGGTGTTGAGAATGGGCTGAAACTGTTTATTAAATGTTAAGTAAAATTGTGTAATTTCAAAACTTTCAATATTTTCATTCCTATGTATAAAATCCTTACTATTTGATCTATATTGTACATCACAATATAACATTTTAAATATCATGGGAATGTAACAGTCCATCATTAAGTAAAATTGCTGTTATCACAACTGGGATTTACTGATATAAAACAATAACAAAAATTAGACCTAAAATTGGAAAAGGAAAAAAGTTACCTAAAGTCTAATCTAAAATCAGTATCAATAGACGCATCATCTTGTAGCCAGTGAGAATCCAGGGACTCTTCCAAAACATCAGCTTCTTCCTCAATGACTTCTCGTATTATCCGAGCTTCTGTGTCAGGCATCTCCTCGCCTTGCATTATATCCGTCATGAAGTTACGAATACTTGTGCACGTTGAATCTGAAAATAAGATTGAAATTTAAATAAGTAACAAATGCACCCACACAGCCGACATCCAACCAATTGCCCCATGGATGTGTTCAAGTTATTAAATCCAGAACAATTTTTACTTAATGCATGTTTGTATATAGGAGCTAAAACTTTATTTCTCAACTGTAGAGGAGGCCTGGCCTTGTAGTGACATTTTTATGGGCTTATAGAGATAGTTTCAAAAATATTATGTTTATTATACAGAGGTAAATAATTTCTCTCAATACATTGACTGTGGTGTCAATACAATAAACTACACAGCTCTGCATTATTATGATAAATAGCATGTGACACCCACAAACATGTTTAATGCACTAGTTTGGCAAACAAGCAAACAGGTCACCCAATGGTGAGTGATCACTGCCATCCATGAACACCCACAATTCTTGGATAATGGTTGTGTAAAGCTATTGTTTCATGTTGATTTCCTTTAAGACAGTGGTACTGCGTTAGATGAGCCTACCCATTCATACTGAGTTATGACTGTGAGTTATGAATAATGTTACTCTCAATAAAACATGGAGTGCAATAACTGTGTTTATATACTAGAACTAATTTACCCTATACAGATTACAGTATTACACTAAATACATAGATTTAACTTTACCATTATCATCATCTCTGCTAATTTGATTTGCAGGAGTGCTATTTCCTATTACTGAAGGAAACCTGCAAAATAATACTATTTCTTTAATAATATGCACACACCCATAGTGAGAAATTCTTATGTGTGAGAAAAAACATCATACCTTATTGTCAATGCATCGTCATTGTTTTTTAAAAAAGTACAGAAGTCCATATTTTCTCCTGCATCTTGTAACCCAATGTAATTTTTAAACTTTTTGTCTGAGGAGCGACAAAGCTTTTTGAACTTGCAAGATATTTTCATATTTACATAACAATCTTTGCATAGTTGGAATGTGAATGCATCATTACGTTTTACCTGCAATAAATGAATACAATATAAATTCTAACAATTCATTTTCTTTTTTAATACAATGAATAGCAACACAAATATGCTATTCTCCTCATGGTTAACAATATTGACTGTCTACTCATGGTCAGTAGCAAAACCAAACACCGTGAATTACAAAGCAATGCTTGGCATTCCACTGCGCTCGCCATCCTGAGACATAAGATGTTAAGTTTCAATATGTCCAATAGTTACTCTGGCTCTAATGTGCTTGAAGCACTGGAATACAAGAATGCACTTACACCTATGTTTGGCGGAAAAATAGACATTGCGGTGGTACCTACTACTTACTCAGGTGGCTTCTCATATCTGACAGACTTACCGGTACCTAGCTACCAGAAAATGTACGTAAATGAAACTTTTGTTGATAAATTTTATCTTTTTGCACATTATATAGTATTGAGTTATTTGACTAGTGGACTAATGAATATCAATATTATTTAAATATTGAACTGAATATTTTATTTCATTCAGATAGCTAGTTTATTAACTGCTTACTTGTAAACCGGTCGAATATACGAATAATCTTCGATTTTTCTCTGTATATTGCAGTAATTCCGAGGGTTCATCGTATTTAATTAGGCAGCCTCGGCAGAAACCTTCCATTATAATAAACTGGAAATAAACGCTAAAGCCTTAATTAATTTATTTTTACTTCAAATCACTTATCACATAATTTATTTAATTTTCTAAATCGAATTCTGACACAGAATCACAGCACAGAATTCTGATCACAGATTTGAGATTTCACAGACTAAGAAGCGTAGACGGAGAAACTAATAGACGGAGTCACACGTTCTATCCCTTTTACACAAAACGAAAGAGATTTATACATAACGTTCATGGAAGAAAGAGATGCAAGCTTTTGTAACCTCTCCTTATCGGCGTAACCGCTTGACTCCAGTAAATTTGACGTTTTGGAGGCAAAATCAAATATTTACATTATTTGGGGTGGCCAGCGGTCCGACAGTTGGTATTCCCCACAGACGACTAAAAAACATTCCCTAAAAAATATTCCCAAAAACAAAAGATATTAAAAGATTTAAATTACATATTAAAAAACAAACCTCAATATTTATCTTTATTTTTAAACTTTTTCCTTATATGTATTGTACTGTATATGCTTGCGCAGTAGATATTGTTTTTGAAATAAAACTATTATTTACGGACTTTATCGCGGATTTGGTTTAAGTTTTGCTTTTTTTAACTTCCCACGCGACATTTCGATTACTTTACAATGTTCGTGGTCACAGGGCGGATTAGATATTATTTTGTGATTAGTTTTTATTACAATAGTTTTTATTTTCAGATCTAACTATTTACTTTAATTATGGTTATGTTATACAATGTTTTTATTAGTTCTGGGTGATGGCTGGGTGGCGACCCAGGTATAAATGTGCATTGTAGTTCCACTCAAAGTTAAACTATCGATATTTTAGCAATTATATTTTTTTAAAGAGCGGTCAAAGTTTCCCGATACCTTAGGAAAAACGTGTCATCCTGGCCACACTCCCACAAATATCGCTATCTCATACTAGGTTACACGGTGGCTACCAAGAAGCTTATACCCAAATGGAGATTGCATTCCGTATATAAAAGTGAAGCACAAAAATTTGACCTTGAATGACGTTGCTGTTGCCTGCTATCTTTTTCTTTCGAGTGACAATGAATGAAAATGACTTTTTGTTCATTCATTGTCACTCGAAAGAAAAGGATAACAGGCAACAGCGACTGCATTCAAGGTCAAATTTTTGAGCTTCAGTGTTTTATACGGAATGCAATCTCCATTTGGGTATAAGCTTGAAGCTTCTTGGTGGCTACCCCTGTGCCACCGTGCAGCGCCGGATCTAGATATTTTTCGAGGCGGGGCATAAACTGGAGAATGCCGCCCCCGCCTTCCTATATTTATATCTTTATCATCATCATCAGTTTTAGCAACCAGACGCCCACTGATGACATAGGCCTTCGGGAAAGAACGCCATTTTACTATTATTTTAAGCAATTTTACACGCTTTATATTAGCTTCACTTGAATGTAGCTTCACTTTTGAGGGTTAACGTCACTCGCGTCCGTAGGCTATGACTCTAGTTTCACTACACGTGACCTCTGGGTCGTGCCAAATGAATGATACAGTTCGTGGTGGTAGGACTTAAGTATCCGCCCGGGTAGCAATCACCGTCCACGGGGCGTAAAGACCGCCATAGTGATCCCCGTAAGGGGACCGCGTTCCGGGACCAGCCCGTGTTATTCCGGTTTTTCGAGGGGTTTGAGTCCGGTCATGAGGTTGTACCGTGTGTCTATTTTCGGTCGCTGTCGAAGGGAGGAGTGTTGACTCGACGGCCAAGGAGACCCGTAGAAACGGTTGTCCGCTGGCCGCCCGCGGTACACTACAGGAGCCTAATCGTGGCTAACCACCACGAGAGGTGGCGTCACCATACCGCGCATAATCTTGGGTCCCGTCGTGCCGGTTGGTGACCGGATGTGGGGTCCCGCCGGCACATTCCGGGAGGGTTTTTTTTGATACTGACCCGGCAGAGTGGCGGCATTGCACCTGATGGTAAGTGCTAATGCCGCCCAGGCAGAGTATCCATTAGCATCGGACGGCGGTCCCATGCCAATGGAAACAATTATGCCGGCCTGCTAAGGTGCCTCTAAGGGTACAGGGGCCCTTCCGTCCGGCGGATCAATTCGTCACATGCCGACCCTTTCGTGCTGGTGTTCATTCGGCCTTCTTAATGCCCGAACCTAGGCTCCTCGATGCCTCTTCGCCAAACCCATCTCGGGTTTGGCGAAGAGGAATCAATCATTCAACCTCATGACAGTGCAATTAAACAGAGCAGGTCCTTCAGCGGTGCATAACCCCACCACCACGCTCACTATGGAGTTCACCAACATCCGCGGACTCCATACGAATCTCAATGCCGTCCACCACCATTGTGAGACGGCCCGGCCGGCTTTGCTCCTACCTGCTTTACCCCGGTTATTCGCTTGAAGAAAACTTCAAGCTTAAAGTCGAGGTATGCTTGTATTTCGGTCGGACATCTGCTGTCGCCGTTTGCGCTGTATGGAGGACCCCTCTTTCTCCGCTATGTGGGTGCACATGGATCTTGGTTCCCTGAGCCGCATCTACGTGTGCCTTTACTGTTTACAGGTCTCACAACGGGGACGATGTGTCGACTCGGCTGTTCAGGTATTTTAGCCAGGCGGCTAATGACGCGCGGGCGCAGTTCCCGTCGGCCAAAATGGTGGTCTTGGGGGATTTCAATGCACATCCCGAACTGTGGCTTGGCTCCTCCAAGACAGATAATGCTGGTACCTCTGGCCTCTGGGCACTTCCGATCACTGCCTGGTTGGGTCGTCAGCACCGTTCGCTTCACCTCCACGTCCCGTGCAGGTTAAGCAGAGGGTCTGGCATTACTCGTCGGCAGATTGGGATGGTATGCGAAATTATTTCTCATCCATCCCTTGGAGGCAGCGCTGCTTTGAGGGTAAAGATCCTTCAGCGAGTGTCAACGCTATTACTAACGAGATCAGGCTTGGAATGGAGTACTACATTCCTTCCTCTGAGATCGCCAGTAAGGGCTAGACGCTTCTGATTCAATCGTGCATGCGCTGATGCTGTCGGTGACAAATAGGCGGCGTATCGCGCTTGGATCAGGGGTCACGCCATGAAGGATCCCAATATTAGTTCCCTCAAAGAAGCCTACAACGAGCTACCAAGGTCTGCAAGAAGGCCTACGTTAGAGCGGATTCCCAGCGTATTAGCAAGGTTGGGCGTGCGTTGGCCAATCACCCAACTAGCAGTCGTACTTATTGGAGTTTGGCCAGGGCCGTTCAATCTAACTTCTGCTATCCAGCGTTGTCATCGTTCAGGGTCGCTGGCTCACAAGGCGCATGAAAAGACTGCCTTACTGACAAATCTCTTTGCGGCTAATTCCCGCCTCGAGGACCGTAGTTCCCAGACGCTGCCTAAACTGCCTGATTGCGGTTTCTCAATGGCGGATATCCGCATTAGGCAGTGTGACTTGCGGCATGTTTTAAGAGATTGTGCAGCTGAGTTGTCTCCTGCACTGACTCGCCTCTACCGAGCGTTCTAACGCACAGGAGTTGTGCCTGAGTCTTGGAGGGAAGCCAATGTGCAACCGATCCCCAAAAAGGGTGATCATTCAGACCGTACCAACTGTCGCCCTATCGCTATCACCTCCGTGATGTGTAAGGTCATGGAGCGGATCATAAACGCTCAATTGATCCGTTACCTGGAGGATTACTCGTTGATCAGTGACAGACAATACGGATTCCGCCAAAATCGATCAACGGGTGATCTTCTAGCGTTTGTCCTGCATCGCTGGGGTAAGGCGATTGATCGGCGTGGCGAGGCTCTTGCTGTGAGCCTTGACATAGCTAAGGCTTTTGATAGGGTCTGGCACAGTGGTCTTCTTTCCAAACATCTGGCATACGGTCTGCCCGACAATCTGTGTTCGTGGGTTTCCGGCTTTCTGCATGGGCGTAGAATACGTGTCGTCGTCGACCGACACGGTTCGGCGCTCATTTCCGTAAAATGCGGGAGTTCCTCAGGGCTCGATAATGCCGCCCACCCTGTTTTTTCTGCATATGAATGATATGTTGTCGCTAGGCATTATTGCTATACCACATAGAACATAGATAGAACACAACCACATAATTTATTCGTTCTTCTTTGTTCGATTAATCAACTAAAACGAACTAGGAAACACAAATTGAATATTTGGAAAATAGTCGTTGAGATCGGCGAAGGATTTTCCAAATATAGCTTCAACTCTTTTGCACGCGCCCCTATCGCATATTCATTAATATTCGCGCCCCGCGAAAAAAAACGTTCTGCTATGTCCGTGTAAGTGGTGTTACGTTATTGATGACTTGTATAGTTGTCTCCAGTGGCGTAACTGGGGTAGTTACGCCACTGGAGGTCGGGGGCCCGTGGCAAAATTCATCAAATGGGGCGCTTCGTAAATGTAAAAAAAAATCATTGTGATTTCGTTTTTATGGATCTTTTCTAAGGTTAGCGGTGGCATAATGGTAATCGGACCAGTCACGGCGGCTAACATTTTTCATAGTCGTCGGTGGGAGTCATGTATGTTTTGTCAGTCAATCACCACTACATACATCGTAAGGAAACCTGAATACCATAGTGATTGGATTTCGGATAGGATATTTATTGGATAGGAGATTGGATATTTATGAATTTTATTGCGGATTTGGTTTGGTAATTTGGTGGTAAACCTAAGAAATCGTTATGGCTTTATAGTTCCCATCAGTTTTTAACATCTTTATCTTTATCAGCCCATATACGTCCGACATCAGGGCACAGGCCTCTTCTACAATCGAGAGTATGATTGAGAGTAGTTAGGCCATATATCTATTCATATCTTAGGAATTTACCAATATTAAAAAAAAAATCCTTTACTGCAGCTGTTACCGCCAAATATATTTTTTTTATGTGTATTATTACCCCTCATCTAAAGTTCAGCGTAACTGCCATTGTTCGTACAAAAGACACTACTCTAAGTTAATTTTCAATGTTTCGTGTCTTTACATCGCATTTTCAATTTTCCAGTCGTCATAAACCTCAACTGAAATAATTTGTTTATTCATCATCAGCCTTTTGTCGTCCATTACTGGACATAGACCTGCTCCAAATTTCTACTTTTTACTCTGTCTTTGGCTTGTCGCCTCTTCAACCTTTTGCAAATCATTAGTCTACCAAGTTGGAAGGCGTCTTAAACTAGGTTATCCAAAATGTGGTCTCAACTTAAGAACTCCTTTACTCCAATGTTTATTGATTATTCGACAAATGTGACCAGCCCACTGCCACTTCAGGTTGCTGACCCTGCTTGCTATGTCTATAACTTTGTTTCTCTTTAAAGTGACACCGATCATAACTCGCTCCGTAGCTCACTGAGCGAACTTGACCTGGTGGGCCAGTCGAACTGTGAGTGTCCAAGTCTCAGCACTGACATGACCTGTCAGACCTATTGGTCATGACAGGTAGGACGTCCTGATTGAAAACTTTCGTTTTCAAGCTTTGTGGTAAAGGTGACGAGAATACTCGACGTAGTTTACTAAATGCTGCCCGGCCCAGCTGGATCCTCTTTTGTCTTCCTCAAAGTTGTTTCTACCCAGTTAAAGGGTCTGCCCCAGGTAGGTGTATGGAAACAACTTTGAGCTGATGGTGATATGTCACAGTCTTGGATCAAGATAGTGGTTGATCATTACTTTGGTTTTGTCAAAGTCAATTTTGAGACCTATTCACTGTGAGGCTAAAGTAAGGCTGACCAGCATCTGTTACAGCTCCTCAAGCGATTCCGCCATTAAGACTATATTAGAAATCATTATGGAGGAGCGTTTGTTTACTATTTCATTATTTATTGCCACTGTCTCCTAAGAAGGGATCATTTGGGCTTACATTGAACTTTCTCAATCACAAACCGACTTCACTTGACACATATTTTTTAAATCACACTTATCTTTCACATAATTATGGGAATTTAATATTTTCCACTCTTAAATATGACTCAATTTCATGTTTACTCATATTTGATTTTGGTTGATTTGGGTCTGAATATTCACAATTATAGGAATTTGCTAGAATTTAATTTTTAGTTTCGTTAATTTCTTCATTTCCGAAAGTACTGACTTATTTAAGATAACATTTTTATTTGTTGCTTCAAACTCCTTTCTCTTTCGTTTTTCGTTTTCCCTTCAATAATTTCTAGAACAAGACATGTTTATATTGATTTGAAAATATTGCCTTAATATTCATTTAATCATAATTTATTTCATCTTATTAAAATTACACAAAAACAACAAATTAATCAAATATTATGATACAATGTATCTCATGTTTAAAATGTAGCCAATTGTTTATTCTCATTAATTTATATATTATTCTAAGCTTCACACACCCTATCAGACTTGAGCCAGTGGCCCTTTGTGGCTAGGGCCCTGTCAGGCCTGAGACACTGTCGGACCAGGGCCCTGCCGGGCCGGGGGCCCCTTAGGCCGGGGGCCCGTGGCATTTTGCGCACTATGCCACCCTATTGTTACGCCACTGGTTGTCTCCCAAGATTCAATATGCCGCCCCCTGAACTTGCACCCGGGACACAGACCCCGTCTTGATGTTCTACTAAACATGGTATTTAGTGAGCTCGGGTATGTATCTATAACATTTCAACTTTATTTGCTACTATTTTATTTGGATTTTTAATTTCGTACTTCAATTTTTAATATATTTATATCACATTTTAGTTTAAGCCCTGAAGATCCTTCCAGTCTCACTAATTATACGAAAAAACAAAAAATAATAATAAAAAAACCCCAAACACGCAAGCTATCTATCACGAAAAATAGCACGCGTTCGATCACCGAAATCCAGCACGCGACCACGCTTGAGAGACAGCAGTGACGTCACTTTCTCGCAGCGCTGCCAGCCAAGAAGCTTATACCCAAATGGAGATTGCATTCCGTATATAAAAGTGAAGCACAAAAATTTGACCTTAAATGACGTCGCTGTTATCTTCTATCCTTTTCTATCGAGTGACAATGAATGAACATAATGTCATTTTCATTCATTGTCACTCTAAAGAAAAGGATAGAAGATAACAGCGACGTCATTCAAGGTCAAATTTTTGTGCTTCACTTTTATATACGGAATGCAATCTCCATTTGGGTATAAGCTTCTTGCTGCCAGCAGAGCAGCCATCGGCGAACCCCGCAAGCAATCCAGCAGCAAAACAAGCGTCGTGTGCAGCGGGCTTTAGTTCGAGTAGAGGGGCTGTATAATTCTTATAAATAAGCAAAATTACGCATAATAAAACGCAACTGTCAAATATGATTGCTCTATGGACAATTGAAAACGAATTGCGTCTTGCGAAAATAAATATGACAAAGTTTTAAACCCGGTAGAATTAAGATATTTTAACATGGAGAAAACCGAAGATTCTCAAGTCAAAGTGACTATTAGTCAACCAAAGAAGGTTTTACATTTTAGCGATGGCGTGGATGAAGAAATAGAGGAAGAGCA
The DNA here is from genome assembly GCA_023078785.2 of Hyles euphorbiae. Taxonomy (NCBI): domain Eukaryota; kingdom Metazoa; phylum Arthropoda; class Insecta; order Lepidoptera; family Sphingidae; genus Hyles; species Hyles euphorbiae. The sequence continues at coordinate 11,936,912 of CM041046.1, forward strand.
TGTCACTGAATTGGATTCGAAACCCCCGGAACCAAACGTCGATCCAGTAAGTATTTTATCGCTTGCTAAGGAAATCAATGACTAATAACCTTGGTTATGAACATCCAGACGGGTAATGCGGACGATCGCTTCATCGATTATTTAGAGATGATCTCACCTTTTGTTTAGCACCTGCTTGCCTAATATTATATTATACGTTTATTTAAAGTTGTTTTTTCCATGTAATTGAGCATGTAAACACATTAACGTTGTGTAATTATATATTACCATTGCCAATATGTGTATATAAATTGACTTGACTGAGTCTGTATGAAAAATGGTAAAATCCATACCCTATATCCAACAGCCACAATAATATACCATTGTCTTTTTTCAGAAAACACTATCCTGGGGTCCATGGTTTTCTTATGTAGCTTGGAAATCAGGAACAAAAATGCTCAATGCTGTTGACACAGCCGGGGAATCTTTGGCCAACTTTTTTGGTATCACCACACCCAAGTATCAGTTGGAAATTGATGAATATGAAAGAGTTAGGGAAGAAAAGAAGAGAATGGAAGAAGAATCGGCTGGTTGGGTGCCACAGAACAATGGTGGAGACATACCCTTAGTTCTCAACGAGCCTTTAAAGGCAGGAGAAAAAAATGAAGTATAGATGTCTTATGTGGATGTTATTTCAAAAAGCTTTATTCAAAGACTGTGTATTTAAGATGTTCGGAACATTTTACAAATTTTAATTTGTGTGTTTTATCTAAAGTACATCAAAAACATATTCATACCACAGAAACTGAAACTGTGTAAATTGATTTATTTTTTTCTCATATACATATTTTAAACAATGTCTCTAAAGATTTAATATTTAAAAGCCATTTGTATGTTGGCTGTGCATGCAACTATATGTGTGCTCTATTGTATTTACTTAAAAAAAAAGAAAAAATATAGACTATGGTTTACCATAAATGTTTAGATGTTTTTGTAAATGTAAGCATGTTAAACATGTATTGTTTGGGATTGTTTCATTCATTTAATAATTTAATAATAAAGTTAAGCATAATACACATCACAGTAGAATAGTTACTGACAATTTGTGTAGTTGTTATTGGCACCTTTTATTTACAGTCATTTTTAATATTGAAATTGTATTTTTATACTATTATGTTAATGTTTTAATTTATTGTAGGTAGAATTAAGTTCTTGTGAATAATAGTATTGTGAAGTAAACATACTAAATATTCATTGCTCTTTTTCATTTTTTTTCCAATATGAATCTGATAAATGGGCATATGGCCCTTTTATGAATAAGATGCCCATCAATAGACTTGCGCCATGTGTTTGACTTCCTCCTCTATTTTGTATAAAAACAAACAGTTTTCAAAATTATTTGTGTCTTTAGAGGTATTAAGACTTAGGCGTGATTTTAAGGACTTTGTTCTTATTGGTTGATTCCTAACTACCTAGTAGTCACCTCATATTAAATCGTATCGTATCAGCCCATATACGTCCCACTGCAGGGCACGGGCCTACTCTACAATCGAAAGTACGATTGAGAGTGGTTAGGCCATATAGTCCACCACGCTGGCCTAGTGCGGGTTGGCGGACTTACATACCATAGAAATTCTTATAAATCGCTATGGTATGCAGGTTTCCTCACGATGTTTTCCTTCACCGTTTTAGTGCGTGGTGATTGACTGTCAATACCAGGGATGTTGCGAATATTCGCATCCGCATCCGCAAATGCGGAACTTCCGCATAAATTTAGACATCTGCATCCGCATCCGCAATAATCGATGCGGATGTTTTATGCGGATGCGGATGTAATACAAAATGAGACAAGACAGAAATTTGGCGGTGCCGGCTAATGGCGCGTGCCGTTCGGAAGTAGTGTTGCCAGGTGTCCCGCTTTACGCGGGACGACCCGCTTTTCAGGGGTTTGGTGACGTGTCCCGATTGAACCTTCGGTGGGACGTCAAATGTCCCGCTTTTTGACCACCATTCTCAGAACGAATAAAAAACAAAATCTTACACACTTTTATTTATAATCCGTACTGTATTTCGCGTTTTCCTACAATTATTTACCTACTTAGTATCTATTTCGATTCTAAAGTAGTTTCAATAGGCTGATTGCAAAAAAATATAGGGCTTTGAATAAGTTTTTGCGGTTTGTTCACGAATTCCTTTCTTATTTTAGATGGTAAAACATGTGCAAGGAAATACTGTTAGTGAACTTATGTCTTAGTGAATATTAGCTAGCTCCAATGAAAATTCTTTAGTAACAATGTCAAGTCATATACGGCTTAGAGAGCATTACTGGCGATTTTTTTTACGACATGTATATGTAGATGTAATTCAAAAGAAAAACGCATCTTAACTTCACATAATTCTCTTCGAGCATTATAGCGAGCATAATTTGTCAAAATTCATGTGCAAAGACGTGTCGGAAAATATAAATTTTCATATTGGAGATAAAGATCGCTCTGGTAAATCGAATAGTTATAGACTGAGAATTTAAGGAATAACTTGATGTACACCCATAGTAAACGCTAGAGGAAAAATTTAAATCGTTTTATGTACATTTTTGAAATATTAGGAGTAAAGTAAGAAACCTCTGCCTATCCCTTCTGGAAAAAAGGCGTGAGTTTATGTATGTATGCATGTTAAGAAACCATGGCGCCTTATGAATTGAAGCCTCGAGAGATATAGTATAGTTGGTCTGATTGAGCTGCGCTTTCATTATTATACTAATAACTAAAAACGGCTATTGTCTTTGAGAGTTTCCAAACGTTTTTCTATGTAATAAGTATATGCTGCTAGAAAGAGGGAGAGTAATAATTTGTGAAAGCAAAAAAATATAATTGTCTCTTCTTTAATAGGCGTCCCGCTGAAGAACTCAAAATCCCGCTTATTTGAACGTCCTGTCCCGAATTTTCAAAAACTAAACCTGGCAATTACGCTGGCAATGCTATTCGGACGTGACATTGACCAATGGAAGCGAAATAAATAGTGACATGATCCGACGCGTTTGGTGTTGCTATGATAATAGATTCTTCTAGTGAAAATGAGAGTCGAGATATACCAGAAAATGGTAGCACTGAAGCTGTACTCCAAAAAAAGATTCTTTCTTACTCCAATAAAAAGAGTCTATGTGGATGAAAATCCTCTTAAGTGGTGTTTATCGAGAGGAATTAAAGATATTATTGCCGATAGCACAAAGATTTTTATCCACTCCACTAAGTAGTAAACCTAGCGAATAATTATTTGCAGCGCGGGTTTAATTTACCAACCTCTTCCTAAACGTCTTGTTATGAGAAAAGGCGGACCGGCGTTATACTTAATAAATGAAACGGTGTTCTTTTGCGAGCTCTTGGGTCTACTCAAAACGAAGGTAATGCATTTAATTTTCAATAGAGAAGATGGCTAAAACCTTGCACAAGCATGGGATTGAATTTTACACTTCATTATATCGGAACCCAAAAGACCAACTGCCCGACATCAAGACACAGTTAGCTTCTTCTGCGTAGACTGAAATGCAAAAACAGAATAACGTTTTAAATTAACTTTTTAATTTAATAATTATAAATTACGGGTAATTAAATTCCGTCCTGTGACCATGAATCCTTTAAGGTAATCGAAATACCGGGAAGTTAAAAAATATAAAAAATTAACATAAATAAATATAAATATAATATAAATAAATATACTATATTTATATAAGATGTTAAACATCCGCATCCGCATCCGCATCCGCGGATGTGAACCTTTGAAAATCCGCATCCGCATCCGCATCCGCGGATGTGAAAAAATCGACATCCGCAACATCCCTAGTCAATACACACATGACTCCGAAAAATCAGAGGTGTGCCCTGGGATTTGCACCCGCGACCACCGTGAACATGTTGGCAGCCGCGTCTAGTCCGTTTACCAACAGGCCACCACGCACTTTTCATATTAAATATAAATGAATAAAGTACAAATCTTGCGTAGTATTCAAAATTACTTCATACTATTTAGTCTCTCAATATCAATGATCACGGTGCGAATCACGTAACAATTTTTAATCTTATTCGTCCAATTAGACTATTAAAAATTACTTATTAGATAGTAAGTTGTAATGGTGAACAGCGCCACCTATTGGAGAATAGTTAAATTCCTAACTTTGTTCATAAAAGAACAACCAGTAAATATCTGATCAAGACCGCTAGGTAGCACTAGTGTTTTATGTTTATTATGTTTTTGATTTCATTTGTTTTTGTTAAAGCATTGCTATAATATTGAATTAGCGTATATTAATTTTGCTTAATCCACCTCTGGACATTAATTTATTATTAATATGACATGTGACATGTCTTAGATTCAGTGCTAAATTGCGCAAGTATGCAAGCTATTTGAAATTTTGTTTCTATAAAAGTATTCCTATAAATTGAATACATCTTCTGTATTTAGTTGTGAAATCGGCTTCATAGGGTACATTTTGGTTAACGTCAACATACATTATAAATTACACCCCTACAAAATTGATACACGAAGTGACGTAAACGGACATATTCTCGTTAGTAATGTTGAACTTTACGGCTTTAGACATAAAGTTTAAAATTGTACGGCGGTGGTTTCATATGTTATTATTTTCGGTGTTTAGCATGTGATATGTCGAAATGTAAACGGTTCGAGCCGTGTCGTGTCCGCAGATCAATATGCGTGCTATGCGAGGGTGTTTAGAGCGGTGCGATTGGCCAGCATGTGTGGGGCGTGGCCCGTGTGTGAGGCGGCGCGCGCTCAGACACCGCGTTTTGGCGCCAAATTAACCGATTGGCATTCCATTTTCAAGTTTCTAGAGAGTAGAGAGCGCGCTGGACATTACGGGTTTGCGTTTCGTTTCGTTTGCAAGTAGAATTTCTTATTTTCTAAGTACCTAGTTTTGCCTATGCCTTGTTATTTGTATAGAGATGTTTTCAACTTCCCCTGCATTATTAATCAAGAATATTATATTATTTCCGTAGGTGCTGCAAAAAAAACTTCTATTTTTATAGGTATGCAGTATTCGTTATTAGAAAATATAAGATAATTGAGTTACTATTATGGTTGGTAAAATAATTCTGCATTTACTTTATTACAATATAAACAACTAGTTTTACAGTAAGAAATAAACATCATAATAAATAATTATTGCTCTCAATTTTTATAAGTCTTCAGTATTGGATGATCGGCAGTCCTAGAAGTATTGTTTTTGTTTCCATTTCTTCGTATCTGTAAGTATTTATTGAAGGCCATAATATTCCGTCAATACCATTTTTTCATTATTTAAATTTAGTGATTACCTCTATTTGAGAATACTGTTTTAGAAATCTACACATTTAATTATTTGATTTTTTTACATACCTACATTGCTGAAGCTTTCGAACATTTTTTTCAAGCTAACGTCTGTTTGTTCTTTTTTCCTCCTGGCGAAATATGAATTATAACCCCTCAACCGTCAAACGAACAGCGCTCAGGCTCGTCGGACTTCAAGCAATAAAGCAACCTAACGTTATTGAAATAGGGGCTATTTTAATTCAAGGACACAATATGGCGCTTACGACAAGCCAGGGGCTTGATACTCTTACGGTAGGTATTATAGGTACTTGCACGTCCACTGTCAATGTCAAATTTCAAATTTTTAAAATATACCCTATTACTATTTACATTAGGCTGACAAATTGAATTTGACAAACGTCAACTGTCAAAATCGGCGGTCGGGACGTGGAAGTACATAGAGAGCTTAAACTATTTATAATATAGAGGGAGTGCTGGTACTTCAAAAACATAGATAAGAATGATGTGATAAGACAGGTTATCCAACAGGTACAAATTAGTTGAAAAGAAAAATTAAAAAAATAGTTTGGGCTATTTAATTCCACCCAAACTCGTTTTAAATTGATAAAAAATAAATATACTTTTGGTTATCAAAGGAATTAACAGCAATTTGTTGTTAAATAATAATTAGTAATATTTTCACTAACATACGAGTGCTACCAACATTACGAACAAGAAAATATCTGTGTTTTTGAAGACGCAAATGTATGACAGCGCTCCCTTTTTAAATACTCTAAGCTCTAGCGTTACCAATTCCATGGGCAACGCTAGCTCATATGATTAGACGACCCACTGGCTTGCCTGCCTAGGATAATAAAAAACCTCTTATTATTTAACAATTGGGATTGTCCATCGGTCAGCTGTACCGAAGCCAAAAATTGCAAATTGCGCGCGCGTGGTAAAACTTGTTTTTATAAAATGAACTAGAATTACTGGTTTTCACTTCGTTTGTCGCATTGTGTCGTCGTAGATTTGCCAAACATGACGACTTTGTATGGAGTTCATTGTGTGGACTAGTTTTCGCTAGTTCACGCTTTTACAATGTAAATATATTATTTTCATACATTTGGCGAGGTCATGCGCGTGTCTTTAATTTCTTAATGCTTTGTTAATGCGAATAAATCTTGCTTAGGCTGGTAAGGGGTGGGTTAAATAATAAATATAAATTATAGGCCGATTGGAGAAATATGTAAAGCAGCTTATCATTTGTGAATACTGAAGACTTAATCGCAAGATTTCTAATATGGATCAATATATACAGGGTATATCAAGACTGCTACCGAAAACGAAGCCGGGTGGTAGTTTTAGTGACTCCAGACACATTGCAACTAAAGAACATCGGTCACGTCCATACATATTGCGACCTGACAAAGAAATATATTGTACACAGCTGGGATATAGTTTATTGTGTTTTATAGTGCATGAGGAGTGATGTCCAGTTACAAAAAGATTTCTGCAAAGCTGGAGATTTTAGAATTATTCATAAAAAATAGCACATTATAATATCATTGTCATTGTCAAATATACCTAATGTAGGGTGGTCTTATGGTTATCAGGTACCTAGGAAGAAAAGTGTACTAAATCATAATGATGGCATAGTAATTACTATGCTATATAATTTCCCTTGTCATAAAACTAATTAGCCGTTGAATATGGTGTACACCATACCTGTGTTACCTTAAGGTAATGAGAGAAAATGTAGTATTTTGCTGTCATTATTTCGCAGAATTTTATCAGAATTTATTAGACTGTTTTGAGTATTTTTCGCTATTCTTCATAGTTTCGTATTTGGCCATCCACACACACTTGAAAAATCCCCCTATATGTATGTATAGGAATATAATGAGCATTGGTCACAAAAATAAAACACAAAAAATATTTTTTATATGTATTATTTCTCATCTTCTCTTTTTACAATAGAATCTAAGAACTCTGCAGGGGCAGCAACATCAGTCATGACGTGGGCACAGCAACAGTACTGTGCGACGTCCTACTACACAATTACAACAATACTTAGTTATTCCGTCTCTCCTTGATTTGGAAGTTTGGCATCATTATTTTTCATCAAAACACACACACTTTTCCTGTGGGAACTCCAGGATACCTTGTAGATTCATGGCTAAAAAAAACTTCGATTAGTTGATAGACCCAGTCACTGATTACAGAAATGAGTATAATAAGACGGGTATTGCATTGAACACAATGCACAAATTGTTGAGGAGCGCACTGTTGTTCCGAGTTCATGTTGGAAATATGGTAATACTTCACACTTTAAACGAAATCACAAAGCGTTATCGTTATACAATGGTCAATCTTACAAAGTGGTCAGAAATACAAGGGTATATCGGAGTCCGTGATTAAAGCCAAGTCACAAATATAAACAGAGAATTAACAGTAGTCGTAAATCGGAAATCAAAAGAAAGCAAAATGACAGCGCAAAGAAAAGTCATGTGTCATAGAAAATACCTACACTTTTTTTTAATTTAGTACTACCTTCAACGTTGTAGTTAAAACCTTATTTTAAAACAAAGTATGACTGATGGAACGCACTCATATGCGTTCAATATTATTAAAAACACTTTAAGTTTTTCTTTTTTATCCGGGTTTTTTAAAATAAATTGAAATATGCATTTTGACTCTAATAAATTATGAAAATTTTTGATGTACCATTCATAACTGGTCCCGTTCATGGTCCATTTTCGCCGATGTTCTTTGTGCAAAAATTTGTGACGATTTTTTTGTTATTTTTATACGGTACGAAAGGTTTTAAATTATTGTTTTAGCAAAAACTATGGATTTATCATCCAAACTCGACGATATTTTAAAAAAATAATAGTTGCATTGTGTTTGTATTAGCTAAAACTACCATCCGGCTTCGTTTTCGGTAGCAGTCTTGATATACCCGGTAGAGATTATTATAATTTACATTCTGATACAATGATTTGTATCTTCTAGATTTGGAATTCCGCAACCTATTTCAGTAATGGGGTTTTGATATCATCTAACCTAAAAACCATTACTACCTACCTTGGGTTACAAAATTCTATCATAATAAAATCCTTCTAAATCAATGCAAAAAATATTTTTTATTACGATAAAAATATTTCAAATAAATAGCAAAGCATTCCTCCCTAAACAGCAGATGTTCTACATTTGCGTGCACACGCAATGTTATTTATAAAAAAAAACTCTTTTGTGGCCATTTTTAAAAGTAAAGTTTCATTTGACAATGCGCCATGCAAATTAGAAACTAAATTCGCGATAAAAGGTCACAAATATATTAAATACATTATGCAAAACTGCACCGTATGCGCATCGCAAAAATGGTTAGAGTTGCTCGCATAATTATATTTTGATATTATTTTTATTGCAAACATGGTTGGTTTATTTAAAAATATGCCTTATGTTGAGGTGTTAAGGTTAAAATTATATTGCAGAAATATGTACGTGTATAAAATTTGCATAAACTCCGGCGAACACCTTTCCTCGTTGATCCGTTCTATGCAATTTGACTGACAGTTTGTATCGAACAAAGGTTTTAAACGTGGCTTGGGATATGCACGTTATGTATTTTCTGATAGAACAGCATTATGTATTAAAAGTTTGACGTTATTCGCACAGGTACATACTCTGTTCATAAATATGGATTTTGTAGAAGATAGCCCATATAAAAATTAACCAACCTAACTCGCCCCAACCCGCACTAGGCCAGCGTGGTGGACTATATGGCCTAACCACTCTCGGTATTTCTCTTGATTGTAGAGTGATCCCGTGCCCTGCAATGGGATGTATAAAAGTTGATACACCATATGTACATCGTTCAAAGTATATAATGCTCAAATTTTTCCAAAAATAAGTAATATAAGAGATAATTTAATGATAGACTATGCCTAAAAACAATGTCAGAATCACCAAGATTCTTGAAAGTAGAGCCACGCTGTTGTCAGTCCGGACTCAGCTTAAATTATATTACGTCTGTCTGGCACACGAGCAAAAAGGTCACCTGAGGTGATCAGTGTCAATGAACATCTACAACGCTTGGATTTTGGATATGTTGCAGCCCATCAAACCGGGAGGAGAGAAGGAAGGAAAAAGGGAGAAGGAGAAAGGGGAGAGCAAAGCTGTCGCTTCACGTCGATTTCTTGTGAGACAGTTGTACTGCCACGGACAGGTCTGCCTTTTCATGCTGTCATCTCCAAACAGTGTGGGTTTAACACTTCCAAATACTTACAATGAAAGTGACTACAATTGTTAATAGGGCTTTAGACTATCAAGAGTAATAGAAAGCTGCTGCCTAACATACGATGATTTGGTTTACCCCTTGCTTAAGTCAGGTCAGACATTCCTAGACTATTTCGACGGCGAAGTGCCAATAGCTCCTAACTGAAAATCATAAATTTACACAAACTGAAAAGAAAAGTAGTTAGTAGTAGTTAGTAGATTTCACAAAAACATCGGCTTAATACACCTTTACAATTAAAACAATAAAGAAGGTAATTTCTCATAAAATTTCAGATAGGAGGTATTGGTTCTTCACCGTCGATTTCATTCCATACTAGACTAAATTAATACAAAATATTCTGTATCAGCTCATATACATCCCACTGCAGGGCATGGACCTCTTCTACAATCGAGAGTACGATTAAGAGTGGTTGGGCCATATATAGTACACCACGCTGGCCTAATGCGGGTTGGAGGACTTTACTTACCACAGAAATTCTTGTAAACCGCTATGGTAAGCAGGCTTCCTCACGATGTTTTCCTTCACCGTTTTAGTACCATAAACCTTAAAAACATATTCGTTATCCAAATCTTTTACAATATATTTTGAATTAAGAATTCTTCCTTATTTGTGATGTTTGTCATTTCGTTTGGTTTGATTATAAAGTAATAAAGCGGCATCTTAGCACAGATGTGCGAGGGGCCGCTTCCGCTTGTAAATAATAACAATAGTCAACTATTAGCAAGGGGTGTGAGTATGCAAAATAGTTCGCTGTACCTGCGATGGCGGTGCGAGTTTCAAATGTTCGTATAAAACTAGGTTTGTTGTTACACTTTTTGATAATATTTCGACATTTTTATTAATACGGTATTCTTGTTTATTTAAAAGTAAGTACCTACACCATTCTTTATTATTACCTTTTTATTACTCAATAATAGATATTTTCTTATTAATTTGGTTGATACTTTTTTGTCCTACAATCAGTTCGCCATTACATTAATCAAATAAATGAAAATAGGCCATATGATTTCAGTGACCTAATGTTCCTTACTTCTATTATTTTAAATTGTATTTTACCCATTTATTATTCTGTTAATTTTCATTTTGTATTGTACATATTTAAAACGTATTTGCTATGTAACTCACCATACTGGACAACCATATTTCACAACAATGGAAACCTTTATCAAAAATGCAACGCGGATTAAACTAAAAAATGCACTATCTATTCTAAATCAAAAACCAGTTTGACCGTAGAAAAAAATTCGCAAACCCGTTCCTGCAGCCGGGGGACACTTAAAGTCTTTTAATAGAAACACAATGACCAAAGAGTTCGAATAACGGTGGGCAGTGTCCACACAAAAGTGTACCAGCCGATTAATTCGATGCACAATGACCAGGGGCTAGGCCGATAGGTCATATTTAGGTAGAAGGGTCAGGGGTCAGAAGGGTTGGTAAATAATGGAATGCCGGGGGAGTGACGCGGCGGTCGAATCGGCCAACACGTCACCGTTGGCGGGTTGGACCAAATTTATGTTCAATATGGTTTGTAGTTCCATTTTTGTGTGTAAGTGGTTTGGACAAAATAACATATTGTTGGCATAATTTATTGCTTTTGCGGAAAGTTTGTTTTGCACTTATTTGTGTATTAACAGGCGGGTACATCAACCATAAAAAAGAGTAGTTTGATAAGCTAAAACGCACTTATTTAATTTCTAATATGTTCTATGACAACTTCGAACACCAATTTTTAAAAAGAAACAGAAAAATGAAAGAACTGAATTCTAGTCTTATCTGCACTCGTAAAATAACAGTAAGGTTCATTAAATATATCGTTTTCTGTGTTATACCACTAATCACCTTCAGCTTCTTAACTGTAATTGTGTGGTCATTGTTTTATGTGTGTCATATTATGTGCATATTTTAAAGTCCTCCAAAATTATTGATGTATTGGATCTTTGAAGTCCCGCTGCGTCACAAGCAACGATACTTTTGATCGATTCCGAGTGTGTTGCGCATACGACACGATGCACCAGGTTTTATTCTTAGTAGCTCCAAATATTACATAAAATAATTAACCCTGAAATAAATATCACATTTATGTGTAGGTCGGGCAAACAAACAAATCACAAATGGTACGACAGCCTCCGCGGCGCAGTCGGTTAGACGCCGCCTGTGAAACGAGAGGCCGCGGGTTCGATCCCCGCACCGAGAGAAATGTTTGTGCGGCCCACAAATATTTCTTCCGGGTCTGGGTGTTTGTGAGACCGGAAAGTCTCTCGTAGTTCCTGATACCCACGATACAAGACTCGATCTTAGTGTGGGGTCAGGACTATGTATGTGGCTGTTGGGTGTTATTTATTTATTTAAGTTGCTGGCTTTTCGAAATTTATTACGAGACAAAAGACAAATAGACGAAAAAAAAATCTCATTGCTTGAATCACCAAAGCAACGTGGACGCTTTACGTCTCTTTTTTTTTAAACAGTGATAGAGTTGGTCCATCTTCACTCTTTTGCTAAGCATATTTACTTGATTAAACCAGGTAAACTTATATTCTAAACACTGACAACATTCACTGATAAGTGGTACAGCATTTCAATCTATACTTCTCATAAGAAAAATTTAAACACCTTGCAAGATTTGTAAGGATTATCAGAAAAATGTGTATGTATACATTTAATTTGAATTTAGAACATCAGCATTTGAAAACCTCATACATTTCAATATTAAACGACATTTCACATATATTCCTAAATATTCACAATTGTCTGATAATCCTTACAAAACATAAACTTGCAAGGTGATTCGATTTTTCTGATGAGAAGTATATATCATTAACCCAGACATTAATCAATATTACAAATTGAAAAAACAGGTAAATTAAAACAACCATGCAAAAACAAATACTAAACATAACAGTTGTAACAGGAAGGCTCAGACGCGGCACTCGATGTATCCTACACATTTAATTATCACAGGCACTCAACAAAAATTAAAAGAAATAAGCACCACTCGAAAATAATGACATCAGATGGAATCAAGAGCGATACTTATCGGGTCAAATAAAGTGCTGCGCTGTCAAATTGATAAAATACGTGAGCGTGTAGTGTGAAATTGTTGATGATATCTGTCGGGGTTTTGTGTTCGTTTGTATTACTATTTCATTGTTGAGTGTTTGGTGTTAAAAATAAATAAATTATTGTCTTTGGTTTGTGATGATTTTTGCATGTTTGTTTTTATTTTATGTATTGACTTTTGCATTTGTGAATGCCTGTTTGAAATTTATTTTGAGGGCACCCTTTTGTTTTAATAATTTCACAACTCGTAATTATTAGTAATATCATATTATAAAGAGTTGAGCCCTTTTACAAGATAATATGTATTATAGTTATGGTATTTATTACTTACATTACATTTATCAATTTTAGTGAATTACACTAAAGTGAATATTCACAAAAAGTGGTTCACACACAATTGAGAGTTTAAAATTGTATATTTTTAAGCATTTAGATTTTTAGTACTTATTATAAGTTATAGCTTGGGCACATTATGTAAGTAATCTCAGTTACGTACTCTATAAATATAATCTACAAATACCATTTGTCAAAAAGAAAGTCAGTAATATACCACATGCCGTACTAACTTACTCAACAGATAAAACACACATGTGTCAGTTCTAGATAAATGTATACAAACATTTAAATCGCAAAAAACGAACACTCCTAATTCAGCCATAAAAAATAATAAAAAGATTGCAAACGCAAATTCAACTTTAACACCGAAATAACGAAGCGTCCCGAACCGCAGTGCCGTGGGGTCTTTTGTACCTTGCATGTCAAATAAAAAAAATATTCAATGCACTGGCAGCCTAACCCTTTCGCAGCTAACAAAAAGATCAATTTTATATGCGCGCCCGGTGTCTCATTTCAATAAAGTGTAATAAAAAAAAAGATAAAACTTTTTTACCCACGATCCTTTGGGGTCATATTTTTTATGTTGGCTTGAATCCTTAATTTGCAACAAGGTGCATCACAGGCAAAGCAGGGGACGTAGAGATTTAAATGAGTTCTATAGTGAAAAAGTCGAAGGGTTGAGCATTGCGCGCTGCTTTTTCCCATGGCTTTGATAATGGAGTTAGTGGTATTTGAGATTGATGGATCAAATATTATAATATTGGCATGCATAATAATATATCTTGGATATTGCTTCTAGTGCATACAAAAATAAAGAAAAAGTATTCCGATGAAATGAGAACCTCCTCCTTCTTTGAACTCAGTTAAAAAGAAATAAGATTCAATATCAATTACAATTCTGCTTTCTTTTTTTCAAGTTTTCATATATGTGCCAACGGCTTGCCGAATCTAAAGCGAATCTAAATTTACCTTCGTCTAGAACAGTCAAATCCAAAATCATATTTCGACATGTTTGTCATTTTTTCGTAAAAGAATATAGGAAGGAAGGTGAAAATAATACTTCAGATAATGTCACTAATAGAATTTAATTCAAAAGCCAAGCTACTGCAATTTGATACGCATTTCAATCACCCCGTTCAAGTTGTATCCATCAATATTTCATTAATTAGAGCCCTGTTTGAACATGTATGAGGTACGCTGCGCTGCTAATATATTTATGCTATCCTGTGCGGCTAATTATCTATTCAGGCAACAAACTCTACGTGCTCGTATATTGAAAGCTGCCATTACCGCAAGCCTCCATCTTGGATCAATCAGTGCGCGTACATTGGTCTATGTTAAAATGTCGGAGATGATTGCTATAACTATAACATACAACTACAACATGCAGGAAACTTTTAGTATTAAGTGCTGACAGGTTTTGTTTTGGTTAGGTAATTTGCTTGCTTTCACGAAGAGATAACTTACATTAGTTTTTCATGATAGTTTCGATGTTATGTGTAGTCGACCAGCAGCATTAATCTCACGTGGTGCAGCTGAAAGGTCTTATGGTGCTAGGAGTCGGTCATGAAGTTCTAATCTAAATTATTCTTCAACATTGATGAACAGTAAAATATTTTTTGCAAGATATATCCAAGTGTAGAATGTAAATGGTAACCTGCTAGTTTTGGTGGTTCAGAACCCAGGCAAAATGTGAATGGCGAGACGAGCATGCCGTTCGCCTGATGGTAAGCGATGCGACCGCTCATGAACAGTAGCAAAACCAAACAACACCTTGAATTACAAAGGAATGCGTGGCATTCCACTGCGCTCGTCATCCTGAGACACAAGATATTAAGTCTCAATAAGTCCAGTAGTTACTCTGGCTGCAATGTCCTTTAATCCGAAACACAACAGTGCATTTAAACTGCTGTTTGACGGGAGAAATAACATTGCGGTGGTACCCTCCCAGGCAGCGTCTCACATATGAGAGACCTACCACCGGTAAATACCTATAGGAAACTCATATTAATGTGATGTTTGAATTTCTAAATGAAGTCTAGATAGGTGCTGTCGATTCGAATCAGTGTCGTGTGTAAGGATGGCAAGTTAGATTAGATTCAACTTACGCTGTTTGACAAAGGTAAATAAAGAAATGAGGTCGCGGTTACGTCTAGTGTTAGCAAACATTCAGCGGGGGGAATTTAACGTTTATGTATTTTGAGAATTTGGTCTCTGAAAAGGATTTATATTTTATTTTTCATAAGATGTTGTGAAAATACTTTTTTTCTAATTCTACACATGGGTAAAACAAATTTACTGACTTAAGAAAGGAAATCTAGGATTCTCAATAAATACTCATACATCATATGTAGATACATGACGATTACACTTCAACTTGACCAATGAGCATTGAATATATTTCATTTCATTCATTTCTTGAGCTTCACCAAAAACCACTGTGAAAGAAAGAAAAACGATTTATTTGTCACAGTTGCAACATACACAAACATACTTAATACTAACAATACTTACATAGTTACTTAAAAAAATAATTAATAACAGTGGTTAGTTAGAAGCGATCTGCATACGGCGAGTCTAATCGACTCTACCTTGCCAGTAATGCATAAAAACAGCTTGCTTATTAAATGGTGCACGATTAACCTCAGTTTTTTATGGCATTTGTTGATAACATTATGCTATTGTCATTTTTGATTAACCTCAGCTAAACAACAATGTTCAGGTTTTTTTATAACAACATATTTTTTTTATTAAGCCTTTAATCTTAACACATCTTCATTTACTCACCCACATGCCATCTTTAGTATACCTTGGCAGTTATACCTATTTTCTTTCACCTGTGTGTAGGAAAATGGCAGTTTGATTAGAGCGATCTTGTTGAACAAAGCATAGACAAAGTAGAGTGAAGGGCGCCCCCACTGCGTGTACAATCAGTCCGGTTGTCATAGACACCAAGGAACGGGCTCTCAGTCGATGCATATTGAAAGCAGGCTAGTTTGTGATTGAAATAATTAGACACAGTATTCTAAGATGTTTGGTAAAAGTTTTATAGTTGTCTTAAATTGGTTAGCACATATTTTCTAAATTAAAATAATTTATTTATGTATTTAAATTTAAAACTTAGAAAAAGGATAATATTTTTAGTTTCCATACCTTTCTCATCCTAACGTGAATAAATATCTGTCCAAATAAAGAGTGCAACAAAAAATTAAGTCTTCTAAATTTTAATATGACACAGTTTCCACAAATTTAATTTTCTCTCCTAGACTATTACATGAAAACTAATATTCAAACCTCACGACTCCATATAATATTATACAGTCATATAACTAAGTACAAACAAGCCGGTATATAATATTACCTCGGGGTGTCTATATCAAGTAGGGGCAATTTTAGAGCTCTGTCCTGTACAGGATTTCCCTTTGCGACGTGTGCCGTCAAACAGGAAAATGTACCCCCTCCACCCCGTTGATACACCCCCGCGCCACCCTGCTTAGTTGACGAACAAGTAATTGGGGCACAAGTATAGAGATACAAGCGGTAGGATAACTATAGCTTCTTATTATTTATTAATATGAGTATTGTAGTCTTGATTGTTCTTAAGCTGACTCTTGTAATCTTTTTAATTTTTAGTAACCTTATCCTACGTCGATAGTATAGAATTTAGAGTATGTTTTTTGCTTAGTGCATTACTTCGTCATCTGTCTACTCTTATGCCACTCATAGGTCAGATCACTACAACTTGACCATTGATTAGGCTGAACATTTATTGAGAGAAGTCAACGTATTGCTTGTCTCGACCAAAACCCGTTCGTCTCAATCGTCCGGTCTTAACCAAAGTATGTTTTTGACAATACCGTACACAAAGTTTAATTTTCTGTGGAATACACAATGTTACCTACTACACCAATAGCAAGATCATGTTTTTTTTATTGAATTTAATGCAAACAAATAACTGGCCTGTATCTTGAACCAAGCGCCACAACATGCGTTACAGAGCCACCCTGC
Source organism: Hyles euphorbiae (assembly GCA_023078785.2). Lineage (NCBI taxonomy): Eukaryota > Metazoa > Arthropoda > Insecta > Lepidoptera > Sphingidae > Hyles > Hyles euphorbiae. The sequence continues at coordinate 11,953,899 of CM041046.1, forward strand.
TTAGGCGACCAAACAGCGCGGGGCTATGTGCCGGCGTCGCATGATATATAGTGCACCTTAAACTTAAACGGATTACCTTTTGATATATTACGCGGATTTGCTATTCAATCTCGGATAGTCGATCTCTGAAGCTTACGTGTGATTGCTTTTTGAACAAACTCATCTCGCGTTTGTGTAATTACGTTTGTATGACGCGTGTGGGCATTTTTAAATTTAGAATTGAGATTGTGGGTCGTGGATTTTTTGATTTGAATAGGAATAGGAATAGGATTATAGGGTTAGAAATGATATGGTAGAACTCGGGTTAAGATGATTCGAAATAAAAGAGAATTGTTTAGAAAGTGGTTTGATCGTTCCCTTGGTATTGCGAAAGTGTATGATGTGACTGCATACCTTAAGACGAACTGTGAACTCGTCCGTCTTCGTCAGTACTAAAAAAAATTAAAATGAAATTATTATTATTATACTGTTTATATGTACATTGCTAAGTTTTTTTTTGAGATTATGCATTTCTATGAATTGCCTTGAACAACAAAACAACCTAACTAAATCCCTCACACGTGTATACTTAGATTAAGTCTACAAAAGCAGCATTAGAAAAATGGAAAACAACAAAGACACATCCCGAGCATTTGTAATCCTCCCCCATAATCAGACGCGAACCACAAACACTTAATATCAGACGGCGGTATAGTGATCTATGAAAGCCGCCATTTGTAAAATTCTCATCGCGTGTTGAAGCACAATTTCAGGTGAGGTTTAATGGCTCCTCCCTGCCCGTTCTGTTGTGACACGACCACAATGGAAGGGTACGCGTCACACGTCCTTTCATCACTCGCCAAGGAGCGAAGGGCATGCGTGTGTGGAGGGATGACTGGATGCCTCGCGGATGTGGCAAGTTTGATGGTACCTATTACTTACATAACCTCTTTTAAGATGTTTGGCTACAGTCTTTGGGCGAAGAATGAAAAAGCAATTTCTTGCTTGTGTTATAATGTCAATGTCTCTCTCATTTCAGCCATAGTGCTACTGCTGAATATAGGCGTCCCCAAAGGATCTCCACATTGACCTGTTGGATATTTCCAATATTTTTATTTTTATTGGATATATCCTTGCTGATCCTTGTTGGATATAGGTGTATTGGTCTGTATCCAACTTTCTGCGACCTTAACCATGTCATAATGTTGATTGGTAAAAAAATTATATCTAATCATGTTTCCGTTCTCACTTCCCAGTATAGAGAAATGTTTGAAGTAGGGATTCCTATTCTACACGGTAGAACGCATCTTAAATGTAGGATGTATTCTTATGGATAGCTTAGATTTGAGGGTTAGTGAGGCTTGTTATGTTCATGGCACAAAGGGCATGTTAAAGCATATGTCGATGTTACTCCCATCATGACCAAAATATCTGAGTGATTTTTATGGACAAGGAGGTAAATAGTTCAACGGGCCATCCATTACTAAGTGGTTACCATAAAGCAATTGCACTCTGCTTGAACACCCCTACTGTTCAAGCCAGTTTACATAGGCTCCTCGTCCTTAGATATTCTCGAACAGTTTTTCGATCCTACTTTCCAGCAATGGTGATAAAGGGCGGGAGGGTAATCCTTGATAGTAATATTCTCATATGCAACGGACCTGCCATTGTTCTGCAGCCTCAGACAATGTCGCATCCAAAAGCACAGTTCGGTGTGTGTATTAGTAGTTCTCGATAGGGCGTGTACACACAAGGGGAGCGCGGGAGGCGACGCGTGGACAGGCATTCGAAATGAAGAGTGCTCCACAACTGCGCCTGTCTGTCCTCTCCTATCGGGTGGTGTGGAGATGGACTGTTTTAATAAAATATATTTTACTGGCATTTTTTTTGAGTTCTTGCCACTGTGTTCATAGGACACGAATCATTAACCAGTCTTAGGTTTATCAGTGCATATACGTATATATTATTGTGTTTTAAACACTTACAAAAGTTGTAAGATAATCTCATCATAATCATTATTTGAATTTAGATATCCAATATTAGCTTCCCTTAGCTGTGGATGTTATTGCGATGTTTGAATCTATTAATTTTTAAGTAATTATTTGTGGCTTACTACTTAGGCCTTAGAACTCGTGGTTTAGCTACATAAATCTTCGATACTCTACCTCATCTATATCAGGGCAAACAAAATCCAATAACCAAAACATTTCTCCACACTTACCTACCCATGTGGTGAGGGTAGTGCTGTACTCATATCTCGCGGCTCGCCCCTGTCGCCTGCTAATGGCGGACCAGCATTTATATTGAAATACTCCACCGAATTGTTATGTAGCCGAGCCATCCCGCGATGCACTGAACGAGGCCGTGGTGCGTCACTTTAATATTGCGTCTTTTTCATACCATCATGCAGCCTACGTTAGGTTGCTATTGATTCGTCGATTTTGAATTTGGAATGATGGATTAGGTATTGGAAATTGAATCGTAAAATTAGGTGGTTAGAGTTTAAATCATGATTATGTTGATTTTTGGTAATAGATGTAGTGTTTTCAAAGTCAGTTTTAAGTTTATCATTAAAATGAAGTTTGCTATGGCGCATGTACAAAGCCAGCTCGAATAACATTTTACACAGACAAATACATTGAACAATTTCTAATCCCCAATAAATCCATCTCGAAATTCCCAAATGAAACTCATAAACAACATAGCGTGAAGTTATTTACAATTTCAGGTGGCAGACAATTCGCGGCCGCGTTGCCATAGTTACGGCAAGATGGCCGACGTCTGCTGCGGTTTCCAACTTCGCCTCTAGTTCCAAATTGTTCCACGAGTGAGTATTTTAGAGCAGCGTACGTACGTGTATAATTACATTATGTACGACGGGCTATGTACCACGGTCCCTCTAATTACTGGTAGCGACAGTATAGAAAGCTTTGTTCATACACGTAAATGGGACGCTGTGTGCAATGTTCATTATAAGCGTGGATTTCTTGCTAGTACTTAAGGAGATATTCTGCATATCTTACGAAAATTATGGACAATATTTGCCCTCAAACTGGCTTGTCATAATGCGTTTATTAATGTGCTCATGTTTTTGAGTGAAAAATGTAATCAATACTTCGTTGAATAAGGGTAAAGTACTATTTTCAAATATCGTGTAATTTTATTTCTAATCTTAGTATTGCTTAAATATTTAACTATCCGTCATAGATTATACAACACCAACACTGAAAAAGGCATAATATAACGATACCTTAATAACAGATGAAAATTTAAAAAAAATCTAATGTTTTTTTCTGCTGTCCGTACGCGTTCGCTGGAACTCTGAAGGATTAGTTAAGGAGGATTTAATAAGAGTTCCTTAGATAAGTGTAGCGAGCGCTCCTCTATCTAATACTCATCAGCTTAAACACCTCCAAGCCGTGAAATTCACTCGAGCAGGGCTTCTGACCTCGCGTGTATCGTGTTAATATGAGCTGGTGTGTTTAGAATAGGTACCTAATTTTATATATTAAGCCGATATTTTAAAAATAATTTAATATCTTTTTAAATTTCACTAGCTTAGTTATTATGACTGGCCTTAACAAGGTAGCAATAACATTCCAAATTCAAAATTATTAAGCACTGCATGATATTGCGCTCGTCACTACGACATTTTTGATGATTAGTTGCATAATATATTGATAAGTTTCATTAGTCATTTTGCATCTAGCAATGCTTCTATAATGTTGCAAGGTAGCAGAAATAGACAAAGCCTCACTGAGTATGGGTGGAACTATGAACCGTTCTAATGATGTAACGAGACATATTTCTAGTAGTAAGACATATTTAGACCGTTTTGATGGCAGCTATAGTGTTATATTTAAAGACAAGGGGTTTAATACAAATTGTAATAAAACAAAATAATAAGTTTTTTAATATTTTATTGCGTACACTATTTTATTGTCGTCAACTTATAGTGTGCTTTTTACCATATAAAAATGTAGATAATTATTCTTTTAGGAACATTAACCAAAAGAAAACAAACAGAAATAGTTAATTTAGGAATAGGTAAAAACAATTGAGGGGTTTATTACAGCAGTTAAATGTGAGGGAGATATAAATCGTACGTACATTGTCGACAGGGGGCGACAGTAAACCGTTTTATTGCTGATGTATGGACCGAGCTCTCCCGACTCATAATATTTGGACTTGAGATGAGACTTAAGCCTTTCATACAGCTCCTTGAAACCTGCAATAAATAAATCAAAATTAAAACCTAGATTTTTCTCACGGTTTTGCCTCAGTGCTAAGAATAACATGGGGATAGTTTTTTCTGGATATATTTTTTCGGCCAAGACGCTGCAAATCACTATTTATATTCATTACGTTAAGTTGTAATGTATTCATGTCAGTATGCCACGCTTTTATGCCGGACTACAATTATTTTATTTTTGTATCTAAGACATTTTTTTTCGGATTTATGTGTCCTTACATAAATAGTATCTGTTTTTCGGATGAAAAGTGTTCTAGATTATTTTATGTACCTTTGACAATGAATATTATTTTCATGATGATCAGCTTACTTATTAAAACTTGACAGCGTAACATAGATGCAAATTATCTCACTTTCAGATATATTTATTAGTAAATACGTCGATAAAAGGCTTTCATTTACATTCCCAAAGTGTAGGTAGGAATAAAATTGGCTTTCATTTATGTAATACCTTTGTAGTTCTATTATGGGATGGACGGAGAGCGTATTGTCATTTCGAATGCTATTTTTAGCATGGGCAAATCAAATCGTGGTACCAACAAATTGCCAGATTGACTAGTCTGTTATGATTAGATTCCTTGTTATATTATAATCTAAGTTATTAAACAATAATTTGTAGTTATCGTTTATTAAAATTAATAAACAAATACATCCAGTAATCACATCCATATTACTGATCCTTATTGATGCCGAATGGTTCGAAAAATAATGGGATTATAATAATAATTTATGAAAGAAGAAATATATTCATTGTCTGTTTGGATAGAATAGGCTCCGAAATTTATGGACCTATTTGAAAAGTTATTCGATTATTGGAATCGTATATTATCCCTAATAAACATAGACGATAGAATAATTTCAAAAATTGTATCTGCTTGCGAGCGATCCGCGGTAAAATCCGTAAATAATAGGTTTAATTCAATTATTTAACCGTACCATTATTTAAATAACTAACATTACAAGTTGTATTTGCAAAAACAATGAATATAAGAATACACTGCGTGAAGTATTCAAAAGAAAATTACCTTAAAAGACACGGATGTGGGGGAAAATAAAGAATATCGTTCGACTATACGTTGTTCTGAGTTTTATTCCAATGGCCAGATCGTAAAATGTTTTATGAGCGACCGTGAATTGTACACCGGATCCCTTTTATACACATAGACATATGACAATCTGCCTAGACTATGAATTATTTGAAGGGATTTGTTATTTCTTACTAAAACAAAAATAAAATTAACTTTGAACAGGATAATGCTTTCATAGATTCACGCAAATGTTACACATTGAAATTAAACTATTATTTACGGATTTTTTAGCCAAACTGGTATATTTTTTTTGTTTAAATATTGTAAAAATTATACCAAATATATAAAATCCGTTTATTAGTTTTGTTTCAATTTGAACAGTATAACATATGTAGGATTTAAACGAAGCGGGATATATTGTACAAAGTCGGATGAAAAAAAATGCATTCAAGATGTTTATCTCTATGTTTACGTTTAAAACCAAAAAATCTAGCTATGTATTATTATTATAAAAAATGGGTATAGGTATAATTCATATAACCACTACAGAATAAGTAGTAAAAGAATCATTTACACTAAATATATTTTCCAAAAGCTCCAAAAACAAATCCTATCATACAGATTTGTATTATCATGATTTTCCATAAAACTATAAAATAACTAATCTCCCCCAGACATTCCATCTCCGTTCGCATTCGCATCAAACAGAAATCCATGCGTGATGATATCAAAGTATATTTACTGTAAGAGGAACGTGGCCGGATATTACTAACCGGTTTTATCCGGTTTATCCGGCAATCGCCCGGGGACTTCACATGTCAAATTATGTACCTAGATCAAAGGCACTTTGGATCCATCATGTAGAAATCATTTGGACTGATATGAAGAGGGTTACCTTACAAACAAACTGAATGTCATGTGTTTTAAGGTAACAGAAATGAAAATAATTATATGATAGTTTCGGGTTAATATTTTAAATAAATTTGACGCTAAGCAGTACTTCTGATGATCATACTTGAATTCTGCGTATCTGATTTATAACTAATACAAACTAAACACTCGTATGCTGGAAAAAAGCTTTATAAAATATCTAATTATTATATATGTGTCTTTCTATATTCATCACTATATCACATCCAAATGGAGGCAGTAAGTAAGTTATGCTTTATATATTAATGTAACGGGAAATATTGCTATGACTTTTTACCAAGAGAATGTAACCCTTAAGGGAAAACGCAATACTCACTAAGTGGATTAAACGACCTTGGTAGTTCTGAAGTCTACATATAAAGTATATTTAGCTGCTTAAAGTTCTAAGTAGGTCTCTCATATGCAAAGAGTATATAAAATAAGTCAGTGATTTCTCGGAATTAAAAAGCTTCCCTTTCGAACGTCGCATTACATACGCGACGTTTAATTCAGTTTGAGCGAAGAACACAAAACATTCGATGACTAAAATAGGTTTTAAAACTGTCTATGAATAAGGCAGTTGAATATTAATTACAAAGAATTAACTAGAAATCAAGGAGGTAAAACTCAAATGAGTTTCCCTTCGAGGCGAGAGGACGCGTGTAAAATATGTCGACGTTATTAGTTGTCGGGGAAGGGACATGAAGGCCGGATATTATAAAGGCCTTTGGAGTTGCCGAGAGGATATTAACGCGAATCTATCGATACTTACAATGTGTTAGACGCTTTGTCAACATGTCAACGTAGATTGGAACGTGTGGGTGTCTTGCAGATTGATAAACAGAAGTTTAAGTTCGGGCGGTGGTGTAATTATTACACTGATTATATTTAAAAAAAAAAAAATTTTTGCCCCTGCGTAATGTCTGCACTACGCCTGATGGTAAGCGCAAGTGCCGTCCAGGTTTATAGGAAGAAGGAAAAAAACGCGTAATGGCAAACAATTCCACAGTTTGACGGTGCACCACAAAAAAATAATTTTATAAGCTGCAGTATACAGTAGTACTCATGAGTAAGAAAGCTATAACAATATTGATTTTTAGGGATTGTCGCCATTTCATTTGTCGTGTGTCTCGAAAGGATATTTAGGAATACATTCAAAATGTCGATAATTGAATCAATTTTTTTCCCAGACGAAACACATTTGTAAAATCAAAAACTTAGTACTTAATAGTCTATCATAGGATAAGAACACATGTAAAGATGAAATAGTAATAACATAATATTATTCTAAGTAATTAGATAGGGTTAACATTAAAGGTTGTAGTGAATATATTTATCCAATAATACCTCTATTCAATTAGCCATCAACGTAATAAATTACAAAGCGAGCACATACAGCCGTACATAATGTACGAAACACAATTACTCCTTAGCACAACCGTTCACCACAAAGGTTCGGCTAAACGCCGAATTTTCCGAGCGTACTGCCTCATTCCCTCCCCCGCGCAGGGGTGGCACCTAAACCGCCCCCCTCCGAGCTCACACGTCTATCCATTTGCCAGCTAGTTCCGAGCTAAATTAATTTCAAAGCTCCTTATGTTACGTGCCTTGCGGCTTTGGCGTGTATGTGTGCGTTCACATCCACAGCTACTTTTGGAAGGCTTAACTGAATATATAGGTTGGATGTGTGTGTGTGTACAGGTTTACGGATAGCATCTCGTTAAGGTTTGAATTAGACTATATAAATTAGTAGCGGGTAAATGAATTTCTTGCTGATTTGTAAGCCGGATTGGCGCGTGTTTTGATATTTGCAAATGCTGGGTTAGGTAATGTGCAATTTAAGTACAAAGCTGAAAAGGTACACAATGTGATATTTAAAATGTAAAATTACGAAGTGTCAAATTCGTCTTATATTCATCTCATCACATTCTCTCACTTTTTTCTTTCTTAACTCGTATATTAATCCCACATAGTGGTCGAGCCTGCTTTCGTCACAGTTGCCTTCCACTACACCTAGAAGATTTTTGAAATACAAAAATAATATTCCGTTATCGGAAAAGGTTTTCCATTCCAGTACATATTAAATTTAGATAAAACATAATCCAAAACTACACAATTTACCAATATTCTCAAGCTACTTTTTTCTATACAAAATGGATAAAAAAGGCATCCCACACACTTACATTTTTATCTCGCGTTCCAGCGTTCGCAAACTACGCATAATTCTATTAGCAGAAGTATGGAGTTATCTTTATTACATATTTGCCTGCCGCGCCCCGAATCCCACATGTTCCCGCATAAATAAACTGACAGGCAACGACAGCCGTCCGGATATTGCCTCGGCCTACAGAGCGCCATGTACCTACTCCTTACTAAATCAATGTATTATGTAATATATTTTATCTTAGTTCTTTTTATAGTTGTATGGAATACTAGCTTAGGTATGTTGTGGTGGTGTGGGTTATGCATGTGTTTAATAGAGCGCAGAAAGAGGTGTCAGGTTAATTGATTTTTGTCGGCTATATATTCATGAAATCAGAAAATCGTTACTACGTTACCGAACTTTAGAAATTGGAGGAAGGAGAAAGGTAACTATAGGAAAAGAGAAAAATCAATTTAGTGTTAAGAAGCTCATCTACTTGTACTATAGAACAGACCACCAAAATTTTGCTTCGGCAGCCAACCCGCACTAGTCCCGGTGGTGGTGGTGGACTATATGGCCTAACTCAATCGTATTGTCAATAGTAGAGGAGGCCCGTGCGCTTCAGTGGTATGTGTATGGGCTGATACAGGAACGTGTAAAGGGCATGGGACGAAAAGATGTAGAATATTAGGTCAAACCTTTTATTATAAAGTTTTCAGATTTCAGTAGTATAAAATATACATATGTAATCTACACAATATATGATCGTACTTTTAATAGATAATCTATATTTAGTATTAAAAAAAAACATGAAAAAAGCAGCAAAAGTTGTTTTAAATCCAAACTGCCAGCATAAAGAAGTGCAATACGAGTTCGGTTGTCGTTCGCAGACTTCTCAGGTTCTGATATCTCGACTTCTCACATTATATGCTTGCTCAGTTACGGAAATGGATTCTCGGTTTTCATATAACAGCTGTTTGTAATTTTCAATGAGGAAAGTAGTAGCATGGATTCGAAAGGATTAAAAAATCACTTGGTGTTTTAAGTAAGGTCATTTTGATATTGCTGGGTATGTAATACCATCATAATTTAAAGATTTTAAGCTGTGGCCTGAGATTGATATTGTGGGTGTCCATGGTCCACTGCACTGATGCAATGCGATATGATAAACGTCACAATATCTTCAAAAATCCTCTTCAAAATCCTTTAAATTCGTTAGACATCATTTTGGAACTTTTGACATGGACTGAAGGATCAAAAAAAGGTAAAACAATACTCGAAAAAAAAAGCGAATGAGACAAAGAAATTTGACCTCGCGTTCTTTACACCGAAAATTCCGTTAGCAAACAAAAACTCGGCGTCTATTTACATATCCATCACATTTCTGTCATTGGAGTCCTTTTATATGAACGTCACCATCAAAGAAATAGGTACAGTGAGATTAATTTGCGCCGTACAGAAACAATAAGGGACCGCACACAACAAAGGGTGGGCGACAAAGCCAGGCCACGCTCTATAGCTCTGCATGTGACTTCAAAACTTATTGTTTTAATTGTGTTTAAAACAAAGCATCAAATTAATTCGATGCATGCTGGATTTTATTTTGCATTTTGGATTTATTAAAACGGTACGGGCCGCGGTGGACGTTCATTCAAATCAACGTTTATTCTTTTCTAGACGCTTTTAGTTTTTGTTGCTGTCCTCGTGAAAGCCGGATTGTTTTTGCAGCTAGCGACTATAAATATATCTATGAATGTATTGGTTAGAAAATAAAGGTAGTTTTTATATTTACAATATACCTATTACCTATCAGAAAGTATGTTATATTCACAAAGTGTTATTATAGCAATAAACTATGTCACGTTAGCTATAGATATGTTTTAGATTAGATAGAGCGAGTTTCCAAAATATAGTTTAGTCTTAAGTCTTAAGTAAAAGCTAATTTGTGTAATCTACATAAATTACTAATAATATTAAACCATATTCAGCCCAGACAGGCGTATGTACGAAAACTGTGTAATATTAAGGGTTGTTTTATCTCTAATATTAGTGGTAGTTAAATTGAGTAAAAATGTTTTAGAGGCGATGTAAGAAATAAAATTTTAGACAAGCCGATCGTAGGTATTTTGCTTTATGACGCTGATTGTGCAAAGTGGACGTATCAAGCTAAAAAAATAGTGTGAATACTACTGGTCTGGCCTATAAACATCTTTGGCCATATCCATTGAATACAGGCCTTATCAAAGAATTATTAATAATTTTCCAGGGATTACAATATTTATTCATCTGAATTGTAAGTAAATAAAAAAAACTGTTCAGGTTGATCTACCAGTAAAATTATATCTATACTTACGCCACTAAATCTGACACATACATATTTATCCCATTGTTGGACACCATTCATTCACTCAACACTCGTTCGTATCATTGTTAGAATTTAAATAAAGAAACATGGCAAATATTATACTTTATTCTAACAATTAATTGTCGCGCCAAAAAGCAAACAACCACAAAAATAATCTCCGATCAATCGAAAATCTCAATAAACATCACTGAACAGAGAACATAAATAGGTATGATTTAAAAAAGGCGGCAATTTCTTTTTTTTCCGCGGCTGAATTGCAGACTACGGACTGTGGCATCAAAAAGTCTATCAGAGCGGAATATTTTGTTCGTCAAATGGTAATCACTGCGATATTATACGTTATGGTTGAGATATCACAAGCGTTCGAGGTATGAGATTTTTATTTTGCTTAATGAGAAACATAAATAGGAGCGAGTTATTGCGGATTAGTTATTGACTGCCTCGGTGGCGTAGTTGTACTAAGGTATGGTTACAAAGCTGAGGTCTCGGGTTCGAATCCCGGGTTGGGCAAAGTGATATTGGATTTTTCTATTCATTATCAGCCCAGAGTCAGGAATTTGTGCCCGATATGGCGATAGGCTCGCCACCTATCACATTGTGGGACGGAACATACAAGGCGAAATGAAGGTGTCCTGGCACCTCTGCCTACCCCTTCTGGGATATAGGCGTGAGTTTATGTATGTATGTATTGCGGATTAGATTGCTATGAAATGTTGTTACGTGGGTACGTTATTGAGGTCGTGTACTTGTTTAATATTTTGTGCGATTATGCTGTGTTTTCCTGTTGCTTTTTATGAAAAAAGTTTTATATGCCTACTGTAGTGCGATGTAACAAAATTAAATGCTCATTTGAAAAGTCGAATTTCGAGGTGATTTAGTTTTACCCGAGGAGCGGATTATAGCTTGCTTTTTTATATTAATTTGAAAGCATGGAAATTGGGTCAACATGGTTGACTAGCTATCGTCCCATTAAGTGGAAAAACCTTGGCTCCATGCGGCTTACAATAAGTTCTAATACATGTCTGCATACTGTAATTATTGTTTCAAAAACGTGTTGGTAATACTTTAGAATATGTTTATCAGATGTAATATTGTTAGTAAAAACTTGCTCATAAAGCTTGTACCTACGTGTCGAGTAACAATAAAAAATCACTTAAAAGAACATAAAATATACCCATATCACACGTCGTGAAAAACACATTTTCTCATCAAGTCGGAAAAAGTTCACTTCCCAAGCACGTAAGCCTACTCGAAATTATTTTATTCCGATCCAGGCGTACATGGTTCTTGTTGCTTTGATATAGGGTGTGTTATCCCTTGGCAGGTTTCACAAAGAGTTAAAGGTTTAATACACGCGACGTGGAGGACGCTAGTTGTTACGTTGGTAACAAGGCGAGCGCATCAAAGGACGTTTTTCAAAGCGAACGTGATTCTCGACCGATGCTCTAACAAGTCCGCCTCAGGGAGACTCGGGGAAAATTGGACGATATATTTTTAACAATTGCATTTTGAAATTTTGCATGTGTGTGCTTGAGTACCATGGCGCGTCTTATTGATACGAACATGAATCAGAAAAGAGTATGTAGATGGAATTCAATTGAACCTGCAGATCTTCACTTGAGATCTCAATTACGATGTTGTACGAAACAGTTTTCTATGTGTATAATGACTATGGGTCAGCTCAAAACATTTTTAGCTTTATTTAAGAGGTAGGGCTGGTAATAAAAATCTCAAACTACGATAATAATTATAACACTTTAATTACTGATATTAAAGTTCAAAATGCAGGCTCGTTAGAGTTACTATTAGAGCTATATGAATGTCGCAGACTTTTTTGTCTCAAGATTGGGCAAGCTCTATATTAATGTAGGGCACCTATTCTAGTCCTGAAGAAACAAATTGAGGCTTTTTTAGACCGATAAATTCAAAGAAAGACGATTGTCCAACAAGCAAACCTAATACAAGATTACTCATCATAAATACCACTAGATCATAATATTTAGCGATACTTCATATCAAATCTATCGATAGTCAAAATTCGAAAATAGAAGATATTTACGCAATTTCAAATCAAACACACTTCACCTATACCAGTATTCACAAGTCCCGATTGAACCTCACTTCCCCTTCAAATAAGGCACAATCCCAGCAGTTTCGATAGTGGTTCGGTATTAAAGCTGAGGATGGATGACATGGCCCATATGTCTTTGCCGTCAGCCTGTTGTATGCTCCGTACAAAGGTGCTTGATTGGAAACGCGTACATGTGGAAACTTTGTGTGGGGCTGTGCTCAATATACTGTATTTATATTTTGATGGAAGATTTTTAATTATAAAGAACTTCTTGCTAAATAGTGAAAATATGTTTATAAAAAATTAGTTTGACTTGTTCAGTAAAAAACTTAAATTAAAAGTTGCAAGTTTGATTCTGTAAGAAAGTTTAATATTTTTTTTAAGAATTTTGTTAGTTTTATAATGTTAAGGCACAGTTTTTTTTGTTAATCAACTGTTGGATTTTATTTATTACTTAATATCACTCATTATACGCATCTTAATAGTTTAAATCAGTATATTGATTAGGAAAAATTTACTTATGTTTTTGCTATAAAGTGAACTGAATAAGGAATGATACATGAACATATCCAATGTTCCATTAATATATTTCCACCAAAACACTCTACATGTTTGATGGAAACTCATGTATCGTGTCTATTTATCATAAAGACATGGTACGTTCCTTGTATACCTTATTCGTAAAGGTACCGGGGAGAGGAAGCTAAGGAATTTGTCTCTATCTTATTGTGACAGAGATTTATAGTGGCCGCCTTACCCCGCCCGCCTCACGCCACGGAAACAAATTCCTACTTCGCCTCGCTAAAAATCAAACTTCTAATCTAGAGTGCGGTGGAGTATTGAAAACAAAAATTGTTCTTTTTTTGCTGTGTTGTGAAATCATTATATAGGAAGTATAGTGGGTAAGTTAGGTACATTATATTATTATTGCTAATTTAAAAAAAGAATGCCTGTTGAATAATTTGATTTCGTAAAACTTGTCGAGACCTGTCCTTTATGAATAATCCTCTAACAACACATCACATCACACTTCTTAGAATTGGAAATTGGATGTATCGTCTATTCCTGTTTTATTAAGATTAAAGAGCGTTAGACGATTATGAGGGACTGTGCTGGTCTAAAGCGGTCTTTTCATCCATACTGATTTAGCGTTGTGTTAAAAAAGATAACCGCTCCCGTTAACCCGCAATAGGCCAGCATGTTCGACAATATGGCCCAACCACTCTCAAGCATTGTCTCCGTTGTTTTATTATTTAGGAGTCCCATTAATCTAAATGATAGATTTCGATATCTACCTTCTCTACCTTTAGCGCGTTCTGACAGAATCTTAATTCGTTTGCCACCTATCATCATAACAGAGATTGTAAACATTTAACTGGTTTATAAACGCAACGCAGCACTAAAGCAATTGTTTCAGAGTAAATAACTTAAATAACGCACCAAACAGAGCGATTAAATGAAGCGACACGCGTTTATGGGGTCCATGGGGATAGCTGGATATATGGGAAGAGGGAACGCTATGCAGGTCCTGGTTAGATTAATGGCGCCTGCGAACTACGGAGTTAATTTTGAGCAATTTTGTATATTAATTTTAGGGGATTTGTCCGGTTAGTTTAAATTATTTTGTGATGCTGTTTCTTTAAACTTAAATTTACTGAATTTATAACTGAATATAAGCACATTAAAAATTCTGCGTGGTGCATGGTGACCAGACTAGCCTGCCAATATGTTCGTGGTAGTCACGGGTTCGAATTCAAAGGCACACCTATGACTTTTCGGAGTCATGTAAATTGATGGTCAATCACCACGCATTAAAACGGTGAAGGAAAACATCGTGGAGAAACCTGCATACAATAGCCATTTATACGAATTTTTATGGTTTGGAACGTCCGCCAAACCGCATTAGGCCAGCGAGGTGGACTGAATGCCTAACCACTCTCAATCGTGTTCTCGATTGTAGAGGAAGCCCGTGCCCTGCAGTGAGACGTAAATGGGCTGATATAATACGCAAAAATATAGAAGTTAATTATAGTGCGTTAAGTTTGTGAATGAACGTAGCATTAATTTTTCATCAGATTGTATTAGAACCTACAAAATGACAAAGGGACTAAATAAATTGGCCTATATAGACAAAACCCGAGGTAAGATTGATGTACCTACCTAATACTATTTTAATATTAAATTTCAATATAAAGAGGACACTGCAAAGTGCGGGTGAAAATTGATTTTGGCATTGTATTCCTCTTTACTATTTAAGGGGTCCGGAGCATCCCTAAAATGCCTTTGATATCTCTACAACAATGATTCATCTAACAGAATTCGCAAAAACTATTCAGTCATCTCCCTTTGATATATTACCTAGGATTAAATTAAAAAATTGCGTATATCCAATTACTAAGAAAAATGTAGGCGATGCCTTTTAAAATAAGAACTGTTCACGAGTCCTACAGCGTTTTATTTAAAGAAACCCAATTTAAAGGCTTTGAAAGGAGGCCGCTATATCACATGAGAGTAAAACGCCCACTCAGACGCTCACATACGTACAATGTGCGTATATAACGAAAATATGGCTCGGGGGCCCGTCAAACGCCTTGAAAGTCACGTATGCCCGGCCTCGCAATGTTATTATCCAAACACTTACGCACGTGCGCGTGTGAGCGTGTGGTAGTGAGCGCGTGTAGCGAGCCTCGCCCGGGCATCTCGCGGCCCACACGACCCCGGCCGAAGGGACAAAGCGAAACGGGTTTGTCCCAAGGGAAATTCAATATTCGGGACTAAACCTTAACTCCCCCTTAAGACACCCCGTCTGCCTCCTCCGGAATGCTTATATGGCCAGGACGTGTATCGATTTTCTTGCCAAATGGAAGATTGGTGTCGAACCGTTCTCGGCGGACGAATGATGGAGTGGCGACTGAATAATTCACGTGTGTGTGTTGCCACCTCGGGGTTTTGTGTTTAGCCACCGTATCGGCACTGATGGAAATCTCTTTCGGAAATTGACGTGAATTTTTTATTTCGGTAATGCATCGGCGGGCGGGGGTCGCTTACCTCGCTTCGACTCTACGCCAATTATCTCTCCAATGCTCTTTGAGGTGACTGATTGGATCGACAGCTTTGCTTTTAGACGCCTGTTTCAATTTGATCGCCCTGTTTTTATTATCTATTGTCGGATTATTGATCCGCACTTACTAGTATTCTTCTTACTACTCCAATAAATACGTATCTATGCCATTATGTTCGAAAATAGCACTTCGTGGCCAAGTAGAGCTAGTAAAAATTGATGTTTAAAAATATGTTAATAAAATTGGGTCGTCCTTGATATAAAATACTAAGTTATAGTCACGAGAATCCTTTAAGGGGAAATCTCGACTTTTATGCACGTAACATGTCATAAAGCGAGGCTATAAAGTGTTGTCATAAACTACGCTGTAACGATATTGTAAATATTTACCTATTTACCCTCTGTCGCATCGTATGAACTCTTCGTGTTTTTGATATTTCTTAACAAATTTACTTATATTGTACTTACTAACGAGTAAAGCTTCTTTGAAACAAGATTCATTCATGTATTTTAAATCCTAATGTTAGGGATACATTAAATATTAAGTTCTATATTTTTTTTCTAGGTATTATTTCCTATCGACTATAGCACAAGCAAATAATATTGCTAAATGTTAATTGAATAGAACACTCAGCAGAATATTCTAAAATTTTATCCATAAGACTAATACTATCCCTTAATTCTATACTCTCTCTAATCAGCTTAACGAAAAACAGCTACAAACATTGTTACCCAAATAGCTTACAAAGCACGCCGTGTAAACTCAAACGAAACGCAGTAACAAAATGTTGCCAACCTGTGCACACATACAAACTCGTCCATACGTAGAGGACATTAGTATTAGTGGGTTTCGGCCTTTCAAAGGCCCCTTAGATCGAGGGGGCATGTTTGGGGTAAGATTGAGCGTGGGCGGCGCGCGGGGGAGGGGGCACAAATTCCAAGATGGCCGCGGACCGTGCCGGCCATAAGGGTAAAATAGGAGCTTTATATATTTATATGTTCGTACTTGTATTGGTCAGACGGGGTTGGTATCGATTTTGGACTGGATGCGGGGGTGAATTAGCGTTTTGTTTGAGACATTATTTTGCGTTACTGTTACTGCTTTTGGAGGGAACGCCATTTTGTGAATTCGAATTTCGAAATGCATGTTTAGTTCTAATTTTGTTCATTCTTAATTTAAATTGCTTCTTTTAAGACTTTTGCTTAGTAAAATGTTATTAGTAGAACGATTATTTAATAAAGTTACTTTTAAAAAAATCGCGAGTTTTCATGGTATGACACTGGAATTTTCTATTCATTATCAGCCTGGAGTCAAGATATAGTGCCCGATGTCGCCATAGACTCATCATATCGTCGGACGGAAATTCAAGGGGAAACATGGATGACCTGGTTGCACATCTCCGTAAACTTTTATTTAAAAAAATATTTTAGGATGACTAGCAGTAGTACATTTTACAGTCTTATTATTATAGAAACAAAAAAATGTAAGGTAAACATACTACCCACGACGCTATCCACAAATTACTGATATTAAAGTTTTAAGTCAGTGACGTGAGTGTTGTTACAATGAGATAAAGTTAAGAAAATAACACAAATACACTTTGTGGGACAAAGGCTTGATTTTACGTATGTATATTGTTTAACATTACATTGATTTTCATAAATCAAATTTAAAAGAATAAAAAGGTGTGAAGATCACTCAGACTTACAATTTATTGTTGCGAATAAGTAGTAAGAGTTTTAAAAGTAAAACGAAATGGTATCAGCGAATGGCCATTTTGGAGTAAATATAATGTCTATAAAAGTTTCCGCTTCTTGTTATCGAGTGGCAGAAAGTTTTCCTCAAATGCGTGTAACACTAAGTGAATATTGTGGAGTGGTTTGCTTTAATGGATTGATTGGTATATTTATTTTATATATTGCTAGTTAGTGATGTAAATGAGTTATACCGATAATAATGTTATTAATGAGTAAGAATATGTATGGTTGTTCGTTGTTTTATATAGCAAAAGCTATCGATTTACTACCCAAAACCAAATACGATGATATTTAAAACATAACAAAAAATCGTCGCTTTTCTTAGCGAAATTTTTTGTTGCATTGTGTCTGTAGTGACTAAAACTGCCACCCGGCTTCGTTTTCTGTAGCAATCTTGATATACCCTGTATATTTTTTATAAAAATAGTATTAAATATTTATTTATATAAGCCTTTTTCGTTTGAAATGTGACTGTAGAAAATTAATATTTCGTCATTATGAGGGTTAACTATTATACTTAATTTTTGTCTAGTAATATTATCTTTTTGATGCATATTTATCACCTTAAAACTACAAACAAAAAACACAAAACCATTTCCATCGTTAAACCAATTGGTTTGGATTCATTTATTGTCTATGGCCAACCAAAATGCCTTCAACCCGAGTCCATTCGGAGAAGGGTTCCATTAGGTGTCATAAATTACGGCCCTGTTTATCAGAGGGGGGCAGGGGGCCCCTCCCGTGGTTTTACAGTTTATCGTCCCTAGCCCTCCCTGTATGAGCCCTCGGAGGGCGAAGGGTAGTGAATTACAAGACTGTTACTCAGCGAAATGTACCCTCAGAAACTTTAGGAAAAAACGGGACCCTTTTTTCCTGGTCATTGTCGAGGAAATGGGTTTTAGGTGATGTATTTATATAGGGACATAAGTTTAACGTAGATAAGAGTACCTAGGAATAAAATGTATTAAGTATATGATTCTGCATATATTTAATGCTCTGGTAGTAAATGGAATTATACAATCTGTTATTCAAAGTCATAATATGTTCATTCTAGACTCAGCGACAACATAAGACTGACATTAAAAAACGATTTTTAATTGTAAATATTGAGTGCAATAAAGTAAACAGTTTTAAACTGCCTTTATATCAAAGTTACTGAATCGAAGTCTATCATACTTTCCAAATGTAGTATTCGGAGACGTATAATTTTTTAACTATGTTAGACGCCGGTTATGAAACAAGAGGATCGCAGGTTCGATCCCCGCAAACAGACAAATGTTTGTGAGTAACACAAGTATTTTTCTCGGGTCTGGGTGTTGGTGACACCGAAAAGTCTCTCGTAGTTTCTGATACCCACGACAAGAGACTTTATATGATCTTAATATAGGCTCAGGACTATATAATGACTATTGGGTGTATTACTAGTATTAATCCTGCACCAGTTGTCTTGAGTATTTACATCCAATCCCAATATTTGTTTTTCTCTTCCGAATAACTCAGACATACATAAATAGTAAGTACGAATGTTAGAAAGCACGTAGATATCTGCAAAGTCAGTGTAAAAGTTCGCAAAGTGTCAAGTTTGCTCGGTCGGAGTTTCGTTCGCCCTCCATACGCGCGGTCAAGCGAAATTTGCGACATAGACTAGGGAATTTTTCAGACATGTTGTGGAAAAATGGCTGCCGCGCTCTGAGTAAATCTGGTTATGTTGTAAGCTAAAAGTACCACAGCAGAATATGTGGTTTATCAATGATTATGGGTTCACAATACTCCACGTAGAGTATATTTATTGCGTACATACCTTAATTAAATTTATAGTTAATTGCAATATTAAACACGGTTTGGTTTGATGTGGTATCACTCAAATCTTTGGGCAGATTTTTACTTCACTGACTGCATCTCTTTTTCACCACTCAAGATTTACTATTTACGTTTCTTTCCTTTTAATATCGCGTCAGAGTTAATAGTTCGGTTGTAGTAAAGGTAGGTTCGAAAGGTTCTCGAGTGGAGGCCACGTACAGGCAAGCGAAGTGTCGGACGCCCGCCTACAAGGTGGACGGACGATCTGACTAAGGTCGCAGGAAGTCGCTGGATGCAGGCCGCTTCCAACAGGTCATTGTGGAGATCATTGGGGGAGGCCTATGTTCAGCAGTGGACTTCCTGTGGCTGATATGATGATGATGATGAGTAAAGGTATATTTAATTTAGTTATTGAGTCCATTGTGCTTGATATTTACAATTATTAAATCCTTATTATTCCGAATTATGAAACAATATTACGGTTTGACCGCTAAAAAAGGTAAGATTGCATCATGATCATCGCTATCACATCACACCGAACGATGCCAATTCGACATTTATTCAAGCGCAAAAGAACAACACAGCGTTAGCTAAAAGCATATTGTAACAAAGAGAAGCCACGAAACGTTGCGCTATGTACTTGCCAGCAATTTTGGGAGGTCTAAATTACTCTGTGGTAGTTGACAATGTAGGTGGAGGCATGCGGTCTGTGGAGCGAAGGGGGAGTCGGAGGGTGACACAGGCTACCGGTCACCACCGCTCGTATTGATTTGTTGTATCGCTCGTCCTCCACTGTCCATCCCGCTCACACCCACTATTATATCGATAGCCCCGTTCCTCTCGCACACGTGTCCCTCCCGCGCACACGTGGCCACATACGGTCCGTATGTGAGATTGTGTTCGTCTATGTGTGCGTGGATTACTATGTGATTGAAGTTTGTGTGCGTTGGGGTCCGAATATTATGTACCCACGCAAAATTTTCGACGCTGTTTTCCTTCTACTCGGGGATTGTGAGGTTTTAATAGATTTTTGAGGGCAATATTAAGTTTTGCTGCTCGTTTACGTAGGATTGGGTAAATCCATCTTCGTTATGTCACATTTTTTTTTATAACCATATACACATCCTTTGTTTCCTTTTTATGATATTCGAAATTTAAACTCTTTAAGAATAACTTTTTGAATTTCGAATTTTAGTACAAAGGTTTTCAGCCAGCAATTATAATTTTATCATATAAAAATACATCAGTATGAATCATAATTAAAAGTTATTTTTTAAGAAAGTTAACGATAACTGAATATTTATCCGGAGCATAGACAATTTTATTTTTCACTCGGTCCAACACAGTGTAGACACAATTTACCGTGTGCGAGGCTGAGAACAGGGCGTGACATGTACTGTTTTATTGTAGACGTGTGAGTGACACTCGCTTGTGTGGACGTGATTCACTCAAAATCCTCGGAGGTCACACCTATAGGCTCGGTGTCTATTTCACTGTGTTGCCAGTATATGGGATATGCGCAACTGCGTGGAGATTTCGTCAAGCTTTTTAACTTTAACTAACCAATGATACCTATGATGATAAGGAAACTAATGAAAGAATATATATTGAGTTGTCCTTTAAACAGCTCTGGTTAGTTTATTTGCATAAATTAATGCTAGATTGAAGAAAGAAATCCGTCAGCTTTAAATGTTCTTTTTTTATTTTTAAACAGTTACAAAAAACATGATTACAGTACTTTGTTATCGTCTATATCCATATCTTAAGATTTAACATTCACATGAATTTTATGTTATACAACAAATAATTGTGTGATGGACCATTGGTAAGGCAGTAGACGTGGCTGCCAACGTTCACGGTGGTTTTTGGAGCTATGTGTGTAATAATCAATCACCATGCACTATGACGGTGAAGGAAAACATCGTGAGGAAACATAAATACCATGGTGATTTGTAAATAAAAAACCATGGTGTGTAAGTCCGCCAACCTGCACTAGGCCAACGTGCTGGACTATATGGTCTAACCTATCTCAAGTGTACTCTCGACTACAGAGAAGGCTTGCGCGCTGCAGTGAAGTGCAGTGATACATATATTGGCTGCTACAATTCAATATTAAATAATGATCAGACTTATCGGTAATTAAGGATCGTGACTACCTGCCTTAGTTAATTCCTGTGTTTTAACCTTAATAGTTAATAGGTAGGTCTCTCTAACGACAAAACATCATTTAGAGAAACTGTGTAATACCTATTTATTCTAGCTATGAACACTCCATTGTAATAGCGCTCTCAATTATTTTTTTAATATGTATTTACAAGATCAATCAACAGTAAATCTGCCTTTGTGTACATATCAGAAAATCTCAAAATAATATTCCATAGTACACAACATCGTCAACATGAATTATCTTTACTAAACTAATCACAAGACCCCTACGGGAAGATTTAACCCTTCGCCATTCCGGGGTCCTTTGTACCGTGGCAACTAACTGTCTGGCACAAACGTCGCCGTTTCTTACTTATATGTGGAAGGGTTATTCGACGACTTTCTAGAAACCTTCCTTTATTGTTCATAGTTTCGCAGAGTATTGAGCATGCAGAAAAGGTTTAATTTAATTTATAGATATTACTTAATACCATTTTGAATATTAACAGTATTTTAAAGGGCTCTCTTAGTTTTTGAAACCAATGTCACAAGACATAACAGTTCTTAATGTTGGCTCCGACATACTGGCATTGGCAAGCTAAAATATTACTAAACGCCCATAAAATAACAAGACCCTCGTAATGGCTATCTTAGGTTAGACAAAAAAATTAAAATTGATATTCTACTCGTGTCTTAACCATTGAATTTTGGACAGAAAATAAAATATTTTTTTTATCTTCATGACACTGTAGTTAAGAATCTAAAAAACAAAAGCCTATAGCTAGAATATAATATAGTAATAGGATAAGGACAAGTTTGACCAAAAAATGATTGTTTTTGGTCTATGTTCCGGCAGACTAAAACGATTGTAACCTTTTAGCACACTAAACATGTACATATTTTGCTGTAGTTTTAAATAAAGCGCGAATTGTGGGTGTATTTATTGTTAAAAATAATACAGGGTAGATCCAGCCTACTATCGAAAACGAAGCCGGTTTGTAGCTTTAGTGACTTCAGATACTATGCAACAAAAAATTTTGCAAAAGAAAAGCGACGCATTTTTTTCCCATCGTCGTATTTGGGTGGTAAATACTTAGTGCTTTTCTAAAATAGTACTGTGCACCATTTTATTTTTAATAACGCTATGGTACGCAAGAGTTCAAATGATAATTTTATCAAAAACTATGGATTTACCGCCCAATCACGACGATATTTAAAATATCACAAATAAGATGACGCGTTTCTTTGCGATTTTTTTTGTTGCATTGTGTTTGTAGTCACTAAAACTACCACCCGCCTTCATTTTAGGTAGCAGTCTTGATACACCCTGTATAAAAAACAGTGAGCATCATTTATAAATAAATCCCAAAAACCGCGCCGGCAAAAACAATCACAATATTAAAGTTGGCCGAGCACGACGCGAAAGAAATTGTATCGCGCCCACCATACATAACTAGTGTAAAAGTAAACAAAGTAGAAAGAGGGAAAGTTTCCTCGTTTTTCATCCCTCAGGAACCCTCCGCAGAGCCGCCGCTCAAATTTCCGACAAAATAATAGCGTTTCAATTTAATTTCAATCTTTCTATCGCGTGTGACGTAAGAAACATTATCCGCGGAATAATATTATGATATTGCAAAAATGACTATTTTTTTAATTATAGGTAATATAGTGCCTAATGTAAGGCCATTCGTAGACAGTAAAAGTATATATTTTTAATTACATGTACTTTAGTGCCTGATTGGTTGTTCTGTTAAAAACTTTCAAATATCTTACGGCCTTATTAATAGACAATTTTAAACATATTTCAGCTATCGAATGTTCTGTTTTCTTCGCTCAAACTGGATTCAAAAATCGTTCGAAAGGGACAGAACATGCGAGAACTAAAGCAGGTTTTAAATCTGTCTATGAATAAGATCGCTATTGTTTATCTTTCTATGAAAAGTATTGTAGGTGTGAAGGTACGAAAAATATGTTCCTTATTTGTAAGCTGGTCTATCACTAGCTCATAAGCTTATACATATTTCCGAACCCTATCTAGCAGGCTTGGAGGATATTTTCCTCCATATTTTTTGAAAGACTAAGTTTTATTATTTAAAAAATTGGATTAAAAATCATACTTAAAACTAAATCGAAGTATAGCTAGGCTCAACACTCTTGTTCCTATCAACTAAGCAACAATAAATACAAACTAAAACGTTATTTAATTTGAATATCAATATTCCAGTATTCAAGTAATTGAAATTATAAATATCTTATTCTTTGATTGATCTTTCTTTCATTATTTAAGTAGGTTTATTCTTATATATCAAAGAAATGGTGACCAAAATTAAAATTGTAGTACAAAAACATACTATTTTAAATGGCTGTTTGTGTAAAAACAAAATAGATGGAATCTAAAGGAATACTAATACATTGCATGTATGTGTCGGATGGTCGGAAATAAAATCCATTGTGTTAATTATTTAATTATTATTATCACCACACGTTATAATTAACGGATTAACGGTTTATCCGAATATCTGCGATAGCTTGTTACTTTACACACACACACTTTAGTAAACACGCGTTTGTCACTGTTTCACTGCCGACTGCTGGATCTCGAATATCTTGTCTGCGGTTCGGAGGCGGTTTATATTGCAAACTGTCATGCTCCCACCCTTACTCTGACAGTGGGTAGTGAAATAGAACCACAACAGGGTTTCCTTTAATAAAGTTACTTCTGCAACTACCCGTAGATTCTTTAGGGCCAATTTACAATTATTTATCATATGGGTTTTACACAAGAACACCCCGACACGGCCATACTGACGTGCACACGTCCTCGTGTGCGTGTTTATGCATCATCTGAAGACAAGGAAATCATTCGTTCGTTCATCCTGACTCAGTTCACATAATATAAAAATTTGAAAAATAGTTACAATTATTTCTATGATACAGTCTGGTCCGGAAAGCATTCCCTTCAGACAACGCATACCTGGACCAGTCTATGAGACCCTTCAGGTGCCAGATTGTTCCTTCAGTTTGAAAACTGGACCGAATTATGCTAGACCGGGATAGCTCCCCTTTAGCTTAATGGTTGTCGGACCGGCTATACCCTTCAACAACTTTCCCATGGACCAGTCTCTCAGACCCTTCAAGTTCGCAGATTGTTCCTTCAGTTTGAAAACTGGACCGAACTATGCTAGACCGGGATAGTTCCCCTTTAGCCTAATGGTTGTTGGACCGGCTATACCCTTCAACAACTTTCCCTTGGACCAGTCACTTAGACCCTTCAAGTGCACAGATTGTTCCTTCAGTTTGAAAACTGGACCGAACTGTGCTAGACCGGGATAATTCCCCTTTAGCTTAATGGTTGTTGGACCAGTTAAACCCTTCAACAACTTAACCTTTTTCTACCTGGACCAGTGTCTTAGACCCTTCAGGGGCTCTCATTGTCCCTTCAGGTTGAAAACTAGACTAGACTACTAGACCGGGATAATCCCCTTTAGCTTAATGGTCTCAAGTCCAGCTTAACCCTTCCAAAACTATAAAAACGACAAAGTTATTTCGTGTGAACTTGGTCTATGAAATGTTAACCTTTCAAAACCTTGTTACTAAATTCTATTTCTATTTAAAGACCATACGAGCTCTTGGAATCGATAACGGGTACACCAATACATTACTCTACGGAATGACACACGTAGAATAGATGAACTAAATCAAACAAATATGGGAAGATCTCACCAAGTTCAAAGCCTCCTTTGAAGATGCGGGTGTCTTGAAACTTCCAGGGCACACAGTCACAGCTCCATGTCACTGCTCCTGATAACAATTAATGGCCTAGGCAGGCAGATGAGTTGGTGTGTCACCTGATGGTAAGCAGTCACCGCAGCACATGGGCTATTACAATACCAAGGGCACAGCTGAACAGATGCCCATCAATTTTTCTTGATAGATTCTAGTAGAAGGTTTATTTTTTTCGTATAACTCTTACATGTAGGTAGTTACAATTTGATAGTCATCGATATCAATGTTACACTAGATAAGACGTTCTTTGTGAGAAATGTGTCCCACCTAGGTGCAGTGCATGTACCGCAGACGAATCTTTCAAAAACGCGTAAGCGCCATGACATTCGCGGCGCTTTCGACCTTTTGGTCGCGAGAAAACTACATCCTGAAAGCGATCTAGCGCTGCATGGTTATACTGTTTGATTAGACGACTAATTATTTGTTCTACGCTGCAGCGATTTAGTTTCAACTTTTACCAAAATCGAACGAGACATTTGTATGGGATAGTTTCTCTATACGAAGTAATTTTATCTAAATGTTGGTAGTCATGTGATAGCCACAAATGGCAGTCACACATGAAAGACACACGACAGCTACACACGTGAGTCACACACGACAGTCACATACGTGAACCACACATGACAGCCACATACGTGGGCCAAATATGACAGTCACACACGTGAGTCACACACGACAGCTACACATAACAGTCACCAGTCATCATAATTTACCTCAAGTTATTAGTTATGGTACTCACGTCAGAATCTGCGCCAGCTGATGTCGATAACCAAGCGGTTGCGGCTACAACGTAGGACGATCCCACTTCTGATGTCGGATGGTCGGAAATAAAATCCATTGTGTTAATTATTTAATTATTATTATCACCACACGTTATAATTAACGGATTAACGGTTTATCCGAATATCTGCGATAGCTTGTTACTTTACACACACACACTTTAGTAAACACGCGTTTGTCACTGTTTCACTGCCGACTGCTGGATCTCGAATATCTTGTCTGCGGTTCGGAGGCGGTTTATATTGCAAACTGTCATGCTCCCACCCTTACTCTGACAGTGGGTAGTGAAATAGAACCACAACAGGGTTTCCTTTAATAAAGTTACTTCTGCAACTACCCGTAGATTCTTTAGGGCCAATTTACAATTATTTATCATATGGGTTTTACACAAGAACACCCCGACATATGATTTTCTGTTTAATATAAATTATGTAAGAATTACTTGACAGGATTTCTAAAGCTACCATTTAATTACATTTATGAATGGATGTGTATCCGTGCGTTCTTAATACAATATCTTAAGAATTTCACTTTGAACTTACAACCCTAAATTAACCTTTTAACATTACACGCGCGACGAAATTATAAATTAAACGTAAAATTTCCAATAATTCCAAACCCTAAACTGGCCAGACCGGTATTTCGGGCACAAGCTGCGAAAATAAAACTTTTGTACATAATGTAGCGAACACGCGAGGGGTCATCCGGCCAATCACTCCCCTCGAAATGACCGACGGCGACCCGAACGCGCGCCGGTCAACTTTGAATAATGAATTTCAAAAAAGGAACGTACATGCCCGCCAATAAACAAATCGTATATCATTCGGTATTCAAATATTTTAGTGAATGGTTGACCCGTACCCACGCGACCATTTGATGGTTAAATATTTTCAGTGGGCTACTCTGACCGCCTCGTTATTTATTACTTTAGTATTTTAATTTCTATACTTTATTACGTTTTAAAAGTTTTACGATAAATATTTTTCTCTTTGGAATAAAATGAGAAGTGTGAACGACACCGCGTTAATTGTTGCGATCTACTTTATTAATAAAATGACTTGTAATTAGGTGGGGGAGAAAAAGACGGGCAAATTATATTACTTTGGCTTTTAACACGAGTTTAACGCTGTGTTTTCCTCCCCCGCAATCATAATTGTACTAATTATTGTGACTGATTCTTTCCGCCTTCCATTTTACGGTTTGCGGGAGTGTGGCGTGTTTTTGAATTTTGAAGTTGACACTTTAGCAATAAAACTTTTGAATATTTTGCATTTAAAACTAACTAATTTATGAGAGAAGGCTACAATATTTTTGTTATATTCACTACGATATTGTGCAATATTTTACAATTAATTTAATCAATCTTAAAATAATGCATACGAAATTTTAATCAATCTTAAAATAATGCATGTAATAAGACGAAATTTTACTTGGATAATTATATTTCTTTAGCTTTTCCGAATCAAATAAATTTAAAATATAATCTACTGTGCACGAAAAACAACAAATATTAGCATTAACACTTTTACTATTATAACTATTTTTCATACATCACAAACTTTAGGCACAATAAAACGACACACGGAAAGACGAAACAATATTTATGACAGCGGGGACAAAATTCAAATTCAAAAACGGAACATAAATTTCTAATATTACCTATATTGAAACGGCATGGATTCTAAAATTAAATTTTGCATGCAGAATGTCGCCGGGACGAGGGGACGCCGTTTTATTTGGTAGGCGTATATAATTTTATTGCAGGGACCAATGGTTTGCGAAACACGCCGGGCATTTTGTATTTTTGTTATTTATTAAATATTATAACTGTATTCAGCCTTTATGTCTCGTACTTTTGAAGTACTTACGTTTTAGTTACAATATAATAAAAGTCATCGCTGTTTCAAAACCAAAATACTTGATATTTGAGAACAAAGTTTCAATAAAATTATTAAAAATTCATCTAAACACGAAAACTGTTTCACAGACAGACAATATCCATTATAACAAAAACAATTGCGAACACCACACGCCACTCTAAAAATAATAACACATTATGTCCTTTCAAAGAGTAGAGTATTCTTCAAACGTTCACCTCCATTACCCCTCCCCTCTTCCCCTCGGAGGTAACCCCCACCCGCGCCTCCCAGTAACCGTACAATAACTTCACCCTCACATGGTCATAACGACGGCTGATAAGGGTCTCTGAGACCCTCGGTAAATCACCCCGTATCTACATCTGGGGTGACACCCCCGCTTTCCTTATGTACCGTGTTATGTAGCTTTGGACATCGGATTTTCGGCGGTTCAAGTTTTCGGGAAATTTTGGTGCGCCTTTTGAAGGGTTAGATGTGGGTTTTGAATGAAAATATAGTAGACCTTCTTAATTGCGTTCTGTTGCTAAGTTGGAATAAAGTGAACGAAAAAAAGTAAGTTGTTCTTTCAGGCGTATATTTTCATATATGATTTCATAATTATTGTTTTTAGATACAAAAAACTATGATTTCATAATTATTGTTTTTAGATACAAAAAACTACTGCTGAAGATAGAGACCTTCTGCTAAGATTTCTATGGTGATCTTTTAGCGAACGTTCTTCAAACTTTGAAAGTAGATAAGAAAGGAAATGAATATGTGTAAGAGTAACCATTTTCTTTTACTCATATAAAAAAAATCGGTACGTACGTAGACTTATAATGAGTCATTTGTGTAAACGTGCAGTCTTTTTATAAATTCAGCTCCAAAAGGAAATGGGACAAAATGGACACATTCAAAATTATTGAAATTCATCTCACTAATATAAGAAGTCATTTAGCTATACAATGTTCAAGTCACCTGGTGTTTTCCAATTTAAAAAATATTACCTATATTTTTCTTCCGGCTATGACTCGTTTACTGTTGATACCTCCTACACCTACATTAAACATGCCAAGCCAATCATACTTACAAACATGAAGGTAAAACAAAACATACCACGCACACATTAAAGATTAAAGTCCAAATAAAAATCAGAGCTGACGTGCCCCCATCTCCGGTAAAAAATATTCTTAGACGAAGGCATTTTCCCCAAGGAGCCTGGTGAGTCTAATGTTTTCTTTTTATTCCATCACGCGGGATGACGGCGTAATCCATCAGGCGGGCGAGAGGAGACGGGGGACATGATCGATCTCCCACACAAAGGGTCCCCGTAAAACTATGGTTATTGGATATTTCGGGCAGAACATCATCTTGGGACGCACTTGTTTGGTTTATGCGTTTGGCGATTTGAAACAGGGAGTGGCGTGGAATCGCTAGTTGGTTATATCTTCGGTTTAAGTTCCTTGGAAAGAATTAAATTAGCGATGGCAACCTAAAAGTAAATACATAATCACGTACTCAATCTAGTTACAAAATGTTAGTGTTCTTATCTGGTAGCAATTTATATTGGCTTCAGTATCGCTACTACGATTTCTCAATTGTTTTCGGCTTTCATGGGCGGCGGCCGGCGGTGACTGTATTAATAAGAAGAATTATGCCCTTACTAGTGAAAGCCACGACGCGACGTGCCAAATTCTTCTTTTTAAATATATATTTTTTCTGTACATATGTATGAACGTCGTTCTGTTCGCTAGTGCCAAATAATTTTTCTTTCTCTCTTTCTTTTTCTATCCTTTTGGTTAAGCCATTTAGGCGATATTGGATTAATCCATATAGTGCCCATGCAAAAAAAATCGTAAAGTATCCAATGTTATGAAATAATCTTAGCAGTTTGAAAGTCCCCATAACCCTAATACTAACTTAAGGTTATAAAATACACGCAAGGTTAAAAAGCAATCTCCACACATTTCTCATCGAGTTTCCCTCGGAATACGGGTGGATTTACGTTAACAGGAAGTGCCCCGGCGAAATGGCGTCCTAAGCCTTTAGATACGGTTTTATGTACAATACACATGTACTTGTGCGCATGTACAAGCCTGATTGGATATTAATTTCGGAGCTTCGCGGTTGGGATAATGTGTGTTTGTTTTTGGGGATTGGTGGATATTAAATGTTGTTGTAAAATAAAATATTAATTGTATGGAATACCTGCTAGGATAATACTGGATGTTTTTGTTTTAATAAATAAAATAATTTCGTATTTAGTGTATTTTTAAAACGAAAATTGATTTCGTTCTAGTATGTATCTACCGTCTTCAATCAATATAGATACTTTCTATGGGTTTTAATATTACAACTTCATATAATGTGGTACTATTGGATATTTGCAACGAGAGAATTTACGTATTTTTTGTATAATATACTAAGATACATACATAGGGTTACATCTTGAGTTTTGAATAAACCTTTTGATTTCATCATCATCATCATATCAGCCACAGGAAGTCCACTGCTGAACATAGGCCTCCCCCAATGATCTCCACAATGACCTGTTGGAAGCGGCCTGCATCCAGCGACTTCCTGCGACCTTAGTCAGATCGTCCGTCCACCTTGTGGGCGGGCGTCCGACACTTCGCTTGCCTGTACGTGGCCTCCACTCGAGAACCTTTCGGCCCCAACGGCCATCGGTTCTACGAGCTATGTGCCCGGCCCATTGCCACTTCAACTTGCCAATCCTATGGGCTATGTCGGTAACCTTGGTTCTCCTACGGATCTCCTCATTTCTGATTCGATCTCGTAGGGAAACACCGAGCATAGCCCGCTCCATGGCTCGTTGAGTGACTTTGAGCCTTTTAATGAGGCCCACAGTGAGAGGCCACGTCTCGGTGCCGTATGTCATCACTGGTAACACACAACTATCGAAGACTTTCGATTTTAAGCACTGAGGTATTTTGGACGAGAAGACGTCGCGAAGTTTCCCGAACGCTGCCCAACCGAGTTGGATTCGCCGATTGACCTCTCTCTCGAAGTTGGACCTGCCTAACCGGACCACTTGTCCTAAATAGACATATTCGTCTACAACTTCGAGAGTCGAGCCCCCAACTCCAATGGGGGTGGGCACAACATGGATATTCGACATGATCTTCGTTTTATCCATGTTCATTTTAAGACCCACCTGTTGGGAAACTCGATCAAGGTCTTCGAGCATAGTGCTAAGGTCTTCCAGCGATTCTGCCAAGACTACAATATCGTCGGCAAATCGAAGGTGAGTAATATACTCGCCGTTGATGTTGATGCCGAATCCTTTCCACTGCAAGAGCTTGAAGGCATTTTCCAGCGCGGCAGTAAACAGTTTCGGAGATATGACATCTCCCTGTCTCACGCCTCTCTGTAGTGGAATAGCCTTCGTGCTCTGATCCTGTACTCGGACCGACATGGTGGCGTTGTTGTATATACACCTCAACACTTCGATGTACCGATAGTCTATGTGGCACCGCTGAAGAGACTGTAGCACAGCCCAGGTCTCGATCGAATCAAAGGCTTTCTCATAGTCCACAAACGCTAAACAAAGCGGCAAGTTATACTCCTCGGTTTTTTGTATAACTTGCCGAAGCGTATGGATGTGGTCTATGGTACTAAAGCCTTTTCGGAAACCGGCTTGTTCGGGAGGCTGGAAGTCATCAAACCTGCGTTCGAGACGATTTGTGATGACCCTTGAAAACAACTTATAGACATGGCTCAGGAGCGAGATGGGCCTGTAGTTCTTCAGCAAAGTGTTATCACCTTTTTTGAAGAACAGTACCACCACGCTCCTGCTCCATGCCTCCGGCGTTGAGCCCTCGAGGAGAACGGAATTAAAGAGCCTCTGAAGGACTTTCAGTACCGGCGTTCCGCCCGCTTTCAGAAGCTCTGAAGTGATTCCGTCTTCACCCGGCGCCTTGTTGTTTTTAAGTTGTTTGAGGGCCATCTCAATCTCAAACAGGCTGATGTCCGGGATATCATCGCTAAAGTGTCGGATTAACTCGGCTCTCGGGTCTTCGGCCGAGCTAACAGTAGGTTCGGCAACCGAGGTGTAAAGCTGTCCGTAGAACCTCTCGATCTCTCTTAATACCTCTGCCCTAGTCGATACCACGCGGCCATCATCCGTTTTCAGCCTAGACAACTGGCTTTGCCCAATAGACAAGTCTCTTGCAAACACTTTGGAGCCTCCGTTCCGCTCAATTGTCTCCTTAATGCTCACAATATTGTGAGCACGGACATCGTGTCGCAAGGACTTCCAGATCCGTCTATTGAGCCGCCGATATGCTTCGGCGTCAACGGATGACTGCAGCGTCAAAGATCGACGTTCGGCCATGAGGTCAAGAGTCTGGATCGAGAGTTTTTGTGGTCTATCTCTACGGCGAGGTCTAAAATACTTAGATCCCACCGTATGGACAGCTTCTACCAAACCGCTGTTTAACTCGTCCACTGCAAGGTTTTCTTTTAGACAATCAAAGCGATTTGTCAACTCGAGTTGAAAGCTCTCGGGGTTTTGGATATGGGCGCGAGTAGGTCGGAGCGTAGACTTCATCAAGCGGCGCCTTTCTAATTGGACGTTGATATTCAATGTGCCCCTAACCATTCGGTGATCACTACCGGTTTTCACCCTGTTGATCACAGAGACATCACTGAACATCCGTCTATTCGTCGTCAAGATGAAGTCTATCTCATTTCTCGTAGAACCGTCAGGGCTCAACCAGGTCCATTTCCTGTGAGGCGGCTTCTGGAAAAAAGAGTTCATCGCGAAGAGTCCCTCTTTTTCCAGAAAGTCGGCCAGCCTCTGACCCCTGAGGTTCCGTTGCCCATGTCCAAATTGCCCCACTTTCAACTCTGCATCGCTTCTCTTGCCCAACTTTGCGTTGAAGTCCCCCATAACAACATTGAAGTAGGTTTTGGAAGTATGTATGGCCCGACTTATGTCCTCATACATCTCCTCTACTTCTTCATCTGGGTGTGTCGAGGTCGGCGCGTATACCTGTATGACCTTCAACGAATATCTTTTAGATATTCTGAGTATAAGGTATACTACCCTGCTCGACACACTTTCGATGGATACGATGTTGTTGATGAGAGACCTGTGGACGAGAAATCCGACACCTCCTCGGGACTGTTGGTCGTCCCCCCGGTAGAAGAGCAGGTTACCAGACTTCAGGGTTATCGTATCCTCCCCGATTCTTCGGACTTCCGATAACCCCAGAATATCCCAGTGTAACCCGCTCAATTCTTCTTCCAGTTCTACAATCTTCTCGTCTGTCCTCAAAGTGCGTATGTTGTGTGTTACCAGGGCCAGTCGTCGTCGGGGGTGGTAGCCGGGGCCAACCCGGGGATTCTTAGCACCCCCTGCCCCACCGTAACCATGGCTGCTACCATCGCCAGGAATAGTGGGGCTGCCGGGGACTGGGGGCCTGGTCAATTTTTGTGTTGCCATTTGAGGGGTATTTGCCAATACTCGCCACGCTTGGCAGGCGGGTTGGCGAGCGCAGGAGGGGACTCGCGCTGACGACGCTGCTGCCCATCATCAGCGGGGGAAAGGAAATAGGGTTTGTGAGTAGAGGATATAATGGGAAAGGAGAGTATGACCTGTAGGAGTGGATACTGCAGTCATGGAAGGGAATGTTTGTAGTGACTGCAGTAGCTCGGGGGGCCGAGGTCGCGTACTCGTAGCACCTATTCTAGGACAGGCCATAACCACTAGATAGGAGCACCCCTGACCTTTTGATTTAATTTATAATAATAGTATGAAAAGTATTTTCTTATCTCTATTATTTTTTATGCGCATAACAAAGTGCGTACTTAAGTAGGTATAAGCATTCGCCTTAGTATGGAATACTTTCAATGTCCTTTACCGCCAAATCCCTCGGGAACTAGATATCAATAACATCACATAGATATCAACATAACGATTATACGTGAGTTTTATGGCAGAGTTCCTTCAGGCTCAGGGCCATGCGGGAAATGGTCGTTAGGGCGGCCTTAAAAACTGATATGCCTTGGAGGTTATGTTCGGTGATTCTTTTCACAGCTTCGGATTAATATTTAAAAAGGTCGTAGGAAATTTTGAAACGAGAACAACTCTAGTATATTGTGAAGGTGATTAAAGCATATCTCTAGTCTGATATGTACAGACGGCAACATAAAACGATACATATTTTACAATTTTTTGTAAACCTTTTTATGTTTTTGAATTACTACGCTATAGTCGTAAAATATAATCAAGCAAAGGAATCTTTGTTGTGAAGTGCTATAAGATATCGGATATTTTTATTATTTTGGATGATAAGACTATTTGAAATCTCCTAATGTCCGGTGGCTTATTTTGCTGACTGTACATTGAATAAAAATTAAAATGGTTTGTATAGTATTGTGGTGGAAATTGTATCGATAAAAATGATAATTATGTTGTTTGTAATGAAATCCTGTGGACTGGAAGGCTGTGAAATGAGAAATCTCGGGCTAAATTATAAATACAGTATGAATATTTCTATAACTACTATAGACAGGCTTCATCTAATGGCAAGTGAATACAACTGTTTATATAACTTAATTTACTTCGTATAAGTGATGCCAGTCTCTTAAAAAGGAATAGATAAGCTAAAACAGTAGAAGCAGTAAAGGGTACAGGTAGTGTACAGGTCTCCGGCCTTCTCACTCACTGAATTTAACTTGACAGCAAAGCCGTCGGTTTTCTTAACGTCAGTGGTACCATCCCGAAAGATCTGTTGTATTCCTACTGTAGTCCGAGGTAACTATTATGTACTCCACCAGTCAAGATAATTACAGTGCGGTAAAACACTTTGGGTATCTACTGTCAAATGGAAAATAGAACATTTTCTAGAAAGAGACAAAACATTAGCTCTGTCTGTCAGTCAAATATTGCCACATAGACTTTGTCTCTTTCGCACTTCGCCACCTAATTTTACCGGTCATCAATTCCAAGTTGCGGTCCAAGCTCACTCTGATATTCTCTGATAGTCAAGACGCTTTCTATGACGTTATAAACACATATTCTCACTTACATCTTAAGAACAACACTTCTTTACAACACAAGCCGACTACACGTAGCAAACACACACAACACACTAATCTGTTGAATGCGCGAAGTTAATAAATGCATCGGTACAGCTATTGAAACTGTGAATAAAATCTAACCCTTCGTTAGCGCGGCGCATACGCATGGAAATTAGATCAGTAGGTAGCAACGACCCGGCGGTGCTCAAACTTTGTGCGGAACCTTTGTGCAAAAATTTTAATGTGTGTGGAGTTTTGAGTTGTTTTTTTACAATTAATTGCTCAAGCTGATTTTATGTTATAATATTCTCGTGATATTTTTTATATGGAACGTAATTTATGTACGCAAATTGTACAAAAAAATATGAGTATTATAAATTGTTTCATATTGACATTCCAAATTAACTTATGAAATTAATAGATTACCTACAGCAAAATAAACTATCCACTTGAAAATTTTATTCCAGATTGCGTGTTTCACGCCCTATATGAAAAAAAAATACAACAAACCATTTTTTTGTAAGCACACCCAAAAACCGTCACACAACACCTGTGCGGCGCGAACAGTTTGAGTGCCGTACGAAAAGATCGTATGACGCGATTGTGCAACATTTTTTTGCAGGCGCTCATTAATTTGGAGCTGTAAGTTCAGACAATGGCAACCCTTCCGGTGCGCCGCGGTCTCTCCATCCATTGTGGCATTATCACTGCATTTGTGTTTCCAAACGCTTCTTTTTATTATGTAGATTAGGGGCTTTATCAGACTAGGATTTAGATAACAAATTTGCGTTTCTAAGCTTCGGATTCGCATGCTGTTTTTGCATTCAGTTGAGTTTATAAAAAGTAGGGTTATATGCCATTATAAATAGGAGAATAGTCTTGTATTATATTTACTTCGGTATATAGTTAGTGAAATAAATAAAATTAAAAAGAGTCAACTGGAACGAACTAACCCATAAATATTTTAATATATAATCGATGCGGGTAGCAAAATGTAAAATATCTATCAGTCACCCTCGCAAACACGAATAATGCTCACTAACTACCAATCGACATGACCAATCATGCGTAAAGCGATATCAATGGAAAAACAGCAGTCAAATAAATCTAACGAGAACTCTTACATCTGCATGTCATTGGAATAAATCAAATCACTGTTGAATGCATCCGTTAAATATTTTTGAACTATTTCAAACGCTACTGTGATACAAAAAAACAGCGTCCCTCGTAAGTCAACCCGTTCTGACACGTATTCAGTCGGCATAAAAAAGTTACACCCATATTTTGCACTTCCTGATGTCGAATAATAGGGTCTATTTATGCATTCTCGATAAATGAAGAGTATTTTTTTACTTCTATTATAAATCAAAATGTATTATTTATCTTTAGACAATCTGAATCTGCATCCCATTGTTATTCGGAATATGCGGTGTGTAAAGGGTGTAATGTTTTTATGGCTCGCATGACGTTACCATCATTGTAATATTAATAATAAAATGTGTCTAAAAATTAAATAGTATTCTTAAATATAAAAATAATACAATAAATTGCCCCAAACAACATTCAAAAAGACTAGTTTTACAATTCAAGTAAAGATTTCATCATCCCTTACAACACTTGAAAAAGTCAATTAATAAACAACATTGTTAATTTTAAAACATAAAATCCTTCTAAACTTCCAACCTCATATAAACTGTCGGCCATGTTGGATTTCAAGAGGTCGGGGTACATTCGACCGTGGGGCAGTAATTATTTGATTGGAGTCAAGAGCCTACATGCCGAGATAGCAATCGGGGCATTGTTAGCACCGCGCCTTGGCGGGGCTGGCACTTCACTCGAGCGTTTTATGCAACCCGCGCTCCGGATTCACACCTACGGCGTTCGAGGGTTAACCGTCAATGAATTTACATTGCATGAGATTGCGGAGAAAGCATGTGTAAAATTTTAATATTTTTTGTGCGTTTTTGCAACGTACTCGTATAATGTAATTCAATTGTGTACTTCAGATCTTGAAAAATTTGGCATGCTTTTTGTTGTAAACTATTTTAAAAGCAAAAAATTAAACGCTATTTCACAGTTTATCTAAAATGTATTCAGTTTTGGTATACTTATTTTTATCCTGATGCTGTATTGAATTCCTGCTATTATTATAGACCCCTATATACTACAAATGAAGCTATGCAAATTTTTATTCTGATCAGTAAATAACTAATAATAGGACTGAATACATTATCGGAATAAATTTAAAGTTACAATTTGCATAAAACTACAATGTAGGTTTAACAATAGTTTTTTTAACTTAATCGCACCTTAATTTAACCCTATCGAACGCACGTACAATGAATTCCGACTTATCAATAAATATCGGTACAGCTTGCATCCAAATGCATATTATTAAATCGATTCAAAACGCAACTTCAAAAAACATCTGACACCGACAAGGTGACAGGAACAGAAAAAAATGTCACGCACAGGAACCTTTAGCCTTTAATCCTTTCCATTATGCATATAATTATTATTTCCGATACACTATCAAAGAAAATAACAGTTCTTTTTGCATATTTTTTGAAGGAAGTGTGAATAAAAAATGTCACCCTAAGGTAGTGTGGGGTGACCCGAAGGGATATTTGTGAGGGTAACACGAGATTGGTTTTATTCGAAGTGATTATTATGCATGCATTCTCAGGAGGATTTGGGAATGCCTGAGGCGTTGTGAAGCAGCATGAGTGTTTCCTTAGGGTCACGGGATATGGGGCATGCAAAGGTGTTCATAACGGAATCCAAGTGGACCGTTGCATAAAAAATATAACAATGGATACTCGGGCATTTTTTATCAAATCTATATTAAAGGGTAACTTGTCAGTCTTGGGCTTGCATGCGAAAAATATAATAATATTAATATAATTTATCTTCATTCAAATAGTATTTTCCCATTGTTGATTGAAATGCCAATCGACAAACGCGTTATAGAATTAACCTTATATTTATTTATATGCCTGCGAAACCAAATAGTTAGATATTTACAAGTTATTTATTCTTCCATAGTGAAATCGAAATCTAGTAACAGTCACACAAGTAAAAGTCAAATATAGAGAAAATAAATTATTCTCCTATTCTCATTGTTCCAATACTTTGAAATACCATAACAAAACAAATGAATCCCATGAAAACAAAACACAATCGTCCTCTTAATAATTACATCGAAGACGCTTGTGCATTTCGATACTCAAATATCAAACGATATTCGAAAACATTCGATCCGAAACGTCACGTTCATTCATAGTTTTTTTATGGTCGAACGTACCCAACGGTGGCGATCGAGGGTTACATTGTTTGTTTGGTGCGTTTTTTATGGTTTTTATGGCAGGTAATCCCGTGTCCTCTCACCGAAGCTCAATGGGTTTTGACATATAAAAGGATTATTTTTTAATAGATAATTAATGATGTTACAACGACTATTTGGGTTTTTGATTTTGTTGCAAGTTGACATTTGGTTCCGGGAGATTTGTTTTAATTATGGTTTTAATTATTTTGATGAAGGTTGCTTACCTTTGCTATAACCTTTTTTGGGAAAATTTGTGAATAAAAGTAGATGGATATAATGCCAGACTTTATGTTAGCCGACCTAGGATTTGTATGATGATCTAAGAATTCTAAGTACAAGAATACACATTATCTGTTTAAATTATATAAATATATTATTATTATTAATTATATATTTTATACCATTTTGCGTGACATAAAAATATACCTAAATAAATGAATATACAATATAAATGCATACGAGTATGTAAATAAATTAAACACATCAAGATACAGTTTTATTAATCCTATGCCCCTACTTCATCACCACGCAGACCCACAATTAAGTCTATACCCAGACCAGTTGGCACATTATTCCATCTGGTTCGTTGTTTTGTTTTTAAATCACGTGGCGAAGGAGACAAAACAAAAGACAGCTGAGCGAAGTTCATCGACCTACGGCAAGGTGGCCGTAACTTTCATTCTTAAAGCGTACCAAGTTAGTAACCTACTTTTCATTAATAAGGCGAGCTAAAAAAATGCACGAAGAAAGTATCAAAGATTGAGCGGAGCGCGAACTTCGTCGGCGCGACGTAAGGTGCTGGCGGATACGCCCGCGAGTTGAATTATTTTTGCACTGTTTATTTCTTTAATGTTTATTTGTATTATTTTAAGCCGCATGTTCGCAATGACCGGGTGAATGCTGAAAATTTGCACTTATAAAGTATTTATGGCGTAAATATAACGTATATACTGTGATGAGTCTGGATGTAATCATGTCCTAGTGATGTGTATATCGTCAAACAAGTGTATAGTATTCAGTTTATCAAGTTAATTAAGTTCTTCAAAATGATACACTCATACTTATATTTGCTACAGCGAGAGCACTAACAATGGTAATTATGTAATGTAATTATGTGTAGGAACTTACAACATGAATAAATATAAGATACGGCTTAAATTATGTATGGGCCATATGGCGAGAGACGAAAAAAATAGGCAATAAATCTATTTACGTCATTTTACAATAGGTTTATTATACATATAAAGACTTAGAATTAAAGAATAATATTTACTAAGGCATTAAAATAATCATTAAAATAATAAAATATTAGTTACTTTAATTTTTAAATAACCAGGGGATCAATTTATATTTACTCGTTATCATTACCCTCACATACAGTCAAAGAAAGTTCGCTGCTAAAGACTCTTTATTAGAGAATTTGTGGTAGGTAGTTTTACGTAGTCGGAGTCTATAACTTCTGGCAACCTCTGGCAGGTATCACTCAAGGTAGAAGTCAAACGCTGCGGGTGTCGGTACAGGATACGAGCACAGAACTTTTATGAACATCTTCAACAAAGGAATAATTAATTGATCATTTATAATAAAAATAAATAAAATAAAAAAAATGTTTATTGCCTTAAAATGAACAAATAATACAACAAAATTTAAGCAAACAATATTTTCGTAAGACAAAAGGAAATGACTCAGCATATGCTAACCGAAATTGGAGTTTAGATCAGCGCTGGTTTTCAGTCACCCCTATCTCCCTGTGGTCTTGTGCGGGAGTTAGTGTAGTTAATTAATGGCGTAATTACAACGGAAAACTTAAATCCAGAAAACCAAAATATAATAGGAACATCGTAAATACAGAACAAAAAGCGAAGCGACAAAACAAAAATTACTATTATTTATAAAACAAAAAATAACACTACACTTAAATTGGCCCTCATAAATCAAATATAAAATTTACTTCAAACATACCCATTTATACTATTGTCAAATGAAACAAAAAGTGCACCTATTCTATTCTGTCGTGAATTTTTCGCGGCGCTCCCGCCAGACGCCGAGACGGCGGAGAAAAAAAAATAATTAAAACGAGCGCCGACGAAAGCGAAAGCCCGCCGTCTGCCGCGTAATTAGCACAATGGTGTTTCCTGACTTTGAACTTTTCAATATCATTTTTGTTCATCTTTAAATTACTCGGTTGAGGGCCACTTTGTTTGCCACGGTTTGTACTGAACGTTTGTGTTGGGGAGAGCGGGGATTTGGAACTTTATTATTAGTTCTTAGGTTAGTAGGAGTGCGTGTTGGTTGAATATTATGATAAATGAGATGGTCCATTGTCCATTGACGTGAAATATAAAAATAAAGAGATTTTGGTGCCCGTCGCGTCGTGTAGTTAGCACATTGGTTTTTCCAAAGTGTATTTTTCAATGTCATTTCACTCTATTTTTAAATTCATCGGTTGAGGGCCACTTTGTTTGCCACGGTTTGTACTGAACGGTTGTGTTGGGGAGAGAGGGGATTTAGAACTTTAGCTGTTAGGTTAGTAGGAGAACGTGTTGGTTGTATATAAATGTATATTATGCTAAATGAGATGTACCAGTGACCTAAAAATTGAAAAGTAAGATTTTTGGTGCCTGTCGCGTAATTAGCACAATAGTGTTTCCGGAGTGAACTTTTCAATGTAAGTTTAGTTCATTTTTAAATTACTCGATTGAAGGCAACTTAATTTGCTACGGTCTGTACTGAGCATTTAGTTGGGGAAAACGGGGTCCTGGATTTTTATATTATTAGTTTTGGCTTAGTAGGATAATGTGTTAGCTATTGACCATGATGTTTAGGGTTCGATTTCATTTGAAAATTGAGTTTTTGTACTAATAAAACATGGTTTATGTAGAACTTAATAAATGCTAAAAAAGTGTAATACAATCATAGTCCGTAGTCCGTCCTAAAAACCTACTATAGTGTTCGATGCATCGTGATGCAGCTTCAACTGTATACAAAATGCTTTCGCAAAATCCATTTACATTGCACTACCTACACTAAACATACAATTGTTAAT
Organism: Hyles euphorbiae; assembly: GCA_023078785.2. NCBI lineage: Eukaryota > Metazoa > Arthropoda > Insecta > Lepidoptera > Sphingidae > Hyles > Hyles euphorbiae. The sequence goes on from CM041046.1 coordinate 11,995,250, forward strand.
CCTTCAGGTAGTTAAATAAATCCATACATAGAATTAACAAGTAATAGTTTGCGAAGTCTTTGGCAGTGAATATCCAGCAGCAAAATCAATCAGAAACCAAATAAAATCAGGCAGACGCAGGTATATCATATCAGTTAATAAATTTCATATTAGAAAGCAATAAGGGACTTGAGAAGTCTTATGACATTCAATTTGTATGCCCACGCATTCAAACTAAAAGGTGGAATAGACTAGAAACCTTACCGTCCTTTAATTTGCGTTGAAGCCACATGAATATCCACACGAGGCAATTTTTCCTTTCTATATTGAAAACTTGAAAATTAATTCCTCCGCCTAATTTCGTTCAAGTGAAATATGAGGCCGGGATGTGGGCCATTCCGCTTGGTTATTTAATATTAAAATATCCTTTGACAAATCTGTGAATAAATATGCAGCAAGGGCTGTGAATAAAATTAATAACTTACTAAAAATAGACATAATTGTGCGGCTATTTTCGAAGAAAATCTAAGTACTAAATATTCCGCAAGCTATTATACCTGTCTACTTTCGCGCCAATTTTTACTTGATACATTTATTGGTAATACGTTGCTTATGCCTGGCTATAATATCTGTTGTAGCATAGTAAACATGAATTCTTTTATTTTCAATTCTACTAATAAAACTCCTTTTAATTAATCTTTTTTTGCAGAATGTGACGTAAAAAAATGGCCTCCATATCAATTTAAATAAAGAACATACATTTAAATAAAGAATGGACCACGTACCCGGTCCCCGACGCACACATTCGTGCGTGACGCAAATTTCGTTACGTTCGCCATAGGGTTGCCGAAACTACCCCCGCGCGCCCTCGCGGCATCAATCTTCACCCCCGCACCACCTACGGCCGTATAATACAATAATATATGTCTAACTTTCGGACCGGCCCTGTAGGTAGCTCCGTCTGTCTCGAACATAAAGGATTCTCGTATGACGGAGAGGGAGAGATGACAGCAAGGGGGCGTCCTAAAGGGTGTAGGGAGTATGTAGGGGGCGCTATTGAAATTGAAGCGGGGTTTAGGCGCGGATGACGCCTGGCTGTAGAATGGATGGAAATTTCCTCAATTTAGCGTTTTCGCCAACAAAGGACGTTGTTTAATTTTTGGTTTTTGTCAGACATGGAGGTGTGGTGATTGCGCCCGCCGCGTACCTGTTGCGTATTAAAATACGCCGGCATTACGTTTATAATGAATTCGCCAAGTATTTTTAATTTTCTTACCGCTACATACTTTTTTGAAACTCATATTCCTATTTTTATACCGCAGAATTTTTACTCGAATTAAATTATTTTAAGTTTTGAAGTAAGAAAATAAAACAGTCTTTACTTACCTACATATTTATTTATTGTTCTTCTTTCAACGCTCGCGCTACGTAAGTTATATGAATAGCGTATTCACTATAATTAATAACCTAAGAATACTTAATCCGCCACTGCATCTCTTAAACAACGAGGAACTAAAACAAAGGGTACAATCAGCCCACACATTGCAAATTATCTAAACATTTGTACAGTCCGTTGTCGGCTGTATTCCCGACGCTCCTAGCAATCCAAACGCAATTAATTAACCCGTACCGAAAACTTTTACAACTCCGATTTATATTCCAGCCGGGTACGTAATGCACCCTTTTGTCTTTCAGTGTTTGCGTTGGTCGAATGTGAAATTGTATGTATATTTTTGAGGGTTATGTGCAGAGATTAGAGATTATTTGAACGCACATTCTATATTTAAATTTGAAAGAGTATTTTTTTTAAATTAAAGCAGCCAGTATACTGTATTATTTTTAAGCGTTTTCATAGTTTTGTCGAGAGTTTTTTTTTCTTTTTTTGTCCACTGATGACACAATAACGTTAGAAACTTAAAATAGGTTAACTTGATGGCCTAAAGTTAGAACAATAATCCCAACATGTACTAAATATACGATTGGTACATAACAAAGCGAAGATTTAAACCCGTCTCATTACATTCGGCACTATAAACTTATTTGTCACCCCCCTCATAATGCGGGGGGTTGCCCCCACTCTGGGACGTATAAAGGCGCTCACGTCATATGTCGTAGTGTAAGTAACTGACAGATTATGGACATTTAACAAATTGTCCTGAACAAATGCTGGCTTTGCTCCAGACCTTTTGGATTATACTATATACAGTAAGAATAGGATATAGGTAATAATTAATTAAGATAAGGATACTATGTGGTTTATCATGGCAAAAAAATATTTTGTAGAAACGTACGATTTTTTTGGTATTTAAATGTATCAAAATTAAAAAGTGGTAAATAATATAGCCTTATTAACACGTCTATTGTTTACATTATTGTGCATTTTTTCCAATATCTATATACTATATTGTAAACATTTTGGTATACTTACAGTATAAGCCTATATTTAATTTTTAACCGACTTCAAGAAAAGGTTCTCAATTCGACTGTATGTTATTTTTGTTAATAAAAATAAGTGTTTTACTAAATCACTCAAACACAGATTTGAAACACACCTCTAAAATCAACGTCCCAATTAAAATCCCCATACGAATTACCAAATCCCTCACTACCAATTACCAAAACCCTACCCTTTTACCCAAAACCCTACCCCATTACTACACACGTATCATAAACCGTACATCGGCTGCCGTTATCTCCCGCGCCAGCCGCTTAAGCCGGGGTAAGTTAAAATAGGAATAGTCGCATTAGGCCCCAAAATTACAGGCGACCGTCACAGCCTAACGTGGTGAAATTGCCGACCACCTGGGGGGAAACCCTCTTACTCCCACCTACATGTGTAGGGAGAACAGTACGGCATGAGAGATTATTTTTACAAGTGATATTTTGCACTGGGGTTTATTCTTTATGATATTGTTTGTGTTGTTCTATGTGCTAAAAGTGCTTAATTAAATAGTATAGTACAATTTGACTGTGTGCACTTTTAATTGATGTATGTTTTTTAGAATTTTAAAATCTTTCAATAACTTGTTGGCATAGATGTAAATACGTACTTTGAAGTACGTATTTACATCTATCAACCAACCAACAGTTTACCGAAAATCAACGAGTTTTAAGTGTTTTTATGGTAAAGAATAAAGTTAATGCTTGTTTGAGAATAGCTTGGAACCTACAGTCAAAACAAACCCTAAATGATAAAAAATACATGAAGAATCATTACTTGTAGACAGTGTTAAGAAGCCATTTACCATTTTAACGTAAATGCGCCAGCAGCTGGTGAGAGAACACCAGGAAAATCATTAAAAGCCTATGGTGACTGAAAAGTTCTTATTGTACCTACATTTCTTACCCTTCATTGTTTCTGTAGTTGCCTTACTGTACCTCTCATACTCGCGTTCTTACTTATACGGTGACTTCAGACTTTAAAGCCAAACGTCTCTAATACAATCTCCACTCTATCCCCTCGTAATACAACACACATTCCAACAACCACTCACGTCCGAGACATTCGGATTGTAGGTAAACGTTACCGTTTGACCCCACTTCGTATTTCGGGTCCGTGGACAGGGCGCGGGTGGGGGGAGGCCGGGGGTAGAGCGGAGGGGTTGTTTTAGTCATCAATAATGTTAGGAGGTAAGCTTTAGTGAAGACGCGCACGATTCGTTACTTTAAGCAGTGTGTACGCTGTCTTAATTCGGGGTATGTTGTACCGGATTTAGGTCGAGGCAAGATGAATAGGGTTAATAAACATTATACGTAATTATACTGTACAAAGTCAGTGATCGGAATACTGTTACATGGAATAAATCCGGGCGCCATCGATATTTCTATTTTGCTCTGGAAATAAAAAAAATACTTTGTATTGGATGCTGTTTGCCTACATCCGTTGTTCTGCAGCCTCACAACATTATGGCAATCTTAAAATACACGAGTATTGTGTATCATGTCAAACTAGGACCGAGTTTTTCTAAAATTAACTTTAGTGCTCTAGTCCGACAGGATGACCAATGAAGCGGGTAAATCGACGAAGTAATATTAATAAACTAGTAGCCGCCAGTCTCGTACCAGACTTTTCAAGCGACCAAAAGTTTCTGAGTCGGCTTTACGACGACATTGTTGAATGGATAAAAATAAGACGATATCTCTGGTATTTTTTTTGACCCGACATGTCTCCTCATTTAAGAAATCAAATACCATCAATTTGGATTATAGAATCAAAGCCATTTCATGAAAATATGCAAGATATCTATATTTTCTTATTTCATAATAAATTATTTATCTATCACTGTAACATAAGAACATAATATTTCTTTGTGTTAGTATGTATGAATAAGGAACTGGTTGGGTCTTAGAATGATACGGCATTGAAAACTATATTGTATTTTTTATTGTATGAACAACTCTAATAGACAGAACAGAAACAATAAAGTAAAAAGGACTGGCAATGAATTGTTGTATTTCCAATGGGTTTGAAAATTACAAAGCGTGAATAACATGCGACAGTGCCTTGACTGTACGTCTAACATTGCCAAAGAGTGAGCTTTTTCACCTATTAGTACATAGGCTTGTGCCATAAAAACGGATCATAAGTATCATAGATTATGCTATAGGTATGACCAAAGCTTATGTAAAAAGAGAACACCGCAGGACCGTTATATTATTGGAATACTTGTTCTAAAAGTATTCGTCATATAAATTATTTACATTTATAATTACATAATTGTAGTTTTCTTCAATTAAAGAAGCTTTGTTAGAATTATTATTCAGTAATATATTTATTACAATAGTAATTGGCTAGGGAACTTACAACAACAAAGAATAGTATCGTCGACTCACAATAGAGAAGAGAGCGGGAAAATAAATTAAATCTCAAGACGCCTGGAGTCGTGATTTTATTGTAATTTAAAGACTGACCAGGTAGGAATACTTTAGACTTATATTTATTTATTGTTGAAAAACATCGTTGTGTAATAACTGATAAGTTGGATATGAACCCAAATACCGCGGTTTCGATATCCCTACGGAATCTAATATATGTATTTACAGATTTTTATTTTGGCATTCTAGCTGATGAGGATATTATACTCAAGTAAATAACTTAGCATTTAGTTAGTTATCAAAATGTTGACTTCGCACACATTTATATTTCTTACACTACCCAAAGTTTGATTACCAGATAATGCCTCAGGCATTAAGCCGCCTTTATACTGTCTATATATAAGAAGCTTAATATATAAATAAATTTTATCTCGTATCTAATGATAATTGATAGCTATTATATGAAACATTTTGCACTTTATGGATATCAATTATTTTCTGATACATTTTTGGTTAATTAATAATGTCAATAAAGTTATTGAGGGCTAAGGCTTTAGTGCACCAAGCTGGCTGACGTTCGCGGCAGACCTACGGCTTCTATTTTATAGCCGGATTATCTATCTAGTAACTTCTTTATTATGAATCATAAAGTTTAAGCATTTTCGTCTCATAAATTGCTTAATATTAAGTACTTATTACATAATAGACTAATTTTCAAAATATCGGAAAGTGTAGCACACAGTAACGAGGAATCAAACCGGTATTGACCGCATCTCGAATGTAAAAGCTTCGAAGACGGCTAAAAGGCTTTTTATATAAATGGTGGATTATCCTCAGTAGGTCGGCGCGGTCTCGCAGGCCGGCTTATCAATCTCCGTTGATGGACGCCCAGTTTCCCTCTAAGGGTGAGTCGCTTTGTTACGTCTTAGGTGGGAATGAAGGATAAAAGGTAAGTAAATAGACATATAAACGCATATAAAAGATAAAGGTAATACATAAGATTTTGATTAAGATAATAACATCTGTAATTTAATTTTTTTAAGGTACATGTAATGTATATTTCTTTTTTGAGTAGATAAAGATCTTTAATCACAATTTTTAAGGTAGTTTGTTTTGTAAACTAGCGCCATCTATTAGTTAGATCAGAAATTATAATTGGAAATCGTTGTATGTTTACTACTCACCAATAGATGTCGCTAATAAATCGATTACGTTGTGTGATCTAATTGGAAAAAAAAGTTGTCTGATAAGAAAATTTTTCATAAAGTTATTACACCGCCAAATTATGTAGGTTAGGTTATACGTAGACCTGTATCGTAACATTATAACCATGATTTTACAATATTGAAGACAATATGCTTTTACTTTTCGATAAGTAACATATTATGCAAGGCTTTCTAAGTATTTGTCTAAGGTATAAACATTGTGGTATTATGCCTTTAATTGTTGAGTTGCAAGCAAAAATTCCACATTTAGACACAAGACCTTTTAGTAAAACATGTAAGAAAACCCGCTTTAAGTAAATTCAAGACGAAATACCGCACGACATTCAATCAAAAGTGTACATACTCGAGGTACCTATACGGGGTAGTTTAATTTAAGCTTAAATACACAGCACCAAAGACATTTCAAGGGAATTTACCGTCGGGGTGCTTTGTACCCCCAGGTGAATACCAGCTGTCAGCGTTCGTGAGATGGACGGGGTTAGGGAGGCCCCGGGGGTTGGGGTAGAAAGTACCTATTTGTCTTGCGGGAGACATGTGCGATCGCTTGCTACGATGTTTGTTTATTTGTGTTCAGAATGGTTTAGTGGAATACGGGCTCGTTTGGTTTCAACCGGGACTTGTGTGCCTGTAGTACGGAATTTACTTAAGCCATTGACGTATGTAGGCCTGTGCCGGTTAATTTTCTTGGAATTTTCATATAGGAATGAGGTTAATATTAGCAGATCATTCGGTTTTAATTTAGCTTTAATATTTTAAATAGGTTGATTGGTGATATTGTTAGTTCCGTTCTGTGAATTTAATTTATTTTGGGTTATTTCGGTCTATCTTTTGTAATTTTTTTTTAGAAGAAGTAGACACAAGTCAGCAAGGTAGAAAAAAATTCTTTGCTGTCATTGAGATAAATATACTAGAGGAGACACTGCAAACAAAATGAAGGGTACATTCTATTTCTGTCTCTGTCACGCCTAAGAAGTAACATATCTTCCCTCTTGCTTCAATGTGTACCCGTGTGCACGCAACATACGTACAGATTTTGTTCCCGACGTCCGCTCTAGTATAATATCAATGTTTGATGTGTAAAGTCCGCCAACCCGCACTAGGCCACCAAGGAATATATGGCCTAACCACTCTCAATCGAATCCTCGATGTATATGGGCTGATACGGTAGACACAAGCCTTTATGTGTGAACTATGGCTACTTTCTTCCATATACTTAAAACGCTTTCCCGTAACAAAGGCCATGATTAACTCCTTGTACTATAAATCTGTACAAAATCCAATCACATTAATTAGCTGCATATAAGCTATACATTTCAAGCCACTCCTATCCAAAACCCCGACCACAAAGTAAATTAGAACCACGACCAAACGTATCGAGAAAGCAATTAAACTGTGGTGGTTTACGTAAAGTTGGGCAGTAATAGCACGGCCACTAATATGAGGCGCCATCTTGCTGGCATTGCTTTTGTTTCTAATGTTGACGTGAGTGGATTTATGATTTGGATGATTTATTTGTGGGTATTTTGTTATTAATTTATCTAAAGGAATTAATATCATAGCCAAGAATGCTAGAAACAATTTAAAGATACATGTAAATCTGATAATTATTTGTAAGATATTCGGAGATTACGATTTCATTTCATTCGATGAGAATTTTCAACTATTCTGAAACAGTGACGAAAACATAGATAACTTTAGGCCTTATGAGAGGAGGCTATAAAGAAGTTTTAATTTCGGCGAGTTGTTAGAGAGCATGATTTTGAGACAGATGTGTGAAACAAATATAGCTGTTCTATCATATTGTAACAAATGTTAGGACAGTTCGTTTAGATCAGAGGCGTGGAAATTAACAGCATGCTTGTTTCAGGTCACTGGTCTGAATATAATATGTGCAGCCGGATGTAGCTGAGAGGTTCGGACGTCGCGCCTCAAGTATAATATAGGTATTTACTATTTACTATTACATCATTGTCCAATAGCTTCAACTGTAGCTATTCTGAAGAGAAGCATCCACCACCGACTGTCTATAAAGAAGACGAACAATATCAAGGACTTTTAATTACTAGTTACTTGCTTTCTGTAGCGTAATGTATACTGCTGCTTGCTTACTGAAATAGACTTAACATTAGAAGTTTCTTTTTATTGCTATGAAAGGCTAGACGAGCGTGCCCTTCACCTGACGGTAAGCGATACGACCGCTCATGGACAGGGGCAAAACCAAACACTGAATTACAAAGCAATTCTTTGTATTCCACTGCGCTCGCCCTCCTAAGATATAAGATGTCACATCTCAATATGTCCAGTAGTTACTCTGGCTACAATGTCCTTCAATCCGAAACACAACAGTGCATTTACACAGGTGTTTAGTGGGAGAAATGGACTTTGCGGTGGTACCTACCCAGGCGGCCTCAGACATATGAGAGACTTACCATCTCATCAGACTCAGCCGTAGTACCAACACATCCCAAATGTTGTACATTCGTCTCAATAAAATTATATAAACAATTTAACGTAAAATTTTAAACTGCGCCGATCGATGTCCCAGTTCCGTGGATATCAGCGAACAGCCTTACGCCGACGTAATCCGGCTCAGCACGGTAAATACGCCGTTTACCTGCCACAGAGCCTTTGAGCTGGTACATGTAATTCCATACTACATTTGTGTAAACCAATGCTTGGGAGAAGTTTTTGAATAGGACATAGGATTGAGGGGCACTGATGGTAGAGTCACTGAAGTCATATAGACCTATTGTAAGAATGGCTTTATTGTGATGGTAGTCCTGTCTTCCAGGCAATTACCACCATATTTAGCATCACCTTTCATTAATTCCGTAAAATAGCTGACAATCCATTAACCCTCCTCATTCTCTTGCTTCTTCTAACATCATTCTTCTTTTCATTTTTTCTTTCCAAGACCAGTATGGGTACTATCGTTCCCCATTGTATATAAAAGATAATTGTGTAGAGTGGTAGCTTGCTGTCAGCTCGATTGCCCCTCCCATCAATATTTGATTAAAACAGTTTGCACAATATATACACACATATACATACATATACATACATATACATACCCACGTCAGAAGCATGGCCCAACCTCCCCTGTAATTAGACCGCAGGCGAATCCCTGAAGTTCGTTCATCAAGATACGCCGCGCGTTAGTTTAGCCTTAGTTTAATGTATGCAGATTATCTAAGCAAGTTCCGTGCGCCGCCTCTCCCCTCCCTCCCTTTACTTACGTGCGCTCAATTTACCAACGTTACATATAACTTATCAGGAATATAACGTTATGTATAAGCCTAAAATATTCATCACTTTTGAGATGTTTGGGAAATTGATATTGATCAGCTCATGTAATAGATAGAGGCTTGAGAATAGTGGTCTGAAATTATATTAGGCCGTGTTTATGATATGTAGGAGTGCAGATCCCTAAAGTACAAAGGAAAGGAACTTGCCGTGGAAACAAACAAGTTCATGCAGGTACCACATATCAGTAATAGTACATGACATATTATGATTACAGTGATATTGTCATTGATGTCAAAGCGCAGATTAGTTCTGCTTGGTACATTTGAAAAGTAGTTTATGGCAGACTTCATGATCTCTTTATTGTTAATAAGACTCCATGTATTTTTATAGAAAAACATCGTTTTCTTCTATGGACCAAGGCTTGGTCTGTCATCAAATACCGTGTGCAAAATTATGAAGATAAAGATGCTGGCATGTATGTATATGTACATCCGAGGAAGTCTTGGTGTCCATGGTCCATGTCTATAAACTGCAGCATTGTCATGTGAGGTGGTTTGGTTGTGTCTTAATTTTCCTCCTAGCGTCCAGAGATTTCAAGAGCTCGTGGTTATTATGGCCCAAAGGTTAAATTTGAAGAATATTGTTGTAAAACCCGTTACAGCCATGTTTTTTTTCATGTTAGGGTTATTCATTGAAGTGAGACTTTTAGTCCTATGTTGTAATAGTCCGTAGATGTTTTGACAATTAAATTTGTTTGTCAATATTGTTCTTTTAAAGGCTATTGGATCGTTGTGAAAATTGTCAAACGGCAATACTTTTTGAATGTCTTTTCAAAAGGTCCTTGGGCGGTAATCAAAATCGTGGACCGATGACATTAATGAGGAACTCGATTATGGGTATTTCAAAAGGCGCTTGGGTGCTAGGGGGTTTATGCGAAATGACGTCGGCTATATGTCAAAGCTTTAGCATAGCGGGTCTTCGAAATAAAGGTCGGTAAAAAAGGCGTTGGCTATATCAAACTCGATTTCGAAGGAGATTTTTACTAAAAATGGAATTAGCACTTACCCCCTTTTAGTTCTCTTCGTTGATCTCCATCATACGAACCGCTGAATATGTAGCCAATATTCAAAATTACGTATTCAATTTGCGAAAATTTGCCTCAAGTTGTAGAATAATTCATTTAGTTCGCCACTCGGCAGCTTAAGTTTGTTACATACGCGCGTAACTTAGAACTATTGAAATTCACTTTGTGCTGCCAGCGGCGTCGTCGACGTGTCAATTATGGAAACCCATAGAGATTTCAAATTCCTATTTCAGTTCCAACCACGTACAAGTTTGTAGTTTTTTTGAGGTTATAGATACATTACTCAACCCAAAAATGATTTATAACTATGTGTTGGCGAAAATATGTTTTTAAATTGTAATTCTTTGATTTCTTAAGTTTATTTTTAAGTATTATGTGGATTAAGACAGTGGGTAACGGAAGATTAAAAATATCTTAAGTATAAATATCATTAGCTTAATCTTGGGGGGAATGCTCTATCATTTTGCACCGACCATATTTAAACATAGGTGTAATTAGAAACCACAACCATAATTAAACGTAACCATAAATTTACGAAAAATACGTATTTTCTATTTTGTTATAAAGTAAAATATTCGATCAAAATTAAATCAGGTATAACTTCGTTAAAAAAACAATAACTCATTTACTATATCAGTGTTATGTGCATTCAGTCTGAATTTACAAATAATGATAGTTATATGTCGAATGAATTCAATAATAGCATGAGTGGATTGTGCAGAAGGCAGAAATTATAGGTAACCACTTTGAAAACTATTGATATTAGCGGCGCCCTTCTGTAATTCTACCCGCTTTGATCTCCTCAGAAATTGGGGGTGAATAGAGAATGTTATATTGTTTACTTTGACAAATATGGTTTGGTAGGATATTGCCTTGAACCTAATTCATAATATTATACTGCTTCAGTAAAGAAGACATGGTTTCAATTCCTGAATTAATTGAGTGAATTTTCATTAAATTGATAAATATAATAACTGTTACTTCACCTTTAGTATTCTATCATGATCTTTTAGGGTTATATTCATTTAAGAACTTGAATTATCACGTGTAAAATACAGAGAACTTATGTTACATACTCTGTTATGTGACAGGCTGCCTGGGCAGGTTTCACCGCAATGTCTATTTTTCCCGCTAAACAGTTGTGTTAATGCACTGTTGTGTTTCGGTTTGAAGGAAATTGTAGCCAGGAAAACTACTGGACATATTGAGGCTTAATATCTTATGACTCAAGATGGCGAAGGCAGTGGAATGCCAAGTATTGCTTTGGATTCAAGGTGTGGTGTGGTTTTAGTCCAGTCCATATTTTGTTGTATCGCTTACCATCAAGCGTGCGTACAAAAAATGTTGGAAATAAAACATATTTTCGCCTAATGCTTTCAGAAATCTGGCGTTTTCTTTATTCTTTCATATACATGTGAGACGTTTGAATATCCCAGTTCATGATTCTGGGTCAGATGTACACTTTTAAATTCGAGTTTTGGCAATATGCCATCTTATTAGCTATCGTTGAATCTCCAGATTATCTACATCCTGATTCGCTGAACCTCCGGTGTTTCAAAGTTACGGCAAAAAGTCAAAGTATGGTCAAAGTTAAAAAAGTTATCGATATTTTTGTGTTAGTTAAATTTTTTTATGTTTTGGCGACAGCATGTAAATATGGGATTTTATCAACAGTTTCTATTAAGCGCTCATTGATGATTATCTGATAGTCAGATTATTTGATAGTCAGTCAAATACTAATTTGTTTCTGTAAAGCAATCTCACAGTTAAATGCAAAAGATGCAAACTTATTAGTACGCTTATAATGCTTATTTATGTAGGGCGCAGCGATTTAAATAATATGATGAATTACAATAGTACTATGAAAAAATGTGGAGGTAATCTATATAAGTAATTATATAACATTATCCCTGTAAGCGATAAACACATGACTCAGGACATGAGAGATCATTGCTTTTTTATTGCTATGAATGGCGAGACAAACATGCTTTTCGCTTATGGTAAGCGATACGACCGCTTATGGACAGTAGCAAAACCAACCAACACCATAAAATACAAAGCAATGCTTAGTTAAGTCTAAATATGTCCAGTAGTTACTCTGGCTACTATGTCCTTCAAACCGGAACACATCAATGCATTTACACTAATGTTTGGCGGCAGAAATCAAGGATAGATGCTCGATGCCGTTAATCCATAAAGTATTATCACTTATCTAATGGGGATTGATAAATTAATATTACTTTGAAATTATCAAAGAGAAATCTTATATACAGAGGTTACCTCACGATGTTTTCCTTCAGCGTCAACCACGAAAAGAGTAAAATATCGACGCCGTAACATACTCGTATCAAGTTATATACCGACGCTCTCACATGTACATACGAGGCAGACAAGTCCGCGAATACATTATGTAAGGGTAACAAAGCCCTGTATGTACCTATTGCCCACCAAATTCTAAGCTTTGGCATGTTGAAGTTATAAGCTTATGGCGGCAAATATATTTTTGTTGTAGCGTCTGTTTGTAACCATAATAATCTTTCTGTGACTGAAAAAGCTGATGATAATATACAGGAGGGGCACTGCAAACAAAATGCTTAACAAAAATGAACGGAACGGAACGCAGCGCGCCCATTAGGCCATTAGGGCGCGTTGCATATCCATGTTCAAAGCGTTGAGGATGTTCATGGGCCTTTGTGATCACTTACCATTACATGACCTGATTGCTCATTTGCCGGATCCATCCAAAAAATATCTAAATCAGCAGTTCACTTCATATACGGCGATGATTAGTTTAAGTGATAAGTCCCAATGTAACATAAATATTTGTATATCAAACCCTTTTTTGAATGTGCAGTAAAAATCTTCCTAAGAATAAAGGTGATGATGATGACTTGGTACACTATCTCGCTGGTCTCATATACCTCGTACCGCCTCCAAACGGGTGGGTAAGCAACAAAGGAGGAATTTCAGCGGAACAAACCACCCACAAACAAACAGCCGAGCCGTTTCACATTCCGTCCACTGGCTGCTTACATCACACAAATTGAGCCTTGTGATCTCCTTTATTTACTTGTATGTGATCTAATTCACAATGAAATTGATACAGATAATCCTCCAGTTGTTTTTCTTGTAACAAAATTTCTATTTTTTTATGGTAGGAAACCCTTTGTAATGGCTGATTAAATATGGGTGACAGGAGCTGAGTATTAATGATTATTTGGGAGGAATCACAGAATTAAACCAAAAACTACATTAACATAAATTAATGATTAATAAATCATCATCATCATCATCATATCAGCCACAGGAAGTCCACTGCTGAACATAGGCCTCCCCCAAGGATCTCCACAATGACCTGTTGGAAGCGGCCTGCATCCAGCGACTTCCTGCGACCTTAGCCAGATCGTCCGTCCACCTTGTAGGCGGGCGTCCGACATTTCGCTTGCCTGTACGTGGCCTCCACTCGAGAACCTTTCGGCCCCAACGGCCATCGGTTCTACGAGCTATGTAATAATGTCTATAATAAATAATAAATAAATAATAAATAACACCCAACAGTCACATACATAGTCCTGACCCCACATTAAGATCGAGACTTGTGTCGTGGGTATCAGGAACTACGAGAGCCTTTAGGTCTCACAAACACCCAGACCCGAGAGAAATATTTGTGGGCCGCACAAACATTTCTCTCGGTGCGGGGATCGAACCCGCGGCCTCTCGTTTCACAGGCGGCGTCTAACCGCCTGCGCCACGGAGGCTGTCAAAAAAAAATAGATAGATGTATTAAACCATATTGCACAAAACAATATAGTGTTAAATATAGTGGTTTTCAATTTACGGCTAGATTTTGGAACTTACATATCTACTAGAATCTATTTTCTTGTAACTTACAGAAATTTATGCTTGAATACGTAATTTTCTTAGCCTAAAAGTTGTTTAGTGTATCATCAGAATTCCTAAGTAGGCATCCGAAAATACTTAAAATCTTCCTTGTGCTTCATAACATCAAATAATATGTAGGAAGGCGTATGCTTGTTATTAAGTCTGTGAAGCGGGATTTTATTAATACTGAACATCAAATATAACAAGATCAGCGTTCGAGGAATTCAAGAATATTTCACGCACTTGAAAGCGCTTCACAAAAATACCTTGTAATATTGAAGTCTTGAAGGCATGTAGAGAGTTTTATAGTTAAGGATAATATTGGATCCTGTTTATTGTGTTGTTAGTATTTTGATATATTGGACTTATTACACTTTGACTGCCTCGGTGGCGTAGTTGTACTAAGGTACGGTTACAAAGCTGAGGTCTCGGATTCGAATCCCGGGTTGGGCAAAGCGATATTGGATTTTTCTATTCATTATCAGCCCAGAGTCAGGAATTTGTGCCCGATATGGCGATAGGCTCGCCACCTATCACATTGTGGGACGGATCATACAAGGCGAAATGTGGGTGTTCTGGCACCTCTACCTACCCCTTCTGGGATATAGGCGTTATTTTATGTATGTATGTATGTAGACTTATTACATTTGAGCACTGATTAGGCGTAGACGGGAATATTTTCGGTTGCATGGTGTGGCATCAATAAAATTTTGTTATGATAGCTAAATGTCTATTGATTTCGGCTCTCACTTGCAGCTCTTTGCAAAGTTGCAGCTGGTAAGTCTGCATGAGTGATGGTGATTCAATTTTAACCAAATGCGTTCTGTATTTTGACGCTCGAGGGCTTTTAAAATAACTTCGGCAACCAGGATAATTGTATCAATAGAATTTACGACTGTTTCGGTTATTTTTATTATAACGATGGTGATAAAACGGACAAAAAAATCGTTTTTTTTTAAATTAAATTTCAAATTATAGACTTTTGACTATAATTGCGAAAAAACGTAGCTTAATTATTGGTCAACAATCCTTTATATGAGGGAATCCACAAATGACTACTCTTATTGTTAAAAGTGGGCATTTACTGTTCAACTTGAATAACCTAGTAATATGCTAATAATAAGCCCCAAGCCCACTTCACACTGTACTTGAAGCACTAGAGAAAAATAATTGGAATGTGTAGAAAAATCTAAACAGGCAGAGATTTATGAAATGCCCGGCCGCAGCACTCAGCGTAATGAACACGTAATAACATAAACTGTTGGTTTAATGTGATACATCAATTAAGCCGTGTGCTGTAATGCTTATTGCTTAGTGCTTTTGCTGACTGTGGAGAGTAGGAACTTATAATTTTATTCTGAGATTTTTTTGGTTGATGATTTCTGTCTGTTGTTGTTAATTTGTGTTTATGTTTGTTCTAGATTATAGGATAATTACCGGAATTGCAATAAGATATGTAGATAAAATAATATAGTATCTATTAAATAACATGATATGTATGAATCCTATCAGAAAACTTTAATGGTGGTCTACCACCCTATCACATATAAGAGATCTATCTCTTATATGTGATACCTGGGTAGGTACCACTGTAATGTCTATTTCACCCATCAAATGGCAGTGTTAATGGACTGTTGTGTTCCGGTTTGAAGGTTTTTGCAGCCAACAAAACCACTGGACATACTCTAAAACTTAACATCTTATGTCTCAGGGTGGCAAGGGCAGTGGAACGCCAAGCATTGCTTTGCAATTAATGGTATTGTTTCGTTTTACAATCAGGCGAATCGGATGCTCGTGTTGTTAGTTGTAGCAATAAAAAAAAACATATTATTTATGTTGAAAGAACTATTACGAGAGGGTCTTTAGAAGAGTATAAATATATATAATATATGAGTAAATATACACATTTATAGTATAATTCTAATAAGACTTTTGTTTCGTTAACCACTAATTAGTATTAGAATAGATTCTTATTAGACGAAGCATCTGAATTTACGTTTACATCTTTTGATACCAGCATGGATATTCTATAAACGAATTTAGAAAAGAATATTGACTTATTATTTTTATATTTAAGCTAGGTACAAAAACTAAAAAAAAGACAGAACTAAAGTAAAAAGCAAACGAATTATTTTTATGTTATAGTCTAAGATCCCGCCATACATCGACCTTCACCGAGATGTTTATTTGATGAAACCTATTTTATATGCAATTTAATATGTCAATAAATATATTGTATATGGGTTGCCTTGCAAATTTCAGTCCAGAATACGATTAATTAATTATTAAAATAAAAAAAAATTTTTTTACACATTTCACCTGTTCGATTATTAAACAAATTCTATACCAATCGAAAGTATGAAACCCATAGAATATGTAAACGTTAGGTTGCCTATTTTTTTCCGGTCACAACCCTCAGGTTGCCAGGTATAAACAGGTAAATCGCTACTAGCATTTTGCGCCGGTCTGATTATTGAATGGAAATTAAATGAAAATAAAGATCATTTTATTATGAACACGGTGGTATAGGGTTGCCTGCGAAAAATCAGTCCCGAATTGCGGTTGTCGAATTTAGAAAAGTGAAATATTGCTCCGAGTGACACAGCATAGCAGCTGTTCGAAGTCCGCTCATAAAGAAAGAGGGTGCGCATGCTATTTATTCTTGAGAATGAAAAGGACAGCGATAGACTCGTATATGCTGTGTTCTGTGTTACCTGGCAACCTGAGGGTTGTGACCGGAAAAAAATAGGCAACCTAACGTTTACATATTCTATGGGCTTCATACTTTCGATTGGTATAGAATTTGTTTAATAATCAAACAGGTGAAATGTGTAAAAAAAATTTTTTTTTTTAATAATTAATTAATCGTATTCTGGACTGAAATTTGCAAGGCAACCCATATACAATATATTTATTGACATATTAAATTGCATATAAAATAGGTTTCATCAAATAAACATCTCGGTGAAGGTCGATGTATGGCGGGATCCTATACTATTAAGTTCTTGTTCGTATAAATAAGTACTTCAATTTAGAGACATCTAGCGAAACAAAATTGTACTATTTATTCCATAATCAATATTTATTATTAACAGCTACTTAATTCGATACCAAACTAACCGATAGAATCATATTGCATTGTTTTGGTTTTTACAATTTTAACTTCCTGACGCGTTTCGATTACTTTACATTTTTGGTGGTCACGGGGCGGACTGAGGTAGTCATCCGTTCAGTGTTGCAATGTAACTACCCTTATTTTATAATTATTAAATTAAAAAGTGAATTTAAAAAGATAATTAATTTTTCGTCCCGTTCTTTTCATAAGTAAAATGATTCTAAGCTTAAGCAATACAGCACATTCGGGCCAGTAAGAATTTATTACACAGCGATATCGCAAAAGCTTCTGTCGGCTTTACCCAGTAAATACGTAGTGTAAATACCGTATCGTATAACGTATAGAGTACATGAAGGGTTATTTACTGAGTATTCGCCCGGGGCGCGGGCCGGGCCGGCGGGTTACAAACGTTTGCATTACCAACTGGATATCAACTAGAGAGGGACTTATATCGATGGATTTGCTCGAAAATCATTTTCGGTTTGAGGGTTTCGGGAAGTGATTTTATTTTGTAGGAATTTTATAATTTATTTATAAGTGGTAGATCCCAATAAACGCAGTTTATAATATGTTGATTTTACTACGATATAAGGGAGCTTGTGACAAAGGCGTTATATTGTTAATTACGAGTATTTGTTCCGAACTTTCGTATTTACTCTTTCTTAAAAAATACCACTGATACATAAACTCGCGCCTTTTTCCCAGCACGCAAAGGGACAAGTTCTCTTGGTAACCAGGACTTCGAATTTTCTCAATGTGTTTTCCTTCCCACAATGTGATAGGAGGCGAGCATATCGCCATATCAAGCACAAATCCCTGACTCCAGTTAGAAAGTGAATAGAAAATCTAATATCAGTCCCGGGATTCTAACCCGAGACCTCTGCTTTGCAATCATACTGTAGTACAACTGCGCCACTCAGGCATTCTGATATATAGAAAAGTATTAAACACAACTGACCTTTACTTTGACAAAATGAAGTCACTTTTCAATTACAGGTCAGCATAGGACAAGAGACACAGAAATTCTTGGGTTGGCCTTACTCAGCAGTGGACTTCATGTGACTGAAAAGAGAGAGACAGGGAACAAGCATGTTTTATAACAAGCATATTTTATAATTAGAAATTTAAATTGTTGCGTTTTTAATTTAAACTCAATGATTTCTTATCTCAATAAATAAATAACACCCACAGTCACATACATAGTCCTGACCCCATACTAAGATCGAGTCTTGTGTCGTGGGTATCAGGCACTACGAGAGACTTTTCTCACAAACATCCCGAAAGAAATATTTGTGGGCCACACAAACATTTCTCTTGGTGCGGGGATCGAACCCGCGGCCTCTCGTTTCACAGGCGGCGAATAATTCCGTAATTAGGTTATCGCATTCATCGATACATTGAAGCCGATTCCATCTCTACCGTCAGCATAGTCCGCGGTGCTTGCGGGGCGAAACCGAATTTCCGAAACGTCTAATAAGTTGGATGGTAAGCTGACAGCACCATGTACTATGTACATGAATACACCAGTCTAACAAGACACACCCTCCCTCCCCGAATTTCCTACTGATATACGGTGATGAGGGGCGGCAGGTGGATGACGATGGGTCTGAATATACTGGACAGTGCCGTGCGAGTCTCATTTGCCTTCGCTAGTTACTTGGTAGTTGGAGGTTCAAAATTAGGAAATGTTTAGTTAGACGGCGCAAAGGGAGTTTGTTGTAGACGTTGAGTTTTAGAAAACCGAATTTGCGATAAAGTAATTTAGTGTGGTATATAAAGGTCATTTGGTTATGTGTGTGCGTATCATTACATTATAAGACTTCTGAGAATTGGTGTTTTTATTATTGAAATGTAATATTTGATTTAAAAAATATCTTTTAGGGTTCAGTTTAAATTTGTATTGCTGTTTTTAGGCTCTTTTCTTATAAATGGTTTTGAGTAGTAATATTGGATTGCGACGTTCCTGATATCAATTATACTTTATTATATTATGCACAAATAGAAGTAAATTAAATAATATAGAAGGAATCACAAATGACGTATTTTTCTAATTGATGAGCCTAATAAATTCATTTAGAGTCATTTTTAAGAGCTACGGCAAGGCAAAGTGATAAATTATATTGATCATAAATTGCTAAAGTGTAAGGCCAAAGAAGAACTATAACCCATCAAAATTAGTTACTTATTAAATGATTAGGTATGTGGAGAAAGATTTTTCAAAGGACTCCCGAAGCGGTGGTTTGATTCTTGTGGAAGACATTTCTGATGCTTTTTACAAATAGAAACAACTAATAAGGAATCAGGAACAACATAAGAACTTTTATTCGACAGAGGAACACTACGCTCGCCATACAAAACTAAATCAACAAAAATAGAACCAAATAAGACTGATTGAACGATTCGCGTTAAGAAACTTGTCTCAAACAATCAACAAGTGCCCGAAAACTCATCAATAATAACAGAATCGGTTGCCAAAGTAATGAATAAAGAACGGGCTCCCCCGGTCCGGATTAATGGACTAATTAAGGGAAAAAGCGGGAAAAAGAAACGGTCGCGGCCGGAGACGAGAAATTCACTTTCAACTGTTTGGGGCAGGTCCGGGACGATTTTTACGTCAGTTTTCAGTCTTCATTCATGATGTGAACAGACGGTGAATTGGCAGACGAAATATATTTTTTAATTTATTGTAGTTGGTCTATACTTGATTGTTTAAATTTGTAGGTATTTAGATGTAGATTTAAGATGTGTTCAGTTTTTAAATTTATACGAAGCATTAGATATTTTAATATATATATTTGTTTCAATATGACGGTACCAAATACCCATCTTTGTGTGGATATGTTTAAAGTATGGTTTGTAGAAATATTTTTGGAGACTGTAAATAATTTACCGGTAACTTTCAACAGTTATCAGATGTGGGCATATAAGAAATTTTGAAATAAAAAGAAAAAAAAAATAGCGATACAAGTTTCTATGCACTTATGCTAGTGAACACTTAATTGCCGTATAATGAAAAATATTTTAATTGATTTAGCTTTTACTAGCAGGTATCCTAGGTTTTATACAAACACAACATTTAATAAGAATGACTATTATGTGTGGGATAATGTTTTAAATATGATACAGCATAGTGTGTACAGTAACAACGGCCAACACAGAACACGGCGACAATCGCGCTCCCGCGAACATTGCCGCGCTGAGCAATCATAATGAATATTTTATTTTATCATAGCGGGCTGCCACCCCGCGCCCCTCCGCCGGCGGCTCACCCCCGCGCGCGTCTCACTCACCCATGAACTTGACACCGAGCGAAAAATTAGTTCACAAGGCGAAAGTGAACTTTGTACAGACTTTGCACTTTTTGAGCGAACCTAGACTTGAGATAAAAGAAGTTTGCGGCGAGACTTGCGACCGAGTTGCGCCCGACTACGCCACACTTTTACATCTTTACCGACCGCACAATACAAACAAGCGCACAGACATTAATTCACTGCTAATTAACCACTCAAACTTGTCAAATGAGCCTTGTACAACATGGAAAAAAAATCCTTTCGCTAACAGTTCAAAAAGCAAACGAGTGCGGGGCTACTTGTAAATTAACATACTTTACTCAAAGCTACCAAACTAACCGCGTATGGGAGTGAAAAAAATTCTAACGTATTTTACGCATTCACTCAGTGTATGAGGCTAATTAAAAAAGTACACAGGTTGGTTCCGCGAGTGGCGTAGTTCCGCTACTCTCTGGCAGGTAGCGCGTTTCGCTTTGACTGATCTTGGGGGGTTTTTGTGGGCTCATGGCGTGTTTGTGAGGTTTCATTTTTTAATGAGGTCGTGCATTGGGGATAGAGCGGTGGGATTGCGGTCCGCCCCGTGCTTTGTGCGGGCGGTACGGTGCACCACACGCGGCATCCGCGCACCAAAGGCCCGCACTACTTACCGCGCCTTGTGTGCGTTTCTGAAACACTTTTTAGGAACGCTGCTCATTTATTCATGATGAAAGATGGGGCCGTTAGGCGGGACGTTTTATCTCCCACAAGCTTATAGTTAACTTAGCCTATATTGGGTGCGCTTCGCGCTATAGGGGTAATATTGAATAATGTGCGCAGATCTCGATAGATGGCGTTCGGTGTTAGTCTTATTGGAAAATTCATTGCGTTTGCTTTTTGGTAGACAACGCTATGTTGATAATAATAAATACCTATTTCGATAATAAATATTTTTATAAACAGTAAAATTGCACTAAACGCTTGCTTATTTTAAAATCGAATACGCATTATACACCAGAATAATGCGAATATCTTACACTGTATTGATTATTCCGTCACAGTGACCTACGCAAAAGTTATTTTTCGGATCCGGCCTTTGTATGGTACCGACGGAAAGCCAATTGATAATCTATTTAGATTGCCATCTATTTATCATTAGCTGGACTGCTATCATTTCGTCATGCCTGTATAAAAACATACAAATTATAACTGTCCTTTATAATTTTGAAACCAATATAAAATGTAGAAATGGTCATGTAGACAATTGAATACTTAGTTTTTATAAAAGTCAATACACATAGCACATAATCGCTATATACATAATATTTTATAGTATTATTTATATTAAATGCTGATCCGTCTTTTATTATAAGTATTATACATTATTATTCTATTTAAAACAATTACAAGCTGTAATTACTCAATACGGAAATCTTATAGGATCCTACTAATTCTTCATTTTAGGTACTCCAATAAGCAATTTTATGGAACTAGATAAATATATTCATATACAAAGATCGTAATAACTCGGCAGTGGCTTCAAATTATTTCAAATGGTTTTTTTTTGCAATAAAAATATAATAAATACACCCAAAAGTCCCATACATACATCATAAATAATTTATTCAATAATCTTTGTACCTGTATCCATCCACATACGTTCCAGTGTAGGGCACGGACCTCCTCTACAATCGAGAGTACCTTTGAGAGAGTTTAGGCCGTATAGTCCACCACGCAGGATTTCTTCACGATGTTTTCCTTCACCGTTTTATTTCGTGAGGTTTGACTATCGATACACACATTACTCTGAACAGTTTTAAGACTGCGTCCACTTTGAGCATGTTGGCAGTCGCGCCCAGTCTGTTACCAACAAGCCACAACACAATTTTAATTTAACAATATGTATTAGTACTTAATGCTTTAAGAATAAAATATGCATAAAAATATTTACTTCAAAGTCGTGCTCTTGAAAGAGTGGTCGTGGTTATGTTTAGGCTGATTGTTGAGCTGGCGTTTTCGCTTATAGATATAGGCCTAAAAAAAATTCTAAATGTGTTTACTGATGGTAGGTCTCTTACATATGAGAGGCCGTTTGTGTAGGTACCACCACAATGTCTATTTCTCAAGCCAAACAGCAGTGTGAACGTACTACGAGTTTCGGTTTGAAGAAAATTTTAGCCTTAGATACTACTGAACTGAATACGTCCATCCATCCATGGACATTGAAACTTAACATCACGTGTTAGGATGGCGAGCGCAGTGGAATGCCAAGCATTGCTACTGTTCATGGATCATTTACGATCAGGTGAACGGCATGCTTGTTTCGCCATTTCTATCAAATTTTCTTGCATAAATAATACTCCGATTGTGTTTGACACTTGCATTTGTTATTGGGAAATGATTTCTCAATATTTTAGGATTGATACAAAGACTCTATTTTTAGTGCTAATAAAAACATTTTGTTACGAGGCTCAATTTTCAAAGAAGTAGTCATCATATAAGTAATATTAGTTTTTTTTTTTCAATTTAATATTTTACAATATTTTTATACTCGTAGTTGATGCACATAAAAAAAAACAAGTCAATTGCTATTTCTTGCCCTTAAAAAATAATAAAATAGCTATTCATAGAATTAGGCGTACAATAATTAAATACCCGAATTATTTCTTAAATTTTTCGCGTTACATTTTATTTTTTAGACTTCATTAGTTTCATAATTTAGTCTTATAAGAAATCAAAATAACTGAAAGCAATTGGTATTCACTAAAAATAGGATACATTTTCTGTTATTGTTTTATTTGCAATAGCATAAACATTTTTTATATTGTTTTATGTGCAATATTAAATGTATACAATTTTACATTTCTTATAAATAATTCATAATAGCGCCATCTACCCGCGAGTAGCTAGTTCTTAAATATCATCACAGATGGTGTTAGTGCGGCGTGAAATGTATTAATGTGATTATTAGGTTTTATTGGTAAATTCAGTACCTGTGTAATGTCTTCTTCTTCTACTCGATCTTATTTTACATCCGAATAGGGTCTACGAAACATAACTTTTTATGGAATATGGTTATAGTTTAGGCTACAATTTTTCAACCGATTTTCTGCCAGCCACAAACTTTCGAGGGTAGGCCTTTTAGCTCTCAATATCTCTATACTCTTGGAGTAAAATTTGCCTCACATTTTATTATTGTTATTAATAATTCATTAAAACAAGATTTTAATATAATAAGGACGGACAATCCAAAAGAGTATCATTACAACAAGTGACACGCAACAAAGAAAAAGAAGAAGTTCCAAAAAACAAAATTCTGATAGAAAACCGGTGTCAAATGTAAAAATCGTACCGGTATTTTTGTGCAAATTCTAATTAAGTTTGGCGTTAAAATGACAAATCGATGGTGTGGACGTAGTGAATGTTGAATATAAGCGGCGCGGTGAGATGCTAGGGCCGCGGTACAGCCTGTTGTTGGCGATGCTGCTTCTCCTACCAGCCTGGACTGGCTCCAAACTCAATGACGATGATGAGGAAGAGTGAGTACCAAGTATTCAGACATATAAACCAAACAGCCATGTAAATGCACTTATGTTTAGGTTTGAAGGATATTGTAGTCAAAGTAACTATTGGGCATATTGAGATTTAATATGTTATGTCTCAGGATGGTGAACGAAGTGGAATGCTAAGTATTGCTTTGTATTTTAATTTTGCTGCTGTTCATGAGCGGTCGTATCGCTTACCATCAGGCGAACGGCATGCTCGTCTCGTCATTCATTGCAATAAAATATACATATATGTACATAATTATAATTCTTATAAGACGTGTTAACTATCATAGATTGCTAATTGGAGTATTAGTTACATTTTTTAAATTTATTATCAAAAATGATAGGGATCTGGAAGTGATATTCAGTTGGCTATATGCAATTTTTAAAGACATATTAGATGCATTCTATGGGGATGTCCTATTAAATAATTATCTTATAACCTCAACACTGTGCTTGTTGGGTTGGCCTTTCTTATAGCAATAATTTATTTATGGGCCAAGAAATATAAATACTATTTTTCCACTTTTCTTTACAAAATAGTCTCCGATATGTTTTATATGTATTCGCCGCAATGAAGAAGCCCTAGCAACATCTAGTAAAGTATTATCATCGTTGATGAACGAAGGAAGCTAGGGTTAATATATCATCAATCTAGCATGCTTTAATAGTCTGCCAAGTTTGAGCACTTTTATCCAATCATAGTTATTCTGTACTGTATTTGCTATTTAGTATACCTGGCGCTCTATCGGCAGGTGCAACCTTTCATATTCAATCTTTTCTACTTCTGAATATTTTTCTTTCGCATGCCTTCTCTAACAACTTTTTAGTCTCCCAATCTCATTTCTCTTATTTAATACTAATCGTTATCCGATCGCTGATTCTACTGGCGTTATCCAAGTAACAATAACAAGACCAGCCTTCCTTTCCTATATCCTTCCCATCTTTTGAAATAATACAGAAAAGAAGAATTGAATACTACTTATAAGTCAAGTCTATTTCTTCCGCCAAATAGCAGTGTAAACACACTGTTGTGAGAACACAATACCTTCACACTGAAAGTACATTGTAGGCAGAGTAACTACTAGACATATTGAGACTTATGATCTTAAGTCTCAGGATCGTGAGCGCAGTGGAATGCCCAGCATTGCTACTGTAAATGAGCGGTCGTACCGCTTACCATCAGGCGAATATGCCATTCGCCTCGCCATTTATAGCATTCTAAAAATGGCTAAACCTAGTTACTAATTACACTAAAAAGGAAGAAACTTCTTCAACATAAAATCTAAATTTAAATAATGTAAAGTACTAAATTCTTCCCAGACGAGGTGACGAAGCAGACGAGGACGACGACGACGACGAAGAAGATGATGAAGAGGAGCCAGAGAAAGTGGAACCGAGCGTGGCTCGCCGCGCACCTGTGCTAGCGCCCACGCCGCACAGCGTCACGCAGGCCACACGGACTGTGAAGAAACGGCCTTTAGAATGCTACGTGTGTGCTTATAAAGCAGACACACCTTTGAGGTCCTGCCTGGATCCTACCAAGTACAGGTAATTGTTTTATTGAACGTGAAAGTATGTAGGGACTAGCGCCGCTCGCGCCCACGCCGCACAGGCCAACCGAAATGTAAAGAAACGGCCTTTATAAGGCCGACACGACTTTGGGGTCCTGCCTGCATCCTACTAAGTAAAGGTGATTTATAGGATGTTTGTCTGCATCAGAATTTAGTGACTATCCTATCCTCAAACCAGTCAAAGTAGTGTAGACTGGTAATGATAACAGAGTAAAGTAGAATGTAAGAAGGAAAATACTAATGGGTATTTATCCTAAAATACGTTGTAAGTTAACCATGCAAGTGTATAGCATTACTAAGCAAAACCAATAATATTTGTTGTTTTGTCAACTAAAACGATGGAGGAAAACATCGTGAGGAAACGCTTACGCACAACACGCACTTTACCATACCACAGCGATTTATAAAAATTTCTATGGTATGTAAAGTCTACTAACCCGTATTATGGGACTATATAGCCTAACCACTCTCAATAGTAATCTCGATTGTAGAGAAGGCCCGTGCCCTGTATTGGGACTTATATGGGCTGATCCAGATACAGATTATCTCAACATTGGCCAAATGTAAACTAACCGCTGCTTTTTAAACCACAACCGTCTTATTCTCCTTTATGTCACAGAAGCAGAAGAAGATATTTAGGAGGTTATTTCCAATGAGTCGATCGGCGTCTACCTGTAAATTTTTTTTTTTCAGAGTGCACACAATAACATGTCACAGTATGGAAGACAAGTGTTTCACGTCGGTGATATCCAAGGGGAGCACGTATGAGGCGGTGGTGCGTGGATGCCGCTCCGGATGCGTAGGGTCTCCGGAAACCACGTGTTGTGAGGTATCGATAATATAAAAATATTTATGTCCCTTCCACATGCTTTAGTATGGAGACTGGATTAATGTTAATTATTTAGGGACAAAATGATTTATGACTGCCTCGGTGGCATAGTTGTATGGTTACAAAGCTGAGGTCTCGGATGCGAATCCCGAGTTGGGCAGAGTGGATTTGTGTATTCATTATCAGCCCGGAGTCCGAAAATTGTGCCCGATATGGCGATAGGCACTGTCCTGTGACACGGGGACGAAATATGTAAGGCAAAATGTGGGTGTCCAGGTTGTACCTCTGCCTACCCCTTCTGGGAAAAAGGCGTGAGCTTGTGTTATGTTTTTATGTACATTTTACTAGTGCTCAACAAAGTTCAATCTAAGAATGTTAAGCAATAATTATACCAAGCTGTTGCTGCCTCTAATATGTTTGATTCATTAGCTATGATTTTAAGTCCCAAGAAGTGAACTATTGAACATAAGCCGGTAATCACCGACAAAGTATTCCATAGTGTTGAAAAGGCCGATATTAATGACTTTTATATTACAATTACCCACACCACTAATATTTTCTATTACAGTTAAATCGGTGCAACAACCAAGCATTCGCCATGCCGGTGATAGCGCCTCGAGTTCAGACCACCAGCAAATGTAGCAAGTCAATCCCACCTTCTGTTCTGTTCTTTGTCACAATTCTTCTAGTTCTGCAGACTGTAGTCAAAGTCGCTTTCGTCTAGAACCTAACTCCTTAATTTTCCTTCAATCATGATATCAAATGATTCAAAACTACAACTACGAGTACTACTTTTTGAAATGGATTTTGTTCTTCTTTTAATTAGTTTAAGGGTGATTTTTGTTGAGTCGCGTTCATATTGTGAGCTTAAGTCCCGTGTTGTCAGGTGGGTCGTGTATATAAAATTGTCGAAGTATATGAGTCGTTTGCTAAAGTTTATATTTGTATTTTGTAATGCGATGTAAATTATATTGATTTGTAATAAAAGGCAGTTTATTCGTTTGTGTTATTTATATTTATAAATTACAAATAGTATTATCGCGAATTCTACAGTGGTAAATAAAGCCAATAAATAATGTTCACTTTACGAATATTGTAGATGGATTATATTGAAAACAAAGTCCCATATTATTCTTGTTGCATACAATATAGTTTATGAAAAATGTTGTATTTAAAGAACTATATTGACAAAATTCGCCAATCTCCTTTTTTCTGGGCTTAAAGTTGGAGGTTCTTACTTGCCACCAGATAAATGCTTGCCTTCTTTGCCTTTAAAAATATCTATCGAGTCACTGCATTTAGACTTTGTGGTTTATACTGTAATTTTGTTCACCGCAAATAACCGGTAATCAAATAAAATTTTGAGGAAAATAATTAAAAAAAACTTATTTTCAAGACCAACATACCTTACGAATGTTTGCGACATCTTGAATAAAATAATTTCTAATTCGAAATTTGAAAACACCTAGCTAATTCGGCCCATAATGGCGACCAATCTACATATTTCAAAGGGCCACTCGAGAAAGCGCCTCGGTAAAAAGCCTCATATTGAGCAAGGGAAGGGTCACTCGACCTCGGCGGTCAAGCCGCCCTTCCGCCCAATTGAACGACATCCGGCCGGGGCCCGTGTGAGCCGATGAATTATTCACTGTGACGGTTTTTATTAGGTACCGAGGGAGCTGCGTTCAAATTTTTTTGGGACTGAAATTTGACAGTTTCATGTGATATTTTTAACAGCTATTGATAGCTTACCTATATAATCTTCATACATACTAGGCGACAATAATTTACAAATATCAATATCATTGTGTTTCAGTCCAATATATAAATAGTGGGTTTTATGTCGTTATAATGGCCTCAACTGATAATGAAACAATGTCAATAGAAGGCAAGTTAAGAATGTAAAAATAAACCACATCCGCGATTAAATCCATAAATAATAGTTTTATGTATGTATAAAACAATGTAAGTTTATAAAAATAGTTCACCATATTAATCTTGTCTAATTTATTATCCAAAACTGGAACGCCATGTATAGTTGACTGTTGGATATGCTTTTACTATAGGTATTATATCTATGGCTTACACTCTATTGTACTGATATAATGACTTAAAAAATAAATGAATCACTTATCTTTATTTGTCAGATAAGAAAAAAATCAAAGTATTCAATTCCAATAAAAGGGAGAGTTTGCCGAAGTGTTAAGTAAACCCACATCCCCATCGGCGATTTACAAAGCATGTGTAAACCAACCCATAGGAAATTCCAATAAACCAAACAATTTTCCACCCTCCGAACACTCTCAATTTGGGGTGTCCAGCGTGTTAAGAAGCCAGCTCACTTGTTTCCAACATATGGGCCAAATATGTTGAAAGGGAGATTTACAACCGCCATTTTAATTTTGCGGATTATGTGCACTCTATCACGAGGGTATAAGAGATATTTTCGTTTGGAAAACTGAGGGTAAGGTTTGTGGTTGAAAATTTTTGAGGGTGGGAAAATTCACAATATCCTGACCGGACCTGTCGGTGATTTTTATTGGGCATAAACAGGGGTTCGACGTCGTGATTCGGGACGTGTGAAAAGTTTGCTCAAACAATGCGGGGACTATAAATATTACATGTGTTCGCGATTTGGACAACTTCAATCACTTGTTAACTTGTTTCTAGTCTACGTGTGTTTTAATGTTTGTTTTTTATAGGAGGAAATGACAGTAAGTGCCCTACTCGCACTTAGAGAAATGATGTTTAGGGATTGAGGATAAAACATTCTTCATTTTGTCTTCGTACTAAACGCACCGTCAAACGTTCACGCACAAAGTGAATAAAGTACTTTAAAAAGATCGTATCAAGTTGTTGGATGCATACCGCAAGCAGTTTCCAACTGGTTGCTGTTAGAAGAAGGCCTAATTTCTATTGTAAATTTTATTTGATTTGTGATAACAGTTAAAATATAGTTTTTACTTCTTCACATGATGATAAAGGCCACCTTAAAATTCAAACCGAAAACCTCTAAGAGGACTTTTTGGCCAAAAATCGAATCTAGGTCGTATTGAACGTAAGAGCTAGACTTATTGAATGCAAGGGTATCAGACAACTCTACATTAGATAAACTGAAGTTTTTGATCGCTTAAAGAAGGACCATAAGTGAGTAGTGGCATGTTCGTAAACAGAACAGAGGCGGCTGTCAATATGTCCATGGTGGTCGCTGGTTCGAGTCCGAGGCCACACCTCTGAATTTTTGAAATCATGTGTGTATTGGTAGTCAATCACGGAAACGACACGGAACGAAGGAAAACATCATGAGGAAACCTGCATGCCATAGCGATTTATATGAATTTCTATCTGCCGTCAAACCGCATTAAGCCAGCGTGCTATATGGCCTAACCACTCTCAATCTTACTCTCGATAATAGAGTAGGCCCGTGCCCTGCACTGGGACGTACATGGAGTGATACAGTGCTCTCAATCATACACTCAATTATAGAGAAGACCCGTGCCCTGCAGTGGGACCTACATAGGCTGATAAAGAAGTATTATAGATACAAAGCTTTGTAGCTAGCTAGCTAGACTGTTTGATAGGCCGAAGTAATTATAGAGCAAGTATGTAGATTGTACCGTCCGGATGAGGCTATCGGTCCACACCTGGTCCGACACAAAGCGACGTGAGCGTAGTGATGGATCATGTCATTCGCCACGCTCCATCGGTCAACACCGGGATTTGCACAACGTTTATGTGGGGATGTGAATTGATTATCGATATAACAGTGATATTGTCGATAAAAATTCTGATTTGGGTTTTGTGCTGAAAAGCAAATTGGAGAGTATGAACTCAGAAAAAATATTTCTAGCAAAATATATAATTTAATAAGATTATTGTTTAAGCTTGTATGTCACATTTATGTAAGACGTACGCATATAGTTTTAAGCGGTTTTAGGAATATTATATGTTTGCGATTTCCTGAAATCAATCCTTTATGAAATACTGTGTTTTTTGGTTCATTTTAGTCATATTATTAATTCTTATTATTCTTTACTTTGCATCTTATATTTTTAAAATGTATTATTAACAATCTGTATTCTACGCAGGCTTGTTTTATAAAAGTAAATTTCTATAAGCCCCAGAGTTAAGCGCAAGATAAAATGATTCGAAGAGATTAATACTGTAAGATGTACTTAGCTAAGTTAAGCTTAGTATTACGCTGTCAGATTTTTACTTAGCGCGTCTACGAAGGAATATATAGAGCCTTAAGTTAAATGCACTTATGACAACTGTCTGAGCCGCTAATTTTTAATAGCATATGTATCAAACACAATAAATAGTTGTAGATTTATTGTTCATTCGTAATGGGTTGTTAAAGGAGGAAATGAGGAAAAGACAAACATTACTGGGTCTCTGCCCTTCTAATGCAATTCAACGAAATATCAAGACGTTATTTTTCGTTGAGGGTTTTTTTTTTATTGTAGCATAGCATAAATTTTACTTAATCTGATGGTTCGCGCAAATGCAGCCAGAGCTGCGAATGGCATCAGGCGGCGGTACAATAGCATCGATACAATTATGCCACTCCGCGATACAGTTATGCATACAATTATGCCGTCCTGTGTTCTATATATTTTCTGTACGAAGGTGTCACTACTTGATTTTGTCCGGTTCATGCGTGTTGTAGTATATTTTTATTTTGAATCACTATTCTAATAGCGTTCTAATCCTTTAGCTTATTTTTATCGATCACAAAGAAATATCGATAGTATTTTAAGAAATCGACAGCACTATAAATTGACAATTCTAATACGTATTATTGAGCCGATGATCAATGATCCACGCTTATTTAGATCAATAAAATTATGCAAAATCATCGTGTTCTTTGTCGTAAATGTCCATTTTACTTTATTATTGAAAATATTGTGTATTGTGACGTAATCGGTGTTGGTGAAGCGTGACGGGTGACGCTTGTGTGTTTTGCTGCGTCATTATAACGGTTACCTTCTGTGCAATATATGGTTACTAAGGTTCTACTTAGTACCTCAGAAGAAGTTCAAATTAGCTTACAATATAACGGGAGAGAAAATTTATTAATTACTCGTAAATTCATATTTTCTTATAGATATTTTTTTAAGCCTCGGTGGCGTAGTTGTATTACGGTACGGTTACAAAGCTGAGGTCTCGGGTTCGAATCCCGGGTTGAGCAAAGTGATATTGGATTTTTCTATTCATTATCAGCCCAGAGTCAGGAATTTGTGCCCGATAAGGCAGTAAGCTCGCCACCTATTACAATGTGGGACGGAACATACATGGCGAAATGCGGGTGTCCTGGCACCTCTGCCTACCCCTTCTGGGATATAGGCGTGAGTTTATGTATGGATGTATTTTTTTAACAATAAAATACATTTGACGTATAGTTCAGTAAAGTCAAAAAGTGGTATGTATTGGTTGATATCACAGAACAGATGAATATAGTTAGAAGGGAAATACAAGCGTTTGACGCGTCACAAGGTGGTGCATAAAAAGCATCACTGCCGTGGAACGGATGATCTGTCAAATCAGTCGTTGTCGAAATGCCTTGGAGTGTGGTGCTCCGGTAAAATAGAGTAAAAATGCAGATTTGTGCTATTTTATCCTGCAATTCCAATACTAAATCGAATATCAATAGAGGAACAATATTATACCACTATTAAATCCTATTTTATTGATTTTCACCTTTATTTCCAAAAATTGCGGTTTGTAATTACGACATTTTGAACAATTCGATAATATGATAGACGACATATCAAAAATATACATTGCTGATTATGCGTACATACAATGTACGCGAATGCCAAGTTCCTACGCAATGCATACGACTCATTTTTGTTATGTCAACTTCGAACTTTGTCACATGTCACACAGTGTTGTAGTCATGTACATAGTAACTATATCGATGTAGTTATAGATTTCGTATATTCGTAAATCAGTTTTCATAGGCATTAAACAAAGAAAATTAAATCAAATCCTTTAGTAAATTTAAATTGTAGTACTCGTAACGTTTGATAATGTTGACGACCTATCCTTATGTTCTGATGTCATAACTCCGTCAACTTGAGAACAACATATATTTGTATCTGCATATAATTTATAATATGAATTCATTCATTTGTAGGTTTCCGAGAGTGAGTCGATAAATGCACCAGGTAGAGACAACTGGATTACTACAAAATCCAGTACAATTTGTTCTAAATATTCATTTTCGTTGCATATATCTGCTTTTCCAATAAAAAAATGTTAATATCTCACACACAGCTGAAAATCTTGAAAATCCTGTACATATAGATTTATAAAATAGTATACAAATTAAAATTAACTTTCAATATTAGATATTGTAGTCTCATTTATTTTCCGTCTATCAACATAATACGAATTAAATAACTGTATCAGGAAAAACCATTAAGCGTATCGATAAAATAAATTCCGGTTTTATAACAAAAACATATTTCCATAATTTTATCGATACTTTAAATCGACTATTGCAAGCTTTCTTTATTAAATTTGTAGAGGTTTTTTTGTTTCGAAAACCGACGACACTGGTTTTCATACAATTTGACGGCTATTGCCTTTCTAACCATATTCAACTGTTCTGTGGTTGATATAATGATGATATTTGTTCGATAGACAGGCTGGACGTGAAACGCGTCATACTGACCTATCCAAGTTACATAGGTCAGTATGACAAGGTTTTACACGATTCGGTATAGGTATCCGGGTGAATTCGAATGTTTGTTAGTAAACAAAATAATATATATATGTTGTATGATTATGTAAGATATTTTCCTTCGTTGATACATTTCCATTTTTGTATGAAATTCAGTTAGGCAAACCCCATACTTATAAAATAAAACTTTAAAACTCAGAGCTTCTCAATGTTTTATAATGCAAACAATTAATTTTGAGTTATTTAAAAATAATGAAAAACAATAATAAATACAAAGCCAAAACGAACTCAATTCTGAGACGTAAGCCAGACAAAGAGTGCGCGGTGAGTAATCAATTGGCATTGAAGACAGCGGAGTCGGGCGGGAGATATTGACAATCACTGAGGATCATTGGGATCGGCAAGGATTGTCGAGGATGGCGGGGGATTTCCGAGGATGTACGGTGACCGCCGGTGACCGTCGGTCGGCGGACGGACACTGCTATTTGCGTACGGCGGCGGAGTTTTTGTTTGGCGCGATGCCAGATGACCGCGCCTCGTCGCGGTAGCCGCGCTGGAGTGCACTCGTGTATACAGGGTGATGCGAGTATGTCAGATATTTAGTTTACTGGTATTAGTTTATTAGCGGCCTGTTCTAGCTTCAATGGTTTATATAATGATGGTTTTGACTCCACTCCACACCAGAATCATTTTGCTCAAACTTCTGCAGTCATGAACTCAACCAGAAAACACTACGGTCTCCTTTCATTTTCTTCCGTCCGGGCTCGTTATATCACGTCGCATCTCATCCTGTCCTATCCGTCTCATTTCAATAGGTTTCTTTCCTTTCTGTTATATTCCATCGTCATTATTTGCCATCGTATCTAATTTTTCCTATCCCATTCCATTCAATCAGTCTATGTCTATATTGAGTATAGTTGATACTTGAAAAACAGTTATTTGATAGTGCTGTAACACTTACGGTCTTAGTGTGTCTCTAGTCAGCAAATTAAGCACCAATTTCAAATAAGCTACTCCTTTTTTAAGCATGAAGAATATTTTTGAAGTCTCAAAATATATTTTTCGCATGTGTTATTATCTGTATCTGTATCAGCCCATATACGTCCCACTGCAGGGCACGGGCCTACTTTACAATCGAGAATACGATTGAGAGTGGTTAGGCCATATAGTCCACCACGCTGGCCTAGTGCGGGTTGGCGGACTTACATACCATAGAAATTCTTATGAATCGCTATGGTATGCAGGTTTCCTCACGATGTTTTCCTTCACCGTTTTAGTGCGTGGTGATTGACTATCAATACACACATGACTCCGAAAAGTCAGAGGTGTGCCCTGGGATTCGAACCCGCGACCACCGTGAACATGTTGGCAGCCGCGTCTAGTCCGTTTACCAACAGGCCACCACGCACTTTATTGTATGTGTTATTATAAACCTGAATATTATTTATAGAAAAACTAGCGGCCCGGCCCAGCTTCACCCGGGTGCATATAGATTTCTCTACAATAATACGCACGTATTATACACATAAACCTTCCTGTTGAATCACTCTATCTATTAAAAAAACCGCATTAAAATCCGTTGCGTAGTTTTAAAGATTTAAGCATACAAAGGGACATAGGGACAGAGAAAGCTACTTTGTTTTATACTATGTAGTGATAATCTCTCTATATCGGAATTCTTTAGTGATATTTTCCTAGAAACAAAAATGAAAATCTTTTAATTAATATCCCGATTAATTAATAGGCATGGAAGATGTATCCTTGCGTAATTATGTTTGCTCCCTAACATCACAAAATTTACGACATAACGTACTAAATATAACAATTTATTAAAATCAGTCGCTTTCATCAATTCCGATTTTTGATCTTATTGTTTTGATAAAAAAATATATTTTCTTGTTGAGGGTAGTTACAGTATTTATTGTGACACTTTACTGGACTTACAATTTAGTTTCACGTGAACGCTTTTAAAAGCAAGGCGCATGATCCGTTGCTGCGCTAGAGTTCTTGACTAGTTTAGGTTATTAAGTGGACAATATTGTGAAAGTGATGTTGAGTTGTACAACGATCATCGTTTTCGTCAGCGTCGTCCAACCAGCTTCGGGAACGAGATTCCGGTGAGTGATATACATGTACCATATTACTATTATTATCATTCATATTTTTGTTGTATCTCCTGCTCCGTGGATCGTTCAAATAGCAAAAATATATAAAAAAATGTAGTTATTTAGAAGAATATTATGTCGATAAAATTATCTAAATAAAAACACATACGCGCAAAATTTTAAATTGGGAGTCGATGAATTGATATATGTAACACCTGTGTTAAAGGGGGATAATAGTTTTTAATACATAAATGATATCAGATATTTATTCAAAGAAAAATGTCTTACACACACAGAATACATAATACGCTTTCAGAATAATATTAAAAATCTTTGAATGCAGTTTAAATTATTTTCAAAATGCAAATGATATCTTCTTTTAGCGAAATTGTTTATCTACAATAAATACGATATTTCTCCATAATGTTTATGGTGTGTTATAAAAAAGTTAGAAAAAATCAGACAATTGCCGAGTATTCACATCACGCTGTATAAAGTGTAGGTCTGCAAAGTGCATTAACTCGTCCGAAAAAAATATTATTGCTCACTCAGATATCCGGAATTTGCAGGCGCGTCGCAAATATTTGTCCGTAACTCTTGTTTGCTGACGCGTTTATTGCATTTTTGAGGTTATTTTTGTTTGTGAATGGCGCTCACTGACCGAACGGCGGCTTGTATTGTATTGAAACGTAAGTGAGTTAACTGCAAAGACCAAAATATTTATTTTTGACCAAACTTGGCTTTCAGTACATTCGCCCATCTAACATAATATGTAAAACGACCCTCGGGTTCATATGTAGGTTATCAACATAATATCTAATCGAATATTATAAAGAGGAAAGCTTTGATTGTTTGTTTGCATTGAATAGGCATTGAAACTCCTGGACCGATTTGAAAAAATCCTTTACCATTAGAATCCTGCATTATCCTGAATAAACAAAGACGATAGAATATTTTCAAAAAAATAAGTAGCAATTACCATCACTTGATAGTATCTTCTACTTGCCCACACACCACTACCTACCATTTTCGGGGAAAATGCCTGAGTTTATGTTTGTATGTTTGTGAAAATAAACTAAAAAAGTAAAAGTAAATAAATAAATGAAAAAAGTATTTCGGACGAAGGAAGTCCATATGAATATAGACCTCCCCCATTCCATAGCGACATATTGGAAGAGGCTTGCATTCAACGAACCCCATTACTCTCGCCTAAGTATTTCGAATTTATTCCCTCTATATAAAATAAGCATACAAAGTATACAAAATAAATACAAGCAACAGTTATAATGAGTTGGAAATGTGAAAATGAGTGATAATGTGGTGTACGTGAGGCGGTATCGTCTCCGTACGGTACACGGACGTATCGACTGCGTGGGAACACCGAATATATTGCTGCACGGGACAGCACTTGACGAGGTAATGCTTCTATGTGTCCAGTGTTGTTAGAGTGAAGGGTTATGATAGATATATTATGGAGATATTTAACTTGCCATTTATTATTTATTTACTTTTCAGTTAGATTTGAATTTTGGGATACATAAAGATTATTGCTCTATCTCAAGTTAGACCATTAAGTTGAATTGTTTTATTTTGATGTGATTTTTTTGTATAATTAGTTAATTACACACAAACATTGTTTTTAACTCATTACGCGAGCGCAAATTTAATAGAAAACTGTAATACAAGCACTCAAATATCACGGCTACAAAACAGCTGTATTCATTTGTTCCCATCTTTCAAATCGATTATTTTCAAACGACCGGCTTACTCTGCAATAAAAATGCTTGAAGTGTAAGTAAGCTAATTTCTTTAAAATCATCCAAAAACATTAACAATACAAGTTAAGGATGAAAATACATGCGGGCATGAAACTACAGCGAAGCCTACATCGGGTCGTGGTCGTCACGAGATGATAAATTCACTTATCTACTCGGAGACTCTTCGGGACCAAGTTTTTCGACTTACGATCTTAGTTACTGCTAGTTTGAACAAGGGTAAAAAGGGTGGAAGTGGATTTTTGTTGAATATATTTGCATAAGACACTAATAACTATGATCAGTAAAATGAATGTTGAAAAACTGTTGCGTATTATATTGAAAACCGTATAGAGCTGTGTTTAGTATTGCATATATTCATTAATGTATTTGATGATAAGAATAGACATGAGCTACTTGCCTACATGGCTTATAGTAAATGACATGGTATAGTATTGCTGTAGCATTTTGTTTGGTAACTGAGATAGCCGAAGACTTAGCAATTAAAAGAAAATTAAATTTAAAAAATGTATTATTTGGTACGAAAAAAAAACATTTAAAAGGAAGCTATCTCCATACTATGGTACTAGTGCGGGCAGTTGATCTTTGCTGAGAGGCCGATTCTCTAATTTACCCCACATGCCGGCATACGGGCTTGATTGAAAAGTTTCGCTCGAAAACCTTCAACTTTTCTAACAATCCGAGCCGCGTCGTTGAATTGACAAGTCCACGTTGGCAAATTCCATTTGTCTGCGCGCTCTGTTTTTGAATCTATTGTTTTATCGAGTCAAGTCACATTTGTTTTCTACGCGAGTCAAACTTGATTGATTTTTTAAATTTAGAAGCATTTTTTGTTATTTTTGTTTCTGCTATTTTACGTTTAATCACAGAGAGCTTGAATTTCTATTGATGTAGTCGAAAAAATGTGAAATAAATAGTAACACTACTCAGCTTGCCATTACTATATTTGGGTGAATCCCATGGTGAGTAGGTACTTCAGTAGTGTCATTGCCGTGACTAAGGACGATGATTAATTGGCTATTTAATTTATATTTTAAATACCTATATTATTTTGCAAAATTCATTTATTTTATATTTTAAGTCCGATTAATAATTATTATTATTTATGACCTTATTTAAAAAAAGTGATTTTTATTATTGTCCATTTTATCTTGGAGTGTTAATCAACATTGAGTGAGATTCTATGCTGTAGCATACAAGCCAATGCATCCAACATCAAGATTTTATTCTTTTCATTCTTGTATGTAAATAAAGATTTTCTCACATTTTATTAATACGAGATCCCCAGTCACGGCCAGGGCATCGCGATACGTGTTGTCGAGATAACGGTCCACTCACAAATAGACGGGCAGCGCGAAATTATTTACAACCTCCAATCTACATTATACAGTATAATGCGATGTTTGTCGAGGCAAGTATGTGCTAATTGTTGGTTGCACAACCGAGGGACAATGCATGAATGAATTATCATTTAGATCTGCGGCCGAGGAGGTAAAAAGGGTTCGTGGATCGCGGATTAATGGACGTCGGTGTTAAAGTTTTGACGGGATGTGAAGATTTGCGGTAGGAGGTAAATGCATACCTGGAAGGGATATAAAATATAATTGAAAGAGGTTTTTGTTAATTGTAATAGAAATAAAAAATATAGTAGGGATGATAACGAAGAATTTACATTTGGAGAATTTAGAAAATATTGTTATTACAAGGTGGTAATTATAGTGCTACCAGTTTTAAAATGCCCTTTTTAAAGAACATGATGTAGGCAATCAAACACAATGCTAAGTGTACGTATCCTCCTATGAAATACTATAGTTCAATTAAATTATTAAATGTGTTACTAATCTTTAACGAAAAAATACGCTTTATTTTAAACTGCAACACAAAAGCAAAGAGTTCATAATAATCGGATTCAAAATATCTTCCGCTAAATCAAATATCTGAAAATCTCCATCTCAATACAATTTTTATCAATTGACTGTTTTCTACTGCTTTTTTAAGAAAATTTTAAGAATCCAAATAGAATATTAACCGTCCACCAAATTTGTAGCTTTCTGTACCAAAAATATAATAATAGTGTACGACGTTATTTAATGTAGGAATTTAGCCAATATTGTCAACTTAACATAACACAATTGCAAGGCAATCTGATTGATAGTTATTGTTTCTGCGAACGTGCACTGGCCACCCCGGCTTCATTTGAATATATGAACCGCGAACTAACTACTCATAACAATGAACTCATTCGTGTATGTGATTTACATTTATGTGTAAACGGAATTGTGGAAATATTGTCAACTGTTCATTTGTTGTATATGAAGAATTATTTATTTATTAAATATTCTATACTAATCACTTTCAATAGTAAGACAAAAAAATAAGACAACTCGTTTAAATAAAGGTGACAATTGGTGGTCTTATCGCTTGCTGCGATTTCTTCCTTACAATCATTAGATGGACTGTTTTGCAAAGAAGCTAAGCTATTTTCAAAATTATAATTAATTAGTTCATCATAATTGTTTTTTTTATAGGCAGACTAGCTACAGGCCAAATTATTATTATTACAAGTTAAAGTTTAAAGAGTTTAGGCCTTCCCTAAATACCTAAGATTGTTTAACAACCTTCATGAAATCATATTTGTATCTATTGGGTGGATTCCATGCTGTACACCGTTTAAGCATTCCTAAAAAATAAGAAAATGTATGTTTTTCAATTTGCTATATTAATAATTATTATAGCTTCTATCAAGGCTGTTTGATTATTTTTAAACAAATGCTACCTAACCCAAGAAAACCTATTTTCATCCCCAATATCAATTTAAGCTGAAGTGTGTCAGTTACCTAACAATTTAGTACTAAAAATCTAACATTTCTCATTGCCAATGCAAAAGAGAACGTCTTTCATAAACCATAGATGTAGTATCTACTCGTACACTATACTAGCTATGAGCCAATCATTTTCGTATCGTCGTATCGTATCAGCACATATACGTCCCACTGCAGGGCACGGGCCTACTCTACAATCGAAAGTACGATTGAGAGTGGTTAGGCCATATAGTCAACCACGCTGGCCTAGTACGGGTTGGCGGACTTACATACCATAGAAATTCTTATAAATCGCTATGGTATGCAGGTTTCCTCACGATGTTTTCCTTCACCGTTTTAGTGCGTGGTGATTGACTATCAATACACACATGACTCCGAAAAGTCAGAGGTGTGCCCTGGGATTCGAACCCGCGACCACCGTGAACATGTTGGCAGCCGCGTCTAGTCCGTTTATCAACAGGCCACCACGCACTCAATCATTTTATTTTTCAGCAAAATGAGGATCTAAGCGCCGACCCACGCGCGCATCACAATAGTGTATGTGTTCGTATTAAAACATTATTCAAGGCGATCATTACCATAATAAATGTTAATAAAGTCCTCGTACACGCGCATTAGCCGCTCGTAAATCATTTAAGGGTTTGCTATTGGTTTTTAGTATCGGCCTGTATCAATTATGGACTATATACGGACTATGGCGAGCTTCAGTGATACGCTGTGAATGTGGCTCATTTTATGATTTTTAATGCATTTAGTAGAGGTTTTGCTTTGTCATTCTAAATAGCTCTGAAGCCTCGGTTTTATAAGATTAAAGAAGCAATTTTTTTACTACTTTAAAAAATATTTTGTCTTTGTATGTGTTTTCAAGAGGTACAAGAAGGACATTAAAAGCAGGCGCCACAACAGATTGAAGTGAAAATATTATATTTATAAGTTAAGATTAATCTAATTATATAGTATTAATACCCATTTTGTTATCCATTGGAAATTATTGTAGCTATATTATATTTGCAAATGGAATTCAAAATCGTCTACTTTCGAATTCGACTGCGTTTTAAGAGTCCTATTGGTTACATAAACTTTATAAAAAGTATGTTTTCTCTTCATTCTGCTACGAAGTAGAGTAACATCCCAACCGTATCATATAGCGGGCGTACATAATCGTCGCGGGCCGAAGCCTCGCGCCCACATGCGATTGTCCTGCAGGACGTCGCGGCCGCGTCCCAGACACTTACTTTAATAACCGGATAATGTATCACGACTTCAATATCGCTTATGAATATTCAGGAAGTATTCTGTCCCGATGTGGACGAGGCGGGACTCGCGCCATAATTCGAAGCCTACGTTCGGCCTACGTTTTGTTTGGACAAACGTTGGTGGGTGACAAATGTTTGTTGAACAATATGCACGAAAGAATTTAGTTACATGTTTTGTGAATTTATTATTTAATTTAGTACCAATTTATTTATTACACTTTATTGTACGAAACAAAAAGTAATATACACAACAAAAAAATACTAATTATTGAAATATAATATTAGATAGTCGTGCATTTTAAAATGTCTTAATTAAGCTTTATCTTTGTTTGGTATCGTTTTATCTTCGTTTTGTAAAGCTGGAATAACGAATTTGTTACCTTAGTGTAGTAGAGCATGTAGTTTAGTGACTAATGTTTTTTTGTCATGACATGAAAAGTTTCAAGAGAGGTTGAATTAGAAAATGTATATGCAATTATTTAGCTCTATCCTAGATTTAATGTTGATATGATTATTTGCTTGAGAATATCAATTTTGTTAAGACAGAGTATCGAGTGGTGAGAATTGACTATTTATTAGTTGCGGTTCTAAGACTTTGATCTTTAGTGACCGATTGGGTCAACAAGACACGTATAACCTCGGCGACAAAATGTTACTACCGCGGAGGTTCACGCGATAAAGTACCAAGCTGTGACTAATACAAAATCGTCTCAGATAACAATTTGTGGAAATATCAAATTTGAATTACCTAGCCATTTAAAATAATGAGTAGTATGGTTCAGTATGTCGCTTTAGGTGATCACTTGTAAAAAAGTGTTAATTTTATAAATTAGGTTGCATTATTTAACAGCAGCTTAAGTAAGAGATCACGCCGAAAATGTTGAGGGACAAGAATTTTACTAAATCTACGTTTTGTTTTTCTTGTATAATTTATCATGATTTTACCATGTTTTATATTTATATTTTTTATTAATATTTCGTTATTTTTCCTGCATCTCACGATACCCCCAAATTTTCATGCCGCCTTATCCATCCCATGGTAGGTTGCCTAGAGAGAAGATTTATTTATTGGTGTACACTAAGTTTTTAAATAAATAAATAATCCGCTCCAGGCTAGCATGGAGGAAAAGCCTAACCCACTTTAAGAAAGTCAGAATTTAAATGTAAAACTATAATATTTGCAACTAATTTTAAAAGGCTTATATCCTGAATATGTACTTGCACGAGCTAAAGCTACACGAGTAGGTTAACAGGACGCGTATCGCGGTCGTCGACAAATGTCACACGGAGAGGTTTATGCGACATGTAACAAGGTGTGAACACGCCATCTAGCGTTAATGGCGGTTAATAACATGCTTATCGATGTTTTTGTGACTACAAGGTGTTAATGGGACAGTTTGAGGAGACAAAATGCAGTGAGAAATGTCAACGTCGTAGGCCCGAAGAGTTGTGGCGGGCGATGTGATATATTGACGTTTTGGTCAGGATTTTCATGTGTTTATAGTTTGTAGAGGGTAGTCATATAGCCTAACCACTCAGTCGTATTTTCAATTGTAAAGGAGGCCCGCGCCATGCAGTATATAGGCTGATACAATACAATACGGTACAGTCATATTTTTGCTGATTTTGGCTTATCCGAATATGAGGTTGATCATTACTACGATTCGTTAAAATTTATTGTTGAGAATATACTCTCTAATTCGGAGAATTTCGTGTTCCATTTATAAAATTAGTCATAATTTAAGAAATCAGGTTGCTCATTCATGATCTAATGAACCGGTATTTGTAAATGTTATTTCTTATTTTGTGTTACAACATCGATTATGTGATATTATTATCCCCTAAAACTTTGATATTGTATAATACAGCCATTTTCATCGAAAAAAATTAGAAAGAGGCTTCTTTTCACCAGTGAAATTCTGTGAGTGAAATTGTTCACAATCCTAAGTAAAATAAAATATTAATTTAATTATAGTCAATTTTATATACCTGACATATTCTGACAATCCAATAACCAAAATCAAAAACCTAAAAGCCACAAAACAATGTAACAGATAGCTGTTAATCTGAGATCTTTAGCCCGAGTATCGAGTTTAAGCTGAATAATTCAGCATGCATGCGGTCGGGTGCATCTTCAAAGGTCGCCGGCTGACCGATAACGACTGCGGCCTTCTGCGGCCCGAATCCGCCTGGCCATTGCACCATGGTTACCATGGAAACGGCGGGTTACTAATGGTTCTCGCGCCTTGTTATTGTGAGTTGCGTTGTGGCACGGGTGGGGATTGCGTGGGAGATAGTTGGGTGAAAGATTTTTGAAGGACTTTTTTTTCCTAAAAGTATAGTAGTAGTAGTAGTAGTATAGTAAAGTATTAATTTTGTTATTGTTTATAAAGATATATGACTTAATATATGACTGGAATAGTGTTTTTTTTAAATTAATAGTTGAAAACTAAACGAGGCTAAGTTAATGATTTTGAGTTTATATTTATGTGCTTTTAATAAAATTGTTACGTAGGCAATTTTTGATTGTGTTGTTTTTATATTTGTCATCATACGGTAAATGCTGGAATGCTGGCTTATAAACAATGTCTAATTCAAACTTCCGTTTTTGCTGTTTCCCAGGGTTGTACCAATCGACACCTGTTATATTCCCAATTCATCTTCGAGTTCCACTCTTATGGAAGGTTGGACAACATCAGGACAATTTTATGATAATTTTCTTTGCTTATTGTTCTAAGTTGTTTAAATGTAATAATAATAATAAATAAATAAATAATTTTGTTGTTCACGAGAACTTCTGCTCTCCCATTTGGTTCTCACATGACAGTGTAATAAAGGTAGGTATGATTAAAATTTTAAGAAGATACGGAACATTCATATCCCTATTGAACAATACTCATTGAATCTTAACGAAGCTATCACAGATCAATTGCTATACGAAGAGATATAAATTATATTAGCAATCAGAAAATCGTGTACAGATATTATTGCCTCGAGCTTGGCATTTCCTTCTAAAGTAAAAGTATCCACACTGTTCCATCCATGTTTATTGCGCTATTAATATGTCATCTGCTCTTTGTCTAGAATAATTTAGTGTATTAATAGATTGTATTGAAGTTTCTATTAAGCACGAAAACAATAAGCGTTTTTGAATGTCAAAATGTGCTAGACCGTCCAGCGACCGTCGGGCGGCAACGTAATTTTTTTGATATTAACTCGTAATATACCTTAATGCCACTAGACCAATGAGGCATCCTAAATTCTATCCAATAATAATGGTCTTATTCTCTGGACCTAAGGTACCAGGCATTTAAAAAGACTAGCCGTAGGGGTTGGTGGTTGAAGTGGGTTAAGACTATTATTATTGGATAGAATGTAGAATGCCTCATTGGTGTAGTGGCATCGGGTATTGTTAAGAGCTCCAATGTCCTGGGTTTGAATCCCAGACACAC
Source organism: Hyles euphorbiae (assembly GCA_023078785.2). Classification (NCBI taxonomy): domain Eukaryota; kingdom Metazoa; phylum Arthropoda; class Insecta; order Lepidoptera; family Sphingidae; genus Hyles; species Hyles euphorbiae. The sequence goes on from CM041046.1 coordinate 12,039,912, forward strand.
AAATCCACGACTTTTTCACTTATCCACGATAAGAGATACGATCGCTCATAGATACTAGCAAAGCCTAACAATACTGAATTACACAGCAATGCTTGTCATTCCACTGCGCTCACCATCCTGAGACATAAGATGTTAAGTCTCAATATGTCCAGTAGTTACTCTGGCTACAATGTCCTTCAATCCGAAACACAACAGTGCATTTATACTGCTGTTTCACGGGAGGAATAGACATTGCGGTGGTACCTACCCAGATGGCCTCTCACATATGAGAGACCTTTTAAGTAAGTTTGGGTAAACTTTTAAATCTCATGTAAATCGTCTGGAATTTTAATTTATGCCCGTCATGGAGCCTTTTGTATTTGATATTAATTGTTCTAATTGGCAGTTTTATGATTACGTTCTCTGCATTTTTTCCAATGCAGTAATTTTGATTTGTATTATACAAAGTAAGTGGCCATCACAAATGTTTCGGTCTAAAACCTTTTCGGCCTTTACTTATGTCTGTTATTTTGTTGACATTTAGCAAAATAGCCATAGATTTATCATTGCAATACCCATGGCTAATGGAGCAAATTGTCGATCGGAACCAAATCCGATTTAGGTCTCGTCTCGCGGCGTATTTGACCTTTAAATGTTCTCACAATTACGAATATTTTTAACGAAAGGACGAGCACGAGGATTTAGCTTACATTTTAAGATTTTGCTAAGCTAGTACTGGCTACATAAAAATTAGTTATCGGTCTATTTCTGTATTGTAATTTTGAAGAAACATAAAAAGTCCCTTGTTCCACTAGTATACAAAGCAGCTGTTGCAATTGGTTTATACTCAAATTCTATGAGTTTTGGGTTAAAGCATCCCACGTTGGTCGTATAAAGCTTGATACTTTTATTCAGAGCCCATGATTTTTCTAAAATGATGATTTTATCAAACTCTCTAACATTTCATTTGACTCCTAATATGTCAATTAATTAAAATAAGAATAACTTACTTGTCCCAAGTGGTATCTTACTTTAAGCTATATTGCTACTTGCTCAGCAGTTATTTTAATGTAAAAAATGAACAATCAAATTTCTAATACTCGAATTCAACGTTGTGGCCATGCATTTATATTTTACATAATATCATAACCAAGGCCAATGTAGGTAGATTTTTGAACTTACTTGATATACAAACTAAAACAAACCAGCATTTATACCATTAGTACCGTAGCGCATGTTCTCACATTAATAAGAGCTGCGGGCGCAGAATCAAGGGAATAATACAAACAAGCGGGCTTAAGAGGACAATAGATTTGCCATTAAAATTCAATAAGAAGCAACTTAAGCAATAAATCTTCACAGAAGGCTATCGCGGTAGGAACTATCTGATCCAGAATAGTCCCGGTCATGCAATGCCCCGCGTCCATTGTGTAGGAGCGGGCCAAATGCTATTCAAATGGATGCCCTTAGTCGGCCCGCCGGCAATTTGTGCACAGCTGAGTGTTTTGACACCTTCATACATAAACATCCGCGATGATAGCCTAATGGAATCGTTTCAGGGGTGATTTGTGGGATTTAAAGATTGAAAATTTATTTATTTTTATGAACGTTAATATAGATTTCATAGAATGATAAGAAGTTGTAGAACCATAAGAGGTCACATATTTTTTTGCACTGAAATATTTTTGTCTGACCAGTAACAGCCGCTGCCAATAAACAATCCCAATCCAAAATTTGCCGTTTTAGATTGACAGCTCAATCTTTTTTCTGATACAATATTGCCAATAATATCAAACTCAGTAGTGAAAAAACTATGACAACATGACAAGAGACCAATGGAAAAGTAGAAAACAATCCAGATTGACTTCAATCTAATTTTTTCGATTGATTATTGGCATCGGCCGGAAATGTTTGGTTCTGGGCGTGCAGAGGTGAAAACATCACGTTATCTCAGATACATATGATGCATTTTTTTTCTCTTACGGCCAATGCCAATAATAAATCGAAAAAATTAGATTGAAGTCAATCTGGATTGTTTTCTACTGTTCGATTTGTCATTTACCATGTTGCCATAGTTTTTTTACTACTGAGATTGATTATTGGCAATATAGTATCAGAAAAAAGATTGAGCTGTCAATCTAAAACGGCAAATTTTGGATTGGGATTGTTTATTGACAGCGTCTGTTAGTGTAGGGAGCCGGGACTATGACTTTGATCTTCATTTGTATCTTACTACCAATTTAAATGACTTGGCTAATATTTTACTTTTTATAAATTGCTTCCAATTTGAATGGTGGTGTTATTCAATTTAAATTACAAGTCAAAGGTGAGCTGGATGAGTTGCGGTCACCGTCCCAACAATTGCTATTAGCTAAATATTATTGTGAACACGCAGATCGCTGGAATAAGGAAACTCTCCGCTAGATTTATCGACAAACGTGCGGTTTTGCTTGCCTCGTGCGGCTACACACTTCCACTTTCCTATTTCCTATAATTTTCTTACAATTCAAAGTACATGAGGTTTGAATTAACATTGTAGTGGTTTCTGTTTTGCATACGCAGTAATTGTCATGACTGCGTTGATTTGGTAGAGATCTGAAGTACAGGTTTTGATCTACTGGTATTTCATGCAAAAAAATCTTCGAGATTTCGAGAAAAGTCAGAATTACACAATCTGTTTCAAAAGTTAATTAAATTTTGGTACAATGATAGAACTGTGTTTGTATATAAATATTGTTATCTGGTGTTCTTTTGCAAAGCGACTGCAATGCAAGCAAGTGACACCTTTGCTGTCGTGTTTTGTTCGGTGAGTCAGATTGCTGGATGCCAATATCCCTTTCCTCTTCCGAACCTTTTTCCTTCCCGCTCCCTTCCTGATTTTATGGGCCAGCAACACATCCATGATCAAGGTGTTATGGATGACCATGGGAGGTGGTGAATATTTATAATCAGGTGATCTGCTTGCAAGATTGCCGGATCTATGCAACAAAAAAAAAAAACTCTTGAAATTACGTACATTGCGGACTAGACAAAGTACCGAATGGCGACTAACGCTCGTCTTTAAATTTCGGAAAAATTAACCTGGTCTGTATTTTCAAATTATGGAGTAATGTCATGAAGATTTATTTTTATCAAATCCATCCAAGGTAGCAAATGAAATTTTGTTTTAATGAAAACTTGTATTGTTTGCAATAAGTTAATTTTGTGCAAATCTTAGTCTGTATATCGATTAGTTTACGTAAAGTTACTTATTTGTATTTAGTTTTTAGAGATCGTTAAGGTAACATGTTGACAGACATAATATCGTAAAATACGGTTACTACTTTCACTGTATAAGCATACGTTTACGATATTCTATTAGAATTCAGTGCTCATATCTAGATAGTCTAGATATATCTTGTAAATAATTTTAATGTTACGTTATAATTTCGTATTATTCATTCTTATTGTTACTTTATTAGGTAAAAGAAAAAATGAATCGAAATATATTTTGTACACGTTACATGTAAAATATAACTATCATAAATTGCAAAAACATTTTAGGAGACAAAATATACTCTTATAATTTATGATATACCTCTATCCGGCTCCAAACTTAAGATAATTTCTAAAACAACATTATTACATGCTTAAATTAGCTGGCGCATTCGTATCTTGCACGCAACATAGATTCATCTATCAAAATAAACAAATTAGAGAAATTACACGTACATTTCCCAGAATACTAGGTAAATATAATTATCTATCCGCTACGTTAATGGTAATGAACAACAAAATACGCCGGCAGCATGCCGCATAATTGTTGTATGGACTGACGCAAATCTAGGGGCAGGGGCCAAGCCAGATCCATAACTCTTCGAGCGAAGTCAAACAATCAGCCACAGAGTAACAAAATACCATACAAAATTATTTTACTAAAGCCAGTGTTCGAATTTTGAATTAGGAATGATTTTATGCTGTGGTTTCTCGTAAGGTCACCCGCGCTAACACACGTCCCAAAGAGTGTGGGGGTCACAGGTGAATCCGAAGGTCAAACTGCTTGGGGTCAATGTTGTATTGTCATGTACATTGTGTGACGTTTGCTTAATCAGTTTTGTCAATGTATTGTGTGGGTATTGCCACTGTTAGATTTGCTTGGAGGTTTGGAGATTTTATATTTGATAAATAGAGCAAAATTTGGTATAGTAATTAATTGCAGTATGTTTTAGGTATTTGAGTATTGCCAGAAAGGGTTTCTTGTAATTATTTTTTTGTTTCGCGAAGTTTTTGTGTATTGTATAATTTATGACTTAACTAATACAAATAAGATTCTTTATCTAAGAGATGTCATCAACTCAACTAATATCAATAACATCCCCATAATACTAATCGAATATTCTTTAAATATTGTACTTTTACATTATTACTTAACATCATTTATTTATACGTATCTGAATAAGTTCTCAGGTAATTTGTCGTGTTATGGTATAGGAAAAGGAACAAAGCACTGTCAGGATTTCAAGTGAAGAGTGTAAGCGGGTGTATTAAAACGATACATTACATGGACAAAATAAATAAGGTGAAATATTTTAATAATGGTATTTATAGTAAGAAGATGGACTGATGGCTTAGTTACGGATGCAGAAAGTCGCTGGATGCAGGCGGCTTCCAACATATCTCTACGAAAATCATTGAGAGATTTCTATGTTCAGCAGTGGACTTCCAGAGGCTCAAGATAATAGTATTCTATATAACAGTTTCACGACGTTCAAAAGTATCTATGTTTACGAGACGATATGAAGATCAAGTGGATATCAAAATTACGTGTATTAAATACCCTATGTATACAGCCAATCTGCACTAGGCCAACGTGGAAGATTATTTGGCCTAACCACTTTCAATCATACTCTCGATTGTAGAGGAGGCCCGTGCTCTGCAGAAGGACGTTATATGAGCTAGTACAGTAAATACCCCGTTCCATTATTTTGTGTTTCGATTGAAGTAAATTGTACCCTGAGTAACTATTGGACATTTATTGGACTTTATTGTTAACACTTAACATCTTATGTATCAGGATGGCGAGCGCAGTGAAGTACCAAGCATTGCTTTGTAATTCGAGGTGTTGTTTGGTTTTGCTACTGTCCATGAGCTGTCGTATCGGTTACCATGAGGCGAACGAAAAAGAAACAGATAATACATTTGGATGCAAAGTTGCGTATGTTGATTGCCTTACCGTCTACGCTGATACGTTATTGTAATTAAATACACCTAAATAAATAAATACAACCAACAGTCACATACAATAACGTCCTGAGTCCTGACCCCACATTAAGATCAATTAAGTCTTGTGTCGTGGGTATCGGGAACTAGGAGAGACTTTTCGGTCTCACAAACACCCAGACCCGAAAAAAAATACTTGTGGGCCTCACAAACATTTGTTTCGGTCCGGGGATTGAACCCACGGCCTTTCGTTTCACAGGTGGCGTCTAACCAACTGCGCCACGGAGGCTGTCAAATGTTAATTGATTTATTGTATTGTATCAGCCCATATACGTCCCACTGCAGGGCACGGGCCTACTCTACAATCGAGAGAACGATTGAGAGTGGTTAGGCCATATAGTCCATATAGTAATTGATTTATAGAGTACTAAATCACCTTTTTATTTAACTTCTAAAAATATTTGATTGCAGGCCAATGTTGGGGCTGGTAGCTAGTATATATATATATAATAAATTATTGAGGATAAATGTTCATAAATAACAAATTGTTGAAGATAACATATGATTAACCTAATAGTCATTACCTTCTTGTGACCAGCGACTTTGTTGATCTCTAGTGTAGTGTATAATATAGAGTTCAATTGAGATGCCCCTAGTAATTCTCAAATGATGTAAAAATTACTAACTACTGGTGGTAGGTCTCTCATATGTGAGCCCGCTTTCCGTTAACTGGTTTCATCTTATAGTACAAGAAAAATTATTTTCACTCTAAATGAAAAAAATATACATTTAAATATTTAGTATAGAATATAGAAAGATGTTTGTTTTGTTGTGTGAAATATTTTCGTTTTTTTCTGAACAATATTTTTTGATATTGTTAGATATTAATTGTTATGTTATTGTCATAAAACGTCATTTAGCCTTCCTACGTACTACGAAACTATCTGTGAAGAATTATTTTCAAAAAGTTTTCCTTGAATAATTCAAAATGTTGGATTACCACCGCAATCTCTACTTCTCCCGTCAACCGGCAGTCTAAAGACACTGTTGTGTTTAAGTTACGATATTGTAGCCAGAGTAACTACTGGACATATTGAGTCTAAACATATTACCATCAGACGCGCTTACCATCAAGCAAATGGCATTCTCATTTTGCTATTCATTCCTGTCAGTGTGGAGGATTACCCACATTATTTCGAACAATCATTGAAAAAGTTCGAAAATCAAAGATTCTAAAATAAAATTATCAATTATTATTCCGCTGTTCGTTCAACATAGACATGGTACGCGTGTGATGGTGTTGTCACGTCACATCCGATGTGGGTTGACAACGTGAAAGTTGATTGTCTGTCTGCGGCGATGCAACATAATATCGCGTACCGATGCATTGTACAAGTACTCAGCCAATTCTACTGTAATTGCTGCAGGAAAAGTTAAGGATGTTTTAATATGACATGTAACGGTGTTGAAGCTGTTGGGGGATTTTCACACGGTTAATTTTATACCCTCTTCCTACGAGATCGAATCAGAAATGAGGAGATCCGTAGGAGAACCAAGGTTACCGACATAGCCCATAGGATTGGCAAGTTGAAGTGGCAGTGGGCCGGGCACATAGCTTGTAGAACCGATGGCCGTTGGGGCCGAAAGGTTCTCGAGTGGAGGCCACGTACAGGCAAGCGAAGTGTCGGACGCCCGCCTACAAGGTGGACGGACGATCTGACTAAGGTCGCAGGAAGTCGCTGGATGCAGGCCGCTTCCAACAGGTCATTGTGGAGATCATTGGGGGAGGCCTATGTTCAGCAGTGGAATTCCTGTGGCTGATATGATGATGATGATGATAATTTTATAGCTAAGAATCCTGGGCAGCCTATATTATGTTAGTTTGGCTGACCAATTTTATGGTAAATATTCTAATATTTCATTCTTATTGACAGCCTCTGTGGCGTAGTTGGTAAGACGCCGAATTTGAAACAAGAGGCTATGGGTTCGATTCCCGCACCGAGACAAATGTTTGTGAGGCCCACAAGTAGTTTTCTCGGGTCTGTGTGTTTGTCAGACCGAAAAGTCTCTCGTAGTTTCTGATATCTATGACTCCAAACTTAATTAATCTTAATGTGGGATCAGGACTATGTATGTGACTGTTGGGTGTATTTATTTATTCTTTATTTATTATTATACGGAGATTATTGCATAAAGAGGTTTTTGTCAGCTTTACTGACGAAATTTCTGTTTGTTAGTTTAGGACTATTTAGGAGTATCTCTGTATCAGCCCATATACGTCCCACTGCAGGGCACGGACCTCCTCTACAATCGACAGTACGATTGAGAGTGGTTAGGCCATATAGTCCACCACGCTGGCCTAGTGCGGGTTGGCGGACTTACATACCATAGAAATTTTTATAAATCGCTATGGTATGCAGGTTTCCTCACGATGTTTTCCTTCACCTTAGGAGTATGCTAATGCGGATTAGCTGCTTGTCTTTGGCGATCGGGCTTTCCTATATTAACCTATGTTGGCACGATTCATCCACATGAACTTGTATGAAATATTAAAAAATATATAATTTGTCGCAAAGGTAAATAAGTAACTTGAGGACTTACTATAAGATATAATTAATATTATTTAGACACTAAACTACTTCTACTACTTAGATTAATCACGTCTAAACCCCCAAGTCAATAACCCGCTTCACAATCAGGATATTTTTTGTAAGGAAGCGTTTCGGAAGTAGCGTTCTTGTCTCGAGCCATGAGAACAGATGGTATCGGAGTCACTTGCGCACACGTCGCCGATGCTCGTCAGATAGCGCATGCGCTGTCTACTCCGTGGTACGAAACTTTGTTCTTTAATGGCTGTATTGAACTGGCTCAGGGCTATAGATGTCTTTATTCTATAGCTTAAGCTAGGCTTATCTAGGTGGCGTAGTTATGCCTCTGTAAGATTATAAAGCTGTGGTTTCGGGTTCGAATCCCAGGTCAGGATAGCTGATATTGGATTCTTCCATTCATAATTTTGGACAGGCTGATATACCCGCGATACAAGACTGGATCTTAATGTATCTACCCAGTATGTGACAAAAAAGAGTGAATTTATGTATGTAGCTTACCAATAGAGGCGAAGTTAAGAAATTCTTTCTTTTCTCCTATGTTACAGTAGGTTGAAAACGCATCTCAAATATAATTTGCAATTAAAGTAATTTTCCAAATAAATAAGTAGTAATTAATCAGGCCGTCAGTTCGTTTGTAGGAATTATGCTGTAAAAATAGGCAACAGAGAACTTGATTCAGTTTTTTAATTGTTATGAAAAGCTATTACACAAGTTAAACTTCTTAGATATAAAAGTGACAGAGAAGTGTTGGTTTAATAGCATTTCCGACTTGCAAACTAATCGACGAAATGAAGCTATTATTTCATATCCATTTGTGAATGATAGTAGACTAAGCTGAAGGTAATCAAGAATTTTGATAATATTGGTATATTACATTTTTTGGTTCTTATATTACAAACAGAAGTGCAGTTTATTTTCAGATAATCTTAGATAAACGTATTAATTATTAATGTAATAGAGAACATAGGGAACATCCAACCTTCAAACAAAACCCAGGATCACACAAACCCCCACAAATAAATAAATAAAACAATCTATCAATGGGCACGTAAGAGCGACGTGTAAAATGCTGCGGATCGTAATTGCAGGCAAAAACGTAGTTACATTCTAATCAGCGGTTCTAAGTCGTAAGTACGTGCGATGCGTTATCTTAAAGTTCCCATGGTCGTGTTTATAAATGACCGTCGTGGGGTCACCGATGGTCTCTTGATGGTCATCGCAGTCGCAACGAGGGTACGCTCGCATGACAAAGTGGTTTGATGCTTTAATTAATTAAAATTGTTCGAGTATTTAGGCTTTATATTGAATACTCTTCGATCTTCGATCTAGCCCAGGGGCTACTCTAATAAAACGATACGAACTTCGAATGTTCGGATGTTCGTCGACGAGATAAAAGAGATTTCTATTTCTAAAAATCAATACTATTCTCTATTATACTTATCATTTTCTCCGAACTTAGTCTATGGTTGCGACGTACGACAGAGAAATCGAACATTTTGTGGAGTATCTAGGCATATTAGTGAAGTTTTACGTACGGCGTCCGAAAAATTGAAGAAAAGTTCGTATCGTTTTTATATGTAGAGTATACCCCAGCATGCTTGTGTGATGACTCAATAGAGATGTTATTGAGCTAGATCGATATAATCGATATAATGATTAACGTATAGTTGTACTTTTTCTTTTTTTTTTTTTATAAAGAACTAGTCTTCCAAGATTTATATAAAGTCCCGCCAGATCGAATTAAGTTTATACCTGTAAAGACTGTGTGTGTTGAATGAATAAATAAATAAATAAATACTACTACTTATAGGAGTTCGTCGTTTAGAGTTAAAGCTTTATCATTCGAAAAGGAAGACAGATAACAGTAGAGTGTATGGATGGATTTACTAATGTAATATATTGTTGCTTAATCTGGGGGCACGGCAGTGCCCCCTCCAAGTCGAGCTAAAAAGCGGCACAGCCGTACTATCCTTTTCTCGAAGCAATTTAGACCATTTTCAACCCCCCATAACCTCATTGTGGTTAAAGCAAGAAGACTGAATTTTCAGTTACTAATTAGGCATTGTGTAAACACGGTATATTTAAAATTTCATTCAATTTGAACCAGTAGTTTAAGAATTATAACTTGTCAAACTTTCGCAATTTTGTCACTCACTGACTGACTGACCGATCATCAAAAGTCTAAGGCACTTCTAGCAGACATAGAACCTTCAAATTTAGAATATAATTAGTGTTTAGTGTCTAAAGTAAGGAAAAAATCAAACATTTCATAATTTCTGTCTAGTTTTCTAGATACACCAACTGCGTGAATAACTTTGTAATCTCATATAAATGTATAGGATTACAAAGATACGAGTACATTTGCAGTTAATGATTCGTTGTACCCGTATATAATGGAATAATAGTTGTAGATTGGTATCTATATATATTATATATGAGGCATAACAGGAGGGGGGTATAAAGAGGGAAAGGGTGTATTCAGCCCATTAAACTGTACAACATTCCTCTAGAAAAACATGACAAAGATAACCTTGCAAATAAATAGACTAAATAGCACGAAAACAATCACCATGAAAGAAAGAACACTAATAATCAAATCCGCTGTATTTGTGATAAATTGATACCTACAAAAATAAGAAAAAACCATAAGACAGAGGCTTTAAGAAAAATCATTATATATATTACAGCCTCCGTGGCGCAGTTGGTTAGACGCCGCCTGTGAAACGAGAGGCCGCGGGTTCGATCCCCGCACCGAGAGAAATGTTTGTGCGGCCCACAAATATTTCTTCCGGGTCTGGGTGTTTGTGAGACCGAAAAGTCTCTCGTAGTTCCTGATACCCACGACACAAGACTCGATCTTAGTGTGGGGTCAGGACTATTTATGTGACTGTTGGGTGTTATTTATTATTTATTTATTTATATTCTAGAAATAAAAAGTACCGAAAAGGAATAAAGTAGAACTCTACAAAAAGACGTGAGATCCCATCAAAAACATCCTGTAAAAAAAATCCAAGTCTCGCAGCTCAGTTTTTCTACCGCAAAAAGTCGTGAGATCCATGTAATACCAAGTCGATTAATTTATTTAGTCCTTGATTAAGGGACGTTCTGTATAAAGTTATTACGTAAGTTATTATTATATCAATATTAAAAATTCTTTACGTTTTAAATAAATAGATCGACTTGGCCAGTAGCATTATGCATAAATTGTACGATACATTATGTTTTCATGCGATGGCCAAGTCGATCTATTTATTTAAAACGTAAAGAATTTTTAATATTGATATGATACGATAACTGAGCTGCGAGACTTGGATTTTTTTTATAGGATGTTTTTGATGGGATTATTATTAACCATTATCACCAATTTGGTCTTTTCATTTCATAATAATTTTGTACTTTATAATAAAATTAATCTTGGTTATTTAAAAGGTAGTTTGAGTGGATTTTGAACACTTAAAAAGTAATAAAAATTTGTTGTCATCTAATAAAATAATTATTCAAATTTTAAATATTGTCATTGACGATTTATTGGCTAATACTTGGTTTTGCTATTGTTTATGAGCGGTCGTATCACTTACTGTCAGGCGAAAGAAATGCTCTTCTTCAGTATCAGTCGCTTCACTGCAATAAAAATAAATCTACATTATGCCTAATGAATATAGGCGATAGACCATTTTCAAAAACGGTGTTATTTGCACTCCTAGGTGGAAAATAAGTTATTACATCAATGATTTCCTTGTTTACAGTATTATCATGAATATTTCTGAAGATATCCTAACAGTGAAAAATAGCATTAGGAAGGAAAATAAGTTATTATACCAATAATTATTCATACATGCAGCTGTATCTCGAATACTTTAATGGATTTATTAATAAATAAAAAGAAAATATAATTAATATGATAACATGGATTATCAAAATTATGTACATTAACATTTCGCCCACACATCTGTGCTTACGTTAATTTGTTTATATTCTCTTCGTAAAAACACTTCATTATGCATTGGTAAATCATTTTAACCTTTGCAAAATACAAAATTCTAGTTATCAATTTGTTCGAATGTACTAAAACTTTGGATTAATTTATGACTAAAGGTCGAAGGAATATATTTGTAAAACTAGCTTTTTCTGCGTGCATACACAAGGCGAAACATGAGTGTCATGGTTGCCCTATACTTTCTGGCAAAAAGGTATGATTTTATGTATGTATGTATACATATGTAAGCCTTTTGTGTATCGACTTATTTAATCTCTAGTTTTTTAATAAACTTTTTATATAATAATATATTATATATCATTTGTATAAAAAGCTAGTTATTTGCACGTTGTCTAAAAACATTTGAATCACAATTTATATAATCTATAACGGTTTATATTTGTAAAAGTAAATACTTATTCAAATATAACATTTATAACACGTACCAGTATCAAATATACAGGTATTATAATTTAATTGATATTATCAAAAATATACCCAAAAGAAAATAATGTTAAACATTGTGCACTTATCTGTACCGAGATGAAACTGTTTGCAGCATTTTTAGCAACGTTTTAAGAGAATTTAACGTCAGATAAGGATGTTTTGTATGTTTAACTTTATGATTTGGCACAATCTTAAATACTTTGTACGTTTCAATTTTACCTCTTGTGTTCTCGGTATTTTTTGTAAGCAGCTACTTCGTGCTACTATTCAGCAAAGAAAAAACATCAAGGAATTCTCGAAGATGTACTATGAATAATGAATGAAATCGTCTCTGATGTTTGATAATTGCTGAGATGAATAAAATATCCAACGTGTGGGTTGATGCCGTGTCGTATTATTGGTATGTATGTTTTATACTATCGTTTTAAAAGTATCTACCAAAGCAACAATGAGAATCACCTATGACTTTACTATATAATTATTTTTTGTTTCAATACACGCAAATCTTTTACTGGTTGTGGGTCCCTCATATCGACGCAAGAAAACGTATTTGCTGTAAGTAGCCAAAACCCAACTTTTCACCAGAGCCAAAAAACTGCAAAATATAGTTAGAAAAAAAAATCATATCTTTTAAATTAACAATGACAGAAAGATGATTTTTGGAACAAAGTTTTGTTAAACTAAGATTCATAAACTGCAATGAAAATATTTTTGTTAAAGTTACTAGAAGTAGGCTTTTCGCTACTTACAGCAATTAACTTTCATTTGAAAGACCGGAAGAACGTCGTAAGTATCTTAGTCACTTCTATGGAGATAGCTAAGTTACGTATATTTCCAGACATTTAAAATGCTGTACTTGAAATATTTTATAAATTATGTACTATTAAAGAGATGTAAGACTAACCTTAAAAAATATTGATACCACTCAATTGGTATAAATAAAAAAATTGTTTGTATGTGTGGTAGAAATAAAATGCTCTAAGCTTATTATTATGTTTATTAAAAATGTAGCTTGCTCTCTAAGAGCATACATGATAACATTTAATTTATTATTCAAAGTAGGATCAATGAACAGTACACTAATATAACATAGCTAAGTATTTATCGATGTAACCCAATGAAATAAAATAGTTCACAAGAAAAATTACGCAAAACTCCTTGAGGCAAAACTACCTTTTTTACCTTGTAAATCCAACTTTTGATTTAAACGACTCCAGAGCTATGTATCTTGGAGCCGAGCTTTTTGGTTACTCGCTACGGCTGTCGACGGTAATTTCTGCCCGTCCAGTCTCCCTCCACTGCGTAAACCTGATGACAGTTTGGCCCACAGTGCAAAGGGGAAGGCCAATCTCTGGGCCCAATTGTTTGCCTCGAACTCGACTATGGATGTCAGAGGAGCCTCACCGTCGAACATCCTGCGGTCTGAGAGTCTCCCTGTTTGAAATCAAAATCAGCCAGCGTGCTGTCAGACGGGAGCTCAGGCTTCTCGACATCCACAAGTCGAGTGGGCCAGACTGTATCCCAGCAGTGGTTTTTAAGACGTGCGCTCCGGAGTTGACTCCCGTGCTCACGCGCCTTTCCTACAAAACCAACCGGGTTTTGGTCTCGTGGAAAGTCGCCCATGTAAAATCAATTACTGGTGGTAAGTCTCTCATAAGAGGCCATCTGGGTAGGTACCACCGCAATGTCTATTTCGCCCGTGAAACAGCAGTGTAAAACATCCTATCCTTACGGCAGGCCGCAACCTGAAAGTGCTGGATCCCTGGCATTGCGAAGGTCCATGAGTGGCGTTGATCGCTTACTATCAGGCGGGCCGCATGCTCGTCTGCCTGCTAATAGTCAAGAAATAAAATTTAAAAAACACGATCGAACGCGTAATAATATTATCTAGGAAGTTTTTTACACCTATTAGGAACCATCAATATAGGAATCGTTTTGTGATAACAACATTTCACCACCGCAATTGTGGTCCAACAGCGCGCGCTAGCGCTGTTTTGCGCTATCCCCGTGCCACAATACTACTGTAAATAGGGATAAAAGGAAGCGGAAGGAAAAGATAGAAGATCCTACCTTAAAGAATGCGTTTTTTTTATTTTCTAAGTATTTATAACTCGTTAAAATGTAGTAACAAGCAAAATATTTTTAAAATCAACAAAAGAAAAGTGCTGTAACCTTATGGCGAACTTGAACTACAGAATGAAAGAACGTTGTAAGTAATCTTGTGTTCAATTTGCATCCCGAAAGAATGCTGTAAATAATCTTTTCATATATTACTTTCATTCCATATGAATGCTGTAAGTAAAAGAGTGATAAAACACCGTTTTTTGTAGAGACTAACAGCAAATTGAACACGTAAACTTTTCAAAATTATACCCTTTTTTCAAAATTTTTGTCGTCGTAGGGATATGAGACCCAGACCATTCGACGCAGAAAAAAATCTGAATCTAGCTGTCTATTCAGTCTACTTACGCCATTCTTGCTACTATACTATACTATACATATATGTAAGAGTAGGTACCTCATGACGAAATGACTATTTGTCTTGGTAAATAGCGGTCTAAATGCAGTGTTCTATTCCGGGTTGAAGGACATTGTAGCCAGTGTAACTACTAGACATATTTAGACTTAATCTTATATTTTAGCTTAATCTTATGTTCTATTGTTTTAAGTGCGTGGTGGCCTGTTGGTAAACGGACTAGACGCGATTGCCCACATGTTCATGGTGCTCGCGGGTTCGAATCCCAGGGCACACCTCTGACTTTTCGGAGTCATGTGTGTATTGATAGTCAATCACCACGCACTAAAACGGTGAAGGAAAACATCGTGAGGAAACCTGCATACCATAGCGATTTATAAGAATTTCTATGGTATGTAAGTCCGCCAACTCGCACTAGGCCAGCGTGGTGGACTATATGGCCTAACCACTCTCAATCGTGTTCTCGAATGTGAAGTAGGCCCGTGTCCTGCAGTGGGACGTATATGGGCTGATACGGATACGGATATGTTTTAGCATGGCGAGCGCAATGCCAAGCATTGCTATGTGCTGTTTGGTTTTGCTACTGTTTATTAGGGGTCTTATTGCTTACCATCAGGCGAATTGCATGCATGTTACTATTACCCTACGAAGGCTGTCAAATTATTTAGGTAAAAGTAAAAACAATTACAAAATTGCGTAGGTGCTAAATTTTATAAACAAACACAATATATTATTCTCACAGTCCGACTAAATATGGGCTTCGGTAGTCAATTGCTTGTTAAATTGCGATACAAAGTGATAAATTCACAGATTACATCTATTGTAGTACCCAATAAGTCTCGGCCTACAAATCTGAGTCACGCATTCAAAATTTGCTAATTCTATCAATATTAACTGATAAGTGTCAGTGAGGGATAATACCAATATATTTCAAGCCATTATCTATATTTACATTGATATTTACGACCTTATCACTGTTGATTTAAAGGTCAATATAGCTGAACACAGTTTCATATATCGCAAAGATATTTGTGTTTAATTTAACCGTTTCGTTCACAATGAGTGCGTAGGAGTGATTTTGTTAGAAAAATGACAGGATAAAATATGGCCGTTTTAAATAATGACCATTTTGAAATGCTGAAATGGCGTCGCGTTACCACGTTACACACACTTAACGTTTTGTAATGGAATTGATTGGAGCTATAAATTATGGCAATCACTTAGCGCTCCAATGTGTCTTGGTACTGAAACTTAATGATCAATGTGGGAATGTGACTAGTGACTAACTATGAAATAGTAGTTTTATTTCGCTATCGGGTTTTGTATCCCACAGTTACAACCTCTTCAAATTATATATCTAGCCATAAATGATCTCCGTAGCATTTTCGTTTTTGATGTCCTTGTTACAATTTAGGATAGGGATTTTTTTCAGAATAGGATACACCATAAGAACTATTAATCGATCTACAGTTATTGGTGCTCGCGTCTTATTAATTATTTTCACTATCATAGCTATTTCTTTCACTATTTATTTTGACATACTGTACTACTCACCTGTTCCTACTGTTATATCATCTACTATCATGTTATAAGCCAACATATTTTGATCATTCCAAACTTCAATACATTTTTCTCTATAATTTCTACTGAATGTAAATTCCTGTATCCTATTCATGACAGAACCCTCACGCAGTATCCAGAGTACATATTACCGCTTTCTAGCCTCGTGTTAATTGCTGCGAATTAATTCACAAGTATTTGTATATGTATCTGTGTCAGTACAACTGTGAGATGTTAAGTTCCTCAATAAATTGTGGTAGGATCAATAATTTGTGCATGGTAATTACCGCGGACAAATGAGCGGAGTGAGACATGCTGTCTGCAATAGTGCGGTATACTGGACTGTTGTAAATTAAACCGTGTTTATTAATGTTAAGATTGGTTTTTCTTTGAATGATTAAATTTTTATGGAGTACTGTTTTGAATCATTAAATCATAAAAATATTGATAGTGCGATAATTAAGGGAAATGTTGTAATACTTGACCTTATCCCAATTCACATGATTACTTCACGGGTGTAGGATAATACATATGTGTAGCACAAGGCCAGTGTGGTGGCTTACATGGCCTAACCACTCTCAATTGTAGAGGAGGCTCGTGCCCCGCAGTAGGACCTATATGAGCTGATACAGTACAGTAGAATAATAAGTATGGTTTATTTTTTAAGACAAAATGCTTAGTTGATAGATCTTTTAGGTATATTAATTCATAAAAAAAACATACATTTTTCGTTAGTTATTTATAATTTTGTAGTTTTATAAGAAATTGCTGTATCATAGAAAACGTACTATTATGTGGAATTGAGTTATCAACTTGTTCTATTTTAAAAAGTTTTTTTTTGTAGATAGGTAGATTAGTTTACTTTCTAGAACGTGATAAAACATACAAATACCTTTTATTTGCCATTCGTCAGTGATTGTTCTAGACGGTAAAAAGGTTACTTGGAACTGAAAATAGAGCTAAGATGTGAAGAAATGTTTAATGTCAGAATTTAATGCTGTATTTATATAAGTTAAGAAACCATTAAAGCTTTTAGCCAGAATATTGATACATATTTGAAAATTGTTGTCTTATTTATCTAATAGCTACATACATGGTCGTAACCATGGGTAAATTCTATTTTTGAGTTCAGTTCTTAATTCATTTAGAACGTAGATTTTTTTCTAAGCGCTTATAAGAAGCAAAGCTCCGGATACTCAAAACCCAAAATCTTTCAGCGACTTATATATGTGAGGTGTGCTAGGCAGAGGTGTGCTACGATCAGAATATAACAATGCGATGTAGAAAAAAAAAACAAAACTCATTAACTTTTAAAACCATTTAACAGCTTTCAATCTCAATCGCCGTCTTGGCACAACACGACCATTTAACAGTCGAGTATATCTGAAACTTTTGGACTTTTTATTTTTAATATAATTTCAACAGTCGGGTATACCGCGCAAGCCGAGTCGTAGTTCACAATACTGGGCCACCACTGTTCGCACAAGCCCAAAGCCCACGCACCTGAATCTATTAACTAGTGATTAACTTGTAAAAGCGTGGGTTGGGCCTGTGAGGCCACAATCGCCTTTGTCTCTATGGTGTTTAGTTAATATTGATGTAACGGAAATGATTCATAAATGTTACGTGTTATAATAATAGGGGCATGTGTAAGAGGGGTATTTTACACGTGATGTCCGTATTTGATTTTGAAATGCATGGTGATATCCCTGTGATCGCCATCATTCAAATTTTCTTTCACAGAAAATCCATTCCTATAAATTGACCTGCAAGTAAATATTTAATAATGACCTATAAAGATCGAGCAGTGCTTAGAAAATTCTAGAAATAAACAATGTCCAATAGATAATTTTACTATTGCTTAAACAAACCATGGTTACATGGTACCAAACCATGGTAAAATACCATTATAAATATCAGTTTAGCGTTAGGATGAAATGATACTGAGTATTAATCATTCCACATCCGGGTTATTTTGACTTTTTCCACACCTTTCAACTTTTATTTTAGTTTCTCTCAATCCACCTATCAATTTAAAAATATTCAACACAATTCACCACACAAAATTCCATAGTATTTAAATTACCAAATCGTCAGAACACTGGATGGTTTTCGAATAACAAATTGTGTGGAGATGTGCAGATTGCGGGGTCGAGCATGCGCGGCGTGAGTCCACTCACGCTCCCGAGCTGGGACATTCGTCTTACCTACGTTACACAACACTCTAATCAGGTCATTATAACATTTATACGTGGGGATTATTTTAAAATTACTTGCTAGCCAGTTTTTCAAGCCTGAGTAATAATAAGCCAGCTAATTTGTAATTTATTTAATTGGTTATGTAGTTGGTTAACAAAGCACTTAACTTGCCGTTCTGGTAGCAACTAGCATGTGGTTGATTACTGTGGATTTCGTAGTTCGACTCCTAGGTTAGGCATTGAATTTGTGTGAGTGGTTTTAAAAATGTCACTTTTTTTTTCATGGCGATAGGCTTGCTATCACATTTCGTAATGTAAAATCACCTCTGCCTATTCCTTTGGGTTCTACGCGTGAACTTTATAATGTAAATATACCGTCAATATCCCGCTTACTAGCTTTCCCTGCACGTGACATTGATTCCACCAGATAATCTGCCGCAAATGTATTTATTGAAAATTTGCGTCGGGCGCCGGCGCACGCACCGATGCTAAATCAATCACATTTATTATTTAGGACATAATCTTATGATAAACATTGACCGAAGTAATTGCTAGGTTTACGTAGTTGATTTAATGCTATTAGATAGTAATTTGTTGAGATCTTCAATAGGATTATTTCTGGTTGAAGTTTTCTTCGTCAATTTTTTTTCAACATATTCATTTATTCCCAATTTAGATGTATCTATGTCTTTCAAATATAGGATCATTAGCGGTGATTATCACTTGCTGATATATATTCTACTGAGTTTATATCATATAAAATAATAATATTACGTTTCTATAATGCCTCTTGGATTCTTCAGATAATGGTAACAAGTATTGGAAGCTCCGTGACATTAAATCTACTGAAGTTACTGTCGTCGTCGACATTGTCTTCAGATTGCTCAACTTCAATAGACACGTACATACGAGTATTAGAGTATTATTATACATTAGAACAATGATTTCCAAACTGGGTTCTGTAGAATGATCATCAGGGTTTCGATAAAATTGTTTATTATAAGCCCTTAAAAAACAGCACGGTTACAAATATTGTTTTTAAATAACGCAAAATATGTGATGAGAAGGAATTTCATATAAATAGGTTAGCAGGAATTCAGCCCAGACTCTGTACAGCAGAGCAGGTATCCAGAGATAATGTATTTTCAGTGCTTTGTATTCATTTGACTTGGGACATTGGACAAGGTATTAAGTTCTTTTTTTTATTGCAATGAATGGTGAGACGATACGACCGCTCGTGAACAGCGGCAAAACTAAACAACACCTTGAATTACAAAGCAACGCATGGCATTCCACTGCGCTCGCCATCTTGAAATATAAAATGTAATATCTCAATATGTTCAGTAGTTACTCTGGCTACAATGTACTTCAATCTGAAACACAACAGTGCATTTAAAATGCTGTTTGGCGGGAGAAATAGAAATTTCGGTGGTACCTATCCAGGTGGCCTCACAAATATGAGAGACTTACCACCAGTGGTGTTCCGTTATGTTTAAAGTTTAGGAATCCTTGCATTAGACTTTCATTAATCCGATATGTCCTTGAGTAGCGGAGTGGTCCGGTGTAATTGGAGAGTTATCTCGGAGTTCGGCCGCACTTAGTAGTGGACATCACGACTCGTGTATTTGCCATAAATTTGCGGTACACCAGTGATTACTGTAATGCTAAATATTAATTCTGGAACAACCGGGAACAACGTTGTGCGGTCGGTCCACGAGGCATGTTCTTGAAATTACTCATATGAAGTATGCTTGTGGAAGAGTTATGTTTTAGTGGACCTGCACAGAATGAGTGGATGGAGGATATTTTGAAGATGTTTTAGTACAGATGTAATTTTTTGAAATATTATCTTCGAGTGACAGTGAACTGATCTGATTTGAATATTAACTTTCGAAATTGCTTTTACTAATTTAAGCCGAGTCAATGCAAACTGTACACAATAAGTAAGATTAATTACAAAATATAAATAATTAATCTTTGAGGGGTGTTGCTCCTGTTAATAACCAATAACTTGCTCGCCTTGTCATCTTTACTAATAAAAAAAGCTATAAATGCTACATGGGCAAGAATACTTATACTAGCCAACTGGATCTAAAGATCGTGTAGAACTCGCTAGTGCAATCACATGGTTCTATCAAAGTCCACTCGTAGATACTACCGTGCGGCGATTTCTGAGCTTAAGTATGCGTTTAGCTTAATGAATTATTATCAAGAATCCAGAACCACACGGAAGCTGTTTGCTTAACATTAGTGATTTAATGTCGAAATGTATCAGAGAATGGAATGTGGTAAATTTTTAATCTGAGCAATTTATTTGACCCAGCAGTGTAGGTAATTTTTAGAGAAATGTAATAAATAATAGTAATTTTGTGTTCATCAAATCGTGAGGAGATCGGAAAGGAGAAATGATAAGAAGTGGAAAGGAATATTGGATACCTAAAATTGACTATACAAATAAAATCATAACACATCACCTCAACATTTGTATGAACTAAAAATTAGTCAGAGGCAGAAAAGAACTGTTATATTTCTGTACTTCAGCAAACAATTATATTCTCAATCGATGGGCTTGACGAAATCACATCGACTTAAAATTCAATAAAGTGACATATGTCTTGTGATAGAGTTTGTAACTTTGTTACTTTGTCCCCGTAACAGACAAACTTGAAACAAAATCCAGTAAACATTTATGTTGGTAAGACGATTGAAATCGTGGCCTCTCTTCTCATAGATGGTTTCGTACCCGTTTACTAATTAATTAATTAATTACTGTTGTAGTTTTCTTTAATTAAAATTATAAAAGTTTAGTCGTAAAGAGTATATAAAACCCAGTGATAAAGCCGAAAGGGGGACACTGTAGTAAAAAAAATCGTTTCGATCAGCAAAATGTATGGAACTTCTAATTTTTTTTCGTGATTACAGTGTTGCCATTACAGTGTAAGAGTAGTTCGTTATGATTAGTGTAGCATCCCCCTTTCGGCTTTATAAACCCTTTATTACTAACCTTGTATATGGTGAATATTATAATACGGTATGAATCTACGCCTTTAAAAAAACAAATTTTCAAAATTCGAAAGATCCAATTTCCAAATGATTAATTAAACGATTCAAATATCGAACAAAGCCATAACGAATGTTATTAAGTGGCGTGTGAACTGGCGCGGTACAGGGTGTTAGAAATTCCACCGGGGGCACGCAGGAAGCGCAGATAATGACCGACGGCGTGTACCCTGCTCCAATGAATTAATACTGCCATTGCTATCTTCATTGCGCTCATACTCGTACCGCGCCGATGCTACACACATTAGTCGGATTCAGTCACGAATTGAACACGCTGTATATTAACGGTGGATGTGTGTTTAATGGGTAGGGAATGTGAATTTTAATATTGGTGATTTTGTTTTGTATTCATAAAAGTTTGGATGACAATTTATGATTGGCTATATTTGATGGAAATGAAAAAGTGACATTAAAAAGTATATCGTACTTCCTTGTATGTGAATATCAGCTTCAATTAATAAAACTTTAAGATATTTGAAGCTCACTTCATCTCCATCATTATATTCACACAGAAACTACCGCAGAACGTCAGCTGTTGAAAGCCGGTCTCACCCAAAGATTTTATAGCGGTATGTAGGGAGTAGCCTATACCCATTACGCTGTTTATTACATCTTCGTTTAAAATAGTGAAAATCTCACGTATAAAACATATATTAAATGTGTATTAAAAATAAACATATGAAAAAAATAAAAACAACTGAAGTTGATATCATCAACTCTATAAACGCAGCAACACACACAGTCCAAGCCCGCTTGCATACAATCCACGATAGCCGATGAAATGCTCGCCACAATTTTCAACTTATAAATAAAATACCCACAATTACAGCGGCTAAAGTGCGGAATACTAAGATGATCTCCAATTGTATCCGCTCTCAATATATCTTGGTTTGTTCACACCGTTTTATGGGCGAATGCTCTATTGAATATAAGATTTTAAGAGCCCTAACAGACGATGCCGTTTATGTTCACTGTGTTTATTGCTTCGGATTGTTGGTTTATGTTGAATATTCTCTAAATAGATATGTATACCTGGTGGATTTTGAAAATTGTGCGTGTCAATCAAATGGGGAAAATCGATGATTGTAATCTGAAGGTATTATATATTCTGAAAGATCCAGTTTAGCATCTTGGTCGTGATTCACTGAGATACTGAGATAGAGAAATATGGGAAAATAACTTAAAAAAGAAACTTCTAGAATAAAATAAACTGTTACTTGATGTCACACAACAATAATATTCTATCAAGAACATGTTTATGACAATCAACAGTGTCGATAAATCCTTATTGTAATTTTGAAGATATCTATAAAATTAAATAATGGTAAGCAAAAAAAAAAAAACTAATCCATTCGATTCGAATTTCAAATCCTCTTAATTTTTCAAACTCAGATGAAAAACACCAAACCGCAAGCCCTAATTGAAGGGCTCGCCTCGGAACGTTCACAGCATAATGCATGGGTTCGTGATGGGTCGTTTTACCGTGTTCGGCCTCTCACTGAAGGCCAATGGGTCACCCGGATGTTTAAGGACACGCTGCAGGCGTCAGCAGTCGGTATTTAAGCACGGTGTTAGGTAAGTAGCATGGGTCGAAGGGCAACGTTACAGGGGTGACAGAATATGGGTGATGCCACGTAATACGTAGACACGACTTCACGAATTCATCGCCCGCGGACTTCGTGTCTGGTTGTACTGTTGACGATAGGTTGGGATCTGTCATTGTGGGATTAAAGTTTGTGAAAATTATAAGTCGATTGATTTTGTTTCCTCAATTGATTTTATTCTAGTCTTAATAGTGAAGTACTGGAGTATAATTAAGATTGATTATATTGTTATCCAATTTTTTAGGTCGAATGATGAAAGATCAGGAATTGTATTTCCATTCAATTTTTTTTTTGGCCGAACGAAATATCAGGAACTATACTCTATTCTGTTAGCCTCTGTCTGAATGCTTTTGAAAATAGAACACTGTAGATTTGATCCCAACTGCTTCACAAATCTCAATGTGAGAAAGAAAAGCCTTTCCAATTTATTGTGTGATTGAGAAAAATATATTTCATTACCGGATCTTAATTAATAGTACCGTATTATAGTATTATCTTAATTATTAGTTATTATTTATCTTTGGATTTATTCATCTACAAAACTCTACAATATTGGTTATTTTGGTATAAAATGGTTGCTATTACATTTTTTTTTGCTAATTAAGTATGTAATTCTAGTCAAATAGAGATAAAAAGTTAATTTATATATTATCAACTCTGTGAATGTTCTCGCGAAGCACTAACTAGTGGATTAAGGTGTACATTAACTATTATCCACACATAAATTTTCATTTAATAGTAATGTATTCACAACACCTTGTTTTAAACATGTTTACTCATTTTACTACCTACTGCAAACGTGAATAATTTATTATCGACTAATTTGTATATAGTTTTTCCTATGCTTATTTTTGTATACATATTCTATGTCATACATATCATACTCGATGGTGAGTTGGGGGCCATAGAATAATAATATATCTGCTTGTAATGTTGTCAGTATATTTCTCACAATATGATTTAAGGATATTCATATCAAAATATATATTGGCTCCAGCATCTTGAGGCCATCTAGCAACATCTTGCAACCTTTGTCAGGAAATGATTGCTCCCATTTTTTTATAGTAATGTATGGCGAGACTAGCTTTGCCATTCGCCTAATGTTGAGCGATACGACCTCTCACGGACAGAAGCAAAATCAAATAACACCATGAATTACAAAGCAGTGCTCGGCATTCCGATTCTCGCCATCATGAGACATACGATATTAAATCTAAGCAATTATATTTAACCCTTAGGTTTTATACATTTCTTTGCTTGACTACTTTTTAACTGACACTATATTCACAATTTAACTGTCTGTTAGCGTGTAGGTGCAACTTAGCCCGTGTCATCGATCGTGTCATCCGCGAGTGTAGCAAGAGGCGCGAACGACCAAATATCACCAGCGCATCATCTTTAATGGGTTGTGCAAATAGCTGCCACTAATATATTTTATTTATTGCTATTTGTAAATTTAAATTGATTGTATAAACTATTTATTAAACACGTTGATTAGTTTTCGTCAATATTTCTTGGGAATTAGAGAACTAATTATTTTATTGATAATTTCGAAAAATTGGCGGGTGTATTGTTACGGCATAGGACGGTCGTATATCCACAAGTTAAACATACATAAATACAGTAAAGTTGGATGATGACGATGAAAAAGGGAAGTATCTTCCTTCTTCTATCGTACTGTTGCTCACAGATTGATGCCTAGAAAATCCCTGAAAATAAGTCTAGATTTCTGCAACAGTATTTTATAACCGTATTTCGTGTCATTTTTTAAATAAATTTTAAAAGAAATACAGACACTTAAGGCAATTTCCAAATAAATTTGAAAACACAGATTTGTAATGTCTAAGTAATGTTTATACATCCAACACAAATCAACACCAAAAGACTTTCAAAAGCCCATGGCCTTTTATATCAACATTGAATACTTTTGAAAGTAAATCGGGAATATGGGGCAGATTGGCTCCGAGTGTCGTCCGGCGCTGAGTAAAAATCTCAGTTAATTGGTTGCGTGCGCGCACGAACTTCTCGGTACAAATTGACGTTAATAAACTCGTTGCCCGGATTGATTTGTTGCCTCAATAGTTTAGTGCAATCGCCTTTACTGAAAGCTTTGGCATGTTGCGACATATTGTTTTTTTTATATTTCATAAAAATACTAGTAAGAATTAATTCTTCTTATTCATTGTTATTTTTGACAGAGTAGTCGTTATCTTTTCAAGTATCAAGTATAGTGGTGGGGAATTATTTTCAAGCTATGGTTAAGCTGCGGTTTAGTGGCTTTAAGTAATGAATTAATTTATTATAATATAGAGTAGTTATTCAGAGGAAATTGATGTTACGATAAATATATCATCATAAAATATATTAAACACTCTATAAAGTAAATTTTTAAGGCATTAGTCCGGCAAACGAGCAAACAGGTCACCTGATGGTAAGTGACCACTGCCATCCATGAACAACCAAAAAGCTTGGATGTGATGCCAGTCCATCAACTTGGGAGGGAAGAGGGAAGGAAACAGGATAGAAAGAGGGAAGGCGAATTGATCATCCGGCAATCTTGCTTATCGAACGAAAAGTAACAGCAAAGCTGTCACTTCTCGTCGGCTTCCTGTGATACAGTGGTATCACCCAAGAAGAGCCTGCTTATTCATGCTGAGTCATGACTGCTAACAGCGTGTCCCTACTTTTAAATTATACATGATGAAGAAAACAATCTAATCTAAATTAAGTCTCTACTAATGATAGATGACTATAGCTGGCAGAAGTATGCTAGCCTAAACGAAACCAAATATGAACTTAAAACGTGATAGTTCCGTGAAGCATTAAGACGGATCTTCTATCATAATACACACGCCGGCAAAATTAGAGGAACACGCGTTAAATATTGAATTTCTTAGAAAATATTATTATAAC
Source organism: Hyles euphorbiae (assembly GCA_023078785.2). NCBI lineage: Eukaryota > Metazoa > Arthropoda > Insecta > Lepidoptera > Sphingidae > Hyles > Hyles euphorbiae. Next base: position 12,065,933 of record CM041046.1, read on the forward strand.
TGAATGTTTTTAATTTTTAAATATTTAAAGTGAGGCAAAATTTATAACAAATTACTATAATTGAGTTAAATATACTTTAATTAATGACGCAAATGCAATTAAACGGAAATACAGTAAAATGAAATTTCTGTATTGTCAAATGTAATCATGTATTTTAAAAAGTTACCGAAATAAGGTAAGAAAATTAATAATGCGTATTGCTACCACGGGTTCTGATAAGAGTCTGGATATGATCCTTCATGCTTTTAATGACGTCATCAATCATTTTTTGCAACAAATTTTCCCACTCTTGCACTAACATGAATTTTCATTCTTGGACGATCTTAGGGGCTTGGTTTCTTACATTTATCTTTCTTCCGATAACGTCTCATACATTCTCTATCGGATTCATGTCTGGTGATCTTGCTGGGCAATCCATTTGCGCGATTTGGGCCTGATTTAAGTAGTCGCGACCCATTTGCGCTGCGTGGGGCTGCGCATTATCAAGCATAAATAAAAAATATTCGCCTATGGATGGTGCAAAAAACAATACATGGGACTCTAAGACCTCTGAGACGTATCTATGTGCAGTTAAAGAGCCATTTTCTATAAGTATTAACTCCGTGCGTGCTTCCAAACATGTACCACCCCATACCAAAATTGACCCTCCGCCATAAGACACCTCTTTCAGTAAAGTTTGCTCGATTAGCGTTCTCCTCGATATCTCCAGATACTCTCCCTTTTTTCTATGCAATTCACACCAAAACTGCTTTCATCACTAAACAAAACTCGGCTCCACTCATCTGTCCAGTCGCGGTGTCGATGAGCAAAAGCTTATCTGGCTACTCTATATACCACCTCAAGTTTTGGAGCTTTGGGCGGAACGAAAGACTTCAGTCCAACTTAATTTAAGCGTGTTCTCACTGTACGCTTACTGATATTAACATTATGGACTTCATGTGACATGTTTCGGGTCTGAATAGCTGTTTGACGACGATTTCTCAAAGTTTGCAGTCGTATAAAACGATCATCCTGGGTACCGGTTCACCATATTCTGCTATTGGTTCACCATTTTCTGCCTTATTCTGGCCTCCGCACATAAGAGCCTATGTGCCTCTAACGTTTAACGTTGCGAAAGACGACAGATACCGACACAGCCAATGCACGACTTACTGAACCCTACCGTTGACCATTTTCAATCATTGTTACCGCTCTGGCAACTTCAGTGGAAGGTAAGCCACTCATTTTATATTCTACAAAAAAGGTACTCTAAAAATAATAACAATAAAAATATCTTAAGTCACACAAAATGAAATTAAACAAAATTTTGTGAAACCACTTGAAAGTGAAAAAATCTTAAAAATACTTAAGAGCGTATAATTAACGATAAAACTCTAAATATCCAAAAATCTTTTTGCATCATTTTGTTTTTTAAACGTGTTGAAATATTAAAACTAGGACTATTCAAACAAACAGCAAATAAGATTTAAAAAAAACTAATTTTTGTGCGTGTTCCTCTAATTGTGCCGGCGTGTGTATATGATGATTGTGATCTGAGCTACTACAAAGATTCTACCGCCACACATCAAAATAATTCTATCTGAAATGGCGGAAAAGGTTATATATTAAAATTCTACAATGTCCTTACAAATAAATACATCAGATATGACGAACGGACCATCCTGGTAATGTCCGCGTGTCAAGCAAGACGAATATGTTAATTAGCTCGGAATAACATTTAGTGTTTGATCAGTAACAATGCGGAGTCACGATTGTGTGAATGTTTCTGGCGTGGGCGTCGTGTCCGGTTGTTCTGTTCTCACATGCGCCTGTATTTGTTTATTATTTTATAATAATTAAATTGTATTAAAATATTCTGAAGAGTAGTATTAGTCATCGGTGTATAGGTTGAGGCTGTAGGTCTGATCTAGGTTAGATAAATACAGAATAACTTATGTTAATTTACCAAAGATTGGATCAGGTGAAATTGGTAAAACCAAGATGTATTAAAAATTGTTAAACGCCGTTGTTAAAGACAGTACCTCTAAAATAAACGAGCTGCTGAGCCTTTTCATGCTAAATTGTAAACACGACTTAAAAGTATTATCAATTCTAAGACAAAGTTAAAATTTAAACCTTCTGAATCTTTTCACAGCAATCTCTACATTGTATTATAAATAATCGAATTATTTCCTAAATTATATTCGATAATCAAGACATTCAAACCATGATTCATCGGTCAACGTATTGCGAAATCAAAAATGATGTCTATCTAACCAAAAGACCGTCAGTCCAATTGCATTGAAAATTATCCATTTATACAGTTACCCGCCGGTTATGCGGTATCTTCGTACTGAGTACTAATTCATCGCGACCTTTGCCCTATGGACTGCTCCAAACGTGAAGCCATGTCAAGGATTTTGCATCATTTTGACGGTGTATCGAGAGGAGCAGTATGGTACGGTGAAATTTGTCAGTAAATTGATTCTTTGGTTATGCTATGTTTATTTATGTTTGTGTATGTGTGTAGTGTGGTCTGTCTTTCTTAATAGTACGAATTTCAGGGCAAATTTCTAGCTTTTCAGAGTTAGGTACTTCATTTATTTTTAGTCAAAAGCAACGAATTTTATTACCACACGTTGCCAGGAAACTTGTCTCCCATTGACAGGAATTTCTATGTCTAAAACCGAGGCTGGGGAATTTATACTTTGTTGCGCATAAAATTACGTTGCCAATTCTAAAGTAAATAATGGTCCGTTGTAATTGAATTTGAACTAAATTCTCATCTTTAACAGCCTGAAGTTATTTTTTATTTCTATTACTGTGAATGGTGAAGCCAACATTTCATTCGCCTCATGGTGATAGGAAAAAATCATGACAAAACAGCACCATGAATTACAAAGCAATGATTGGTTTTCCCTCGCCATCCTGAGATATAAGATGTGGTCTCAATATGTCCAGTATTTGAGGCATAAATCTCTTTCGTATTACTACGTTTATTTTATCAATCTTATCCATCCAGATAAATAGTTGTATTTAACGTCACTCTGTGTCTTCCATATACAGTGCCCACAAACAAATGTGATAGCATTTGATAGATGCAATAGCAAGGCCTGGGTGTGATGTCAATCGTATATCTATCAGAATTTGTATACAATCGTTCAATGCGTTTATGGTATGGATAATGTTCACGTAATGGTATCGATGCCGGATATTGTAATATGGTTTTGCTTACTTTCTGGATCTGTTGCGTCTTAACTTCCTTAATGGAATCAGTATTTATTAATCATTATAATGCAAGGAAGAGTCATTTTGTTATTATGGAAATGACCACCTCTGATCAAGGGGTGTTAAGACTAACTTAAAAATGTGGTTTGATACAGATGTAACCTTGACCTTTCTAACTAGAAAGGTCAACGGAAACCTGCAAATACTTTCGTTGATCATACTTTTGCAATTCATCCTAAGCTTTTTTAAATGTGTATTGAAATCGAATACTAAATTGAAATAAATTTCTATAAATTTTTGCTTAAGAATTTTTTTTAAATCAATAAATTGTGAAACTTTAACGTCTTATTATCACCGTTAATTAGTATCAGTATTTATAAGATATTTATAAGTATTTATAAGTGCAAGTAAGTATTTATAAGTATTTATAAGTGCGTGGTGGCCTGTTGGTAAACGGACTAGACGCGACTGCCAACATGTTCACGGTGGTCGCGGGTTCGAATCCCAGGGCACACCTCTGACTTTTCGAAGTCATGTGTGTATTGATAGTCAATCACCACGCACTAAAACGGTGAAGGAAAACATCGTGAGGAAACCTGCATGCCATGGCGATTCATAAGAATTTCTATGGTATGTAAGTCCGCCAACCCGCACTAGGCCAGCGTGGTGGACTATATGGCCTAACCACTCTCAATCGTATTCTCGATTGTAGAGTAGGCCCGTGCCCTGCAGTGGGACGTAAATGGGCTGATACAGATACAGATTTATAAGATAAACCAAAATAAAAAAATACAAACCAACCACCAATATAAATTGACCTCTCGCGGGTCAAGTACAACAGCCTTCATCTCAATTATATCAGAATGAGGAAGCGATGCATAATGGTGCGATCACAATAACTGTCCACTGCAGGGTACCGCGGCTTTCCCAGCTTCTTTGCGCCGGCGCATTGTCTGCGCTTTTCCTCGTGAAAAACTTATTATTGCGGCGAGTTGCACCAGATTGTTAAGTATGGCTTAATTAACGGTTAAGTTGTTGGCGTTTCGGTTTAATTGTGAATTGTTTTGTTTATTCACTATGAGTTATATTTGGATGTTAGTTAAATAATGGAATTCAGCTTGGTTATGTAAGATTTTTTTAATTGCAATGTATGGTGGGACCAGCATGCCGTTCGCCTGATAGTAAGCGATACGACTGGTCATAGAAACCAAACAACACCATGAATTAAAAAGTAACGCTTAGCATCCAACTACGCTCCCAATCCTGAGACACATGAAGTTACATCTCAACATGTCTAGTTTTTGATTACAATGTCTTGAAGGACATTCGGAACTCTACATTGCATTTACACTGCTGTTTGGCGGGAATAAATGGTGACATACTTCTTCTGCGCTATTTAAACTGTGTATTGATCCGCCCATTATAAGGTGTTTTAAATTAATTCGATTATAATTACATCATCTTAACATGCAAATTATTAATTGTAATCCATACTGCAATTGGCAAAGAAAATCTCATTAAAATTGTTACTAATGCACCATTATTCGTGAGAAGGAAGCAAAAATAACTTGTCGTGATAGGGTAACAAGATATTTACTCTATTCAATACATTTCGCAAGGAACCTAGAATTGAAGGTGGCAGGGTATTGGTTTTATTGGCATAATATTATATTTTTATTTCGACATATAGGGTTCTTTATTTTATTTACCATGAGTGTGACTGATTGAGGCTGAACGTCCATTACTTGAGTGTTATATGAATAATTCAGCAAGACTCGTTGAAACAGTTTCAGGTAAAAATAAATTGTAAAACAAAGTTCATTTACCAGTCCGAATGCCACGCATTCAGTATTTATTATACGTTATTTTATTTTTTTACTAGCGGTCGGGCCCGGCTCCGCCCGGGTGCATACACGTTCTAAAATGGCGGTCAAAGTGTTTAATTCTGACTATCAGTTTAGAATATCGACTAATTGGACCACGAAAAACGAACAAAATTTCCTCGTATTTGCTAGAAATATAACTACTGCTTTCTTCCTATAGGTCATAGCGTGATGATATATAACCTATAGCCTTCCTCAATAAATGGACTACCCAACACTGAAAGAATCATTCAAATCGGACCAGTAGTTCCAGAGATTAGCGCGTTCAAACAAACAAACAAACAAACTCTGCAGCTTTATGATATTAGTATAGATATTACAGAATTTTACGTCTCCCTCCCTATCTCCACAGTGCAGCGACCTGTTAAAAGCGGCCTGTAACCAGTGGCGATCTGCAACTTTGGCAGGTAGGTAGTCCAGTGTATGTAGTCTATCTACCTGGTACTCATTTTGCTTGCCTGTATGTGGCCTACTCTCCAAAACCCATCCCGTTGGGCCCCATTGGCTGTCATTTTACGGCTGCATGACTACAATAATATTATTTCTTCACGGTACCAAAAATTCCTTTGTAGTCATCATGGCCGTAGAGCCATACTAGTGTACAAGCGCCAGTTTATCTATAACAATCGCTAGTCCGATTAAACTACAGCTTAACAGTTGCGTGCGACCGGTCCTTCTCATATCACCTTATACGTGTTGTGCGCGTAATTGTGTTCGACGAGCGCTCTTTCAACCGAAAAAACCGCCCGTCTCTCCCATTGTTCCAGCCAATTCTCCCACATTTCGCCTTTTACAGTTACACTTTAGCTTCCTTATTTACCGGCAAAAAGTCTATAAATTGAATTCCTCATATATCTTGGTGGCGGCGCGCTGGTTTCGTGCGCTTTTTCTCGCCCCGGAAAAGATGTCTTGGTGTTAGATAATACATTGTGTGGGACCTGCCCTTATTCCTAGTTTACATGTTGGTTTAATTGTTATTCGTTACAATTGGGAGTATTTGGAATAATTTTATTCACAATTTGTTTCTAAATATGTGTGTAATGAAGAATTAAAAAATGTATGATGTTTAATTTTAATTATATAATTAATAATAGTTTTATTAGCGCTGATAAGTGTTCATTTTAAGTATGATTTAGTGCATTAAACATTAATTATAAAATAAATGCTGCTATAAATGTGGTCTACAGCTTACTAAATCCTATTGACGGCGCTATTTGCAGCTATCTCTCATAGTTCGGCAGGCACGAAGGGACGTGCGCTCGTGTTCCCGAAACTGTCCGCTGAAGTCCAAATACGGCCAAAACAAAACTTTCTCGCTAATTTCCAACAGTCGTGCGATGTGAGTTCACATGAGAAACGACCACTGCATACACGTGAAACTATCAGTCAAACTACTACTTAAACATCTGCATAAGTCACGGCTCACGATTCCTGAGGAGTAACAGTTTAATAATGTCCGCGCTTGTGACCCGCCTCGACCCCGGTGAAATACGGTTGAACGGACTTGGGGCCATATTTTCCCCCATGCATCGTAGTAAAGTCGTGTCTTCCTTGGTGGAAATAAAACGCGAGGTCCATCTCTAGGGCCATCGGTGCTTCAGATGCGCTATTTCCATGTCCATTCCAAAACTACATACGTCTACTATTTTATCAATGGAATTTAAACTTTAGCACGTTAGCTTAGAGTGGGAATTTCAAGGAGCAGTAACAACACATAAGTCAGATATAAATGGGGTGTGTGGATAATGTCATGGGAAGAGCTCAATGAACGTGCGGACAGCGCGTGGACTGCCGACCGGAGTAACTCGCAGACTCGTTTTCATCATTAAGCAAATTAATTTGGTTTTTATTTCCTTAGCGATAAAGATGGAATTGATTTGATAAGATTATAGGGGAATTGAGAGAGTTCATAACCATTGCCATTGCCATGATTTTCCGTCTTTATAAATGTAAATCTGTAAATTGTCGTCGTTATGCTTCGCTACATTGTATGGTGTTATTAATTAGCATCTTGGGCGTTTGAATTGAGTTTGTGATAATGTTGTATAAACGAACGTCTTCATTAAAATTTGTGTGAAATCATCAATATTCACTATTGATGTTTTAATAGAATATTAATTCGAATAATTAAGTGATCATCTTAATATGATTTTATTTAATTTTCAGAATATTACATTTGTCTGCATGTACTGTATATTTTCATATTGTAAAAAAAAATAAGTTTTAGATATTTTTATAAAACTATTGTTAACTTATCACTCGTAGAGACACTGACCACTTCAAATCAAAGAAAAATAAACCAATTTAATTCTCAAACACATTTATTTTTAAATAGTATTTTTACAGCCAGTAAATTTGAATTTAGAACATTTACTATTTTGAAAATAGGAACTTGTATTCCAAATTCAAAAACACGGCTATAAAATACCGTGTGAGTGGTATTATCACCTCGGTAACATTACAAGCGGGTTGACGGTTGCCGGCTGGCCTTTCCCGCAGGAAGCGGCGTGGCTCACTGACCCATTGCCTCACTACGACCGTGTTCATTTGTACTCGTGTGTGTTGCAGCTACTTATTTGCTTATTGTATTGTGGGAACGTTAGCTTTTGGCTAGATGCTGAATGAATGAGCTGTAAATCATGAATTTGGTTCCTACTTGAGATGGTCGTCCTTATTATATAGGTTTATGGGATTGTCAGATAAATTTATAAGCACCACATTTATTTGGAATATTTAGTCAGAGTCTACTTCATTTAGGGTAAGTTAGATGTTACCCTACATTTATTTAATACTTTTAGATGGGCGGATTCTTTAGATAATTGGGATATGATTCACTGTTATTTGAATTCAATGTTGTAAGAACACAATGTTGTTCCTACTATGTTAGTTCGTAAAAGGGTATTGTAATGAGGGAGTGCAACTTTTAAATTTAGAATAAAAATAATATTTTTTACAATGTCGCAACCTCGCATTCTAAATTTAAAGCGAATCAGTATAATTTATGATCTTTGCCGTTTGAATTTACAACGCTTCGTAATCCGTCAGTTTTGGCGCCAATTTAAGGTATCATAAGTACAATCGTTGCGCATCATCGATAAATTCCTCCATAAATCAATGGCAACAGGAATGCCGTGATGCGCGCATCCAGCAATAATTACCTTTAACCTTATTTTGGCATTTTGCTGTGTCGCAAACGGCCCTGAATGTACCGAGGAGATGCGGGCTATCTGTGTTTCATCGACCGTAGCTGTGAAATGTTTCCAAGCACTACATTTAGAACGCTCTTTTCTTCCAGCGAAAATGTCTAGGAGCAACTATTCAGCCTTTTGTTTTGTTGAATTTTAAAACGTCGTTTGTGTTGATCCGTGTTGCAGTAATGGACATAAACGTGTATGTATACCTTTGTTTTTAGTTTGCTTAATTTTTCTAACGATTATCCACACATAACTTGAAATATTCCGTAATTATATTAAATATCTGTAATATAACATACTTTTAACAATAGTAATACTTATTACCATCTTACCCTAAATAAAACCACGTAATCGATCAAATCGATACATCGATTCACATTAAACAATTTAAACTCGTCTACATTACGCAACATAGATCTGTTCTCAAAAAGTTTATCTAACAATGGCATCAAAACAAAGTCAAAAGTTAGCGACCTTTGTTCCGTTTTTAATATTCGGTGTTGCGAGATGGATGCGAATATGGCAATAATTCGAGAATTGTAATTGTTTGCCGTTTGTGCCGTGTCCGCCTGTCAATCAAATCACTTTCGACTATTGTGGTCTACATTGGCCTCTCGAGATTATGCGGTAGGGAACCAATGAGGTTTGTTCGCTTTTTGTTTATTTTTTACAATGGTCAATTTGGTAATGGTGTTTTCTGTTAGGAGTAAAATAAAATAGGATTTAATATTTTAATTTTGGGTTAATTTTACACCAACTGAGAGTGGTTAGGCCGTATAGTCCATCACGCTGGCCTATTGGTTGGCGGACTTTTCATACTATAGAAATTCATACAAATCACAATGGTATGCAGGTTTCTTCATGATGTTTTTCTTTTATAATGCGTAGTGATTGATTATCACTAACTTATTGTAGTCTCTTAATACTTCTCAGCCCAATCCAAGGAGTAGAAGACTGGGTTGGTTGACTTGGATTGTACACAATAGTTTTACAATCTCCTGTTTTCCGTGTAGCCAATATTTTTACAATCTCCTGTATAGCCAATATAAAGACTCAGAACTGCGTCCATATTGCATGATGTGAACGCATTCCCGGCGTTTGTCACTGGGACACGGGGAGGGCGGCAAAATGCTAAACGTGACCGATGGGCTGAGCGAGTTGCTCAAGCCTTGTTAGCCTGCTCGCCGTCTGTCTGCTGACACTATGTGTGCAAGGTTACTTGGTGCGAGCTTGGTGGTCTAGATATATTGGTACATGGATCTATATTTTTAATTCAGTGAATGGCGAGACGAGCATTCGCCTGATGGTAAGCTTTACCACTCGTGAACAGTGGCAAAACCAAACACCTTAAATTACAAATGCACTGCTTGGCATTCCACTGCGCTCGCCATCCTGAGACATGGGATTTTAAGTCCCAATAGGTCCAGTAGTTACTCTAGCTCATTTGCATTGAGATCATAGTAAATGATGATGGTAAACTATTATTAACGATGATGAATACACAGTGATGCAAGTATGTAGCATTTTGGAGTCAGAGTATATAACGATTTTGACCAAGCTAGTATAATTGTCTTGTTACATTACTTGCATTTTGCTGCGCATGTTATCATTTCCATAGGCCACCTCGACAAGCCAGTTTTAAAAATAAAGAATAGATAGCAATTTTTAGGTGATTTCCAACTATTTAAAAACACATGAGTGTATGAGCTTCAATCTTTCGATTTATGTATGTTTCTGTGTATGATGCTTGCTTTCAAATTCGATAATTGGAGCACATTAAAAATATTTAGTTACAACACATAAGGCCGATGATATCGTGTCAGTCTTATTTCATATAGATCTATAAAATATTGCATTGACGTATAAGTATCTAAAGTTTCACAATTATTTCAGCTTTTGTTTCCAATTAACCTCTCGACTCATCAACTCAACTTGAACAAAAATCTAAATACCGTTTTAGCGCATCTAATAGATGAGTAGCTAGGTTCGGTTCTCCGTGAGAGCGGGCTGCTGACGGACGTCACGACCGCGCCACACGAGCGTGTGCCCCCGCCCTTCGCCCCCCGGCCTTCGCCCCTCCACACTAACCTACATACTGCCCTGGCAATTACGTAGTGGGAATTGGCGAATTGATGTTTTTACTTTTTGCTACCGTTTCAGTATTGTGACTGAAAAGTCCTGGATTTTGATAAGTCACGATTCCATATGTGTGTAGATGCAATGTGGGCTACATTGCACGCCAAATTGGCAAAATTAAATGCCTGATGCTTTCAGTACGGTTTAGCAATATTTCGTTAATTCTTGTTAATTTAGAAACAAAGCAACTATACTGAATCTGATGGAAACTTCTAGCCGTCTAAAAAAGTCTAACTGATGATAGACCTTTTTTATTAGACTTAATTATGTAGCATATATAGCATCATCATCAGCCTGTTGCAGTCCACTGCTGGACATAGGCCTCTTCCAAGTTACGCCATAGAGCCCAGCCTGGTGCTTTATGCATCCAGTTGTCCATCCAGTCTATAGCAACTGTTAGAAAATAATCTGCTGTGATTGAATGATTCATTTTTATTTCCTGCTCTCCCTTTAAATTTATAACTACGCGTGCTGGCTACCTGAGCCATATTCTCATAGCCTCATCCATCTCAGCCTGGCCAAAGAGACTCTCAAAATATATCTGTTACCAAAATGTGTAAAGCATGTAAACTATTTCATTTAAAAATCAGTTTCCTGACTTAGGTGTCTCTTGGTTATAATCTTGGGTCCTTTCGTGTTAGTGAAGAGACTACTAAATAGGCTGGCATTATTACCAGACTGCCATTTGTACTTTGTAGTTGCTGTCTTTCGTTATTGTGTATAATACATATTTTTTTCAAATAATAAGCGATAAATTTCCTTCTCGAATCTATAATTACTCTGTACAGCATTGCATTTAGCACGAACCATAGTAAAAAAACTGAATATATACGATCTGTTTGCTACTATGAAATATTAATACATATACGTATTACGTAAAGATTATTATCCACATTTGTTTAAACGCACACATTTACAGATATACACACATTTACACATATTTTTCATTATACACATTATTGATACACATACACATAATATTGATACATACGTATATCTGTGATTTCCCAACGGCATAAATTAGGTAATGTATGGAAGGATGGTACGCGTGAGAGCGTCCGACCGTCCGGCACGATCTCCATACACGAACCGAGCGGCAGGCGGGGTACCTACACTATGCTAGCATTACTTTATTACCTCAAGTTTATACGAAATCTTGCTTGTGATGCTGTTTGGATATTTTAGAAGACGAGTGATGATATGAAATAGGCAATATAAGCATTATAAATTGTTGGATATATTGGCCAATATAAGTAATCGCTATCACCTCTCCTTATCAAATAGTGATGTGCATCTATTTATTGCTCAGTTTTTAGGTTCTCTTGAGCGCCAGTGATGACTTAAAATAAGAATACAAAAGTAACACAGTTTACATTAAGACTGACCTGACCTGTATTAGGAGTATCGGTACAAACAGGCGCCATCAGTCAGATTCTATCTAGATTATGGAGTATTGACATTTTCATTTAAATGCATACCAGGTTTTCATTTGAAAGAAAGAAAAACATAACAATTTATTGGTCACGGACGCAATGCACACAACGTGGATCATATAAAAAATCAATATGATATATAAAAAAAAAAAACAAAAAAAACATGGCTGGTAGTGCCTGTGACCGATAGGTGTCCACTCAGCAAATGTTATGATGTGGTGCAAACCACAACACAACGCTGATTTTCAGTGGACACCTTAAGTGTGATTTGGTATTTCGGAGTTTGTTTTCCAGACTTCTATTCCTACAAAGTCCATCTAATTCCAAATTTAAAAATTCAAAACCGCGAAATGTTCGATTGTGAAACTGCGTAAACACTACATCATAGAGGCCTATTCTAATAACCACGCGATTTACGCAAAGGGCAGTTGTACACGACGCAATCGGCGGCGAGCGAACAACGCGCTATAAACGCTCGAACGCGGCGGTTTACGAGCGTTTTCGCTTTCGCGCCATTTGCAATAAATCAGCGACGCCACCGAGTGGGCGACGGGTACTGCGCCCCGCGTGTCACACCGAATCATGGTCACACATCCGCGTCGCACACTGGCGGTTTCCGCAGCCATGTGTTACTTTATTTTATACTAGCAGTCCGACCCGGGGGATTACTCTATGAAATGATACTCCGATGTTCGAATGTTCGACGTCCAGAGTAAGATATAAGTTTTCCACTTCTAAAAATCAACACTATTCTCTATGATACTTATTATTTTCTCCGAACTTAGTCTATGGTTGCGGCATATGATAGAGGATTCCACCATTTTGTGGAGTATCTAGGCAAATTAGTGAAGTTTTACGTACAGCGGCCGAACATTTGAAGTTCATATCGTTTCATAGAGTAACCCCCCAGGGTTCGCCCGGATCCAGTCCACATTAGACATATGTTATTTCGCGTACTATTTTACATTTGAACTATACATGATTGACGTCTATTATACTGCTTTCTCTATTCCATGACTCAAGACATGCAGTTTCGTCCTCTTATATCCCATTTCATCAGCACTATATTCTATCCTATTCCATCCATTTTAGTTCAAAAGAGTAATAAATACACTTATTAGAATTTCTTGCCCAAGAGAACACCAAATTTTCCAGGCTAAAAAGCAGCCTATGAGTTAATCCTAGGTATCATTATGGTTCAGGCAATGTATTACTCTTTACCGCTAATATGGGTTATAGTATTTTTGTCCAATGCATATTTATTAAAATCTGATATGACACAGTGGATATAATTTGGAAGCAGTATTCTTATGAACTACGCTTTCCTAAGCCATTATCGTTCATTTTCCCCTATCGTGTACCTTGGTGGCTATCCAGCCGAATATTATATTCCAACCATTCGCTGTAGTAATTCCGATAATTTTCATCCACAGAAGGACAATAACGCAATGCATTAACAATAATGCCGCTATTTAGTTTTTGTCTTCTGTGAGATAGAGCACTTTGGACGAGCTAACCATATCAATTCTGCTAGTAGTTTTATGTGTATAGTTTTTACGGTTAACTGCAGTTTTTAATATACTATTCAAATTCATATTCAAAACATTTAGTGTGGACATGGGCACATATGATGTTATACAAGCTTTTAGTTTGAGCAGCTATGACAATAATTTAAAATATAATTACAAGGAATAAACCATAACCTAATAATTAAAATACGAAGAGAATATACGATTATTCGAACCTATTATTCTATTGAGTGTGTGGTGGCCTGTTGGTAAACGGACTAGACGCGGCTGCCAACATGTTCACGGTGGTTGCGGGTTCGAATCCCAGGGCACACCTCTGACTTTTCGGAGTCATGTGTGTACTGATAGTCAATCACCACGCACTAAATCGGTGAAGGAAAACATCGTGAGGAAACCTGCATGCCATAGCGATTCATGAGAATTTCTATGGTATGTAAGTCCGCCAACCCGCACTAGGCCAGCGTGGTGGACTATATGGCCTAACCACTCTCAATCGTATTCTCGATTGTAGAGTAGGCCCGTGCCCTGCAGTGGGACGTATATGGGCTGATACAGATACAGATTCTATTTATTTTATATTTGCTAGGAAAAATTTAAATATATGTCCAATACACAGCGTTTTCCCGCCCGTCTGCGCGCTTTGAATAACGGGACAAATTTCACTACGGCGCCGTCGGTCGTACATCTATTTGCCATTTTACAGCCAATGCGTCGTGTAAACGTCTCAATTTAGTCCAACTCAATAGGACTTTATCAGGCCCGTATAAACACTAGACTTCATATTGCGTAAAGCCTATGTCTAGATAACCTTACGACCTCTGCAGGTTTTACAGCCATTTAATGCGACGTGGAATATATATGGGCTGTGAAATCATGTGTAAATTGAATTAATTATACATTGACAATCTATTTAGCGAAATGTCGGATGCCCCTCATACCAGGGAGACAGACGACCTGGCTTAAGTTGCAGGAAGTCGAAGGCATCGTCGGATGCAGGCTCCTTTATCAGATCGATGTGCAGATCATTGGGGGGATCATTCCTGTTGTTGAGATGATGATGATGATAATGAATCTATTTTTTGTGAACATCATTGGTTTCCTCATTTGTTTAGAAGAAGCATGCATGTATTTTGTGACATCCTGAATTCAATCTTTCACTTACTTGTGCAATTTACTATTCGACAATTCTCTTATTAGTTGCCTGGGATTGGTATGATAGGCTCAACTCTTATCATCTCTTTGGACAGAAACAGTCTCGCCGAAATTTTCCATCTAAAGGCATTTCCACTAAACACCATCAGCAATCCATATAATATTATGACAGACAGTTTCACGGGTTTTGTAGGGTATGGTAGTCACTGTCGATCAAGAGAGCTGTTTGTTGGCTTTGTTTACCGTCTGCGTTCAAAAACTATATATGGCCATTAAAAATATAAGTATATTTCCTCCCATTCCGCGCTGGATAAACTGCGCGCAATTTACGTTTCATAAACAACATTTAAGCGCCACACAGGCCAACAATGCTACGCCCGTCCGAAAACAAATGGACAATAGTAAATTAGCGACGGGGCAATTTGTGGGTAAGGTACACCATAACTGGTTATCAAGGAGTCATACGTTTTCATTAGACCAGGCCACGCATGCGCACGTTTATGGTGATTCTGCTCGGAATCTAACGTATTTGTGACCATAAATCTGAGGAATTATGAATAAAGGCGGTTGTGTTTGGATTGTTTAGTTGAGCTTTATGATATAGAAAACCAGAAAGCTCGTCTGCTTTGGTACCTATACCATATTCACATTCAAACTCCTAAGTTTGAATGTGAAGCGTGTAACTTGGGAGCTCGATATAGAGTTTTTTTTCATATATTTTTTGGCGGCGTGTTTTGTTTCTTTAACTTAACTAGAAATTTTATTTTAATGCAAATTTAAACTGATTTAATTACATTAAAAATAGTCGTAATTAGTGGTTAAAAGTTAGCGGAAGAATAGCTATGAGTAAACCTCAGAATTAGTTAACAAAGTTCCTTGACATAATACAGTAAACAGCAGAATTTAAAAAAAAAACCACAACCCATGTGTCTAGACTTTACAAGTACCACTTTCGTCCAAAACTGATTAATAAAACAGCTATCTCGATCGGTTATTGATAATGACGGATGACCGGCGCACAGCCAAGCAGATTACGCGGCTTACCCGCACTTGCTGGTTCGCTGCTCGCTTTATTGAAATTATTTTTGGCGTTGACCCTCGCGATTTGGTTATCTTTGTGACGTTGTTAATTGGTGGTATTGTTGGTTAATAAAAAGCTTAAGTATTATCTGTTTAGAGATGACTTTCCTACGTACGTTCGAGAGTGTATGTGTAAGAAAATTAATGAACAATATATGTACTTCCGATCGTAGTCTAGGCTATGAATGTTATAGAAGAGCTAAGGTGTATTTTCGGTTCAAAATCCAAATGTGAAGATAAATATTATGATTCAGAAATTCATTGATCACACAAACGTACTCTTCAAAGTCAGTAACCAATGCGCTTTTCTTTTGAAAAGCAACAGCTCTGAACTACGAATAAGAAAACATTTCTTCCAATTTGATCTAAAACATTCTTATTAGATTATTTTCCAATTAGACAGCTTCCATATTTCGGATATCCATAACCTTATAATTAACATTTTATTTACGGCATTTAAATCTTTAATCGAACACAACCATTATGAGCAAATGTCAAGTACCTACTCCATGGTTCAAACCGCAAAAGCCAGAGGTATCAGCTTACCGAATATTACTTACCTATTCATAATTTCCTCCAATAGTATTAACGAGGAACGTGCATAAAACGGAGTTGCGTGGCTTACAAACCCTTGGGCATTTGTATTGCTTTGCCCTGTAACCCCTAAATATTGGCCATACGTCATGATGAAACCTTTTGGTAATCAAATCTGTTTGTGGCATGAGAAAATTGTTTTGACTAACAATACTACTCTTTATTCAGAGTTAAATAATATACTTTTAGTTTACATTGGAACTAAATGGATGATGCAGAATAGTTCTTAAGTACCGGCTTTGAATGACGGAAGTCCAATTAGAAAGTGGGCGAGAGGACCTCACAGAAGTCGCAGAAAACATGACTGTACTTTGAACCTTTTTAAACTTTGAAGTTATCCTAAGCTACATTGAATTATCTTTCTTTCTTAGTTCAAAATGCTGAGCGCTGTATTCTTTACTCTAAATTGTAATATCTAAACCAAATTACTTTTACTCCTTAGCCAATAAATAAAATAACATATCACACCAAATGCCTATCATGTAACTTCCAATGACATAACATCCCGCCCACAATTGCCATAACATGATACAGGCTAATAAAAAATTATACGTGATGTCCTGTCCCGCAATATGACGTGCCGGGCCGGCCAGTGTCGCACAACAATTGTTGCCAATAGGGTAATTGGCGGCCACCGCGCGCCAATGGTCGCACCATTATGTTCGTGCAGTTGGGACCATGAGTTTCAACCGATTATACATATTCATTTTATGCGTGCAGATCAATAAACTAAAAATTTTACAGATTTTTAGTTTAATATTTCTACTTTAATTATTTTGTGATTCAGTTTAAAAACATAAATATTTATATGTTAAAATTGTGTTGCGCAGATTGGAAGTAAAAGAGCGAAAAAAGAAAAAAAGATGATGTTATAAAATGACTAAGTGTTTTCAGAGGGTTGAAAATTAACAATAGAAAATGTAACTCGAAATATACATGTAACTTATAATACAATCCGAAATGTAACAACTCAATGTTAAAAGTACGATAAATTATTTCTAATTTTAAATTGCTCAACCAAATTTTTACTAAACCTGACAAGCTATTTAATATATAAATATTATACATTACTAAATCTAATGGAGAAAATTATTATCTCTTAATAATAATTTGTCTACTAACCATTGAATCCAATGAACTGATTTAGAAATTTCAAAACATACGACCCCATTATATTGTCCCGCATTGTAGCAGGCCACGCAACATTATCAGGATGTCCCGTGGAAGCGACGGGTGTCGAGTGTGTCGGCTCACGTGGCCTGAACACGTTCACACCTCGGACACCAGGTCATATTGGTAACTCATCGTTTTTGATATGACTAGATATGTTGCGCAGTTGGTCATCATTGGAAATCAACGTCTAGATATATGTCGAAGGCATGAGATTGGTGAGTGGTGAATTGTGCATGTTAAATGGGGCTTAATAAATTAGTATTTCCTAGAATTGCTATACGCTATATTGCTATATGAATAGTTATATAGTTTTTATGAATGGATGTGGTAACGTCAAACCAAAAAGACTGCTCGCCAGATTGTAAATTTTATGTTCAAAAAAGTAATATATGTTCTTATTGGAATCGAATTGAGCTTTTTTTATAGGGGATGACAGATCAGTGTGATTAAAACTATCGGTATTTAGTCGCAAGTTCAAATCAATGGCTCACCACTGACTGGTCGATGTAACGTGGGTATTTTTAATGAATTTGCCAGTTACATTAAGGATGATAAACAATATTGTGAGATTACCTGTCTCACTGTTTTGCTACGAGGCAGGTGCTTAAAAATGATAACCCAAAAGATTCTGATAGCAAAGCTTGAAAGTCAATATGAAACTATAATTGGTGTAGTAGGTAACAGTAGTTTGTGTAGTAAAAAGTAACGCAGAAGATTGGGTTATAATAGACAATCAGTCATTGTTCTGTTGCGAGCATCGATTTGATGTAAAAAACCCTTTCAAGTAAAATATTATTTACGGATTTTATCGCGGATTTGCTTATGTTTAATTTTTTTTGTGCGTGAGTCCGCCTCATCACCACGAATTCTGTAACGTAATCGAAACGTAGGGAAGTTAAAAAAATAATCCGCAATAAAATCCGTTTATAATAGTTTTATTTTAATGCGTTACGTTCGTGTAAATCCAAGGAACCATTAATAAAACCCCTGCCAAATACTAATCTACTGAATCAAATCTGAACTATACAAAGTACCTCGGTAGGAATTTCAAAAGATCTTTATCACTTGAAATACCATCTACAAGATATTCGGTCACAACCTTTGGTGGATCCACTCAGCATGGATATCGGTCAAGGCGTCCAGCCGATACCAGATAATGAGTTAATCCAACCCACGCCCCTCATTGTTCTGAGTCCGTCGGTCCATACTCGCATTTACATTTTAATATGAATATTATTTACTAATCAATTGCGTACAACTAATTCAATAATTGGCAAGCGATTTTGAACTCTATTGCGATAAAATAAGAGATATCTAAAATATGATGGTGGTAAATAAAATTTTGCCAGATATGTACAAATGGGCTCATTGTCAGCCGAACAAATTTGCATGAGATACGAAAGTAAAATCGCTATGGAGATGCGTTGGATGATTTGTAAGCGTTACTATTATTGTTAGGTGCGTTATATTGTTTAAACAATAACATTTCGTTGATGATATTAAATGTTTATTTCGTCATCTTGAGTCAGTCATTCTATTGCCATTATGATGGGATCGCTGTGATAAGAGGGTAGTGCTCTTAAATATGATAGAGTATGACCCATTTTTGTATTGTCCTTAAAGTGCCTGATTATATTATAATGTGCTAGAGTTTTCCCTACTGCTTCTCTCCTATAGGTCTTTTCTAGATAAATGACCTATCCCAACACAAAAATATTTTATCAATTCGAACCAGTATTTCCTGAGATTACAGGTAACAAACAAACAAACTCTTCAGCTTTATACATAATATATTAGTATATATAAGTGTATTTCCGTATAAATGTAAGAAGTAGATTGGCCTACTAAAGCTACTGTCTCCTAGTAAATCGAAGTGAAATGTTAGCCTGACATATTAGGAGGCATTCAGTAAGATGACAAAATGTCCAATTAACCAATTTTTTCTCCAATCCCTTTCCAGACATTCTAACTCTACTTTCCATTACTATTATCAAAGGATATACTCATCAAATCAATGTACCCTAATCTATAAAAAAGAACAATCGGCATTGTCTTAACCTCTTCTATCATTACACAATGAAAACAAACCATTATCCCAATTAGAAATCTGAATTCCAATTAGAAATGCATAGTTATTGTAGGGTGTATTGAATCATATCGGATAGTATTAATAAATTGCGCTTCGCTCGTCCGTCCACCTACGCGTAGGTTTTGCAATGCATCTATTAAATTTTGATAGATCCGCGATTGTGACTCACCGAGCCGCTACAGCGATGCGCCCGCGCATTTCCGTCTAAACTATCGCTTTTGAATTATATAGTGTTATATTGTAGAAAGGGCTTTACAGAAAATGTATTTTGATCAGACAGTTTGACGTTGCTGGTTAAGGAAAGTGGTTTTGATATGCTAGTTGCGGATTAAGACATTCTAATGGATAATTTGGGCGGTCTGATTTTAATAACCGCCTATTATGAACTATACCAGTTACCACCTAAGGAATGGTGTAGCGAACACGTTAAACTGACGTTAAAAATATATTTTAATGTAACGTTTTAGCTTTTAATCTTATATTAATTCACTTTTAGATTCGGTAGTAATACTTCTAGTATAACTTGGTTATAACTATTATCGAATGAAATAAATTTTATTAATTTAGAGTAACAATGTTAAAACAATTTCAATAAAAATGTGTTTAATTGAGGATTTTTTCAAAACAGTCATAGTATTTTGCATGTCATTTCATTCACCATTTATTAACTTCTAATGAAATGTACCTGATCGATACTTCGTATTTAATAACTAATATACGCCATATAATTTGTGTAATAATATCGGCCCACACATAGACTTTAATAGGTCTTTTTGCAGCCGCGACCATGAACTGTCACCCACTGCCCACTGATTTAATTAACTAATCATACACTCATATGTACTTAATGTCCTTGACCCTAATTTCTGGAGGTTCGATATAACTATTAAGTCAATGGGGTGTTCAGTTGTATGAGTGATAGACATTGAGTATAATTACTTTATTTTTAGTTTTACTGTAGGTGCTTAAAGCTACTCTACAAATAGTTTGGGCTGTCTAACTGGAGTTGGTGTAATTTCAACAGGTTTTGACCTAAACAGACGACACCAGGTTCTTGGTATTTTATACGAAATAAATTATATTTCAACGCTTGATGTAAATGACAATTTTTCAATTGAATTTTTCGACATTACAAAAAAAAAACAAGTATTCGGATCAGGAATAAAAAGATAAGAGTAAGTAGACATGTGCTAAACATATATAGGTTAGTTAGGTAAATGAAATTAGCCGTCAAAAAAAACCTTTAGTTCTGTTTCCTTCTAATAAGCGAACCATCCGCCATGTTCAATCAAAACTGATTTGCAGTATTAATACTCCAATATTTGTATTTACAATTACACAATTACAATCCTCATCAATTATACAAAAATATACCGAACAGTAAATTTGATATATCACGTAAAAAACTCTAGAATAACGGTACTGAACCATTATTTGTACGAAACCTATAAAAAGTACAAAACATCTGCGTGCGCATTGCTTTCCGCGCATATTCAAAAACATTTTTTATTGGACAATAAAGGTAACTTGACTACCGCACTATCGGATGACGTATCGGCTCTATTGAACTATTGGTATTTTTGGGAGAATATTTTAATAATATTTTTTATTATGAATGACAATGGAGTGGTGACCAATAGAAGAACTGCGATTCAGAGAAATTACTAGAGAACATTGGTGTTAGAAACTGATCCAAGTTTGAAATAAATCCAGTGAATTATGTTGCGTTCTTTTAAGACTCCTTATTAAATCACCTCTCTTTTTATTGGACTTGGGATTATAATCATTATCTGAGTTATGCTGATTGCCCAAGTTGTCATTACCATCTCCAGAAATGGGAAGTACATTGTTCGACAAACTTCTCCCCTCTCCCCCTGCCTGGAAGCATTACCACAGTGACCTGTTGACAGCAGTCTGCTTCCAACTTCCTGCAATGTTTTATACTATTTTATAACTTTAATGCAATATCCAAAGCCTTGTTCTTTTATCTTCTTTGCAACACTCTAGATAGTGTAGTGTTACAAAATATTCGTTTAGGAAAGCGATTCATTTAGGAAACAAGAGTCTGAAACTTTTATAGAATCTGTTGATTTCGTTTAAAATACCTATTATTACAGCCGGCTGTCTGCCTACCGCTATTCCAAGGACAGCCCTATCTCCTGAAATTATTTTTCTATACAATCTTAAAATGTAAAGCAATCTAAAAATCTTGACTAACTATATAAACAATACATCTGGATTACAAAAATTAAGCTCAGATTAATTATGCAGATGTACCACCGTGGGAAATATGACCGAAATTAATTTGCAACAATACGTTGCATATTTGCTACCGCTGTCCTCACCTTAAAAAAATCACGGACGTGTGGGGTGCGCGTTTTTTCAAAGCCACCCCACAGTTTTTTACTTATTCAAATTGCAAGGTAACTGTACCCCTCAAGTTTTTTTCCAAACAATAGTTTCTTTTCTTTGACCGTGTAATTTATTTTTTTAACGGTCCACGGTAGGAATGGCCCCGGGTCATAGTTGAGTCTCACGTTCTCATGATGTTTTTTAATGGAATATTTTATCATTTCGCACATCTGCCGCGGCCAATATCTTCGGTAAAAAGATGCGTTTTATTCGCGTGGGAATGTGTTTGCGAAGTCCTGTTTATTTTGAGGATTACTTCAAGTTTATTTTCGGTAAAAAAATTGCTTGTATTGTTGCAGCTTATGGAATATTCTATCTCTGTGTCTGTCCGTTTGTTGGTATATTAGGTAACAAGCAGGGATCAACAAACCAGAATTGAAGCATGTTCTTAGCATATAATTCGTTACCGTGGGTATGCTTAAGCATTAGTAGTGTCCCGCTAAAATTAGTTTACTGGCTTTCTTTAATCAGGTAAAATAAATCTTCCCTTAGTGGGCGAAAGAGAGAATATTAAATAAACTCTAGCTGCGCAAAATTGGTTCAAACAACCAGTATTCTACATAAGCTAGAACATTCCGTTCAAGCCTAGACTAACAGGGCACATTTACCGCA
The DNA here is from genome assembly GCA_023078785.2 of Hyles euphorbiae. NCBI lineage: Eukaryota > Metazoa > Arthropoda > Insecta > Lepidoptera > Sphingidae > Hyles > Hyles euphorbiae. The sequence goes on from CM041046.1 coordinate 12,088,427, forward strand.
AAATAACTAAGTCAAAGAAGCACTATCAGTTCGCAAATGCTTATAATGGACTAATATACCGCGAGACCCCGCGGCGGGCGCGGCTAAAACAAAAACGCATTGTCCCATGACGTCACGCCGATAACTCATTTACGACTACCCGCATGTGCTGGAAAGAGGACAATATGAGGACAATCGATAATGCTAAACGAACTCGAACACGTGTGTCGCGGACTGTGCGTTTCCCATTGTTTTTGTTTTACTTTGAACGTGTTTAGTCGATCGGTTTTATCCTCACGTTTATGCCGGTGACAATTTATTGATGGTGAATATTTGAGCGCTGGGATTTCGATTGGTCTACTTAAGTTAAGTTAAATGTCACAAAGATTTACCTATCTCGCCGGTGTAATAAAAAATAGTGGACGATCTTCATTTGTATAAGTAATCAACTCTTTTTTTGTTGTTGTTGCCTATATAGGCAGACGAGCTAGCGGCTACAGCTGCTCATGGACCTGTAGTGACAGGGGACCAGCACAACAAAGTAGTTAAAGACGCTGCGAACCTTAAGGAGAGTAGTCTCTTTTTCGACCATAGAGTACTTACCAGTTAGTACCAGGGTATAAAAAAAGTACTAGTAATTTTCATATCCACCTCGTTGAGTCCCAAAAAGCCTCAACAGATTCCTTAAAAAACTTAAATAAATACAGAAAAAGCTTTAACCTAAATCAACAAACTGATTCTTTAAAGTGTATAGAAGTGCATCCAAGTTCTGTTTGATAGGTGAATGTAGATTACTTAGAGCGCTACTATTGTGGCTTCCAGCTATGATGCCTTTCAAATATTTCCGATAATTGCTATTGAATTCTGTTGGACTGTACTTGATCTTTTATCTAATTTTGTAATGTTAAACATTGTAGAACAATAAATACGCAAAGCTGATGCATTTGAATTTAGATTTATGTGATGGCAACTCCAAGAAATATGAAATAGTAACGAAATCTACATTTCAATGATTTTTAATGGGTATTTTATAAATAAAATAAATAAATAAATACACCAATAGTCTCATATACAGTCTTGATCCCACACTAAGATCTAGTCTTGTGTCATGGGTACCAGGAATTACGAGAGATTTTCAAGTCTCACAAATACCCAGAGCTGCGTCAAATATTTGTGGGCCACACGAACTTTTGTCTCGGTGCGGGGATCGAACCCGCGACGTGTTATTTAACAGTCGGCGTCTAACCACCTGCGCCACAGAGGCTGTTTTATCTACGCTCTATTGAGTTACCTATACATTTTCAATTATATGATAATTATTAAAATTTAATGTATATTTTTAAAGAGGCAATATGTCTAGGGATTGATTACCTATGTACATATACTCGCGCCTTTTTCCCAGAAGGAGTAGACATAGGTGCAACCAGGACCACATCCTACCACGTAATAGGGGGCGATCCTATCACCATATCGGGCGCAAAAATATTGTACACTTTGTCTGACCGCGTATTCGAACTCGAGACCTCAGCATTGTAATAGTACCGCAGTACAACTGCTCAATCGAGGCTAAAATCCAGGCTTTACTTTTTAATAGGTTTTTCAAGGAGCCACCATTTTGTTAAAAACAATCCTAATGAGCTCGCCAAGCTTTGATTTTAAAGATCTCGTCACCTATTTAACATTATAAATATTAACTCTACGAAAATACGTAATTCTTTTTTCTTAGCTATATCTTTCGCTAAATTTTAAGGCGAAAAAACCCTCAGCGTAAAATTAAAAAATCTACAATGCCTTTATATTTCTTGAATGAAAAGATTCGTGAGTGACAATGGGACAGGCCGGGTTTACACATGTCTATCGAATCGAGAAGCCAACTCCAAAGGATTAACTATTCCATCCTGTCGAATTCTGTTTTATATCTCCTATACTTCGGCCCGCTACTGATTTTTGGGGTTCAGTGTATATTAACTGTGTTAGTGACCAACAATTTAATACTAAAAAATGAATTATTGAAAAAAACTATATAAGATATACAAAACTAAACTATTTTAAATGGCAGTAATAATTGGTACAAATATACCATTTAAAAATATCACAGTATTACTTGACTTGTCTCACACTTAGCAATTGTATTGTTAGGAATCGATATTGTTTTTCTGGACTACATGGCCTAACCACTCTCAATCATACTTTTGATTGTAGACGAGGCCCGAGCCTTGCAGTGGGACGTATATGGGCTGATAAACATACAGAACAAAAATAGAAATTAAATCAGCAACTGCGGAACCTCAATCTAAAATCTCAGTTCACTCCACCGGACGTTTTAATTTTTTTGCTGACACCACCTGGTCGCACATTTTTTTAGCAACGTCATGTATAGATAAAGTCAGCGGATTGCGAAGATAAAAAATGCTTTGAGACCGCGTAGGGAAGGGTGCTTGTCCACAGCGGGCACTATCAAAAAGGGTGCAGATTTTAAATTGAATTTGATAAGTAGCCTTTGTGAAGGAGCCGACCTCAAAAAAATGGACGCTGTGATTTGTGCGCACCGAGATAAGATAGCGTATTGTTTGAATTGAAGCTTCTATGGGCATTGTCATATTTTCGTTATATCGGTTTGATATAAAATATTTTGATATGAATTATTGTATGTTGTTTTGTAATTTACGCTATGTAGATGATGATGCATTATTGACTGTCTTTTAATCTCGAATTAGCAGCGCCTTAAAAAATAAAAAATATTTTTCGAGCGTACCTACCTATCTGGAAAAATAGTATTTTTTCTAAAGTGTCTTAGGATACTTTTCATAACCCAATCTGAAATTTCAATCATAGCTTGCCCACTCAGCAAAAAAATAAAAATATTTTCTCTCTCCATTCTCAGAATGAAATATTGTATTTCTTGAATAGTGTCTAATTTCAATAATAATTCCTTCGAAAAGCTTAATCATCGTGCGAATTTAAATATTCAATGCATTAGCTACGTAACGGACGTTAGGCAAACAACAGCCCTGACCCCACGGGTTAAAACGACCCCAGAGTTTTTTCTAACCCTTTATGCATATTGTGTCAAAGCCGTGCAGTGTTACAAGTCATATTTGAATAATTTATGTCTTATGACGGTAGTTCGCATCTGTCCGGAGAAACGTGCTGGCTGTTTATTAGAGATTTATAATTATGAGGGTGGGTATTTTTGGCCATGGTATCTAATAACGGTTAAATTAGGAGCATGTTTAATTTAAAATTATATTTCTCTATTAATTACCTCATATACGTCCCACTACCTGTTTCTTCTACTACTGAAAAGGGTTAGGTTTCAGTCCATCATGAGCTTAATGAAGTTTATGAAACAATTTTTTTATTTATTTTACCTTATTTACACACGAGTGACAAACGAAAAGCTGATTCACTCGGTGAAAATGTTACCGCAACCTATAAACCCACCTATTGGATAAAAAATACTTTAGCTGCCTTCAAAATCTCATATGGATGGTGGAATATCATCTGTATAAAACAGGAAAGGTATATATCTCCTCTCTCTCTCTCTCATATCTCCGGTATTCTTACCACCTCGAATAATATAACAGAAAAACTTATATTACCTTTCGGACACATCAGTAGAAAACCAACTGACCTATCACTGATTTGATAATTTACGCAACGACCTCCAAGCCCCTGAACTGATTAGTATAAAAACAATGCGATCAATTTTAACCAAATGACAGACAACGTTCAGAGACGGCTCAATTGACACATAGTTCGATAAAAGTGAAAGGGATGAACACGCCATTGTGGCGGTTGATTGTCGTTCGCTAAAGATCGTGTCATTCTCAGTGCGATGGCGAAACGCAATATCTATAATGTTTATGGGCACGCCTTTGACTGTTGGTCATGTGATTCTTTTGCGTCAGACCTTCGTAGAATGAACTTTAATGGGCAATTGATTTTATAAAAATAATATTAACGGTTAACTATTCATAGAAAAGCTCTATATAATATCTTTTTTCAATGTGATTAGTTATGTCTGGTCATGAGAAGTCCACCGCTGACTATCGAATTCACCCAAGGACTTCAATAGTGATTTTTTGAAAGCGGCTTGCATCCGATAATTTCCGTTTACGCGCCACCAATCAAATAATAATATGTCCTTACAATTTATTTATCAATAGTACAGTGTTTTTGATAGATATGTGATCGCAATAATGTATTTGAAATACGTCAATGGTCTTAAAGATAGCATAGGATAGCATATATAATTGAGAGCTTCTATCTGAATATTTGTCTACATATTCAGCCTATCACCGTCCGTAACTGCTAGACGGTAATAGGCTGCTTGATGATGGTAATTGCCTCCCCAAGTAAACTCCAAATAATTAAAATTTTGTCTTTTTTTATTGCTATTATATCCTAGTCAGCTGCAAGCTTTTTATTTTTGCATAGCTAGTACATAATCCTAATTTACAACAATATTATTCCTAGATTTTAGCTCATGTTACTATATTAATAAAATACTCATGTTATATACCACCATATGCAGTAAATCACAGCTAAACAAAATTACCCGCTTGTCGCAAGGCCCAGTTAGCTGAGGCCATGTTTTTTTCAATTGTTTTTGTTCACCCTTTTAATTTTTTTCTTTGCCCAGTAGCTCCCCCTAGCGGTTGTTTTTAAGCTTGTTTTTTGTTCATTGGCCGTATTTTTGTCACCCAGTTTATATTAAATTACCTTTTTTATACTAATGAATATGCGGGACCCATTAAAATTATAATGCAATTGTAAACTAACGAAAATGAGTGACTATTATCGCTGGGATTTTTTGTTTTAACCTTTAGTATTTTTTTATGGAAATTTAATATTTTGTATAATGACTAACTTTTTTAATGTTCTTTACCGGTATCTTTAAACAAAGATACTCATGTCAGTTATCTAAATTAAAGAATGTAGTTGTTAGCAAAAATGTGGCGTTTTCTTATTTAATTCATATAAATTTGCTAATTAATATGCTTGAAACAGATGTTTTGGGGAACAGAAAAATTATTATTCAAGTTTTTTTATAAACCACGCTATCACCCATATTTGAAAATAAAATTCTATGTCCAAAACTCAAAACACCATAACGGCATTATAAAAAAACCTAACAAGGTGTACCACACTTTTTTTAACCAGTAAATTACATATTCCAAATCGATATCATTCAAAACGCGAACAACAAAGCCAGACGGATGTATCTACCCACAGATCTCAATACATTTCGCGTGAGAAAACTTAAAAAACACACTCGCATACAAAAACCTGGCATAGACAATTAAACTTTGTCCCTTGCACCTTGACGGAGATGCGCTCTTAAAAAATATGCGCGCAAACAGTACTCTCAGGATGTTTGAAAAAACTTAGGGTGGGTATTGAGTGCGGATTTATCGTGGTTCTCAATATTCTGACGGACAATGGATGAAAAAGTTCGCGGATTTTTTTATTACTGGCCAGTTGCATTTTGTTTTTTATGTGTAATAAAAAAGTTATCTCCGGATGATGGTACTTGTATTAGCAGAGGCTTGATATATTTTTGTGGAATAGTAGGAAAATAATCAGAACGCTCGCTGTTTAAGTAGTATTGGTAGCAATCCCGCCGTATACGCACGTTCCTATAGTATAAGTATGATCCTAAAGTAGACCAAGGTAGTCATATAGCGTAGCAACCACATACCACTTCTAATTAAAGGGCGGTTAACTCTTAGCTGTGAATGCTATTATTTTTATTGTAAATATAATCTTTGGGAATCACTGACAATGATTAAAAAATACGTGTTTGATGTAATTTCTGTTATCAATTACTCCCAACATTTAAACATACGAAGAGCCTTGTATCCGAATAATGGTCATTATTATTTAATAACTGCGAATAAATATATTATACGAATATTTTGATAACAGGTAAATCTTTGAAAAAGGTGTTATAAAATTGTATACATTTATTTATCAACGTTAAGCCACTACTACCCTGCCTTTATCTCAAAATTTCTAGAAAGTTCCTGACCCATATAAAATTATCATTTTTTAACGGTGATAGTCCTAAATCTTTCAAATTCCCTTCGTGAAGTTTCTTGAATGTCGTCCATATTTACTCTGCCGTAGCTTCCTGTGCCGTGTTTTTTAACTTTCCCACACACATCCGCGTGTTTTTTTATGCATTTTTTTTCTCATGTAGATCAGAAGTAACGGTAGAGTCTCACCCTAAAGATACATTAATTTATTTCTTTAGATCTACAATGGGCTGTGCGGTATCTCTTTGTTTGTAGATAAAAAAACTGCATATTGTGTTTTGGAGATGATTTTTATGCTGTGAAGTGTATCAGTTGTGCTAAGATGTGTAGGGGATGAGATGATCGATATGGATTTGATATTATTAATTTTGTCGGATATTATCTTGAATGCAGTTTTAGGAGCTTAGACTAGACTATTCGGTTTGTTGTTTGTTTGCAAAAGTTAAAATATTGAGATGTCAATTTGCTATTGTTATTAATTTTAAAATTTGACCATTAAAACCTATGTTATTATAACATAATTTTTATGCCAAAAAAGGATCAGTAAAAATATTTTTTATTTAATATATTTTTTATCAGAATTTAATTTGTTAAATACATAAATTTCACATTAAACTAGTTTTAGTTCGGCAAAAAATATAAAAAGCAACATCCTAGTTAAAGTAATTTATGCAACCGAAACTGCATAAATCAACAATGTAATTATTTTTTCCGACAGCCGTGTTACGAGACGTTGTTTTTGCAAACAATTGCGAAAGCGCAAAAAACCGCGAGATCAAACCCCAAAGGGCTGTTCAAATTAAACCGTCATTAGAAATTTAAAAAAAAAATTATGCTAACGTGAGAAAATTAAGGCGAGGTTTTTTACTTCCAGACAGACCGTTGCATCTTTTTTTTTTAATTTGCATATTTGCGTAGTTTTTTGTGCCAATTGACACCATATAATTTAAGGAAAAAAATCCCTGTGGTACTATTCTGTAGTCCTTTATACGGTCAGGTATATTGCATAAGGTGTTGTGTACAAAAGTCCGGATTTCCTCCCTAATACAACCATCGACCTTTAGCTCACGTGCAGTTTCTGAATGCGGACCCGTGGGCGTGATCGATTTGGAGATAGTATTTTTGATTTTTTCCCCATTTTGATTCAAGTTGATTCTTCCGGAACTACGAGTTCGATTTCGATCGATAATTACGACGGCCCATTATAGCGATACGCTAGATTCTATCGCGTTAACAAAAAGCTTCCGATATGTCAATGAAGGATAATTAAATTTAAAATCTCGTTTTTAGTATTGTCCCATAATGAAAATTCGAACGGTTTGTCTTCAGCCACCGCTTACTACTATTATTGTTATTTATGTATATACTTTCCAGAATACCATACTAATAAAATTCTTTTTTAACGGCAATTTTCTCGATCTTATTTTGTTAGGTCGTCAGATCTACTAGATGGCAGTCCAATAATGTGCTTGTTTGTACATAAGCTCCACTTGAGAACTTTCTGCTGTCATCCATAAGTTCAATGCGGTGATTTCCATCCACTACAATTTTATATTGGTAAATAAATATTGTTTATTTATTCGTACTTGTGTGCATAATAGTTATGTGGACATTATGACGTCAATCTACCCGTATATCACACAATGCGGTTTCTAAAGAATAAAAATGTGGGCGATGTTCTCAATAAAGTTATTTTGATAAATACGCCAAGCTTCGAACTGCATTTATCTTGTAAACTGACAGTGAAACAAACTGACATTTTTATGTTTTTATAATAATTTAATGTTAGTTTGAAAAATTATATAAATATTTTTCGTCACGATTTAAACTATGAAGGAAAATTATAGTAACCAAAGCGTCAAGGTTACGTGTATTGCTACTAGAACAATAAATAATGAAAATAAAATAACACCTTTAGAACAGACCAGTGCAGCGTAGGTTTATTTTTATTTTTATATTACATACATACATACATAAACTCACGCCTTGTTCCCAGAAGGGGTAGGCAGAGGTGCCAGGGCACCCACATTTCGCCTTGTATGTTCCGTCCCACAAAGTGATAGGTGGCGAGCCTATCGCCATATCGGGCACAAATTCCTGACTCTGGGCTGATACTGAATAGAAAAATCCAATATCACTTTGCCCAACCCGGGATTCGAACCCGAGACCTCAGCTTTGTAACCGTACCGTAGTACAACTACGCCACCGAGGCAGTCAGTTTTATATTACATTATATTAATTCTATTCAAATTTAAAAATAAATAAAGCAATTAAACAAATAAAGAAATGGAATGAAAACGACAAATTCGCAATAAAGTCAACAAAAGGCATTCATAAATTGCCGAGATTATGCAACGACACGGATTAGCGTTCTCTTCCTGGCTTTAAGGCCATAAATTTCATTTAGCTCGCAAGGTGGTCGGGCAAATTTGCGGTCGCCACTAACTGTTGCCTTAACGTTGTTACAACAAAAAAAGAAAAAAGCACAATACTACTAGTAAAGGTTTTATAATCTGCGGTCACCCGTTTGTGGGAGTTTTGGGAAAAAAAAAACTGACAAATGGCCGTCATTGAGCCTTCGGAGTTTCGTAATTGGTGTGTAATTGTTCCCGAACAAGGATTTGTTTTGACGGCCGGTGGTTGTTAAGATTTGTGACGATTTTTTGCCGGCGCTAACAATGCAATGGTCAGTGCGATTCACTTGTTTTTGGTGTTGTGAAATTGAAAGTAGTTGAAAAAATATGGGCCATTCATTATTTTCAACACTTTTTTTCTTATTAGCCATATTTAAAGTCATTCTCGTAATATTAAAGCTATTGATACGATTATCGATGTAATGTAATTAGTAGTAAAATATATTTCGTATTCATACTACTTATTATTCTAATTTAATGCTTCTATTTTCTATTTACTAATAATAAACCATTAATGTTCTGCTTTTTCGTTTTCAATAATTCTAGAAAGTTGTGTAGGTACCCATTTGATTATAATAAAAAATGTTTAAGTATGAAGTTAACCATTTATCGGTAGATGAAATGCCTCTCAGACCAGACCGCACCAGCACGGGCGGATATGCTCGGGTGGTCGTTATAACCAAGGAAGTTATTTGCAAACCCTAATAGAAATGTTTATTTCTTGGCATTAAAAATCCTTTACTTCAATGGAATAAATTGCTTCGACTTGTATATACCTCTATGTTATGATATTAGTGATGTTAAATATAAATAAATAGAGAATTTATTTGAATTTCATTACCTTTCTCTTTTCTTTAGTATTGAGAATCACTTCATCAAACAGTAGAAATTTACTTATATGTCGGAAAATGCAAAAAGGTTAAAATCAATCAAGATACCCTCGTGTTTTGGTTCGCTTGCCTAATAATTGTGTAGATTTAAAGCTTCTGGAAGGAAATTTTATTCGAAGATATTGTACCGACTGTTATTTTTTTTCACCCATGTCCAACAATAAGTCATGGGTTGGCCTGCGGTGGGTTTCTCTTACATCGTGAGAACATGCCTCGGTAATTGATGTCAAACAGCGGCTGATTGTGCGGTGGTGCGGTGGCCGCGCTGATGAAGACCGCTGAGTTGATAGGACGGATGGATTGGTTGTGTGTTTGTTTAAAATCTTGTCCGTGGATATCAGAAATTATATGAGACTTTTGAAGATTTGCTTCGGTGCGAGGACCAAGCTTTATTTCTATTAGCTGTCGCCGAAAGCTGTCAATAAAGTAATAAATGTCCCTGGTTTAGAAGAAATATTTGTGTACAATCGATGGTGTACAAATTATCAAAATAATTATGCAAAAATCTGAAACATAGGGCCTAGAGGCTAAAGCAGTTCAAATAACGGAAATATTCTTCGATAAACTTCAAAAAGTTTTATAGTTTTAAATTTACCAAAATAGACAAATATCCTGGTACAACGAGTGAAGTCAGAAAGCAGTACTTTATTACAAATAACGTTCGCGGTTTGGGAAGAGTCAGTTGTCCGTTATGTTGCGTTGATTTCTAAATGCATTCGAACACCGAAGTGTGATTTGTGTGAGATTGTTCGAAATCAAACTTCGTGATTACCCAATTCCGCTTACTGCTTTTAGTGTTGGCTTGAAACTAAACCACTACTCAGCTGAATTCTATTAAGTTAAAAATAATTCTAATTCAGTTTAAAGCATTAATAATCTGGGTAATGATTATAACGACCTTCTTAGCTAACAAAATATTAGACTTGTTCCCTCTTGACAGATTCCAAGATCGCCGATAGTTTGATCTGATCTCAAAAATCACAAATGTCCTATCCCTTACTTCAAGTGCTTTGACAAAATTTCAAAATATTTTCCATTTTTTTACAACACGAAGTTATACAAGATGCAGGTAATGTTAAAGAGGTAATAATGAGGCACGATGATTGCGTGTGGTCCGAGGGTGACGTGGAGGGACAATATTTGTACGAGATACTGTTGGTAACTACCACGGCGTCGCGCTTGTGATAAGAGCAGCGGGTAGCGGATACGCGTTCGAGAGAAAGGAGGGTTGTACATTAGATTTTATGATATTGTAGATGGAAGCCTATGAGTCAAATGAAAACAAAGTAATGAAACTATAAATTTAATGTAAACGATTCCTCATATAAGCTACGATACCTAATACTTCATATTTACTCTGATATTTAAGATAGTTCTAGCAGCCACTACGGGGCTAAGGCCTCTTAACTTTCCTATATTTGTTTTTGTTCAGAGTTCTGCCTGACCCTATCCTTCTACTAGAATATGATTCCTTTTATCTTTTGCTATAATCACTGCATCGTGTTAGGGCCTTACTTGGTTTCTTCTCACTGTGTGGTTATTTTCTCCCGAGCTCTACCCTCATTTGAAAAGTCTTTGGTCTTTTGTATATCAATACGTGCTTTTTACTCCCACACCCGTAAGAGAAAGTGGGGATGTTCGCCAAAATTGAAAAGAGCAACAATAGAGTTTCTTGCCCCTTCTTTAGTCGCTTTCCGAACTGTGGTAGACAGAAAAATGACTGAATCTAAATGATGTATATCATCTTAATGGACTCAACAGATTATATTCATTTTAAATATCGTAGCCTCATCCAATAGGCATAAAACCTCTGCTCTTATCAACATATCCTCACCCATTCACGTCATCACCAGAGACAAATTTACAAGCGGGCTTTCTATCACCGCAATGCCCTCGAGCTCATCGCGGTCACCGTATCCTTAACTAAATACCGCAACCATATCACAGTTTAATTACACAGTCCGATTCAGATAACGCATTGTTTGCGATGAGAATCTTGGCACTTGTTTTATTTTGATGGCGACTCGTGTAACCTCTACCTTCTATTTCTTATCAAGTTGGTACTATATTTGAATATATCTGTGTTTTTGGTGAGTTTTCATCTGTACCACGTTGATTAGTATTGGACAATTGAAGTTTTTCAAAAGTAATTGACCAAAGTTATCGAATGACGAATTCTTTTGCATTTTAGTTTCTAACGCAAAATTACCAAATGGAATAATGAAGGATGCTTCGCGATGTACTACCAAGCCCCTTTTATTTTTATTTCAATTGCTTGTATCGATTCTTCGACTTCGAAACTGTAGTTATATGTGAACAATTTTCAATAATTACATTTTTTAAGTCTTCCTTTCATTAACTATAGGCATACAATTATCTATTTATTCTAAGAACGTTATACTGAAAATAAAGTTGAGTTTTGAGCGGTATAGACTACAAGCCCGTGGCAAAAAACGATGGGTCAAATGAACCACCAGGAGACCTATTTGGTAAGATACAGGAGCATAAAATAATAATATTCAGCACTATGCCGTCACTTGTAAGCTGTCCGTCTCAGTGCAGATGAGACTTCAAAATCATCAAGGAGAGGGGTTCATTTTGGTCATTTATTTTTGTACGGCATTTCTACCATCGATAGGTCCATGAAAAATAATAGAAAGAACACGTAGTGCCGTACAAAAATAGTGCGTCACAAAGTCGGAAGAACGTTAGATATTCCGGCAAATTTGTCGCTAAATTTGGTCATTTGATTTTAAACGGCATCGGTTGCAATACCTCTTCTAAACCATTATTCCGCAACGCCGTACAAAAACTATACGACAAGGAAGAAAAATCAGCGGTTGCAACCCACTCCCTTTCAGTGGTCCGGGGGGTGATTTGAAAAAGTACGGCATCGGTTTCATAACATTAAGTAGCACTCAAAATTACTAAAAAAGCCGTCACTAAATTATTGTTAATTTTAATGTATACATAAATTCCTTATAAATTTGACTTTTAAAGCTGAAAGGTCATTTGATCCTGTACGATAACCTGTTTTTTAACATGATATTGCTAAATACAATTGTTATTAAGTATTGCCATTCAATAAAAATGTTTGAAAAGAAATTTTATGGTTGATGGTAGAAATGCCGTACAAAAATAAATGACCAAAATGAACCCCTCTCCTTGATGATTTTGAAGTCTCATCTGCACTGAGACGGACAGCTTACAAGTGACGGCATAGTGCTGAATATTATTATTTTATGCCCCTGTATCCTACCAAATAGGTCTCCTGGTGGTTCATTTGACCCATCACTTTTTGCCACGGGCTTGTAGTCTAGTAGTGACATTTCACAATGACCGTTACGCCACAATCGTGTTTTGTCTCATTCCGTTTAGTTTTAATTTCAATTTGCTTTGCTGTATCCAGACACGACCGTCGGGGAAAGCTTGTTGCACACAATGTCAAAATATTCTAGTCTAGAAACATATTTTTGAAAGATATTTGTACTAGGTCCTTATGTAGGGCTATACGAGTATAAGCTTATGTCATTGGACATTAGTTAAGTCTATTTATATTTACCATTACATTTGGGAAATATCAGGGAAAATTTTGTATTATAGGTACTCTGTACATTGATTTAATATTTAAATGCCATGACATTACTTTTTTCATATGACTTTAGAGAGAAGATTAATTTTGGTCAATATTTTACATTAAATCAAAATATTACTGAATATAACTAAAAATCGCAGGCTGTATTATGAAGTTACTTTGTACAATGTGTAAGGATCGAAAGAATACTCCAGATCTGATTCTCAAAATATATTCATTCATCACACATAATACAAATGATAATGGAAAAACACGACTTAACTTTTACTCCAATTATAAATATCTCGGCGACATTGTACATACCTTAATATTTGTAGTTAATCTTAATACTACGGGATTCCTTTCGTTGATTTAATTTGTGTCTTTTCCGCACAACGCTCAACGCAAGACTGCCTCAAGAAATGTCCATAACGCTCCCACTATGATTCCCCTCCACTGTTGCCCCCACTGAGGCGTAGTGGGGCGTTATGACAAGTATTCGAGCGGTATATATATTTGACAGTGCGTCCGACTTAATAAAAACTTAGAAAATACCGCCGAATACTTAATATTAATTATAATTCCTAACAGCTCGGTCATCCTGATATTTAAGCGAGTCCTCTCGCTTCTAGTTTTAACATGAATACAAGTTACAAACAAAATAATAAAACTAATCATTTACTTCATCAGAATTTTCAGAACTAGAGTCAAAATTTTTATTGAATGATAACCATGGTTTTAGTTTATCAATTGATACAATATTTTCGTAGCGTGGCCGGCCAGGCTTACGGGTTAGTGGGGTTTCTTCAATTATGAATCTATCATTTGGAAGCAATTTCTTTACACGGTAAGGGCCTTGGTACTTATTCGCCAATTTCTTTGATTTACCATCATTTGGAACCTCCCGTTTTACGCTTATTAGATCGCCAATTTCATAATTATGTTCAGTTTTACGTTTAGAGTCAAAATTCTTTTTATCTTTTTTTTGTTGTTCCTTCATACGATTACATGCCTCTTCTCTTATATTTTCTAAGTCATCAGATGATATCTGTATAGTATCATTTATAACTTCATTTAATACATTTTCAGAGCTACTATTAATTTTAAACCCGAACAGAATTTCTGAAGGAGTTTTCCCAGTTGTCTTATGAATAGTGGTGTTTAGTCCAATTTGAATATCTGCCACGTATTCGTCCCAATTTTTATCGTCATTGCCATGAGTTTTAGCTGACAAGGCTTCCAAAATTGTCCTATTAAACCTCTCGACCTGACCATTGGCCCTCGGTGTAGCCACTGCATTTAGTATGTGCTTAATACCAATGGACTTAGTGAATGATCGGAAGCTATTACTTGTAAAGGATGTACCCTGGTCCGTGATAAGCCTAGACGGAGCCCCAAAATAGCTTATATGTTCCCGAAAAACTTTAATAGAAGTTGCACTTTTTGTATTGCGGACGGGGGTAATATTAATGTACTTTGTAAAACCATCAATTATTACCAAAATATAACAATTTCCCTTCTTACTTTTGATAAATGGTCCGAGGTGATCGGCATGAATAGTATGGAAGGGCACTTCAACTTTTGGTATTGGGTGCAGTTGCCCTTGCTGTTTTCCTGAAACACCTTTATGATAAGCGCATTCTAAACAAGAATTTACATATTTCTTCAAGAACTTTCGCATTTTAGGGAACCAAAAGGACTGTTGTACTCGCGATAGGGTCTTCTCAAAACCAAAATGACCAACATCGTCGTGGTTCATTTTCGCAATTTGCCATCTAACCCCCTTTGGCACTAACCAACGTATATCGTTATCTTTTTCACCAATGATACGATAAACTTTACCATTTTTAAGTTTATAGTTCTTAATGATTTCCATAACCTTTGTTGCTTCAGGGTCACTTAATATTTCTTTAATACGGGTTACTTCACTATCGTTAGACTGAACTGTAGCTATCCAATCTTCGTTCTCAATGTTTAGAACATCGAGGACATGGGATTCTTGGATTGCGTCTCCCACTGGGTTTCTACTCAAAGCGTCTGCGTGTTTCATAGCAGATCCTGGGCGATATTCAATATCGCAATCAAATTCTTGAAGCTGAACCCACCAACGAGCTATACGGGGTACGAGATCCTTTTTAGTCAAAGTGGTCCTAAGTGCGTTACAGTCAGTAAATACTTTAAAAGGTATACCGATAAGGTACACTCTAAATCGACTCAGAGAGGATACCACTGCTAGGGTCTCTAATTCGAATGCGTGATATTTTTGCTCGTCGGGTGTGGTTTTCCGACTGTAAAAGGATATAGGTCTTAATAGACCGTCCTCACCCTTTTGAAGTAAAATACCCGCTATACCATGCTTGCTAGCATCGGTATGAACTTGCGTCTCATTTTTGGGGTCATATAAGGCAAGTACGGGCCTCTTGGTCAAAGCTGATTTAATCGACGTAAAAGATTCTTCTTGTTGCTTGGTCCAATGCCATTGAACATCTTTTTTAAGGAGATTTGTAAGGGGTCCCGCCATAATTGCAAAGCCTTGAATAAATCTACGGAAAAAGCTGGCAAGCCCCAAAAATTGCCGAAGTTCATGTTGCGATTTCGGAGTAGGAAAATTATAAATCGCTTCGGTCTTTTTTAGACCGGGTTGAATGCCACCTGCTTCTATTTGAAAGCCCAAGAAATCGATGGAATTGAGGAAAAACTTGCACTTTTCTAATTTAAGGGTGAGACCGCCTTTTCTCAAGAGGCATAGAACTTCTTCGAGTCTAATCATTCCCTCTTCAAATGTATGGGCTGGAATAAGAACGTCGTCCATGTATACGAGAGCAAATTTGGTCTTGGCATCGGAAAGAATTTTGTTAATAATCCTCTGAAAGACAGATGGAGCATTTACTAGTCCAAAAGGCATTCTCGTGTATTGGAATTGACCATCTGGTGTAACAAAAGCAGTTTTTTCCTGCGAATTTTCCTCGATGGGTATTTGGTAGTACCCCGATGCTAGGTCAAGAGAAGTAAATAGAGTATTACCCGAGAGTCGATCCAATTGATCCTCAATATGAGGGAGAGGATAATGATCCTTTTTGGTTCGTCGGTTCAGTGCTCTATAATCAACACATAATCTTTTTTCACCAGTTTTCTTTTTGACCAACACAATGGGGCTTGCATATGGAGATGAAGACTCTTTAACAATTCCAGCATCAATCATTTCCCGCACCATTTCACGGACTTGTGCCCTTTCGCCATGAGACATCCGGTATGGTCTATAAACTACCGGATCCAAATTTTCAAGTTCAATCTTCATCTCTCCTACAGTAGTGAAACCTAAATCTTTAAGCCCCGAAGAAAAACATTCCGAATATTTAGCAAGTAAGTTCTGAACCAGCGACTTTTGATCGGCGGTAAGTTGCTTACCATAACACAACGTTTTCTTTACTGTTATGTCGTTAAAACACACTGGTAATACATCAAAACTATGGGTCACGGGTACAGCTCGTGTTATAAGGGATCCTTTTTGTAAAACAATTTCACCATTGCATAAATTTTGTATAAGGACTCTACCTAAGCCTTTATCGAGTATATATTCTCCGGGTAGCAAATAATGTTCGCAATGAAGTTGTCCCCTAATAGTGCCGTTAACAAATATCGGACCGCAAAATTGAACACAAGTTTCAACAGGTACTCCGGTCAATTCATTAGGTTTTATAATGACGTTATCGCGGCACATTAGGAAAATTTTTTGACGAAGGCATCTTTCAAAAATAATTTGGTCGGGAGTTTTCGTGATCATTATGCCTGGTTTTTCGGTAAATGAATGGCCTAGCAATACAGAGTACTTTAAGACAAAGTCATCTACTATAAGAACTTCTACGTCCTCTTTTATGCCTTGTACCGAAATGTCTACCGTAGTCTTTCCCAAAGGTTGAACATAATGACCTCCTATTCCACGCAAAATTGGCAATTCATCGGAACTATATTTTATACCCATACTTTTAATCACAGATTCCTTTACAAGGGTACATTGGCTACCAAGATCAATATGGGCCGTTACCGATTCCCCATTTATTTCAATTTCAAACACATATTTTTCATTTGCTTTTTTTGGATCTTCTAATAACGCAACTTGTTTCTCATTATTTATATCGCTGACCTGATCTTTTAATTTTAAATTATCATTTTGTTTGGACCTACAGTATAACTCCAAATGTCCCAACCTGCTACAGAATGTACATTTATTTAGAGGCTTATCGCATTTAAAACTTTTATGACCCTCTTCATTGCAATTATGGCATTTAAATCTTTTGGTAAAATCCGGTTTGAATTTATTTGTAGTCACGTAACTCGAGCTCCTCTTATCTACTCTCAACTTGTCTGACATATCTTTATTATTTCCTACCCTTACTGTTTTAAAATATTTTAACACCTCTTCTGGTTCTTTAAACTGTACAGCTTGCGCTCCTACCCTAACGGCCCTATCCTCGATGCCATGAAGGATACAATCAACTGCTTTTCTACCCTTTATTCTACACCGGTTAAGTAAATTTATCTTTGAGTAATAATATTGCTCTAACGATTCACCATAACGCGCACGCTTGGCCAGCATTTCCGTGAGTAATTCGGCATAATTATCTCTGCAAGGGAATGACTCCAAAAGCTTCCTTTTCCATTCATCCCAGCTATAAAGTACAGTGCTAAGCCCCTGATACCACGTTTTTGCAACACCGGTCAACTTTGGAAGGGCGAAATGGATGGTTTCGCGTTCGTTCCATCCATATATTTCTGCACATTCCTCTACTTTTGTCAGCCAAGTTACTATGGTTTGGTCCTTGGACGTTGGATCAAATTCTGGAAGGACATTTGTCAAAGAAAGCTTTGAAGTCGATTGACCCTTTACATCACTTAGTATGTCCAAAAACTTAATTAAAATGTTTTTGTCGCTGTTGGGCATACTCTGAATGTTACGATCTACGTTATTTAACATACCGTAGTGCGGTTGGCGCGACGGAGGAATTCTCTTATTTAACACGGACCTGACATCTTCTTCGCTGTCAGAAGGAGAACGACATCGTTTCCTCCGCGTCGCACGGAAATCGTCATCGGATGAACTATTATATACGCTTCGTACTACGCGATCATAGCGGCGTCTCTTATTGGGGTGCTTGTGCCGCGGGCTTGTCTTCCAAGAGTAGCCACGCTCATTATCCCTTGTCCGCGTAATCGATGATTGTGTCTTGGGTCTTCTCATGTTACCTCTGTCGTCACGAACATCGTGACGAACTCCTTTACTCAAGTTATTTAAAATTAATGATGCCGAGTTTTGATGCCGCGACTCCCCGCAATTCATGCGTTGTCGCGACACCTCCCTCCTCGGACTTTTTAAATCATTATTATATTGGGCAGAGCGCTTGTGGATTTGCCGTATTACACGACTCCCTTCCACTCCCTCACTCAGTTCGCCCATCGGAGTCTGCCTCCCCCCGCCTTCATTATCACGGTTAGTACGGGTAGGCTCACCCTCCGTTATAAACATTCTGCCAGGGATATGAATGTCCCGGGAGCTTACATTTAGTATACTTCCGCCATCATTATCGCGGTTAAAGTTTGTTGGCTCATCTTCCGATGTTGGGATTTCTTCAGAGGTGTCCATTATCCTGGACCTTAAATTAGGCTTAGCTCCACCATCATCGTGACAAAACCGGCCAGATTTGGTCGCCGCCACAGGGGCTTCTCCAGACAGATCCATTATACTGGAACTCAAACTTTATTACTTCGGTAAGCTTAGGGAAAACAGTATAATGAGTTTATTAAAATGTATATATCATTAGAATTTAGAGTATATATATATATATATATATATGTATATACGTATATATATATTTTACCGAGCATTTTTTTATTTTTTATTTTTTTTGAGAGTGTTATAACCACCAGTATTAAACAGTGATACATTTTAGCTGCTACACACATTTTAAAGTTAGTCAATTTCTGTGAGGGATTTGTATTTTAAACGATATTTGTTACATCGTCAAGCGGCTGATACATTATCTTGTTTGCAGTATAGATCCTTAAGCGCAAAGAACAATTACCTCAATTCTGCGCATTATATTAAGATTAACATTAAAAAAAATAACCAACAAGTACATTACGTAGAAGAAAGTGAAAAAAAAAACATGTTGAGAATCAAATTGGAGTCCAGTTTCTAAAGTATTTATTTGATGGTTAAACAATAGTGAAATGTGAAAAAAAATCGATAGGGCTAGGATCAATGAGCGGTAAAAGTACACCCACTGATCCCACTTCTGAGATGTAAGGATCGAAAGAATACTCCAGATCTGATTCTCAAAATATATTCATTCATCACACATAATACAAATGATAATGGAAAAACACGACTTAACTTTTACTCCAATTATAAATATCTCGGCGACATTGTACATACCTTAATATTTGTAGTTAATCTTAATACTACGGGATTCCTTTCGTTGATTTAATTTGTGTCTTTTCCGCACAACGCTCAACGCAAGACTGCCTCAAGAAATGTCCATAACGCTCCCACTATGATTCCCCTCCACTGTTGCCCCCACTGAGGCGTAGTGGGGCGTTATGACAAGTATTCGAGCGGTATATATATTTGACAGTGCGTCCGACTTAATAAAAACTTAGAAAATACCGCCGAATACTTAATATTAATTATAATTCCTAACAAATGTTACTAATTTTCTTTTCCCGATATCTCTGCGTATAAAAGTGATAAAAGTGCGTGGTGGCCTGTTGGTAAACGGACTAGACGCGGCTGCCTACATGTTCACGGTGGTCGTGGGTTCGAATCCCAGCGCACACCTCTGACTTTTCGAAGTCATGTGTGTATTGATAGTCAATCACCACACACTAAAATGGTGAAGGAAAACATCGTGAGGAAACCTGCATACCATAGCGATTTATAAAAATTTCTATGGTATGTAAGTCCGCCAACCCGCACTAGGCCAGCGTGGTGGACTATATGGCCTAACCACTCTCAATCGTACTCGCGATTGTAGAGTAGGCCCGTGAACTGCAGTGGGACGTAGATGGGCAGACTACAAACAGATATCTCTGTACCTTTATCACCCAAAATGATTTGTGCAAAAGTCAACCAAGTTAGTCTTAATTACCTGTAAAATATACTGCAGTTTAAAACAAACAAAACACTGTCAGTGTACACCTGGCTCAATAAAGTAATATCACAAGTTAGGATGGACGCAATTAGCCTGCGGTTGGTGTTGCAACACTTGAATTATCCCCCGGCATCCAGTCTGCTCGGGCCCTTACTTTACGTCATTTTCTGTTTACAAATTTTAATGAACAATGCTTTAGACATTTCTAAGTTTTAATAATAATATTATTACTAGACCATGTACGTGATATGTTATTTACTGCATGGCTTAAGTCTTCTCTACGATTGAGAATTCTTTAGGCCATACTTTGCATATTATAAATAAATAAATAACACCCAACAGTCGCATACATAGTCCTGACCCCACATTAAGATCGAGTCTTGTGTCGTGGGTATCAAGAACTACGACAGACTTTTCGGTCTCACAAACACCCAGACCCGGAAGAAATATTTGTGGGCCGCACAAACATTTCTCTCGGTGCGGGGATCGAACCCGCGGCCTCTCGTTTCACAGGCGGCGCCTAACCTACTGTATATTGTACCTGGCGCATATTGTTTCATGTTTCTCTTTTATTGTACGTCTTGAATAGTAGTATCAAAATAACTGCAAGTATTTGCTACATATAGTTTAGGTTAAATGTATGATATTGATTATGTTCACCTTTGCTTAAAGTTAGCACACATCTAGCATTAAATATTATTTAAATTTAATTATGAGCCAGCTTTACACTCCGATATACCTTAGGTTTGTTTGTATGTGTACAGCACATACTACTAACGTCATTATTTTGAGCCACACCGTATCCATAGATGAGCATAAATCTTCTCCAAGGGTCACATATTCTGTTCCTATGCTTACCGTAAGTATACACCAGCAGTTGAAAATAATAAAAACAACGAGTTTATTTATTAAAATTAATTTTATTTTCTTTCTCGACTTCTGTATACTATTAGTTCCGCTGCTTATCTTAGGTGTAATAAGTACATGTTACTAATTTTCCGACATTTAAAAACAAAACAAAAACAATGAGTTTATTCACTTAAATTAAATTGATTTTCTTAGGTAAAGAAAATTTGTTCTACAATAATTACGGAGCGACCGTGAGAAAATAACACAATTTTCACCTCGATGTCGAATTTATTTATCTTAATTTATAACAAAACATATTCAAGTATATTGAAACATTTAACTATGTCTGTTTGTACCTATCGATTGGTCTAAATCCATTGAGGTATTATATTAGAGCGGACATTGGGAACAAAATCTCTGCGTATGGTGCGTGCGCCAGGGTACACAGTGAAGCGAGAGAGAAGATAATTTTACTTCGTTGGCGTGACAGAGACAGAAATAGAATGTACCCTTCATTTTGTAACAAACATTTTGTTTGCAGTGTCCCCTCTAGTCTATTATCTCAATGTCTAAATCCATATAATTTCAGTTGTATAAAGTATCTTTCGTTGTGTAAAAGTGTAAATTTTTATATATTTCAACTCCATTAAGTCTTGTAGTTTTTATGAAATATACTAATTATCTTGGTCAAAATTGTCTTGATGTTTGGTGGTGTTGTATCATGTTCAAAATTATTTAAATGTTTTTATTGTAACTTATAATCCTAGCCTACATAAAGAAAAGGAATAGAGCATTAGCGAGTTATTAATGATATTAAAATTTATTATCTGTATTCATAGTTGACTTCCTCTTGATTCTTCTTTTATTATTTTATTTTATTATAACACCAACACCATTCAAACCAATGATTAAACATTTTCTAATAATACATTCTTATTCTTATTAATTGGAGGTATTCACAACATTTGTAATAGTACAACATCAAATTAAACTAGAAGGAGAATTAACCAAAATGTGACTAAGAGATAATAGTCATTGGAAATAAACTTATTCAAAAATTATTGAAAATGAACATTATAAATTAAATTTTCAGGTCACTGTGGAGATCCTTGGGGGAGGCCTTTGTTCAGCAGTGGACTTCTTGTGGCTGATATGATGATGATAATGATGAAATTAAATTTTATATAAAAGCGGTAGCTGATGTATAGTGATGATGATGATTCAATAATGGTGTACTCAGGCACGTACACAAAAAAAAACACAAGGATATTGCACAATTATATGATACATTTAGTCGAATTTCTGGAGTTCCGTGAACAGCATAATCTTCAAGGTAAGTGTTTACCTATAATGTATGTATTTGGCTCACGGAGGCATGTCGAGTTCCACCACTTTGCACCAAAACCCCATTTATAAACAGCATTATGTAACATGAAGCCTGAATTTAAAGTGATTGTGGAACGGACATTAAAATTAATTGTAAGCTATTAATTTCGGAACGTGATTTGTCGGTCAAAACTTTACAAAGTGGATCTATACTGTGTAATGAATAAATTGCAGTGATAAATGACGCGTTTTGGTATGAATTTAGTGTTTGAGTAGGGCACAGTGGTATTTAATCGTACACCTTAATTTTAATGCAATTGTTTTGAATGTGACCCGGATGTTCACAGGTTTAACCCGAAACTCGTCAAGTTTGTATCGGAGATTTTTCTAATAGCTTTGAGTGTTTGTAATTCGTTTATTTATTTATATTCCTTATTATAAACCAGAAATATAACTACATTTAAAATAAGTAAAATTGGCGGCCTAATTTCACCAGGGAAGTTTTGGATGGACATAAGAGAAAAAAGAACGTAGTCTGGGCTGATAAGAATAAACCACCTCTATTTAGCATCAAATTTGTTTGATAACCCATACGAAGCAAACTTTTCAACAATAAAAAATGTCATATAAATAATTTTGGTATATCGACATTAGCAAACATACGTCCCACTGCCTCTGCTGCCACTGCACGGGCCTCGTCTAATAAACAAGAGTATGATTCAGAGAGGTTAGGCTATGTATATAATCCACCACGCTGGCCTAAACAGTTCGGCGGACTTTACATACTATGGAAACAACAATAACGGCCGATGCCAATAATCAGTCGAAAAAAATAGATTGAAGTCAGTCTGGATTGTTTTCTACTTTCCGATTTGTCATTTACCATGTTGCCATAGTTTTTTCACTACTGAGATTGATTATATTGGCAATATAGTATCAGAAAAAAGATTGAGCTGTCAATCTCAAACAGCAAATTTTGGATTGGGATTGTTTATTGGCAGCGGCTGTAAAACACATCAACACTATTTGCGACATACATTAAAGTGACGTCAATAAAATATTAAATATAAGTGAGGGTGTACGACGCCTCTATAACAGATGGAAACTAATCGTCCTGTATCCTCTACAATCATTAATAAACATATCTACACGGTCGAATGGACAATAACATTGCGAACAACGCGCCACGCAAGTTTCTACCTACCCTACACAAACGCCATACTTATAGTATGGGGAAAAATAAATTGTTGGTGGAACTTGCGCTCGAGGCTGTACCTTTTGTCATTAGCTGTATTGATATATTGACGGAGACATCAGAAATGTTAGTTAGGGAATTCTTTTTAATGTTATGTTACTTTCCGGAGATTGCGAAATTTGATCATACGAATATTAAATTAATGTACTCTCTCTACTCTCTAGCTATGGTCTTTAGATTAATCTGTGTCTGTACCGGATCATAATTATGCGCTAGCCTAGTTTACGTACCTATTACAGAAATTCTAATCAATCGCTCCAGGTTTGATCACGATGTTTTCCTTCACTGTTCTAATGGGTGGTGGATGACTCCGAAAAGTCATAGGTGTGGCCAAGGATTTGTACCCGGGTTTGGTTGGTCATTTCAGAGGTCATTTATACGCGCTTTTGATGTATACGCATTTAATTTTAATTGACTAAATCCACAGAAAACGGCGTTTTTTCCGAACGTAGATTTAAATTATAAGCATATTATATAGTACATAATAGCTTGCAGGCAAATAATTAATTAGGAAAATCAAGTCAGTTTACAGGTATGATTTGATGTTTTTTTGATAAGTATTTAAATATTTGTTTTTAAGAAAGTGAGTAAAATTAATGAAACGATAGCCAAATCCATGATGATTCTCCCAAAAGTGGACTTTTAACATACCAATCAGTTCCAAAAAAAAATGTTACAAAAGATCAAATATCCAACAATCGCGAAAAAATCACCAACGCATCATTACATTCGCACACAAAAGTGTTTAGCAAAAAATCAAAAAGAACGTTTACGTAGGTGGTCTCGAATTTACGACGTAAAATAATAAGTTCACCTATGTGTTCCGTTCTATATAATAAGGGAGTACTATTTCTGTGGGCAGTATTATAATGGCCGTTGCGTATGGGTGGTCGGATTATAACGCAAAGCCCTGGATTAAGCCACATCGACACGTGTGCCTTTCTATGCTTTCAAGTGGCTTTAGGCGATTGTTTGTGATTGTACTCATTGTGATAACGCAATGTGACACTTGCGGAGCATTTTTTTAGAACAGAGTTTTAACTTAAATCATACTTCACGTTCAAGAAATTGTTGCTTGTGTTGGAAACGTGAAATATCGCAAAAAGAAAAAATACGTAGTATGGCATTATTATATGATATTCTAAAAAAAATATATTGATGGGTTAAAAATAATATAAGCAATTTATCCAGTTTCCGTGGTTTTGAAACAGCGCCCAATCCGCCACACAAATTCATAAATTACTGTTAGTAATAATAAAATATAAACTTCTTACATAGTAAACTACACTACTGGTGGTAGGTCTCTCATATGTGAGAGCCCTGGGTGGGTACCACCGCAACGTCTATTTTTCCCGCTAAACAACAGTTTAAAAGCACTGGTGTGTTTCGGATTGAAGGACATTGTAGCCAGAGTAATTACTGTACATATTGAGACTTTACATCTTACGTCTCAGGATGGTAAGCGTAGTGGAATGCCAAGCATTGCTTTGTTATTAAAGGTGTTGTTTGGTTTTGCTACTGTTCATGAGCGGTCGTATCGCTTACCATCGGGCGACCGACAAGTTCGTCTCGCCATTCACTGCTATAAAAAAAAACACTATACTCTCCTATCAGAAAATGTTACAATGTAAAGCAACATAATATGGAGCCCATCATTGCGATTTTAGCAGAAAAAATAGCATATTATTTGCAAAAAATGACAAAAGATATAGCAACTAATAATAAAATCTTTTTAAAATATTCATATATTTAATTCATCACCAATATTATATTACTAAGATATCATAAATTATGAAATAACTTTCATTCTTTGGTAACCCAAATAATAATTAGTCAATTGATTACTTAATTTTAAATAAAAAACTTGATGGACTTAAATGTTAAGCAAGTAGGTACATCATTTTTAACAATTATTCCATCGGCTGGTATAAATGTCGGAAATAAAGATTAATTTATTGTTGGTTCAGCTGAAACCTGTATGAATATTCGTACAAATAAACTTTTTATACATATTGACCAAACCGCGGAAACTACGTGATGATTTCGGCCCAAAATTTGTAAAGAACAAACCGCCCACAAATAATTCGAGCTACCGTGCTTTAACGTCATTAATATATTTTTTTAAATTCCACCAAATTCTTTTACCTCTTTCAAACTTTTTTATACGCCTTATTTTAAGGGACATAAGGTTCAAAATGAAATAAACGGAAGGTTTAATACAGCATGTTTGTTTTGGCGCTCTTTTAAAAAGACCTTTTGAAAAAGTCAAACGAACCATGCAAAATTTCGCTCGACCCAACACCCGTGTTTGCTTAGCGGACACAGCTTAAAAATACACATTCCATCGCGAATCTTTGCTTTAGAATGGTATTATGTTTTGGCCATATCGACCCCGCATAATAGTGTTAAATTTCTTATACATCTCGAGATGATGTATCTGGCGGGCTCTTTGTACCATTTTTTGAAAACGTGAGACGTCAAAGAAATTTCTGCACCCGCGTACATGTTTTCGATGAGGGTTGAACATTTTCGATGATTTGTTTACTGGTGCGTTATTATGTGGTCAAATCGATCATCGCTTCGTGTTGAAAATGTTGAGGAATGGTTGATTGATAGCGAAATACGATCGTCGGCTGAGATGGAATAATCAAGACAGAGTAAGGACTGCGAGAGAAGCACGTATTAGTTAAATTCACATAGACGCACATAGATTTACATAGACACATAAAGAAGTAACGATTCGTATGCCACCGGCGCGGGGTAGGCATAGAGTAGAGAGGATCATTTGTTTAGTCAAATTTTTTTTTTTTTCCCCTTTTTTTCCATCTACAATCGGCTCTTGCAGCCATAATTAGATATGGTCTCGGTTGGGTTTTAGTATTGGTTATTCTCCATTGAGAATTAACTTCATGAAATTTCTCAGTGTCTTGGGTCGAATATATGCAGTCTCTTCAGTCTTTTAACATCTTGTTTGTCCAAAAGTTTTCTAGCTAATTCATTTGTGTGCTCAGAGAGCCTCTCTTTATAACGCTCATTGCTCCTATTTACTTCCTCCTTAACTGTGGACATTTCCAGGTATTTGTGTATTTCTGTGTTTTTTACAAACCAGGCTGCACCTGATATTGATCGCAGGGCAATGTTTTGGAATCTCTGTAATATCTCGAGGTTAGAGTTGCTAGCCGAGCCCCATAGCTCTATTCCATACGTCCATATTGGTTTTATAATTGATTTATAGATCAAGACTTTGTTACTGACTGATAACTGCGACTTCCGCCCAATTAGCCATGTGAGATTTTTGTATAATATTGTTGCCTCCCTCTTTTTCGTCTGGATATGCTTTGCCCAAGTCAATCTCCGGTCAAGGTGTAGTCCTAAATACTTCACGCAATTGCTAGTAGGTAGTGGTTTCCCTTCCATAGTTATAGGTGCGCAATCCCCTTTTCTTAGGGTAAAAGTAATTTGTATCGATTTAGTTACACTAGCCTTAATTCTCCATTTTCTCAACCATTCGTCTATTTTATTCATTTGGGTCTGAAATTTTTGGGATGCAACGTTGGGATCCTTATCACTGGCAAGGCAAGCTGTATCATCAGCATATGTAGCCGTTATTACATTATCTGTACTT
Organism: Hyles euphorbiae; assembly: GCA_023078785.2. Taxonomy (NCBI): domain Eukaryota; kingdom Metazoa; phylum Arthropoda; class Insecta; order Lepidoptera; family Sphingidae; genus Hyles; species Hyles euphorbiae. Next base: position 12,115,528 of record CM041046.1, read on the forward strand.
GGTAGGTCTGCTGTATATATGGTATATAATACTGGGCCTAGTACTGACCCCTGCGGAACTGATGCGCTAATATCATACAGTTTTGAATACTCATCTTCAAACTTTACTTGAAAGCTCCTTTCATGCAGTTAGGATTTTAGTATTGCATAGAAAGAATTAGGCACAACCAGTTTGAGTTTGTAGAGTAATCCATCATGCCACACTTTGTCAAATGCTTGCTGTATATCTAAAAATACTGCTGAGCAGTATTCTTTTTTCTCTAAAGATTGTCTAATTTTGTGCACTACTCGATGTACTTGCTCTATTGTTCCGTGGTTTTCTCGGAAGCCAAATTGGTGGTCAGGTATAATTTTGTGTTCCTGCAACACTGGCTTCAGTCGTTGCAAAAAGAGTTTTTCAAATACCTTTGAGAGCACTGGAAGAAGGCTAATAGGTCTGTATGAACTAGGTTCATTTGGTGGTTTTCCTGGTTTTGGTAATAGACATATCTGTGAGATTTTCCATATTTTGGGAAAGTATTGTATCCTGAAAACAGCGTTGCACAGCATAGTCAGAAACACTATTGGCTTTCTTGGTAAGCGTTTAAGTATCTCTCCAGTTATAAGATCAAACCCTGGAGCCTTTTTATTTTTTAGGTGTTGTATGGTTCTTTTCAACTCTTTCGGAGTTACCTGTTTCAATGGCAGTGATAGCTGGTGGTCGCTATTGATTAGCCTTACCACTTCGTTGTCGAAGTCACTCATTGTGGAAGGGTTGGGAGTGAAGATCTTGCTCAGATGTTCAGCGAATAACTCTGCTTTTTCATTAGGTCGTCTAGCCCAAGTACCACTGTTTGTTTTTAAAGGTGGAACAAACTGTTGTGGCCTTTTGAAGCTTTTTGTTATCTTCCATAGTGAGTAATTGTCTTTACTTTGAGCTGACAATGTGGACAGTTTATGTTGCAGAGTAGCATTTCTATTTTCTTGAATTATATATTTCTATATATATTTCTATTCTCGTGAAGCTCTATTAAATTCGGCTCGGTCATATTCGGACCTAGTTAGATGCAGACGCCTTCTAATTTTTCTCTTTTCACTTAATTTCTTCCGTATTTCAAGTGGTATGTCAAATTTATCTACTGCAGGATTTAGGGTTGGTGTCGCAAGCCATGCCGCTTTCTGTATTAAATTAGTTATATAAAATGCTGCATCTTCTATCTCTGTTGCAGTTTTAAGCCTAATTCTTAAGTTTGTTTCCTCTTCAAGATATTCAGCAAACGCATTCCAATCTGTTTTATGATTACTTAATTTTTGACTATATTCTCTGTGTAAAGCTGTTATACTTAGGACAGCCAAAACAGGTGTGTGATCGGATACCGTGTCGAATAGAGGTTTCACATCTAAATACATCTTAGAGAGCCCCTTTGTTAAGTAAAAGTCTAGGAGATCTGGCATTCGTTTGGGATCTGTAGGCCAGTAAGTAGGTTCACATGTCGATAACGGCATTAGTTTAAGATTATCAACGCATTTTTTTAACTCCCTTCCTCTTGTAGTTGTTAACCTGGAGCCCCAATATGTGTGCTTACTATTCCAATCCCCTCCACAAATAAATTTTTGACCCAATGTGCGGAAATAACGGAAAAACATGTCGTCTTTTATATTGTATTTTGGTGGGCAGTAGACAGAGCTAACATTTATAAAGCCATTGTTTCCCTCTACTGTAACAGTGGTAGCTTGTAGCCAATTTTCTTTAAATTCACTGTGGAGGTGATGTTTAATATTGTTCTTAATTATCAGCGCCGTTCCTCCGTGGGATGTCCCATCGGGGTGATTAGTATTATAAAAATAATAGTTGTTCAATTTAAATGTCCTAAGATTATTAAGATGAGTTTCGGATATAAGAGCAATATCTATATTATTGGTCTGTAATATTATTTCCAGTTCTTGTTTGTGTGGCAACAAACCATTGATATTCCATATAGCGATTCTCAGTGCTGTCATTGTGGCAATTTACTGAAGACTTTCATGATTAGGTTCATCATTGTGCTCATTTGTGAAATGAGTAGGTCTATTCTCTCATTTTGTTTCAATATAAGGGCTTCTAGCTTACAGGCATATTGCAATGAATGATGCTCAGCATATGTTCTCTGTGATTTATCACTGTCAGTTGTCTTCGTCTTTACTCTGTCATTCGCTTGATTTTGTACTGGTGTTGTACTTTTGTTTGCAGCTATTTCATTATACTGATTTCTGTATGGACAGTATTGTTCTTGTTGACCTGTTGGTTTTGATGTATTATCTTCAGTGGGATCCTGTGGAATGTATGTTGGAGTGCTTACTGGTTCTGCTGTGTTCCTCATTTTCAATTTTTCTTGCCATTGTTTGTTTCCTGCTAGTTTCCTTTTAAGAATTTCTTGATAAACTTTGCAACCTTTGTAGCTAGCAGGGTGACTCCCTGTACACAGTGAACAAACTGCCGGAGCATTTTTATCTAATGTGCACATTGTAGTTTTATGGGATCCAGCACATTTCACACACCTGTATGGTCGCATGCAATTATTTTTTGTATGGCCATACTGTTGACACCTCTTACATTGTGGTATTGTTGTTGTCCTTTTTGGATCTTCAATGATAACCTTTTGATGATAAATGTATTGAATGTCCTTAACTTTCCTATTATTCTCATGAGGAAGTATGTTAACAAAAAATGTGTTTAATGGTTCTTTTGTACCTTGTTTTCGAGCAGTTACTATATCCCCTTTGACTTGATTACCGGTTTTTTCTATTGCTTCTACAATGGCTTCTTTCGGTGTGCTGAAATGTAAATGCTTTATAACAATTCTCATACATTTTTCATCTTTTTGAGTAAAGGTGTGACCTATTAATCCTTTTCGTCTTATATGTGCTATGAGAATCTTATATTTTTCTACTGTCTGTGATGAGATTACTAATTGGTTTCTAGACACCACTCTATATGAATAATCATGTTTATCAACAACCTCTTCAATGAACATACTCAGGTTTTCAAGATTATCAATGCCATATAACATTATTGGTGGCGGTTTTGAGGATTTCTTCGTCTTTTGGTTCAGATTAGTAATCTCGTTGTTTGGGTTTTCCACGTCTAATAGTGTAAAGCTATTTGATGTTTCAATTGGCGGTGGCGAATTTCGGGTCTGTTGGTCAATATCTACTCCCCTGTGATTACTCAATAGCTTTTCTCGAGCCTCACTTCTTTTAATCGTTTTATATGACTTTGCTCCCTCTTCAGGTGAATGTTGTCTTTTTTGATTTTGTTCCGGCATTCTCTGCCAAGTAACTGTTGGGCATGTATTAACACTGCGATGATCTATTTCTTCATTTGTCTTATCGCGGCGGTTCACATTATTCTTGTTTATTGTTGATTTTATGTCACTGAATGATGCTGAACGTTGTCTACAAAAAAGGCCAGGATGAAAAATTTGTTGCGTCAAAATTTTAGGTTTGTCAGAATGCGTTAACTCCTTCTGTTGCAAGACTTTGCCCCCCCCAGAATACGTGGGGCAGCCTGAGCTGTGCTCAGGAAGGGATTCTCCAGCAGTACTGGTACCCTCCTGGGGAAGTTTCTCTTTAAGGCTTGCTTCCATTGTAGATTTAATTTTTCTTTCAGGGTTGTTTTCCCCTATCTAGGAGGTCGGTTATGGCGCCGACGGCTCGCCATCGCCCTTCATTTTTTGCTATTGTAGTCATGAAGTAGGTGTTATTGTGCAAAATTCACTTGTTGACTACAGCATTGCCCAGGGGGTACGACCCGCAGTAATGCGAGTCCATCACCAGGCCCGCGACGACAGGCTGGTGATGACGTGGACGTAAATGAGTAGGACTTGTTGATGCACGCCCAATAGTTCAGTTTGCACTCCTGAACTTCTGAACACTCCGGTAAACCTCAGCATTTTCTAGGTGTATAGTCCCTAGAATTAACTATACCCCACCGAGACCAACATCAACCTTAACCCCCCTGTTTAGTCAAATAAATTAAGTCAGTTATAATTTATTATTAAGAGAACTCAAGCTTTATGTGCATCAGAATTATGTCTAGCATTGTGGTTAGTTTATTTTAGTTTAAACATTACCTAAGAGATAAAATACCAGTCTTTAAATAAAAAAGGCGTATAATTAATGAAAAAAACATTACAAAATAAAATAAAGCATTCTGAAATCAAATAGCAATTATTTTTATTATATTAAATTATTAATATATTAAATCTAAACAATTTGTCTGTTTTAATTTCATAATTAATATATATTTTCAATTAATATTGTTTATTTAAACATTACTATAAATAAATAATTACACCCAACTTGCATAATATTTATTCCACACCTTTATTTTAAAGAACCTACTTTAAAATAAGGAAGATGTTCTCAATCCAACTGTATGTATTTTTTTATCTTTGCTACATATTATGCACATTGACTATCGATAGACCAAATGTTTGTATTCAGTTTCATCAGCAAACCTTGGCTCCAACACGGCCGTCGCGCGGGTCACTCCAAGTTCCTTGGTAATGACGCTAGGTCGGCGTGAGCGGCCGGGCACGTCGTGTTATGACACATTAGCGCTCATGCGTTGACAGCCAGCCAATTTGCAATTAGCCATGGAAATAACACGTGCCCTGTGGCTGTGTGGCCGCCTAGTGATGGCTTGTCATCGATATTATTACATAATGTCAATGTTAATATCAAATTAATTGAAGTTGAGGGGATTATAGATGCTTATATAGATGACCTGGCAATATTTCTAATATATTGTCATCATGCGAGATCCTGAAATAAATTCGCAATATTCATTATAAAAAAACGATACCATAGCTCCTTTATCTCAGTGTTCTGTGAGACCGTAGAATTCTCCTTATAGTTTTCATCGAAACTTATTTCAAGACTGTCCACAATATACACACGCCGGCAGAATTAGAGGAACACGCGTTAAATATTGAATTTCTTAGAAAATATTATAATAACTGAATGTTTTTATTTTTCAATATTTAAAATGAGGCAAAATTTATAGCAAATTACTATAATTGAGTGAAAAATACTTTAATTAATGACGCAAATGCAATTAAACGGAAATACAGTAAAATGAAATTTCTGTATTGTCAAATGTAATCGTGTATTTTAAAAACTTACAGAAATAATTTAAGAAAATTAATAATGCGTATTGCTACCACGGGCTCTGATAAGAGTCTGGATATGATCCTTCATGCTTTTTATGACGTTATCAATCATTTTTTGCGACAAATTCTCCCACTCTTGCACTAACATGAATTTTAATCCTTGGACGATCTTAGGGGCTTGGTTTCTTCCATTTATCTTTCTTCCGATAACGTCCCATTCGTTCTCTATCGGATTCATGTCTGGTGATCTTGCTGGACAATCCATTTGCGCGATTTGGGCCTGATTTAAGTAGTCGCGAACCATTTGCACTGTGTGGGGCCGCGCATTATCATGCATAAATAAAAAATATTCGCCTATGGATGGTGCAAAAGACAATACATAGGACTCTAAGATCTCTGCGACGTATCTTTGTGCAGCTAAAGACCCATTTTCTATAAGTATTAACTCCGCGCGTGCTTCCAAACATATACCACCCCATACCAAAATTGACCCTCCGCCATAACACACCTCTTTCAGTAAAGTTTCCTCGATTAGCGTTCTCCTCGATACCTCCAGATCCTCTCCCTTTCTTCTATGCAATTCACAACAAAACTGCTTTCATCACTAAACAAAACTCGGCTCCACTCATTTGTCCAGTCGCGGTGTTGATGAGCAAAAGCTTATCTGGCTACTTTATGTACCACCTCGAGTTTTGGAGCTTTTGACGGAACGTAAGACTTCAGTCCAACTTCATTTAAACGTGTTCTCACTGTACGCTCACTGATATTAACATCACGGACTTCATGTGACATGTTTCGGGTCTGAATAGCCGTTAGACGACGATTTCTCAAAGTTTTCAGCCGTATAAAATGACCATCCTGGGTACTGGTCCACCGTTTTCTGCCTTATCCTGGCATCCGCACATAAGAGCCTATGTGCCTCTAATCGTAACACACTAATTTAACGTTGAGAAAGACGACAGATACCGACACACACAATGCGCGACTTACTGAATCCTACCCTTGACCATTTTCAGTCATTGTTACCGCTCTGGCAACTTCAGTGGAAGGTAAGCCACTCATTTTATATCCTACAAGACAGGTACTCTAAAAACAATAACAATAAAAATATCTAAAGTCACATAAAATGAAATTAAACAAAATTTCGTGAAACCACTTGAAAGTGAAAAAATCTTAAAAACACTTGAGAGCGTATAATTAACGATAAAACTCTAAATATCCAAAAATCTTTTTGCATCATTTAATTTTTTAAAGGTGCTGAAATATAAAAACAAAGACCATTTAAACAAACAGCAAACAAAATTAAAAAAAAACTAATTTTTGTGCGTGTTCCTCTAATTGTGCCGGCGTGTGTACATTACCTCTTAAAAGTGAAGTTATACGAATATCTCAAAATTTATTAGTACTCACGCAGTACGCACTAATGAACAGTAATTATGTCGATTGAATTTACGACGATCCCGTACCTTGTACCAAGACATGCATCGGTAGGCTGATCATATCTCGAAGCCATGTTTTAAGTATTTACCGCGGATTTACTTAAGCCATAAACCTTACCACGTATGTTATGATTTAAATGATTCTCGGAACAATGGCGCGTAGATTACGACTTTATTATGATGTAAGCAAATATGCACGTATTTTCCGTTCGTATCTGAAACGCAAATAGTAGTGTGATGGATAACGTGTTAGATCAACAGTTTGACAAGTTTCTGTTATAATTGTTGTTACTAGGTTAGTGATTTAGCCTTTTGGTAAAAGATAAGTTTTAACATTAATATAACATAAAAGAGCAATACTAAGCTTTGTAAAAATTATAATAGACCGCTAATGAAAAGTAGCAAAACCAAATAACACCCTGAATTACAAAGCAATTCTGGGCACTCCAACGCGCTCGCCTTCTTGAGACATAACATGTTAACTTTCAATATGTCCAGTAGTTACTTTGGCTACAATATCCTTCAAACCGAAATATAATAGTGCATCTACACTGCTGCTTAGCGGGAGAAATAGACATTGCGGTGGTACCTACCTAGACGGCCCCTCACATATGAGAGACCAGTAAAGTAAAATACTATCTTCTTTCTCTATACCCATGAAATGATAATTGTGTTTTATTAAGATTGTTTGTGGTTTAATATGTAAAGAAAATCATCGATAACTACGGATGTACCTCACTAAATCCAACAGAGATATGTGAGGCGAGTGTATGGAGCTATCCACGAAATAAGTGATCATTATGTAATCTTCAGTTGCCGTTTGGTGTTTCTACGGGAACTTTCTGAGAATCTGAGGTCACACCGACGATCGGCGATGAATCTTCCAATTGATAAAGGAATTTAGCACCGGTTTGATGTGTTTGGCATCGATTTTGTATGGATTTAAAGAAACATACATATCAAGTCTTATTATTGAAAAATTATGTATGAGGTTTTTATGAGTTCCTTAATTGGTGTTATTGATTTGTTGATGGTTGACGCTACATAAATTTACACAAATATTCTGAAAAAGTGTAAAATCCTTTGTGTCAAATTTTGGCTTCATATTTTTTTATCTTATTTGGTGTTTATAGATAGTTCATATAAGATTTTCTTTAGTAAGCGGTAATATTATTCAACGAGATTCAGAATACGCTGTTACTCTGAAGTACGACTATATCTGATAATAATGACGGATCTTACTAATTGACCCATGAACACCAAAATAAACAAGACGATACACGTTCTACTTGATTTATTACTAATCCTAGATGATAAATTTATCGTTTATTTCAATACTTAGAGCATAATAAGATAGCCTATTTCAGTCGGATTGGCGTTTAACATCTCCATTGACGTAAATTGGCTATGTGCTAAAATTAAAGCATCGAAAACGGCTATCGTCTCAAAACCGGTATATTATCGTTGGATATTAATTACCGCTCGCCTGTACCGGTGCCGTATCGGTATCATTAGCCTCGTATTGGTGTCGCTCTCTTCATTTCAGGTGGCCTTTATCTTATCTAAAGAGGACGTGCGGGTGGTATATAAGCTGCCTCATTGTTGCTAACCGTCTTCACGATCACCAAGCGAATTTTACCTCTATTCTAACACAATTAAAGTCCAAAACCGATTAGGAATTCATCATTTTTTCCGTCAATTTTCTCGCGATGTGCAACATAATGAATTGAACTTTATGACACATAGATATAGTGATGAATTTGTGTTGTATTAGACCGGTTTTTCCGGTAGTTTTACAACGTTATGTCGAACGACAATGGGCAACTTGTTTCGGCGATAGGCATGTAAATAAGTATGTAGATGGATGACTGGTCACCCACCAGTTCGACGCACAGATAACAGAAATGAGTGCAAGTTTTTCTTTTAACTATAAGTAGTATCGGCCATAAGTTAACACGATAGCTAAATGTTTCACTTTTAAATGGTATGAGGTGTTCTTGCATATTTTTGTATTAAAATGGCAATTTTACTGGTGGTAAGCGTCTCATATGTTAGAGGCCATTTGAGTAGGTACCACTGCAATGTCTATTACACTCGCCAAACAGTAGTGTAAATGCACTGTTGTGTTTCGGTTTGAAGGATATTGTAGCCAGAATAACTACTGAACATATTGAGACTTAACATCTTATATCTCAGGATCGCGAGCGCAGTGAAATACCAAGCATTGCTTTCTAATTCAATGTGTGTTTTGGCACTACTGTCCATGAGATATCATATCTCTCGTCTTGCCATTCATTGCAATAAAAAGAAAATGTATATGTATGTGAGTTTGTAGTTCAGGAGTAAAAGGTTATTGTATTTTGTAATGTCGTGATGATAATTATAATTTAAATGGGTTATCAATTAAGGCTCTAGGTTCAAATCCTCAATTAACAATTCAGAATTAATTTGAGCTTTAGGATTTGATAATATTAGGCATGGAGCAAATTTTGAGATCTAAGGAAGATCTAAAGTGTTTTTGCTTTATCATAACATAATAAGTTTCATTCAAAAATCTATATTATATTTATGCGGAAGCGTACAAAATAATTAACTAAAGTTATTATTTAATGAAATCGCAACATTAAAGAGTTTGATTGAATTTCGTTTAAATTTACTTCGGACCGGTAACTTGGACTTTTGACACTGCTGATGGACAGAGCTCGTTGTTTGCCTTATTTAATTAGCCTCTGTTTTGTGTTTTGGTAGAATATTGTGTATTAAAACGTAAAATCTGTTGCCGTTAGTACAGGTCGTGAATCGTGGGTACTTGGGTTCGATTCTCAGGTCGGGCCATGAATAGAATAGACTGCGGGAGTGATCTAGTTAAAAAAATACATACATACGCATATCTATGAACTTGTATTTGTGTTCTGTTGCCTACCAGACGCACCCATTGTCATCTTCTAATTCTAGTAAGTATACAAATTATATAACTTCACTCTAGGTCACAGAACAGATGAATATGGTTCTACGTCATATTATTTTATTTCTTCGTCTCCTTCAGCCGTAATAAGTCAACAGCTTCAAAATTTTATGACTTTTGCAGCGATTTATTTAAAGTGGTCTGCATGCAAAAACTTCCTGGTTTTATTTTCGGGTTACATTTTTCAATAAAAATACACTATGAGTACATTTTAACAGTTAAATAAAATAAAATCTTCATATTTTATAATGAATATGTTTTTGTCACATCATGCAGCTTAGTTCTTAGGCTTATCTCATGTTTGCAATATTAGGCTTTTGATATTACTAGATATTGTATTTTATCTTTTTTATTGTTATTTTCCAACAGACCAGCAAATCATATATTATTTTAATACAGACTATCCAACTTTTATGTTATAATTGCTACTTGTGACCATAATATATCGTTCTTGAAACGTTTATTGTATTTTATTTCTTTTAATTTAATAAAGGCTAAAATATAATATTAATTTATTATTTATTAGTTTATAATCAAATAATTAATGAACTCGGTTCCATGGATCCGTACTAATTTGCGGTTTTATTTATTATCGAAATTGAGGTCAGTAGGCATCATTCGGTTTTAGTGGAAATGGAAAGTACCACCCAATATTGCAGGCCTACTAATTGCTCCCAAATTAAACGGTATGTGAAGGTCAATAACCCTCATTAGCTCAACATGAATGCTTAATTTAAGACTTAGTCTACTATTATATAACAAAACATGGCCGTCCTATAAACGTTCGAGAAAAGAAAATATTCTATGAATCAAATACTTTACCAGCTACTCGTTCCATAGGGCAGCGTTTTTTTTCTTAAATTATTAAATCGTGGTCAGATATAGTGGCAAAACGTGCTTAGTTATGCCACCATTTTGACCAAATGTGAGTTGTTGAACACATTCGTTTACTGAGTTTTTAATGGCCAGAGATCCTATGAGTTTCGCCCAAAAATCACACTTAATATGTACCAATAGGACTTGTAAGTCTAAATATTATGTTGATAAACTCTTTTTATTGCAAAGGTCCGGCATATGAGCAAACAGGTCATCTGATGATTAGTGAGCACTGCCGCCCATGAACATCTACAACGCTTGGGTCATAGACGTGTTGCTTGCTCATTATGAGAACCTCCGTGGCGCAGTCGGTTAAATGCCACCTGTAAAACCAAAGGCCGAATGCCGAATGTTTGTGCAGCCCACAAATATTTATTTCTGGTCTGGGTGTTTGTGAGAGCGAAATGTCTTTTGTAGTTCTTTATACCCATGACACAAAACTCGATCTTAGTGTGGAGTCAGGAATAAGTATGTGTCAGTTGCAAAAAAAATCGTCACTGTATTTTTTTAATTTGATTAGTAAGAAAGAATTGTCCCGAATGCCTCGACTTTTGCACTCTTGTTACACGACTCTGGCAGTCTAGTACTTGGACTTGTTGAAAGTTTTGGAAAGTTTTGTTCGGATTAACGGTTGTTATGTGAGACGTGTACGAGGGACGTGATCCAGGAGGGCAATTATATTTTAAATATTCCACTAATTATATTCTAGAGTATGTATCTACTTATAGTTATATAAAGCAGACTGTCGTGGGAAAAAGGATGCATTACTAGCGTATTTCTCTTTTTAATTTAAATGTTTGTATTGTTTTCTTGTTTTTGTTAATTGTAGTTATGTTAGTTGTAGTGAACATTTAAGAGGAAGGATATTTGGAGTTTGTTAGTTTTTGTCTATGCTTGATTGGATTGTCATGACAACGTCATTATAATAAAATGTATTATACAAATTATCACCTTATATAATTATTCTGCAATATGCCCCAAAGTACGTATTTTACCTTGTATGATGAATTTGAGGATGTTTTCCTTTTTCTAATCTCTGGGTTTTGAGTTCGATAAATCTTGATATACTGGTAGACTTTCCATTTACAAAGTAATGACTGAGGTGAAAATATTGTTGAAATGAGGTTAAAGTCATTTAGGATGGTGAAAAGAAATGGATTTCATTTTCCCGTTCAAAAGTAACCTGAGTTAATACTTTATTTTTTGTCATTCATTAATGCAATGCTCAACAAGCTAATTGTGAAGTAAGTTTGATGATTTTCTTCAAGTAACCTTTAAGTGTGTGAAATTTTCAATGACACACGAATTCGTAATGAATTAAAACTATAAGCCACACGTGTCAAAAAGCAATCTGGAAAAAAATCAATAAAATTTTCAATCCACAAAATTGACGGAATATTTTGTTATTCCCACCGTAACACAAACAAAACAATAAACTTTGAGCAATCTATCACGAGTAATTTTTGTATTTTCGGATTCATCGATGGTTATACTGGGGAATATTTGCAATTTTTGCGTCCATTGCTTGCTCTACTTAGGTTTATTTATGTAGCGTCGATAGTTATCGTGTCGTGGATGTGGAACGAGGTGAAATACGCGGTGGTGTCTCGCGGAGAGGTCGAGGGGGTCCCAAGCGGTACCATTCGCCACTGACCGTCGTGTGCCCCACGCGACCTTTCACCTTAGGGGACAGCACAGGGAATACAATGGAGTCGTATTTAGGAACAGTAGGAATATTTTATTGTCCAAAGCAGCAGTTTTTATTTTGATTGCGATAGAGTGTTTTAAAATGGACACAAATAAAAGCTGATCAGCTTTACCAGATCCGGTAAAATAAATATTAGCTGAATAATCTTAGGATAGGCTTGGTATCCACTACTGAGACGTCTTACATAGTTTGTTTTAGATAGATATATTGCTGGGGAACAGTAGGGAGCCAATAACAAAATCAGAAGAAATCATAAAAGAATAGTATATCAATTATCCGTATTATTTACCGTGAATACGATACGGTAGGTAGGTACTGTTTTTTTACGAGGGAAAAATAACACCCTTTACTCATACTACACTACGTAAACATAATTAATTATTCTACATATAAATAGCAATTAATATGTTAATTAACTATTACAATTAATTAATATAAACGCGAGTAATTAAAAGTAACGTTTCGAACACAGAACTAGAACTAAAAAAGAAAAATAAACACCAAAATTCGTCTCCATAGTTTCCACCTGACAATAAATCGAGCCCAATATGAATAACTATCCGAGATTATACTATTGATAAATGGTTATACCACCAGCCAATTGCAGGGCCCGCGTGCAAAAAATACACAACCATGAATAATAATTTATTTAGTTTTATGGCACAAATCACGGTTCGTTGCTAATGGTAGCTGACCGTTTTATTACAATTTTTTCGATAGACGATTAACGCAAGGGCCTACAGTTTCCGTAGGACAATACGCCACATAAATTATGTTGAGCAAATACAATGGTTCCGCGTTTGATATGCATACGAATAATTTCTATCGTCCATTGTCCGGTTTTATTATTACTGAGCAATATTGCGGTGAAGACAATTATTTCAAGTGAAAAACATTTTAATATTGTAGTTTTGTGAAAATTGATTTAGTTCGTATTTGAAAATGAATTATTTAAATAATTTAATATTCATTACTTGTAGTTTAAATTGAGGAAAATTATTAAAAAATCGATTGTTTATTCGTGTTTTTGTTTTTCCGAAATATTTAGAATAATTCTGTTTTTTTTTTTGTATTTATAGTCACTTGTAAATAATGATGTGACGAGTTCTCTTCCATGATATTAAGGTACGTGTCTATTGTTGCGCAATTCGTACGTTTTCGACTTGGAAGATATAATGCATACAAATTATTTATTTAATGATAACATAATGAAATTATATTTTTGAGTGTAGTATAAAATAAATTGTTTTAATGTATGAAATATATTTTTAATAACTATATTTACAATTTTACTGTAAAAATATTTTGGCTGGACCGATCGAGTATGCGATACCTGTTATAGAACTATGTTCCAGACTTTCATAGCTTACTTTTCATAACGTATCCCAAGTTTTATAACACATTGAATGAGAATAATATTAACTAGGCAACACATCACAAAGATCGTCCACATTGAAGCGCACATCACACAATCACGTATCAGTTCTTATTTATATTAAGTTTACAATATTATTATAAGGATTTATGCAAAGATCCGTTAGAGGACATCGTGAGGTTGTAAAGATATACAGACATGATATTGTGCAATCGTACGGACGCAAACACGATATTATCATCATTACACTATGTAAATAGGACGAGACTCGACAATCATGAATTAAATAATAAAGCGAAAGCCTCCTCAGTGTTGTGAGCGTTTAAATTACGACGCTATCTAGACGCAAACACGACGAATGGGTCCAAATCAAATAGCATCATGTGTTATCGTGATGCCTTCAAACGGACACGGCTCGGGCGCGATTTGTTCTACAATATTAATTTGTTCATTATTCATTAATGTCGAGATGGTGGTCTAGAGTTGGAGAGCCAAGACAGCTTTGAATTTTGACTTTTTGTATATTTATTGGTTAATGCCAACCCGCACTAGGCCAGCGTGGTGGACTATATGGCCTAACCGCTCTCAATCGTACTGTCGATTGTAGAGGAGGCCCGTGCCCTGTAGTGGGACGTATATGGGCTGATACAGATTGGTTAATTACCACGCACTTAAACTGAGAAGGAAAACATAGTCCTGGAGACTACGTATCAAGAATTTCATAAAAATATATGTCTTGAGGACTTGGTCACATGCATATAAAGATCAATTGTGACTCACCACAAAAATATTTTTTAATTGATGAAATTGTTTTATTTACCTCCATACTTTACAATGCCTTCGGTTTTACGCAAACACATATTTGAGTAAATATCCTCATCGTTAAATAAATAATTTTAATCAGGAAAACTTCTACATACATTTGGTCTGACAAATTCCTCAAATTCCTGTTTACTGCATTTATTAACAATTCATGAAAAACTAACTAGTGACATAATGATACTATAAAATAATTCCTCCAAAAGAATTACATATACGAGAAATATTAAAAAAAATAAATATAATAAAAAATATTTTTAAAATTACTTGAAACTCAATGATTAGACTCTTGAAACATATTACCAATAATATTTGTTTCTACAACATCACAGAAATAATTAACAGAAAATTTCTCACATTCAATCGTGACTTACGCCCTTTCGCACTCAGCGTCACAATAAAACTACTAATGCCTAAACAAACCGAAACGAGAATATTTACAAACCCGTTATACATTGATAAGATGGATGCGTGGAACAATCGCTGCTTGTTCTCGCTTTGATAAAGGACGATAAAGGCGCTATTAATGTGGTCAAAGAAACGCCGGCGTTTGCTCTTAGTGTTTGATTTATCCTCTTTCCTGCCGTTTTATAATTTATTTGACAATTGGCTCGATGAAGCGGGTTTTATACGTTGGAAGTTCCAGGTTCGATGGAGGAATGCATAAAGTAATTATACGTACATAGATAAATTCACGACTTTTTCCAAGAAGGGGTACGCAGAGGTGCCGAAACATCCACATTTCGCCATGTACGTTCCGTCCCACGATGTGATGCGAGCGGGCCTATCGCCGTATCGGTCACGAATTCCTGACTTTGGTTTGATTATGAATAGAAAAAATCAATATCACTTTGCCTGACTCGGGATTCGAACCCAAAACCTCATCTATGTAACCATACCGCAGTACCACGCCACCAATGCATGCAACTGTATTGGAAGAAATTATGATCTATAGTATTCAACGGGCTGGGTAATTGTGCTTGTTTATTATAATTCCTCTACAATACAAGATTAGTTTGAAGTCATGTCTTAGTTGAGACTCCGCATGCCAACTCACTCTTGTAGCATAAAAATATATTTTCCTTGAGATATTTTGCTACTGATCTCCTATCTCTGGGATCAAGATGGCAATTGAAAACGTACAATTTTGCTATCTAGACGCGGAAGTGTTGGACATAGAGCACCGTTGTGTCATGTGCCAGGGAGCACGGAGCAATGGTCGCGAGACAATTTGTGGGGCAGCAAAGCGTGTAGATCGTTAACTCATTCCCGCTGACGTTTGTCATTCGAGGCGTGGACTGAACCGTGACCACCGGCCATTAGCCAAGGAAGCTGTTGTCACAGCTAGGTTTGAGATGAGTTGATAGTGACTAATTATATAGGAGGAAGCCCAACGTTCTATCCAGCGTATGGCTTTTACAATTTAGAATAATTAAGACTTTTTTCTACTATCTTAAGGGTTTACTCTACAGTGAGGGTTAGAAGACGTCACGTATTGTCAGTTAATTACCATTTCATAGTGATTTCAATTTCACGGAGTATTACTAACGATGATGATGACTCTTTTAGCTGCGTAGGTAGATAAGTTATCGGCCTGTCAGATGGTAGGCGATAGCCGCTGCTCACGGAATTTTAAGTCAAGTTGCCTACCAAAACACCTACGTTGAAAAGGGACGCGTGTATACGTCTGATCCAGTCTAAGACTTCTCTTTTCCCAATATACACTATTAAATTAGACCATAGATCAGTTTCCAAAGAAAACTGCAATAATCAGGCAAAGTGGTATAATTTCTAAGTCTCTTTGATCAAGGCAGAGGATCTTGTACTACTAATGTACCATATAAATCCTGGTTTTCCACGTTAATTACCAATATAGCGGGACAAGCGAATGTAAAAACATCAGCGTGACAAAATAAACACAATGATGAGACAATGAGACGAGTAGTCGGTGGCCGCGGCTGCAGACGACAAATGACTTTCCTGTGCCCGGCGCGCGCCCGATCACCACGCGGCGTGACGGCGAGCTGCTGCCGTTTTGGTCAATTGCTGCACCGCTAAAATGTTGTGCTCTTTTTTAAGAAGTCCTGAACACTCTTGTGGCGTAGGTATTGGAATATATTAGAGACATTTCGGTTCCATAAGCATTTAACTCCGAGACCAATACTAAAGTTATGCTTATAAATAAATATTGTATGAACTTATGCCGATGTGGGGAGGGAACCTACAGATTCTAGTTTCACAGGCGGTGTTTAAGCTGATGACGCCAGGAGGCTGTGAGTTTAAATAGATCATGTCCTTGTTGATGATTGTTGCAATGAATATAGAAATAAGAATCATTGAGAATTTAGTGTTGATGTATTACGGCTACCTCGGCCTCTATTAACTTGAACTCTATTGCGCTGCATACACAAATTAGCTGCGCGTGCATACCTGTATCTCTAAACATAATATCCTACCTTTCTTTGTGGGCTTGGCACCCTCGACACTATTTCTTGAGAAACTAGTTCATTACGCTGACCCAGGGCTATTAGTGTACTTTATATGATAGTGTAAACTCAATTTGGTATATCAATTTGGCTCAATTTGGCTATTATCAGAATTTTTCACAATTTTGAATTTAAAAATAAAAAGCACTGCCTCGGTGGCGTAGTTGTACTACGGTACGGTTACAAAGCTGAGGTCTCGGGTTCGAATCCCGGGTTGGGCAAAGTGATATTGGATTTTTCTATTCAGTATCAGCCCAGAGTCAGGAATTTGTGCCCGATATGGCGATAGGCTCGCCACCTATCACATTGTGGGACGGAACATGCAAGGCGAAATGTGGGTGCCCTGGCACCTCTGCCTACCCCTTCTGGGAACAAGGCGTGAATTTATGTATGTATGTATGTAAAATAAAAAGCACAAAAATATTACGAGTATTGTTTTTAATCTGTATTTGATGTCGTACGTTCTTAGCGCTCATAATCAAGCTGCGGAACATGGGAGAGGTAAATTGGAAGATCATAAAATCACAGTACGGTACATAATATTAGTTCGCTTCATGCATGTAGAAAAAAATAAGAGCACGCGTGATTTTTGTATTCAAATGTCAACTATGACGGATTCTACTGTTAACCTATCAACTTTGTGTCAGATGGATCAGTGAAAGTAATATTTAGGTCAGAAAGAAATTATAGCTCAACAAGTCGTTGTAGAAATCCTTGGGATATTCTCCATTTCGCCTGATTTTCACTCAATAGCAAGGCCATTGATCCTCATATCTTCCTTGACGACATCTAGCCAGCGCTTCTTTAGTCTACCTCTCGGTCGAGGTCAGGGAATATTGAGGCTCAGGCACAGATTGCCGACGTACTCTCCAGTAAGTTCTGTGACATAAAAAGAGCAATTAACAATTTCTTGTAAACGTATACCATTTTTCATTGATATTGTAATTTACTATACCACGCATTTAAGCGTAAAAAGATGCCGCAGTGGCTTTTAATTCTTGAAGTCCTTAAATGGTATTACTGAGCACTTTAAGTTATAATCTTCACATTACAATAAAGGAATAAATGTGAATGTTTACAGCTTTTTGCAAGACAGGAAAGTGGATAAGACAATAATCTACAGTTGTTAAAAACGCACTGTTTATGGCTTCTGACGCCCACAGTTACTTTCTAAAAATAAACTTTGTTTTTAACTTGCAAGTATTTTAAATTATATATTACATACATTATGTTTTGTATTGTACACTGAGGAGGCAAAATTGTATGTGTGTTAGTCATGGCTGTGGAACATCTAAGAGTGAACAGGGATTGTGAGCGCCGTAGAACTATTTCGCCTCGACAAAACAAGGGAATATTATAGAATATATTACATATATTATATTGATAGTCAATCACCATACATTATATTGGTGAAGGAAAACCTCGTCAGGAAAACTGCATACCAAAGCGATTTTTAAGAATTTTTATGTTGTGAAAAGTCGGCCAACCCGCATTAGGTCAGCGTGGTGGACTATCATATAGTAACCTAACCACTTTCAATCGTTCTCTTAATTATAAAGGAGCCCGTGCCCTACAGTGGGACGTATATGGGCTGATACAGAAGACAAGGAAGAGTACGCTGGGCTGAGCCAACCTTTACTAGTTGGAAAGGCAATTTAAAAAGAAGAATTATCACTGAATTTATCGTCTACCCGTATTCTGGTGTCTTGGATCACCTTTCGTGTAAATTATGTCTGATTAAGTGATTTACGCATGCCGATAAAATTCAAAATTTCGGATAGGTTTTACCATAGTAATTAATATTAATATTCGTGATTAATATTCGTGATTGTTTTGGACAGCCTCCGTGGCGCAGTCGGTTAGACGCCGCCTGTGAAACGAGAGGCCGCGGGTTCGATCCCCGCACCGAGAGAAATATTTGTGCGGCCCACAAATATTTCTCTCGGGTCTGGGTGTTTGTGAGACCGAAAAGTCTCTCGTAGTTCCTGATACCTGCGACACAAGACTCGATCTTAATGTGGGGTCAGGACTATGTATGTGACTGTTGGGTGTTATTATTTATTATTTATTTATTTATTTAAATTATTTCGGTGCAACAGAATCTTAGATGAAATTTATTAATTACTTAGTTTATTATTCTAAGATTTAATCTTAGGCCATAATCATAAAAAAGCATGTCTGTTGCATCGGATACGAGATACCTCTAATAGCATTGAGCAAATGGTGGCTTAAGTATTGTCCACTATTTAAAAAAATGTTAAATTCATGATTAATTTTTGTTTGATACTAACACAGTTCGTAAGTTACTTACTAACAAATTTGATTATTTTGACGGAAAATAAATTATTTATATTTATTTGTTTAAAGGTTAACTCATTCGTCTTGCTTGTAATAAAAAAACTGTTAAAAAAATTACCTCCCTAAAACACGTCAGGTGGGCATTTTATAAAAATACACAAAAACTGAGGCACGTGGTGTGGTTTTTCAAAGCTATAACAAGTAAAGGCTTGTAAACGGAAGTATAAAAAAAAATCGGTCAATAGGTTAAGGAACCGAAAGCAGTTTATAAAAGAGCCATATGGGCTAAGATGGTCAAATAATTGTAGTTCAGATGTTTTTTACTTATTGGGTATTGTTTACTTTTTATTTTGGTAATATGTTGTAATATCTATGGAACTATGCTAAAGATAATTTATTCCTTTACTAACTACTTATGAAATATATATATAAGATAGTCAATGTATCGTACACTCGATAGATGAATTAATAAAGGTTGAAGGAAGTTGCAGTAATCAGGCCATTTCCAATAGGTAGCTGTGGAGATTCAGTTCTTTTTTTGATCTACCACCTCGTTCAAAAAACGGTTTTCACTAGAAAATAACGGGTAAGAAGTTCTAATGTTACTATTTTCAAAACCAGTTTACAGTGTATTGAATATTACAAATTTATTAGTTGGTTTAAATCACAGCAGTTCATTAATAATTTGTTGTATATTCCCAATAAATATTTCCGTTATATTTAATATGGCTGCGTGAAGCGAAGTCGCCCAGAACGAAGAATCAGTATACTCTGTCTGTCTGTGAATATAATTATATAAAATAAGTCGGTAAAAACTCTAAGGTCTTCCAAGCTGGGTATCAAAGGCAGCAAGGTAAGGCGCAAAAAATATAATTAATAATATAATTTGCATAAAATAAAAAATGTACGTTAGTGCATTTTTTACTTACATTGTCCCCTAGATTAAAATAACTTGTAAATTACCATATAACGAGAGTACGTTATCTCGGTATCAAAATTACAAAAAAAGTCCCTGTGACGGTATCTTCAGATCGTGCCTATTTTGTAAACCATGGCAACAATAGACATTGTTTTTTTAAACTTTGAGTTAGTTACCGTGTAATTTACAAGGTTTTTTAGCAGCGGTATATTTTATTAAAACTGGTTAGTAAAAAAATGGTAGTTTTATATGCATAACGAATTTTTATAAAAATACTATGCTTATGCATATTGCACCGACGTCGACTCGAGTACTTCTGTTTTTTTGTTGTTGAACGTTATATTTGTGTAGCATGATATTATATTAAACCGTCACAATTATTCAGTATTACGTATTATCACTTAACTTCATGCATTCAATGAAATGTATTTATTGGTCATGAACACATATGTCACACATAGCACTTAATCCGTATATACAAAATATTTCCTATAATTAGTGTTATTTATATTAATTTCTTACTTTAATTTATTTATAAATTTAATTTACATTTTGAATTTCTTATTCGTATTTTATTTTAAGTATTAATTACTACTTTATGGTAATTTATTTAGGTTATAGGATTTTAGGCATACGTATAGTACGTATAGGTCTGTAGTATTATAAGCTGGCCTGAATCCTCAGTGAGGGGAGGTGGGGTTCGGCGAGCAATGGCTACGCGCCTCGCTCGCCCGTCGCCGCCCCGCGAGATCCGTGGACAACCCCCTGTAAGGGTGGATCGCCAAGGTTGTACGACAGTTTGTATACTGTGGTTGCGACTGTACCCTGATATGCTTTGAGACCATCATTTTGAATAGTTTGATATACTGGGTTGGTTTAGCTATAAATATTGACCTCAATAGGTTAAACAATCATAATAAGAAAGAGGAAACATGTATGTATTAAAATCAATTAGGAACTTTAATAGTAATGCAAAATTGATTAATTTTTCGCAACTACCAATATTACCATGTACACGATTTACATTCCTGAATATATGATTGCTCCGAATCTTAAAGGAACAGGCATGGGAACCGCCTATTGGAAATGACGTAGAACCGTCACTAGTATGAACACATAGAATTATACAAGATAATTATAAAACTAAACCCCCTGGACTCAACAAACGACCTGCGAGATTTTACATCCATTCCTTACATTAAAATAATAAAGCAATGATATAATTGTGTATTAAAAATATCGAGGACAGACAGTAAGGTGAGCCGTATTGATCTATACGGCGGCTACCGAGCGGCTCGGTCCGAGGGCGGGGCGGAGATGTCCGTGCCATGACGTGTGACCTGTGGCCTCTGCCCACCGTACACCTCGCCCCACTGAACACTGTGCGATAAGAATAAACAATATTCAGGTTCACTCTCTTCTAGAGACAATCCCATCCCGAACTTGCAATATTTATGGTTTGTAGAATTCTAGAGCTTATCTTCTAGAGCCAATCCCGTCCCGAACTTGAAATATTCATGGTCTGCAGAATTCTGGCGCTTATCTTCTAGAGGTAATCTCGTCCCGAACTTGAAATATTCATGGTCTGCAGAATTCTAGAGCTTATCTTCTAGAGGCAATCCCGTCCAGAACTTGCAATATTCATGGTCTACAGAAATCTAGAGGCTCTCTCATTAAAGCTATTCCGTCCCGATCTTGCAATATTCACGGAATTCAGAATTCTAGAGCTTCTCTTCTCGAAGCAATCCCGTCCCGAGCTTGCAATTGATAAGGAATAGGTTCATAAAGGTCTATAAGTCAATAAAATACCATGGGCTGTCAATATCACCCACCATGATTATAATTCAGTAAGTGATCAAGAATTGCTACCGATCATTGAAGTTCAGCAAGTTGCTTTGAAACCTAATACAATCAGAATGAAGTTTAACATAAATGAAGAATTTGGAATAAAAAACATAACAGACTCAGGTATTAGGCTTAGGATAGTAGCAGTAGCTATGTGAAGGGTGTGCAAAGCTGTAATTTCGGAACCATCAAGAGGTACTGAATAGTGGACACTCATACACAGCAGTAATGAAAGATTATTTCCATTCACAGTTGATGCCCTGACCTAGCCAGCCACAAGCCAGGCAAGCCAGCCAAGGCCTTACCAATCCAAATTTCATTCCTCAAATTAGATCCATATGCGTCAAAATTAGTTAGTCAATTCCCAAATCTTCGCACACGTGCAATGTGAACGCATCGGCTGTACCAGCGTGTCACACGGAACGATTGAACAAAGCCAGCGGCTCAGTCACGAAGGCCGCAATCCCACTCGCCACCCGACACCGACACCCGAATATCTACATTATATCTATTTTTGGTATTATTTCTGCTCTGTCTTAAGTGCCTCGCTTTATTAGGGAATATGTATATTTTAGTGTAACTATTTTTGTAATTATCTTGCTTTGTTTTATGGGTTATGACGCTGGTTTGAAAATTGGTCTAGTTGAATTTGGTTTTTTAATTTTTGTTTAGACTTTTAAGCTTATCTTATTAACTCAATGGTTTAGGCAAGAATTAGCCAATTTAGCTATAATCTTCATACCTTTTTTCATTGCACTTTTCATATCTATTAAAGCATGTTTATATTAGTTTAGAACTATATTATTAACACACTGTCTTTTTAGCTGTTAATCTGACGCTTCTTTCCATAAGCTTTTCATTTCTATTAAAACAGGACCAAATAAATTCATATAGTGCACATGCATTGCCAACCTTAAAATACATAATATTTACATTATCATAGTCATCGTCATCATTAGCTGTTTGTTCATTGGAAGGTTAAAAGCTGGCCATAAACTATTTACTTGTATTTCCACATAAATTTAGGTCTGCTGTATTTTTTGTCCGTTCAGGACATTACTCAGCAGTGAATTACTAACTATACCACATTTCTTCCACTTTACAAAGGGATTGTAAAGAATTCCTCCATACGGTCACTTTAAAAAGCCGCCAATAATAACCGGTTGCCAATAAAGACATTCGATTGAAATGTTACTTCCCTGCGAGCGTGCAAAAATATTTTTGAGAGCCGCATTCCACCATCCCCCGTGGAACAAAGACCAACATTACCCTTTAAAACCGCTTAATACAATAAGAGAGATCCGCGGCGCGATATTTCTTTCATTCACTCATTCAGCCGCTCATTCTCGGCAGTCGGGTCTTTTTATAATTTACAAGCACTTCGATTGGCACTAGAGTCGGCCGCTTTTGATGTTTCACGAATTCAGATCGACGATTTGATTTTGAAGATTAGCGAAAGTTAGCGTACTTTATGGGGGTATGTGGAATGCTTGGAATAATTTCTTGGAGTGATGCTTGTTAATATCTTACTAGGTTTGTTTGTGGCAGTTTGCTAATCGATCAATTGTCGGTAAATTCAAATAATGATGCTTATTAATAAGAATTATAAGACATAAAAACATTTTTAAATATATACGATAGAGATTAATCGTACAATTTGATCCTTAAGGACATATTATGTATTAAAAGAAAATGCTAAACTTATTTTTGACTTGTGCTGTTTAAGGTATGGCATGTAGTTAGCATAGAAAATAACTGGCCACGTAATATTATTATGTGATTCCACATTTATCCAAGTATTATTTTGTACAGAAATCTAAGCAGCTGCGTGTAGTTTCTTTATTTGCCTAATTGTTAATCGAAAAAACTAAACAGTAATCGTGTTATTAAACCCATAATGGGGTTAGACAAAAAATTCTTACACAACAAAACCGTTAGGACAATCCGTTTGGCGTTCAATCGAAAATTTCATCAGGCCTTTAGAAATTTACTAATACGCTAATACAACATATTGTGAGGGGTCTGCTTCTTTTGAAAGTAAAAAAACGAGGGCCAGCAAGGTAAGAAAGGGTCAGGCAACTGTTTTTTGTTTAAAAAAATCCCTTACCAGATGGCCGTGCGTTTGGCAACAAAAAACGGTGCGTGCCCAAATTTTGTGCAAGTAGCGACTGCACGAACAGAAAATTGGGGATTAATGATTACATTTTTCTTTTATTGATGTAATTTGAGTTGGAAATAATGTGTTGGATTGTCGTCGCGCAGGATTTGAGTAATATTCAAAGAATAAGAATATAATTACCGGCAACATTTTATTTATACCTATCAGAGATGTTTTTGTAAAAATATCGACACAAATTAGAGGGTACTTGAAAGAAGTCAAAAGGCCAGCGCAGAAAGTAGAAGAGGCGCTGGATAGGGTTTATAGCATGACGTTTTGGCCAATGGACATGGCCAATGGATGGTTGCTTGGCCAAAGGAGCTGATAGAATTGCAAATTGAAAATCCGAATACACAGTGTCGGATACCTACAAGATGAACGCACGATCCAATAATGGTTGCAGGGAAAGGCTGGATGCAGACTTATTCCAGGTATAGGTGAGGATCCTTGGACATATTATAAATATGAGACTGAATTTCCTATGGTTGAAAGTGATGAGAATGTTAATGGATGTTTTTAAATTATGACGTAACTATTTAGAATGGAAATATGAATTGCCCATCGGCTTGAGCTTTTTTAAGTTACCCCACATAGTATTTGTTGAAGTGTAGTGTCTTTGCCAGCTTTGCCTTTTTACTATTGCGTAGGTCTGCTAAACGAGCCAGTAGGTCACCTGATGGTAAGTGATCACAGTCGCCATTGAACATCCACAACCCTTGGATCATGAATATGTTGCCCGCCCATTGAATAGGGTCGTAAGCGGGAGGGAAAAGGCCTATTGGGTATTAGTATTTGCAATAACAATATAGTAATCAAAATTACAAATATATTTAGTTGCTTAAATGTTTTTCAGTAGAATTAGCAAAACATTATTTACTCTGTAACGATTATTTTTCTGACCGTCCCACTGCTTCATAGAACACACCAGAACGATTTGTCCCTACATATAAATTTCTATATAATTAATGGTCTAAAAAGACGATATTTTGATATAACAGGATTGATACCGGTAACAGGTGGTCAGTTTTGTACCAGTGTCATGTTCCTCGGTTATTTATGGTCACCACTGTGGTGCATTTTGTGTTGGTAGCGAAGTGTTTTGCTCTTGTCTCTTTTATCTATAAATCGGGGTCATTTTGGGAATTTAACGGTGTTTATCTACATGTATTTTAATATGCGTATAATTATGTAGCATAAGTTTACGTGGTTTTAATTTGTTTTGAAAGTAAATATAAAATTGCAGTTGTAGGCCAACGCGTTTCTAAAAATCCAAATTCGATCACTAGCAAATCGTGTTTTTCAAAACAAATTATCTAAAATTATGCACTCAATTTAAGCATTGAACCCAAGACATCATAGTTTACATCTCATTAATGCCGCTACTATACTAATTCACTGATATTTATGGTAATCATGAAAATAAATTCAGCATTGCAATAAACAAAACAGCAAAATCAACCATTAACCAACTTAGCTCGTTCAAAACTTTTGCCTTAACAAACAACTTAAAATAATTAACTGCATCCCATTTTTTGTTTCAAATGAAATTACGTAAATCTCCACACAATGCTGGGTTAAATATGAGCTGTTGTAAGGCACGAAATTTAAATTAAACGTAATATAAATCATAGCTAAACAACCTTGTGAATAGCCTTCGTGGTACAGTTAAGTCTTTTGTGCAGTTATGAGTACACGTCTCCAATCAAATGGGACATTAAAAAGAATTATTACTATATATAGTTGTCAACGGATGAATGCAAATCCGATTTGTAAGCCGCAGTCGTAGGAACTAGGCTGGGCAATCTGTTTTGGTTGATGGTTTTGATGTCTTGAATACTTCCTGGTTTAGTTAAGGAGTCTATTGGCTAGTTATATAGACTATTTGATATAAGAATGTTCTGATAGTTAGTGTAGTGGTAGTTTTAGTGACTACAAACACAATGCAATTAAAATTTTCGCAAATAAACGCTACAATTATTTTTTATGATTTTTTAAATATCGTCAATTTTGGGTGGTAAATCCATAGTTTTTGCTAAAATAATAATTTAAAGTCTTTTATACCGTAGAGTATTAAAAAATAAAAGGGTATACGCTATTATTTTAGGAAAAAAATGTATTTACCACCCAAATATGGCCATAGGAAAAAAATTAAAAAAAAATTGTCGCTTTTTTTTTAAATTTTTTCTGTTGCATTGTGTCTTAAGTCGCTTAAACTGCCACCCGGCTTCGTTTTCGGTAGCAGTCTTGATATATCCTGTATAATGCTGCTTCATACTTTATTTAGATTATTTTGCATAGCATCAGTTGAGTTAACGTAAAAAACGGTTCTTACGTGTAGGATTTCAGAGACAGTGCGTGAGAATCTAGTGCTAGAGTCAAAATTTCTCAAACTTTTGGAAAGCGTGGCCCGGTTGGCGGTCACGTCGCGTGCCGTCGCATTTCGCGCTGCCGCTCACAATATTTTTGTTTCTGTACATTTTCGTCACTTTTGTCCCGTCAGATAAGGTTGCGGGAACGCATGCGCGATAAACGCGTGATGGACGATCGCTTTAAACTTTGTTCTCACGGATGGACTAACAACTTATAGACATGACCGTAGTGGGTCAAAGATATAGCATCCTAAAAAGATTACTTAAGATTCGATGCTAGATGTTAGTTGATTGTGTGCCGCTGTTGATTCTAGATGGCGGAATTTTCAGTGGTAGGTGAGTAGGTGAGAGAATTTTTAGATATGACTCCTACGGTGATTACTATTTCCACCGTATTTAAAACACTGTAGTGGTTGCGAAACATTATTCTTAACTAAAACTTAATATGATGAAGATTTGTTTGTTTGTTTGTTTGCATTTAAAATGTTCTGAAACTACTAAACCAATTTCAAAAATCCTTTCGCCCTTAAAATTATATTTTATTAATGATGAACATAGGCTACCTATTGAAAAGTGTAAATGTACTCAGGCAGAATTGGGCTAGGCCCCTAGTAAAAATTAAATATACGGGCTATAACAGCGATACGGGATTCCGTCAGTAAATTACTGCAAGTATTGTAATTGCTTGTTCCGCCTTGCTCCTTCCCCTGTCTCCACTCCAAAGATTTTAAAAAAGCAAGGCCCCTATTAAAATACATCTAATCGAAAACCAAACTACGAGTATCTGTATCAGCCCATATACGTCCCACTGCAGGGCACGGGCCTACTCTACAATCGAGAATACGATTGAGAGTGGTTAGGCCATATAGTCCACCACGCTGGCCTAGTGCGGGTTGGCGGACTTACATACCATAGAAATTCTTATGAATCGCTATGGTATGCAGGTTTCCTCACGATGTTTTTCCTTCACCGTTTTAGTGCGTGGTGATTGACTGTCAATACACACATGACTCCGAAAAGTCAGAGGTGTGCCCTGGGATTCGAACCCGCGACCACCGTGAACATGTTGGCAGCCGCGTCTAGTCCGTTTACCAACAGGCCACCACGCACTTACGCACGCACCAAACTACGAGTATTGTTTATTAAATCATAAAGCCAGGTCTACTCATTCGAAGCGTGTTTGTCCGCGAAGGCGGATACCCGTTGATAATGCCGCGCTTGCTGATGGAGATTGATCGCGTCAGCCATCGCACAGTGTCAACACACCTCTATGTACGTGCCCTGAGGGGAGGGGGGGAGAAGCGGGGTATGAGGGGGGAGGCGCCGGACCGTACTATATACTAGGTATGTGGAACTTGTATACGTCCCTGTCATATACATGAGGAATGAATCATGGTGTCCAGGAATAGTCTGAAAATTATGAAAATATTAGGATAAATTATGGATTTGGTATTTGCAACATTAAACTACGATACAGGTGTCGTTAAATGCATGCTACTGAGTTTCATCTGAGCACCATTTAATAAATAATTATATGGTGATTGAATTGCTCTTAATTTTTTCTTAGCCAGTTGATGTTTAACAATTTGTTGGATATTGCCAACTTTTCTAAAATCAACATCGTGTAGAAGTCTGCTAAGTTATTTTTCATTATTTTCAAAATCATCATACTTTAGAATTCTGTGCACCTTAGTTTACAATAATTTCTATAGTATCTGAAGTCCGGCAAGGCGGGCTAAATCAGTGTGGTAGAATAGTAATAGTATAGCCTTCAACCTAAGCTGTTTCTTTGAGTTCTGTGCCTGGTACTAAGATCTACAAGGGCTAAATTATAAACTCATAAACGCACAATAACTGAAAGGTGGCAGATTCGGGCATGATTGGTGGCTGGTAATAAATCGGCGATGGTTTACGAGAGGCGTGGCGAGACGTGACCGGCGCGACCGACGTGCGGCACATACTGACTCATATAAATATACGTTATCGCCACATCTTAGGGGGAAATTGAAAATGTCTTTAAGATGTGACGGCTGTTGTATTTTTTTAAATGATGACTTCTGTATTGGGTAAGCTGGACGTATTCTGAATACCGATCGCAATAGAAAATGCAAAACTCATAGTGACCTGCATCTTATTTTGGATTTAGCGTGTGTATATTGGGTTGCTAAAAGATCGACATAATTGGATCGACTATTAACTATCTCTCGCCTGTGGATTTATTTCTTTATTTCAACCTTAATGCATTTACAAACATGACTAGACTATACTTACAATTTCAATACATCTAGACTAGGAATTTTTCGATATTCTCTGCCTCTTATCTTCTCTATGAGCGTGCTAGCTTACATCTTAGATCTGAGCAGCCTCTGTCTCACGATTAAGGAGAGCTACCAATACTCAAACATTTCCGAACTGATTACTGTTCTGAGATTCCATAGGAGGTAAGCCTGTCACCATTCTGTATCAGCCCACATACGTCCCACTGCAGGGCACGGGCCTCCTTTACAATCGAGAGTACGATTGAGAGTGGTTAGGCCATATAGTCCACCACGCTGGCCTAGTGCGGGTTGGCAGACTTACATACCATAGAAATGTTATAAATCGCTATGGTATGCAGGTTTCCTCACGATGTTTTCCTTCACCGTTTTAGTGCGTGGTGATTGACTTATCAATACACATGACTCCGAAAAGTCAGAGGTGTGCCCTGGGATTCGAACCCGCGACCACCGTGAACATGTTGGCAGTCGCGTCTAGTCCGTTTACCAACAGGCCACCACGCACTTCATCAAGCCTGTCACCATGCTCGACATTAATTTCATAAATCGGAAAGTCCACAAAAGTATACAATCAACATGAGATTCGAAACCCAAACAGAACAGAGGGGTAAGTTCTGTATCAGCCCATTTACGTCCCACTGCAGGGCACGGGCCTACTCTACAATCGAGAATACGATTGAGAGGGGTAAGTTACTAAAACAGAAATAAATGCTCAATAATATACACGTTGGTTCGACACTGCGTTAAATATGATCTAAAAACTTACATCAACATACAAAATCATCAAATTAGGTCGGTCAACATGACACGTTCTTAATTGCACAACAAAAATCTTTAACACGCTAATACAAAACCAAAACTTAATTAATAAACCAAAGGAGACCAAACATCCGTTGCCCAAACTTAGGACCGCACAAAAAACTTAACAGAATCTTTCCCACATGTGGTTGGAGGAACCAATTTAAATTTACCCCTGTTTGTGACACTGTGCACCCTTATTTCAATCATTATAAGGTTGAAATTTGTCTGATTGTGGTTTCTAAGTGGTGGATGATGTTTTGGTGTTGTCCTAGGAGTTTTTTCACCGCCGGATAAATAGGTCGCAGGTTATTTACCATTTGCAAGGTGCAAGCGCCTCTAACGGAACTCTGCCGAAGCTTGCGGACGTTTGTTCAAATGTTGGCGAGATAAGGGCAGTGTGTGGTCTACAAACATTTCAACAGTTTTATGTTATTAAAGATTATACGTAAAATTATTTAGATAAGGTTATTTGGTATTAGTTTTACTGGTTCATTCTCACTTAGAGTCGAAATTTGTTTTTTGGTCTATATTTTTGCATCATGCATATATATTATGGTAGTTACGGGATACACAATACACAAGTAGAGTCTTACAAAATATACGCTTTTGGTCTAACATATTGTATATACCACATCGCAAGCAACTGAGGTAGTAGGTACAAATATTTTGCATATGTATTATGGGGAAAGACCAGCAGTATTATATTTTGCTGCTTTAAGTGATGTATGAAGACTTGCCTAACAAAATAACATTGTACCAGTGCCTACTCACTTTTAATGGGTCAATTAAACATGTTTTATCTTGGCAAAGACGTTTTGTTTTTGATCATCAAAAAGTTTGAACAAATTTAAACTTTTGTTAATTTTGTTTATAGGATCTACTCTGTATTACATATTAATTGTTAATTATCGTATCCATATGATTTTAATTTAATTTATTAGTACAGATTTTGTGACACTTACCGCCTTATTAATAAAAATTGCGTCTTCCACGGTTACGTCAAACCTTAAACTCGGTTAGTTATTCCCAATGGATAGCGAGGTAATAACGACTTTATTAATAAACACGGATGAGCTTTGGCTTAACATGACAATCCTGTTATGGCAACCCTCTGATTTTAAAAGTAAAAAGAATGAACGAAATAACCGAGTCGATCTTAAAGACTGGACTTGAACGTAAACAAATGTATTTGACAAATAAAAAGCGGATTTGTCAATCTTGTACGTATTTTCAAAGATTAGTGATTTTATAATTTCTTTCATTGGAAATGATTCAAATAGAAAAAAACGTACTCGTTCCATTAACTGGAATTAAGAAGAAAACGTAAGCAAATCAACATGTTGCAATAATTTTGTATTTTATTTTTCAGTTCCTATATTAGTACTTAATGGCATGTTTATTATTCTTCCAGCTATTTTTTCGTTTGTTGCTTAAAACATATGTATGCGCCAATCATTGAAAATAAATCTTTGGACACTAACTCGCATAAACCAAAAACTAAAGCTTGGGAGGTTTTGCATGAAAAGTAAAAGCTTGCTTGGTTTCTTTCAGCGTTTCAATCACTTGCCGTGTAAGTAGTAAATAATAATTATTATGCAGGTTTAATCAATTAAATGCACGTCCACAAACTGTAAATCAATTAAAAGCAAAATGGAAACTATTAAAAATGAATGCACGGAAGAATATGAGTGCATTTAGGAGAAAGTTCAACAAGACTGATGGCCGTGGAGAATCAACAATTTTCATGACTGTATTTTGTTCACATGTAAGAAACACGCACATTAAACACTTTTCTAATATACATTTCTTTGCACATGTACATGGCTACTCCACCAACAAGTACAGTTGAAACTGTGAGTGAGATTTCCCCATTTCAATTACAGATGAATTGCTAATGATTTGAAATAATATAAATCTCTTGAGTATCAAATGCATATTTATGACATATTATTATTATCTTCCTTCTCCATTTCAGGATACCAAAATAACAAAATATAATATTAACATACTATTAGATTTGGGAACTATGCAGGCAAGCGTAAGTTGCTTTCATATTTTTTTTTATCAGTAAAGCAAAAAAGCGTTGCATGTGAAATATTGTTACCATAAGTTAATATAATTTTAAATTGCAGACTTCACAAATCAACATAGTAACATAAAATATGGGAGAAATGTTACCAAAAAACGTATGCACAAATTTCACATCTTTTGTTTACTTTTGCAAAGACTAAATACATATTATTCTCCTTTTATTTCAATTTTACAGATGAACATAAAAAAGATAAATAATCAAGGACTCATACTAAATCTGGAAAAGTAATTTATTAATTTGTTGTATCAGCCCATATACGTCCCACTGCAGGGCACGGGCCTACTCTACAATCGAGAGAACGATTGAGAGTGGTTAGGCCATATAGTCCACCACGCTGGCCTAGTGCGGGTTGGCACCTTTAATTTAATAATCATCAATTTATCATTTATGCAGCAGAATTTTAGAATGTGTCATATTTTCATGAAAATTTAAAAAAAATATATAACAAGATGTTGAATTCTGTAATTTGAGAATGGATTCAATGTTTAATGATTCATTTGATGGAGGCATATGTTTTCTTCGCTATTAAACTTCTTCAAAAATATATTAATAATCACAACGGAGAATGCTTTGTGAATGTAACTTACTAAAGACAGGCATTTAAAACGAAGGGTTAGAATAAACTGTTCCGCTGAATTTTGAATTATTACCTGATAAATCAACTATAAAAATAAATGATGACCGTAATGGTGACACTATTTAATACTTCCAGAGCAATGACTGTATAAACACCATGGCCAACTATAGCAAAAAATTATAAGCCGAAGAAAATGAGAGACGGAGGGAGATCATGGATCAAGCGGAGTATAAAATTTGTATGGCCATCCAAGAAAGAAAAGTGCAATATTTGATAGAAAAATATTGGAATTTAAAAAAATCACGGATGATGACTACCAAGTCATTCGTTATATCTTAATAACTTATCAATTTCCTCCAAATTTTCAGTTTTTTTATTGCTATGAATGGCGAGATCAGCATGCCGTTGACCTGATAGTAAGCGATACGACCGCTCATGACCAGCGGTAAAATCAAAAAACACCTTGAATTACAAAGCAGTGCTTGGCATTCCGCAGCGCTCGCCATCCAGAGACAAGATGTTAGGTTTAAATATGTCCAGTAGTTACTTTGACTACAATGTCCCACCGAAACACAATAGTGCATTTACACTCCTGTTTGGCGGAAGAAATAGACATTGTGGTGGTACTTACCCAGACGACCTTTCACATATGAGAGACCTACTACCAGTAAAGTAAATACACTTGTACTACTTTCCTTTTTTACTTTTTTGTTTTTAATTCTATTCTAGTTCACTTGAACAAATCTGCATATTATGCATTAAGATTATTGATAAAAAGTAATAATTGTTAGTTTGTTTCTAGAATTCACATATTATTGTTTTTTGATCATTTAATTATATTTTTTTTATCTTAATATGATATGTTTATTTGGAAGGTCAATTAAATAAAATTTCTTGTAATTTATGCATGTTTTATTTACACACTTATCATCATATAATATTTATTATATATCAGTATATGCAAGGTGACGAATAATGAAAAATGCAGTATATGAATATGCAAATAGACACAATAGTCACGTATGGAAGATTATTATAAAATAGAAAAAAAAAACAAATATAAAATAGAAAAAAAAAGTGTGTAGTGGCCTGTTGGTAAACGGACTAGATGTGACTGCCAACATATTCGCGGTGGTCGCGGGTCCGAATCCCAGGGCTCACTTCTGACTTTTCGGAGTCATGTGTGTATTGATGGTCAATCACCAAGCAATAAAACGGTGAAGGAAAATATCGTAAGGAAACCTGCATAGCATAGCGATTTCTATGGTATGTAAAGTCCGCCAACCCGCACTAGGCCAGCGTGGTGGACTATATGGCCTAACTACTCTCAATCGTACTCTCGATTGTAATAGGCCCGTGTCCTGCAGTGGGA
Source organism: Hyles euphorbiae (assembly GCA_023078785.2). Classification (NCBI taxonomy): domain Eukaryota; kingdom Metazoa; phylum Arthropoda; class Insecta; order Lepidoptera; family Sphingidae; genus Hyles; species Hyles euphorbiae. The sequence goes on from CM041046.1 coordinate 12,149,034, forward strand.
CGTACATGGGCTGATAACAGAATACTAAATAGATTATGTACACACGCTTCATGTCTTTACATATTTTTCGCTGGTTCTCGCCTTGTTCTCCGATTTGTGTCGGATTTTTGTCTCGAGACAAAGAAACTAAGAACGCGAGAACTTGCATTAACTCCACACTCGTATGTTTCTCAGTAGCAAGCAAGTCGTCGAGAACAGTTGTGCGTAGTAGGCATATAATGAGCGAATATATGAGCTAGATCCTTAACTGATTTTTTATCTATAATGAGTAAAAATACATATTAAAATGAAGCCTACATTTTAATAGATTTCGGTAATTTTATAACTTGTGTAAAATTTTTGAATCAAAAACGTTTCTTTGCCGTTTTAGCTTTCTTTATCGTATTTCTCATGTCAAAAATGCCTATTCCACCCTTACTTCAAACAAGACTTGGAATAGTTAAGCCGAGGAAGTAGGAGGTAGGAAGACGTTATTAATAAACGCGTTATTACTTCGGCCTAAAGACACCAACCTTATGCCGAGGTTATAGTGTGTGTTATGGCAACTCACTGATCTTAAAAGTAAAAAGAATGAACTAAATGACCGGTCGACTTTAAAGATTGGTATAGATCGTCACGGAGCACTGTCTCCCGAGAGCGCTGTTGTGGAAAGTAATAACTAATAATAGTTTTTCTCTTTTGACATTATATAACATGGGACATATTATCATAGATCACGAGTTTTTTTATGTTCGTTGTTATATCACGAAACCATAAGGCAAACAATAACTTAACAGATATTTTTATCATTTCACTTGTAGTTCCTAATGTCTCCACACGCTAACTTATTGTAGATGCGTTGTACTTGCAGTTACATCAAATGTGACATTTGTCATACATTATTTATAAAGAACAATGATAATCCTCCATACATTTTTTTGTTGTAATTTTTTTTGTGTGTCTTAAGATGAAATATATTTTAAAATATAGATTTCGAATTCCTTAACAATTATTTCTTAAAATTTACTACTGTAGCAAGCCTAGGAAAAAAGATATTCCACTATAAAGTTTTGCAGATTTTCTACATCTTATCAAACTCTGTGGGTAGTTAATGTTATTTTGTTGCATTTATATTGGCGTGAGGCAAAGTTATGACGCACAAATAAAAGTAAAAAAATATATTTTACACGCAATTTAAATATCAAGTACTTATTTATTTTATTAATCTAATAGTAATATCATGTGCAATGTAATAAAAAGGAAACAGGGGACAACTATATATTATTATTTGCACAATAGCGCTTTCGGGCGACAGAAACAAATTGTTATTCCTTAATTAATTAATCAGTGATTATTTTGCTGTTCTCACTTCTCTGCACTATTTTTTTACATTAATTATCTGAGAAAGATAATGCAAGAAAGCCAGTCAAGCTTATATTTTAAAAATGGCAACATTGAAACGACATAACGCTTCTCCAATAAAAATAAAGCAAATATCAATAGAGTTTTACGAAAAATGTGTTTTCGTAATTCAGGCTTAGGTACGCCGTGAGCTAGGCACCAAAATTACTTAGATAATTAATTATTAACATTTTTATACATGAAATTTATAGACGCTTAAGAATTGCATTAACAATGATTTTACCAATGTTCTTTGACGTCCATCAAGATTGGGTTTCAAAACATTTTCAAACACGATTTTACAAGTTGAAAAGTTTTTCGTAACTTTGTGTGGTATTTTATTAGTTACACCACATGTTACTACCCACATGTTCGGCTCTTATTATCTTGAATCTTCTTATGAATATATTTTTGATTTGTTAGGTAGTTAATTCTATAAGCAAATTAATCAATGTGTACAAGTACAATTAAATAGATATTATTTGTTACTTCGTTTACATTTTTACTGAAAATATTGTTACTTTCCTTTTTATTTATTCGTCAGTTGCTATAAAGTAAATTTGAGTATTTCTTAATTAATTATTTCCACAATTATTTCTCACGGTGCTGAAGGAGTATGCACCGAGCAAGTAGCTGAACACAATTTTTCTGCGACCATCCAAGACTACTAATTTAAAAGTGCAATCTTAAAATAACATCAATTTTATGTAAGGAAAGCGAGACAGCGACACAAAGTAAATAAATAACACCCAACAGTCACATACATAGTCCTGAGACCCCACACTAAGATCGAGTCTTATGTCGTGGGTATCAAGAACTACGAGAGACTTTCGGTCTCACAAACACCCAGACCCGGAAGAAATATTTGTGGGCCGCACAAACATTTCTCTCGGTACGGGGATCGAACCCGTGGCCTCTCGTTTTACAGGCGGCGTATAACCAACTGCGCCACGGAGGCTGTCAATAAAGTAATAAAATTCTGTAATATTCACAAGTTTTATTCTCAAAATAATATGACATAGGAACTCGTCGACTGCATATGAAACCAGTGACCACTATTGAATGAATGTATGCGATCGACAAAACAGAAAGTACAATGGCCCCGCATAGAAAAAGTTTATACACCCTTAAACGGGGCGAGTAGAGATCACGGGGCTAATTGATATATTTTACGAATAATATCACAAGCAAATATTCTACTGAAAATTGCATTAATTTTTAATTGCTTTATTAAACGATTTTTAAATATAACGACATATTAATAAGTATATATCCATTAAATAAGTGGAAGTGGCAGTGGGCCGCATATGGCGCGTAGAACCAATGGCCGTTGGGGCCGAAAGGTTCTAGAGCGGAGGCCACGTACAGGCAACCGAAATGTCAGACGCCCGCCAACAAGGTTGACGGACGACCTGGCTAAAGTTGCAGGAAGTCGCTGGATGTAGGCCGCTTCCAACAGGTAATTGTAGAGGTCCTTGGCCTATGTACAGCAGCGGACTTCCTATGGCTGATATGATGATGATAATGATATATCCATTTGCCTCAATATAAAGAATTTGTATATTTTTCGTGTTTTTTACAAAGAAGAGTAAAAATTTGTTAATGTAAAATGATGAACTCGTAAAACAACATGGTATGTATCAAATCAAAACAATCCTTAATCTGTACAGACAAACATTTATATGCTAATTAAGTTAAAAATGACTATTCTTCTAAAAATGTAAATTCATTTCATTCCTTAAACCATGTGTCTCGGCGGTATAACTTTAAGTCAAAAATTAGGCTTATATTGGTTTAGCCCCTCCTTATTTCGTGTTTATTAATACAGTTTTGCACATTCCACGCGTAAGCCTTGGGTTAAAGTCAATTTGACACAAATTTTGCTTCGATATTGAGACGTGACAGCTCGTCGGAATAAACTTTAGACAGAAAGATTAGGTTACGCCATGTTTATTAATACAAAATTTGTTTAAAACCTTGGCTTATCGTTAAATCCTCGCTATTTCGAGTTTATTAATAAGAGGGTTTAAGTTTAAACCAAACCGTCATGTTAACCCTGGACTCACGGATATTTTGATTGGAACATTCGTTGCATCTCACATCGCCGTGGGCCAAACAGTGGTTAAAAATAGTCGTGGAGGTGGACAAAAAACATAAACTGCGTCTCATCTGGGCCGACTTTACGCAATATGGTTTTTGACCCTTATAACCAGCGGATATTTGTTTTATCATCGACTTATCCTGTGGGATTTTGTATAGGGTGTTTGAAAAACTTACGTTAAGACGGTAGTTGTAAATTTTGTCGTATGTTTTGTTTGTGACATGTCGTTGGGAATAAGTAATTATAATTTTTACACCATGTTGCGTATATTATTCTCTATAATATCTAGAGAATTTAAATCTTTGAATTTCAAAATCAATTATTTGAATTTGATTCAGGTTAGTTTGATGGGTTGGTCCTGTCTTTCTCAATCGTAGAATAGGTTCAGTTTTATAGGATTTAAATGAGTTGATAACAGTATCAGTGTATTACAAACAATCTATGCATTATACAAATAAATCAGAATAGAAAGTTGCAACAGCTGACCCTTTTCGCTAGAAATTGCACAGCGAACACAATCGAAAACCAATTCCCGCATCACGCGGTTCCGTGTCACTTCTTCACATAGTAATTACAAATATTGCAATTCTCGCACAAAGCTGGAGCACTCCTACACTACACGTTTTTTGTCTGCGGCCGGGTCACAGCGCACCACTGTAACGGTGAGAGCGACGCAACGACTTCCAGATGCGTCGGTTAGCGGTATTTCACCGATGATTTTTTTGTCCAGTCTTGGCGACACGTTTGTGTGTTTTGTACCAGTGTGCGCGGTGAGAAATGTCAATAGGAGGCTGCTATCAAAAACTGAATTGTTTCACTACAAATGCTATGATTATTATTATCACCAGCGTAATAAATATTACATAATTTATTTTCTATTTAATTTCGTGGGTGCCTTGCGTTTGCCGACTTCTATTTTAACCGGATTGAATTTAAGGATAAAGGTTCTTCAAAAATAATATCACTACATAATTAATTACATCAATATCAATCGACGCGTAATTACACGTGTAGTATCGTTAAGTGATCTTGAATAGACGATAATACGTTGCATAAACAGTTAAACAGTTGTTTTGCATCAGTAAAAATACAAACTTGTATCAGTAGATTAATTATGATTACTATCATCTTCAGTGAAAGCAATTCCACTGCTTAAAATAAGGTATTTAATGTGTAAATTTAAGGTATAAAATGATATCAATAACAGTATTGTATATAACGTATTAAAATAATATAATTATTGTAGCAGCCTGAATAGGGCATAAACCTACTTCTTAAGAACTATATCAATTGATTAAAATAAAGAAGTAATAATTACTCCCAATACATACATAGTCCTGACCCCACACTTAGATCGAGAGTTGTGTCATGGGTATCAGGATGAGAGACTTTTTGGTCTCACAAACACCCAGACCCGAAATAAATACCTATGGTTGACAAAAATATTTGCTCAGGGATCGAACCCGCGGCCTCCCATTTTACAGCCTCCGTCAAACCAACTGCGTCACGTTTATATCATGTCAAAAAACTTACAGACAGAATGATAATGTAGTAATCTCATTGGATATTTGAGTTTATGTTGTACTTAAAATTTATTAATGAATCATACTTTTTATCCTTGAATCAACAAAGTTAGCCTTACCTTGTATCACCTTTGGCTTTATTAAGAGTTCAATATATCTATCATTACACGTATATAGCAGTGTAAATCGATAGCCGTCATAAATTCTTATAAACCGTATAACACTCATCAAGAAGTGACCCATATGGTCAGATCCAATAAAAAGTTTAATACTTTGTACGCTAATGCTGTGTGGACAGTCGTGAAGTTAAGTCATTGGGTAAATACAAGTATCAAAAAACTATGAATTTAAAATATTTTTTAATATTTTAACAAGATGAGTTTACGCGTGTAAAATAAACTGTGATAATGTCTGCGAGATTCAAAAATGTCGGTTGATTGAAAATATATCAATACAACGTAAATTAATAATTTTAAGTGTAAATAAGTGTTTTATTCTATAAACGAACCTAGATTCTTTCTTCTTCTTTGTCAGTCCATATTCGTCCCGCTGTAGGGCACGGGCCTCGTCCACAATCAAGAGTCCGATTGAGATTAGTGAACCTAAATTAAGAAAATGAAGTTAAATTAGGTATGAAATATTAAACTACAGACTCAGAATTTTCACACATTCAACTCATGTTTTGATGGCAAAACATGTTGCAGCTAAAATAGATACTAGTAATGATTGTCACTCCTCAACCCAACTACTTTCAAAATAAATCCCTTTGAACTCACACAAAGCTCAAACATCAACATCGTAATATTCCTTGTGCATTATGTCCTCGCCAGTCCACCGAATACATCATGGGATATAAATTCTCATACATGAAATACGATGTCCACATCACATGCGGCCATCGAGTCGCCGGCACATGTGGTCGCGACCACGTGTGGCGTGCCCTCCCCTCGCCCCTCACCCCCGGCAACTTACCTACAGGATTCAGTCTATAGTATATATAGAGAGTGAAGGGAAAGATGAATGAGGATAGATACATCTCTACGTATTTTGTTTTAACTTGGGAGTAATAATGTAAGTCGTGTTTTGCAAAACCAAAATAAAATCTTTTTTTTATTTCACTGAATGGCAAGACGAAGTAAGCGGCACGACCGCCCATGAACAGTAGCATAATCAAACAACATCTTTAATTACAAAGCAATCCTTGGCATTCCAATGCGCTTGCGCTGCGTCAGAATATGTTAAGTCTTAATATGTCCAGTAGTTACACTGGCTACTATGTTCTTCAAATCAAAACTGTTCTTCAAACCAAAACACAATCGGCCGCTTGAATAGGTACCGCAATGTCTATTTCTCCCGCCAAACAGCAGTGTGAATGCGCTGTTGTGTTTCGGTTTGAAGGATATTGTAGCCAGAGTATCTACTGGATATATTGAGACTTAACATCTTATGTCTCAAGATGGTGAGCGTAGTGGAATGCCATTGCTTTTCAAGTCAAGATGTTGTTTGGTTTAGCCACTGTCCATGAGCGGTCGTATCGCTTATCATTAGGCGAACGGCATGCTCGTCCAGCCATTAATTGCAATAAAGAAAAAACACATTGTAAAAAAAATACTTCGACCACCAACAGCATGCTGAGTAATCAAATGACAATTTATTATGTTATTTTATAAATATGGAAAAAACTAAAACGCAATGTCCATTCTAACAAAGATGTTGGGCGTGCTCATGTCTTTCAAAAGATTACATAAATCAACCCGCTTCGTGAGAATCGAATATAGCCGAAAATGACCGTTTTTGACGAACGACGATACGATGTGACAAAAAGTAACTTATTTGATGCATATCTGCGATTCCCTATGGTCATAGGTGTCTGCTACCTGTGTCACAAATTTATAAGGCGTCTTTTAATGTTAAAGTTTAATTTCTGTGTAGAAAAATCATATTAATAATGTTGTAGAACGTAATATTACATTAATATGTAGAATATTTTTATAGAATAATTTCTTAGACTTCTGTGTAACCTCGCAACTCCTTAAGCTAGTAAGTACCCTGAAGCGTTTTGAATGTTTTTTAATAAATTTAAATGACATGTAAAACGAAAATTTTCAAACTATCATTATCGCGTCCCGAAATCAAAACAAACCCCACAAAATATTTCGGCGAGGTTCATACGAACCACATGTTTTTTTGTCAAGCCAAAATTCTAGAGAACTGAAAAAACTTACCGTTATGGACACCATACACGTTTTGCATAAATCATCTCGAGTGGAGACTGGATATTATTGCGCTGTTTTTGTTAATCTTTTGGTTAAAACTAACTGAAGATTAAGACGAGTGCGGTTGTTTAAGCAGACAAGTATTGATGAGAAACAAATGTAGTATTATTGTTTACGGATTAGGTTTGGCTGGTGGTCCATGGGCAAAATACAAAGCTGTTGACGTAAAATGATGTATCGCAAATTCAGTGGCGTTTGTGATCTCAAGCGGTTTCGTATGTTGGACAAAGAATAAGGTTGATCTTGGGTTGACGTACTTGCAATACAAGTATTAATAGAATCAATCTAAGTTTTAATAAATATCGTATTCATTTGCAATAATGTTTTAATTTGTTAGAAAAATATGTACCTAATATTATGTTTATTTGTAAGTGGTAGCAACTCCAAACAATTTAAAATTATTATTTTTATTTCAAAAGTACGTGGTGGCCTGTTGATAACGGACGTTTAGTCAGACGCGGCTGCCAAAATGTTCACTGTGGTCGCGGGTACAAATCATAGGGCACAGATCAGACTTTTCTGAGTCATGTGTGTATTGATACGAGTAGCCAATCATCACGCACTATAATGGTGAAGGAAAATATCGTGAGGAAACCTGAATACTGCGACCGTAGCAATTTGCAAATGTTTCTGCGGTATGTGAAGTCCGCCAACCCACAGTAGGAAGGCGTGCTGGATTATATGGCCTTACCCCTCTAAATTGTTTTCTTGATTTTTAAAGAAAACATTACCATGCGGTGGGATGTATATAGACTGATACAATTTATTCAGTTGTGTGTCTTTATTGAATGTATTTAATAACAAAAGAAAAATTGCTCATAAATTTTAACTCAATTAGTGTAGTCACTGAATTATGCGTAAAATCTTCTCTAAAGTTTACATATTTTTTCTGCTTTTATTAGTAAATTTAGTAGATGTTTTAAAATTCATTAGCGTGCACAACATGTGTCTCAGATACTATCTGGGGCAGGCAGAGGCGATCAAAAACAATGTTTATAGTACGTCCCGGCGACCGAGTCGTTTCGGCAAAAAATGGAGGACAAATTTTGAAGTGACCGCATACATAAATAATGTCTAGCAAATTGCCAATTTGTTGATTAAAATCGGTTTTAAAAAGCATAAAATAGATTTATCGGTGATTAGTTTTGCTGAATAGTGTGCTTGGAAATGTTTACTGAATTTTGAAAAGCTTTGTCTTGTGGTTTGAAGTGCCTATCAATAGAACTCAAATAATGAAAAAAATGGATCATAATTCAGTTACATTTAGAGCATAAGTTTTTTTTCTATTGTTATGAATAGCGAGACGAGTATGCCATTCGCCTTATGGTAAGCGATACGGATCAGTGCCAGTTGTTACACCATGAATTACAAATCAATGCTTGGCATTCCACTGTGCTCGCTACCCTGAGCCATAAGATGTAAGTTTCAATATGTCCAGTTTTGAAATTATTACAATTATATTAACTAAAATCGTTAAAATAAATTGTGTTATAATAAAAGACTCAATTGGTTACCATTGTACACCTTTTAAAGTCAAGTCAATAATCACCTAATTAGTAATGTTTGGTGTCACTGCACCAAATAGATTGCAGGGGAAAATAAGATTTCAGCTTTTCTTAATATTGTTAAACTTTGTAATAAGGTATAAAAAGTTGGATGTTTGTGATTTGAATTTAGTAATGTTTACTCACAGACGTTGGATAGTCTATTACTTTTTTGTAGTTAATAGAACCAACAATAAGGTAACTTTTTGCCATCCATCAACTCTTTCCTGACATCGACGGGAATCTAAAAGCATTTTTCAAAATCTCTGGACAATGATGTTGGTCCATGGCCCTAAGGAGTCTATCAAAAGGAGATTAGATCGATAAGACGAACAATGCCTGTGGGCGTTTAAAAAAACTACAAGAAACATGAAACGAGGAATTATTCGCATCGTTTCGTTTGAGCTCTTATAAAACTGTTTTTTCATTGCAAAAAAGGTATAAATGAGGGTAGATTGAAAAAAAAATGGACAAAGGCCGATGCACAAAGAGGTTCGATGCAGCTTTTTCTGATGACCGTATACTTTTTCATTGCGCTGTGTGAACCGTACCTGTATCTACTGGTTTTGATGCCAACAAAATTGTAAACTCTATGTTTTTTATTGTGGAAGGGTGGACAGTGATATTTTTTTTTTTTTTTTTTTTTCATTTATTTGGTTTACAAAACTGGATACAATCTTAAACTTATATGTAATATACATGCGATAACAGAATATGTTGTGATAAGATTACATCCTGCTAGATGCAAACACAGCATGCAATGTGGGGCAATGTTAAGGGTACAAAAGAATAAATTATTAAATTTTTAAATTATCGTTGTTACTTATAATTAAATTGATTAGGTACTCAGCTATAAAAATGATTTGTCTTAAAGACCGTACATTACATGTATTTTTTTCCTAAAAGAGGCTAAAGAATCGTGACGGAAGATGTCAATATTTCCGCGAATGTTATTGCATAAAGAGTTCATTCGGTACATAGGAGAATGCTGGCCAAGATTCGTTCTCGCATTTGGAAGGTAAAAGGTTTTACGGTTAATCAAACGACTGCTACAACGGGGTACGAAAAGATTTACGCGTTCAAGATATTTAGGTACATCAACATGGTTGTGAAGGAGTTTGTACAAAAATATAATGTCGGCTATTTTGCGACGTGTGCTTAAGGTTTGTATTTTATAAAAAGTAAGACGTTGTTTATATGAATGGAATTGCAAACATCTGTTATCGCTATATGTCAGCTGGTATAAAAAGCGTTTTTGTATGCGTTCAATGCGGTCGATGTGAACTTGATAAATGGGGCACCACACGCTACTGCAAAATTCCAAGATTGAACGAACTATTGTGTTAAAAATTAAAATTGTAATTTTGGACTGACCAAATACTTTCATTTGTCGATATATAAAACCGGAAAGACGAGAAGATCGAGCGATAATGTCATTTATGTGAAATCTGAAGCTCATCCCACTATCGAAGGTGACCCCGAGGTCTCGTATAGTGTGAACTTCAGTTAAAGAAATGTTATTTAAGGAATAACTAGTCAGATAGGGCTGTTTTTTTCTTGTAAAATTAATAAAATAACATTTATCCAAATTAAAACACATATCATTTTCAATGCACCAATCTTGAACACTGTATAGATCAGACTGAAGAGATATTACATCAGATTGACTATTAACAGTTCGATAAATCTTTAAATCATCAGCGTACAACTTAAACTTAGATTTGATTACATGCTGAATATCATTTATATAAGCTAGGAAAAATAAGGGACCAAGGTGGGAGCCTTGAGGCACTCCTGACGGAACTGTGCAAATCTGTGATTTAAAGCCACGAATACAAACTAATTGAGAACGATTACGTATATATGATTCGCACCATCTTAGCAGGGAGCCGTGAATACCCATATCAGCTAATTTCTTTAAAAGGCGGTCATGATTGACCAAGTCAAACGCCTTTTTAAAGTCGGTGTAAATCGCATGAACTTCACCGCCTCTATCGATCGCGTCCAAGATATCGGATGTATATTCGATTAAGTTTGTAGTAGTAGATTTTCGAGGCAGAAAACCATGTTGATTTGGGTTTAGATATGGTTGCAAATGAGAGAGTAATTTTTCATTAACAATTGATTCCAACACTTTGCCGAATGCAGACAAAATTGATATTGGGCGATAATGGGCAATATTATCCAATTTACCGCCTTTATGTATCGGTGTTAAATGCGCCGTTTTCCACTGGTGGGGAAATATCCCGGTTCTTAAGGATTGATTAAAAATAATCGTCAATGGTTTGCTTAAGGTACGTGCGCAGTTCTTCAATATAACAGGTGGGATCAAATCGGGCCCAGGAGCTTTATGTATGTCTAAGTATTTCAATTTTCGGAGCACCTCGCTTTCTTTAACTTGACAAGAACTAAATGGTGCACCGTAAGAAAGATTATTGTAATAAGTCGAATAAGTTTTAGCTGGAGTAAAATTGTTACTATTTAGATGAATACTCTGAAAATGTTTTGAAAATAATTCGCAAATTTGTAAGCCCCCTTTAGCTTTTGTATCGTTTAAAGTCATTAGGTTCGGCAAAGTGGAACTGTTTTTGGATCTATTTTTTGATATCGGAAATTGAAGACAACAATGATGTAAGCCTTTGGTAGTTAAGATCTTTTCTTACGTATCCTGTTTACTTACAGCTTAATAAACTCTATTTACCCAATATATTTTATTTTTATTACATATTAAGCATAACCTATTTGATAGAGGACAATGGAAATAGAATTGATTAGATAAAATTCAGTGCGTGAAACTACTCAATTTTGTTAATCATAAGCCAGAAATAGATAAAAAGTTATTCGCTCACTCATGCTCAGTTGCGTGCACTTTAAAAGCTCTTTGTCTAACAGAACTGATATAAATCAATTCTAATACATAATATCAAATTTTAATACCACATTGGCTGTAATCGACCGAACACCTCAAAATATCAATACGAACTGATGTACACTCACAAAAAAAATTGTTTTAATAATTGCCAAAAAATCGATCTTAAGACCAAAACACGAAAACGCACAAACTTTCCAATGCTCGCAGATGTGAGTACAGTTGCGTACACAAATAATTGACACATTCTGTTTCGGTGTTGCAACACAATAATTTGAGTTTGGAACAGGGTGGAGCGGCGACAGATTGCGCACGTCCACTAATGACAGGCCGCGATGCGCTGTGTCCAGCCCGCGTTCATTCAATGCAAATAGCGCCGCTGAGGTGTTAAGAATTTGTTAGATACGGCGTTGGGTTTTGTTGTTGGTTGAGAATGAAGATTATTGTTCTTGTGCACTTATCTAAATGCGTTTAATAACACAGTATTAAGTTAATCCTAAATGTAGACTATAATTAAGTTAATTTTATATTTGTTTTTGCGCAAGGTGGGTTAATTTAAATTGGAATAAAGTTCTAAAAGTATATCATTTATCACTCACGAATTATTAATTTTATACGCTAATGTATCATTATTATTTACGATAACATTTAATCAGCGATTAAGAACATTTCTCGTTCATTTTCTTCATTTAATTTTTTACGATTTTTCCGGGTTTCTTTCTTCAGATTAATCATATAGATGCTGATGCTCGATATATACAGGCTGATTCATTAAATCCTTGAACCATGTCCATTCTAGGGCATGCCCCGGTCTTCATCCTAACACAATGACCTCTTGCGATGACAGCGGCGGCCCACGCGCACGCTCGTTCTAATCACACCTATCTGAACGCTCACGGCTCCTCCATTCATACATATTTCGAGTGTTTTTTACACCAACACGAGTGGGCCGATGGTTTATTGTTTGAACACACGGTTAATCGTTTAGCTCTGTGATTATGATTCATTATTGTTCAAATTAACATGTAGAAAGTTGCCGGTAATTGTGGGTATAACTTAGTATTCAAATTGATGATGCAATTTGTAATGTTAGACGTAAACGATTGCGTAATAGTATTGGTGGTTTAATGTGCCATAGTTTGTGCGTCATTGATGCGAATGTGGAAGAATGAGTTGAAATGTCTGAAGATAACATATTAGGATTTGACTGAACAATTGAATACGCTTAGTTAATAGGATTGGTAGCTAAATATTATGTTATATTATAGTTATTTATGTTAAGTGAACTGTTATTATTCTTGGTAATAATGATCCATTTTTATAAGCATATGAGAATTAATAAATTATTACAATAATAAGAATCCAATTTTATACAACCAATATTCTGTACGACGGATACAATTTTTTCGCTAAGAAGTGTCATCATCATCTCAGCCACAGGAAGCTATGCTGAACATAGGCTTCCCCCAAAGAAATATGTAACTTAAATAAAATGAATGTACACACTTCGTTATTCTAATCAACATAATTGTTCAACAGAAAAAAACGACACAAAAAATACACGTACAACAAAACCCAAAAAACAATTCCAAAACATTTCGAAATGATTTTCATAACTGTCAACCAGCACGGGGCAGCATAAATATTCAAATGAGAGTCCGCACTGGCCAGTATGCTAATGTTACAAAGCGAATGTCAGAATGCTGGCATTGTGTTGATGACTGTACACGTGGACACACCCTTTATTTGACGCCCGATGTCGACATTCAATGGGTCATCATTCATAGAATTCATTCAGGTTTGTGCCCAAACAACTTTTTTAATATTTAAATTTCGTTAACCTGTCAATCAGATCTAAAGGTATACATAATGTTTAGTAGATTAATAGAAAATGTATTATTAGGTTTTTTTGTGAATAAAATATTTTAAGATTTAGTTAAATCACGGACTTATTAGTATATTCATACATTAAATCTCGCCTTCTCCCCAGAAGGGTAGGAAAAAGTGCCATCAGGACACCCACATTCTGCTATGCATGTAGAACAGTCAGAAGTATATTCATCAATCCATAAGCATGTATTTGTCATGGGGGTATCGGTCATTTCAAGATTATACATTTGAGCGTTGATCAAGGAAGATTAAATATAAACAAGAGGACAGATATGACTACCATTCAAAGATTAAAAAATATGCTTATCCACATTGTACTTAATGTAAGTACACCCGAAACCTATTAAAGAATTATAATTTAATTCCAAAATCTACATTACTCATTGCCCTACTTCAGAAACGAACCTCGTATGTCAAGGTTTGTATAATAAGCAGTTTAAAAAAGAAATAAAACTAAACGACAATAGGCAAAACGTACAGCAGATCTAGTATTAACAATAGCCTTTCGAAAATCATATACCAAATGACATAGGCTTAGTCGTAAGCCTGCCTTGACCGACATAACAAAGAAGATCGTAATTAATTTGATAATCACAACAATTAATTTACATTCATTAATCATTTGTACACATTCGTAACTATGATAGATTATTATATTTAAACTATTGGAGCTTTTGCTTCAGTAATTAAGGTTCATTTTTGAACGATTTTTAAAAGTTCAAAGCTTTTTCGATGCATCAAAAAGTTGAATCGTGGGTGAGATGAACTGTAGTATAATCGTGTAGTAAATTGTTTGAGTAATAAGTATTTTTTTTTCTTTGGTATTTCAATTGCATATTTTAAATTTATGTTTGTCAGATGAAATATACAGTGTTAGCACTTTACGACTTTTATTTTACGAGTATTAAATACCAAATTATGCTATGCACAAATGGTGGTTCATCGCATCAAGATTCTATCTTTAATGGGCATAATAATTATATCGCGCATAGCTTTCAAGAAAAAAAAAACGTGTAGAAGTAAGAATCGTACAGCCCGAAACTCACAAGTTATTTTAGTATATTTTACCTATGTATATATGAATCTTGTATGATAGTCAATCACCACGCACTTAAACGGTGAAGGAAAACATCGTGAGGAAACCTGCATACCATAGCGATTTATATATTTTTTATGGTATGTAAGTCTGCCAACCCGCACTAGGCCAGCGTGGTGGACTATATGGCCTAACCACTCTCAATCGTACTTACGATTGTAGAGTAGGCCTGTGCCCTGCAATGGGACGTATATGGGCTGATACAGATATGAATCTTTGCTGGACTCGAAACGACTTCAATTTTATCATATTGTATCAGCGTACCGTATCATATTATATAAGTCCCACTGCACTTATAATTAAATTAAAATTTTAAGAGGCAGACTCTGTACCCAAATTGCTTCCTAAAGTCAAAGCAGATTTGTATGGTGTCTTATGTCCGTCAGTTGACTCCTGTGGTCAAGACTATTAATACAACCTTGAATTTAAGGTGTTTTTAGATTAGTTCCGTAAATCACTTCTCTACCCACCGATACCTTCAGTAAAAGTCTACTATCCTACGCAGGTCGTGGGCCGAGTCCGTTTAGCAACGACCCGCTCCAGAGTTCATTAATAACAACCCGTTTACCTCTCATTATGGCTAGACAAAACCAATTAAACGTTACAACTCTGCCTTATTGTGCTCGCGTCATCATTCATTCTTTCGTATTGTGAATTGGCCGTTTGGTGCGAGTCAGAAGTGAAAATAAAATAAATAAACACACCTATCAGTCACATACATATTCTGACTCTGCAATGAGATCGAGTCTTGTGTCGTGGGTATTAGAAACTACGAGGAGTTTCTGGTCTCACAAATACTCTGACCCAACAAGACGACGTAAAATAAAGAGGATCGACTAGAGATAATGTGCAACAAATATCTTACAATTAAGTCTGTGTGGCACAGTAGGTTATACGCCAGCTGTGAAACGAGTGGTCCCGGGTTCGATCCCTGCTCTGAGACAAATTTAATGTTTGTATGACCCACAGGTATTAGTCTCGGTTCTGGGTGTAACACCCAAAAGTTTCTAGAAGTTTCTGATACAAATTGATTTTATTGTCGTGTCAGTAGTAGGACTTGTATGTGGGTGTTGGGTGTATTTGCTTATTATTATATTTATTTTATTTTATCCTACCGGGATTCGCATGGTTACTGCGTAAAAAGTTATGAGTACTGTGTTATGATTTTTTTATATGCATTTATTTATGTAACCTTATTTTATGTTTTTATTTAAAACCCCTTGATTAAGAATTCGAGTTTAATAACCCTCATTTTATATAGCCCAACCCAGTCATCCTTACTTTCTACCATCTCATTCTTACTTTTGATTGTTGAGAAGGCCCGTGGCCTACAGTGGGAAGTTGTGGACTAATACAGAATCATTATTTAGTAGAACCTTGGTTGCTTAGATCTTTATTCCTATAAATATGATTAGTACATAAATGTAAGAGGTCGACCTATTGGACTTTGACGAAAATACTTAGTTAAGTTATGATAGACACTAGCCCAACAAGACATTATAATGGTAATTACGTCATATTTGCACACTAGTCGTGCAATGAACGAATGTCAATGATTTCACAGCTTCAATAACGTATATTTATTTCCCACCTTTCACTAATCCAAATGTAGCTGAACACAGCCTCTGTGGTGCAATTGACCAGATGTGTTTTTTTTATTGCAATGAATGACGAGACGAGCAAGCCGACCGCCTGATGATAAGCGATACGACCGCTCATAAACAGTAGCAACATTCCACTGTGCTCGCCATCCCGAGACATACGATGCTAAGTCTCAATATGTCCAATAGTTACTCTGGCTACAATGTCCTTCAATCCGAAACACAACAGTGCATTTACGCAGTATTGTTTCACGGGAGAAATAGACAATGCGGAGGTACCTACCCAGATGGCCTCTCACATATGAAAGACCTACCACCAGTAAATTAAAGATTGGAAAATGAGAGACCACGGGTTCAATATCCGCAGCAAGACAAATGTTTGTGCGATCCACTAGTATCGCAGGGACCGAAAAGTCTATCGTAATTGCTGATACCCACGATATTTTGATCTTAGTATAAGGTCAGAATCATGTATGTGATTGTTGGGTGTATTGAGTAGACTAGCATGTATTTAGGCAGAACCAAACTTACCACCATCAGGCATAAACGTTGGTATCAAAAATAACTCGAAACATGTTACCAACATTCGCGAAAAATTACCGCTTTTGTCCTTAATAATGACATGCCGTTTGCCCACCAACTGTTGTCACTTTGCCAAAAAAAACCGAGTGAAAGTTTGACCAAACCCTAAATACTTAATCGACATGCACACCGACCGCAATGCTCAGGAATTTACTTAGAATGGTACCTCAAGCCCCGGGCATATGGCTAATTATTCTATAAGGGCCATTTGGACCATGCAATTGAGTGTTTACTCCAATATAGTTTTTCTATTTCTTTTGCGTAACCTCTTTTGGAGGGTTGTATACAATTGCATTATATTTTGAAAATTTTTTGGCTGTAATTTTACTATTTTTATGCCTGCATTTGTGTGGTCTCGCAATCGTTATATTTGAAAATTTAATTTATTTTTAAATTTCGACAACGATTTGATGAGATTACTATTTCATATGATTAAGTCAAGCGTAAATGATTATGAGTTTATTAAATTAAAATACGAAAAGTTATATTGTTAATATTCACAAATTGAGTTAACAACAAAGTAATAAGATTAAAAATTAAAAAAATAACCTGCTGTGAAAATTTAACGTCGATTATAGAGATTTAAAAAACAAAATTAACTGGAATGCCATGGATTTAAATTTATTTATGGATTTTAATTTTCTGTTGCCATCAGGATACAAAAAGTTATGCGGACAGCAACACAACTAAGGATAAGTTACATTATCAAAATAAACAGTGTTGACGTAGGCATTGATTAGTTAGTAAACAATGCAAGCCTTTGTGAATGACTTTCAGAATACTAATGCTATCAATGCAATTTATGTTACGTCATAACTACACAAGAAAAATTTAAGTAGCTGCATTACGTGAATTAAGTGAGGATTTAAGATTTTGGAAAACCAAGAGAGCCATGACCACAATGAAATCGAATTTAAGCAAGGAAACTCAAAATAGAGTACTTTTCTCTCTTTCTTTCTATTCAGCCACAGGCAGTCCACAGCTAAACATAGGTCTTCCACAAGAAGACTACTCAATTATTTGAGAGCGTCCAAGTGGGGACTGACCAGATTCTCGAGCAGTTCCCTTCCGCGGAGGTGGTGGTCCTCGGTGATTTCAACGCTCATCACAAAGAGTGGTTGGGATCCAGGACCACTGATCTCCCCGGTCGGGCTGTCTACGAGATGGCCTTGGCTTATGGTCTCTCGCAGCTGGTAACACAGCCCACCCGTGTTCCAGACGTTGAGAGCCATGAGCCCTCTTTGTTGGATCTTCTGCTGACGACCCACCCGGACGGATACAGGATAGTGGTTGATGCTCCTCTTGGATCTTCTGACCACTGCCTGGTTCGTTAATGGGCTCCTGGAGCGAGTTCTAGCCGCTCTTCAACGACTGGAACTCGCACAGTTTGGCGGTACATGTCAGCAGATTGGGATGGACTGCGACAATTCTTTGCGTCCTACCCTTGGGGGCGGCTTTGTTTCTCCTCCGATGATCCTGACGCCTGTGCGGACTGCGTTGCGTATACGATCAGCTTGGGTATGGAGACTTTCATACCCAGCTCAAAAATACCTGCAGGGCGTCGCAGCCGGCCTTGGTACAATCGTGCTTGTGCTGTTGCTGCGCGCCTTAAGCAGTCCGCATACGCGGCGTGGCAAAACGCAAGAAGGCGTCGGGATCCAAACTCAAAGGAGGAGAAACGGAGATTCAACGCCGCCTCTAGATCCAACAAGAGAGCCTTAGCCAAGGCCAAGGCGGAGCACATCCGCAGAATTGGCGAGCGACTCCAGAGCTATCCCTCTGGGAGTCGTGCTTTTTGGTCGCACGCCAAGGCTGTGGAGGGTAATTTCTGCCTGTCCAGTCTCCCACCACTGCGTAAGCCCGATAACAGTTTGGCCCACAGTGCAAAGGAGAAGGCCGATCTCTTGGCCCAATTCTTTGCCTCGAACTCGACTTTGGATGACGGGGGCGCCACACCGCCGAACATCCCGCGTTGTGGGAGCCTCCTGTCTGACGTAAAAATCACCCAGCGTGCTGTCAGACGGGAGCTCAGGCTTCTAGACGTCCATAAGTCGAGTGGGCCAGATGGTATCCCCGCAGTGGTTCTTAAAACGTGCGCCCCTGAGTTGACACCCGTGCTCACGCGCCTTTACCGTCTTTCCTATAAAGCCAACCGGGTTCCAGCTTCGTGGAAGGTCGCCAATGTACACCCTGTCCCCAAAAAGGGTGACCGTTCGGACCCTTCGAGTTACAGGCCGATTGCTGTCACATCCCTACTCTCCAAGGTCTTGGAGCGAGTTATAAACACTCAGCTCCTGAGGTATCTTGAGGATCGCCAGTTAATTAGTGACCGCCAGTACGGTTTCCGTCACGGTCGCTCGGCTGGTGATCTTCTTGTGTACCTCACGCACCGTTGGGCGGAGGCTTTGGAGAGTGGGGGTGAGGCGATTGCGGTCGGCCTTGACATTGCGAAGGCGTTCGACCGAGTGTGGCATCGCGCCCTCCTGGCGAAGCTACCTGCGTATGGAATTCCTGAGGGGCTCTGCAAATGGATCGCCAGCTTTTTGGATGGTCGGAGCATAAGAGTCGTAGTGGACGGCTGTTGCTCCGAGACCATGACCATTAATGCTGGTGTTCCACAAGGATCGGTGCTATCGCCGACACTCTTTATCCTGCATATCAATGACATGTTGTCCATTGATAGCATGCATTGTTATGCAGATGATAGTACGAGTGACGCGCGGTACATCGGCCAACGGAGCCACTCTCGGGATTCCATTATGGAAAGACGGAGTCAACTTGTGTCTGAAGTCGAGAGCTCTCTGGGGCGGGCCTCCGAATGGGGTGAATTGAACCTAGTTCAATTTAACCCTTCGAAGACACAAGTTTGCGTGTTCACTGCGAAGAAGGACCCCTTTGTCATGGCGCCGCAATTCCAAGGAGTTACTCTCCAAGGATCCGAGAGTATTGGAATCCTTGGCATCGAAATCTCAAGCAAGGTCGAGTTTAGGAGTCATTTGGAGGACAAAGCCAAACTGGCGAGCAAGAAGTTGGGAATCCTGAACAGAGCCAAGCGGTACTTTACGTCGGGTCATAGATTGACGCTTTACAAAGCGCAAATCCGGCCCCACGTGGAGTACTGCTCCCACCTCTGGGCAGATGCCCCAAAATACCAGCTCGACCCACTTGACTCCTTGCAGCGACGAGCTTGTCGAATAGTCAATGATCCCGATCTCACGGACAAATTGGAACCGTTAGGACTGCGGAGAGACTTCGGATCTCTCTGTGTGTTCTATCGTTTGTTCCATGGGGAGTGCTCCGAGGAGTTGTTTGAGTTGGTACCACCGTCGCCTATGTACCATCGCACCACACGTTTCCGCAGTAGAGTTCATTCCCACCACCTGGAGGCGTACCGTTCCCGAACGGTACGTTTCCAGCATTCTTTTCTACCACGTACGTGCAAGCTCTGGAATGAACTCCCTGCATCGGTGTTTCCTCAGCGCTATGACCTGTCCTTCTTCAAACGAGGTTTAAGGAGAGTACTTTCCTCGAGGTAGGCAGCGACTTTGTTGTGCTGGTCCCCTGGCACTACGGAGGTCCATGAGCAGCGGTAGCCGCTTACCATCAGGCGGGCCGCTAGCTCGTCTGCCTAAAAGGCAATAAAAAAAAAAAAAAAAAAAAAAAAAGAATCTCCACATCGACCAGTTGGTAAAGGCCTGTATCTAGCGACTTCCTGCAACCTAACCAGGTCGTCCATCCTTCTTGTAGGCGGGCGTCTGATATATTGTCTTAGAGACACAATGTTACCATCTAAAACAGCAAGATTTGATTTTAAACAAACTTGTTCAATTAGTTTCTAATAGATGCAATTTGAAAGACGTACTTAACTTCAATTTTCAATTAAATTGAGACTAGTAACAAAAAAATCACAGGCATCATGTCAATTAGAGGTATAGGCTTACTAAGGTAGTGCAATGTTTTACTAATGCATAGCACAGAAGAATTCAACTTAATTCCCTCGAGAAATATTCTAATTAAAAGCCTATAAACATTGTATTGAAAAACTCCAAGCAACAGCACACAGATATCTAATCCAAACTTTCACAGTAAATATAACTTAACCAAGAATAAAATGTACAACTATATCCAATACAAAAACAAAAACAAAATTGAGTTATAAACACAAAATTGAATGATAAATGAGCAATGGCCAGTGCAGTTTCACTTGGTGCTCGGTGCCAAGGATACCGTGTGGTAATCACTCTATTGACAATGCGAAACGTATACTTGCCCTGTCCGAGGATAATTTGCTTCGACTCGAACAACGATGCCGTGGAGTGGACACGACTTTTGAATGTTTTAGTTCATAAATTAAAACAACATGTCATATAATAAAAGTAATGAAAGGTTTCAAATGGTTTGCCAAGATTGAATTTGGTTATTAATTAAATATGTAACGCCATTTACATGGGGAGATTTTCTCGCTGCGATTATCGTGTTCTGACAAATGCTTACACATTTCAAATGTCTTCAATGCTAACGGTAAATGTGTCATCGAGGTGAGAAACTTTCTATATATATTCCTATCCTAGAGCTTTACTAAAGAGTTCACATCCAAAAATCGTAACCTACTTGTGTTGTACACGTGATATAATATTGATTATTTTTAGTAACAAATATATTTATTTATTTAACTATTTTTTGCACTGTACAGAGAAACAACAAATATAATGCAAGTTATGGTAAGTGCAACTCAAAATACGTACACACCCGCGATAGATGACTATCCCTCAGTGTACTCGCTTATGCCAGCCAGATATAACCGGACAGGTACAGGCTGAATCGAAAACGCGATATATTTTCATGTGTCAATAGCAATTATAATTAACTTAAGCATTATTGATACTTGATACAAAATACCTCGTGATATAACGTGGAAAGATGTTTTGTGTTTCGTATTTCATTGATAGATTGAAAATGTTACAATAAAATAAACTAGTGACGTACCTGTTTCCAGGAAATGAGCATATTTCCAGAAGAGGAGGTAGTCTAGGTCACTCTTTGCGTCATTAACCATCTAAGTGCAAAATTACTGTCGATGTCTTACTCCATTGCTGAATGAAAGAGAAATAAATTGGCAAACATACCAGTGCCTATGATATGTTTATAGACATAGGAAATTTAAGAAAAAGTATTTTTTCATAATAATACTATTCCTAGAAATATTTAACTTCCATCTTGAGAGAAAGAACATACACCGAACAATACTGTGACGTCACAATTGCTCTATTCTTCAAGATATGGCAATGGATTCTTTATTTTCCAGCCTAAATAGCCAGCGTCTTTGAACAAAAGAAATAAAAGTAAATCGCGAGCCGAACTCAAGATTGTTTACAAAACGTTCCAGCAGTGTTCTTACAAATGGAAACTGCGTTTGAATAAATGGCATCGCAACAGGCGCATTAAAAAGGCAGAAAAATCTGTAACTGTAACAGCCCATATACATCCCACTGCAGGGCACAAGGCTCCTCCACAATCGAGAGTATAATTGAGAATGGTTAGGCCATATAGTCCACCATCCTGGCCTAGTGCGGGTTGGCAATAGACGAAAACAAACATTTAGTATTTAGAGAAAGGTCCGAACAAAACAAAAATGTTCGTGAGCCAAAAAAGAAACAAAGGCCGAAAAGTCTATTGTAGTCTTTGATGCCCACGACACAAAACTCGATGTTAGTGTGGGGTCCGTGACTATGTGTGATGTGTGTGATTATTGGGTGTTTTATAAACTTAAGAGCTATTACTAATAACAAGAGACACATTTGGATGCACCAATTTGAATAAACAAAATCGTGAACACCTCCAGTGCATTTCGTCGAGCCGTCACAATGGCAACATTTGGTTGAACCGCGAAAGTGGGATTGTTGGCGTCATTGTTTGACACACACGCTCCCCGCACGAATGTTATTGTGGAAATTATTCATCCTTACTAATATTATAAAGGTGAAAGTTTGTATGTATGTATGGATGTTTGTTACTCTTTCATGAAAAAACGGCTCAACAGATTTTGATGAAATTTGGTATAGTGATAGCTGACACCCTGGATTAACACATAGGCTACTTTTTATCCCGAAAAATGTAGTGTTCCCGTGGGATGAGTCAGGAAACCAAATATACATATTTTCTACTCTTTCAAATTCAAATTGTTGGCACGGGATGTCCTCTCCTACGGAAGGGAAATATAGTCGACGGCACGCGGGAAATATAGTTAGTAGACACGCGAAATAATATGTTCTTGATGTGGATTGGACTCAAAAACTATCTGCACCCGGGCGAAGCCGGGCCCGACAGCTAGTTTTCTATATTCCTTTTTTTACCAATTGTATGCGGCCAGTGCCGAAACTCATTGTAATGAAGACGTTTTGTTCATTGTTACAATAAATTTCTTTATTGTGTCAGCTGTTTAGCATAAAGTCATTTCGTGCAAAAATGTTACTTAGATTATTTTATATTCTGGGCAGTTTTTATGAATAAACTTGTAAATAAAAATAAAAGTATGCAGTGTCCGAAATCCTGTTGGCCTCAATTTTGAGTTGCGTTGGAGAGCAAGTTACATTTTCCTTTGTGGCCATATTATGGTCAATAGGATGCAATTTTAGGCAATTATTCTATTAATAAGAGCCTCTCATAGTTTTTTTTTTATTTTGGGTTTTTCCATGAAATCAGATTTTTATTACTCAAATATAATTTATTTATATATTTAATACACACACACACATACACAGTCATTACAGGTATATACCCAATTCGAACTGGCGGGAGTTTACACAAATCTTAACAAAAAAGTACAACTAAAACTATGTATAATATAATTTTGTTTTTTTTTTCAATTTATTTCATATAAATTCATGGAAACAACTAATTGTAAACTAACATAACTGCTGTTGGTTAATGTTGATTCAACCTTCGTCCACATTTTACCTCGTTCTGTCTCGAAGTTCGCAATAATCACATAAGGTACGCGTAATCTAGTCGCGGGCGGAAGTAAAAAATTAATTACATTTTGATTACCGATGCAACCATGGTTGCGCAACTACGAAAAGGGATTCGAAATTCAAAATTTAAATTTAGAACGTATATGACCTCCAACCCACATGGCGCCCACACCACTCAGTCATTTGTGATTCGGGCCGCGTAGCCATTGTTTTACTTTTATTTCAATTTGGAATCCCGATGTTTCGACAGGGACTCTTTATGTTTTCATCAAATTCGTTGAGACCTCCAACCGTTTTGTACATTGTAATATTTTATTTAAACCTGGTAGTTCATTTTACAATGGTTGTTTGTGGTCAGTTGCAAATTGCTTTATGACCGGTGGCTTTGTTTGTATAATTCATGGTAGAGAATACGTATTGGCGAATTGTCAACAGATACAAGGTTAAGAGGATAATCCTTTAATCTCTTAACTTTCCACACAATGTAAGCTGGTTTAAGCGTTTTTAATGGTCAGTGTAACGTGTGTATTAACCGATTGTATTATTTTAAATATTGACAGCTACCGCGGTGGTAGGTTAAAACACTGAAGGAATAGTCGTGAGTTCAATTCCCGTGCTGTTACAAAATGTTAACATGATTCCTAAGTACTCGTTTCAATGATATATAAAAAATTATATTTAGGGTTAGGAACTTTTGATAGGGATATAAAAAAAAACAGTTCTTTTATTTCTGGTCTTTATCATAGTTTATCAAGGCCTTTATCTTACGCGTAACAGATGATTATACATAAAATTCATGAATCTTGAAACTTATTACATCTATTAGATCAACATCAACTTCTTAATCGCCTTTGTCCATCAGAAAATGTCACTTAAATACTTAAAAGTATCTAAATTCCCAAAAAAACCTTTACATCTCATTTTCACACGTCTTATAAAAGACAACATATTTTTTGCCGAACCTATTAGCCTAAGCGATGTCCTTCAGTAATTCAATAGCGCAACGGACTTTTGTCAAAATATTTACCTTGCTTCACCATTGACAATAGTCCTCGAAGAAAATAATGGTATTGGAGCCATTCAAATCTATAGCGTGTAATTGTGATTTTAATTTCTATTATGTCAATAGTTCGATAGTAGGTCGAGAT
Organism: Hyles euphorbiae; assembly: GCA_023078785.2. NCBI lineage: Eukaryota > Metazoa > Arthropoda > Insecta > Lepidoptera > Sphingidae > Hyles > Hyles euphorbiae. The sequence goes on from CM041046.1 coordinate 12,174,015, forward strand.
AACAAGTATCGTATTGCTACGGTCTTGTTTCTGTTTTTGCAGCTGTGACAGATTTTGTGACTCAATTTGTAGTTTTGCAGTAGCTTTGGAAGATTTTGAATATTGTAGAGCAGATAGTGTATAGTTTGAAATGTCTAGGTTATTTCAAGAGCAAACGCTGGTTGTTATGTGTAAACATTTTTAAAAACTAATTATAAATTATAATCTAACCACTCTCAATCGTACTTTCGATTGTAGAGGATCCCCTCGCCCTGCAGTGGGACGTAAATGGGCTGATACTGCGTATAAGTATATAAGTTAATAAGTATATTTATAGTTTATAAGTAAATAAGTTTTGTCTTTGGATTAAAAATATCTTACCTAAGAATCGATCGGGATTCCAATAGTCTTAAGGATTGTCCAAGATTGTTGTTATTTCCTCTTTGGTAAGGGGACATTGGTCTTTTATATATCTGATAAAATGTTTATACATTAATATTTATAACAGTCTTAAGATCATTGTTTTAGTTCAAGATAGTTGTTTTTTTATTTCTACACATATTTCGTAAAAAGGTATTTTGTCGATGTACATTTATTACAGCATTGTTTCGAAATTTTAAAAAAGAAATAAAAATTTGCTTATGGGAAAATTTGCAATAATACGTCATTCAATTATCACTCATAATCCATTGCTATAAAGTTCACTATTACCGTATATAGGAAAAATCATTAAGTGTATAATTATAAAGGCTGTATGGAACAAAAAGTGACCCCCGTTGAGCGTATGGTCATTATTGGTGTTTGTATGTAAATTCTTAGTTATATCTAGTGACCTTGGCATCTAGGGTCATTTGTATGTATGAGTAGAGTTATGGGATATCAGTTTGTTTATGGTATAGAGTCTATACTTTAACTCATAGACAACAAATGTTTGACAATGGTATTACAATCCAATTTTCGTTAAGAAAAAATACAGGATTTGTAAAGAATAATGTAAACATTTAATAAAGTACATAAAATATGTACAAAAATGACGAATAATAACATATAATAAATAATTAGCATACCATTTTAAAACTAATCAATTACAATTCGATATATAAATCCAAACAAACACAATTTGAATTTAAAATAAAATTAATAAAATTCTAAATTTAAAAAATATATAAAAATTAAATTACATTTATTTAAATAAAGAAGACGCGCGCGCGGGCTCAGCGCGTGCAGTCTTCTCGACTCGAACTTGACCACGGGTCAGAGGTGCGAGGTGGCGTAATGATTGACGCGTCGCCGACGTTAACGATTGTTTTGTACGCAGAATACCTTTTTGCGTCTTATGAGGAAGCTGACTTGTATTACGGATTTTTTTGCGTGTATGTGGATTTAAATATGTTGATAATTTATAATTATTTTCCAAGTTCGTATATTACACGTGTTAAAATAAAAAGTTTAAAAGAAAATCGAAAATTCATTACGTGATTTCAAAGAGATGTTTAAAATTTACATGATTGATTTGGTAAATATACAAACTTACTTGTCTACGAGTTTTAAATTACTATTATATAGTAAAATTAAATAGATTCAGTAAATAGCACAAAGTAACTCAAAAGTCAAAGCTATCTCCAAATAAGATGTGTTATTAGGTTCGAAGGACGCGCCTCACCCGCCGGTCAATAGGTGGTGCCGGCTCGTACCACACTCTGAGCCACTTTATTTTTACTGCGTGCTACTGGCCATGGAAATCACCCCTCCTGTCACTTGTTATAGTATTATTTTTTTAAGAATGGACAAGGAACTTTTATTATAAAGTCTGTAATAGGTACTTCATATTAAAAATAATTGAGCGTCTCAGAAGTTATTTGTGTAAATGTGGGTTTAATAAACATTGTTTAATTTACTATCTTCATATAAGTATTTATATATTTGGGGATAAGGATTATGTCAGGAGTTTCTCATGGAACGCAATTTTTTGATATCCAAACAATCTAAACGTAACTGTGTCATGGATTCAAATCGGAAAAAGAGGGCGACTTGTTTTGCACTTACGAGACATGCAAAATAAAATGTCGTTTAATTATTGTATTTCAATTATTTAATTATTTTTTCAATTAAAAATGTGATTGCGAATTTGCATTTTTGAAATAAGAACAAAGAGCGTTCGAATTTCAAAAAGCGTTCCACCTGAGCCAAGTGACCCGTGACCGGAGACGGTATTGTGCGGTGGCCGCAGGTCAATACCTCGTGCCTGCCAGTACCACCCGCCAATGAGGGTACCGGCTGATTTCGTGATTAGATTAAAAAAATAATGGTTCCATTTTTGAAAATGCATTTGTCTAATAGTGTGGTTAGGTAGAGAAGGTAATAAATGTTCTGCCATTAACAATTATGTATTCTTTAATGTTGATAACTTAGAGTTTTGACTGTGCATTCTTATTAATTTGGTGTAAAAGTGTATCAAAGATTGATAAATCCACTTGCAGTTAAGGGTGATTTCATAATTTTTGTCATAATATAGCATTTTTTAACTGTTTAATGCTTCGTCAACTATAAGAAACTTGAAAAGTTCACGTCTGTGCCTACTATTATTGTAATATAAGCAGGATTATTACAATTTGGCCACAACTCTCGGTCGAACCTTCAGATAAATATCATGTAACTTATGTCAGCTGGCATTTTTATCATCATACAAATACCAGTACTAAACTACCCGTATACTTTAATTGCGGTGAGTAAAGGGTAGTCCACGCGAGCGATATTATCGTGACGTTTAGCGAGCGTGTTGGCACGTGCCGACATTTTTATAACAAGTCTGACCCTTGCTTTTGTTTTGTTTTTGAATATAGAATTTGGTGCTATTGAAAGCCAGGGTATTGTATTCGAATTTTATACGATTGCCGTGAAATATGTGAGTTAGTTTTAATATAATCTCATAAAGATACTTAATTAATACTTAGAAATGACGCCACTACAAGGCACAATTCAATTAAATAAAATTCTACAAATTCTAATTAAATAAAAGCACCAATAAATCAATGCAGGCAATCGTTACTAAATCCTTTCATACAGCTTTGTTAATTTAAAATCTATTACTGCATATACTATACATATCATACCATATAAAAGGTCTAGTATAGAAAGACAATCAGAAAGGACAGAACGGAGGTCATAAAATCCTTTGTCTTCATACATTAAAAACCTAAAACATTCCCAACTAGTTTTTAAACGTGATTGGTTCACGGTAATGTCAAATGCGTGTCTAAAACGCCCTTTGGTGTGATTCCGTATGCAAAGCGATGTCCGCCTGGCTGACATTCACATATCTACTTATATCGCGAGAAGACTGCACGAATACATTACTTAATAGCTGCGCGGTGAGAGATATGAGTAACTGGTTGAATATGAAATATTTAGTATCATATTGACCCAAATACACTTACTAGCAATCATGGGCTTCCTATTAAAATACATTAAGAAGACCTGGCTATCAGTCTACCTTCTACCATGATTGCGCATTGTAGGGAGACTTCACATACCATGGTTTATAAACTATACGGTATTATCCAATGTACGTTCCACTGTAAGGTACTGGCTCTACAATCCAGAGTACGTTTCAGAGGGGTCAGGGAAATGTAGTCCATCACTCTGGACTAGTGCCGTTTGGTGGACTAGCATACCATAGAAATTCTTGCAAATCACCATGAAATGCAACTTCCTCGCGATGTTTTCCTTCACTTTTATAGTGTGTGGTGATTGACCATGAAGATACACATGCTTGAAAAGTCAGAGATGTACCCTGGGATTTGAACCCTCAACCAACGTAAACATGTTGGTAGTTGTGCCTAGTCAGACACACTTCATTTATATCTGTACGATTTGCACGTTTTCTTATGAAGTTCGTTATTACTCATAGAGTGCCTGATAACGGAATATCATTAGACATAATATGATCCCAAGAACCTAGAGATGTGCCTTCAGATTTGATCACTGTTATCAATAGACCAACATCTACTTTTATAACCTTAATTTGACTACTCACCGGCAGCAACTGCTTTCAGCTGGGCTTAACAGTGCCACGTAAGAGTAAAATCAAATTGAAGGTCGGTGAGTTTTAAGGGACGCTAATTTGTCTTCAACCTAAATTCAGTAGAATGAGAACAAAACACGTTTATTTTATATTTTAGATATTGAAGTAAATGCTATAATTCGATTGGTGGTTTTAGAACCACCTAAAATTATTTTATAGCAAAGAATTGCGAGACACGCATGCCAATCGCCTGATTGTAAGCGACACGACCGTTCACGGACTGTAGCAAAACTGAACAACAAAGCAATGCTTGGCAAACGATACACAAACCTTTCGACAATTTCGCCATACCATCATTAGGTCTAATGCTAGCCAAGGAAACTTTATATGACGAAATCAAATACAGTATTCAATATATTGGAACACAATGCTTATAAAATGAATCCAAAGCGTTGCAGTTAACATTTAATCAATCCTCTCGGCACTTTGAATAACAAATTCCGAAATGCATTGTAAGGCCCGCCAGATTCCGCGGCCCTAAACAATGTTGATTGAACAGGCCCACAAATACTGGATGTGAGAACCATTAGGTACGGATCGACTAGGTTCGGATACTTGCTTTACTTATGAAGAATTAAACCGTATCCGCACCACCGTGAGACTTGATACACCTGTATTGAGGAATTAGTCTGAATTCCATAACGTTGGGCTACTCCAGGTTTGTGGACTATCAAAACTCTTGAAAAATATATATTTTTTATTGTGTGTATCATGTCAAGCCATACAAGCGCTAATGGACAGTAACAAAACCAAACAACAGCATTAATTACAAAGCAATGCTTGGTATTGCATTGCGCTCGCTATCCTGAGACATGCGATGATAAGTCTCAACATGACCAGTAGTTACTCCGGCTACAATATCCTTCATACCGGAACACATCAGTGCATTTACACTGCTCTTTGGCGGGAGAAATAGACATTACAGTGGTACCTACCCAGACGGCCTCTCATATATGAAAGATCACCAGTATCTTAAAACAAATCAATATTCCCCGAACAAACCTTCAAACCACAGTAAATATAGACATAAATAAATCAAATCAAACATACAGACATGAAGGCATAATTTTCAATGAGCGGCGTCTTATTAGCCGAGGTTTTGCAACTGATGAGTAACGCGATGTGAACCGAGCGTGGGTGTAAGTAAACGGAATGGTGCCTAGCTCACGGTTGTGACGGGTAAGACGAAACTGAGACTGGGATTTTGAAAGTGACATTGGGTTGGAAGTATGGCGAGTTTGGACTTAAGATGTGGTTTGGTTTATTGTGTATTTTTCAATGGAAATAATTTAAACAATTTCATTTATAGAAGATAGTATATATGGTAATGCTTCATGGATGTAATAATAATATTTATCTAGCAAAAGGAAATACAACACATTTTTGCATATTACCACATTGCATGTGTGCAACAACTATATGTGAGCTGTTTTACTAGTCATACATTTTTGAGAGATAACATAAGGTAGAATAAGAAAAACAATATACCGGGTATCTCAAGACTGCTACCGAAAACGAAGCCGGGTGGTAGTTTTAGTGACTACAAACACAATGCAACTAAAAATTTTGCTAAGAAACGCGACAATTTTTTTTTATCATTTTTTAAATATCGTCATTATTGGGTGGTAAATCCATAGTTTTAGCTAAAATAATAATTTAAACTCTTTTATAACTTAGAGTCTTTATAAATAAAAGGGTATACACTATTATTTTACGAAAAAATGTATTTACCACCCAAATACGACCATATAAAAATATAACAAGAAAAAAAATTGACGCTTTTTTTTCCAAAATTTTCTGTTGCATTGTTTCTGAAGTTACTTAAACTGCCACCTGGCTTCGTTTTCGGTAGCAGTCTTGATATACCCTGTATAAGCATATGCATTCAAGTGTATCTACCACACGTGCCGAGTACATTTCTTTTTATGCACTTAATTGAATTTAAATGTTACAAGAATATTATAAATGTGGTTGGTATGGATAAAGAATTAGAACGATGGTGTATGTTTGAAAATAAAATTGTTAACTTGCGTTATTCCATAGACGTTTAATTGTATGCATATTTTTAACATTCAATTCTCTTTCACACACGTTTGTGTCTTGGAAATCGGACCCGCGACCTAATTTTCTAAACGGACTCTCGCCCTTACTGCGTAGTGATCGTCTAGACAGGAAACATGGTAGATAAACATATCATACCAACCCTAATCTGATAAATGGAGGTAGATAATAAATTACGCAAGAAAACTAAGGATGGTTCGGAAAAATCGAGACGCTGTGATGTAAATAAATAGTAAGTTCATTTACTTATGTGAAGTAAACTTTAGATCCACGATTTTCTGATGAGGACCTATTTAACAAAGGGCTATTTAATTTGAAATTAGAATGAATTATAAAAGGTCGGAATTATGACGGTAAGATTCAATTTCAATACAAAATTTAACTATGAAAACGACACAGACATAATTCCAGCTATAAAAATTAAACATGAGTATTAACATCACTGAGGTCTAACACAAATGTTTTTCTAACCAAGCTAAGATCTGATATAAAACGATGATGAACCAGCACCTTTTCGCTCTTTGTATAGCTTTCAAATATTGTATAACGAAGAGTGATAATATCATATTTATAGGCTGCACAGGCACTTTAATCAAAGTACTCGTATTTAGGTGCGTCGTAATTTAAATATACTTGTATAATTTATCACAACTTTTTTGCACATATTACACATAAGTCAAAGTAAATGTAACAGGATTTTTATGAATTATTTATAAAATATAATAGATGTCCAAAAACTAATATACACAATGTTAAATAACCTTTTACCCACAAAATAAGTTATTGAAGATTAATACAGCCCATTTAGTTTGTGACCGGGAATATTTAAATCTTGTTTTTGCTCCCCTGTAAAATGAGCATTTTCGACTTGTATCACTGATCACAAGAGCCCCAGATATATTTTTACTGACAAAAATTTCATATGAAAATAGATATCGAAAATTTTACTCAGATTAATTGGCGTATAAAAGAAGTTCTAATAATTGGGTTAATAAAATAATTTACTTATAGTAAACAGAAAAACCACCAACATCTAGTTACAAAAACGCGTGTTTTAGTTTGTAGTACACAAAAACCTCAAAATTCATGTGCAAGTATTCAATAAAGGCCTAGACAACTTCCTATACAGTATTTAAGAAACTTTCACCTTCACGCCGCGGTCATTTCCCCGGGGTTCTCGTTTCAAATTAATGGGGAGCCTCCTCTGAATTTATAGTGTTCGTTGGCGGGCACAGCGTTTAGCGCTTAGCTACCGACCTATTAGCTGCAACAGATTTGTTCCACTAGTGCTGGCTAAATAAATTATGCTATTAAACACATCTTTCAAGGGATATTTTGCTTTTAATAAAGAGGTGTTTTTAAGGATTAACATGTTTGTGAGTCATTGTTTGATTGGAATTGTGGGAGTAATGAGGTCGAGCATTTCAAAGTATCATCTGGAGTCTATCTATCACTTATATCTTTGAAGTTAATAAAATTTAAGAAAACTGAAGCCTCACATTTCTGTTTGTGGGCCACTTAAATCCTGAAGGTAATTGACCACAGGACTCAAGATGTAAAACGTGTCTTATGCAATATTTCTAGGATCGAACATATTTTATCCGACTTCAAATAGGCCTCTAGATTTTTATTAACCAAGCCATATTATCAGGTTGAAAGGCCAGTGAGATAGATATACCTCGTTCGGTCTCCTTAAAGTACTGCTAGGGGACTTTAACAGCTTTCCAACTGACCCAAAAAAGGTATGAATTATTACATAGAAATGTTGCAATTAAAATTCAATCACTTATTATCTGCACTGCATACTATCAGGTGCAGTTACATTTCAATTATGAATAACAATCTCCATTAATCTTATGATACTCCTAATCACAGTTCACGGCCCTGCATAATGATTGTAAAAGCCCACCACTATCGTATGCTTATTTGGCTCGTCTCAAGATCGGTCTGCGGACGTAGGCGCTGGTGATTCACACCTGGATGCGCAACATTAATCCTAATTACGTTCATTTAAATGTTACATAAACAAACAGACGCCACTTACGATGACAACGCACCGCGTAAATTAATCTAAGCGTTAAGTTACGCGCCTACGAATAATTTTCATTTCATTGAAGAGGTTTGTCTGGTTGCGTGGTATAGTTACTATGAATAGCGGGATGTATATAGCGCTTTTTGGTGTGATTAATTGATGTTGAAGGATGTGCTTGCACCATAGCTGGTCTATTATTTTTGGGTTTCGTATGTGTGAAGTGAGTTCGAATATAAGGAGACATACATGTATTATTCTTAGAAAAAGCTTGAATTATTCTATGCCCAAAATTCACAGACAAAATTTGCAAGACCTCTCTGGTTAATATAGGCTTCTATTATTTAAAGTCGCGCAGTTGCAATTATAGTGTAAGCGCACTCAGTTTGTTTCGCCGGTTCTTTGTTTAGTAATATTTCACTCAGGCATTGATAAACATAATAATAATATATTTCATCAAAAAACCGAATTTCATCGAATTAAATCAATCGTACTCTCGATTGTAGAGGAGGCCCGTGCCCTACAGTGGGACGTATATGGGCTGATGCAGATACAGATAATTATATGATCACACCGCATTTGCCATCAGTTGCAATACAGTCACTTTTCCGTCACAGGAAAAAAAAATATGAATACAATAATATGACCTGATGGTCGATTGGGCAAAATTGTTTACTCGAAATCATTATTCAAATGAGCTTACGCACCGCGTATGTAAGATTTTCCTCAACCGCTTCTGTGTATTAAATCTGATACATATAAATGTATAACCACAAATTTACTTGCACCAGGAAATGATTGTCAACTGTGACAAAAAGGATTATATTTTTATATACATATTATGCTCGTGGTGGTATTTTCAAAAGGGTAGGCCGAGCTGCCATTTCTTACAGATTTATTCCATCCCAAAAAGTTATGGAAAGAAAGCCTATAGTCACACTTGTCACACAATCTAATTGCATGCAATTCAAAATAATTTCTACAAAAAATATACAAAAGCCGATTTCTAGGACGAGCAATTAATCCTACAAATTGACACCAAGTTTTTTACCACCAATAACATTACTTTTGTTGTAACACACATATTTCAAACCTCATTTTTATGTTCTAACAACTAGTTACATAGTTATATTTGCCATTATCGCAGGGCAGGCAAAGTTTTGTATATATCACAATTTTAGAGATCGTCGCTACCCCTCTTAAATATTAATGCACTTACATCCGATTCAAAAACTTATTTATGACTATTGCAGCCATTATCAGAAATAATGCATTTTGTATTGTAAAAAAAAACAAACATTGTATAATCAGTACCTTGCATTACTAGTGTTTTAAAGGTTCGTTTAGGCTGTGTTGGAACACGTTGGTGTTTTGCAGCCAAATACTTTCTAAAAACATCCATATTATACCTATCCTTTTTAAATATAAAACTTATTTTCTTATCTTCGTAGTAGCCCTACTCAATAAAAACAAACATCTATCCGAGTACATTTTATTTTCGTGTGTCCAAAGTCCTCCCGAAGTCCGATGGATTTAATTTTAAAAGTTTGCGTGAGGAGCCACCCTCATACAACTATTTTTGTCACACGCCGACCACCGTAAACAACTTATCGACTGTTCTCTGACGTGGTTATTTAAAATCGACGGTAACCATCCTTACCACCACTTAGTACTCTCTTTAGTTATTTCTACTAATAATTACATCAAACAATTGCTACATTTTTTAAGTTATATTTTTACGAAGGAACATACTAGCGAATCGTCACTTTAAAGGCAATTTTTATCCTGAAAAATACACAAATTCATTGGTGTAGGTTAGTCAGTATGAGTTTATAAACACTTCAGTGCGATATTGCGGATAAAAAATTATAGTATTATACTTAATTGTAGCTGTTATCATTTCATTTTAACATTAGTAAAGGCTTCTTTAGCAAATTTACTCCGTGGCTTAAAAATATTTAACAGAATGGTTATTAACCGGACAAATCGCACGTGTCATTATTATTCATCGTCGATACTCTATGGCTTTCACTCTAAAATTTCATTACTACACACAAAAATTCACCAGAAAGCCCGACACTGGGACACGTGTGTATCACACGGCGGCGCCCTTGAGAAGGGTCTTGTCCAAGTCTATTTTAAACTCACTGCCCTACAGGGAAGGTACGTGTTAATTACACTAATAATTTATGAGTGTATGTTGTTCTTAAGCGATTGATTTATTGCGCTGGATTTGATAAAATGCAAGTTGAATTATTTTTAGTTGAACGATTAAGGTCCTACACCTTTTGTTTGAAGGGTTTTAGTTGTAGAAGTTTTTATTTATATTCAAACATGGTTAACTTTGGTAAAACTAGTGTAGGGATTAAAGCCTTAACCCCTCTCAATCGAAGAGAAGGCCTGTGATCAAAAGTGATACGTGTATTAGGTGATTTTTACATTTGACAAATAAAAATCTATAATAAAGACATCTAAAATGTTCTATATTAACCGCAATAGTTAAATCTAACTGCAATTCAGCTGTCTATCACTTGCAAGCAGCAAATGAGGCTAGCTAACTTGTTAAAGTTATATTTTGATTTGATGATGAAAATTATTTTTTATCTAGAATCGGCATTGAATGTTTCTTCAAATATGTTTCCGTTAGATTTGTTTTAAACTAGTATAAGCACATAGGAATAGTGTTGCTCAAATGCAAGAACAAGACGAGACTTAGCCAGTCTTGGTCTTGGTCTTGCGCCAATACACCTGATCTTGGTCTTGGTCTTGGTCTTGCGCTCCCAGTCTTGGTCTTGGTCTTGGTCTTGCAGCAAGAGTCTTGCAAGTCTTGCAATTACCTATTAGTCTATTACTATTTATTAAAGTTTACTTTAAATCTTAGAAAAACGTATTAGAATTGGAACATTGTGAGCTTGAATTAACATAGCCATAGTAAAGATCAAGCAGATTAATAAATAACTGAAGATTTGATAAGAAAAATTCTTTGGAACACCTGTAGGTACTCTTAAAATTCGAAATTATTTTGCATGAGAATACCTACGCCCTATGGCGGCAATCAAATTACAAATAGTGTCAAATGTTATGATTTCGGCGTGGCGACAACGATTGTTTTAGATTTCAAAAGAAGCCGCAGGCGCGTGTATCTTAACCATGTACTTCCGAAAAGCGGCAAATTTCTTTGAGAAGTAAGTACAAAACCTTTGATGCCGCATTATCAAAGTGCCGATGGTTAAAACATAACTATGCATGCACTCAGTTTGATTTTAATAGATATTTTTTTATTCGCTATGTTTATGGTATTAGTCGTAATGCGCATAGGTCCAGCTTTTCATATTCTTTGATACAGTTTTTTGCGTCTCATAGAATTCCTAAGCGTACCTACCTATACACCGAACTGTTACACCTAACTACTCAGTGAAATAGCGCTAAGTCCTAGCTGCAAGACGCAAGAGTCTTGCAGGCTATGTCTTGTTCTTGCTCAAGTCTTGCACGGTCAGTCTTGGTCTTGGTCTTGCTAAAAATACGCGGTCTTGTTCTTGGTCTTGGTCTTGCAAAAACGCAAGAACAAGACCAAGACTGCAAGACCAAGACTGAATTTGGGCAACACTACATAGGAACCTCAAAGAATATCTTTTACACTTTTATTAAAGTTCGCAAATGCTTCAACACAAATTCTAGTCTTGTGGGTGTGCATAGACGACGGTAACTAATGTTCCTTAGGTGATTTGTTTCTTATCTACCTCCTTTTATTTAAAACATGTATGTGTATTAGTATGTATTGAGTGGTGGCCTATTGGCAACAGACCAGACGTGACAGCCAACATGTTCACCGTGGTCGCGGTTTCGAATTCCAGGGCACACCTCTGATTTTTCGGACTTATTTGTATTTTGATAGTAAATCACCACACTTTATAAGGGTGCATGAAAACATTGTGAGGAAACATGCATACAATAGAGATTTTATAGAATTTCTATAGTATGTTAAATCCGCCAACCCGCACTATGCCAGCGTGGTAGACTATATGCCCTATCGTATCTCTATCGTACTCTGGATTGTAGAAAAGGCCTATGCCCTGTAGTGGGACATACATATACAGGGTATCTCAAGACTGCTACCGAAAACGAAGCCGGGTGTTAGTTTAAGCGACTTCAGACACAATGCAATAGAAAAAGTTGCAAAAAAAAGCGACAATTTTTTTTTGGTAATTTTTTTCCTATGACCATATTTAGGTGGTAAATACATTTTTTCCTAAAATAATAGTGTATACCCTTTTATTTATAAATAATCTAAGGTATAAAAGTGTTTAAATTATTATTTTAGCAAAAACTATGGATTTACCACCCAAAAATGACGATATTTAAAAAAGCATAAAAAATAATTGTCGCATTTCTTTGCGAAATTTTTAGTTGCATTGTGTTTGTAGTCACTAAAACTACCACCCAGCTTCGTTTTCGGTAACAGTCTTGATATACCCTGTATATAAGCTTATACAAACTTCTAACATATTTATGTACAAAAATAAACTAGTAACCCTTTAACAACACGTGTATAGCATTCACTCATGGTCACAAATGGCAACAGTAACACTGTCAACGTAGCAAAATCTAACAAAAAGTCAATACAAATATTTAAATCCGATACTTTCTGAGATATAACGTTACGTGTCGTATTGAGCAATTTTCTGTATCCTGCCCCGCATCTGTGACAGAGGAACTACAAAAAATATATCCGTTGAAACGTTCAATTATAGACGCACCGTTTAAATGAACAAAAAACTTTACTGTTACAAAATGCCGCTCTGTCTTCTTATTTTTTAAATGTAGTATGTGCGTAAAGTGGTTTATCTAGAGTTGGTATATTCTTCAATGAAGATAAAGCACATAAACTATTTTAACTTTTTTCTGAGTGGAGATAATTGCTTATGCCTGAGATATTTGTATCAGCCTAGTGATTAACATATAAAAATACGTTGTTTTATTGCTACAATTGGTGAGACAAGCATGCCGTTCGTCTGATAGTAAGCGATATGACCGCTCATTTGAGCAGTAAGACCAAACAACATCATGAACTACAATGCAATACTTAGTACGTCATATTGACCTATGAAAATATTGTATTGTTTGTATGATCTTTATATTTCAGCCTACAAATGTGGTTCTGTTTAGCACAGGGCTCGTTTACTGACTAGATACAATTTTTTCGGCAATCCAAACCAACAAAATGTAAGGACAAGGCTGTAATTTCACGTCAGTTTTCTGCAGAAATTCGTATTGCATCAATAACGAGCTAAAATATAGTTCTATCCCTTTAATACCTTTTTTACATACATACATAAACTTACATCGTTTTTCCAAAAGGGGTAAACAGAGCTGCTACCAGGACACCTACATTACACCTTGTGTGTTCCGTCCCTAGGTGTGATAGGTGATAGTGAGCCTATCGCCTATATTGGGAACAAATTCCTGACTCCGGACTAACAATGAATAAAAAAATCCAATATTACTCCCCGGATTCAAACTCGAGACCTCAAATTTGTATCGTACCTTAATACCACTGCACCACCAAGGCAGTCATATGGCTTTTTCCTTTTTTTATGTATGCTACAAATAGTAAGACACTGACCTGTAGTTATTCATACTGCACTGTTATTGTGACCAATAGGTCTGAGAGCTTAAGAAGCAAATTACTGATGCCATAATCTTTGTACATATTATGTAGGTAACCAATAATATTTTTTAAATAACAATGTGCCATGGCTGACTATACTAATTTCACTGAAACTAGAATAATAAAACGCTACAGGAAGCTTTAAGAAATTAATGCTAAAAAGTCTATTTAATTTACCATCACGAAGGCCATTAATAAGCTCTGCTAACATTAACCTTTAGTATACTTTTAAAATGAAATGTAAAAACACAAATAATCATAGGAGTAGGTATAAGTCAAGTTCTTGGACGAATGTTACCAAGGTAACTAATTTATTTGATGTTATTACACTCTTCATTTATATCAGAAGAATTTTTAATTATATCACTATTTTTGATATCACTAGTAATTATAATTTTATCATCTAATCATCCAACATAAAATCTACACATACATCCAATAAAGCAACCTAAAGATTTCCTCCTCAATACTCATAACTTTTCCTCTTCTAAATAATTATTTCCACGCACATTTTCCCGTGAAAACTCGAGACTCACTGAATTTCCACGCCGCCTAGCGGCGAGTAGCGTGCGGCCTCACACGTCCCTCCCCCATCCCTTTCCACATACTCACACACCCCTACACACGAGCGGGATGGCCACACATCGTCTGTTTCACCTCAGTTTTCCACGAGGGAAAGCTGTCGATCTTCGTCCGTCTCTATTTTCTACTCATATGTGAGGTCATCAGAAAGAGACGGGAATACAAGGCTGTGTGCCGGACACAGAGTGACCCGTGGTTTTTCTGCATCTCGATGTGAATGGTCAAGATTTTCAAAGGACATAAGGATGTATTCATAGTGCGGATTTTTCTGTACTTTTATTATTTTCGGGTAAAAAAATATATATGTGATATAATTTTTTGATTGCATTAATAATTTATCGAATTAATCCCCAAGTTTATTTTAAAATGTAGAGTGTGTGTAGTTTTATCACTTCATATGAAATGATCATTAGAAAATGCAATTTAGGTCATCATTTAAAATTAAAACTACTAGCAAGAAACTAGAATGTTATTAAAATATGTATCATAAAACTTCTCACATTCCTAAAGCTTCAAAGCTAATTCAAATATTGCAAAGAAAACCTCACATCAAACAAGCCCACAACAGAAAAACACAACACAATTAACAAAATCAATAAACAATCAATCAAACGAATTGAAATTTCAATAATCGAAGGAAAGTTCCCAACTCGGCGGGAAACAATTATGAAAAAGTTGCTTTTTCGAGCCGTTCCCGCGCCAGTTAAGTCTCGTCTGACACTCATAAAACTTATTAAAGTCAAGGACCCGGCGAGATAACTTGCTCGTGCCGTCTTAAGTAAAATAGCGGCGGGAAAAAATGTTCGCCAACTTCCAACGGCTTTACGTGTTGCGCTTTTGGTGTCGATTTATTGCTGTGCTATTGTTTTTATGGAAGTGTATGAAAGGGATGTTTATGGGAAATTAAATTAGCGTAGAGTCAATATGTAAGACGTAATTCCTGGTAACAGACTAGATTTAGATTTGTGAGGAAGTGAATTGTAAATGAAATCGTAGTAACGTCCTGTATTAAGAAATGGTAATCATGAAAGAATCCTTAAACATCAACAATAAAAACATTAAACATATCTTAGAATGTCCGTAGTTATATTTGCATTACTATTTACTCACATTTCTCGAAAACAGTTTTCAACTTTTCATAACTAGCACTCAATAGTTTTGACATCTTGTAAGTAGAGTGCGCTACGAGCCACTAAGTGCTACGCGTCTTGTAGCATACGTAGACATTTGCTACGCTCTTAATATTTTTTCTACTGTAACTATTACAAACAGTAGTGTCGGGAATATGTGTTTTTGTTTGTACTTGATTAAATTACTAAATTATTCTATGTCACTTACAGAACTACTCAGCATGAGGAATTTAAATTAAATAAAAAAGGTCAAGATAAATTATACAATGAGCAAATGTTAATAAAAAATGTCAAAACTTACTTCAAGTTTTAAAACTACAAGACAATAAACTAAGTTACTCTCTTAAGCGGCTGAATGAAAGAGAAAAAAATTTTTCAGCGTCTGAATTTTCCACGGCAGAACTGAAATCGCACGCTGACCGCACTCGAGTCCATTCAATTAAAAATTCCATCTCCTAATCGAGTCATGAAATATGCAAGCAAATATTATCCCTTTTGTACGCGCTGCATGCTCGCCCCACCCGCGCACGCACACCGACGCACGGCACTCACGACGTACGTGCGTCTCGCTCGGGCGCGCGGGTCGTCGGCGCGCGGGCGGGCCGGCGCTCTCTGTCGGGCAGCCGACGCGGCCGCGACCGCGAGTAACCCCTGGCCACTTCGTGCGGACTCGCACGCGACGACGTCGGCCGGCCGAGCGAGACGGCGCGACTCGGCCACGCGAGCGGAGGCCGCGGAGCCCTCGCGCGAAGGGACACAGGACAGACGCTCTCGGACACCGGGCGAGAGCGGGCGGCCGGCCGCGCACCTGCTACACGCGCGACCTGCTCGAACGCGACTAACACTAGTCGACTCGTAAACATTGCCTTTAATATTGCGAAAATTCATCCGACGGTTTTATTTCACGGAAAATATTCACAATAATAAATAAACAATATTTAACGGTTTAATACATTTAAAAAAAATAAATATCGAATCGGACAGTGACTGAAAATTAGTTTCGCGCGGACAGTGAAGAAGTTTACACAGATGTTTGTACATGGAGTGTGACCGCAGTCCGGACGAGTGGTTTGCCGAATCGCCGGATCGCCACTAGGTGCGGACAGATTAGATAGGGCACTGAGACGTTCATTCAAGTGTTGATAAGGCCCTCTTTATGACCAGTCAATTTTGGTGAGCAAACATTCGGCTGACGTGTGAACTGACTCACGACAATATGAAAAGGAAAAAGTAAGATCTCAGTGTGGAGGCCCATCCGCGTGGAACATGAAGAAGTCGGGAAGATGACTAGAAACTGCGCCGAGTTGTTCCGTCGGACTTTTGTGGGGGGATTTGTGATAAGTCGAGGCGTGTTATCAAAAACGTTTTAGAAACAGGACGATAAGCCGCTGGACCGACGGCGGCACGTGTGAAGTGAGCTAACGAACTGTCGTCAGATAGCGACATATCTAGATAAATATTTCTGAACGCGAAAGTAGTTGTTGAACATCTAAAAATAGGTGATCAAATCAAGATGAGAATCAAAATGCCAGCTGTACGCATCGCGCAAGGTGAGTCCGTTTGCATACTTAGCGTTGTACACATGCACGAAACACATCGACAAAACAATTCCACAGCATTGTCGCCTGGCGACATCGGCCACTGAGATGTGTCTATACAAAAACACGATATAAACAAACAGACATTCCGCGCGGTAGCAGCGCAGCGAGACTCTATTCATGCACGCGAAGCTACTTAATACCGGGGCTTGCGTCAACATTGACACAGTACGTGGTCATCACTTGTCCGAAAGGGAAACTCTGTGAAAAGATCTCGTCGAGTAGCCGCTTTCAAATATTCATGCAGTTTGTCTCGACTTGTCGACCTCCCTGCGCTTTAAACTCATCACACAAAACAAAACTGCGCTGACAGCTAGCTGAAACTTTTCAATCCGCCCTTTTTAGAGTATGCTAATTGCACACCTCGCGTAGAGTAATTAATTAAAAATTGAAATGTCGAAAACAAATTTTTGTCCTTTATTTATGTCCTGGATGAAACTCAAAAACACACGGATTTAAAATAACCGCGCGCACGGGACTTTTTTCGCGATAAAATTGTAGAGTCTGATACATTCTATCATTTTTTACACAACTTATTTCACTTTCAAATTGTTATCGTATTAATTATGTTATAATAAATATGATTATCTGTAATATTATTTTAACAATTTGATATAATTTTGGTTCTGTGCAAAACTTAATAAAACTCTAATAAAAAATAAATAGGTACAGTTTTATTACGCACTTTAAAATATTTCAAAGTAAAAATGTATCCTGATATGAATGTTTTTTACTAAGTACCAAATGTTTAATAAAGTTATAATTATTCACACAGTGTACTGTAAAAGATTCAATGTAGCAAAAACAGTACGATAACAAGCTACGTCAGTCACGTTGTTCTAATAAAAATAAAATGGTCAACAATGAAGCAATGACCATTAAATCTTATCTGATCGCCGAGGTAATTTATTAAAAAGCATATATACTTTGTCTGTGATAATGGATTTCATGAAAATTCTACATAAATCTTCCTTATTGTGTGAATAATTAACGTCTCAATGCATCTTTTAATTTGGATTTTTTATCGCACAGTAACAAACACTTTTTTAGATTTTAAAAATCGAATTCTGAATAATGATCTCCGATACAAGTATTGTAATATAATTAACCAGCCAGTACTGAAAAAGGCATAAATTAGTTTCAAAAAATGAAACAGCATTTATAAAATATATTTTTAAACCTAGATGATACTGGCCATAAAAATGAAAAATATTGTAACTATTCAAACTAACACTATTATTTCTATAATCATACCTAGTATAAAACATCATATAAAATCTATAAAATTGTATTATTTTTTGTAATTATATTGTACATATATTAATAAATGCCTAACCTGTCACCTTTATATTATAAAGGTCACACCTTTAATCCCATGTACATTGTATGGAATCGCAAATTATAATTAATGGTAGAGACACAAAGAAAGACTGTCATAATCAATCTATTATATTTGCAGCTGTATTGTATGTGGTCATTGCATACAATTCATAATTTTATTTTACCTGATCTATTTGTTACATTTTTCTCACTGTGGGTAAAACATATTTGTTTATTTTTTACAATTATCAATTTACTTCATTTATACCACACACATTTAATCATGGCCACCAACCAGAAATTACAATATAGTTAGCAAAATAAAGTTTTGTTATATAATTTATTTATTTCGAAATATTTTATTTGGAATATTTTATTCATATTTAACAGTATTGCTAAATCGTTGTTCCAACGTCAACGACAAGTGTGCATAAATTAATTCTAGATTTTTTATATATTATATTTACTGTGGTCACCAACCAGATTTCTAAAATTGGCTATTATAAGTCTGCCAAAAATATATTGATAACATACTGACTACCAGTTCCTATATCAGTATCAGCCCATATAGGTCCCACTGCAGGGCACGGGCCTACTCTACAACCGAGAGTACGATTTAGAGTGGTTAGGCCATATAGACCACCACGCTGGCCTAGTGCGTGTTGGCGGACTTACATACCATAGATTTTTTTATAAATCGCTGAGGTATGCAGGTTTCCTCACGATGTTTTCCTTCACTGTTTTAGTGCGTGGTGATTGACTATTAATACACACATGACTCCGAAAAGTCAGAGGTGTGCCCTGGGATTCGAACCCGCGACCACCGTGAACATGTTGGCAGTCGCGTCTAGTCCGTTTACCAACAGGCCACCACGCACTTCACCAGTTCCTATAACCAAATCCAAAAAGGTTCCATACTATTTTTAATATGTTTATATTAGTGTAAAATAAAACTGACCGTTAAAATAATAAAATAGAACCGCGACAAAAAAGACAAATATTTGAAAAAAGAACATGTCTGCGTCTAATTAGATAGCGCCCGCATATCAGGAGTACATTGACAACAATAAACGTTAGAAACAGTTCTACGGACACATAAGCGAGTTGGCCATTGTCTCTCGAGCCGTTTCCCACTGGCCTCGACAGTTAGCAAAATTTAATTATGAATTAAAAAAAGTGTAAGCAGTAAAGAATTTTTCTCACGCGTTACTCATAATAATGGGTTGACCATTACAATTTGGACTTAGAAAGTGTACCAGAAATATTCATTTAGAAATCTTCATTATTCCAACACCGATAATTATTTGGGCTTTTTTCTCTTTTAATATAAGGTTTTTGTTGCTAACAATACTGCTGAGAACTTTACGAGTTTACTACATCTTATTATGTTCATGTTTGTACAGTTGGCCATGTCCAATAATATGTTGTGAGGTTGGGATAAAGATACATTATTTTTTATTTTCCTTACAACAGAAGTCATTTGAATTGTAATATAAAATGTTACTGTTCTTTGTTCATATTGCAACATACAATGCTCTTGCAGAGAGAAATATTTAAATTCGTATTATAAAATAACACTAAATGCCTAACCCGGGGATCGAACCCGCATTATCGGGTTTCGCAACCAGTTCATACTGCTATGGTAACGGTGCGCTTTCATATTGTATTGTCTTAGCCTAATTCACGTAAATAGAAATAAAATATCAAGATATTAAACTAATAATTATTAATATTAATTACGGCTAGATGCCTCATACTTCTGGTATTAGTTTGGGTCCTTTGTTGATCAAGCTGATCCAATATTGGTCTCAGAACAATACAGAAAAATACATGAAAAGTAAGTTTTGATATTAAAAATGAATTTCATATTCGTTATTAATTGATTATAAAAAAAATTGTAATCTTGACAATTAAATTTCATTCAAAATTATTGTGAAATTTGTAAAAACGTTGTTTTACAATCTAATTTAGTGCTGATACTACCATCAAAATGTTTGAAGCCATTGGCAGCACATTGGCAGCTAATGTATAAGATACCAAGTGGCTGTAGTCACATGAAAGTATTTTTTTTAACAAAAAACTACCAGGCAAATCTAATATATATATTTTTGGGAAATATCAAATGAAATTGTATTATAATTATTTTTCAGTACATTCCGTATTATGGTGTCGCATAATAACAAGCTTTTATTTTTATTTTGCCAACCCGCACTAGGCCAGCGTGGTGGACTATATGGCCTAACCACTCTCAGTCGTACTCTCGATTACAGTGGAGGCCCGTGCCCTGCAGTGGGACGTATATTGGCTGATATAGACAGACAGGATAATTTTTATTTTATATTCTGCTTGCAATATTTATTAAAATAGTTTGTTTAGGTCAAATCTTGAACACTCAATTAGAACCTCTATATCTTAACCCACCGATTGAATTTTTTTGTATATTGTTCCATTTTATTAAAAATCTAATTATATTTATATCATCAAATACATTAAATTGTATGTCTCTTGGTATGTCTAATTATGTTTTTATTGTTCCCCAGTAAGTTCTATCACGGAATGAAGTTGGAGGCTTAATCTGTTCATTACTTTTTAGTACTTCAAACCTGAAGGCTGTACGCGGTTAATTATTCGTCGCATAACGTCCACGGCTGCGCACGAGTTCTCCAAACTAGCGCTATCGCACACACGGGCAATTAGTCCGAGTTGACCGGAGGCGACGGGCTGCCGCGATTGGTCGGCGGCGGCGTGACGTCACCGCCGTCTGCGGCCGTCGCGCCCGATTGGCCGACACGCGTCATTTCGTCAATGACACGTTTGTTCTTATTTTGAACTCAAGAAGTTCCGAGGGTACGGCGTACACGGTTTTTGTTGTCGCCACAATAGGGACCCCAGTTTACTTGCAACTGGATGCCATTATGTGGACCCGCTATATAGCTATAACTATATAGGCAGGACGGGAATGTAAAACTGCGCTCGGAATAATTTATACTAGTCCATTTTATTTACAGTTATTTTCTCACATAAATAAACCATAACTGTTTAGGAGTAGGAACTCATATTCTGTGAAATGTAAACAATAGTAATGCAGGAAATCATTGGGCATTAATTAAATTCATAGTCTTAAGATATGACTACCTTGTATAAAGAGTACAGCACACTCATGTTAAACCCAAATGAACAAAACGAGGAAATAAAACATTTTGTTGAACAAAGTCACACATCGGCAAATGAAACCGGCGTAAATATTCCAAAGGTTCGCAACTCGACGGTATTAAAAATTAAAAACAATCAGCCTTAACGCGATCCCAATTACGTTAAGGGCAGAAAACCTTCTGGCTTTAAAAACCCTCCTCAAAAGTGCGAATTAGGGAATTGTGAAATCACATTATCAGGTGGCAGGCAGAGGGCTACGCAACTTCGCGGAGAAACTTTTAAAAATCCAAGTTAACTTGGACGTTAAATAAAACATTCGCTCGTTTTGTACAAACCTTGATTGATATGGGTTGCTATTTTGACGATTACGGAAGAATTTTAAATTATGTTTCTTCAATTGATTGTAATTTATTAAATACGCATCTTAATTTTATAAAGATACCGACATTGATCACTCAAGGATTCTAATATTTCAAATTATATTATAATATGACACTATCAACCTAGACATCCTTACTTCGAGTACAGTTGAAGTAATTTTTTAATTTTGGTTTTTCAACACATTCCAAACGATGGCGATTATGTATTTAGTTCTGCTCTATCTTGCACAAAAAACCAACGAAATATTAGTGGACTTAAACGGAAGCATAAAAAGCAGACTACTTTAGAACGTCACTCTTTATAATTAGGTTCAGACTTAGTTAATACGTATTAACGGTCTTTAAAAAACGTCAAGTTTCTTCCAATACCACCCACCCAATTTCCCTTGAATAAATTGTAAAGATTTTCGATTTCTAAACCGAAATTAAGTTTGATTTATTCAAAAAATAATTGTATCATTATAATATGCTTACAATTGAGTTTGCCAACTGATCCGGGCCGCATAAAAGGGCCGCACGTCAATTTAAACATTGGCTATATGTTGTCGTTTGCCGCTTAGCGATTCAATATGTCTTCATTAAGAGGATATCGATGTATCGCGTTTAACTCGCCATCTTGATCCTTGATCCTGGCTTCTTGATACTTGTTCTAGTATATTTAAATGGATCTTAAAATCTGAAGTCTATGAATTTGAAAAAAAAAAACGAAAATATTTTTTTACAAGCCTAGAATCACAGAAAATTTATTTTTTTATTAACATCACAAAGGCTGGAATTTATTATTTGAATAATTAATTAGTATAAAATTTAAAAAACTTCAACTAAAAATCAATGTAAAAAAAACAAGCATTAAAAAATGGGCAAGTCCAAACGTGGGAATCACAAGATCCAGACGGGCTGAACGGCACAATAAATTGGATTTGTCAACTGAACATATAAATTTAGCAATTGACATCCGACGTCCATTAGAAGCAGATAAAGGAGGGACAGAGTACGATGCATCGCACAATTTATACCGCTCTGGATATTTAAATTATGGGAATAAAGTTAATTTTCTTATTTAGAATAATGATGTCGGACGGCGGACGGCCACCCGTTTTGAATTGCCAACTGGTCCAGCGCGGTTCTTTGTGCACCTTTTTTACGAGAACACATCGATCGGATTGTATTTGTGATTCCGAAGATAAAGACGTATGGATTTACATATGTTATGTCAGCGGAGGTCTTGGTAACATTTAAATTGGATTTATTAGTCCGTTCTCATTAAACGGACCGGGCAACGTTGGAGGTATGCAATAAAAAATCTATCAGACCGATTCCTTAGCAGCGGAGCATATAAACTTGGGACTTGCGTCAACCTTTCTATATCCTACAACATTGAAAAGTTTTTAGCTAGAGTACAATAATCTATTACTTTGAATAATAACATAAATACACATAAAATTTTAAGTATAGATCAACTAATTGATAATGCTATTGTAGTGGCTACTGTACAAATAAAAGCAAACAATAAGTACAATTTCTCCAAAACCGCAAACAGTGAAAATAAACAATCCTTTCTGTGAGAAAAGGATTAACACTGACAATACAAATCAAGTTACAAACAACAACGGTAGCTAAACTTTTTTTGAGCAAACACAAGTAACCTTTGATGAAGCGAGAAGATAGTGTAACACCACTTGAATTTATCTTGCGCTGGTAATCTCATTATGTTCTTTTAACAGATCGATTAGAATCATAAGTTATGTTAAATATGAAGGCTCCAGTCCACCTAAAGATGTTTCGTTGATATTTTCGACGATTTATGCCAGTCAAAACTTACTTTTATTTAAAATATTTATAACGAAGAATTTAGCATATATTTTTTTTAGGCTGGTTTCAATACACATTTACAGTATTTCAGCGAAGAACAGAAACAGATTTATTTCGCGAAATGGTTTAGTAAGAAAATGTTGATAAGTAAACAAAGTTCAATTCTAAATAAATTAATGAGATAATGTAGGGGTACATAATAGAGACGTCGTTCTAAAACATCTATTCAGCCTTTGAATTTAGTCGTCTTTGACCGTTGGCCGACTAAACGCTATTACGGGTCAAAGTAAAATAAATATAGATCTAACGCACAATGGGATAAAAAGGCTCATAACAAGAATTAATTTATCGTGAGCAGACCACGATCAATAGCCAAAGAGTGGGTGGACAGTTCTTGAAGAGTCCATCTTTGTCAGGCCTTGATTCTAATTTGTAAACGTCGAGCTTTCAACGTAAGACGATTTAAACTTTGGTACGTGTTAGCCTTCTTTGATTAAAGGTGTCAATCGGGAACAAAGGCCCCAAAGCTCTGATCGATCCTTTATTATCAATGAAGAACAATATGATTTCAAAATACAGTAACGATTGAATCGATGTGAAAAGATTTTATCGATAGTAAACACAGGACCCGAACAGGTTGACAATGGAGCGAATTCGATAGAGGCACCTGAATCCCCAATATTTTCCCATGGTCAAACATCGATAAACACCTTTACAAAAAATAATGCCAGCCTGCCTTTGACAAACAATTGGTCAAAGGGATTTTTTTGGCAAAACAGGCTCAGGTCCACACCCGCATGTTTGATGTGAGATATTGTTGCAATAAAGCGAACTGGTGTTGGTATCCGGACGCATAATAACTATTGTGCGTCATTATGAAACCCTTTCATCAATTTATACAGAAAGGGACTTACAAGTGTCACTTTCTTTCCTTTGTGCCCTAGATTTATTTTTACAATTCATATTGAACGAGTTATTTTACCTTTACAATTATAATACAGTCATAGATCAGAATAGAAATCGCAGTACTTTACCTATTTTACCCTACCTTCTACTTTTTACGAACAATTTTTGATGTAATATATTTTGTATCTACCACAAAAAGGCGTGAGTTTTAAATACGTATGGAAGTATAAAAACTAAATCGACCTAAAATTTTTCAAACACAAGACATTGGATTTCTTTTGTTGCTCTAACGGCCGATGCCAATAATCAATCGAAAAAAATTAGATTGAAGTCAATCTGTTTTGTTGTCAATTGTTTTCTAGTTTTCGATTGGTCTCCTGTCATGTTGCCATAGTTTATTCACTACTGAGGTTGATTATTGGCAATATAGTATCAGAAAAACGATTGAGCTGTCAATCTAAAACGGCAAATTTTGGATTGGGTTTGTTTATTGGCAGCGGCTGTAAATAACAGAATTTGATACGCGCAGAACCTTCATATTTGGAGGAGAAAATTGCTACGTGTCACATCTACCTGATCTTTTATATCGACCATCCGTCATCCGAGCTGTCGGCGGTTGAATGATAGCTCCGTGACCATTGTCCAACGTCCTTTGATTCGCGCATCTCAAAACTCGCCGAATTCAATTTTTTTTCACCACATACACGTCAAGACGGACAAACGGGGCCTTTAAATAGATCATAGCAATCGTATTGTGTTAAATTACATGCCATTTTTTGTTTAAATTGGAACGAGTTTTGAACAATTTTCGGTTATCAAAAAGATTTTTGTGGTTGTGTTTCGAATTCTAGAGTTTTACAAAAGTCTATATAAATATAAATGAGGATTCATTTTTTTAACTTTAATTGGCAGGTAATAAGGAAATTTTATGCAAACAGTATAGAATTATAAATGCATAGACTTATTCTTTAGCAGTCGACCAACATTTTAGATTCACCTGTATTGCATAATTATTGAGCAATAATATAATAACCGAATCACATTGGAATAAGAAATGAAACAACGACTACAATAAATTGAAGAAACCGAACTAAAACACTAATTAAAAAAAAAAACAACTTATTCGAATAGTATATATAGTTCGAATTGTGAACCTCCTCCTTTTTTGAAGTCGTTTAAAAATAAACCAAGCTGGACAGATCTGACTACTCTTTTAGCAATAAAACAGAATCTATAGCTTCTAAACATCAAGTAAAAATTATCAAAACTTAATTCTCAACTACAACTTTGAACCAACCCGCCAGTACAAAAGCTATCTTCAAAGCGGTGTTGCAACGCTAAACCTTATTGTTTCGCCTAAGAGATTAAGTGGGTGTTAAAAATCATAAGACACACAAGTAAAGGAGTGAAAGATGATAGCTGGATGTTTTATGATTTATATTGTGTTGTGACCCGTGTTCTGTATTGTTCTTGTCTCGGCCTCGCGGTGTGGGCGTTCTGTTAGATTTATAATGGATTACTTTAGCTAAACTTTCTGTACGTGATGTACTATCAATGCGGAAATTTACTAACCTTCAGTTTGATGTGGATCGAAAAATTGTACTGCCCACGCTCGGCGATTGGAGGTGTAGATCCGTATCTGCTAACTGTAGTTGATTAATAGTAATGGGTAATTGTTACAGTGGGAAAAAAAATAAGCGAAATTAAACAATGGCACTAACTTTAGCTGCCATAATAATTTGCATATCGTAAAAATTATTGAAATTATTGTATGGGCATTAAGGCATGAGCATATCATTACTCATTAGCGAACATTAATCGACAAATTTTAAAGCTTTCTCGTTTGCTAGTCACTAACCTATACTAACAATTCCTAAAAACATTGGGAAGTTTACAAACGATATTGGTAACAGTTCATACAAAAATTACACCATTAGGACGTTTAAAAATAAAATAAAACTACAAAATCATATCATTTTCATAAAGAAATTACAACTCTTCTTCTCAGCTTTATTTGATACCAAATCATGCATCAATATCATGCGATCGATATGACAGATCTGGTCCTAATCCTCCGCAGTCTTCATGTGGGTGGTGCGTGCTATCGTAGGTCAAACGCTATCACTCAAGAGCCTCTTTAAAGAACAATTCGTATTTATAGATACGTATTGACGGTAAAATGAGATTGTTTGACGTACAAATCGCGTTATTAGTGTCTTGTTTGAAGAGTTTGAGATGGTGATTGTTATCACCTTTGAGTCCAAATGTTAGTGTTGTTTCAATTTCGGTCGCAATATTAAAATGTATTGTAGAATTCCTTTAATTCATTGATTCGTTATACCAATTGATATGATCTGCAATAACATGATATTGCCGATTAGCTAAAACAATTCTTCTGTCTGTCCTTGTACCACACTTATTTGAAGTTGATTCATTTTTTTTATCGTTTAAAGACCTTTTAGACCCTCACGCTTACCTTTTACCTATTAATGAACTTCATACTTTAGTCTTCTGCTTAATTAAAGACGGCGTAACTTAAATTTTAACAACACCTGAATTATGACCTCGCCCACGTTGTCAAGAGTGATACTTATAAAGAAGGAAAAGGTTTTTTTTTTGCTAATTCACAAACAATAAGTATATTGACAATTAATAAATCATTTTTCCACTTCACAAACTGAACCAGAGTAACTTAATTAACAGTAACAGCGTGGCAAAGTGACATGCTAAAATACCGTCGCGCGGCCGGCAACACCTGAGCGCCGAAAGGTTGTAAGTGCATTTGTATGCTGGGAGCTTTCCCATAGCGGGCAGTTCGTGACCGCTCGCCTTGTTAAGCGATGACCCGACTAAAGATTATGCACTTACATCCGTCTGAATGATGAGTGCTTAATTGAGGCCATGTGAAATTAGTAAAAGGCGGTTAGCACAAACAAAGCCGTGATTTTTTGCAAGGCTCTGTTAACATTGTGTTTGTGGCAGGTGATTTCATTATGCGAGCGGAATAAAGCGTTTATGGGAAACTAATTGATAATTCTATTTTTATAAACGTTTTTTTAATTATACATATGACATTGTTTATACACAGAGCTATTCACGTTTAGGTTATATAGTATTATACATGGCTTAATAAATTAAATACAAATATTTTAGTAATTAACTATTATGAAAATCTTTTATAAAAACACAAACAAAAACAACAAATCAGCTACATTTACACTACAAACAAAACGTCTAAAACCCACAGTAATTTCACACGTCGAGAGCATAGAGCGAGCAAATACGAAACCGCAGAGGCGTACAAAACAATAAATTTGGCGCCGCGACCACAGTATTGGCTTTCTTGAGATCGCCAGATAACCGAGTGACCTGTGCCGAGTACATCGCCTATTGTCTGCACAGAATGTACAAGCGAAATCTTTGGATCGATTTAAATCTATTAGTACAAGATGGAAATCTTACTATCTGAAGATATCTGTAAAAATTATATTCTTTGAGGTTAAGTTCAGAACTAATAGTTGATCTGCAAATAGTACGTACTTTAAAAAATTATGCATGTTTTTTAATGAGAACGTGAGTGGAGATGATTAAATAGGAATACGAACTATGGTTTTAGCAAGGATAAAGTCGGATAGTAAGAGAGAAGTGAAAAAAAAAAAAAAAACAATAACAAAGAACATACTTCTTAAATACAATCAATAATTCCCAGGATCATGTTAAAATTTTGCAAGTACCAATATCATATTATATTTAAAATATAGGACATTCTACTCTACATCATTCATAGCTCTATGATCCGAGTAATTACGCTAAGCGACTTAATTCACGCGATTGGTAATTGGTTCTATAAACGCGGTTTGCACGTACATTTTATTATGATATACCTCGCCCCTGCCTCTGCAAACGTATTTGAGTGGGAACGGAGAAAATGCACTGTACCTGGGGGATCTTGTTATATTGGTTACTAGGCAACCAAATTATGAGGAAAGATCAATAAGTCTAGACTATGCAAACAAGTTTTATGTGTTGAAAATGTTCAAGGTGACACCTTCCTAGTATTTATGCAGTAAAGCGCTTAAGCAGGCTACTAAAGGGAAGATCAAATTATTAAATATTGTTGATTCGCTAGTGTCCCCACTTAAACTTTACAAAATTGATGCCATCACATAAGTTTTGCAAATTTTGATTATAACAATTTGTTAAAAATAGGAAAGAGAACCTATGCGTATTAGATAACAACATTACTCGTCGAAAAAACAGGCTTTGATTTTTACCGCGATTAAAATTACTTTTTAATGTTTACAGTCTCCGATAGCATTTCATTTCAAAGCTTATAACGGAGTGGACAAAAACCACATGTTTTTACATTAAATTCATACGTGCCGTCTTGTCCCACGCTGTCACGATTTTTTGCCATAAAGGTGGCAACCCTTTCAGAATCCGCTGACACAATACTGGCCACAATGTGTTTCTTGACCAGAATCGCACCACATTTGTGAGAACCAACTTTTTTTGCGGAATGATAAATTGATTCTGCTACGGTGCTTCCGTCTTGGGCCGGGCTATGATAGCGTGAAATAGAAAAAAAGTAGCCAGCTTTAATGATAGCAGGATAGATTAATTACTTTTTAAATTAGATAATCTGTGTTTGGAATTCTAAAATCAAAAATATTTAAAATTTGAATTTAGAATGACTGGGAAAGCAAAAGCTCTCTGTCTGCCAATGTCACTGGCTGTTATTAATGTCCAGAACAATATTAGCTCGGCAAAAAAATCTATAAAATGTTTCTTCAAAGAGCACACAAATAATTCAAGACCGCAAAACAATGTTCTAGTTGCTAAATCTCGTAAAGGCACCACCATAGACCGCAGCATCCCGAACATCACACATCAGAAGCACCGCGATCATCTCGCGATCGTTCCGTATTGTCCGGCTATAATTATAGCTGGACGGAAGGCACCGCAAACACCTGTTCCGTTTTCACACGCTCGCACAGGTAACCCATCGTGTAACAGTATACCGCATTGTTCTTGCACACTCGATATTTCGTGACTTCGATTTTGGATGATTTACCTTTTGGATTTTATGGAAATTTACGTAATAGCTGTATGCAGCGGCGTCCTAAATAAGAGGAACTCAGGTTAAAAACATACATTAGTAAAAATATTGCAATAATTAACAAGCTACATAATAAGAAAGATAGATGGCTAGTATAATTTTTTCGCTTTCTTCGCTCGTCTAGCAATCTCCTTCTAAAATGTCCTCCCCATACTTCTGACTTCCTTCATTCTTCCTTTGCTATCCAATCCATTCTTCTCTGGAACGCACTCCCACTTGAAATCAGGTCGTGTACAACACGGCTGGCTTTCAAGCTATTTTAGTAAATATAAATATAATTAAAATTTTATATATACGTTTAAATATTATTATTTATATTTTATATATTTTCTCTTTTCGCTTATTGTTAATTTGATTAATAAGCACCTGCTTCCTTCTCCCTGCACTACCTTAAGGTTGGCTGGTAGAGAATGCCCTTGGGCATTAAGTCCGCCTGTACTACATCTGTGTACAAAGTGTTTAAAATAAAAATAAATATAATTTAGGGGGAAATTATCTTACAGTTTTCATTTAACTTTTAACTGGTAGAGATGCAATAATATCACAGTTGGATGCAAAATTGCAAAAACAGACAATGGATTATCTAATCCAAAAGTGTTTCGTCAGCCAGTAACAATTTCTTATTTGAAACTGATACGATTTTTTCGGGATCAAAATGTGATAAACATTTTTAATATTGCTTATCGTATGGTATGCTTCGGACAGTGATTGACGATTTACCCAATTTGTGATTTTAGCTATTTTCGGAAATTGTGACGTATTTAAAATATTTGTTTATAGAAACATGGCAGGTAAATTATAAGCATTATCATTTAATATCAGCTGAACTGTGTTATTTATAAACCATCTGATATATAACCGAATTTTTTTTATCAATATGAATTTAAAGGCAGTTTATAAAAATCATCCAGTCAAAAATCTTGCTCTATATTCGGGGGCGAAATCAACATTCGACATATTTTGAATTTCGGCAAAAAATGATTCGCAGCCGTAATATCAACCTACACATTTATGTCCGAAACATCACGCGCAATTTGTCGTGGTACACCGTACCAAAATCGAATTATATTGTTTATTCCCCATTATTTGCGCCAACCTACCAGATGTACACTCAGTGTCAATCTTTCTGGTTTGTTTGCGTAGAAATAGCAAACATTTTGCCGCTGCTGGGGTCACTTCGCTTGCGTTCTGGACGAGTAATTTGATTGTCGTAATTTTATTATGAACTGTTTCTGAGAGAATCGCAATGGCAGTTCTTAACTCAATCTTAATGAATAGTTTATTTTTATTTCATTCATTTTCGATGTGTTTTTATATAAGTTATATAAAGAATAATTTTATTTAACAAAGATATTAAGAATATATGTAAATACCCGAATGAAGTTTTTAAATAAAATATTTAATTTATTTTTATTTATGGTTAAAACATATTCGTCCTGATGCTCCAGTGGACGCAACAAAAACCACGTCAAACCAATAATTCATGCTAAATATAACGCGACACAATTATAAGTCATCCATCCATTTTGATCTGTGCAAAATGATATTCATCCACTAATACCATTTTCGCAGTGACATGCACTTTTTGCCATTCAAATGGGGGACAGTTGCGTTTTTTCTGTATGGAGTCGTAGATCGTAGGCCCCTTCTTGGGCACCGCGGACGATTACGCATATTTTCGCTCACACATTATTAGGGGTGCCGTGTGTGAAAAAAATGTACTATTATAAATAAAAGGCACCCAACAAAGGGATGGGAGAGCGATCGGGGTCACTAGGAAACGGCGGTTTTGATACCGGATTTTTTTACCTGGGACATTCGGGGTTCTTTTTTCATTAACATTCTGGGTGCCGGGTTTTATAGAGGTAGCCAGTCAGTCTGTGTTCATCTGCGAAGATGATCACATGTTTTATGGTCTTGCGAAAGTGGCCAGTGGTCTACTGAGTACGTGCATGAACATTAGTTATAAGTGTTGGTTTATTTTTAAAAAACTTTGAACATTTTCAAGTGAGTGTTTGAAGAATGGATCTATCATCGCGGAGTAAGTCAAGATTTTTCGACTCTGGAATCGACTTAAGACGCAAAGGTATTTGGTATAAAGAATTACATTCCGAAATAGGATCGTAGTTTTGTATAATAAAGAAAATTCGGCATGAGGCAATAACCAATAGTGAGGACAAATTGGAAAGTAATAAGGCAGTGAAAATGATATTTGGCCCTGAAACGTATCTCTCTACGAATCAGTATGAAACCAATGCCGGTCGCATTAACATATAAATGAGGACGTAAGTGGACGGGAAGATATAGTATATTTATGACCCTCCCCATTTATGAACTCTGTGTTATATGGACTATAATTTAGATAATATCCGCATTTATTTCTGATTGATTATCGACTAATTTGGATGGTAGTTATATATTTTTGTACGTGATTGGAATTCTTCCGTATTACATTTTGTTTGCTAAGTTTTTCACATGATTTTTATAGGATAATTTTATGAAGAGTGTTATTTTGTGTATTGCATTTTTTACTGCTCATAACATATTATGAAATTACGTAGATTGAAAAAAAAAACCTAAATTTTAAAGCTATTGAAACTAAACCCACAACCGCATTTTCTATAACTACAAATATTAGTTAAAAATCCCACACTCCTGCAAAACACATTACATTTGAGGAAGTTAAAGCCAACCCAAGAAACCTCAACAGTATATCAACATAAAGCGATATTTAAAAGTATATTTTAAATAAAACTACATTCCTCGGCTACATTGACCGCAAATATCGCCACAGAGGCTGTATGTCAAAATAATGACCGCCAAGTAATAGGCAGCCAGCGCTAGATAAATGTTGCTGGATCATTCCACTGTTCCGTTTAGTTTAAACATTTATTTTGTTTGCAAATTTTGTTTGTGTTTTTTTTTGTCTTGAAGGAATCTAATTGGAATTGTTTTTACACTTAATTTTTCTGTTACCAATCTGATAATTACAACTAAAAAAAAAATACCATCTGCAGTTTTTATCGATGTGAATTTATATTTTGGCAAATTTCGCAAGGAAATGCGGCAACCATATTTTTAACGGCACCAGTAGCTTCCATACAAACGATGCAGTCGAAATTTTAATCTGAAACCGAATCGTAAACATTTAATTTTAAACATTCAAACAATTGGAAAACATGTAATATTTATATGAACCGCAAGCTTAGCAAGGGTTGCCGACCACCACTGGCACCGCGCCACGCCGGACGCCGCTTTATGACTTCATTTTTATTGCTTTAAGAAAAACGATGTCTCCTATTTCATGCTCTTAGAACACGCATGCGAATCGTCCATTATTGAAATATGTTCAAAAAATTCCGATAGTTTCTAGAATGTAACTTTGATTTTGTGTTGCTTTTCTTTCGAGGATCGGTTTGTTAGAATAAATTCTTTACTGATTCTTATGGTATTTTGATCGATAAAAGTTTACTAAATACATTTTATTTGTAAATTAAATACTTAAATACTAAAATTACTAAAATTGTTAGCGGGACTAGTACAATGTTTACCAAAAGATCTTAGGTCATGTCGGTTAAGCATGTAGGCTAGTCAGCTGAATTCTAGAAATAAACATCGCAGATCAGCCGAAGATCAAACGATCCGTCCTGATAAGATTGTTAGATAGTCGATAACATTATGATCGTAAATATAGGAACTGTCATATTGCCAAGAATGGGATCATCTTACGGTGTTTTTTTTTTTCTGTTCGAAATCAATCGACCCTTAGAGCCTTTGAATTTTTTTTCCTTAGTCTTGATCTCATTCGTAGCATATGAAGGGCTCAACTGTACTTTCTAACCCCCCTCTTTTCTTAATTTCACTTACATTTTCAATAGCTGATAGCCCTATTTTTTTATTTCCGAAGAACACTTACAACTTTTTAATATTGTGAGAGTTTACAAGTCGCGATGACGACTACCACCTATGCTAAGTAAAAAAAACTAGATTTTTCTTTTAATCTGAAACGTGCGTCAAACCTTATCGTTTATACATCTAGATACGGAGTAACAGAGGATATATTAAAGGCACTCCATGTAATAAATACAGTTGGTGCCAATAATTAGTGGCGGGCAGTTAACGACAGTGCTGCGGCGGAATTAAGATTTTTGCCATAAATGCCCGTGCCGAGAGATAAAACTGCCGCTCCAAGGATTAGGGGTTAAGTGTCCGCTTTAACGGGTATTGTAGGGTTGGCCGTGTGGGAATCGATAGAATTACTCGATATTGCTTTGTATGGGTCGAACAGATCATGTTGCGAATTATCTTGGGTATTTAGTCTTTATTCGTGGTTGTGAATTTAGCTAATTTATACCTATAAATACTAGTAGACATTTTGCTGAGTAATTATGTATCTAATGAGCAATTATATTTCTGGTCATATCTAGAGTTATATGATTTACATAATATTTGAAACTAATCTTAAGCTAAGGTTGATTAAGTTAGATTGGTCAACCTGATAAAACTTATAATAAAGACGGATGCATGCCGCTTCTAACATGTCGATACTGAATTATTTGGAAATAATATTTCGATCAGTGGACATCCTGTGGCTAATTATGATAACAATGATTAAAATTTTATCTACAATGATACTATAATTACTAAGAAGTTCGCGACAGATATGGCATGTATCACTCATTTGATTTTCTTTGACATTCAAACAACAGACCATTGCCTCCGCATTTAATCCATTTATATGTTTAATCTAATCATCTTTAGAATAATTATTATCAGTGCTAAGAATACAGATGTTATCGAGGTTACCACGGTCCCATCCCTAAGACATAGTGTAGTGGCAAGCAGTCCGGTGTGGCGTTTTTATTGACACTCGTACCGTGACAAATATGTTGGGAGGAACTCACTATTCTTAACAATATTTTACTTATATATTGTGCGGCATTAATACGAATGTCTTTAATATTATCATCATCTTGAGCAAATGGTATTTTCTGAAGATCGGAGTTAAACACATTTAATATTGTATTTTCTAAATATTGAACATGGGTTTTTTATTTTTATTTTATTGTTTTTATTGTATTTCCTGATAATTTGGGTGTTTTATTCCAATTTAATACGGGTCTAGTACTCTAGTCAATTTGTTTAGCTTTTATGCGAATGTTTATTAAATAGAATATGTTTTCAATACATCAATCTCAGACGTTGGTGGTCCACGTTACCTCGTTAAAACCCCTCTACCTAATTGAAAAAGAAGTAAGCAAAGCCACACATTTCATTTTTATTTTGTTGACGGTCGCTTCTCAATATTCATAACCAGCCTCAGTTTATTTCGTACCATTAAGGGCTATTTTCGCGTGCTCCAAAATTTTAATTCCACCGCTAAACCGATATCGACACCGCTTGCCAAAAATTGACAATATAAATTTTCATTCTCAATTTTTATAACAAGCATTTTTCTATTAAGGTGTCCATCGCCCTCTCCAGACGAGGCATCACGTTACGCACCTAAAGCGAAAATATGGAGGAAGAAAAAAAAAATTCAAATCCCTCTAACGAAGCCCAATACACAAGAGGCCTCTGTTTTTCGCCTGTTATTTCGAATATTCAACCCAGTATTGGGTATCGATAACACGATTACTGACCCGGCCTTAATTTGATCAGCCACTGCTGTGGTCGCGCTTGCTTTTTGTGTCGTTAATCTCCAGGGAAATTATTTACCTGTAATACATAAAAAGGTGGAAAATATTTCGTATTCTTCGAGGATTATTGTATGTTTGCATTTCTTGTTGCCGCAGCTGTTGGTCACAGCGAAATTAAATATCTGTAGAAGCAGGCCATTGTAATGTGAATAAAACACGATTGTTAAGGCGAAAAATTACAAATTCAGCATCGGACAGTGATCCCTTTAGCTCCCTTGGGGTCGAGAAAAAAAACAAGATGAAGATAATCAGCCGTTTTTGTCGCTCCGAATTACGTCGGATAATTTGATTAGCTATCGGTGGGCGAGAAGCGTCCCCTTAAGAGGTAATCCTATTTTATAGGTAGCTTCTTTAACCTGATAGATGTTTGGTGAACATTGACTGGTTTGTTTTCGCTTTGTACCATAGCGTATTGTAATTTCTTTACGTACGTTGTAAAGTTATCGAACTATCGGCGGTACATACGAAAACTTTTGTTCTCGCCAAAGTACATAGTTCAGACTCACCCGCTCCATTTGCTAAGTGTAATTATAGGTGAAAAAGCAAGGGTTGCCGAGTGGCCATGTTGAGAGAAGTGTGACGTCATTAGCTCGGTGTTGACACAACCCGCCTTCTGAGCTTGAATGGCGAGGCAAAACTGCCTAGATGGGCGTGGTGTTTCCAATATGGTGGTATATGCTTTCACTGCCTCACTAATTACCTACTTCTTCTTTTTGGCATGCCTTTTTGTCAACTTATGGATCGTTTATACCCCAACCAACCTTCGAGGGTTTGCGAGATTTACTGTGCTGATAACATTGGAATTATGTGACGCTATTCATTATTTTAATTCATAATTAATTGTTCAAGAAAACATGAATAACATTTTGTAAATATTTTCATAGAGTGCTTACTTTTTTCAACAATTTATCCGAATGCCATGATTTTTTTACGTAAACACTTAAACAAAACGCTCAAAAAATAAAATCTATATTTAGCTCTATATGAAACGAATAAAATACTAACACTAAGAGTGATGAAATAGGAACAAAAATGAATGGCAAAGACGAAATCACAATTTGCCGACATAAAGAATATTTCAATGGGCTTTGTGCCCAATGTCCATTTCCGACAACTCGAGCTATTGAACAAGTAGCTGTCAAAGCGGCCGATGTCAAAACTCGCATTCTTTTAACATCCAAGTTCAAACACAAAGAGTATGAAATGGAAGAAAAAGTTTTGCTTATACTAATTATACGTCGCAAAATAAACGCTTATTCAAACCGGACATTTTGTGCTTTTCCTGATGGTCTTTTTGCTGTTAGTATAGATTTTTAAACGTGATAATTCTACTACTATTTATTTCTATAGATGATAAATTTTACCGGTTTAATGGAGTATTTAACCATAATCTTAATTATAGCAATTGCTGACTACATTACTCCAATCAAAATATAAACGTATTGTACCAAAAGGCAAATTTTACAAAAGTTCAAATTTCCAAAATACTTGCCAGAAATAGCTTGAAATAGAGTTGTTGTTGTTTTGCTCACGCATCCGACGGGGATCGCGAATCCTACTGTAGGACATAAAGATTCACTTTTTAATACGGGCATAATGCTACAGCGTTTAGGCTATTAGTAAAACCTTATTCAGATGTAATCATTATGTTATCTATAGGTAAATCATTTTTATTTATATTTTTTTAAGTAGAACATAATCTTCTTAATTACCAATACAATTGATGTATCTATGATGCTTTAAGCACAGATTTCACTAGTTTACTAAATGATGCCAGCTTGTTCAACTACTTATATTAATAGTGTAACTAACACAATACTTCAAATTTATATATCAAATTATCAATAGGTTTACGCATCGTATCCTATATTGCGCCGACTAAAATCATATACACAAAATGATTCCAAAATCCGAATAATAATTTATAGCACAACCACACTTTGGGTACAGCCCAACTCATAACTGCACAATGGACGCCCCCGCAACATTCGATAGCGTTTATTATTTTTATTTTCTATTGATTGCGAAAAACGCGTGATTTCAATGCCACAGGGGTGTAATACCCTTCCAATTAATGCCAGGCGCGGCGGTCAATGTGTCAAAATTAGACATATTTTTTGCACCCGATGTTTGGTTTTGAAATTGGCGATAGCAATCAATCTTGGTCATAGCTAATGCTAGGTTTGGTTAGGATTATTATCGCCAAAAGTATACGTGCATTTTTTTTTAAAATCTAAATCGTTTAAATTATAAATGAATAATAATATTGAGTGAAAAAATATACTTCCAAATGGTTGTTTCGACATTTTTATAAATTTAAGCCTACACACACGTTTCTTTAAAGTTGCACAATTATTTTTTGTGATTAAAATTTTGCTCTATGATATTTAAAGGCATCGGGCAATTAGTACGTAAAAAAAAAACTAACTTAGTAACAGTAAGAAACCTTAAAAAAACCCAATTCTAAACTGAAAATAAAAATTAAAATTTAATCACAATTTAATTCCCACCGTTACAATTTAACATTTCACAAATGAACACAGTGATTCGCTTTGCGGCAGTAACGGGACAAAAAGTAATTAATAATTTATGCAGCGGCCAAGTACAAACTTTGTCGTAACACAGAAGTTGCTTCGAATGTCGCCGCGCCGTGCCTGACCTTTTCTGTGGCGAAAAAACAAAACTCAGATATAACTGGCATGTTACCGTGTGTAGTAACGAGCTAATTTAAACTTTTCGGTTCTCGAGTCCTTTTCGAGGGTGGCTCCCCCTATATCGTCACCTGAGGCGTCGGACTATCCTTGGCTAGACGCTTTCAATAAGCCAAAAATAAAATGCACACGATCCCATTAATGGCATATTGCTGTAGCACTATTGTTTCAAGGAATTTAAATGGTCAAAAATCTTGTAAATTAAATATCATTAATTGTTTATTTTTATTAACAAAATAGTTATTATGTTTATTCATACTATAAAACACATCCTCAAAATACTACGCGCTCTCCATTTTATTATTATATTTATATTTATATTCATAAGATTTGAAAAATATTTTACCCTCTAACTTAAATATTGGTCACAATGATCAATGCTGAAATCTTATTTGAAGTGCGAGTCAAGTGGTGAGCTCTCATTAATGTATAGCATATATTCAACTATGTTGCATACTCAAACATGAATAAGAGTTCTAAGTAAAAGTAAGTTAGATTCTATACGTCATATAACATTTTAACAACATAACAACATAACAACATGTAACATTTTTTTAACATAAAACTGTTGCATACTCAAACATAATAAAAACGTTATAAGTAAAACTCACTTTGATTTTAAACACACATCACACCTCTACCCACATTTAAAACTACATAATATCAAACACCCAACACCTTCATAAATCACATTTACAAAAACAGCGGTGTGGGTGTAAAAGTTTGTCCACGCGCATGTGTAGTGACCAATGTCCAGTGGCAAGTAGTGGGTGTGGCCAGTGCTTATCCGTTAACCCGGATTCCACGTAAACCACCGATAGGGTTCGATCATAGGCGGGCCGCGAGTGATCGAGTGTCCGCGTAGCTTCCGGTTTTGGTTTATTGACGTTTGGGTTGTTGATTGGGTTATAGCTTTGATAAATGAATGGATCAGTGATTGTTAAGGGGGTGCATTTTGTGTTAATTTGATTTGAAATTTTAATTGTTCTTATTATTTGATTTGAGATGAAATTAAATGAAAGTTGTTACCGGTATTATTACCATAATTATTGCCGGATTAAAATTTAAAAAAATAATGAAATAAATACTACTTAAAAATAATGTGTTATTTTTCATTTTTATTGTTACGTAATATTAAGAATCACAGCGCGTTGTAATTTGAATTAACATGGTAATGAAATACAATCCAGAACACAGCTCACACTTCACAGTAAAAAACGGTTTGTCAACAGGCAATAAACCGTAGATATAAAATTACAAAAAGGAACATAACCATCGGAAGGAAGTGTTCAAAAAACAATACCATTTGCCACGAGCCGGGTTCAACACTGTGAAAAAAATTAACATCAATAACGATACATTTACATAATATACCCCTTAAACAAACGAAGGTGAGGCAATGTAAACACAATGCGGCCGAATCACGTAGTTTTTTCGCTATATTAATTTAGTACTCGGGTTTCAATGTACCCCATGTACATTAAACGCGTCCTACATTTCTTCACAAAGAATATTGGAGGAAAAATAATAATAACAAGAACGGGAACGTAAGGGCGTCTGCACAGTACTTACGTGAAATTAGCTCGCGAACCCGCTTTGATGTGCCGGCCAATTGTACGAGAGTTGAATGTGAAAGCGCCTTTACGAGGCGTCGCTCCCGATGCCGCCTTATTTATTAGGCAATTTAAATGCTTGTAATGTCAATCAATAAAGTATGGTTTTGTACTTTATTATATTAGAAAACAATAAATATTTACGTGTGGTTTTTGAATGCTAAGTGGTTGGATTAAGATTTTCAAACGAAAAGTGAATAACAAATGCTATGTAAAACATAATTTATTTCTTTGCTCAGTGTCAAAAATTGTTTAAAAAACTTACATCAAGTTTCAAAATGCAACACGTCTCCAATTTAAACCCTTTATCAAGACAAATTATTTTCCTTTCGCGCGTCCCTCAATCACACCAACCCATCATTAACCCTAAACCGATTTTTACTTTCTAACAAACAATACGTGTAAAGGAACACAGGTCTAAAGTACCATCATTACACCCGATACCGTTTCCACGATAAGTGGTCAACGCCGCAACTGGCACCACCGTGAATCGTACAAGATGTAATTAAGTGTAATTTACACATATCATCCATATGTTGAACATGTTGTGCAACATTTTTAAGTCCTTTTCACGATGTGAAAGCGTGTCAACATTCCGTCTGCAGTCAGCTGCGCAAATATTCTATTTTGTATTGATAGGTAATGATCAGACGACAATTAGTGTTGCGAAATGTCGAAGGTTTGAGCAAAGTTTGACAAAATTGCCCTTGTGTTTTTGAGTTAAGATAGTGTGTATGGAAGTATAGGAATTTGGAATGTGTCTAGAAAACACATATTATGTATGATATTTTCATTAATAATGGCGGCGTACTAATGCAGAAATTGAGTACAATATGCCAAGTCAGTAACTTAAATTTAAACCGTTCATTGTCGGATAAATAAAAATTAAAAACATAAGTTAAAGTTACTACTTAACAGATTAAATCATATATACATATATACATACATAAACTCATGCTTTTTTCCCAGAAGTGTAGGCAGAGGTGCCAGTGCACCCACATTTCGCCTTGTATGTTCCGTCCCACGATGTGATAGGTGGCGAGCATATCGCCATATCGGGCACAAATTTCCGACTTTGGGCTGATAATGAAATCCAATATCACTTTGCCCAACCCGGGATTCGAACCCGAGACCTCAGCTTTGTAATCGTACCCTAGTACAACTACGCCACCGAGGCAGAGATTAAATCATAACAATAAAATAATAAACTAATTATCTAGACTCAAAGTACAAAAACAATACATCCACACTCACAACTAAATAACACAAAAATCACACCAAAATTACCACACTCCACAACCTAAATTAATTTTTGAAATCCCCCCTCCTTTCTCAGCGGATGCGGACAGCGCGGCAGAAGGCGGCGGTTCGCCGACGCCCGGCGTGCCGGCCGACACGCTCACCTGCGGCGCCTGCAGGCGGGCCTTCGCCCTCGCAGACATCGTCAGGTTCATCCAGCATAAGATCTCTTCGTGTGATAAGGAGCTGACGTCCTACCACTGTTACAGCGCTGGTGAGTATGAGTGGAGCATGGGTTTAATAGGGTTATCGATTAGAGTATTGGTAGTGTTCATAATAGAAAGTACAAAGAACAAAACCAAGTTAGGGGTGTCTCTAACAGCCGTTTTCTATATCCTATCTATCTTTAACAAGAGGTTATAATAGCTACAATTACTATGTCAGTACAATCCTACCCTGCATTAAACGAAGATAGATAGATATTTATCTCACTTATCTATAAATATGTACACTTTGTCAGCTGGAACATAAAGTGCATCGAAATATTTAATGGAACCTATAGTTAAAAACATATAGATTATAGAGAACGGCCGTAAGAGACTAGCTAGTGACCCGAGGTAATTTAGTATTTGGAGGAGGTTTGCTGTTGTTCAGTGGTCGGCGACTATTTGCATATCACTGTTAGTCGATGGTGACAGGAGTTACAGTAGTGGATGCATAGGCGGGATAGTAAATGAGTTTTTAGAAAGTCTATAAGTCATAATTCTGACTACTGACTTGTTCAATTGAGTCTTTTCTGACGAGTTCTTTATGCATAATTTTCTGAGTATTCAATCTCTTAGGGGCTTGTAGTTCACGCTTCTATCAATCTGAAGAATCGTACATTTTTTCTAGCAATAAATTTAAAAAATGATGTTCCCGATGGAAAATGTCTACATTCTTTCATTGGTAGTTTTGTTAGAAACGTATTTTACCAAAGCAATTTTAAACTTTCACATTAAATAGAAAAAATTAATTAGCATAATAAATAAATGATTTTAATTACAAAACTTGATAAAAAACAAAATTAATCTGTTCAGGTCCAAACTCCGACCAAGAAGATGGTTCGCGACCAAGCCAAGTGTCGACTGCCAACTCGAGTGGTCGCAGACCTTCCCTCCTTACTGCCAGGCGACCTCCCAGCAGTAGGGTGCATACTCCACCCCTGGCCAGCCCCTCGATAGCACCGCCTGATCTTCTAGAAGATGGCGGTGCGTCGAGCACGCCTAAAAGGCTTTTGGACGGTAAAATATTTTCTGTTTTCGTAGACCTAACTACAATTATTTGTTTTGATTTAATTTTAATGCCAAGAATCTAATTTTAAAAAAGGAATCCATCTTGTAGCATCTAAACTACTGACTCAGTAAGTAGTATCAATTGCGCCCGATTCTATCCATACATCCAAAATCATATTAAGAAGGTTGTTTTCGCCTAGAAGCTGATGCGGAAACGTCGACACCCAAGAGGAGGGCATCCACGTCTCCAATGCCATCAAGCTCTCCCGACGTAGACATCAAGCCCAAAATTAAACAAGAGCACATGGACACCTCAGCCTCACCTGAGGATACCAAGAAATCAAGGACAGAAGTTGCTGACGCCGAATCTAATACCATGCATAGTGGTGAGTTAAATATTTAAACTGATTATTCTTGTGTTATATTTAGATTAACAGCAATATTTGAGTACGTATTTTCTAAAATATTAAAAAGATGTAAATATTTCCAATCAAAAGTAACCGAAACAACTGACAGGATTACATCTCTGTCTAGACGTGGTGTGACGTTGCCCAACAAATCGTTTGTTTTTGTTATAAACACTACGAAATATTACAATTTTGGACCATGCTATGTCAGAAATCCGTTAAGTAGACAAACGGGTGAGACACGTGCATCTGACAAATTTCCTTTATAGATCTCCCTCGTCATCGCCTTTTCACGCTCCGGTATTTAGTATTTTTATTAATGATTGCGGCAATAGCTGACGGCATCAAAGGATTTGGCTCATGGAGACAATTTTATCTTGGCTTTGTTCGGCTTTGTCCCACCGTGCGAGATCTTCACAATTTTGGACACTGACGTAATGCTTACGTCATTGCAACTCCATACATTTTGGGTTTGGGCGTAATCTTGTCACATTCGGACGGGGTGTTTTGTAGTTTATTTTGATTTTGTTCTCTATTGTGACAACATCTATTATTCAGTACGCTTCAAACTTAGTTAAAAGACGTATCACTTCCTCTACAATACAAATAATCTTAATAGATTCATCACGTTCGATATCATTAGGACAAAGTTGTTAATTTAGAACAATTTGATAACATAACATTGAGAATTGAAACGATTTGGATAATAAGATAAATGATTTATTATATTTTTAGCATGTCAATTCCCCAAGGGATTATAGATTTTGATCAATTTCGTTGCTAACCTCAACAAACACCAAAAATAGCTCACTCAATTATAAAGCTGAAACAGTCGATGACGAAAATTCCTCATCCAAGATTACGAAAAAATCCGTGTTGTTTTCATTAAAAAAATCTCCAATCCAAAAATAATACGGTTAACTAATCCCAAAAACGGGTTTCGCCGTTGTAATTATAAAAAATAGAAGATCGAAAAATCTCCGAACATCTGTATAAGGGAACAATCTTGCGGGGGTGGTTGAGAAATAATCTATCCGAGAGAGCTAACCCTTTGTGAGACCAGATGCGCTGTCATTTGACACTTTTGTAATAAACGGTTGCACAACAAAAGGATTTCTTAAAGCCGAAAACTGTTCAACGTACATTTTCGACCCGCATTTAGTGAAGCTTTGTGCAACTGTACGTGGCTCAGCAGTTTTATATAAATACATACACCTCTGCCATTCGAAGGGCTTATTTTGCAACGCGTGGGTCGCTTGAGTGATGTAAAATTGAATACTTTAAGCATCTTTGCTGGAGAATGTTCCCAATCGTTCAGTTACTGGAAAATCTCTACGGTTCAGTTCAGTTCATAGAAAAAAAATCTCTTAAAATATCTATCATTGTCTGTTTTCTTTGAAAAACATTATTGAGTAACTTTTATATTGATCATGACTTAGGATTACAGGACTTTAAATATTTTTTCGAAGTACTATGGAATTTCTGTTAAAATATTTCCACAAT
The DNA here is from genome assembly GCA_023078785.2 of Hyles euphorbiae. Classification (NCBI taxonomy): domain Eukaryota; kingdom Metazoa; phylum Arthropoda; class Insecta; order Lepidoptera; family Sphingidae; genus Hyles; species Hyles euphorbiae. Next base: position 12,218,282 of record CM041046.1, read on the forward strand.
TATATTTTATATAACAAAGGTGAAGGTGATATCTCATTTGCCGCAGGGTATTTTCTTCTCATTATTCAAAGTGTATTCTTAATTGCCTTATAGTGACGTAATCCGAAACACAAAGACTTGTTCGGAGTCAAAAATCTATTAATAGACTTCATTAATTCATCAAATAGATTACTTCAAAATGTAGACATTATTCTAGGAGAAAAATATATGTAATATAAAATACATTTACATAAATAGTTAATTAAATACGTCACACCAGTACAAATATATTTAGAAACACAATTGCGCTATCGTCGAAGTGTCAATAGCAGGTTTTGCTTCGACACCAGTTGTTTGGCTTTATTGAGTTTATCCTAAACGTTTATATTAACCCTTCCCACTGAGCTGTCAAACCATATTCCATAAACTACGAGGGTCCCGCTGCAATGAAATAAATTGATAACCAGAAACAAAAGAGTTCACTCCATAAATCTATTTAAGTTGAACTATTCAAAACGGATGGTATTGTCACAACAGCAACATAACTCTACCGGTGACAGTAAGTCGTGACCTCGTGCCAAATTAAAAAGGGATTCTTAATTTTAATTGTATCCCGTACATATTAATTAACCCCATCGCATCACGGACTGATAAACGGGGGTTGGTTCACGAAGAAAAAAATTATTTGCATGAGCACACGTTTGACGTGCGCGTATTGTTGTCATGTGCCTTTTGTGATGACCCTTGCTTTACTATCAGCGGTCCTATCTGTAAAGGTTTTATACACTCGACGATGTATTTGAATGTGGAACGTGGAACACATATTTTACAGTTCAATTTTGAATAACAATTGCGCGGCGTTAACGACATTTAACGCGGCACAGTCAGTGATATTATAATTGTCAAAGATGCTACCGAGGTCCCATTGTTAGGCGCGGTCTTTTATAATTTTTTCCAAAGATAAAAAATGTTTGTCGTGTTAGTGACACGTGGTACAGGCTCATGCGCTCTCCGTGACCTATGGAACTTCTTTGAGCGTGGCACAATGGTCGTGGATATTTTTAGTTTTTGTACGGGAAGGTGGCTAAGTGGCGGGTTTCGAATAAGTGGGTTTTAATTTTAGACGTGACGTGTGCGACTTTGTAATGTGTAAGGGGAAGATGTCCCGTGCCTATCGCGTGCCCTTTGACTATTTTGTTTATATATAGATACACGTAACTCGCATTCATCTTTATGGTGATCCCCTACTAAATGACTTTTAAACGTGCATCTATTTATAGCTGATCAAATATTTGCCATTGGTAAAATTGATTGTGTCCTAAGCTTAAACAAAACTCAAATACCAAAAAAATATATTTAAGCTATTGAAGTTTTTTGTAACTTCAATTTTCTGTTTTAATTTTAAATATTGCCCTTTCTGGTTATATTAAATTCGTATCCTCTTCACAATAACAATGGAAACATGCTTGTCGAAAAATACATACAAATATTAACAGAAATATTTATGTATATAAAATTTCAATACAAAAGGAGCTAGACGAATGACAGAATCTGTATCCACAGTGGCACATGTCATTAACATGACAAAACGTTGTACCGATGGCCGTCGGTAATGGCTCAAAACAAATATTGGACCAAGTGCGTATTTGGTCCAGTGTATGGTCTCCATTGTTTGGTTTACAAATTAATGAAGGATTGTCGGGCCGGGCATGTAAATACATCGGTGGCACTTTAAATATTTTCTCTCCGGACAAATCGGATCTGCGATTAATCGTCTAGTTTTGGATTTTGGATGTAATTGTCATAAGGGGAAAGTGATTTGATGGTATTTGGGATTTTATGACATTCTGAAACTTGAATTTATAGGTTAACATTTTACAGAAGTATTTAAATATATTAAAAAATTCACGGTATATCCACTAGACACTAACATATCGAACTGTTTTGTGTTGTGACCACTTACGAATCGCTTTCAACCCCACAAAATTATCGTTTTAAACTCGGCGTACGGTCTGCTGCACCTCAATGCGGTCAGATGTCTACCAAACCCGCTGCGACTCTTTAAATCTATTAATTACGCATTCACAGCGTCTCCTTGATAAATCACCGCGAATGATTGCTCGATTAACCCTCAACTTCCATATCAAGACATGTTTTCTTAAGGGTCACAAAGACCCATCTCCGCGCCCAATCTCTAATCCTATCTCGGGACCTTTGCGGGCGAATTTAAATTTCTTTAGAAATATCGTCTTTATATACGTGCGGGTTTCTATTCGTTGTGACGAGATAACGTAAGTTAAGTCCGAGAGATTGTTGTGAAAAAACTACCGCTAACTTTGACGAGATCCCATCTGGCGCGATTGATGTGTTCGAATGTGATCTTTATTGCTATGAAGGTAAATCATAAAATCGTTCCTCGGATACGGGATTAGTAGAACCTTATTTTGTATATGAGGTGATAAGTCTTTATGAGGGGTCAACCTTTTCTATAGTGGAGCTCACCCTTTTAGTGAAAAGAGTACGTTGATAGCTGATTTAAGAATGGTGATAATGCATTCAGTGTGTGTAAATATATCATACATTTATGATAGATTGCCTAGAAGACCCTTTCGAGTGACTTTCAAAGAGTACTTTTTGGTTTTTATGTTTAAAATTTTCGAATGTTTGTATAATTTCGACGTTACAGTAATGTCTGCGCGTATTTAAAGTTTGAAATTTGCGGCGTTGAATTACTATTGACGGTTTTAAATAATAACTTTCCTTTTTTTAAATAATGCATATAATTATTCAAGTTATATCAACTTTTTTATTATCCCTGGAGTATTCCGTCAATATTTCGAGCATCATTTAACAATAAGAATTATTATTGTAACATAAAAAAAAATCGAAATAATAACTCTAACAAAATGATTAACAGCGAACCCAAAAACAACTTTATTTTATTCACCATACGAGTACATTTTATACTTTTTATTATATTGTTAACAATGCTCCACGCGCAATAGATCAAAATTAATCACACGTAAAGCCCTTAAGCACATCGGACGCAAAAATCAATTTTAAACTCGACCACTTAGTCGAACCCCAGCGCTTTTATTGTTTTTCCAGCATTTTTTGTAATATGTGGTAATGGCGGCGACACATGTGTCGACAACGGTTATTACGAGTTTAAAATAGCCTCACCATACACAATTTTGGTGAACGAATTTCGTGTGAGGGTGTCGTAGAAATTTATTAATTTTGAAGTATTTGGGAAGGTTTGGATTTACAGTTTTATGAGTAAGATTGTTTTTTTTTGTAATTTTATAACCAGGATCTGTAGTTAAATTAGATTAGTTATCAAGAATGTAAAATTAAGAAATTAACCAAAACTTGTATTTATATAATTATTGCCAGATTCTGTATGATAAACGGAATATACAAGCGTTTATACCAAAACTACAAATAAATTAATTTTATACGTAAGTTATAAACACATGAAACAGCAATGAACTCAATTATGAGTCGCATTTTAAAGTCTTCTTTGTATTTATAGGCGCTGGTAGTGGAACTTTTTATTTGAAGAATATTAGTTCATCATATATCACCTAAAGACCCAAATAAGCCTGAAGACGATATCATAAAAAGATACATTTTCCTTGGTGACCACCAATTATTTCTTAAAAGCCGCATCACCCGCATTTACAAGCCATTTACCATAAAAAACACCAATTAAACCCAAGTAAAGTTTCGTTCTAGTCCATTACATACCACTCCTGTGTCGTGTAACGTGATAGTTTACAAATCACGGCTTTAGCGTTCCGTCAGTGGGCGCGGCTTCGACGCGGCTTTTAGTCACTAGTTTAGTCTTGTTTGGCGATTTATTGGCGACTTCAAGTTTTTTATAATGGTACGAAAAAGCTAATTTAAACGTCTCTAACCGTAATATGCAGACTATACACCAAATGTTAGGGTCGTAAGTAAGTGTATATAATCATTTAAGAAAAGGTATGTAATTCTAAGTAATGAAAGCGTTGTATACAGATACAGACTCATCGCCTTCAACAACATTTAAAATATGATTATATTTATAAGTTAGCTTATCGGTGGTACATCGAAGCTTAATAGATTTATTTTAAAAAAAAATCAAGTATATATTTTTTCAGTCTTATATTTTATCCTAAAAAGTCCATAATAAATGCTCTTCGTTTGGATTTTTTTATCAATGGCAGTATAAAATATTTTTTAACATATTTTACGAATCCTAAATAAATCGCCAGCGTTTGCTCATTGAGTGCAAAAATAACACAGGAATAAAATTTTGCTGCACGTGCAAAGTTAGGTAGCCAGTGCCTTAATTAAGGCAATCAATTAATTCTGACCGAGGCTAGGATAGATTGCAGATTTATTTTCAAGCCAATTTATTTTAATCGCAGACTAATGGCTATTAATTTAATTTTTTTTACAATATGTTCAAGCACTGGTAAATATTTTTTTCTGAATTCAGATATCGTAAACAAATTCTTTATTAAATTTTTTTGCCATTCAACCGCTTAAAATTTGGAAAGAAAAAGTTGGAATAGTGGTAATAGATAAACTAAAAATACCATATTTATTTCACTAGCCTATCGTACATATTGCTTATTGTATAAATATAGACAGCGTGGTGGACTATATGGCCTAACCATTCTCAATCGTACTCTCGATTGTAGAGTAGGCCTGTGCCCTGCAGTGGGACGTACATGGGCTGATACAGATAAATATAGAGTATTGTCGATACAAATTAAACGTTTCTTCCAGAGAAATATTTTCCAGCAATCACATTTTTAAAATATCAGTATATTTTTTAATCCGGGGTCATTTTCCTTCGAGAATTTTCCATTGTTCGCGAACACTTGTGTACATCGGGCTAGCGGTCGCGTCGGTCACTTACAATATCTCACAAATTACGCCACTTGTGCACTTATGACAGTTATTGCATTTATGAAAAGACTGCCTTGGTGGTACAGTTGTACCACGGTATGATGTCAAAGTTGAGTTCTCGGATTTGAATCCCGGTTCGGGCAAAATGTGTTTGGATTTTTATATTCATTATCAGTACAGATTCAGCCATCTGTGCCCGATATAACGATAGGCTCGCCCCCTATCACAACCTGACACGGAACACACAAAGCGAATTGTGGGTGTCAAGGTAGCACCTCTGCCTACCCATCAAGGAAAAAGGCGTCAGCTTATGAGTGTATGCATATATTTATGACATTTAAGGAATCTATCTTTCGATCATCAGTGGATGAAAATATCTGTATCTGTATCAGCCCATATACGTCCCACTGCAGGGCACGGGCCTACTCTACAATCGAGAATACGATTGAGAGTGGTTAGGCCATATAGTCCACCACGCTGGCCTAGTGCGGGTTGGCGGACTTACATACCATAGAAATTCTTATAAATCGCTATGGTATGCAGGTTTTCTCACGATGTTTTCCTTCACCGTTTTAGTGCGTGGTGATTGATTATCAATACACACATGACTCCGAAAAGTCAGAGGTGTGCCCTGGGATTCGAACCCGCGACCACCGTGAACATGTTGGCAGCCGCGTCTAGTCCGTTTACCAACAGGCCACCACGCAATTTTGGATGAAAATATATTATTTGATATAAGATTCTATCGTTTCAATGTTCTACAACACAGATGAAGAGAGCTCTCATATATGTATATTAATTCACAATGTATCCCTCATCCTTGATGGAGACAGTAGTAGTTGAAAACAAATACATACGTAATAGCGAAAAATATGTGTATGATGGCTTCAAACTGTAATCTCATTGTACTCATAGCGGTCCGCTCTAACTTACTAAGCTATTTCTTAGAAATACTAAGATATATTTCTGTTTGTAAAGAGCAGGAAGAAGAGTTGTGACCTAAAATTTAATCATTTTGTAATACATTAAAAAACGAAATCCAAAAATTTAAAACCATAAATTCAAAAATGGAACGGCCAGGATTTATGTGTTTATTCGCAAAATGTAAATTAAAATTTTGTTTTCGGCCAGTGGCGTTCCATTTTCAAATTTTTATTTTCCTTCGTAGCAAGCAACATGTCTCCCAGTTATGGGTCACAATTTGCACCATTCGGGTTATAACTTCGCACTAGCGTAAGGCAAGGTTTATACATCAAGCGTTTTAAAATGTGTTTTTTTATTATTTCCACTCATTGCAATTTCATCATACCCTTAAATATTTCTCATATTAATTTTCATTCTAGCACAGTCAGAAAATAAAAATGACAGCTCATTATGAAAGCTAATAAAAAACAGTAATAAAAAAGATATTCACCATCCAACTTAAACTTTGACCTATTTCATGAAAACTACCCCTCGTATAAAATGTTAAGAAAATAATAAATATTGCGGTGGCATATACAATCCCATACAAGCGTTTATATTTCACTCGCTAATCGCCGGCAGTCTAGACGATACCTAAGGGGGTTGGCGCGGGGCGGGCGGAAGGGGAAGGCGGTCATTCAGCGCAGCGGCGCGACGGACATCCGCCGCATAACAAGTCGATGGCGAGTCTCACTGGAACGCTGCCGTTCTTATTTCAAATTTCGCATAGATTCAAAAATAGAATGCTTTTTTCGAGATACGCATAAATTCATGGAGAATGACACAGAGACGATAGTTTATTTTGCTTCCAAGTTTGGATTGTCTATGGCACGGTGGAGAAAATAGTTTTGTTAGCAGTCCTTATTAGTTTTTATAATTTATTGCTTGAAATACAATGCAAAAATATAATAACAGTAGCATAGTATTTATAACACGCACTCTACCTACGAAAAGACATATACCGACATTTCATATATGAAAAAAAAAAAAAAAATAGATGTACGGTAGTGCTATAAGCAAAGCTGTGTATTGTAAGCTGTAGGCACAGACTGTAGTTTCTAGCGATGTCCGCGAGAGGCGCTGGGGTGCGAACAACTGTTGTTGTCACCGGAAGCGGCGCCGGCGGCTTCCGGCCGAGGTATGTTCTATATGGGCGAAGAATTTTGCATTTTCAGTATTTTTATTTTTATTGCTACGTAATATTACTCTGCTTTCTACTGACATGTGTTTTGGAAATAACCTTTACTAAACTCATTTGAATGCGTGAATATTTTATGTTTACTTAAAAATTTACGGTCTATAAAGGAGATATGAAAATTGAGTTAAAAATGTTGAGTAAAATTGTTTTTAGTTTATACCATTCTGCATATATTTAATAACTGAACAAGGTTAACAGTTCATTAACTCCAGTGTGTAATATTTGCGTAGCTAATAAATGGGACTTAGTGAATATCATATGTTTGTCTGTTGGATGATATATTGCCAACACTTGGCCAATATTCGACAAACATTATCTTGGAATGTGTTTATAAAGAATTTTGTATTTCAGTACTATAACATTTTCGGAGAGTTTTCTCTCCCATACAATATATTAGTTAAATCAACTTTCTTTGGCAGTACAAATTCTACTAAGGGAACTTCAAGACGTATAATTTTCTAAAAGTCCGTTAATTCATTAGCTATTCATCTGTATCATTGTCAACGGTGACTACTTACCACCATTTACCCCATCTATATACCATTTTACCACCAACAAATCCATCAAGAAAAATCATTCGCAAACAAGCGAAACCGCTTTACATCAAATGTTCGATAACTACTCTGCATCAATAGCGAATATCTACCAAGTAAATACGACCACCGGATACGCTTTTCCTGCCACTGCCCGAGCTTAAGCGGCCTCCCACCGAGCGGGGGGTCGCGTGGGCCACAAGACCCCCCGACCCCCCGCGTTTAAAAATTTCACCCCCACTGACTTGGGCCGCACAATGCCCGGTAATCAGCGATTGCCTTTTGAAATCGAAACGCATGGTACATTATTTCTCTTAAAGATTCTAGGTGGAACGCTTTTCGTGTTTATAGAAAATGCATTTTCCTGCTTTTGTTGCTTTTAAAATCTTATGTAAGGAATCGCAATTTACGCATTGAAATTATATATAATAGCGGTGAAATGGCGATAGTCAGTTAATATATAGCCAGTGGCTATAAGCTTACATAAAATATAATATTATTTCACTCTTGAGTAATTACTCAAAAGCGAAAGATTAGATTAGAGTTAGAAGAAAACACGAATGGAATTTGTCGAATCTTTCACACAAAACGTTCTTTATGAAACATTCTTATAACATTTCATTCTACTCATTTCAAATCCTAAATTAATCTTCTCTTATAAGTTATTATTTTTATAGATATTTACCAACATGCTAAAAAACACAATCAATAAACCTTTAGCACATTATAACCTATTTCGCATCTTAATCAATCCCCGATCACTCGAATAAGCCACCGATTAAACGTAGATAAACAAATATTCTCACAATTAAACTAGCGGCTTCACGACCACACATCACTCTGACCACGCATCCGATGCTATCACCCGATTGAAATTACACGCGCTCTAATCTGTGTAAGTCGCCATCGATCTGTACCGCTGCGATTTTGTCAGTGACCGTGGCTGACAATGATGTACAGTCGTCAGAGAAAACATCGAGTATATACATACATACGTATACATGAGTAGTATGATGTACAATCTTTAGATAAACTATTGAGTATAACACACGAGTAGAATAACATACTATAACATATATTCAACTGTAGTTTTAGAAAATTAATTGTAATTTATCTTTATTTATTGCGAAGTTCTTTATTACAACTTATAAAGAATATTAGTGACCATGATATAAATTTCATCGAGTTGTACTTGATGAACTACAACTATATATTTTAAATATTGTTCAGATGTTTATATGAAACCTATTGAAAATTCAGATAAAATAATTTATGTACATATTTATTTTATCTGCCAGGATAATTTATAAACTAATATGACCGTATGAAGTTAACTATCCCGTTAGAGAAACTGCTATTATATAAATAATTATGTTTATAACTATAAAAACGACCCAGAACTAAATTATAAACTATTTTATTACGTGAGTGATTAACTATAAAACATCTAGATCTTATCAGAGAATCGATTGAAATTACACGCGCTTTAATCAGTGTAAGTCGCTATCGATCTGTTGTGCCGCTACTAGATTTGTCAGTAGCCATGTGTGACTGGTACAGTCGTCAGAAAAAACTTTATGATACAGTTAAGCGCTCATTAACCAAATATATTGTGACATTTTGTTACTATAGATTAAGTGCATAGTAGTATATTGGTAAGCGGATCGCACACGTTCACTGTAGTCGCTTGTTTGAATTCATGTGTGTATTGATAGTTAATTAACAGATAATAAAACGGTGATGGAAAACATCGTGAGGAAACCTGCATACCATTGCAAATTGTAAGAATTTCTACGGTATGTTTCGCTAATCCGCTGTATTTTATTATATGTCAATCTAAAATAGAACAGCTGTATAATGTTTATATTGGTGATATTGAAATATTGTGGGTTCTAAGATTTTTCCAAATTATATTATTGCAGGTAAAACAATAACTCCTACTAAAATAACTTTTCAAAAGTTACTTTTCCTTCATTGCAAGTTGGTGTGTTTTTAGTTGTACAAATTAAATTATGTGTAATATTTTTATGCGCGCAGTACCGTATGATGACCAAAACTAAATACAATGAACAATGCTCGGACAAAAAGGTCACAATATTGATACCGTGATAAATCTCTATACAGAGTGATCTTAAATTCTTTTTTAGTGTTAACTTAAAATAATCTGGAGATACCTACTGTCCTTTTTTTCAAATACAAAGGTGTAAGATTCCACGAACTGTTCTAATTAAAACATTCCTTGAAATGATTTCTAAACTACTCTACTTTTCTATAGTAATTGGAAGACGAAATAATTTTATAAATTAACTTAAGTTGGTCGGCATTTTTTTTTAAATTCTATCAACCAATGAGTTGTTGTAGCTTTCCATAGAAATTAGAGGAGAATTTAGTTTTTAATATAGATAATTTTAATTTTGACTGCCTCGGTGGCGTAGTTGTACTACGGTACGGTTACAAAGCTGAGGTCTCGGGTTCGAATCCCGGGTTGGGCAAAGTGATATTGGATTTTTCTATTCAGTATCAGCCCAGAGTCAGGAATTTGTGCCCGATATGGCGATAGGCTCGCCACCTATCACATTGTGGGACGGAACATACAAGGCGAAATGTGGGTGCCCTGGCACCTCTGCCTACTCCTTCTGGGAACAAGGCATGAGTTTATGTATGTATGTATGTATAATTTTAATTTTGTCATTCACGCAAATTTATTAGCATTTGTGCAAACACATCTGGTGCTATGATATTTTGTTTAATATATAGTGTGGTATGATAAAAAAAAACAGTCTTTATGTCTTTATCGTTGTAATGCTTTGCAGATAATTCTTATAAAGTGAAATTTCCAAATATAAATCACTACTTCAATAGTCATATGATTTGTAATCTCTCTTCTTCTAAATATAGACAGTGAATATAGAGGTCCATATCTTTCAAACTCCTTCCAGTGATTCTTTCAAAGAAGTTGTCAAGTAGCCAGTTAGAAAAATATTTGATCTTTTAGTTACAAAACATATTTCGCTTTCCACCCGTAGGCGAGAGATAAAGACAGATTATATGACAACTGAATGTAAAGGAATTCTAGGAAATAAAAAAGTATATTTACCAAAAAATAAATCCTTAATATTTCTAGAGCATCCTATATTTATCTTCTTTCCGGTCGGTCACAATCTGACCGTTACATTTCAATAATCGTCTTAACATTCGAGATCGCTTATCGGCCGCGCCTACCGACCGTAGTGACGTGCCAGCCGTATATCGATGTTATTGTGTTACACGCGTGGACGTCCCGATAATCGATATTTTTAGATTGACAATCATCGATCGGATTATGTTTTTTCACATATTTGATATTATTAGTACAAGCTATTTGAATGTAAAAGTGTAGAAAGTTAATAAGAATATAATATAAAAATTGCAGAACTTAGACTCTTCCCAATTTTGTGTTAGTGGATTTCAACTTTTACTAAGAGTACCATTATTAGTATCTTTTATTGTTGTCAATTTTAAAAATAAATCTAGCTCTATAAAATGTTACAAATAATTAATTTAATGTGAAACTTTAATGAATTCAATAAAACGCACATCACTACAAGTACGAGACGCGACGCTTGATAATAAAATTTGTCTCGGGTTAACAATGAGCAATCAAATTATTGTCAAAACTAGAGGGCGCGCCTTGACCACGTCACTTCTCTCGATTTAACGATATACTTACCTCATACTCATGCATTGTATATTAATACGATTTACAGTTTTTATTGCATTATGATTTTGTCTGTATCTTATATTAATATCTGTAATTGTGTATGAGTTGGGAACCTTTTATTACGCTTCTTCTTTATTACACTCATGGATTTTCCTAGGATGTATCTCCACAGATTAATTTATAAACATCTACATATATGGCCAGTGGTTCTAAAAGTATTTGTGAAGAAACGAACGCAAGACCACACCAGCACTGTGAATTATGAAAAGGCGGTTGATAAATAACAATATTATCAGATGGTAATAAAAATAAGCAAAGAAATCCAACACGCAACCCACTTTCCGCACCACCGTTATTTTATTTCCATATAAAAACTTTTTTCAAAAAAAAGATAAAGTATTACGTAGATTTCAATATCAACAGTCTTAACTCGCGCGTGCGTACGTGATCCGAGCCCGCGTATATTTCATAAGATTTTAGAGGTGCATGAATCACGCGGGACACGGCGAGGCGATCACTCACCGACCGCCGCGGACCGCCATTAGCATTCGCGCCACGCACTCACCCTAGGCCCAACGCGCGATATGTGAGAGCTATTACTAGACACTTTGCCCGTGTTAATATTGCTGTAAATCTTCCATCGGCATGCGTTCCCATTTTCGGAAGTGTTTTGCTCACGGTGATTTTTCCTTGTCCGCAGAACCTAGCAACTACGTGTGTTCCACTTGCAAGGCGCGAGTGCACTCAGCGTGGCGGCTTCTACAGCACGTCCAACACGTGCACGGAGTCAAGATCTACGTGGAGGCTCTCCCGCAGCAGTTGCCCAGCAAACAGAACCACTCCTCGTCGAGCACTTCTTCGTCCAGCTCCGGATGCTCTTCCACCGGAGCGCCGCTTCCCCCTCCGACATTACGTCACCACCCTTTACTACCTCCTCCAGATATGCATTCCCCTTTTGGAGTTGGTGGGCTGCTTAGAATGCCACTGCCGGGCAGCCTGCCACCTCTAGCTCATCCGTCAGTACCTCCCGCGCCACTGTTCGCGAGACCAAACCACCATGACCATCGGTTTAGAATGGAACAGCTTGTGTCCGAGCAGTTCCGTCACCACGGACTCAACCTCGCTGCAGCAGCAGCCGCGGTGGCAGCCAACTCTCTGCCGCCGCACCAGGCGTTTCCTTCGCCGGCTGACAGACCGCCGGTGATACCGACGTCTGTATCGGGCCGAGAACGGGCCCCACCAGTATCCCAGCCTCTCTCACTTGAACCCCAGCTGGATTTTTACTCGCAGCGCTTGCGGCAACTGGCCGGTACGACCAGTCCAGGGGCGGCCACAGGCAATTCGAGCTCTCCTAGCCCCAGGAAGCATTCTCCTCCGTTCGCTTCCCCGTCGCCCTCCCGAGTCGGCCAGACTCCACCGGCGGGCGCCGGAACCGGAACGGTGGACACGCCTCGTGAAGCGACGAGGCCACACAGCTCAACATCACCAGAGCGGCGCACGGAACCCATGGCGGCAGATGCACCTCCACCCGAGCGCCCATCGTCGACGCCACCCGTCAAGCGCAATAATGATGAAGCCATTCACTCCTGTGAATTTTGCAGTAAGAAGTTTAGATTTGAAAACAATTTGATTGTTCACCGTCGGTCCCACACTGGCGAGAAACCGTTTAAATGTACGGAATGCGACGAAACTTTTGAGAAAGCATCGAAGTTAAAGAAACACATGAAAGTACACCGAGGTTCTGACGCAAATGCGGAAGAAGGTGAATCTGGTGGAGATACTGGCGAAGACGATTCTGATGATGAGCTTGAAGATGAGGAATTAGACGGTGAGGATGAAGATGATAACGAGGATGGAGAAGATGTTGAAGAGGCTGAGGATTTAACCGTGTCCAATAGCAGCGCGCCGTCTGTGCCAACTAGAAAACAGACGCCCGCTTTGCCATCTCATCCGCCTTCAGCATCAGTAGTCGGCGAATTAATGGATAAATTTGGATTATCAAACATTGCTCAATACAGCGAGGCTTTCAAACAAGCGCTCCAAGAATCAGGCAACTCGTTGAAATGGCAACTCGCTAAGGACCGAGACAATAACAACGGTCCACCGAGCGACAAGCCTAATGGCATGCCTCCTACAGCCGCTTTACGGTTAAAGGAAGAATTTGCGAAAATGCCACCACAGCCTCATCCTCTCTTCAACCCTTTTGAGAATCCTTTTGAGGCATCTAAACGTATGAAGTTGGATATGGAGAGAGGTGAAGGTTGGTGGTTACCCACACTGCATGCTCAGAGGCCGCCAGAGAACATATTCGACGGCCTCAAAAGCAGCGGTAACGGACTATTACAAAACCCTTTACTCAAATCAAAGGACGGTCGGCGGAACGACACTTGCGAATTCTGCGGCAAAGTATTCAAGAACTGCTCGAACTTGACCGTCCACCGACGATCCCACACTGGAGAGAAGCCGTATAAGTGTGAGCTGTGCTCCTACGCGTGCGCACAGAGTTCCAAACTCACCAGGCATATGAAGACTCACGGCCGCCTCGGCAAGGACGTGTACCGATGCCGCTTTTGCGAGATGCCCTTCTCCGTACCATCGACCCTCGAGAAGCATATGCGTAAATGTGTTGTGAATCAAAGTAACGGTGCTCCTCTGGCCCTGTCTGATGACTCGAACGCGTGCCGTGACGAGGCTTCGTGACTCTACCCGTGGGGTGGGCTCCGCCTGCCGCCGCCCGCGCCGCCCAGCCAGATATTCTAAGCACCGCGTTCCGTAATCGAACACGCATGCATTGCGTCGAGCGGTCTCAGGTTTTCATTTCTAGTCTTAAGAATTGAAGTTTGCCGATTGCAATAGCCCGAGACGGCACACAAGGGCATTAGTTACTCGTAAGTAAGTGACATATCGTGACCCAGTGTTTCATGTTACGTTGTTGTTAGTTTTTCGTGGATTTTGTTCGACGGTATGTTTTTGTACGTTGCGAATTCGATCTTGTTTTGACATGTTTTTATTTATGTAAAGTGGAAAATGTGAAAACCAATGCCAAAGTTAGCTATGTTGATTTATCGGTTTAGTTGTTAAGGTTGTATGTATAGCGTCAATTAAATAGGAACTTTCGCAGTATTTCTAGGATCTTCATAGTTCGATGTAGTACGTGTTTCATCTAAGTTGTTTCGTAATTTTAGTGTGTAATATATAAGAGAAAAATGTTTCCTATCCTAGATAACTTGTGTATATAAATCGGTGTAAGTGTAACTGTATATTGGTACGTACCTATGTCGATGTTCATGTTTATAAGTGGATGTCGAGTATGATAAAAACAAACAAAATATTATGGTGAAATACGGTGAGTTTCCTGTAATCGATAATTATTTAAGCGTTGTAGGAACAGATCGGTATCACGTAGCGGTAGACGAGGTATAAGTAATTAAATTATTAAAATTATTCTCAATCGATGTTTCTGACGCTTTCATTTGTGAACGTGAATTATTTTAAGACTGAATAAAAAATTCCAGTTTTCATTTTTTAACATAATTTTCTGATGAAGTCTAAATTTAGTCCACGCGTGAAAACTTTCAGTATACGTACTTAATGTAAATTAATAAATAGAATTTATATTAGATAAATGTAAGTAAATTATAATAGAATTGTTCTGTCGTCCGTATGTCCCTTGCTCTATTTTAGGACTTCTTCAAACGCTGTATCTAAGTGTTCGTTTACTGTTGCTCCGTTTGGACGAGACCTAAATAATTCGAAAATAAAAATAAAAATGTGTAATTAAAAATATTTTTTCAAGTTCCAAGTGGCTGCTTGAGAAAAAATATTTTTATTTACAGGAAAATACGTTATGGTACAGTTGAGGGAAAGCGATTATTTATTTAGTTCTAAATTACTTTTTCGAATGACAAAACGTAGTATATTTAATTTTTAATACATTTTCCTCGACTGTATACAACAATAAAACGAATTTAATATATGAACATCTGTACCTTTTACATACAAATGGAATAAATGACGACAAAATGGACGCAAAATAGAGAAAAAAATAAAAACTAAGACAAATTTTATTGTGTAACTAAACGTGAAAAGATGAACTGTTTTTATTATTTTTCATTTTTATTATTTTTATTTCAATAAATATCCACGATTTGTTAATCAAACACGATGTTTAATTTTTTTACCCAAACATAACTGCCACAAATAATAAAATAATTTTGAAAATTCAAATTCTACACTATGACTATTGGTTTAATTATTTAAAACAACTATACAATTACAAATCTCATTATTTTTCTCATAGTTTTCTGTACATACTTATACTACTTTTTATAACAATAATCATACATTGAATTCAATTTTTTTATATCGCTTTGAATGGCGAGACGAGCATGCCGTTCGCCTGATGGTAAGCGATGCGACCGCTCATGAACAGTAGCAAAACCAAACAACGCCTTGAATTACAAAGCAATGCTTGGCATTCCACTGCGCTCGCCATCCTGAGACATAAGATGTAAAGTCTCAATATGTCCAGTAGTTACTATACTATAATTTCCTTCAATCCGAAACACAACAGTGCATTTAAACTGCTGTTTGACGGGAGAAATAGACATTACGGTGGTACCCACCCAGACAGCCTCTCATATATGAGAGACCTACCACCAGTAAATCAATTACAAAAATCAAGTCAATGTGGAGATCCTTGGGGAGGCCTATATCCAGTAGTGGACTTCCTGTGGCTGAGATGATGATGATGATGATGAATCAAACATTGCAAAAGTTTATACAAATACAGTTTTTGGTAGTTTATATGTTTATATATACACAGGACACACTGATTAATTTCTTAGTCACTTACAGGCGATGCCTCTTTACTGCAGAAAATCCTTAATTTTTATGTTTTCAACTACTGCGTACAATAAACAAATTTTATACAAAGATGTTAATCTTTTTTACTATATTGTTCTTTATACGAGAGTAAGATTAGTTAGTAAGGCCAATAGGGAAAGTAGCAGGAAGTCGCTGTATGGAGGCCGCTTCCTTCCAATAGGACTCTACGGAAATTCTTGAGTGAGGCCTAAGTTCAGACTTCAGCAGTAGAATTCATATGGCTGAAAAAAAAAACAGAAAAAGAAATCCTTATTCATCCAATAGCACTACTCAGTTACTACTTTTAAAAAAGCAAATACAAATTAGCAATTATTAAAAACTTACAAATCGTGCCTTCATTACATTTCACATACTAATGGTTGCTTAGATTTACGTGAATACACATTGAAATAGAACTATTGTTTATTGATTTTATCGCGAATTTGGTTAAATTTTTACATTTTTTGAATCACGACGCGATGTTTCCATTACTTTGCAACTATCGTGGTCACGGTGCAGACTGTGGTATTATTAGCTATCCGCTCAGTGACTGTTACAATTGAACTACCCTCATTATACAATAATTAAATTTTAAAAATAATTTATTAGGTTAATTAGGGCTTGCATTCCGATCTACGCAGAAGGAGCTCACAAAATCTTGAGTTCTGCGAACCAACTGCCAGACCTCAAGACACAGTAAAGTAATTGAAAAGTTAAAAAAAGAAAAAAATAACCCAAATCTGCGATAAAATCCATAAATAGTAGTTTTACTTAAATCTCACATACTAGACGAAACAAAAGCAACAAAATTGGCAGTAAATACCATTACTATTTGAATTAACAGCACATATAAAATACAATTTACTTTATAGAGGAAAGGTCTAAATCAAAATATGGATAGAATTATGCATACTTCAGATATAGGCTACCTGGATATTCATTTTCAAAGATTTTTCTTGAATCAAGCCTTTTCACACAATTAGATAGGATCAGCGCAATATTTTCTACCCACATTACAGAATTAATTAGCTTACGATCTTTCAAGTCGCTGAGAAACTCTTTACAAACTCCGGCGGTCCTAGAAACTTATTGTAAAATCTTAATAGCCTGAACAAAACAGACAAAAAACTTTCATACATAGTCATCACGAAAGTGTCCTATACCCTCACATTTACCGACGTAACTCAAGCTAAATAAAACTCAAATTGCGTTATTCGAGATGCGAATAAAAAACCTAAAAATTACACGAATTAACGCCTAGAAACGTTACCAGTACACCAATAGAATGGTCGCATAACTTACTTGAATATCTTATGTAATAACAATTAATATAATAGCATAGTAGTATAATTCCAAAGACACTACCGTAAAATAAATTATCACAAAGATTGTATTCACACTCATCATTAAAATGTTGCGTAGTCATTTGTAACCGACTTTAAAAAAAGGGGAAAAGAATTCGTCTTTTTTCAAATATACACCGATTATTCGAAGACGCATGAACCTATTTGGAAAATTCTTTATTTTAAACGTACAACTTAATTATTTTCTGATACGAAAATATACATAGATTATGTCAATATCTGAATTATGCGTATTACAGAAAAGAGATACTTGTTCCACGAATTAGAATTAATCGTGTTATAGAATACAGGTAAAGGTGATCTCGTGGAGTCATGACGGCAGTGCTGATGGGTTTGACGTCATCGCAATGACGTAGGCGACGCGTCGACTGCTTACGCATTCAGAGTGCATAGAGGATGCATGCGAGATTGCCATGTTTCCAGATATTCTATGTATATGGAGTTGCTTATGAGTTATGAATTCAAAGTTATGAGGTTAAGTGTCACAAAATATATAATAGTTAAAAAAAACTAAAATACACGCTTTAATAAGATATACAACTAAAAAAGTAAAAATAATTGATACTGAATTTAAGATAAGAAAATGGAGTAAAATACATATATTTTATTGTTACAAAGCGTGGGGTGTTTACAACAATTACTTATCCTCCTGCACCCCACGCTTTGTAACAATAAAATATATGTATTTTACTCCATTTTCTTATCTTAAATTCAGTATCAATTATTTTTACTTTTTTAGTTGTATATCTTATTAAAGCGTGTATTTTAGTTTTTTTTAACTATTATATAATTGTTTTGACTAAAAACATCCATCTACGGCTGTATTTCCAATCAATAACGCCATCTGTTGGTCAGTAGTAACATTTGACACTTGAAGAATACAAGAAGCTTATACCCAAATGGAGATTGCATTCCGTATATAAAAGTGAAGCACAAAAATTTTACCTTGAATGACGTCGCTGATGCCTGCTATCCTTTTCTTTAGCGTAACAATGAATGAACTTCACGTGAACTTCATTCATTGTCACTCTAAAGAAAAGGATAGCAGGCAACAGCGATTGCATTCAAGGTCAAATTTTTGTGCTTTAGTGTTTTATACGGAATGCAATCTCCATTTGGGTATAAGCTTCTTGGAAGAATACAATGTTAACGCCATCTAGCGATGAATGTAGCAATGGTCATCAATTATAAGAATAATTAATCCTGGCGAATCTAATCAGGATAATTATATATTTTAATCGAATTATTGTATTGTCATCGGTCTTTGACAGGTGTGCAAAATTTGAACGAAATCTGGCCGTTTAAAGTGGGTCAAAATCGCGCCCAAAGAAGTCGGTTACAAACAAACATACAAATATACAAATATACAAACATACAAATATACAAACATACAAACATACAAGTGAAGCTAATATAAAGCGTGTAAAAAAGCATTACATGGTCAAGATGCAATGCCTTTTCAGAAACTTTACTAAAATAATTAATGAAATTATGAGTAATAATTAATTACAGCCTCTGTGGCGCAGTTGGTTAAACGCCGGCTGTGAAACGAGAGGCCGCGGGTTCGATCCCCGCACCGAAACAAATATTTGTGTGAACTACAGGAATTTGTTTCGGGTCTGGGTATTAATGAGACCGAAAAGTCTCTCCTAGTTCTTGACACTCACGACACAAGATTCGATCTTAGGGTCAGGACCAATTAATGTGACTGTTGGGTGTATATATTTATTTATTTTTATTTTAATGAATGTGAAATATAACACCAAACTATAACAACATACACAACTATTATTACATTAATATAATTCTTATAAAAATTAAAAATAATAATTAACAATTGTTGCATTAGTTCACCTTAATATAGGCTTTGATCAGATAAAAGTTCGATATAATTTTATTGCAATTTTTTTTTTTTACCCGAAGCAATCAAACTTTGTTATAATAGATGAAAACATTTCGATGCATTTTATGTTTCAGTTAACAATGATAGAGGTAGAGATATTGTGCATATATTTATATATAGATAGGTAACTTTAATAAATATGTCTATCTTTGTTTAATGAACCGTATAATTGTACCGACATAGTAACTATTTTAACCTCTTGTTAAAGATGGATAGGATATAGAGAACGGCCATAAGTCATCGGGCTTGTTGACAGGCTTGTGTTAATCCTGGCCATCTCACAAGAAACGTTCCAAAACCCAACCATAGACGATTTCCACACCAGGGAATCGAATCTAAGACCTCAGAGTACATATTTTATATTATATGCTGCGTTCAAGGCAACGCATGATAGCGATACATCCGATAATATTTACGTGAGATAGGAAATGTTTTTGTAATGTCGATTTGTTTATTTTATCTAAAAACATGATAAATCAGCCCATTTACAGTGAGAATGCATTAGTTATTTCTATTGGTGAATACAAAACGGCAAAAATTGTATAACAATTTGTTTACGATTTACATTAGAATTATGAACTAAATCGTTTATACACTAGCGGCCCAGCCCGGATTTGCCTGGGTGCGAATACTTTTTAAGTCTACTGACACATATTAATTCACGTACTAACTTGTATATTTAATTCCCTACTATATCAACTAATTAACTAGCGGCCCGGCCCAGCTTCGCCCGGGTGCATATAGATTTCTCTACAATAATATGCACGCATTATACACATAAACCTTCCTCTTGCATCCCTCTATCTAGTAAAAAATCCGCATCAAAATCTGTTACGTCGTTTTAAAGACTTAAGCATACAAAGGGACATAGGGACTGAGAAAGGGACTCTGTTTTATACTATGTAGTGATATAAACCATCCGCTTGAATCACTCTATCTATTAAAAAATCCTCACAAAACTCCGTTACGTATCTTTAAAGATCCTAGCATACATATGGACAGACAGACAGCGGGAAGCGACTTCGTTTTATACTATGATATCTTATTGTTTCTTTACGTAAAATAAGTGAAAAATTAAATTGTGTTGTCTAGTTTTGATTTATAGTTTATTTAGTTAATTAGGTCTATTGCGTAGTATCAGTCCTTGTTTTATTTATTTTTAGCATAATTTTTTCCTTGTTTTTGTTTGTGTTGTGTTCTCCTTTAAGGGGTATATGCATAAAAATATAACTGTAGCAAAGAATGGCCTTTAATTGTGATAATACTACAAACTTATCACAAAATACCTTCAAGTATAAAAAATGTAAGCTTTTTGAACAAATTTCAAGTAAAACTTGCTCAGTATGTATTAGATAAATAATGATCTATATTTTTATTTAATGTCCACCAATATGTTGAATGTGTTGGAAGTGCACCTTTGTGCGAAAAACGTTGAAAATTGTGCCTACTATAAGCAAACTGCATTCTCATGTACCTGACTATAGTCTTTTTTGAGAATAAATTTCTTTAAACCTATAATGTGTATAGAGTTGGGGAATCTTAATTCAATGAATATTCGTGTAGCTCTAGACATATAAGGCCACGTTAACCCACTGCTTGGTATAAGCCCCTTCATTTGCACGCTTCGGTGGCGTAGTTGTACTAGGGTGTAGTTACAAAACTGAATCTCGGGTTCGAATCCCGGGTTGGGCAGTGATATTGGATTTTTCCTATTCATTATCAGCCCAGAGTCAGAAATTTGTGCTCGATATGGCGATAGGCTCGTCACCTATCGCATCGTGGGAGGAAACATACAGGCGAAAAGTGGGTGTCCTGGCACATCTGCTTTCCCTTTTTGAGAAAAAATGGCGTGAGTTTATTTATGTATATCTTATTCTGTTCTGTGCCAAGTGAGTGTGCTGTTTTTCTGTGACTCTTATGATGGTCATTTGACCATCGAGTGGTGGTCTGCCTCTTAGCCGCCGTGCCTCTCTTAGCTGTAACTATACACTACTATATTGCGATAATATAAGTTTAAAGATAATTTGAAATGAATTTACAGTTTTCATAAATCTGATTTGGCAGGATATTATATGGGGTAGATGTAGTGCGTGGTGGCCTGTTGGTAAACGGACTAGACGCGGCTGCCAACATGTTCTCGGTGGTCGCGGGTTCGAATCCCAGGGCACACCTCTGACTTTTCGGAGTCATGTGTGTATTGATAGTCAATCACCATGCACTAAAACGGTGAAGGAAAACATCGTGAGGAAACCTGCATACCATAGCGATTCATAAGAATTTCTATGGTATGTAAGTCCGCCAACCCGCACTAGGCCAGCGTGGTGGACTATATGGCCTAACCACTCTCAATCGTATTCTCGATTGTAGAGTAGGCCCGTGCCCTGCAGTGGGACGTATATGGGCTGATACAGATACAGATACAGACGTATGAAGCCAGTTATGATAGTTAGATATTAAATCGATGATTTACTACTTGTTGAAACGTAGAAATCATCTTACATTTTGATACCCACAATACAAGAAGAACTTTCCAGAGTCAAAACTATATTACTATGTAAGTATAGAGTTTATTTGCCTCTTATTTAGATACACAACAAGACTCCTACATTCAGTATTTCCTATTCCTTGATCATAGACCTAAAATTTAAGTAATCTTTTCTTAGATTCACGCGAATGTTACACATTGAAATAAAACTATTTTTTACCAATAAAGATGTAAAATAATCGAAAAATGTGAAAAATTAAACCAAATCCACGATAAATTCCGTAAAAAATTGTTTCATTTCAATTTAAATAATCGTTAGACCTAGGCGTAACCCAGCAATGTAATGCAATTCAAGTGAAGACTGCAAAAGTGGATGCGATTACAAACAAAAAGTTACTGGACGAATTTAACTTGAGTAGACTGGGTTTCATAGGATTCCGGGATAGATTCTTAAGTTCAGCAATTGTCGCACATACATAAACAAACGTCTTTTTGCTAGAAGGGGTAGGCAGAGGTGCAACTAAGCCACGTATACAGTATACAGGATAGTACATACATAAAAGTTCTATTGCTCCGAAATGGCACAAATAAAGAAATGTAATAGTGTGTGGAAAAATTTCATATAATACTTGTACAAAAATATCAATTGAAAGCTTATTTTTATAAATAAATGTATACAATTTGAGAGATGGCTAGATATTAAAAAGTATCAAAAATAATAGATAAGGATAGATAAGGATTTTGATAAAAAGGGCACGGTTCCAAACAAACAAATGAATATGTTTTCTAGCTATTGAAACACTTGCTGTATCAACCCATATACGTCTCACGGCAGGGCATGAGCCTCCTTCACTATAGAGGGTACGATTGAGGGAGGTTAGGCTAGTCCACCACTGCGGCTTGGTGCGGGTTAATGAACTTTACTTACCATAGAAATTGGTGGTAGGTCTCTCATATGTGAGAGGTCGCCTGGGTTTGCCGTGGTTTGCCATGCCGTGATTCTTATAAGATTCTACTATTCATATAAGACCGCAAGATGTATCTGAATTATTTTCCATTTTTTATAGATACTGACGATACTTTATATCTATGGTTAGGCCATATATAGGCTTTATGGCCTAACCACCTTCAATCGTACTCTGGATTGTCGTGGAGGCCTGTGCCCTGCATTGAGACGTATATGGGCTCATACAGACGATTCCATATACATTGATAACATGACTATTTATATTAATTTTGGATAGGCTTATTTAAACAAACACCTTGTGTTTAATTATATTAGATTATTATTCTATATTGAAATTTTTATTTTGAAATTTTCCTTTGTTGTGTGTCTCACATCTGAGAGGCCGCTTGGGTATGTAACACCCAATAACTATCTCTCCCGCCAAACATCAGAGTAAATGCACTGTTGTAGTATTGGACACAATAAGACATAGCATCTTTTATCTCAAGATGTCAAGCGCAGCATAATTTTTTACAATTAAACTAACAACCACTTAACAAAAAACAAAAAATTCACCATTTTTTTTCATACAACACTAGTTTTCACTTTTAAAAACCTGAATCGACCAGTTTTAATCTAAGGGTTTTCGAAGCTTCTTAACATTAATAGTAAGACGTCTGCATATTTGTACTATTAGTAGAAACTTTCTCTTTAAAAGACAAAGTTTTCAGACGGGTTAAACAGAATTAATATTTTATTTAGATATGTAGCAGAAAATAACTTATTATATTAATTATGAACCATGTAAAGAACATTAAATAACAATATGATTACGTTTAAACTTTATTTTATACATGTTATATTATTTTAGTAACTTTTCTCAAGCACCGCGGCCTCTAGAAATCGGTTCATCAGAATACAGTAGAGTGTGTGCGTGTAGCGCCATCTTTTGTCGAATAGCAACAACAGCGCACCCTTCTATTTAAATTATTTGGTGTGTGGTACAAAAATAAATCACAAGAATAAATATCTTATAAGAATATATTTAATTTAAAAAAACTTAGTTTTTTATGTGAAACATTTTCTACACCAAATAATTAAACATTGCAATTAGTATTACACAATTTTACAAAAAATTAATAGAAGGTACCGCTTTAAAAATAACTATTTAAAGATATAATCAAAATAAAAATGTACTACCTTTTACTTTAACGTGTAATTTCAAGGCATTATGTTTGTGGTAAGAGACATTAAAATGTATTGCATTTTCTAATAAGGCAAAATTAATACCAGGCAAGAGTGTGAAATATTTACCTTTCCTAATAAGGTATTATAAAAGTAAAATTATCTTTTCTAATAAGAAAAAAATACTCCCTTTACTAAAAATCAAACTCGTATTGATATTCTGTGTGAGTTGCGAAATAAATCCAACAGATGGTGTTGAACATAAATTATAGATTTTTGTCTTAATAGATGGCTCTGGTTGGTAGAACAGTACAAGAGATAATATAAATTGAGTCATAACATTATTTTGTAAATAAATATAAAGTGAAATGGCATTTTTTTATTTAAACTTTTATTAATAAATCTACCTTTCATTTACAATTTAATTGTTAGATTAAATCGATAATACCGTCGTACATGCCCGTGCATACACCGCAAAATATATTATATTCATAGCTAATTAATTTATTTATTATCCTGAATATACACATAAATCTACGTAATATATTGGTGTGAATCCATAGCTCAAAATTATTGTCTCTGGTTACAAAAGCAGCATGTTTGACTACCGCACCTATAATTGAATACCTGCTTTAAAAATTCAAATATTTCATATACTTATGAATACAGATACGAACACAAAACAGCAATATCAAAACGCAATTTAAAAACAAAAACAAATGACAGTCAACCCTAAAAAGCGCGCGGCGATTCCAACAAGAATAAAATCGCGTCCCCGTAATTGGTATCGCTGACGAGTCACGCACGACTATGCGTCCGTTCGTCCACTGACCAATGGACATTGACTGACGGCTGTTGCCCCGCCCCTTGCGTGGACACTGGCCTGTCTTTATTTTTTATTTGGCGTCGATTTGTTTTGGTTTTATTGTGGCTGTTTTCTGAGGAGCTTTTGGGATTTGTAAGTTTTTTTTTGATGTTATGGTTTTAGGTGTACGATTTGTAGTATTATTTTAAATAAGTTTTCTGATCATATTAATTAACACTCAATTATATTAAAAAATATTGTACCTGTAAAAATAATTCTGATAATCTGAAATAGTATTAGTTTCTAAGTAAAAGAATAAATACTAATATTTGTTTTTATAACTTGACGTTTTCTACAGAACATGACTCGTTCTTTTTATCTTTAAAGACGTACAGTGAAATATTTCGTTTTTTGCTTGATTGAACTTATTTTCGTTGTTATCTTCGTTAATTTAATATGATTATATCGTTTCGTTTTTACATTACATCTTTTTTGTTAAGAAACCTACTTGCATAGTTTTACAATACATAGACTTTGCCCATAATTTTTTTTATGCGCTAACACCTAAACCTGAAATTTACACTACCACTTTACTGCATTTTGTGTTAAAATTTTAAAGTGTCATAAACCTTGGCACATAATATTTTTTATAAATTTTAAATTGACCGTTAGAAGTTACATTTGATACTTTCCACCGTTATGTACTGACCATCTGCCACTCAACAATGCATATTTTTTGCGCAATGCATTTTGCGAGCACAAACGGGTTAGATCAATATGAAACTGGTTTTAATGTTTGCATTCATAAATTTTGCGAAGCTTCATTCGCGAAAATATGGGGGATTATTTTGCGAAATGATAAAATAATATTTCTAAGCGATCTTATTTCAAAAATCCTATAGAGATAATGTAATATAAACAGGTTCGTTATTTTTCATAAAAGACTAGAATAATGATAATAATTATTCATCGCTAAATTCTTAACATACAAATAATTGATTCAGTGCTACCACCTTAGCAAAGCCGGACCATTCAATATTTATAACAATTATATTGTACTAGCTGTCGGGCCCGGCTTCGCCCGGGTGCAGATAGTTTTTGAGTCCAATCCACATCAAGAACATATTATTTCGCGTGTCTACTAACTATATTTCCCGCGTGCCGTCGACTATATTTCCCTTCCGTAGGAGAGGACATCCCGTGCCAACAATTTGAATTTGAAAGAGTAGAAAATATGTATATTTGGTTTCCTGACTCATCCCACGGGAACACTACATTTTTCGGGATAAAAAGTAGCCTATGTGTTAATCCAGGGTGTCAGCTATCACTATACCAAATTTCATCAAAATCTGTTGAGCCGTTTTTTCATGAAAGAGTAACAAACATCCATACATACATACAAACTTTCACCTTTATAATATTAGTAAGGATTTACTGTATTTTACATCTATACTGGTGACATTTATTGTAATGAATTGGAAGGAAAATATTATATTTATTGTTTTCAGTACGATATTCATAACAAAGATTATAATAGGGAATATGCATGTCATTTTTTTATATTTTTAATCAATTCTGTATGTTATTACATTATCGGAAAAAAATATAAGTCCTTGAAAATATCAATCAAAAGAATACAAAAAAATAATCAAAACTGCTATCAGTTTCGAAGCATTCAAACGCCATGTTGGCGCGAACTCGCTGTGACGTCAAAGGTTGCGTTATGAACAACGTAGTATTTGGATTAAGTTTCTTTCATGAATTGCTACAGAACTGTATTTCGCGACAAAATAATCCAGTTTATTTAACAGTATAAAGAAAGCACAAAATAACTCATAAACAAACGTAAAACAACAAGCTAAAACTTCATAAGAACGCAACCATTGTCGTCACTTTCCTTTTCAAGCAATAGATCGCGTTTCGGAAAAAATGCGCGGCAAATTTGAAATATCATTTTTTAAGTATTTATTTTACCGATTTAGAGTTGATAAATTAAAAAAATATCTTTAAGGTATAATCCTATATTAATAAAGATTACAAAAAAAATATTTTGACTTAGTTTAAAGTCTGGTGCATGTTCCCTATTAGCATAATATTCATTCAGATCTATTATTGGTAACGGTTTTAAAAGAAACGTAATAATAAAATAGTATATAATACACATTTACTATATTGGACGCACCAAATATTTGTATAAATCTTATAGAAATACAGTATTAAGCTTATATTCCGATTGATGCAGCTTGGCATATGGCAGATGAATGTTTTTTTGTACTGGTGTCAAAGTTTTGGTGCCACCGCTACGATTTTGGATACGCTTTATTGTTTTCTAACGGCACCAAGTCAGATAGACAACGTAACTTTTTCTTTGCGCTATCCAAGTATCAGAGATTACTGCTATTAAATTCCTTGGAATCTCAAACTCACGGAAATAATATAACCAATCGTATTCTTTAACTGGGCCGACCCATGTCACAGGAATACTTATTCATTATTTCAAAAAGTACATTGTATTTTTAATGTCATTCACGTTCAAATTTAATTTATAAGAAATAAAAATATTTGAAAGATAAATTGAATGACATAAATAAGACATAACAAATATTTACGAATTCCATCAAACACCAACATAATTGTAAAGCAATAAGTTATCTGGGCATCAACATTGATAATGGGTGAGGACATGTGTCCCATAATAAATAAAATTTTATTATTATGGGAATATAACATTTTTACTACAATAAGCACGCGTCCCGCTCGGCTTGTTTTAACAGAAATACGGGGAAATGGGTCGGACGGGTCATTCGGACCCCCGGCCCGCAGTGAAGGGTTAAAACGCCCTAATAACTGCCCGCGCGACGTGGGCGAGGGTTGATATTTGTGAACCGGTTCTTTTGTAACATTATGTACCTATTTTGAGGTAAAATGAGAATACAGAGATTGGAAATATTTAAAATAGATAATTTAATTTTATATTACAAATATTTTAATGTTGAAATTGATCAGTCGATGTATTTGAAAAAAAAAAAACAAACAATTATTACATGGTCAAGTTAGACGTAATTTTAAGAAGTTGAATTCAAAGAACGTGTACATTATTTTTTCAAGTCAGTGTGGCTACGAATGGAAACTTAGGGCTTAGGTAATATTATTAGGATAAATGACGAACTGATTTACTCAAGAACCACGGATATAATAATACAATAAATCTCAAAATATAGGAAATGCTATGGGAGAACTTAAATCCTTTCTAAACATCTGCGGAAATCTCAAACCTACGTTCTAATAACACAGTTAAATGACAAATACGCAAACGAATAACAACCGCGCTGTTTAAGTCTCTAAGCATCCGATATCGCCCGTTCAACATTCAAAATCTTCATTAAAGACCACTCCGTAGAATGTAATCAAAGCAATAGGCAAAATAGGTGTGCATAGTTACGAATGGACCAGCATAACTTGACCCTACCTCCCCCCTCCACTCCTTCAACGACAGGTTAGAAAAGAGCTTGCAAATAGTCCGAGAGAGCTCTAATTTGAATGGCCAAGTCGAACGCTACAATCCGAATCAAAATTCAAAACCGCGCTCTCTCTTAATCCGTGTTGGGGCTCACAATAAAAGGTAATACATTTCAACTCTTGAGAATTTGCTGCACGATTTTGGTCTTTATTGTTTGAATGCGTAGAGTCAAAGTATATTAGCGGGGGTGAAAATAAGATTATCCAAGCGAAAGTAGAAGGTGAAAGGGAGACATTTTGTTTGAAGAAACAACGCACACTGGACAATTTTTAGACATTGTTTAATTTAGTTTTTTACTAATCACTGTAATAATTGCACTCTGTATCATATGGATAATATTCTCCATGAATATTTTAACATTTATTTGACTGGTTTTCATATACTTATTGTGCTTACTTCAACTGTCTAATCACTACATAGTATAAAACAAAGTCGCTTTCTCTGGCCCTATGTCCCTTTGTATGCTTAAATCTTTAAAACTACGCAACGGATTTTGATGCGGTTTTTTTAATAGATCGAGTGATTCAAGAGGAAGGTTTAAGTGTATAATACGTGCATATTATTGTAGAGAAATCTATAGGTATACACCCGGGCGAAGCTGGGCCGGGCCGCTTGGTCGAAAAGAGTATGATCAATTTGTCGTCCTCTAAGATTCAATTACTTTCATCTTCTCAAAAAGTGACACTCAAAATACGGACAATTGAATATTATGACAAGACTTGATCCATTGATATCAGAAAGTGTGTAAAAACCGATCGTTTGGTTAGTTTGCCAGACTACCAACAAGCCTTACCTTGTCACTCCTTTTAGTCACTCTCAAAATAGAGTCGATTTCTGGCCTTTTGGTTATTATACTTACAAGCTGCTTTGTATCGCATTTTTTTTTCGATTGCATATCTCCGAAAAACGAGCAAAGAGGTCCCTTAATGGGCAATGATCACTGCCGCCCATGAACATCCATAACAGGTGAATCAATGTGTTGACGACCCAATAAATCGGGAGGTGTGGGAAAGAAAAAGGATAGATAGAATAGGTTACTAAAAATATATATACTTATTGTAAACCGTATTGTAAATATAATGTACACAATTGTTTTCTTTTTTCACAATAAAAAAATATATATATTTACAAAATATCGAGAAAAACTTGCCGAGTATGCGTTGGCATCTCAGGTGGTGGTCCGGCCATAAGCGGTGAGCACGCGACTCATTTGTGCTTAGCAATTAACTCGTAGGTTCGTGAGCCGCAACCGCAACGCTACAGACACTGAGTAATGAAAAATCACATGTACCACCCCTGGAATAATTACATACACACATCCTTGCAAAGGTATGTTTGTATTATTGTGATTTTTTTTAATATTTGAGGCAAGCGACAGCCCTGATCGGGCTGCTTAGTCGCAGATCTGAGTATTCATTTTGACGATTTTGTATTGATGTGTGAGGTGAGTGACAGCCCTGATTAAAACGATTGGAGCTTCTAAATCGAAGAACTGTGATTGGACATGATATCTCAAGTCATTATTGTTTTACTTCACCTCCTCGTCTCGTTGGTGTGGTTGAAATATGGTTTGATTACAAAGCTGAGGTCTCGGATTTGAATACCGGGTCGGATAAGGTGATACTGCATTTTTCAATTCATTATCAGCCTGGAGTTAGTGCTCGATATGGCGATAGGCACGTCCAATATCACATCGTGGGACGGAACACACAAAGCGAAATTTGGTTGTACTGGTTGCTACTAGCATCTCTACCCACCCCTTCTGGAAAATAGTTTAAGTTTATGTATGGATATTTTTGAAGTTCTGTGTGTATTCCTTGTTAATTTATTAATAACTTTACTAGTAAAGTGAAAAATGGTGTGAGAAAATATAATACTGCTGATGGTTCTCTCAAATACTTTTAAAGATGTACAATACCAATAGACATTGTTAAGCGTGGAATACTGAATATCCTGTTTTCGACGCATAAAAGACAACTACACAACAGTCCGAGAAATTATGTTCGTAGCAATTGGCAAACATCCAGCTTTCGAACGCACGACTATGGGTTCTTTCATCATAGCTTCATTTGACCATTAAATTGGTTTTATCACCTATCAACGTTGTAGTATCTAAAAGCTATACAAAATATTTGATCACTATTACATATCTTAAGATAACTTTTTAACAACAAGGACATCTGCTTTTCCAAATATGCGAGTATTTTTTTAAATATAGAAATACTACAAAAATTATGTGGATACACACATAAAACTAGAAATCCATAGGCGTTGTACAATTAAAACTGAGTGAAACAGGACCCACACAAACGCGGCGCAGGTAGCATACACACTGCGAAAACAGAGCGAGGTAAATAACAAAGAAATATATAACAAAAGGCTGCCACGGAGGGAATGTGGACAATTTTACACGACTATTTACAGCCGCGCTGTCCAACGGTCTCGGGAAATTGTCCTCGTGTGCGGTACGCAGGAGCTATCGATAGAAGTATCGATATTTTTTTAAGGACGATTTAGTTGATTAAGACATTAACAAATATATTATGTTTAAAATATTTTCAGGTCTATCAGTAAATTATAGTATAATGTGTATGTTTGTAAATTATATAATATTTAAATAAGAAATTTATTAAATGTAGATTATTATTATTATTTATGCCCTAGACTGTACTTTCTAGTGTAGGTAATAAGGCCGCAACTTGTACTATTATTATTATCATGTAATTTCTTTATTGTTTCTCTGTACAGTGCAAAAAAAGATTAAATGAATAAATATTTTGTCATCCTTCCTACCTTGCTTCTACTTGGCGTTATTCTAGTTGGTGCCCGGGTGTGGTGACATCTTCCGGCTGAGTCTCCATTTTACTGGATCATCGGCATCCCCTATAGTAAGGCCATAATGTGCAACAAAATAAATAAAATGAAGAGCAATCGAAAAATGTTCACTTTATGGTACAAATGTTGCTGAAAGATTTAGTTGTTTTCTTTATTATCGGCTATACGGTTACCCGCGACTTCTTTCGAAATAACTATGTGTATACACAAACCTCTAAGATTTTTTTTAAATTTAATTAATAATAAAATTAAATGTTAAGTGTTATGTTTCAAATGACGGTACAAGCCTTATCTAATATAAACCTAACAACAAATTTCATTTTTAGTATTCCAAATTGTAAAATAAATGGTAATCAAAACTTTACTATATTTTTAATTACCCACAATTTATAATACATACACTACAGAGTCCATTCTTGAAATTAATATAACATGAAAAATGTTTTAAAGTAAAAAATGTCTTATAACTGTGTTTAGTCCTCTTAAAAGGAAAACACAGATTTTTAATAATATACTAGTTATGTTAACTACCATATCCGAAATAATCACATTCCCATCTAATAAACAAAAACCAAAAAAAAAGACACAATTTAATAAAATTATCGATAAAATTCCCACCAGCATTACCCAGCCGTCATCAACACCGCATTCGGAAAATCTACACTTAACCAGAGGAGCCAGCCCTCCCATTTATCCTTACACTCGCTTGTCCTGTGGGCGCCCCCCGGGGGGCGTGGGGGCGTGGGGGGGCCTAATTCAGGGGGGGCAAAGGGCATTGGGCGCTCGCGCAACCACCTAAGCGTCATAAGCGCTGATTTCGTTTTTAACGGGTTTTGATATCTCGCCCTTTGTAGTTTAATTAGTCCTTTTATGAAGCAAAGACCATTATCATGTATGTATGTCTACAAAAGTAAACTATAAATTTAAAACATTTATTTATGTACCTACTTGGGTATCAGAAGAATTGATTCTTACTTTATAGAAGTCTATTTTTTATTCGTCGAAGAGGGTTTTTTTTCATGGATCAGACGTATCTTTTGTATTATTGTTGTCGTGCTCAATTTACTCGCAAGACCAAAATTGGTTACAAAGAAAAAAATTGTCAAAGTATTTGACCGTTCCATTAATAGGAAGCTCGTTCCATTCATTAAAAAAATGCGTGATTGACATTGGTGTGTTATAATTGAATGTCAGGAAAAATACAGTATAAAATATGATATGTTCTGATCTTAAAAGACAACTATGTTATCTTAACATATAAATATTTTATTTAAAATTCGAATTCATCAGCATAAACATTAACCCGTCACATGCAGCAAAAAGCAAACTACATTACCAACAAAAACATTAAAACAACAATCCATTAAAAACAAAGCTTAATTAAAACGCCACACGTGCAAAAGTTACGTATCCTCCCAACCCTCCCACTGGGAGCGGGGCCGTCTCGACCCATCATTCTGGCCACGGCAATTCAGATGATGAATTAATCCAACAAATGTGGTGCTATCACTTAGCCCTAATGTACGGGTATAATGTTACGCTTGAAATTTCGAGAGCGGAATCTTTGGAGTTGCGCGAGTCTTTTGTTTTTTTTCTGCGGATGTGATTCTTGGTAATTGTTTAGTTAAAATAGTTTTTGTGTGAAAAATCGCACGATTTAGGTAAATGAAATAGGTTTAAAAGTACTTTGTTGAGAATATCTGCATGCGTGCTGGGCTAGAATGCCACAGTTACACAGGCACACCCCTTAAGCCAGTCCCATAGAAGAACATAGCAGCTTTCTTCTCGCAATAAAAACTATTTTGGAACAACATTACTTTCCTTGCATTTAAATATAAAAAAATTAACAATATTAAATTAGACAGGCTTGCACAGATGTATCAAATGGCAAGCAAATTCTTCTGTCGCCAAATTATACTCTTTATTGCACTGTGATCAATTTAGCGACTTTATATGCTTTTGACAGCTACTTAAGTCACGTAATCGAAACAAAGTTAAAAAATTAAATCAAATACGCAAAAAATCCACAAATAATATTTTTATTTCAATGACCTTATGAAACATTTATCTGTTTAATAAGATATCTAAAACACATTATATTTTTATGATTTCACAATTCATTTCCACCACTCAAATACAATTACAAAAGCACAATAAATCTCTAGACGCCTACCATCCTACCTACTGGTTAGAAAATGTAACTTTCAGTATAAAGGTGTTGTTTTAATTACATTATCTGGCGGGCACACGCGCAGGGTGGCAACCCTTCTCACGGCTTGAAAGACATTCAAATAATAGTCTTTGGAGAAAAGTGGGCCGCAGTGATCACTATGGCCCTCAAGTTTTGATTGCTATTCGGCTGTCGCGGCTGACGGGCAATGGATCCCGGTTGATATGTCTAATGTCTGTTTTTACTCCGTTGATTATAAGTGCTATAATTAAAATGTGGTGTTTGTTACCTTTTGGAATTGAGAAGTATGAAATTGTTAATATGATGTTGAAAATATTGCTTGATGGTAGTTTGAAATATTTTTCTTCCGTTGTTTGTGTTTTTTTATGTAATCACAGTAGACATCATGTAGTCCCATATTTGGTATAAGCAGAAATGTATGCGGCATATCGTAATGAGTAAGAAATAAGTTTTAAAAAACATCCTCATAGTTATACTACGCTAAGGGTAATACGAATGAATCATAAGGAAAAAAATCAGGTAATGTTTGTAAAGTAATGCAAAACATGCAGAGTTTTTTCGATACGAGAAAATAAGTTTAATTTTAAACGAGTGAATTCTAACAGCGGCAAAAAGCAAAAACCGTATCCAAACCTAATGCATTTTCCGCCGTGTAATTGCAACATACGTTCAAAAATAAAATCAGAATAAAAAATCCAATGCAATGAGCATTGGATTCAAGAGGCGAAAACAGCCACCATTAATACAGCAAAATTTTAACCCTGCAAAGTTCCGCAGCTCGGAATCGCGCACAAACTCACTACATTAACGCGAACTTGTCCGACGCACACCGACGTAACACGTACAAAACTTGTCCGGGGGCACAGTTGACCAATAGCATGCATTTAACCCTTCACGAGGATTAGACGGGCGCATTGTTTCAAATCCGGCAGTTTCGCTTTTGAATTCGGAACACGCCCGCCATTTTGTTCATTTAAAATGGACGGTGTAACAATGGGTCACTATTGTTCTCCGCAGAGTCGGTCCGACCGAGTCTGCACTGCACAACGAACGCTGCCCATTGTTTTAGCTTTTTTCTAATTTTGCATTTTTGATACATGTTTAATTGCGTCTCGTGGCCTTTCAGGTTGGTTTAAGTGTAAAATGTTTTTATGCGGCTTTGTTTACCTGCTTTGCGATGATAATTATGTGTATTTGGAACGTTATTTCACGTGATTAAATATATTTCTACGTTGTATCTTTATTGATTATTTTCTTTAATTCGTAATTTTCGTTCTTTTCGATATTATAATTAGGGATGTTGCGGATGTCGATTTTTTCACATCCGCGGATGCGGATGCGGATGCGGATTTTCAAAGGCTCACATCCGCGGATGCGGATGCGGATGCGGATGTTTAAGATATTATATAAATCTATACTAATATTATAAAGCTGCAGAGTTTGTTTGTTTAAACGCGCTAATCTCTGGAACTACTGGTCCGATTTGAATGATTCTTTCAGTGTTGGGTAGTCCATTTATCGAGGAAGGCTATAGGCTATATATCATCACGCTATGACCTATAGGAGGAAAGCAATAGTGATATTTCTAGCAAATACGAAGAAATTTTGTTCGTTTTTCGTGGTCCGATTGGTCGATATTCAAACTGATAGTTAGAATTAAACATTTTGACCGCCATTTTAAAACGTGTATGCACCCGGGCGGAGCCGGGCCCGACCGCTAGTATAGTATAGGAATGAATATTGAAATTAAACAATTATTTACGGATTTTATCGCTTACCAATATTTATCGATTTATCTATGTTATTTTTTTATATTTTTTAACTTCCCGATGTTTCGATTACTTTAAAGGATTCATGGTCACCACGGGGCAGAATTTAATTACCCTTTATTTATAATTATTAAGTTAAAAATTAAATTAAATTAAATAGTTAACTTAAAACATTAATCTGTTTTTGCATTTCATTCTTCAGAAGAAACTCACTGTGTCTTGATGTCGGGCAGTTGGTCTTTTTGGTTCCGATATAATTAAGTGTAGAATTCGATTCCATGCTTGTGGAAGGTTCTAGCCATCTTCTCTATTGATAATTAAATGCATTACCTTCGTTTTGAGTAACCCCAAGAGATCGCAAAAGAACACCGTTTCATTTATTAAGTATAACGCCGCGCCGCCTTTTCTGATAGCAAGGCGGTTAGGAAGAGGTTCGTAAATTAAACCCACGCTGCAAATAATTGTTCGCTAGGATTACTTCTTAGTGGAGTAAATAATAAATATTGTAGTCTTGGCAGAATCGCTGGAAGACCTTAGCACTATGCTCGAAGACCTCAATCGAGTCTCCCAACAGGTGGGTCTTAAAATGAACATGGACAAAACGAAGATCATGTCGAATGTCCATGTTGTGCCCACCCCCATCGGTGTTGGGGGCTCGACTCTTGAAGTTGTTGACGAATATGTCTATTTAGGACAAGTGGTCCGGTTAGGCAGGTCCAACTTCGAGAGAGAGGTCAATCGTCGAATCCAACTCGGTTGCGCAGCGTTCGGGAAACTTCGCGACGTCTTCTCGTCCAAAATACCTCAGTGCCTTAAATCGAAAGTCTTCGATAGTTGTGTGTTGCCAGTGATGACTTACGGCACCGAGACGTGGCCTCTCACTATGGGCCTTATTAGGAAGCTAAAAGTTACTCAACGAGCTATGGAGAGGGCTATGCTCGGGGTTTCCCTACGAGATCGAATCAGAAATGAGGAGATCCGTAGGAGAACTAAAATAACCGACATAGCCCACCGGATTAGCAAGTTGAAGTGGCAATGGGCAGGGCACATAGCGCGGAGATCTGATGACCGATGGGGCCGGAAAGTGCTCGAATGGAGGCCGCGTAGCGGAAAGCGCAGCGTAGGACGTCCATCCACACGATGGTCCGACGACCTGGTAAAGGTCGCGGGACGTCGCTGGATGCAGGCTGCCTCCAACAGGTCTCTGTGGAAATCATTGGGGGAGGCCTATGTTCAGCAGTGGACTTCCTTTGGCTGATGGATGGATGGATGGATGGAGTAAATAAAAATCTTTGTGCTATCGGCAATAATAGCTTTAAATTCCTCTCGATAAACACCACTTAAGAGGATTTTCATCCACATAGACTCTTTTTTTATTGGGGTAAGAAAGAAATTATTTTTGGAGTACAGCTTCAATGCTACCATTTTCTGGTATCTCTCGACTCTTATTTTCACTAGAAGAATCTAACATCATAGCAACAACAAACGCGTCGGATCATATCACTATTTATTTCACTCCCATTGGTCAATGTCACGTCCGAACAGCACGCGCCATTCGGCGGCACCGCCAAATTTCTGTTTTGTCTCATTTTGTATTACATCCGCATCCGCATAAATATCCGCATCGATTATTGCGGATGCGGATGCGGATGCAGAAGTCCAAATTTATGCGGAACTTCCGCATTTGCGGATGCGGATGCGAACATTCGCAACATCCCTGATTATAATTATGCCCTAAAACATTAAACCTTCGATCGTCAAGTAAGGTATAGTTAATAAATTAATCGCTTAACATCAGTTAAACTGTGCATGTATATCAGTTTTCATGCTTTAAGATTATAA
This sequence comes from Hyles euphorbiae, assembly GCA_023078785.2. Lineage (NCBI taxonomy): Eukaryota > Metazoa > Arthropoda > Insecta > Lepidoptera > Sphingidae > Hyles > Hyles euphorbiae. Next base: position 12,255,268 of record CM041046.1, read on the forward strand.
AGGTTAAAATACGATATTATTGCTTATAATTTAGAAGTTTTCGATATGCATTAACGTTATTATATTAAAAGTTGTATTTGAGATTTCGTCTATCCATCTTATACATCATATTTGGTATATTGACATAGTTTACTATAGTGTCGAAGTAAATATAAGTATCATGACATTTGTGTCACGTTATTTAGTAAATTAAATACAATATAATTACGCCCAACGGTCACACATAGTCCTGACCACACACTAAAATTGAGTCTTGTGTCGTGGGTATTAAGAACTACGAGATACTTTTTTGTCTCACAAACACCCAGACCCGAAACAAATAAATAAATAATAAATAACACCCAACACTATATGGCCTAACCACTCTCAATCGTACTCTCGATTGTAGAGGAGGCCCGTGCCCTGCAGTGGGACGTATATGGGCTGATACAGATACAGACAGATACAGAACACCCAAGAGTCACATACATGATAAATACTAATTCTGGATCACAAAAATATTGGTTTTGGAGCGGGAATTGAATCCATCCATCCATCCACTTCATGTTTTACAACTAGTGTGTAACTCACTTAGCCTCGGAGGGTGAATTAAACGTGAATAGTTTAGTAATATTTTCAACTTTACACACACTGTAAAAAATGCAGTACTACTTGTGATATTGTGGTTGACCAATAAAAAACTAGGTTGAAATCTTAATGCAGATACAGATTATGCGGTTCACTAAGCTAGGTTTCAATAATTTACAGTTGTGATTGCACTCGTTTGTCTGACACCTAGATTTTGTCTAGATAAAATTATTAATAGTATATTTTACTTCTTTATATGTATCTTTTAACTGAGACATGGATGGAAAATTATATGTTAATAATAGAAAGTTAGATGATCAATTTTAATACGCCAATAACCAACTTAAAATGAATATATGAGTTATGTTATTTCTATGTTTTGTTGTGTGTTTCACGGACTTATAAACGCTATTCGTGATTGATGATCGGATAAAGGATTGGAGTATAGAGTAAGTATTTTTTTGTAAGATTCAATAAACATAGTTTTCATAGCATCACTTATATTAGGTAGGGGGCTGGCTGTAAATAATTAAATACACACAAGTTTTTTCAAACATATGAGATTCCTGTTACGTCATATTTACGCACCTAAATGTAGAATAAAGTAGATTGAAAGCGGTCGTACCACGCTATTAACAGTCATGATTCAAGTGAATATGCAAGGAGATTAATCTATGAAACGATACGAACTTCGAATATTCGGACGCCTTACGTAAAACTTCACTAATGTACCTCGATACTCCACACTCTTTAGAATCATTAATGATTGCTACTGCCATAAAAAGATATCAAATACAATTGCATTATCATACCAGGTTGATTCTTATACAACACCTCGGGTGTATTTTACTGAGATGTAAAAAACAGCATCAACTCAACTAAATATTCACAAAAAAACACTTATAAAAATGTAATTTGTATAATTAAAACTCAATTCATACCAAATATAAATGATTTATCATTATAACTAATATAATTTACAAAAAATACCCCAACAAAAACCCAAAAATTTGGTAAACCAGATATTCCAGTTTCTATTGTCACCTCATAAACTCTATTCTGGGGTCTTTTTGGGGCCCATCTGGGGTCACAGAACTAGATCAACCCGCTGAATGGTCGTGCGCTTTGTTTGGACAAAAAACTGGTCGATTTTGGTCGCTGTTGTCTAATTTTCGGTAATAAAGTTTTGTCAACAGGAGGCACGTTGGACCCGAGTGTTAGTGTAGGGTTAAATTTGACAAATTATTACTATACCTACATAATACCGTGTTGATGTTTGAGCTTCGATATCATTTGTCATTTTGTGGTGATTTTGTAAATTGTTGTATAATTTTAATATATTTGAAGTTGATTTACATTAGATTTATATCAGGCATGTAAAAGTGATCAATATTAGGCCGACATGGTCATGTAACAGGCATATTTGCAAAATTTGGCTGACAGCGGGCAGACGGTAGTAAAAGTATAAGGTAAAGCATGTCGTTATATAGATCATATTAATTATAGCATAATTACATGAGTTTGGTGCAATCTTAATATCTTATAGAGTGAGAACAGACACAAGAAAAGGCATAGACATTTTAAGAACTTATATGGTTCTATAAAGTCTGCCAACCCACACTAGGTCAGCGTTGCCCGTGCGCTCCAGTGCGACGTTTATGGGTACAGTACTATAATTTGTTTCGGGTAAGATCAGGTTGATGTCGAGATCCTTGGGGGAGGTCTAAGTTCAGCAGTGGACTTCCTGTGGCTGAGATGATGATGATGATGATGATGATGATGAAGATCAAGGGCAAGGTAAGATCGCAAAGTGATAACAAATCATTTTTTATAAAAATCACGACAAAACACTTGAATATTTTAATATTTAGTCACTACTATGTGTACCTTGAGTGTATTTATTATTATTCTAGTCCCCGTCAACGTGTATGTGTTTCAACATTTTTCTTTTTAACATCGCTTTAACGAACTTCTTTGCTTGCCGTTGCATATTACTGTCCTTTGATGTTTTTCTTAGAAATTAGAGCACCGTCGTTGATTTCAATTTCTACGAATTGCTACCTCTTCTGTATTTATTCTGTGTTCTCCTTTTGTAGTAAATTAATTAACTTTAAAGATAGTACGTTTGTATCGCATATATTTCATGTTTTTGTATATATATATATATATATATTTATATGGTTACAAAAATGATCGGTCGGATGACTGCCTCGGTGGCGTAGTTGTACTACGGTACGGTTATAAAGCTGAGGTCTCGGGTTCGAATCCCGGGTTGGGCAAAGTGATATTGGATTTTTCTATTCAGTATCAGCCCAGAGTCAGGAATTTGTGCCCGATATGGCGATAGGCTCGCCACCTATCACATTGTGGGACGGATTATACAAGGCGAAATGTGGGTGCCCTCGCACCTCTGCCTACCCCTTCTGGGATATAGGCGTGAGTTTATGTATGTATGTATATATATTTATGTGGTTAGAAAATTGATTGTTCTAGGCGGACATACTACACCTGGGAATAGTAAATAGGTAAATTGAATATTGTCTACAAAGTTATCTATCAGATTTAAAGACATGGGATGTTGCTACGTATTCGTAGCATTAGTTATTGCTACACCGTAGCACAATTTTTGTACTTTTTCTTAAATCAACGTCAGATAAAAACATTATCATAATTACCACGCTCCATTTGAATAGGAGATATTGTCAAATTACTAATTATTATTATTAAGTATATTGAGAAAATGAAAAATCATTATCACTTTTTATTTATTTGACGATATCCAGTAGCAATTATACCTTTATAATAAACTTAACTTGCAATACTATTAATTCACAAACCTCTATTTATCATAATATCGGAAAGTACACTGGTGGATGGTGTCTCATATTTGAGAGGTTGCCTGGGTGGGTACCACCGCAATGTCTATTTTTTTCGTCAAACAGCAATTTAAATGCACTGTTGTGTTTCGGATTGAAGGACATTGAAGCCAGAGCAACTATTGGACATGGAGACTTAACATCTTGTGTCTCAGGATGGCGAGCGCAGTGGAATGCCAAGCATTGTTTTGTATTTCAAGGTATTGTTTGGTTTTGCCACTGCTTATGAGTGGTCGCATCGCTTACCATCAGGCGAACGGCATGCTCGTCTCGCCATTTCCATCCTATCCATCCATCAGCCAAAGGAAGTCCACTGTTGAACATAGGCCTCCTCCAATGATTTCCACAGAGACCTGTTGGAGGTCGCGGGACATCGCTGGATGCAGGCTGCCGCATCCAGCAACACACAACTATCGAAGACTTTCAATTTAAGGCACTGAGGTATTTTGGACGAGAAGACGTTGCTTAGTTTCCCGAACGCTGCCCAACCGAGTTGGATTCGACGATTGACCTCTCTCTCGAAGTTCTCGTCATTCACTGCAATAATAAAGGTGAATTTAACGAAAAATCTGTTGAATATATTTTAATGTAAATTACTAAACCATAGGTCTAAGCCAACAAAACAAAAGTGATCACTATCCTAGATCAATTCCGCCTAATCACAGGCCAGAAGTGATCGATATGTCTGTAGCCAATCGGGCTCTTTGTCCAATTTAAAGGCTCCGGTGCACACCGCCGGCTCCACCTGAGTCCGTTTCTCAAGTAATTGACTAATCGCGACGGAATCGACACTTCTGTATTTTAAATGTACAACCCTTTTACTGTCCTGCTGGCTGTTTAATTTGGTGAAACTTTGGTGTATTTTTTGTACTGTATTGTATCTGTAAAAGTATGTCATTTCATATTTTAATATGTAATTTAAAAGTGTATTTGTAGTTGAGATTTAAAAGTCAAAGGTAATTACAAGATATTTTCATAGTAAGTAGCAAAGTCGCTTAATGTTTGTCTGTCCTTATGTATGCGTAGATCTTTAAAATTACGCAACGGATTTTGATATGTTTTTTTATGTATAGAGTGATTCAAGAGAAAGGTTTAAATGTATAATACATATGCAGGCTGTCACAGGTTGATAGGAAAATAAAATGTATCTGTTTTGGATTGGAACCAAAAAAGATCGGCAACCAGGTGAAGCTGGAAAGGACCGCTAGTTTATAGGAAATATACAATTATATGAAATCAATGTTGACCCAACTCTAGCTCTTTTTAAAGTCTACAATAAATAAGGACATGAAAAAGCGCATTGCGTAAAGGAGACTGTCCCGCCCTCACACCCACCACTGTAACTCCTGTGAGCCAGGATCAACAGTGGCACGCAAAGTAATGACACCGAGCATTGAAGCTCGGCGAGTCTCCGGGAATGTCTAACTTGTCTTTAACCCGCAACGAAATTAATCAGAAAGTTAAATTAATAGGAGGAGTTGGAAATAAATTATTGTCCACTTCCCTCCGTGCAAAGCGGGTGACAAAACATTGAACTGAAGAGGTAAATAACCTCGCAAAAAGACTTTCACAGCCGGAGAAGCCAGCTGTGAAGCACCACGGATCAAATTATTATTACATTTAAATGGGACCTATTATGTGAACTGTTATGCTTGATTCCAGTAATAGGTATGGCAAAAACGCCGTAAAGCACGGAAGTTCTTTCTAGTCTCTACAAGGTCCATGTAGTATACAACTCCAGATGATATTTGCATACTATCTAGCATGGTTTTACGCTCATTATGCCAAAGACTACACTCCCAAAGTAGGGGAGAGTCCCCCAGTGCCGGCCGGCATCCAGTATCGGCCAGTTGTAATTTCTATAATCCTATAATAGATAGCGCTAGGAGTTTTACCGACATTAGTGTGATACACTCGTGCAAGTATATGTCCCGCGCGGCGTCAACCTGTCGCGACGGGTTTGCTACCAGCGCGAAGATTTGTGTTGCGCGTGAGTAACGTACGTTACGTAATTATAATTCAGTTAGTGATTTTCAAAGTTTAACGATTCAAATTATAACAAGTAACTCCAGGTAAGTAAATAATGTTTATATGACTAGTAAAAATCGAATGTTAAATCAAATTTTGATCGTTAGTTTTTCTCTAAAATAAATCTGTTTTTTTTTTCGGTTTCCTTCAGTACCGGTCATAGCGTTGTCCTGCAGTACCGGCCATTCCTTGAGTTAACTTTTAATGGGTGTTTATTATTTACAGATACTTCAAAATGCCTAGGGACACAAACGATGTTCTGACAAAGCAAAAGAAGGGCACCTGGGATCCGGAAGATATGCATAAAGCTGTGGAAAAGGTTCTAAATAACGAGATGAGTGCGCGTCACGCCGCAGAACGCTATCAGGTACACCGAAGTACATTGAACGACAGTATCAGTGCTATTAAAAACAATAAAGATATATCCATTGCTCCAGTGATGCTTCTAAAAGACGAGCTACTGCACGACGTCGCAAAGCCGAAAGAAGCGAAATCATGACAAGTTCCCCTTACAAAAAGATCCTGGAAGAGAAAAGAGGCGATAAAAGAAATGTCGAATCTGCTAAGCGAGATATGAAATTCCTTAGACCAAGAGATAAAAATATTTCAGGAAAAGGTAAAAAAGGTAAGGGTTTACTATCAGGAAAAGATGTCAGTAAAAAAACAACACGAACCACCAACGAAAACCTACCTCGTCCACACAAGTCGACTGAACAAGAGACAGTTTGCCCTTTGTGTGCTGAATCTCACGACGAAGATTGGATACAATGTGGAAACTGTAAGGTTTGGGTCCATGAAGCCTGTGCAAACATATCAGAGCTTTCCGATCAATACATTTGTGATTATTGTGTCATATAATGGTTGCTAACTTAGTGGCCGGTACTGAAGGACAATTTTAATAAGTTTATTTTTTTCTAATCTTTGAATTATAATAATAAAGCAGATTTTCATAAATGATTTGATAGTTTTTTTTATTTTTATGAGTAGCACAATAGTTCTTTTAAATGTATCAGGAGGTATTGAACATGTAACCTTAGGTATTTTGATTTCTTAGCTGATAAACCTTAAGGTGACGGTACTGTAGGACTCTCCCCTATATGATGCGCGGACTGCTCATCCTCGCAATTAGGTGTTGAACATGGACACGCAGGCGACGCAACAAGCTTAAAAGAGTATAGTTTAGACTTAAAGTTACCATGGCCCGTGAGAAATTGTGATACGCAATAATCGACATCTAGCCATGTCTTTGTTAAACGATCACGTACGCAAGGAAAAAATTGGTATAGATGCCGGCCCTTCAAAGATACCTCCCATCTATTTTGCCATTCATCTAATAGTTCGCTATATACCACTGAAACCGGTTTAAATAATCTGTCAACTTTTAAAAGTTCACGTGCGGTGAAAAAACTTTTATCCATATTCTCTCTATTAGAGTAATACATCGCGGCGCGACGTTGCACCTCCAGATCGACTGGAAGTACACCCGCTAGGACAGGCAAAGCTTCGGTACTAACAGTTCTATATGCCTTGCATAAGAATATCAACGCCAAACGTTGGCTCTGGAGCAGTTTTCTTCGCACAGCACCGATAGTAGCCCTATCAGCCCATACGGGAGATCCATAACAGATACATCCTAAGTAAGTTGCTCCATAGATGATTTTTAGTGTATTAAATGATAGCCCCCACGTTGATTTTGATATTCTTGTCAAAGCAAAAAAGTTCCTTTTCGACTTTTCCCCGACGTTCTTAATATGTTCAAGAAAGGAAAAATTCCTGTCTAAAATCAAACCAAGATAACAAACCGATTCCTTTTTTTTAACATTAATATTATTAAATTTAATTCGCGGCTGTGATTTTAAAGTTCCTTTCAGAAGTAATTGGAACGTTTTTTGTGGTGCAAAGGTTAAGCGATTTCGATGGCCCCAATCACATATTAGTTTTAAACACGCGTCCGACATAATTTCTAATCCCGACCTACTATTTGACTCTATAAGCAAGAGGCCGTCGTCCGCATATCCGGTCAAAGAACACCCTGACGGCAAGGGAATTGCAAGAAAATCGTCGAACCCTAAATTCCACAAATAAGGACCTAAAACCGAACCTTGTGGACAGCCCATCGTAAGTGGTTTCGACACAGCATAGTGTCCAAGTTTAAGTTTTGTTGTTCCGTGCGAGAAATACGAGTAAATAAGTGAATATATATTTTTAAAGCAACCTCGTAATTTCAACTTAAGAAGCAGCATCGGCCACCAAGCGTTGTCGAAAGCACCGGATATGTCCAGGAAAATACCGAGTACATAAATTTGCATTGCGTAAAATCATATCCTTCGATAAGTCTTCAAAAGGGTGTCAATCACGTCTCAATCCTATTAGTATTTGACTCTTCATCAAATAAATCCACATCCAAAAGCATGCAATAGCTTCATAACTCAGTCAATTGTAACACACATGCATTGTAGAACCTTCTAAATCATTATAAAGTTGCTTAGGACTGCCGAGTGCTTTGTTAGCTGATGGCGATTTAATAAACGCCACAAAGGACTGTCAACGAATGCGGTGCAAATTACCAATTAGCAGGGTTTTCATACTGGTGCTTGCGAAAAAAACGGCCAGGGGTGTAACGTGGTTAATAACAGTGGGTTCCTGCTGAAATATTTTGTATTGATGATTTAAAAGGCATAACTTAATTTATGGACAGACGAAATAATTCTCTCGACTTCTTCCACAATTAAGTGGTGACTAAAGACAAAAATATTTTGTTTGTCACTTATTTATTACGATTTAAAAAAAAATGTTAATGAAATAAAAACGAGTAATAGTTTTATTTCTATTGACTGTGACAGTTTTATTTTTGGATTTTGAATGCGAAGTACATTTATTTGTAGTACATTATATTATTTCTTGTGTTTTTTGAACATAGTACGTATAAGCAATAGGTATGTACGTATGTAAATGCATTGATAATACTTAGACACACAAGAACTGTATTAGCCCATACATATATGTGCCGATGCAAAGCACTGGCCTCCTATTCAATCGAGAGTACGATTATGAATGGTTAATAGTTCTACACAGATAAAAATGTTGAATAACATACACAAAATGACTATAAATATTATTATTTTCAATAAAATGTTTGGAGCATTCCACCACCCTGTAAAATCAAGTTAGTAAGTTATCAATAAAAGTAATTTATATCTTAAGAATATTTTATAAGGGGTAAAAACATTTCCCATAAAGAATTATTTTTTCATAGGGGGTTTTTCCATAGCCCCCCAGGTCCCAAAACTATCAGGTCGCCTTTAACGTGCGATCGTAACACCTTAATTAGCGCTACACAGTCAACGCGGAGTGGTCGGGAATTGCCACTTTTTCCCCGATTGTTAGTTTTTTATCACTACCTCTCCCCTTTCCCAGTCACGTGGGAAACCAATGCGCCAATTAAAAAGTACTGTGCGATTGCAAATTAATTTGTTTTTTTTTTTGCATCTGAAAGAACTTAATTAGGCGTCTTGTAAGATTTCTGCTTGATTTTATGCATACATTTTAATGTGAGTTAATTTTGAGGTGTTTTAAGCGGAATCAAGGTAGGTGTTTCATGATGAGTATATGAACAGAAAATTCACTGGAATGGTCTGCCGATTTTGACCTGTTCAGTCATTGAAATTGTAACTGAAACATAAAAAAATTTATCATCGTCATTAAAACAATGTAAGCTGGTATACAAGGGACCAGCCTCAAAGATTGTCGTGGCGACCTGTAGGAAGAGGCATGCAATATCCTTTGTGACACTTGTCATTTTTTTTTCATTTCGCGTTTTCGCCTTATGTTAATATCGAAACTTTAATTTTAGAGGCCCCAACTTAGGATTATTAGTACAGTGTCTTCTTTCTGCTTTCATGTGTCTCCATCTGCGTCTACAATAATATTTTTTTATAAAACCGCTATATTGATTCATACTTACTTAAAAGTACCTCTCATTCCATATACATTAATCTCCCTAATTTACGTCAATATAACAAAACAATTAATAAAGTAGATCTTCTTTTAAAACATAACATAATATCAACATCAACAATTTTAAAACGAAACAGTTATGTTAAAGCTTTCCGTCGCAGTTCGCTCAATAGATCCCTTCCAAGAGCACCGCATAGAATATAAAGAAAACACTTAAATGTTTGAGTGAAACAATCATGGAGCGAAGAAATACACGTCGATTTGTCGTTTTGTGCCGGCCGCGCCCGCCTCGTCGATAAAACCACCTATGGTTTTAAGAACTGAACAGCACTTAGGCGTGATGGTTATATGCTAGAGGGAACAATTTATTGATTTTTAAATATGTACAATACATTTTGTTCTTAGAGTATTACTACATATGCTCTAGACTGCCCTTTCGTTCTCCTATTTAAATATCCATCCCATGGTTGCCTTAAGAAATTACCTAGTGTGATGAGGCCGCCACTTGTACTATTATTATTATTATGTGATTTCTTTGTTGTTTCGCTATAGAGTGCAAAAAAGAATTAAATAAATAAATGAATACATAGTATAAAACAAAGTCGCTTCCCGTCAGTCTGTCCTTATGTGTGTTTAGAACTGTAAAATTACGCAACGGATTTTAATGATTTTTTCTTAATAGATAGAGTGGTATAAGAGGACTGCTAAATTTATTATAGGTAGGAGAAATACATCATAGGTCGTTGGATTATTAGCACGTATGCGTGGTGCCTTTCCGACTAAGGCCCGAAAATTATTTTTACATTTAAAATAAAGACATTTGCTTTAGGTTTAAAATACATAAATATATTATATAAATTATATCGGTTCAATAGCCTCGAATAGGTCAAAACTCATACTTCTAATCAATTTAACTTATTTATTTTGTTTTGACTTTCTTTATTTTGAACGTAGTACAAGCCCGTTAGTATAAATATTTAAACTGTTTTATCATCGTATTTTAAAGAATCTTCTCAAATACATATCGGATTTACATCTACTAGATGTCAATCAGATTTATTATTTAATATTTTTCTTGTAAATTGCTTTTAATTAAATCAATGTTGTGAATTAAATCTAAAAATAAATAAAGACACAATGGTGATAAATGATTGACAAATATCGACTAGGAAAATTATAATTTATTCTTCGTATAATTCTTTTCTTGGCGCCAGTTGCATAACCCGGTCACTTTCTAGCGGGCTGTCATTAAAAGGCTTTTAATTCTTGATGCTTTCGCCATTCAACGTCGATACATGGACCTGGAACAGACATAAAATCGTTTTAGTATACCAACCTAACATGAATATAATAATATGGGTACACTTCCTGTAGGTACCCTGCTATAAGATAACTGTCTTACTGCCGTACTCAAAGACATTTACCCAATTGTACAGAGTATGGCAACGTTAATGCCCAGCAGTGATGGAATGTGTGAGACAAAGATTGTAAGGGAGACTCTGATAAATTCATTCAAAATTAATTTGTTAGATGTTGGTGTGTTTCAAACTTTTCTATCAAAGTCTCTCTTTAAAACAGCTATATTTATTTTTAAGTTTACGAATAAGATTTAATTAAATTTAGGGTATGACATGGTGCGAATCTCGGCAAAGGCCTCTAATTCAAAAAAATTATTTAATGTCAATTAAGTAATTTCTTAGTGTATTATAGATTTTGTGAAAGAATACTAAGGAGCAAATGTTATTTGCAATAATCGTTTCAGAGTGCGGCCTTTTTTTTTAAATTAAGAGTGAATCAAAACTATACATGTAACTATCATCTGGATTAGTAAAAGCAAAGTTTTGTTACAAGAAGACGCCAGATATAATCTACGCAAAGATAGGTTTTCTTACAAGAAGAGGCTGGATATGCTTATAAACTTCATCCAAACCTTTGTGAGGTTTTTTTTGGGACTTTTTTTTTGGGAGGTTTTTTTTAAAGGGGGAATTAATGGTATTGAAATTAATGGATAATAGTTGCCCTATATCTATTTTTATTTTACTTCCTATAAGAACCTGGATTACCCACTCAAACATACCAAAGAAACATTGTTATAAACAGCGTTAGTGTTGAGTTTTTTTTTAAGAGCGAGATTGTGGAAGACCTTTGAAAATCGGGCTGGTTACAGAATATTCTTATATGTCCATATAACGGCCACCAACCACGATAGTGAAATTCTCATCATAACTGTCCACTTAAGACGTGTTTCTGATGAAAACTGTATATATTATATATGAGTTCGGCATGAGCAGGCGGGTATTTTTTTAATATCTTCTTTATTTAAACTACACTGTCATGAGTTGTCAGTATGTCGTGTCAGCTTAAAAAGATCTGAATACTGTTGACTTATTAGCGTTATATAGAATCCACACCGACATTAAGAGAAAAACTCGAACAAAAAACTAGTTACATCATAAAGCTAACGTCACAATGCGATGACATACATTCACAACATATTTCAATATAATTAGCACATTGTAGCATAGTTCTTTGAATTCATATCTTTTGTTAGGGATGCATTGAATGCTCTAGGAGAAGCTCATTAATGTCTTCCCTCCACATCATTTCCTCCAGACATGGTGTTTTCAATCCTTGCGAATTTCTGTAGACGAGGCCTCATTATAACGAGAGCTTTTGATACATTGTACTTGTCATAAAGATTCTTTGTGTATTGTGAAATAAAATTTTACACTCATTAGTTTTCGAAAATAGAAATGGCTTTATGCATTTTGTTTATTTGAAGGCTCTTGTTGCTGTATTTGTAGGCTTACTTTGTCACATACGTTTATAATAAAAGTCTGTATAAATCCCGATATGGTTTTCTTGATCAATAGATGTTTGCAACACCCCATAATATAAGCCTAAGATAAATCCTATTAATAATTGTAAACAATTTAGTCAACAATCAACTAATAAAAGCGTTGCAAAGGTATATTGTAATCAGTCCTTTGGACTTACATAATTTACAAAAAAACTGGCCTTTAAAATAAGTATTATTGCTACATCTATTTTTTTCCATTCTCTTCATTCAATTACCCCTATTAGAGCCTGTTAAAACATCAATAAAACCCCCCGTCTTTTTTAACTTTGATAAAAAATACACATTTATACAAGGCTTTAAACGGCCTTAATTAATGTGAAAGAGCCGTGAAGCCTGTAACTTCTAATCTAAGGCCAAAAGAACACAGCCACACACGACAATGCATCGGTAAGCCGAGTGGCGTCATTCGCCGACTTTTCCGTTTGCTATGACACTTTGTGACGACTCACTTTTTAATTAGCGCATTTTTCTTTGTAGCGGGACCCAGTGTAAATTAGCCTGTGATGTGAAGTGCAGTTGGGGTTGCCAGGGTGTGAAAAAATTGCCGGATGTTGCTGGTATTTAAATTGGTGTAAAAGCTTTATTTAAAAATGTATCTTTAATTATATAAATAAGTATTTCTTGATTGCTTATGGTTATAATATATTAGAATAACGCTTGTCTTATAATTATCATTATACTTTTTACTTTTTTTTTAATGAGTTAGATTTCTAGGGATAATGTATTAGTAGTGCATTTTATGACAGTCGGGCAATTAATACCGATTTTAGTATTATAAATTTAACTTTTTATTCAAATAATATCAAAGTAATTGTAGTAAAATATGTGTTATATTAAATATTATAATACCGTGTAACTTTATAAATTTCTTGAGTTGAAATACTTAATAGGTCAAAGTGTGAGTGGAAGCGGCGAACTATACAGTATCCTTAATTGAAAATCAGTGCGGCTGATAAGAAGGGATTTCTACGTAATGGAGTTATATATTTCCTTTTTAAATAATTAAGTTGTTTAAAATAGTATTGAATTCTTTTTATCATCTCTTTATCATACAGAAATGTATACTCACAAGCCGCAGGTAAACAACAGAATAAATTAATTATTGAAATCCGGACTCGATTTTAATGTTTGGTCATAGCTATGTATGTAAGTATAGGTTTATTAAATTTATATTAATTTATTAAAATCGTCAACAACATAGTCTTTAGTTTTTTTTATCACTGTTCAATTTTCTTTTAGTGGAAGCTTCAAATATAATATGTAAAATATATATTATAGTTTTTTAGCATTAAAAAGCCTCCATAAAATTACCCGAGATAATTTCCACAAGTGGGGTAAATTTCCCACGGCAAAATAAATTGCTTAGTCTGGCAACCCAGAATGAAGTGCGGCTCGTAGGCAAAGCTCGGCGTCACAAGCGGACTCAGAGGGATGACAACGCACGGTATCATTGCCCTCCTTTTTATAGACGCGGCTTTTTTGTGAGCTCTGTGCGCGGGGCATTAGCGGATTGGTGGTTTTAAACAAAATTTTTACTCGTATAGTAGTATTTTTAACTCTAAAAAAGTTTTTTTTTAATTAATGACGTGTCCCTGTATGGTAATTATGTCTGCACTTTAATTTTTTTATTATATTTTTGGTTAATTTTTTAGCCTGTTTGATGTTGAATCAAATCCCAGGAAGTCAAATTCTGTATTGCGAACAATTTTTACAATGAGGATTTTGAGACGTGAGAAATATCATAATGCCAGTTCACGGATAAAAAAAAGACTATTATATAAAATTACAGCTGATGAATGTAAATAATTATTAGGAAATATACTATATATAACTACAGTTACTTTTTCATATTTCGCCCCGTGACCACGAAAGCTGTAAAGTAATCGAAACGTCGGGAAGTCAAAAATGTAAAAAATTAAACTAAATTCGCGATAAAATCCGTAAATAATAGTTTTATTTCAATACTTTTTCATAGTTACTTTACCATGTACAAACAGTGAAAGTGTAACCTTTTTTCCATAGATTTTTGGATATATGTCATGTATCTTGAGTTACGTAATTAGTTTCGCAACAACCTCTATCGTATCATTCCAAACTCGCATTAATTAAACGGATACACATAATAGGTGCTTAAAAACATTACGCACAAAACTTTAAATCACGTCATATTTCAAAACTATTACATTACTCGTTCAAACAGACATCACCCAGAGGCATTGTAGCACATTAGAATTTTAACTTCAGCAGTTTCGCTGAAAATTAACAAATCCCAATCACGGGAGAGAATCGCGTATTCATACCGAAGTTTTCCGCCCACGAGAGAGATAGCGAATTATAATTACTGTGCGTTAGAAAAGGACGCAAACACCAGTGAGGGTTGGTACATGGATTTGACATAATGATATATTAATTTCTGTCGCAAGCGCCCATTGTTTTGGTAGGTATTTTACGATGTGACGTATGGTCATTAGATTTTCATAGTTTCATAAACACGGCTCGTTTTCAAAGGCGTCTGCTGCGTCGACGTCGGCTTTGTGCGTTTAATGTCTCATAAACACCCTGATGTATGAACGTACTTAAAAACCAGGGATTTAGTTGCTTTGTTTTTAAATAGGTTTTGAATATACTGTACCAGCCCGTATACTACGTCTCACTGCTGAATACGAGACTCCGATTGAGAGTGGTTAGGCCATACGTACTATACGGCCTAACCACGCTGGCCTGGTGCGGGATTACTGACTTCACAAACCATAGAAACTTCACAAATCGCTATAGCATTCAGATGCATATATTATATATTATATTTTCCTTCACCGTTATATTGCGAGGTGTTATTTTATTGCTTCTGTAGGCAGACGAGCTAGCGGCCCGACTGATGGTAAGCGGCTACCGCTGCTCATGAAACTCCTCAGTGCCAGGAGACAAGCACAACAAAGTCGTTGCCTACCTTAAGGAGTGTACTCTCTTTGAACCTCGTTGGAAGGCCAGGTCATAGTGCTAAGGAAACACCGCAGGGAGTTCATTCCAGAGCTTGCACGAGCGTGGTAGGAAAGAACGTTGAACACCGCAGACAAAATAAATTAAACTTCTTACATTTATTTTCTTATTTCTAATTTATCGTCTTAGGATTTATGAAATAATTTTCGCAGAAACTAACCGTCGATTCCTAGTATTATTAATAGATTTAGATTCTAGCTTTATTTTGTACGTTTTCTTGTGCTGTTTAATTTCTAGGGAATTTTATCCACTATCATCATAGAGGATTAATTTTTATACTCACTGATCTTATTACGAAAACAAAGCAGTGTAATATTTCATGTATAATAAATAGCGATATAAGCAATAAACCGCCATTTGTACTTTGTTATTTTATTGTCTCTATATATTGCTATATTTATTATGTGCAATAAAGAATAAATAGATAAATAAACATATCTTATAATATATTACTGAAAATTAATGAGTTAAATTAAAATACATACTATGTATGAAATATTTCAAACGGCGTTTACTGGGGTTAACTGAAATGGACAGTAGTTGACCCATTCACATATACAGTCCTATCGCTAATAGCGATCTGTTCTAGACAGCCAAATATTAAAATAAAACATATGGTTGCCTGTAAGACATTGCTGTAGAGCGATAAGACCGCCATTTGTACCTTTTTTATTATTTCTGTGTAGTGGTTTAAGTCTGTGTATAATACCGGTTTAAATTATTATTATTATTACTAGCGGCCCGGCCCAGCTTCGCCCGGGTACAAATAGATTTCTGTACAATAATATGTACGTATTATACATATAAACCTTCCTCTTGAATCACTCTATCTATTAAAAAAAACGCATCAAAATCCGTTGCGTAGTTTTAAAGATTTAAGCATACAAAGGGACATAGGGACAGAGAAAGCGACTTTGTTTTATACTATGTAGTGATTAATAAACACGTATAAAGCTGACTAAGCCTGAGTTAAGATAGGCAACAGAACCACGAAATATATTAATGTACTTTTGTATAACATTGCCAACTTATTACAATGAGTTACATTCTGTTCTGTTCATTAATGAGACGGCCTTTGATATCGATACTGTTCAATCGCTGAGCTTTGCAGAATGCCAGTTATTATTACAGATCCAGTACTTCCAAAAACCTCGCAATGTTGTTACAATGTATTAGTTAAGGCTCGATTAAACAAGAAAATAAGTGCTTCAAAAAAAAAAACAGCGACGGCGAATCATATTCAGCATAGCATATGAGCAACAGCGTTTTTCAGCGGTAACTCTTACCGCGTTTATCTATTCCTGTTTTAATATAGTACTGAACTAACTACAAATAATGAAATCCCAAAAATTTAACACTATTAGGCTAGTTTAAATGGATTGGAATTATTTTGAAAATGATTTTCTTTATATTTTTTTGCATCATACATAAAACTAGTTTCATTAAAGAAATAACATAATAAAAGGTATAAAATAATCTGTTGTTAAAATTGTTATATCAGAAACGGTCTGCAGAGTCCTAAAATTTTACCCAAACACCCTTTCATACGCACCCGTATTCAAATCCTTCGTTAGTAGTTTCAAATTTCCAAACAAAAACTAACAGGCTATTAGTAAGTGACGTCATAATCGGAGGGGATGGTGCGATGATTAGCGTGCCTAATCTGAACCGAACATATGGCGAGATACGCTTGCAAGTCATTTTGCTTGATAGGGGCTGTGTCTCAATTCAAGGGTTTTTATTTAATTATCTAACAATCTATATAACATAGAAATTTACAGAATTAAAGCTCGATACCAATTTCTTGTGGTTGCCGTCAGATTTAATGCGAGCAGAAAAACAACAAAGCACACAAAACCAAAAATTATTTGGTAAAAATGCTTGCGGATCAAGATTCAACTATCACCCCCGACATATAAAATCCCAAGTAGTGTCTGAATGATGCGACCATACCGGAGGATTCTTATTTAACTTTCCTATAATTTAAATTATAGATAATTGCAAGGCAGGCAAATGCTTCTTTTGAAAATTACGCTACGGCTACGAAGTTTGTGATATTTATCAAAAAAGTGAAGTCTTTTTTTAATTTGCCTTATATGTTTAATAACTGGACATTTACTTTAATTATAAGTTAGAACCCGTAATGTCCCACTGAAGGGCAAAGATCTTCCTTTTTGGTTTACACTCATTTCTGTTAAAAGCTTTATATCATAGGCTAACTCGACGTTCCAAACATGAATTGTCTTTTTTTCTTAAGTTTGAAATAAGTTAATTTTGTGACGTGGTTATAAGGGACAAAAACACCATAATCACAACCAATGACAACGCGAAACCAATCAACAATTATTTAACAACATGCAAAAATAAATAACACATGAAATGGTTTCAACATGTTTAACTTAATCAATGTTTTCTGTAATTTTCGAAATCCCCGTTTTCTAATTCAAAACATTAGACTTGATCCCACCAAAGCGGCACTACACATTAATTAAGTATATAAACAACACACAAAGAGAAATATTTCACTGGAATATCCGACATTTCTTATCCCAACCCACTTAAAACATCCGAAGGGCAATGGGCCCTCTGAGTGTCATTCATCAACAACTCGCTCCAAACTTTATACTTATGTATATATACATACTTATTTGCTTCCACACCCCACACTATAAAATTGGACCAAAGCGATCGCGTTCTGAATACAATAAACACCTTTATTCCTGTCAAAATAGAGACGAATATCGCGTATGCGCATGGTAGAACGCAGTCCTTTAAAAGGCATTAATTATCGCTTCTCGTCCCCAGTTTAAGGGTAAACCCTTTAGGAAATTTTCGTCCCTGGTCACCCCGTAGGTCCAGGCGCGTGCCTTCGAGTCATTAGTGAGCGTGTAAATATAGTTATGTCGGAAAGGCCCTGTTTAATTTCGTCTGAGGTATTTATTTGCTGTTTGGCAAAAATTCCAGTAGGATGACAAAGATTCGCGAGAAATTTCATTTCGTGGTTAGGAGATATTGGTAAAAAGTCTTTAATATTGTTTTAGTAAAATAAATATATTGGTTTCTGGCTTTCTAGCTGATAGATATAATATAACAGATGTTAAGGTGGAGTGCGTGGTTGCCTGTTGATAAACGGACTAGACGCGACTGCCAACATGTTCACGGTGGTCGCGGGTACAAATCCCAGGGTACACCTCTGATTTTTCGGGGTCATGTGTGTATTAATAGTCAATCCCCATGCACCAAAACGGTGAAGGAAAACATCGTGAAGAAACCTGCATACCACAGCGATTTACGAAAATGTATATGGTATGTAGGTCCGCCAACCCGGACTAAGCCAGCGTGGTAGACTATATGGCCTAACCACTCTCAATCGTACTATCGATTGTAGAGGAGGCCCGTGTGACGAATATGGGCTGATACAGTGAAGGTGGAGAAGATAAATTTCTAAACTCACTTTCATGCAGTAAACAGATGGAGGAATATTCAAATAATAAGAAACATAATGGGCTATCATTAGTCTTGCTATTCAATCATTAATATTATCAACCCGCCATACATCAAATACTTCCATCTACATTACTATATTTAACATATAATTTAATCAAACGTCATGACTAATGACGCGTTATTACGTCATCATCCACCTGTGTATGGTGAAGTGCACTCGTACACAAGGGTTTATGCAAAATTAGTTTTCCAATAGAGAATTCCCCTCTCTAAGTCGTATTAGCTTATCTTTCCACTTGGCACGCTATAAATTGGTCAAAATCTCGTTGGCTCCTCGACTTTGCCACGTATACGTAAGCTGTAGGGTGACAATGTAATGTACTAGGATTTAATCCTGACATAAAAATCAAAATAAATAACTTAGTTTTTGATCCAATCTCGTTAAATATTTGGTTAAACTTTTCTGTATCTGTATCAGCCCATATACGTCCCACTGCAGGGCACGGGCCTACTCTACAATCGAGAATACGATTGAGAGTGGTTAGGCCATATAGTCCACCACGCTGGCCTAGTGCGGGTTGGCGGACTTACATACCATAGAAATTCTTATAAATCGCTATGGTATGCAGGTTTCCTCACGATGTTTTCCTTCACCGTTTTAGTGCATGGTGATTGACTACCAATACACACATGACTCCGAAAAGTCAGAGGTGTGCCCTGGGATTCGAACCCGCGACCACCCTGAACATGTGGGCAGCCGCGTCTAGTCTAGTCCATTTACCAACAGGCCACCACGCACTCAAACGGTTAAACTTTTGCATTAAAATAATTAGTAAAATCCCGTCATGGTTTCTCGATATTACTTACCTCTAATCTATTACTTTAAAAAAATAACATGTTAAACATAAGTCATCAACTTGTCGAATATTATAATATTTCCTTTGAATTATGGCAATACAAAGAACCAAGAACCAATAACAACATTTAAATTGAAACTAAACAAATGTTATCGCGTAAATACAACTTGTATTGATCCTTTTAAAATTAATATACTCGTCCATGAATATATTTGATTATCCCGTAATGTAAGTTGTTAAATCAACCAAAATAGTATATGTCGCGTATAGTATAATACGCAATATTTATTTATATTTTCCACCCAAATTTGTCTGCTTATAAACTTAGACACCCTTGTCCTACGTACGAATTAATCCATGGTTACCCTAAACCAAAGCTAGTGACTCGAAGTGGTATCGCCGTTCGCCTTGTTCAACGAGTAGAAAGATACCATCGGTACAGTCGAACTAACAATATGTTTCATTACCAACCGCTTTGGATTAGCAACACTTATTTACCTATTGTACATAAATTAACTTTGAAGTTGAAAGAAGGGTTGAGTATAATATTTGGTGATACATGATAGGGGTATTGTATGAATCAATGTTTATCTCTCTCTCTCTCTGTTTCTCAGTCTTGAGCCACAGGAAGTCCACTGCTGAATATAATATGCCTCCTCAAAGAAAATTTAAATTAAAATAATTTATTGAAGTCATAAAATGTAAACATCATTTAGTTCATCAATCAGTTTTTCAAACCAGTTTACAATACAGTATCTACAAGCTACAAGGATCTCCACATTGACCTGTTGGAAGTGGCTTGCATCCAGCGACTTCATACAACTTTAACTAAGTCGTCTGTCCACTTTTTAGGAGGGCGTCGATCTTTAGCATGAACAAAAATATTTATGAGTGAATAGATAGATATATTCAAAATTTAAACATAACTATCCCAAATGACAGTGGATAGAAGGATAAAATTACTACGTCGAGCCAACCAACATCAAATATTCAAATAGAAAACAATATTTAAGTGAGAAGTATCCTAATAAAGAAAAACAATGTTGTAAAAAAAAGTTTAATCCGTCTCAGAAATAATTAACAAAATATCTATTCAGCTTAGATATTTAAGATTAACTAACATTGTTTATATTTAGTCTTTTTTAAACCAATGTAATTAGAAACAAATTTAAAAATATTTCTTAAGACGAAACTCAAAGAAAACATTATAAAACTACACACTACTAAAGCCGATCACAATAAATCCACCATTGATAAGTCACACTTACACAAAAATGAATACCCACACACACTCATTATCAAAAATCACAAACTAAACAAGCAGATAAGGCGACGCCCCATCCCATACAAAGTAATCTTTGTGAGGCCCCCGAAGCCCCCTGAAGCCCCCCACTTGGGAACAAAGTTGGAATAACTTTGGAAGACCAAGGGCTGTTTAGAAAGGACCCCAAGTTGCGCCCCGCCGCTGAAATATTAATGTAGTTTCGTAGAATCGTATATGAGAGGTGTACAGACCTCCATATTTGCTAACTGTTGCCGAAACTATGGACAATTATTGCCCGATCTGGTGTCGTGTCTTTGTTTTACGTGTATTGGCATTCTTAGAACATTTTGGTTACTAATGATACATTAATCAATATATAAAGCGTCTGGAAAATTTGAGTCTAATTTCTAAGTATCATGGGATATCTAAGATATTTATTTATTTAGGATTTAATCTTAAAAACTTCCCAAACATCCCAGAAATTATTACTAATAATTTTAAATACTTGAAATGTTTTTTTTTTGGATTTCAAAGGTATGGAAAGTCTGAAACCTGAAACAGAACAATGCGAGGTGGCTAGAACCAAAAACTATCGCAGGTGAGCCGTAGGTACAGTCAGCAACATAAGTCGCTACACACTTCACATTTTTTGATAACCCTTTTATGAATTAAAATTTCTAATTACTAGTCTGTAGTCGGAAAGTATAATCAAGTAATGTCTTCTTTGTCGATAAGTGCTATATGATGTTGGGAATTATTATTATTTTGAATGATAAGACCATTCGAAATTTCATAAATGTGTAGCGACTTATGTTGCTGACTGTACATATTGCATAGTACTGGTGATTTTTAACACTACACACTACTATACTAATTATAATTTTCGGGGACGACCTATTTTCAGCAGGTTTTCATATAGTTCAAATAACATTAATAATGGTAATGTATCAGATTAAATAGAAAATATCAGTGTATGAATGCACAAATATCACAAACAGCCAATAGCCATTGGTCATATAATTTTTGTCTCATTGTTATGTTAATTATAATACACTAAAAACCACTTCATAACTTTGTTCAAGCATTCAAAAAGTGTTACTGAAAACAGCTATCATTAAACAGCTTAAACACAACTTGACGCTAATAATAAGGGCCATTGAAAAATGGAAGGCTAAGAGAAAAATTCAACTACGATTTTTACAAATTTGCGGTTATAATTAACAATACCTATACAATTATTACAATAAGAGATTAACTCCTAAATAATTTTAAATAAAATCAAATAATGCAATTAGTTTAAACTAAATAATTGAATACCTACAACTCAAAATCACACAATACATAGTCACTAAAATACCTTCACAATTAACTTAAAACTCATCAGTAAAACTATAGAGAAAGATCCATTCAGACGTAGACAAGAGAATCGAAACCGCGATACCGAATGGACGCACAGCATTGCGTGTGCAAAATTCACTCACACACACACACTCACAAACACACACATACACAAACGTCGGGCAAATTTTCAACATGGCACACCAAGTTAGGGTTGGACTACACTCGTGTCCTTCCTTTTGATTGCAATTAATTCGGAAGCCTGGGCGGCGGCGGGGGTGAGGCGCGCGGCGGCGGGCGGCGGCGGAGGGGGCAGTGGAAAGGGTTGGCTCGGCCAATACGCAGGGCCGAACTGACAATGAATTATCGGAGTTAGAAAGTTCACAGTTCGGTTTGTGCGGTCGTTAGTACTTCGATTGAGATACATTTGAAAGTTTCAGGATCTGTTTTGCGTGGATTAAATTGAATGTTACACATATATTTTCGGATAATTAAGCCACAATAAGCATTTTTTATCATAAAAGATAAAATAATTGTTTGATATTACGATAAGTTTGTCTATTTATTTGCCACGGTAGACATTTTGTGATATGAGTGTTATAATATAAAATTAAATATTTTTTTATAATTATTAACCAAAACAATCATCTTCTGCTGATAAATATATTTTCTATCTATAATAACATTATATTTTACATCAATAACATTGACATTGAGAAGCTGCTCTCATGCTTTTGAAGGTACAGCAATAAGTAACACATTCACTTGACATGTTTCTTATCAAAGCAAAATAAAATTCATTTCAAATTAATAAGTATTTATTTCGTAATAACGCTAGAAAAGTACTCGTCACCTATCTTAGGCTAGCGGAATTATTGGCATTTAAAAGATATACATTTTTGTCACCACCAATTGAAGCTGCGCTTTATAATCAATATCTTGATTCTAAACTGACCTTCTTTCTTTACGGAATAAAATCGTGAGTCTTTAAAGAATGCATTAAAAAAAATAGTTAATATATATCCAAGTACGTCCCTAGTTCACAAACGGTCTAGCCCGCCGTTACTCGGTGAAAAATACCCAGACATTTTTATCCTGCACTTATAACCTGTTAGGAAGATGCTGTTTTCCTTTTGCAATTAGCGGCTTTGGAGATATAGCTAAGTGGAGAGAAACTGCTACAACTAAACGTATATTTTCACTTGTAAATGGAAATATTTATTAATTGCCAGCGGGAAAACTTTAATTCAACGATCTGTTAAGCGATTTCATAGCGCGTGGGTTAAATGGTTCTTATTTTGGTGATAAAGCTATTCGCGATGAGAAGGGGATTTTCTTTTATTTTTTAAGTTCTAGACCCTATATAACTGAGATAGATACGGTATTTTATGTTGATATTTAGTGTTAAATACTTACTACTTCAAAAAGGAAGATTACCATATTGATGTGTATGCATGTAATATTGTAAGAATTGCACAGTTTTTGGATATGTTAGTCTATATCATGGCCTGAACACGTGTTACAAATTGCATAAGTGTATGTATGTTTGTATTTTTTACTGCATAATTAAACATTACGATTTATCCAAGTAGAAGTCTACTTTTGCTTGAATATTAATTTTATTTACGTCTGTGCTCTTACGATCATATTGTCAGTGGGTTCAAAGACTATTTGATAATACTAATACACATAATAACAATAACAGAGGATTCAGACGCCTTAAATTAAAAAAAAAAACTCTTCATTTAATATACCATGCATTCTTGACCCTCAAATAAGACTTATTTATGGAAATTCCTTGATTGAAAACCAAACCATGGAACTCGATATTTTATACTCAATATTTGTAACCAAAATGTATTTGTTCATTCAGCTTATAAGATAAACATGTAATCCGTTATTGTACAAATAATATGGTCAGCCATTTTTCTATTTTAATTTAATTTGTTATATTTAATCACTATGTAACTTGGTGTACAATAAAGACTATTACTAAATAAATAATTTATTCATACTGCAAAATTCAATTCTAAAATTAGAATTTGATGATAAAAGGTAAAAAAAATAAAAGTAAAAAAAACGACGAAAAATTCAATTCCGAATTTAAAAATGTTCCCATTTCGTTCGCGAAAATATCTGATTGGTCCGTACACGAATAGCAGATACAAACACAAGAAGCATCCGCATTATGAGTAGGGACGCAAGTTTGGTGATATGTATATACATATATATGTTAGGAGACATGTCCCCGCGTCGCTTGCCAACGAATTAAAGCTGTTCATGCAATTAGCAAGTTTCTTAGCCATTTATACAGATGCATGTGGAGAATTAGTACCTAGTGCCGCTCCTACAACACTTTATGTGAATTCTTAATGCGGTGAATTGAGATGTCTAGTTAAGATTATTAAGCCTTAATAACAATGACCACCAGACTCTACAGTAATAAATATTAAAAAACTTAAAACTATTCCAATAAATTAAGTGTTTTTTTTTTTATTGAAAAGTCTTTTCTAAGTTCAATTGAATTAAAATATTTGTATTTTAATAGTTTTAAAGTTCATCTTTGGATCTAACTTCATAATTTATATGGATTACCTTTTGATTATGTTTTATAAGAAGAGGCCCAAACCTTATTTACGGCTGAAGGGAATTAGGACTTATTTAGCCACGCTGTCCTTTATACCTACAATTCACACATGATTACAATGCGAATAATATACTAGGTACTCAAGACTGCTACCGAAAAAGGAAGCCGGGTGTTAGTTTTAGTGTTTATTAAATATCATCATTTTTGGGCGGTCAATCCATAGTTTTTGTTAAAATAATAATTTAAACTGTTTTATACCTTAGAGTATTTATAAATAAAAGGGTATACACATTATTTTAGAAAAAAAAATGTATTTACAACTCAAATATACACATAGGAAAAATATTACAAAAAAATATTGGCGCTTTTCTTGCAATTTTTTCTGTTGCATTGTGTCTGAAGTCGCTTAAACTATCACCCGGCTTCGTTTTCGGTAGCAGTCTTGATATACCCTGTATGTGATACAAGCTCTCATATCAATAAATTAGAACTACAAAACGTATCTCTTAATTGATAAAAACTTGATTCTTTTACTTCCAAAAGACCCCAATTTTACATTTAGTTGTATCCCTTCAATTACCTGACCTGTTACGTCAACTAATAACCCTATAAATGCAGCATCAATAAAAAACGAGTTACTTTCATCTCAACATGACATTTGACCTATCACACTATCCTTTACACTATGACATCCCCTTACAATATTTGACCTGATGGCATGATCTGATTGACCAATGACCACAGCATCACTAAACCTGTTTAGATTCATCTCCGGTGATGTTCTTGATAAATATTTAACCTGAGGGACAATTATACCCACGTGTATTTTTTAGGGTTGATGTCAATGTGTTTGTTATGTAAATTATTAATCAATTTGAAAACTTTTTACTGTAGTTTTTTGCTACAAATCCTGCTGAAAAAATTCTACTTTAACAATTTCACAAATTATGTAAATGATTTCCCGTCCTTTAACCTTTGTCAAATACCACTAATTAAAATATTATTTGATGCAGATTTCTAAGTCAACTTAAAAATCATCTCATTAAGACTACTGTATTATACAATTAAAAATACTAATGCAATAGATAGAGTTTTTCCATCACTAAGCTAATCCTTATAAAAAAACAACTATTTCAAAATAAATCTCTTGCATATATAATGAAGATGTATCGATTAAATACCTCATACCCACGTATTAATTAAAAGTGCGTCGCCCAAATAATTAACACGATACTCCCCCTATGACCAGAAGAGACAAACGAGATAAAATACAAATACTATTCATAAGTGAATCGCAATAGTGATGTGACCGTACCGTTCCGATTCCAAAACTAAAAACCGCAGCTTGATTTGTGAAACACAATTGACTGCACTGCAGGGCACGGGCCTCCTCTACAATCGACAGTACGATTGAGAGTGGTTAACTTTAATAATTGACTCCTTAACAAAAATTGTTCATAAATAACACGGGTGTATAATAAAACAAGATGTTTTGTAAAAATAATTGTCAGAATACCTGGGATATTATAAGGTATACTGCCAGTCTTTATGAGGAATAAAGTGCGATAAAGACGATATATTATTACATTGAGCGAGTGAGAGAAGTGCGCGGTGGCCTGTTACTACAGACTAAACGTGCCTGCCAACATTCACGGTGGTCGTAGGTTTGAATCCCAGGGCACACCACTGACTTTTCGGAGTCATATGTGTATTGATAGTCAATCACCACACACTTTAACGGTGAAGGAAAACATCGTGATATCTGCATGCCATAGCAATATATAAGAATTTCTATGGTATGTTAGTCCACCAACCCGTATTAGGACAGCGTGGTGGATATGTGACCTAACCACTCTCATTTGTGCTCTCGATTGTAGAGGAGGCTCCTGTTCTGCAGTGGCACGTATATGTCCTGCTAAAGAGAAGACTTAGAATTTCATAATTCAAAAATAGAATCCGAAATCCAATTCCAATTTCAAAATTCCAATAAAACATCACTAGCTCATAACACAACTGGAAACAGAAGTTTGATTATCTATATTTCGAGATAGCAACAAAGGGGACATATCTCACAGTCGGGAGCGGGGATAGGCCCCCGGCGGTATGGTTGTTAGCAAAAACAAACTTGCCGACATTCGTTACAATTATTGCTCTAAGTTCCATTTAACTGTGCGTAGTTTTGGCTCGGACGTGATTTCTGCGGTTCGGAGTTTCGCTCTAGACTGCTATGCGGTCAATTTTGTGTTTATAATTTTGTATTTTAGTTTTACTTGGACTGGGTGTATTATCGTATGACTCTGAGACATGGAACTGATATGCATAAACGTCAACCGTACTAGATGAGTTAAATACTTATATTATGTACGATTGTGAAAACAGTGGTGTAATACTGGTTGGCGGCCAGATATTGTAGTATTAAATAATAAATAACATAAATATCACCCAACATACATAATCCTGATCCCACACTAAGATCGAGTCTTATGTCGTGGGTATCAGGAACCAAGAGACTTTTCGGTCTCACAAACAGCCAGACCCGAATTCCCGTAGATCACATTAAAATTTGTCTCGGTGCAGGACTCGAACCCACGGTCTCGCGTTTCACAGCCGGCGTGTAACCAACTGCGCTACGAAGGCTGTCAATATATCATATCAAGTCATCAATATAATCGTATATAGGCATAAAAACTACTCCACAACTACTCTTATAAAAAGATAAATCATAAATCTGACAAATAACAATCAGCCTACATAAAAAAAAAACAAAATAGATTCCAACTAAAAATCTAAAAACATGTACAAAGAGGGATGAATTATGCTGTTTATTCCACTATTTCGCCATTAAACACGGAAATACAAGAAGCATTTCGGAAGCCCGCTCGGTGTCACTCGCATACATTACAGTGCTGCAGCTGAAGATAAAGCTTTAGTCTCAGGCTTTCACTATTTTGGCTTGGTCAATTGGTAAATAAGTATTTTCTTAATGTTGGTATGGAATATCTGGTTTTTATGTCCAGTAATGTTATTTTGTATTGTGTCAGCCCATATACGTCCCACTGCAGAGCACGGGCCTACTCTACAATCGAAAGTACGATTGAGAGTGGTTAGGCCATATAGTCCACCACGCTGGCCTAGTGCGGGTTGGCGGACTTACATACCATAGAAATTCTTATAAATCACTATGGTATGCAGGTTTCCTCAGGATGTTTTCCTTCACCGTTTAATGCGTGGTGATTGACTGTCAATACACACATGACTCCGAAAAGTCAGAGGTGTGCCCTGGGATTTAAACCCGCTACCACCGTGAACATATTGGCAGCCGCGTCCAGTCCGTTTACCAACAGGCCACGACGCACTTAATGTAATGTTATACTGGGCATAAAAACCAAATATTTAATGATTCGAAACTACTTTCAGTGTCCATTTTTCTACATAAGCTCAAACTCACGCCTTTTTTCCAAAAAGGGTAGGCAGAGATACCAGGACACCCATATTTCTTCTTTTATTCGAGCTTATCGCGATGTCAGACACAAATTTTTAACTTCGGGCTGATAACTAGTAAAAATATCCAATATCACTTTGCCCGTCCCAGGATTCGAACTCTAGACCTCAGCTTTGTAACCGTACTGTCGTACGACTACGCCATCGAGCATCTAATTTTGTTATTGACTAGAATTTCTCATATAAATACGCTCGATACAATTTTATTCTTCTTCTTCTTCAGCCTATTTATCTATGAAATGTTGAGTGTAGACCTCTTGTAATGTATATTATGACTTTTTTATGTTTTTTTTTAATTGGGCGTGGATGGCCAAATCCGAAACTATGAGAAATATGGATTGAAAATATAGTTACCTTATTAAGTTACATGGGTTTTAAAAACAATATACTAATATAATATATTTTCTGTTCTTAAAAATAAGCATAATAATTAAATTGTTTACTTATTATTCATGAGTAAAATTCCACCAGAATCAGACAAAGTTTGCGACTCGCTTTCACGAAAACCAGCATAATAAGAAAACACCAACTATGAAGTTCAACATCTTAGTATTATTGTTCCACTTATACGCATAAAATAGTTCCTGCTACTCTTCAGTCAATATTATACAAAACTTTAAAATCAACAAAGACAAATTAGAAGTAGTACGGTCGAATGCTCACTCTCTCGTTCTAGTTAAGACTTCCATTAACCCGAATTTTGATAACTTATTGATAATAAGATATGAATAATAGATAATAAGATAATAATAATAAAACAACTAATATTTCGACCAATTATGACCACGAAAAATTAAAAGGACCAATTAATTTACTCAATAGTGACAAATTCGAGTTTCAAAATCATTAATTCTACTGAAATATAAAACACTATCTCCAACAATTAAAAAATAAGACAAGGAAACACAAATATACTGCCTTGAGTTCACATTAGAATAAATTCATAGAGTTCTATATTTAAAAAGATATACCTAATCCGATATAACACGGCTCACTGAACATCCACACTCGAGCGAGCATATGACACGCATTGTCCACTCCAGACTACTGTACATATTGAGTACATACCCTAGGACCCTAACCACAATAGTGGGGCGAAGCATGAATACGCTCTAACCCTTCAGGTCCATGCGGCAATTATTCAAAGAGAATAGTTTAACAGAAAGGATTGTAAGGACCAATTCTTACACCAACACAAAAGAGCACAACTCATTTTTAGCATCAATTCATTTTGAACTTTATTGCGAGTTTTTATGATATGTTTTTGAATGATGGGTGATTTGGCAGAAATTTCGTTTAAATTAGGGGTAAAATTTCAGTATATTTAGAATATTTATACATTCATCCGCGATGGGTGTGCTAACGTAGATGAGACCGTACATAATACGTACAGTGATTTAGTGAGGTGCTGTCGGTGATTTTAATGTAATTAGTCTGGCCGAATGCCGGCGTTTCCTTTGCTTTTGTCGGGCGAATATATCATAACAATGGCGAACATCTAAGCTTACGGCGTTGGTGTTCAAATATTTTTACCATTGAGACAAAAATATCCACATGTTTATTTTTTGTCAATATTATTACTCGCTGAACTTATAATGAATAGATTATATTCAGGAGACATTCGTTATTAGTTTAAAAAATACAAATTATTATGACGTTTTCAAAAGAATTGATGATAGAATTCATCTAAAATTTTCTTTATATCATATTCACTTTGTTTGATTAGTCTGCTTAAATAATAATATTTATCTTAACAAAATTTTAGAAGGATGTTATTTAAAATAATATTCCTCCTCCCCAAAAAAACTACCTGTTTTAAGTTTTATCAAGCGAATTTCTACGAAAATAAAGATATACCTTTAAAAATATTTGTAAAACACCAATCTTGCAAAAAACGCTAAAGATATTTTCGGATCTTAAAAAAACAGTCCACAAATACTAGAAAGTAAAATATATTATTTCCAAATGTCATTACTAAGTCCCCAGTCGACAGGTTCGATAGCATTTACGCATGGCCTACTACACGTGTCTATAATAACGAAAAATCTTGAGTTCTTCAAGATAAAATGAAACTAGATCAACTAAAATCATTTGGTCTGAAACTACGGGATTTCTGTATCACTAATTTAAAGAATATATAAAAATAGATGTATTATTTCGTACAGGTAATTTAAGCATGACGGGTAACTAAATTATATTTCCAACAAACTAATTATTATAATACATAAACGTCACGCCCATATCCCATGGGTAAGCAGAGACTATAGATCATCACTTTGCTCGATTCGCTTATTCCACTTTCATTATCTTCTGAGTGCATTCTCGTCGATTCTAAGTACTTATGACCTGTCTCTTGTTGAAGGTATCACCGATTTGAATGCTGTAGGTTCGTTAAGGTTGACTCCTACTGACTCTTCCATCCACACTGGCTAGATGTGTCCGTGACTCGCATAATTATAATATATACGTATTTAACATGCGTCAAAACTTCACAACTTTTTCGTTTTATAAGACATTTAAATCATTATACTTATTAATCCTTTTATACCAGATATATAAAGATGTACTAATTTTTTTTCCGCATTTAATCGTACCGCAACTTATTGTACAATAAAACATAAAAAAATATGGCCAAAACCATTTCTATATGTACTCTCTCTTTGCTGTGCCACAATAAAAATAACATAAGACCAGAATTAGGAATCTAACAATTCAGCAACTAATATTGTATTCTCTTTACACTTGTAAATACACATAAACAAAATAACATTTCCACTTGCCCATTACAAAATCCTGTCTCATGTTAAATGAAATTGTGGAAATGGCAATGACCATGCGAAATAGTGCGCATCAAAATTCCCGGCGTCCCGTACTGCCGGTGGAACAGCTATACGGTTTAATTCGTTTCGCCTGCACCCCACTCTCCCCTTATGAGACGCATTTAAACGCGCCATTTTGTTATTGGTCAATGAGTGGAATTCTTATTAGAACGTATGTAAATTGGTTAGACAATAGCAATGTTTAAAATAATTTTGAAAAATGTTGTTTTATTTATTATAAGTTGTTAGCTATTACATAAAAATATCTTAGAAAAGTTATAATGGAACAATTTGAAAAATATTTTAATGACATTAGAAAATGGAACGGCAAATTACTGGGTAATACCTACTTAGATTCGCAATACGAAAAATTTCGTTTTTTGTTTTAATGAATATATGTATACAAAATGTATACAAGAGTAGACTCAAAATCCAAAATTATGTTAGCTATGTAATATTGCATTAAATATTGAAAATATTTATTTCTTTTGGTGTGAAGCACAAGAATAATGTGAGAAGAAAACCATTAGTACAAATAGTTCTATGTAAGTATTCAACGAATACATAAGACAGACTCGGACCGAATTCCAAAGCTTATGGGGTTGCCAACTGTTCAGAAATATCTAGAATATTTCGCCTTATAATTACTTACAAGTTACAGTTAGGTTTAAAAAAATAGTGGAATTATTATAAAACACAAAACAATCTAAATAAATATACAGGTTTCTTTAATTAAAAATCCGCAAAAGTATAATGCCTTATCTTTAGTAATTAAAGTTGATGACGATATCTCCGAAAATACGAATCAGGGTTACTCAGCATGATTTAAAGTTCTTGCAACAATATGTTTACATCTAAATTATCTTTCAATTTATTTTGCTTTCTAAAATAGTTTAATCAGAAACATAATATATTAAGGATTCATTTAATGGTAGCAAAAATAATATTGGAATAAAATAATACATATTTCACGTAAAAGTTGGCCATAAGAACATAGTCAAACGAAAATCCAATTTTATGCTTTCTGTTAAATGATTTTCTAAAATAACTAAGTATTATTATCTCAAGAGAGCTATATTTTTCTATGAAGTTTCTAATAATACGTCTTCTATACAACTACGAAGTTACAACGCAGAATTTTTTGAATATTCCCAATAATTTTTTGCAAAAACCCGGCAACACCACTGGCGCATGACCCGCTACAAAAACAATTACTTCCACATACCGTGTGACGTCGCGTAGGAAAATTATGACTCCGAGAATGACCATGCGGAATGTCAACCGCCAAAATTCTCGACTGGGGGGTCCGCCCCCCGGCCCTGCGACCGGCCCCGCGCTCCCGCCACCCAGAAAGGCATGTGGACGAATTAGGAATGCAATCACAGCCAGGCATCCGCATCTTTCTATTGTTCTAGATTTTCTGTTGTGAGTCTAGATGGAATTTTGGTATTTATGGTACGAGTTGAATGTTGGCTTGCCTTAATGTTATGTGTTTTACAGCTGCCTGGTGAATTATTTAGGTTGGTTTTGTCTTATTAGGTAATCTTTGGATTTTTTCTACGATTTTGTATACGTTTCTAGCGCAACAATTATTGAATGAGGGACTTCTCTTTATAGTATTTTAGAATACATATAAATAGTTTCGCAAAGTTATAGCTAGCTCATTCAACCATTCGATCATGTATAACAGTTAGTAACGGAAAAATTCTGAAGGGTTGCAATGTTTGAAGAATATTTTGTGTAAGTATATATGCCTACTGCATTTTTCAAGCATTTAATATTGTTTATGATTCTCATAATTTTTTTTATTCAGATAATAAAGCTATAACTTGTATAAACCATATTGCAAATCAGATTTAAAACTTCGGACACTTTTGGAACTATCACTTCTAATTAAAATCAACATCAAAAACAATTTTAAAACTATACATAACCCTACACCAAAAACAGCCAAAACAAACACATAGAAGTACATAAGATTCACACGTTAACCCTCACAATGCGTAGTTACGTATTAATCATGATACAGGGCCGGAATGCGTGCTCGTTAATCATTGAGCGGACGGCGCGGCCGCAATCTGAACGCGTTTGTTGCCCCCCTTACCCCCTACCCCTACCCTTAGGGGGGCGGCGAGCGAGGCGGGGAGGCTTTTTGTTAATTAATCTGCACTTTATGTATTGCTCGTGAAGCTGTGAGCGGTCAGTCTGATAATTTTGTGTGACAATATTATTCCTATAGATTTTGGTATGAAGGACAAAAGCGGTAAGTATAATTAAATTGCCCTGTAGGAAGATCCAAAAAATATTCTAAAATACTACGCCTTGTAGCAAAGGCGTAGCGCGTAGAGCCCGCCGTAGCGCTTTATCCGTCGAAACGAACAATAAATGAAATTCGATTACTAACAACCATTTCATTTTTAACTCACTTTTTACCATAATGATAAAGAACTTTAAATGAATTTACACTGTGTACTTTAACTTTCTAAAAATTCAAAATACGTAGTTACTTTGAAGTACCCCAGTATCTCTATAGATAATAATAAATTATATTGTATTCCCGCCCCCCATCATATTTTGGAACGGAAATAAGCTCAGCGAATTGTGGGTGGCACTAGCAGCACCTCTGAATACCCTTTTGAATATACAGGCTTATGTATGTTATTTTGAATTATACAATCATAACAAAAAAAATTACGAATAATTTCATGAAGGGATAAAATATGACAGTTGATGTGAAAGAGGTATTGACCGTGACAATTTGAGCTCTATAGTCTCTGCCTACCTCAACGGGATTGGTCGTGTTTATGTATGTCTCAGGATAGCGAGAGCAGTAGTAAGCATTGCTTTGTTATTTGTGGTGTTGTTTTGTTTTGCTACTGCCATAAGAGGTCGTATCGTCTCGCTATTCATTGCTATAACATAAAAATGTATGTATGAATAGTAATATGTTATGCATTTATTTTTGAGAGATGGCCCGAAAAGCCAAACCATGGTAGGCGTAAAAGCCGATGGAAAAACCAATTGATAACCTACTTATGAATTGATCCAAATCCAACAAGACTGGTACGTCTACAACAGCCTTTGCCCAATTTATTAAATATAATTGAATTACAATAATTAAAGTATTTTATTACATTAAAATTCTTTTTGTTTTTATGAACTTGATATAGAAATAAAAAACATATTTGCGACCGAAGAGAAATCATTTTCTAATTCCATCTTTGTAATGAGAGACTGATTTATGAGAATTTAATTTCGGCACTATTTATTTAAGCACATTTCAAATGAAAATAAAAAAATAATCAAAACATTTGCTTACTATGCCGATACTACTCGCAATTTAAAAAATCAACATGATTAAAACACAGGTTTGTTTGCGATGCATCAAGAGTCTTTGATGTGCCTCTAAATGTATAATTGAACAGGATATGTAAATGTTGGGCGGTCCATCAGTCAAGTTTTCTCGCTGTGAATGGATACGCATGACGCCTCCATAATACGCACACATTAATCATGCGCAATCACAAGACACTATTTGTTATAGTAGGCTTTACACGCGGCGAGACTTGGGTAAACGACCAAAAATTTCATCTGAATTTCAATATAAACATACTTCTTATCAGAAAAATCGAAATACCTTGCACGTTTTGTAAGGATTATCAGAAATATGTATGTGTATATTTAAGATTTATGTCAAATGTCGTTTAATA
The DNA here is from genome assembly GCA_023078785.2 of Hyles euphorbiae. Lineage (NCBI taxonomy): Eukaryota > Metazoa > Arthropoda > Insecta > Lepidoptera > Sphingidae > Hyles > Hyles euphorbiae. Next base: position 12,290,076 of record CM041046.1, read on the forward strand.
AGGTAAGGTCGTTTATTAGGTTTTCAAATCCTTATGTTGATGGTTTAAATTCAAATTAAATTTATACTCGTACAAAAAAAAGTACTCGTACACAAATTAAATTTATATTCTTCGAATAATACATATTTGAGATGGTATTATATTTTTTCAAATTGTTAACCAACATTGATCAGATATTTTATGAGGGTAGAAAACATACAATGTTAATAAAATTAAATGATCCTTATTCCTCGTTCTGCCAATCCATGTGTTTTGGATATTTCACGATAAAAGTATTTTTAATCCCTTCACAATGTTTTTAATTAAGGCGGCCATATTTTTAACTACCAAGAAGTCCGAACAAGCCGCCATTCTGATGACCATTATCCCTCTCTGTCGCTCATATACCTGTCCCACTTTACACCCACGTCCACCCCATGTCATCAAGAATGGGGTAGCATTCATTATGCCCCACGCATCTTGCATCTTGTATTATCAGCATTTAAAATAGACATTAAATAAATTGTTTTTGGCTGAAATTATATTCTTGAGGTAAATTACATACATTTAAATCTCTATTTTAATATCCGTACAAAAAGTACAGTCTTCTTCTCTGACGGCCTTTTTCAAAGACGGTTTTGAAACATAATGATGTTATAGAAAGTCTTGTATTTGTAGTGTACCTAATATATTATAATAACTATTTTATGTGCAATGTATACCAGGTATATCAAGAGTGCTACCGAAAACGATGCCGGGTGGTAGTTTAAGTGACCACAAACACAACTAAAAATTTCGCAAAGAAACGCGTCAATTTTTTTCTATTATTTTTTAAATATCGTCGAGTTTGAGTGGTAAATCCATAGCTTTTACTAAAATAATAATTTAAAGCCTTGCGTACTATAGCGTGTTTAAAAATAAAAGGGTTTACACTATTATTTAAGAAAAAACTATGTATTTACCAACCTTATACGACGATAGAAAAAAAATAACAAAAAAACTTCGGCGCAATTTTTTGCACAAAATTGAGTTGCATTGAGTCTGAAGTCACTAAAACTACCTACACATTTTTTTCCAAAAATAATAGTGTATACCCTTTTATTTATAAAGACTTTAAGGTATAAAAGAGTTTAAATTATTACTTTAGCAAAAACTATGGATTTACCACCCAAAAATGATGATATTTAAAAAATGATAAAAAAAAATTGTCGCGTTTCTTTGCGAAATTTTTAGTTGCATTGTGTTTGTAGTCGCTTAAACTACCACCCAGCTTCGTTTTCGGTAGCAGTCTTGATATACCCTGTATATTACGTACACTACATCACCCCCCTCCAAAAACCGTCCTACGGGCGATAATAATCAGGGAACCTAACCTTGCGCCCCGATCGAATTCTTTTGCAATCGTCTTCAGTCAGGATGTCCTGGGGTAGTATGGGGTAAAGCAGTGTGTGTATTGGTGTCTGGGTCTCGCAATATGTATGTTGGTCGCTCAAAGTGAATTCAAAAGTCGATTGCCAGGGCCAAAACATTCGATAACTAATATGGGTTTATTAACTGTCTATGCATAGAGCCGTGAATTATATAAGTAAGGTATAAGATTCGATTGTACTGTATTAGCCCATGTACGTCCCACTGCACAAGCCTTCTCGAGCCTTCTATAATCGAGTGCAATTGAGGGGGGGTTTTAGTTTCGATAACTAAAAGAAAATAATAAGACGTTTATTTTTATCGTTATATATGTAGATCATTTTAACAATATGATATTCATATTGTGATTGTGATTACATTTCCTACTTTAGGTACGTACAGTCATTTTGGGACTAAATTCAACATATTCGGTATGTGATGTCATTGTTCTCATGATCTGGTCATTTTAACAACATGAATATCATATCAAAATGACTTTACGTACCTAAAGTAGGAAATGTAATCATTATCGCTCTAATGGAATCGAATACACTTACACATGTTTCCAAATAAATTTCTTATCTATATCTCTACGAAAGCCACAAACCTATTCATGTCATATGATTACATAATTTTAGTAAATGGAAATATATAAAAACCTTCAAATACATAAACCAAAAAAATGTTCAAAGATAAAATTCAAGCGGAGCATATAATTTGAGAGTGGGCCATGGTTCCCTTACACACGAGAGCGCAGAAATAATGAGATGCCAACTACTTATTCGCTACAAAGAAAATTTATCGGTACAGGGCGCACAGCAAATAATATGGACTGAAGATGGCTTTTGTAGCGCCGACATGTAAATAATCTGTTCGGAGTTTTACTGTGGTCCTTCTACGACCGGATGTTTCTTTTTTGCGGTTCAGTTAGCAAATTGAGACGAAATTGATATTTTAATGGCAAGGGATGGGAAAATTATTTGATTTTGAGTGATTTATGTGGTAGATTTTATTGGCAGTTATAAAAAAATCTGAATAATTACCCACAAATGGTGGTTGAAATAAATATGTCCAAAAGTGATAAAAATAGTCAGGTAATGAATGTGTATGAAATGAAATCGTTAGTCTCTAAAATAAATTGGTTAGATTTCTTGATATATCTTGTAGTCTTATAAGAAAAAAAGAATCTTATAAGAGTCAATTTCAATAACAATTAACAGAAGTAAATTTTTGCTACTAGTGTTGAAATTATTTGTGCGAGTTATTTTAAATAAATAAAACAAATATACGCATCCAACAATTGTTATATACATGGTCCGGACCCCACATTACGATCAATTAAGTCTTGTGTCGTAGGTATTAAAAACTACGAGACACTTTTCGGTCTTACAAGCACCCTAACCCGATATTTAAACAACAACAGATATTTTATATATTACTATTAATAGCTCCTTTATATTGTCACTTTCACCAAACTCGCTTAAAGATAGTCTGATAGAGACCAGACCCTTACCAAATAATCTTATTCGAATCAGGATATTTTCACAATATGATTTCGAAGACTTGAAACTTAAACTAAAGAGCTCAAGTAAGCTCTTATATGATTTAATATACAATACAGTGGCGCCAATGACTTCTAATGACATAATAATGTAATTTATTTTTATTGCAGTTTATTTTATTCAGTATATTTTCTTTATTATAATACAATGAATGGCAAGACGATACCATTCTCCCGATGGTAAGCGATACAACCGCTAATGGTCAGTAACAAAACCAAATAACACCTTGAATTACAAAGCAATGCTTGGGTACTCCACTGATAATGCGCTCGCCATCCTGAGAAATAAGACTCAATATGTCCAGTAGTTACTCTGGCTACAATATCCTTCAAACCGAAACATAACAGTGCGTTTACACTGCTGTTTGGCGGAAGAAATAGACATCTAGGTGGTACATACCCGGATGGCCTCTCATATATGAGAGACCTGTATCAGCCTATATACGTCCCACTGCAGGGCACGGGCCTCCTTTACAATCGACAGTACGATTGAGAGTGGTTAGGCCATATAGTCCACCACGCTGGCCTAGTGCGGGTTGGCGGACTTACATACCATAGAAATTTTTATAAATCGCTATGGTATGCAGGTTTCCTCACGATGTTTTCCTTCACTTTTAGTGCGTGGTGATTGACTATCAATACACACATGACTCCGAAAAGTCAGAGGTGTGCCCTGGGATTCGAACCCGCGACCACCGTGAACATGTTGGCAGTCGCGTCTAGTCCGTTTACCAACAGGCCACCACGCACTTCAGAGACCTACCACCAGTATTTTACTGAATGTAAAGGTTTATGACAAGCTTAGGTTTGAAATTCTCATCTCAAGCTGGGTGTTAGTTTAATTTGGTGTAAGCTGCTGGGTTTACGACATCAAATGCCGAAGAAGAGAACGTTTAAAACGCTCTAATAAAAAGCTTAGACTCCACAAGAGGCTAAAAGCTAGAAAATTTGTCAAACGTTTAGTATTTTATTTATTACTGAATATGAACATTTGTTTACATTTCAGATCATATTTTTTATCACAAGACTGTAAACTTACTTTGTCTAATATCAGTTTTGATCAAATTTAGTTGATACAAAATCTAACATTGTCTTTAGTTCTTATAAGATTCATAGTTAGTGGAAAATCAAAGTGGAATTTGTACAATGTAGTCAATAAACGAATGCACACGACTCTAAAATAAAACCTTTTATAATTTAATGCTATATCATAGAATATACCAGATTAACCTACCTACAAATAAAACACATCAGAAAAGCTATGATAAAAATATAAAACCATTCCAAAGGTTACGTTATAACTAAAAATAATAGACCTCCTACACCTTTTAAATTATTGATACGATTCTCAAACATTCAATTCCATGGAAATTACAGCCACCGCAATGTCTATTTCTCCAGCCAAACAACAGATATTATATATTTCGGATTGAAGGACATGGTAGCGAGAGTAACTATTAGACATATTGAGACGTAACATCTTATGTCTCAGGATGACTTGTGCAGAGTAAGATTAAGTATTGCTTTGTAATTAGTGTTGTTAAGTTTTGCTACTGTCCAAGAACGGTCGAATCGCTTACCAGCTACCAAATGACATTCTCGTCTCACCATTCAACGTAATAAAAAAACTCTATCCTTAACCCGATAATTAACAACACAAACACGAAATAATTCAGAAACACCGCTGCGGAATGACTGATCGTGCCGAGGCTTCGCTGATTTAGTCATTTCCCTGGGCAGAAACCGGTTTATCGTCGAATTAAAATGGGCGGCGTCTAGAGCGTCGCCCATATCCGCCGTCGGCCGATTCGTTTCCAGCTTGATTGATCAGTTGATTGACTTGGGCGTGTGTTATGCCGGTACGTCACTTATGGTTTCGTTTGCAGGAATTCGTCACGATTCTGGATTTTTTGGTGTTTATTCAATCCACTCAAGTTTAAATCGAACTAGGGTATTTATAATAATTGTAGTAGTAAATAATGTGATCAGGTTTTCGAGTTACAATCCGAGTACGAATCCAATTATAAAATCCAATAATTTAAGGATTCGCATATAAATTTTACAAAATATTTTTCCATTTGTCTACTACAGGTTCAGCTGCCTGAGGGCTTAAATAATTTACAATTATATCCTACACTTAACAGATAAAAGGTTGTAGCAGTATTTCTACGAAAACAATCTAATTACAACTTGAATATAAGAAACGACTAGTTTGTTACTACCTTTCACACAGTCTTACAGATTACTTTCTCACAAAACGGTTTTAAATTAAAAAAATTATAATTTAATAATTCTAAATTAAGGGTTGTTAAACTGTAACAGTCACTGGGCGGATGACTAATACCGCAGTCCGCACCATGACCACGAAAGCTGTAAAGTAAGATGTTTCGAACATCGGGAAGTCAAAAAGTGTAAAAATTAAATCAAATCCGCAATAAAATCTGTAAATAATAGTTTTGTTTCAGTACTTTCTAACATTATTTTTATCCATCTACGCCACTTTAGGGCTCCATAATAATTGTATATCCCCACGAAAAGTTGTTTAAAAACCAACTAAGTTCCAAAGCGCAGAACAATATAAACATTAAAGAATGTACAGATGTTTGCAAATGGAATGTGGAATATCTGACGCCCATTTTAATAAAGTTCAGTGACTCAGGATATTGGGGGGCTGTACTAACTTAAACTGTTTATATTCCAATAGAAATGTTTCTTAACAATATCCTAATGAAATTACTATGCGTTATTTGTTTTTAATAGTCTTGAACAGGAAAGTAGAGTGAAATTCTATCAATATGAGTAATTAAATTAATTAGGGCGCCCTCCAGCTAGGTGTAGTGACTGACTGACTGTGAGAGTCGCTGGCATATGCTGGATACGACAAGCTGAAGGCAGGCTGAAAGGACGCAATTTGAAAACGACCTATGTCCAGCAACAACAACAATTTAGGCTGGACAACAATATAATGATAATAATGATGGTGTTGAAAATAAATTAGAAACTTGTATATGTATAAACACTTCAAGGACTTATAATGTATAGAAAACATGCATGCATATAGAAAGCAATCTAATGAAAAATAATTACCGCTCCAAATGTATCACAATTCTTTATCTCTATTTTTTTATATTGTAGAAATATCTGTACCCAATTTACAGCCTATGGCTGAAATTTGACAGAACAAAGTGCAACAGATGACCTCAACTCAATAATGTCGTTCTAATAAGGAAGGACTGACCCTTTAACATTAAATGCAAGACGGCCAATATATTTCTTGATTCTAATTTTAATAAATCTTAGGTAAGCAAATTCTTTACGTGCGCCTCTCATGCTTCAAAACGAAACTAATATTTATTTAATTACTCAAAAAATACTACTGATGTGATATGATATGACGCAGATACATAGCAACGGAAAGGTACAATAACCGAAAAAGAATATTATCGAATAACATTTTAAAACAGACTATATTCATCAAAGAAGCATCTATTATTAACAACTACAAACCAATCTTGCTGTTAAAACAAAAAACATCCTTTAACAAGCCAATAAAAAAAGCCGACAGCACCGCGCCAATTCATTAGCTCATCAAAAACTGGGGCATCAAGTAGGAATCACTTAGAAACAAGCCTGCAAGCCGTAAAGACCGGAGTCTTTCACTTTCCCTGTCCGCCGAAGTTCGTTGCATTTTTCAACCCGCGCCCGACAACTTTCCCTGCCAAGTTTAAGATAAAGCTTTTCATAGCGTTGTTACCTTTATTTTTCTAGACCAACTTTGTTCCGTGTAAATTTATTTTGAAGTTTGTAATAGTTTTTGCATCGGACTGGTTATGATTTGATATGATGATGTGAATATTAATGAATAATACTGGACCGTAGGATTTACAAAATAACTTACAGTTTCAATTGAAAAGTTATCATAAATTTTATTTCACCTTACAAATATACTTTTACCGTTTTCGGCGACCTATATTACTCCATTACTAAAATAAATTTTAAGTAAAATTAGTATCAAATGAAAATATGAAAGTGAATAAAGTATTTCAAGCAACAGTACCAAGTACCACAAGTACCAAGGTTCTAAATAAAAGTAATGCTCCATCTCTTAGCGCCCTCTGTGCGAAATAGTAACAACGAAATTGTTGTAATCCACTCACCAATAGGTGGCGCTAAAAATTCTTATAAGATTATATTTTTATATTATGATAATAAAGATCTTAAATGTTAAATTGTACAATACGTTATATTAATTATCATTGAAACAATTTATCCACGTAAATTATTAAGGTAATGAGTATAAAATATAAGTTTTAAGCCAAACACATTGACGAGATTCAAAACCTTGGTATTGTAATTAGTTATATTAGAATCTCAGTATCAAAAGGTATATCTAATAAGAAAATAACTGTTAGAACTGACATACACCCATTCCTCCCTCATACCACGAAAAACTAAACAAAAGGTACAGTCATGTACATAATTCGTTTGGAAACGGCACAAATAAGGCGACAGTTGGCGAAATATCTATTTCGGACCGAGCCGGACCCGCGTCATGCTGTCACGGACGCCCCCGAGGCTCGTGGTCGGTGCTGGTGCAAGGTACAAGCGGCGGAGTTAGCGATTTAAAGCAAAAAAACTTCATTTTAGATTTTAAGGTTTTTAAATTGGTTTGCTTCAAGTGTCAAATTTGATAACACTGATTTAAAAAATACTGAACTTTTGAACACAAATTAATATACGAAATATACTATTTTACATTTTACCTGTCTAGTGCCTTGCCCGATATGCGTTATAGCGTTGTCTTAAAGAATTTTGTTATCACATTGTTATTTGCTGCTGTACTTTGCTGTTGAGTTTGTCATGGTGTATCACCATTCAGTGAGTGAGCTTGTGATTACCCATAAGTAATCATGATGACTGATGTTTGATTTGACTGATAGTGGCTGATGTTTTATTTTTCGTTAGGGTCCTAGTAGTATTTCCACCTACCTCTTCTGGGATAAAGGCATTAGTTTATGTATGTTGGGTGGTATTTGCCGGAATATCACTATATCAAAGCGCTACAGAGGTATATTTAAGCACGTTGGCATAATTTTCTTTTCCATATTCATGTAATAAATACTTAAACCGCATTTATTACCATCAATCACATTATAGTATTTCTGCATCAGGGTATATCAAGACTGCTACCGAAAACGAAGCCGGGTGGCAGTCTCAGTGATTTCAAACACAACGCAACTGAAGATTTCATAAAAAATAAGCAATTTTTTTTCTGACGATCTTTTTGGGTAATAAATATATATAGATTAAAAAATATATATAGGGTACATCATTTCTAAAGGTGCTATGATACGCAAGGGTTTAAATTATTGTTTTAGCAAAAACCATAATATTAAAAAAATCACAAAATACGCGATGGTGTCTGTATTCACTAAAACTACCACCAGGCTTCGTTTTCGGTAGCAGTCTTGATACAAATATATATATTATTTTTTTTATATTATCTGTATCTTACACCACGCGCAAGTCAAGTTAACGCGTACACATAAGGGGGTATTTCTTCAACTGTGGGCTACGTGTGTAAACACTGTCACTCTCATAAAAAAGGGTCTACAAAGCCATCTCAAAGTTTCATGTTATTGTAATACGGTGAAAAATGTAATATATGGGATGTTTTCGAACATTGTCTTTGACTAGTCGCTATGATGTTTGTTTAAATATTTATTCCTTCTTTTTTTCAGATTTATTCTGGTGTGATCAATAGCTTAGTAAGCAGCGTGTTTAATTAAATTAGTGGTCAGAAGTTCGATCCAAGGCCAAGGACCTTTGATATTTTGAAATTATTAGTTTTGCAGGTCTGAAGAGAAAAATTGTCAGCAAAGCGTTTGTGTGAAAATATGAGAAGAATTTCAACAGTATGTGAAATGTACCAAATTAAACTAGGTCATCGCGGTGGACTTAGACTTAATCATCTCTTGTACATATACGAGGCTCTTGCTCAACAAAAAAGTTCGGTAAGAACCAAAACCAATTAAAAATAATATACTTTTCTATATTTCTAACTAACCTACTCCAATATGTTTCATATACTGCGCCCTAGAAAAATTGGGAGTATAATTTCGTCACTGGTATGACGTCAGCCCTTTTTAGATACTATCAAATCTCGAAATAACATTTATTACTCAAACACTTGTGGAAATCATTGGGGGAGGCCTATGTTCAGCACTGGACTTCCTTTGGCTGATGGATGGATGGATGGACTCAAACACTCATTATCCCTATAGCATTATCTGACCTAGAAATCGAACCCGAGACCATATGATTCGAAACTGACGTAAGCTGTAGCTGGACGAATTCAACAACAATTACACAAAGATTGTGTAAACATTTTTATTAAAGCACTTTTTTCTTTAAAAAGAACCTTTATTCCTACTAATTACAATATTGCTAATATCATATTATCTACAAATTGATTGATGTTGAAAATTAACCCTTCATATTTAAAATATCGATGAACAGACGTTTTAAAATTATTATGCTTTCCATCGATTACACCTCGTTAAAATATTTTTTCATAATATAAATTATAATAATATGCACCAATCTTTCCATCGATTATACTAATTACAACGTTTTGGACATTAAAATTTATAATTATATGCAAAAATAAATTAAAACATTACTCAAATACAAAATCAAAACTAGAAAATCGCACATCACTAGCCACGGGTCGATCCTTGGCCATCCGACCACCCCCTTACATATACTGCCCACAATACATCCCCCATTGTAATACCTACCTTATCTCGTACTATTAAGGTTGTAATTCAAATGGTGGTGTTGTGCACTTACATTGTTTTTTGCTCGCAAGTTTGTTTGAAGGGTGCACTGCCCACAGCTAGGGAGAACTGGCCGCAAAGGGTCGGCCGGCTGTGCCTCGTTTGAACGCAGTAATAATGGATCTGTTGGTGAGTAATTATATTTTATAGTCATTATTTTAAGTCTATTACTAGCTATAATTTATGAAAGAAAATATATGTTAATTAATCGATAGATATCTGAAATATAAACATTGTTCTTGGATAGCTTATGGCCAAAAATAAACCGTGATTTAAATGTTGTTTAGATACAATATAAATTGGCGACATGGTAATTATAATTAAATAAGAAATAATACAACTTATTTATACACTACACTCTACTATTTTCCTCACAATATATACATCGCTATGATGCTAATTTCACCATCAATATTGTTCAAGAAATCAAATTTTACAAGAGATTTCGTTTATTATCTTATATTTAATACTTTATTGTATTATTTAACATCATCATAAAACATGTCTTGGGAAACTAATAATAACACGACGTTAGGAATTTACGTCGTGTGCAAATACTGAGTTTTACATTTTACATATCATCGACAAAAATATACATATATCTTTTAATATTTTTAGTCACTTTGTTAATCAAAAATTGTTTCAAAAGGAATGTATCATTCGTGCCACACACTTTTTTTATAATAGTTATATAATACTAGTCACAATTTTTATATCTTGAAATAACAAGACATAAATCAAATCTTAAAGACATACATTTATACGACATACACTTCCTAATATAATCTATTGACAACAGACAGTCTCCTTACAAGTCCAGTAACCTCGACAAACACGGCTTGTGGGGGCAAGTCCGCTGTGCATACATTAGACGCAGATATCGCAAAGCTTTTCCCGAGGATTAAATTAGTACTGTTATTTGCTTAGTTGTTTTGCATTGTTATAGAAATATATTATTTAAATAATGAAATATATTTTTATTATAAATTTTTTTGCATTTAATAAATATAATTTTTTTAAGTATAAGACGCAATTACTTAAAGCCTCCGTGGCGCAGTTGGTTACAAGTCAGCTGTGAAATGAGAGGCCGCGGGTTCGGTCCCCGCACCGATACAAATGTATCGGTGGGGCATGCAAATATTTGTCTCATGTCTGGGTGTGTATGAGACCGAAAAGTGTCTCGTAGTTTGTGATACCCAACACACAAGACTTAATTGATCTTAATGTTGGGTCAAGACTTTGTGTGTGACTGTTGAGTGTATTTATTTATTTAATTTAATCTATTCCTTATATACGGCTGAGTACCTCTGATTGATTTTTGTAAAAAATAATGGGTAACAGTAATTACTTTGTTTGACTGTTGGTCATATACATTAACAATCTACTCTGCTTATCCATTCTAGGAAACGTAGAAAAAGAACAAGTATTTTTTCCCACTTTTTTTAATCGCTTTATATTGCAGGACGAGCGTTCCATTCGCGTGATGGTAAACAATACGAACGCTCATCGACAGTAGTAAAACCAAACAACACCATTCATTAGAAAGCAATACTTGATATTCAACTGAGAAAAGATATGAAACCTCATTATGTCCAGTAGTTACTCTGGCTACAATCTCCTTCAAATAACACAACAGTGCATTTATACTGCTGCTTCTCGGGAAAAATAGAGATTACAGTGGTACCTATCCAGGTTACCTCTCACATGTGAGAGACCTACCACCAGTGACATTGGATTCCTTCTATAAAACTATTAACCTTATTTTGATTCTTATAAAAATATCTTCAACTCTTGAACCTACTAACTCAGGGTCATAAGTCAAAACAATACACAAACGCAGAATCTCAACCAAAAACAAATAGCGCAATACTTGGTTTTGTTTAATAAAGTGGCGGCGAGTCCGTCCCTTATGTTTTAATAAAAACAACATGTTTTGTGAGGAAATGAAAAAGTCCCTTCGCGGCAAACACTCGTCCAAATAACATGAGCCCTGATATATTGCACTTTATAGTAATGTACGTTTGTTTCGTATCAAATCTTAGTGAATAATATTATATTGATAGAGGGCTTAGTGGTTAGATATTTTTATAAATAATTCATGATAGTCGTCTCAAAATATATGTTTACGGAAAAGTATGTAATCCGTCATTGTATACCCAGAAAATCTATACATTTCCTAGAAAATGTTGTACAGAATCTTCAAATCATTGTTTTACACATTTCATCAACATGCTTGGAATTGTATACATTTCCTTATAATTACGTACAATTTCTACGTAGTATTAATACATTTCCAGTAATATATACACATCCCTCTAATAGTGACGTAGAATTGAGGGTACAATTTTATGCGTACTGCAAAATAAGTGGCTTATAATTGATTGTTATAATGTACAAAGTCGACCCTATTTAGAAAATAAGAAGAAATCAATTTATCACAATCACTTTTCAGTATATTTGATTTTGATTGATTTGAAGTTCCGCTTAATATCTTCATTTCTCCACGAAGCGTGCTTTGTTCAAACCCGCGATCGCAATTCAAATAATTTTCTTTTCCAGTTCGGAGCAATATTTACTGTAACTTTAAAGAATACACAATATAATACATTTTACTAATGGTAGAACACTCATATATGAGAGGACACCTGGGTAGGTACGACGGCATGTCTATTTCTCCCACCAAACAACAATGTCAACAACACTGTTGTGTTCCGGTTTGAATGACATTGTAGCCAGAGTAACTACTGGACATATTGAAACTTAACTTCATATGTATTAGGATGGCGAGCGCAGTGGAATGCCAAGCAATGATTTGTATTTCCCATCGTCTCGCTTGCCATCAAACGACAGAACTTCTCGTCTCGCCATAGATTGAAAAAAAAATACATCTTAAATATGACGCTTAAATATCTTAGATCGCATTATTAACAGAACAAAAAAATACTCTATTGTTACTCTAGTACCTACCTACAAAGTATTTTCTATACCGTTTTAAAAACAAATCCCGCAGCGAAATGTCCCATTTTCCGTATTCATTTGTCGCGTATTCTACAAATGTAATACAAACAGAAGGTCCAAAACAATATAAGGTACAAACAAGCGTCCGGGACAGTAGCGATTGGACACCGCAATTTATATCGCGGGTCCAACCCGGGCCGAAAGGGTTCAGTCTGCCGCCGTTATTGTATCGGAAGGTGGCCCGGCCTTAACGGGCTTAAAATATATAGAGCTGGGAAGGTATAGACAGCTAAGGTACAAAAATACATAATTCATTACTTATTATGACCAATACTTCCGTGCTTTCCGGCGTTTTTGCCATATTACTGAAATGAAGTATAACAGGTCACATAATAAGTCCTATTTAAATGTAATAATGATTTAATCCGTGGTGCTTTACAGCTGGCTTCTTCGGTTGTAAAAGTTTTTTTGCAAAGTTATTTACCTCTTTAGTTCATTGTTTTGTCACCAGCTTTGCACGGAGAGAAGATGACTACTTAACTTTCTGAATAATAATTGGGGGTCAAAGACAAATTAGACATTCCCGGAGGCTCGCCAAACTTCAATGATCGGTGTCATTCCAATGCGTGTCACTGTTGATCATGGCTTACAGGAGTTACAGACTTACAGTTATGGTTGTGAGGGCGGGACAGACTCCAATAAGTAAGTGAATATTAAAGGTAATTACTAATAAACTGCTCTAATTTAAACCAACTTATAAGATAAGTAGATCATAATCACTGTGAATTGAATTTTATATTTTTACTAACACGGCCATGTCTATTCCTTTATAGGTCTGCGAGGTCACATTTGCAAACACGACCGTCTCAGTTGTATCGGTGTGCTGCAGTCCCTTACCCACACTACGAGGACAAAGGTCACCGGCCACCTTCTTATATTTGTTTAAGACGTATATTGTACCCTAACCCTTATTTTAGTGTAAGGGTTTTTCATATCGAGCTTGTATTTGCTTGTTGAAACTTTAATAAAATTTTCAATAAAGTGTACCTACAATGTTATTTTTATCATTTCTTCCTCCAGTCGCCATATTGGATTAGTGTAACTTTTAATAATAATATAATTTACATTGCAGATCGATTAAGGACTTAATTTTACCATCGACAGGTCAGACTTTTTGAGCTATACATATAGACCACCACCCTGAAATGATTTTGGTTGATAGGCGTTAAATATATACGCGATTGAAATTGTTAACGAAAACGAGACGCCGTGATTTCAACTTTCATTCAAATTTGAACCAATAAGGGTAATTTTTGTGTAAAAATAATTTTCAATCAGTTCCAAAAAAGACATGACAACATGCACAATATAAACATTGTTATCACACCACAAGCCTGATGATTTAAACAAATATTCTACAAACAATCTTCAAAACTGTACAAAATATTAAAAAAGAATTTAAAAGATACAAATTCTACCATTACTAAAGGTAAAAGTGTATGTGAGATCGGCAACACGGCAGGTAAATAGTGGTTCGATCTAATAGGGACCTCCGGGAGCTCTCAAACGTTCAATCAAAATGATAGGTAATTCAGTTACAACGCTGCTGGACGAATAGGTACCTCCGTGTTGAGTACAGATACTCACTGAAGTTTTTGTAAGATATTATTCGTTGAAGCAGATTGGAAAGTAACAACTGAAAGAAATATAAACCAGGTATATTCGAAAAGCCGTCCAGTCTCTGCTATGACCCTTCTAAGTTGCACAAACTAAGATGGACGATATTTTTAATTTTGAAAAAGTCATCACCATATGATTGAGAAGCTTTTAACATTGCTAATTTATTTATGTCTATGAGTTGCAGATTTATATTTATAAATAAACTCTACAATTTACACTTTTATTTTTTGTTGGAAACACAATACAAAGCCATAATAATAAGAACTGAACTGAATATGGCTAATGTTTGGAATTATCATTTTTAAGTTCAAAGTTATGGATAAAGTTAGTTTGTGTAATTGGGCCTTAGTATTCTTGTGCTTTTCGTTGCATAATTTCCACTACTTCAGCGAATATTTCATAATTTTTAAAGTAATAAATTTTTCTAAGCCCCTTGTTTATGTACAGTAATAATCTGGAATCACATATCAAAAAGATAACATGGCAGTTCAGTAGTAACCTAAAAAACACAAGCAACATTTTCTCCGTAAAGTTTTCGTTCTCGCCAGTACCTGTCGCACCGTCGACCACTACACGTATCCCCCTATTCCCTAATTAATCCTGTATCGCATCGAACCTCCGGAGTTTTGCTCCCGTAGGATGACCCACCATTAACTCGGTTACCTCTCCAACTTTCTTTACTTTAGCAGCCATCATTTTAAAGTATATAAAACTTAATAGAGTCCATACCAAACCTATAAGAATAGGAATTCAGTATTCATAATAGTTTCGATTGTGATTACTGTATTTTTTCTTTTTCTTTTTTCATTTTCTTATTTGTTTTCTTTTATATTTATATGTTATAGTGTTACGAGTATAATAAAAAAATATATTATTATTAATAATTAAGTAAGTTTAAGTGCTTAATGGCCTACTTGGTATACGGCCGAAACAGCTACCAGCATGTTCACGGTGGCCGCGGGTTCAAATCACAGGACACACCTCTAACTTTTCGGAGTCTTATGTGTATTGATAGTCAATCATCACACACTATAACTCTGAAGAAAAATATCTTAAGGAAACCTGCATATCATAGCGATTTGTTAAGAATTTCTATGGTATTCAAAGTCCGCCAACCCGCACTAGGCCAGCGTGGTGGACTATATGGCCTAACCACTCTCAATAATACTCTCGATTGTAGAAGCCTGTGCCCTAAAGTGAGACGTATAAGGGCTGGTACAGAATAAAACCTTTATAAATAAAGCATTTTCCACTGGGAACTTAAATATTCCCTTCCAAATGCTCACATATATAATGTTTATGAATATATATGTATAAGGGAAGTATTAATAGATAACATAGTTCGTTAAGCAAGGGTCATCCCACGGGTCAGGCGAGAGTCTCTGGATAGATTACCTCCAATATTAATTGCTAAACTCAAGTATAAGTTACTTAAGCCTAAGGTTTAGTTTGATGGAATAATAAATTAGTTAAAAACCATGCGGATAAAGGAGTAATTACACGAATTATGAACGGTTGAATTGATGTAATGTATTGGAGGAATTATAACTACATAATAAATGAACTAAATTCCTTATAATATACGGAAGATAATCACTTATAATGGTCGCTGATAGATATAATTATGCCTGGTTAACCAAACTAAACTGTTTATGCTGAATCCAAATCACGATAATGTTTTTCTGTGGCAAGCTTTTGATCAACCTTTAGGTTTTTTTATGAGGCAACAGGCCGTTCGAGCCCATATTAGTAATGGAGCTTAAAGGGGCTACAATATGACAAATATTTTTGATCCCAATACATCCAAATCTTAAGTACCTACATATTGAAGGCACAAACATATTTTGGCACTCAATCGTTCAGTGCGCCATGAAAACTGTTACTATTAGGTATGGCTTACCTAATAGAGTTAAGTCAATTACATTGATATTACATGTTTTACATCTACTTCTACGTTACCTATTTATGTGAGAAAGTAGATTTAACAAAAATGCCATAATTTTTATGATGAACTAAATTCTACCCAATGACAGAAGAATCGATTATCATTATTTCAGCCACAGGAAGTGCATTGCTGAATATAGGCCTCCTCCAATGATCTCCACATCGGCCTGTATCCAGCGACTTCCTGCGACCTTAGCCAGGACGTCCGTCCACCTTGTAGGCGGACAAACGACACTGCTTGCCAGTGGTTCTCCACTCTAGAACCGTAGAATTTATAAAATTAACAAAAATCAATAAAAGTCAAAATTAAATTCCCACGGAAAAATCAGTACTTAACAAACGCTAACCCTCTAGAGGCCGCGTTAGAAATTTTGCAAAACGCATAGCGCACTGGTACATTGGGCCCGACAAAGTTAGCCGGTGTAATCGATACGGCCTTAGGGCTTTGGGTATAAATTAGAAGTTCCATCGATCACTGACGCCCTTTGCCCAACGGCTCGTAGTTTATTGATAGTGAATGTTCACCGATAGTTCACCAAGTTAAAGAGAATATATATTTTAGGGAATAAATTTAGTTTGGCGGATGATCCGCGCTGCACTGGTTTGGTAACCTAATTTGAGACAAAGATTGTGGAATATGTATGGGTTAAATAGTTGAGTGTGTATTTATAACATTTATGATGCTTAGATTTTATTAGGGCTAAACACACGCATTTACCTTTTTGAAGACAATTTATTTTCTCGTTAAATGAATTAGTTGGAATTGCTCTTGGATGTTATAATGCATATTATATTTTAGTAATACATAACTGTCAACTCCATATAAACATAACTACAATAAAACAACCGGATAGAGGGAGAGCACTTAACATTTCCTAAAATATATATTATTGAGGAGAGCCCTAAAAACAACATTTTTACATTCCACCGTCCTGCCGCGCATATTTTATTGCGGGTTGGCGGGATGACCCTCGGACTACGTAGACTTTAGAATCGTAGGTAAGAAAAAAGCTAAAAAATGTCTAGAAACAAAAATGCCACGACACTGTCTGCCACCGCTCCTTTGCGAAAATTCTAGAGTGCACAAATAAAAGAAGTTTGGGAAGGACTTTTACGAGATTGACAGAATACCTGCAGGAATAGCCTAGTAGATACACCTACCAGTATAGGCGGTTCAAGGTTAAAATATGATTGTCAGACATTGGACTCGAGTATTTTTAAAACAGAATTGTATGTAACGGTCATACCAGCATATTCACTTTATTTGCAATTTTCACATTATGTTCGTTGGACGTCCATCTTCATCACCATTAATGTCATATAATCTGCAACAAAGAAAAACCATACATTATTTTTTTTACAAAATATATCAATTAAGTATACTTTAAGCCTGAAACATACTACTGAAACGCAACGCGACCTGACCTAACGCGACACGTATTAAATCAAATCAAACCACACTACGAACACGCCACGCAACGTAGCATCGCGTGTTCGTATAATGGTTCTGGTCATAGGAAATACTACGATTTGATTGGATTCAACACGTGTTGCGTTGGATCGGGTCGCGTGGCGTTTCAGTACTATCTTTCAGGCCTTAAAAACTATGTTATTACACTTAAAAAATGAAACTGATAAAAACATTTCATTATTTCCAAATATGAATGTTAACCCTTCCCCGCCTCTCTGTAATAATCACGCTTTCCAGTCTGTCGGTTCGTACGTCTAGCGTACCTGGCCGTCCCGCGAGACCGCGCGGGTCTGACGGACCGCGCGCAAGGGTTAACCTAAGGCAATATAAATATTTGAAAATGTTGTGCGTTTAACAGCGACGGGTTGACTCGGACGGTGGAAGAGTTTTATTTAAATTTCTGAAGAAACCATGTTTGGTTGGGGATTTTTGTCATGTCAGAATGTTCTTAGAACAATGTGTTAAAGTTTCTGAAGATTACAGATACATAAGTGGAAGAAATCGCGGTAAGCTATAAGACCGCCAATTGTCACCTTTATTTCAATGAATTGTCTTAATTCTTGTTGTGTTATTATTTTTATGTGGCGTTCAATAAAAAAAAAATATAAATAAATAAGTATGTGATACAAATACAAAATTAAAATGATATTGCATAATGGATAAAAAATATTATAGAGATCTATCGCCATATTATCTAATAACCGAATGCGCTGAAATCGATTAGACGCACACTAATAAAATAGTTCATCCCAAAGATTGCGAAAATTACCTAAAGAAAGATAACAGGGCTCAACGTGTACTATAATTATTCTGAGAAAATTATGAAAATCTTCTATGAGTAACCATTCCCTTCAATGGCAGCGTCAATAACCTCCGTTCTTTGATTCTTAAACCCTGATCAATCATATAGGCAAAAATAAAAAAATGGATAATTTTTTAAAACACAACCCTTCTCTCACGGATGATGCGTAAACAAATTAACTTAGACGAAGAAAACTAAAACCAAAAATTCCAGAATAATTTAATACAGATAAAAGCAGATTTATTTTATAACATAGCCAAGTAGTTATTTTAAAAACAAACATATCGGAGCGGGGTTCAAGTGACAAATGCGGGGTAGTACGTGAAAATTACCCGGAGTTTTATCCCGGCTTCGAACTCCGCGCGTCCCTTGGGCGGCCGCCGTCCGAAAACTTCGCCTTTGACCCTCCGCACTGATATATTTATAGAGCTGTTACAGACATTTTTAATCTCTTCACTAGACCTGAATTCCTTTATCTAATGAAAATCAAAGTTAAATCATGCTTTGTTATGGAATCTATTGCATGAGAAGTCACACTACGATGGTCATGATAATTTTGATTATTTTAGAATCCCCTATTAAAAGGAAGTGTTTATGTGGTATCTCCGAAACAAATGTTTTATTAGTATATCACTGTTATGTTCACACGTAATAATAAAGATTTTTAAACACCGAATGTAGACTCGTTCATATTAGTAATAAGTCATGTTAAAAATCTACGGCGATTTATTGAAAACGACCAAGCATCCTAGCAATCTATTAAAAAA
Source organism: Hyles euphorbiae (assembly GCA_023078785.2). NCBI lineage: Eukaryota > Metazoa > Arthropoda > Insecta > Lepidoptera > Sphingidae > Hyles > Hyles euphorbiae. Next base: position 12,309,484 of record CM041046.1, read on the forward strand.
AATCAATCAGTATTTACCCTCAACCTTCCATAGCAATCATCCAAAAAAAAAAAAATTTACACGTACTAACCAACTCTATAAAATCCCACCAACAGGCCAGCGCAGCCACCATTCGTACAGTTTTCTTATCTACTTACTTCGAAACATTCCACACAGAACGAGGCCCCAGGGGCCCAGCCTGCCTCTTTACTGGCTGTCAATGACTAGTAAAATTTAGAACCGTCCTACCATTGATATAAATGTTTTTTGTTTTCCCAAAACGACCCTTCGAATTGTAATTTAGTACGGAATGCCAATGGGATGTTTGAGTGTTGGTTGTCTTGTTTACTATAAGTGTATTGCCGTGTCTTCATTATCAATATAGTTCTGTTACATACAGACATAATCATCACGCCTTTATCCTGTAGGGGTAGGCATAGACTACAGACCGCTACTTTGCTCGATTCTGACATATTTCTTTCGCTTCATCCACTTTTATCAACCTCTTCATGCATTCCCGTTAGTTCAGAGTAATTTTCACCTGACCCTTGTTGAGGTTATCACCGATTTTGATGTTGTTGGTTCTTGGAGCGCCCCTACCGACTCTTCTAGTTCTTTTCTTTTTCTTTATAGTTATTTTACCCCTTCCTTAAAGCGAGTTGTTGCGAAGATGCTATTGAGTAGAATGGCATAGTGTAAAGTCGTGACAGAAAATCTAATATCATCGGGTGCCAATGGTGAGAAGACATCGGATATAACTAATCGAATGTTTATCTGAATAGCAATATATAAGGACCGGCACGTATAAACATTATTTAGTACTTCGTACAAGAATGTTTTTTTATTAATTCTTTGAATGGCAACATGAATATGCCTGATGGTAGACGATACGAGTGCTCATGGACAGGAGCAAAACCAAACAACACAATGAATTGCAAAGTAATATTTATCATTCTACTGCGCTCGCCATCCTGAGACATAAAATGTTAAGTTTGAATATGTCTAGTAGTTACTCTGGCTGTAATTTCCTTCAAACCGGCCTCTCACATATGAGCGGCCTACCATCAGTAAATTATGTTCTTAATTTGTCTTATTGTTTTTTATATCGTATTGTTGCATTGTATGACATTGTCGTGGTGGACCTAGGAAACCATTACTTAATATCTTATATCTATACTTATATCATCGGAGATACGTTGCATAGCTGACTACTGAATCCTGACTTCACAATATAATGTTGTTTACATAATATCCTGCACACTGGCCAAATGCAAGTTAATACTCGGACGAATTTCATTAGACTAGTGGCCAATCTAACCCTGTTTTATACTGTACGTAAATGCAGACTTCCCAAACAAATGGAAATTAAATTACAATATCAAGACTTTTCTGATAATGATAAAATATTAATAATCTTGGCTTAGCTGTGTTATTACTGAAGAATAGTTTTGTTCCTGTCCTTAGTCTATTGCGGAGATAGTGGCTCTTCTGTGTGTAGTACTTTATGCCGTAATGTTATCAGTATATTTTAATTCGTCTCTTATAGTATTATAGTAATAAACTAATATAATAATAATAATAATAATTAGCCTTTATTGTGCTTTGACTGTTTACATTACAAAAAAGATATAAAACAAAAAAAAACAAAAAACTATTGAACAATCATAGCCCCATCTTGGGTATAGGCCTCCTCCAACTGTCTCCATGTTTGTCTCGTTGTTGCTGATTTCATCCAATCTCTGCCCGCTGTCTTTTGTATGTCATCAGCCCACCGATCTTTTGGTCTACCTCTTGCTCTTTTACCACCACATGGGCTTTTCCAGCTCGTGACTAGTTTTGTCCATCTTCCGTCTGTGAGACGTGCTATATGACCAGCCCATTTCCACTTCAGGCGCTGAGCATGCTTTCCGGCATCTATTATTTTTGTTTTTTGTCTTATGTCGCTACTCTTCTGTTTGTCTAAAAGTTTAATTCCTAATAAGCTTCTCTCCATAGCGCGCTGACATGATCTTATTTTTGTTTTTGTTGTCTTATTAAAGACCCATGTTTGGGCTCCGTAAGTCAGGCATGGTAACAGACACGAATCCATCACTTTTTTTTTTAAATTAACTGGGAGTTTTGATTTTAAGATTTCCTTATAGCTCCAGTACTTTCTCCAGGTCATATTTATTCTCCTGTCTAACTCATCTATATGCCTTGTTTTCATGAATGAGATTTGTTTCCCCAAATATATATAATTAGTGACATACTCTATGGGCGCTTGGTTGACTATTATAGGATGTTGTGTGCTGTTTGTAGCAACTTTTGTTTTTTCTGTATTTAATTGTAAGCCTATACTAGCGCTTACATTGCTTAGTTCTCTTAGCATGTCTTGTACAAGACATGCGAATAAACTAATACAGAAATAATATTTCATATATAATGATTTAATATCTCAGCCGTATCCAGAATATTCGATACATCACAATGAACATTCCATACGTAAATCGAACATGAAAGTTGAACGTGCATCGATCAGTAGCTCATCGCATCGGCCGAATGAATGCATATTTTACGCCGTACAAGAGATATATTGGCAAGAGATGTGTGGGTGTCCGACACTTCGCTTGACTGAACGTGGCCTCCACTCCAAAACATTTTGTAATTGGTAACAGTCTTAATTCTCGCTAATTATAATTAGTTTTGAATTAATTATCATCTAAATTGTAAAAGCGGTCCGTGTCCTGCAGACTGCAGTGGGACGTTGAATAGGCTTCATGAGAGATATTATGTTGCATATGCATGGATCAGTAGCGTATCTCTCGTCAATCGATATTTGACACCGTGTAACCGTATGCAACCTGCTTAATATGTTTTAATATTATTACTAAATTATTATTAAGTTTATTTACACGCCCTGTAGCCAAATTTTTACGATAAAATGAACAACGTCCACTGTTTTTTTCTTAATTCAATACAATTAATTTGAAATTAAAATGTTTTAACTTGGCAAAGCGACCACACTACGTGCTGGTAAATACGATATCGTCCATATAGACTGCCGATTACCAATACGTCTCCTGCGACTTAAAATTATTTTGGCGGAAGCTCAGTAATCAGATCGTAGATCATCAATTAGTAAGATATCACATGTCAGCCAAATGCATGCATATTTTACACCGTGCAGGCAACGTATTATATTTCAAACGGATCTGTTCGAATTTGACACACGCCGGCTTGAGCACCCTTGGCAATTATGTAACGGCTTTGTTTTATTATTTGGCGGATTTTTTGGATCACTAAAAATAGTTTAGCTGTACCTAATTTTAGTTATCATACATAATGCTGTTACTGTGACCAATTTGAGAATTACATATCTGTGAATTGTATTTTTTAAGTTTATGAACACACACGATGTTCAAAAGAATATTAGAAAGCTAATCGCAATACATAAATTCATAACACAAACTGTCTTTACGAAAAATTAATGTTCCAATTTCAAATTTGCACCTGGCGAATATAAGCCAATAGGAACGCGTGACGTATTCCCCTTCGCTGACCAATGACCGGTTCTAACCAACCCTCAGTGGCGCGTGCCCAGTCCAGTTTGACCAGTATACAGGATGCTCCCTAAATATAATATTTTTTATAGCGTATAAATGGACCTCGGATGTTGGATAACGAGATAAACGATCTCTTTTGTATCCTAACAGGTACTTGGCCGACAAAAAGCGTTTGACACGGCCCATACATCTGACCACTTAGTGGCCAGAAGTTGACAGGGTGTAAAGATTCCTCTCATTGTGTTCTGTCGCGTGTTATACCTGTTTTGGGATGATAGTAATGGATTGTATGTAAATAATTGTTTGGATGCTGAATGGTTATTGTTGGCGTTTCGAATTGGCTTTTTTATGGATTTTTGTGGTAGAGGATGATTATTTATGTCATATTTGGATTTAGGGGTGCACACAAATGTTTGAAATTTATGTGTAAAAGTATTTTGCTTATATCTTTAGTGTTTCTTTATAAGTTACAAAGGGTGTGAAGAAATTGATCTTCTTAATCATAATTAGCGAAAGCATTAATGCATTTTTTTATTGTTTTATTAGTATGGCAAAGTGACTTACTCTAATGATAACGAAATCGCAGTATAGTACAAGTAGAGTTACAACTAGCCAAAAAGGGTTATGTCTCACTTATTGATGTAATTATGCCGGTCTGCTAAACCACTTACGGAAGGCATCTTATAATTACAATTTCATCTACATAAACTTGAGTCCAGCTCTTTAATAACTTGAACCACAACACAGCATCTAAAACTTTTGATTATAATGCTAAAAATCCCTACCGCAGTAAGAAACACACCAAAACTAGCCATTACTTTAATCACCCACACTTAATTTCAATATAGAGTTTAAAGCAAATGAGTAATGAAATCCTTGCAGTGCTATCGGATATTTCGCCGTCATCCACAAACAAGAGTGCAGGAGGGCCGTATTCCTCATAATCCCACCATCCCGCCCTAATGCCCTGTCCTCTGCAAGGGACATTTCCATTTATTATTGAGCACTTAATTTATGTGTTTTGTTATGGACCGACAACTGGCGAGATCGTCGCATTTTCGGACGCTGTATCTCAAATCCACGAGCAAGCAAAATTTGTCTTTATATCTATTAGCATAAGGTATAAAATTGTTTAGATAAGTAATAGTGGTTACAACGTTCTAATTTTCATAGGAAAAAATTGCCTCATCGCACATTTTAAAGCGGACACAAACAAGCTATTTTGAATCTTAATACGTTAATGTAGCCACACTATTACGTTGCATGTGGTAGCTATTTTAAATCATTTCGATTTTAAATCTGCAAAATTTTCAAAGCAGGACATTGTGGTTTCTTCTCAAAATTAGTTCTTGGTGACTTCAAAATAAGGTTGAGTTTTTCACGGAAATTTAATAGGGCAGAGGTTCCCGTAGATTCGAGGAACACTTAAGACTTGTTTAGACAATGTACGCGGCAATCCGTTCGCTTTAGAGGCAGGTTTATAAGAAGGGGCGAAATGACATTTGGGATAATACTAAATCCCGGGAGTTTAAAGGTCATTTTTCAAAATAAGTAATTGGAAAGGGACACTGACGATCGAGTTACCAATAAGTTGTATTGGAAATGGCGACCTCATTAGAATACCCGATTTCAGGTATAATTAAATACATTTCTCAATATACAAAACGAGATATTGTGGATTGAATTTCTGCACCGATTGAAATGATGGTTTCTACTGGAGAGGGACAAAACATCCGATTTTATGTATGGTGATTTCGACAAGTAGATTGCGTTTAACAGTGGTCATAATAGTCATAAGACTTTCTGTAAATTCCTAGTAACATTCATTTAATTTTAAAGCGTTCCCTTAATTAGGATTAGGTAACAAGCGTTTTTTTGTTAACAACCGCAATTTAGCATGTTTTATTTTTATTCGTACACATGTTGCCAAATAAATTCGTTTATTAGGCTGCCTAACTTATTCCATCGCTCTAACATACGAATAAAAAAACTGGAATGCTCAAAGAGAAAGAGTAACACAAATACATACAGAATTAAGTACGTAGCAATAAAAGCAACTAAATGACTCAGCTCAAAGTGGTATAATATGATATTTTATGTGTAAGCGGCGAGAGCTCTCAAACATTGCGCTCTCATAAAGCCTATGAAAGCATAAAAAATCAAGAAAATTTCATGTGAACCGAAACACATGGAGAATAAACAGACGAAGTAGATACTTACAAAAATATGAAATTCACCACAACATTTGCTAGGGACGGGTGACTGGGTACCGTCAGCATGGTAGGCCTAGTGTTATTCAATCATTTCTTTATATTTGGCGCTATCCCGGTGAAAGTAAGCTATTCTATCTGATATTTACTTTCACTAATTATGACACAGTTGGTTGTAATGTAATTTTAAGGGTCGTCAAATCAGTTATTCTCTGAACAATGGATAAGATTTTCCTGCAGTGTGTGTGTCAGAAGCAAAATATTGTTTTATTTATATTATTATTTTAATTTTATTTAATTTTATATGTATTATCATTATCATTTACTGACGTCAAAGATTACTTATGGCTGAGGTTAATGAACTCAACATCTAGGTAGTTTGAGGTTAAACGTCAAGAAACGTGGTTTTAGTTCACGCACAAAAAAAAACTATTAAATTTATCGCACTTTTGCAAAATTGGTACTGTTCAATTTATAATTGTAAGGGAATTTCAAGGAAAAAGCGTAACCATCATCATAGCTCTACATTTTTCAAATAATATTGCCCAATAATGATAAAAATATTGTGGTGAGACTTAAAATAAACCCATGACATGTAGCAAATTGGATATAAAATATAAAGATTCTTGGTTGTCCAGTAACTTTATTTATAAAAGATGGCTCTTACTTTTTAACTTTTACCTTCATTTTCTTTAAATTGGTTTCTTGTAAATCGTTGTATTTATCTGAAACTGCTTTTTTTAAATTTTTATTCTCCTGTATTTCATGGATATCTAACGTCTAAACTGATCACAGCAAGACTATCACTTCAAATAAATTATTTTTCAAAAACTTTTTTGCAGTTAGTACTTGTTCGCTCGTCCATAATGTGAGTTGATAGGTAGATGTATTAAAAAATAGTATACATTAGACATGAACACGGCATAATATTATACACGTATATGACGCCTGTAAATGTATCAGACGGGATTACGTAGAGCTGTATTAGACGCGATATTCCCACGGATTTAATATGCTCAGCTCGCGAGATTTGTAAAAGAATTGCTGTTTGTGGTTACGTAAGTGGGGCAACAATATTACTATCGCTTGGATTGGATTAGAAATGTATTATTGTATTAAAATGTAGGATGTATTTGTTTCAATACTATATAAAAATATGTAAAATTTTGTTAATCATAGAAAGATCAATTTTTCATACCGTCAGTGAGTTACACAATATCAATAATATTTAATTATTAAATTAATTACAGGTGGCATAATAAATTCATTAAATAACACAATCGTAGCCTAATCGTAAGTTTCGAAAAGTATATGGAAAGACTGCCGTATGAAAGTGGCCGTTGAATCGAAAACATCACTTTCTCGATTTCTTGCTGTATAGAAGCAATACTGGTGTAATGAGCGCAGACCTGTGCCAAGCAGTGTTTGATTGTAAATCGAGGTTCTCCTGTTTATAAGCAAGTGTGAATTTTCAAAACACCACATAAAGCTATACCAAAGACTTAATAATTTAAAAGACCTACTCGTCTTATCATTCTCAAATCACACCACATAAAACTACACCAAAGACTTCGTAATTCAAAACCCATAGCATGTAATTCCGAGCAGTTAATATAAAGCTATATCCCACAACCCTACATCTACTGCATACACAGTATAGGTATGTAGAGTACAATTTTTAAACGGCGTTCCATCATTCCTGGGCGGGCCGGCTCCATTAGTCACCTATTGACGCACCGACAGACAGATCGCTACGTGCCGTTTGTCCTCCTTCACTCCAACTACTATTTCTCGAATGTTCTCGGATAATTTAAGTATGCCGGTATCAGTGAAAAAAGAAAATAGTGAAAATAGAAAAAGAACCAGTAGTTGATTGGATCAATTATGATCGGCTGTTTAATTATGTTATCAATTATGAGAGTACATTGACAGTCTCCGTGGCGTAGTTGGTTGGAAGCCGGCTGTGAAACGAGAGGCCGCGGGTTCGATCCCCGCACCGGAACAAATATTTGTGCGAACCAAACAAATCAGTATTTGTTTGGGTTTGGATATTGCTAAGACCGAAAAGTCTCTCGTAGTTCCTGATACCCAAGACACAAAACTCAATTTTAGTGGCGTTAGGTCTATGTATGTAACTGTTGGGTGAAAAATATCTGTATCTGTATCTGTATCAGCCCATATACGTCCCACTGCAGGGCACGGGCCTACTCTACAATCGTAAGTACGATTGAGAGTGGTTAGGCCATATAGTCCACCACGCTGGCCTAGTGCGGGTTGGCAGACTTACATACCATAGAAATTTATATAAATCGCTATGGTAAAATATATCAATAGAAAATAAAAAAATACGTCGTTTAATTCAGCTGGTGTTCAGTTGTTCACTCAATTGAATATTTTGATTAATTAAAAGAGTTGTATTTTTATCAAGTGTTATCATAAATGAGATGAAAGTTTCCCTGTGGAAATCGTTACTGTAATTTATGATAAGGTAACTTAGATGAACTTTGATATTCGAAGTCCTGGACTTAATGTTTAAATCGGAATGTTAGAAAGAAAGAATTAAAGCAATGGTTATTTGTCACAAACAATGGTTAACAGTTATACGCATAAGAAAATTAACTTAAGTAAGTAAATAAGCTCAGCATTTGTTGGTAATAAAACCAACGCTATTCTTAGGCAAGGCCTATGACGTTACATTCGCCAAAACACAAATAAATAAATAATAACAAAATAATTGTACGGAACACGTTTTAGTGATAATTAAATACACTTGATCGTCTTGATAGTTTTAATTAATAAAAGTTAATGATCGATCATATGAGTACGCGATCGCCTTCAATCGGGTTAATTTACACACTAAATAAAATTAATATAAATTTGCAATAAGCGCGCAATTTGCTTACGCTGCAAAAATTACGATTGTCCTAATGATAACTAATTATAACAAATAGCGTTCGCTTAAAGTTCACTGATAGTTAAAAAAATCATAAGTATGAACTATTCGAGAAAGTAACAAATAGTAGTAACCCCAACACGAGCAGCGCAAGATTAATGTGGTTTAGAGTTTTACAACTACGACTGAGATAGTGAAGGAACACTATTCTTGGTGCATATATTCGCAAAAACCTACTTATAATTAGCTCGATGCACCTCTAACATTACTCAGCAGAAAAATCACCACCGATCCCTAAACTGTTCTGTATCAGCCCATTTACGTCTCACTGCAGGGCACGGGTATCCTCAATAATCAAGAGCACGATTGAGAGAGGTTAGGCAATATAGTACATCACGCTGGCCTAGTTCGAGCTGGTGAATTTTACAAACCAAAGATTTTTTGTAAAACGCAGGTATGATATGCAGGTTTCCCTACGGTGTTTTCCTTCAACGTTTTAGTGCACGGTGATTAACTATCAATACACACTTGACTCCGAAAAGTCAGAGGTGTGCCCTAGGATTCGAACCCGCGACCACCGTTAATATGTTGACAACCGCGTCTGGCCCATTTACCGACAGGCCTATTGATCTCTGATACACTTCTGATCTTTAAAACCCAGAAAAAACCACACTCCACACAAATCCACTTTTTTTTATTCCCATTTTATAATGGGTGCTTGCATTTTTCATCACATTTTGATCCATAACCTGTAAACAAAAGTTATATGCATAGTTTACGAGGAACACTCAACAAATAAGCATACTTTTTCAAATTTAAAATCAGCTAGATTTAAAAATCGAAGCATACAAAGTCTCTATAGGAAAATATACGCCTAAACAAACTCAATTCCACCCCAAGTGATACCCATGACAAATGCCGTCATAAGTCGAAACCCAAAAAACTGGACTCGCGTAACCGCCGGTAATTTGTCAGTGACGTTGAAAACGTCTTCAGTTTAACCCAATACACTCGGTCCTAAGTAAACTTTAGGTAAACTTAAACGGCCCAGTCGCGTTTACAGCCACATTCTAAATAAATAACATCTAATGGGGGACATTCATCAGTGTTTCCACGTTTTTAGGTGGGCAAACCTCCCCTTACTGTCTGGTATTTTGGAAAAGGCCACTGAAACACGATTCGGCATTTACTAACTCAATATTCAACTTTATTTGAACGTGTTAAAGTTTATTTTCGGTTGTGAAGGTGTAGTACAAATTACGTTTATTAAATATAGAGATTAGTATTGGCGAGTGCAGAGATACGAGGGAGGGGGTGATGTTGGGCGGCGGGGTGGCACAGGGGTCCACCCAACACCCCTTTTTGTTATTTTTTGTTGCATTTTTTGCGTGAGCGCGCGTAGGGTTTAGGACTGCATATGTAAGCAATAAGTTATATTAATGGGGTAAAAGATAGCTGTTTTATGGAATCATATTTGTTATGAAATTTTACGAGCAAATTAAGTTTTTATCTTTTGGTGCAGATAAATACAGGTAAGTTATTTTTATCGTAAATATTACTAATCTTATATTTATTAAAATAATAACTACTAAATAAAAACAAATATTGAGAGACGCCGCGCCGCCGAATTGTTTGTATGAATATTAATTTTGTGCGTGTAATCATGTTTTTAGTACTAAATACTATTCTGGTGTAAAAAAGAATAAGCGATATTTAAAAATAAGTTTCGTCTATAAAAATAAGATTAAAGATATACAGATTGTACAACAAGAACTTTATCATCAAACTTGGAGATCTCCTATAGGGATTAAGTTTAACATACCTCTCTAGATAAGATAGGCAAATACTACGTACTACATTTATTACAAAATTCAATATAACATGATTTTTCAATATTTATATGCCATTTTATTATACATCTATCTTTTACCACATTACAATTATTAGTAGCTACGCCGCATTTTGTATCACATGCTGTACCTATATTCCAAGTTTCAACGAATGTGACGTCAAAATCCTTATAAATGAACATGGTTTTAAACCCATCATCATATTAGGAGTAGTTGGACCAGTGGCGTAACTACACCATCTGGGGCCCGTGGCAAAATCATCGGATGGGGGCCCCCCTTTTGTATGGAGAGGAAAACTGTTAAGCTTATTTTCCGGTACCCCGGAGAAGACCGAAAGGAATATATTAGTTTCACTGGCCTGCCAGTAAATTACGGCCGAGGCGGGTCCCTAACAAAAATCTGCTCTAGCATACCGAATAAAACCCTGTACTATTTCGGGCGGTACTGCACATCTACTAGTTGAGTGGGTCGGAATGTGTCCCTGCAGTGGTTCTTAAGATGTCCGCTCCTGAGATAACCCCCGTACTCACGCGTCCTTCCTATTAAAACAACCTAGGCCCGGCTTCATGGGATATCGACCATGTTCACCCAATCCCCAAGAAGGGTGACCGGTCGAATCCTTCAAATCGCAGGCCGATTGCTATCACATGCTGACTCTCCAAGGTCTTGGAGCGAGTTATAATTATGCAGCTCTTGACGTATCTTGAGGATCATCAACTGAGGGTCGTTCGGATGGTGATCTTCTCGTTTATCTCACCCACCATCAGGTGGAGGAATTGTCATCGAGTGTGGCATGGCGTCGTTTTGGGGAAGCTACCTGCCTGGTATTTCAACCTGAGGTACTCTGAAAGTACATCGCCAGCTTTCTGGATGATCGCAGCATAAAAGTCGTATTGGACGGCTTTTACATCGAGACCAAGACCATTAATTCTGGTATTCCATAAGGCTCGGTGCTTTCGCCGACCATGTTTATCCTGCATATCAATGACATGTTGTCTATCACCAGCTGGCATTGCTATGCAGATGCTAGTGCAAGTGAGGCAAGATACATCTGACTGCAGAATCTCTGTCGGGGTTCCGTTAAAGAAAGATGTTCTCAAATTTTGTCGGAAATCGAGACCTCTCTGGGGCAGGCCTCTCAATGGGGTAAATTGAACATGGCACAATTTAACCCCAAGAAGACCCCTTTTGTCATAGACCCGAATTATTAATAAAATTTCAGTTTACGTGTCATTTGGAAGGCAAGGGCAAATTGGCCAGCAAAAAGTTAAGGATTCTCAACAGAGCCAAGCGGTACTTTTCGTCGGATCATCGGTTATTGCTCTATAAATGCGGCGATCCGGCACGACGTGGAGTTCTGCTCTCACCTCTGGGTAGAAGCCCCCAAAATACCAGCCCGACCCACTTGACTCATTACAGCACCGAGCTCTTCGAATCATCGATAATCCCGATCTCACGGAGAATGTGGAGCCGTTAGGATTGCAATTAGACTTTGGGTCTCTCTGTGTAATCTATCAATTGTTCCACGGAAAGTGGAGGAAGATGGTGCCACCATCGCTATTCTCCCATCACACTTCCCGTCACCACAGTAGAATTCATTCTTCTATCTATATCTATATCAACCCATATACGTCCCACTGCAGGGCACGGGCCTACTCTACAATCGTAAATACGATTGAGAGTGGTTAGGCCATATAGTCCACCACGCTGGCCTAGTGCGGGTTGGCATTCATTCTTACTACCTGGAAACTATCCGTTCCCGGAAAATATGTTTCCATTGTTCTTTTCTACCACGCACGTACAAGCTCTAGAATGAACTCCCTGCTTCGGTATTCCCTGAGCGCTATAAGCTGTCCTTCTTTAAACTAGGCTTTAAGAAAGTGCTCTCCTTCCGGTAAGAAGCGACTTCATTTAACTGAATCCCTGGATCTGCAAAATCTATGTCTATGAGCGGCGGAGACCGCTGACCGTGAGGCGGGCTGTATGCTCTTATGCCTGCAGGCCATAAAAAGAACTCCACAATGAGACCAATTAGTCATCGTAATATCTTTACTACGTGGCCGGAGCCCAAACGCAGCAATGGTGAAGGGGCCCCCTCAGAAGCCTTATATTGAAGTTTCGTTATTTTTTAAACCAAATCCGCACTATAATCAGTACATAATAGTTAGTAAAATTCGCGTAAATCTATGAACCATTTTTTTTATCTATCAAAAAAACCTTGGTGTCTTTAATGGAAACTAATAAATTAGTTTTAGATTATCAATTTTGTTGGTAATAAATTGGCTAGGTTCTTTCTCTGCTCACCGCCTCTCAGGCCTGAGGGACCGGGCCGCCGGGGGCCCCTAAGGTCGGGGGCCCGTGGCATTTTGCGCACTATGCCACCCTATTGTTACGCCACTGAGTTGGACTTCAATCCACTACTCTCATGGGTATAATAGATGGATTGATTTCTGTAACAGCTAAAATAAACAATTTACCAAATAAAGGTCAAATTAAAAGTGCCCGTTACTAACGACGAAGTATAAATAAATTAAAAACAGTTATAAAATTAAAAAAAAACATGCAATCGAATTGAAAACCTCCTACTTTGTTTTTAAAGTCGGTTAAGGCAGACATATATTACTTGACGCTCAAATCTCCACTTACCCCAATGGAATACAGTCGTGAATTTACATACATTTATACGGGCAATATTCAAATTACAGAAATAAAATGTCCCTAAGTCACATGTAATGGGAACTACCATGAGTGTTGGAGCAATGACCGTGGTAGACCGTTGTCACGCCTGGACGTACAGATAGCCGTGATGAGGGTCAGTACTGGAAGGGTTATTATCCCTGTTTATTTATTATTTACGGAAAATGTATCTTCTTGGTCCTTTATACCCTGACCCCTGACGCGGAAGTTTTTCCATGATGGGTTTGTGACGGGTTAATTGGTGGTATGATTTACTATTTATGATGTAAATAGTAAGCAAGGTTGGGCATCAGCTTTCAATAAAAAACAGAGGTTAGTCATACAAACGAAGAAAAATGCAAGTAATAAAAATCGATAGTTCTGTTCGATTCTGAAATAACCTTACCTATTGGTAAATTTAGTCTAATAATGATTATTGACACGTAAAAAGATGAAGTCACCAATAAAATATTAAAACTGTATGTATCACACTTTACCTATATCAAATAAGTCTACCTAATCAACCATCTACCTAATGAACCGAATAATATCTGAAAATAACAACGTATCTAAGAATTATTAATTAATAATATAGGAACGTTTAATAATGAAAAACATAAATTAAACTGAAATGCACAGTTACAAGAATAACAAAAGTTAAAATATTAAATACGAAATTAATATTCAGATAAAAGATATAGCTGGTGAAATTCTAATTCCTAAGCGTGCAGGTTTAATATACAATATTACGAATTTGTGCCGTAACCGACCGGTAACAAGTTGTGCTGTATTTTAGCAAGTTTCCTATCGCCAGGGTTACCATACTGCAAGTTCAATATTCGGGACAATTACTGCTTCATTATTCTGGTTGATATCTTGAAAAGTATGAAATAATATTGCTTTTGAAACCTTATTCATAATTTAATATGATAGGAGAGACTAGTTTATGACTCATCAACAGACAGGCGAAATCAATCGGTGTATAAGCATACCATTTTGCAAAGAACATTCAGCTGTAAAATGGGATCATTGGAAACTCATCCTTTAACAGGTTAGCATAGTCGCATATACATGTATACACGACTGGTGTGGACATTTTGTACTGAGGAGATCAGAAACATTTTTTTTGGTGCACTGATCAAATCCGCAGTCACGATTTTTATAACCGAAATATTGTCTACATAGAAATATGCTAAGCTATAAGCCACTCCAAAAATACCAGGCTTGATGAATCGCCCTGTGAGTGTATTAAAAACCGACCCAAGATATTGTTCGCCGAATAGACTCCTTAATCTACGTAGTTCTAGGTATGTTAAAAATTACAGTTAGGAGTCGCACCAAAACATATCAAAATACTTTACAACTTTTATTCTATTGAATGTTGAGACGAACACGCCGTTCACCTCACGATACGACCTAACTAACAGTAGCAAAACCAAAAAATACCATTAATTACAAAGCAATGCTTTGCATTTCACTACGCTGGCCATCCTGAGACATAAGATGTTAAGTCTCAATACTCTGTAGTCACTTTGGTTGCAATGTCCTTCAAACCGGAACATTAACACTACTGTTTGACACTTATCCTTCTAAGCAACCCAGCGTGGTGCCACTACAGAAACAGCTGCCAAAGGCTAGGAGAGGAAACGGTAACTGAATGAAACTAAATTCCAGGCGGCTCCGATGGCTAGTACAGCCGAGAATCGAGACCATTTGGCTGGACTCGGTCGGAATGTTGTTAGCAATTCTGACGGCGAATGTACAGCGTCTGTGCTGTACTGGAAGAAATTGTCTACAGAAACTAATGTTCGTAAGATCAATTACTAGGAGTTTGTGATGGAATTTGTAGTGTGGACTGTCAAACGGCAAAGTTTGTGTTTCGTGTGATTTTAATTGGTATGATTATTGCGTTGTTAGTTTTGAGTGGTATTTTACATTTCTATTGAGAATATGTGTGTTAGATCTTATATTTGCTACTAATTAAATGGAATTTGGTTAGTGCATCGAATTTTGATATTTTCGGTTCATGTGTTATGTATTTTTGTTTCAATAAATAATATTTACATTTAACTAGTTACCGAATGGTAAAATTATTTAATAAAAATATATAAAACAAAGGTAACAAATCCGATGCAATCAATTTATAAGTAAGTAAATGTTTACTTAACAACTGTATCTTTAATCACATTTTGGACATGTCGAAACTCAAATATAAGTCTAAAAAATTATATGAACGTATATTTAAAATGTATACTCGCGTTGAGTTATTTGTAATTTTTCACCTCACATTTTGCAAACGAAATTATCTTATGGATATTAAATGTACGTACCGCAAATTCAAAATACACGCCACATAATATTATCATAAAACATACTATCAAAAAGCGTGAGTAAAAACGCCGAAATAAGACACCGCCTTTTGTTTTCATTGTCTACGTACCAATAACGAGACGCGAGCAACGTAACAAAAACAAAAGAAAATGGCTCTATTATGTGAAAACAACCCAGAGACTACCACGGTTATATTCACCCGTGGGCTGAATTTATACGATATACCGTATGTAGACACAACCAGCGTAACTTGACCTCCCATGCTTTTACCAACTCCCCCTTTCACATCTTTGTTTGGTAGAACCGGGAGGGGTTGAAAAGGTCTAAATAAAATTTTTGTTTGAACATATTTCGAATATCCAAAAGTATAAATTTCACCGGTAAGCTATCGACTTACTTTTTATATGCGAAGGAATCGTGGTATCGGGAATGGGCCACTGTTTTCATCACAAACACGGCACGCCGTGTTAAAAGTAAAGATATGTATTTGGAATCCTCTCTACGTTGTTGCGTTCTATTTTATTATACTATGAAAATATTTGCGTGGGTTGAGGAATATTGTGAGATCCTTTACGTTGAAGCATTTCTGATACGTGTATGTTACATTATACTCACTCATGTCTTTAGATTAAATTTAAAAAATAACCTTCTATCTTTTCTCTTTACATACCGAAGCGTGACTTGTGTGAAATATTTTGCGGTCAGCATTTTGGTTCACGAAATTCTTTTAAATAACCATGCCTTATCCGACATGAAATTTAAACCTAATTTTTATTAACTCAAGTCCTGATTACTACTGTGGGAAAAGCCACTATTTTATAAAACATTTACGTCGCTTACATTAGAAACATATTTCTTAAATAACAACGTTCAGAGGCAAAAAAACACATCAAAATGTATAATTCATTATAACAAGAATTTTGTAACTTGAAAATTCATACGCTTTTAAATATATGGAATACTCGAAAATTCTGTAAGCACAAAATGCGCTTAGGTTTCAAAGCAAACCTAATAAAAAGCATAAATGTAATGCGGAATGAAAAATCTAAAACGAAAGGAGAGAAATCTAAGTAAATCCTTTTTATAAAAAACGCGCTTAGCGGCGAGACATTTCGGCTTTCACCAAAACTGGTTATGTGTTATAAAAATATACACATTATATTACGTACTTTTTACCAAAGTCTGTAATGTTTTTTATGTGTACTAACGCTTTAAATATTCATATGGTTTACTCAACGAATTTACACATTGTATTTTTATGTTGTTTTCATATGTTATTTGTTGAGTAAAAATTATGGACAAAAATCAGTCGAAATATATTTTTAATACCAAACACCACACAAAGCTACGTAGTTCCATTGGTGGTTACTCTGGCACAATTTCCTACCGCCCGGAATACAACAGTGCATTAACGCTGATGTTTAGCGGGAGAAATAATCATTGCGGTGGTACCTATCCAGTGGCCTCTCACTTATAAGAGACCTACCACCAGTATTAATCTTCATACATGACATGACCTCTCTCAAATATTGCCTAAACTATCTATGGGAAGCGGCCAGTACAAAACTTCCACACTACAATGTCTCGATTCATACTAATTAAGTTTTTTTTTTTTTTTTATTCTGGCACACTAAAGTGACTAAACTGAAAAAACCACTCTCAATCGTACTGTCGATTGTAGAGGAGGCCCATGCCCTGCAGTGGGACGTATATGGGCTGATACAGACTAACAGTGACTAAAATGCATAATTTATACGTCTAAATTTAATACAAATCGATGATCAAGGAGACATGAAACCGTCTCGTTGATCGCCACAATTACGCCGGCCGGATCGTACTTACACATACTAGATACGCAACGCAAAAACGCGTATAACTACAAGTTTCCCCCGTCTTGTAACAAGCCATTTATATCATTTTTATCTCTATAACTAAATAGCAAGCTATTAACAAGACCTAATTCTATAATTTCATATCACATAAACGCAATTTTCCTCCAATACTTCGCTGAAATTCACAAAATACCCAAACAATTTCAGCTCCACGAAACCCGAATGCTCACTCAAACAGTATAGAAATACAAAGAGTAACCTCAACAAAAGCTAATGCGCGCGTCCTCAGAAGCCTTAATCTTTTTGTACCTCTAATTAAATTAACAAAACCCACGCGGCCGGAAACCGGACACACACAGACCGGCCCTTGTCCTAGACTCACGCACACACACACACCACGCCGAGAGTGAAAGGCGCTGGTGTGTGTGTGAGTTGTCGTGCGTGTGTGTGTTTTAGTTAAGGGTCGTCATTTCTCTTGGACCCTCCCCCGTACTGTCCGCAGAAAGGTGAGTTAAGACGGATTTGTATAGAGTTGTTCGTTAATTCTGATTATATTTTTGAAATGTTTATGGCAATATAATGCATGTTTGATAAGTACAAGCTGTTTAGTTATTCGTTTGAAATAGCGTATATACGTACAATTTTCAAACACATTTTAACTACTTGAAATCATAAGTCGACATGGTAAACGTATAAATAAAATTTTACCTACGCGCTTCATAACAAAAACTAAAAGATTAATGTTTCAGCATTATAATACATATTAACACACAACACTTATCGATATTTATTATAAATTAAGATGTTACGAAGTGATTAATAGGAAGCCTAAGCAGAAAATATAATAATTTTCTTTGTGCTACCATAGTGGCATAGAATCAAGAACTAAAATTTGTCCGTACGGCGAGCTTATTATATATCTCACTCAAAATATCTAACAAGTAAACTTCATCCTAAGTTTTAGCTCGGGAAACTGTAATTGGTTCTAGTGGTATATCTGCCTACCGAGCTAGAGACCAAACAAAATATGTATGTACACCTAAGCAATCTATATTTTACATTTTGCCTAAAGGTTGTAACAGCTCTGTAGACATACAACAGACAAACAGACATCCCCCGGCATCCTCCCTCGGACTTTAATATTGATCAGTGTCCGGCCGCGGTCAGGTAGTCTCGGCCATGGGCCGGCGCATGCGTCGTGATGCGATGCTGTGCGACATGTCGCCTTACAAGCACGTTTACCACGAGAGACATTATGTCGAACGGTTTTGTGCATTGAACACGTAGTTATGTGTTCAGTTTTGTCTGGATAGTTGTACCCTTTCTTGGGGGTAAATACGTAGTAATGATTCAGCTTTGATATGGATAAGTCTTGCACTTATTAAAATGGGTATACGATTACCATTTTTAATTATATTTACCGAAGTCTTTAGTCAAATAGACCGTACAAGAAACATTACGATCCCTTACATTTGAAATTTAGGGCAGCAATTAAGAGTTCACTACGTCCATAGAACAGGAAAAAAAAACTGTCGAGTAATGAATCAGCCGAATGAAACTAAAGTAGTTTAGTATAAGACGTCTGTTAATAAAAATGTAGTAGAAAGTCATACACGAATAAATAGATTCCCCGCGACAGAGATAAGTTTGCATATTTTATTTTACTTAAAACAATAATCACAAGTACAGTAAGTAGTAGTAAGAACCGCATTTAGTCACGAGCCGTGTAGGTGCCATTAGAAACTATGGCAGTCTTTGAAGTCTGACACAAAAATCAAAACAATTACTTGTGAATCACGCTAATATTTGTTTAGATCTGAAGATTAAACACAGGATTTCTTGGCTTTATAACCGGCGTGACTTAATCCGTGGATGTCTGATATCAATAATAATGATACAAACTAAGATAATCGTTGTGTAGTTTCAGTATAAACATCTTAAAAGAACAATTCCTCCGAGAGTTATAGGTCGAGTTGAAAGATACTTGTAATGCCCTGTGAAATATGTGACAATGTCGATTTCTCCTACTAAGTAGCATCGTAAATGCATATTTGTGTTTCGGTTAGAAGGACATTGTAACCAAAGTAACTACTGGACATATTGAGACTTAACATACCAAGCACTGCTTTGAAATTCAAGATGTTGTTTGCTTTTGCTACTGTACATGTTCGTCTCGACATTCACTGCAATAAAAAAACCGTGTTTCATTAATAACATTTTTATTTATAAAGCAAAACTATTTGTTATGTTGTAGAAACATTTGGTTTATGACTCACGCAAATCTGTCCAGTTTTAAAGTTATGAAGAAATATGCAATTCTAAGAAATTTAAGTAACTGAAACTTCGAACATACAACTATTGTATCATAATTATATACTCTATTTACTTAATAATTACATTACATCACAAATAAATATAATATAATAAGAAACCAATATCAATCAGGATACTCGAATATAATTTTTTTACATAAAACACTTAGTCAATCAAAACACAAAATCGTGACGATTCATTGCTTCATCAAGCAATAAAGTAGTCACCCAAAAAACCCTCACACTGATTAAACCCAACTCCATACAAAACAGAAAATAATATCACCAACCAATTACCGTAATAAAACGGAAAATCGCAACTAGAGCATAATTTCACCCGCCACTATAAAGATCCGACCGGTTTAATATCAGAAAGAAGTCCCTAAAATTCCGTATCATGTAAAAGAACACTTTCAATATTGGGATTGGTATCCCTTTGGCCGTAACAAGGTTTTATTAGATCCCACTAAGGGGTATCCCCGCACAAAGGTAGCACAAGAAACCCTTTTTCTACCTTACTTCAAATATATTAACTGTCCCACTACCTCCGGTGGCTTGGATTTGTACGATACAGGATTGGTGTGCGAAATTTTGGTTGTGATTTTGGCGTCTGTAATTTGGTTTTTAAGATATTTTAAGAATAGATAACAGAGAGCAGTTGTTACAGCTCATTAGCCATATTTGAAAGTAGGTGGTAGATGGTTAGCAGGTGGGTGTGAAACGAGAGGTCGCGGATTTGATTCCAGCAGCGAGACAAATGTTTGTGAGACCCATAAGTATTTGTTAGTTTTTTAGTGAGACTAAAAAGTCTCTTGTTATTCCTGATACCTCCGACACGAGAATTAAATGCATTTCAGGAGGGGTCGAGTCTATGTATGTGACTGTTAGGTATTTTAATTATTTAATATCCTAATAGAAGGAACAAAACGTCGATAATAACATGACTATAAATCTACTAAATCAATCAGACCGTTAAACACAAATACACAAGAACAACTCCATCCAGACATTCGTTTACATTGAAGCTTTGGTTCTACATATAACATAAGTATTTTTCTATTTACGCTTTTCTACACAAGTTTAATCATTAGGCAAACAGCTGACAACATACAATAACTTAATCCTTTCCTAATTTAACTTATATATAAGTTATCCCGATAGACTATTTTTTAATAAACTATAATAGTACCAAAAACAGAGCAACAAAGAAAATTATTTTCACAATATTTTCCGCCCATCCAGTATTCACGACATCCTATGATGGGTGGCTATTTGTATCCGTACTTTTGTCAGGGGAAATCAAGCCTTATATTTATAAAGATATAGACTAATACGGCGTTGCCAGGCTATCGTTGCGATGGTGACCGCCGCCTCGATACATCTGTATGAATACAATCAACGTTCTGTCTGTACGAGTCGTACTGGATTTTGTATAAAGTATCGGTGTTTTGGGGTGAGTTAATGTGTAAATAGATATATAGGCAGTGCAGAAGAATGTTTAGATTGTAATTACTGAGGATACGTTCTGATTAGTTGTAGTTTTAAGTATATGAATTAACAGCGGCCTGATTTTGCCGGGTGTAGATACACTTTTTTGAAAATATTCTATAGCCTATGTTCATCAGGGATAATGTAGGATTCTAATAATTAAAGCTTTCTTCAAATCGGTTGAGTAGTTTCAAACCCTAATCAATGCAAACAATCAGATCTTTTCTCTTTAAAATATATCCGTAGCATGACATACATACATATACACTGTAGGGTTTAGATGTAAAACTTTAAAAAGAATATGAGATGTCAAGTGACTTTAAAAATATAGAGGTGACATCTGTAATGGAGAGATTTGGAGAATGGATAAATATTTAGATCAAGGATTGTAAAATTAATATTTTGGATTGAGTATTGGTTCATAATATATAGAAGGTATGGCAATTTGTATAAAAGTATAAAATGTATTGAACCGTAAGAGGATTTAGAATAAATTATGAAAAGTAGTACATGGAGTGTTTTAATGGTGTAATTCCTTCGGCTGGACCCTTTTAGTTCAGAAGCGGGATTACTGGAATTTTTTTAATTCCTACCTAACACGTCCACTGCTTATCGAAAACATAAGTTATTTTAAAATATCATTTAAAATAATAAATGAATAAAATTATTCAATCAATGTCAAATTAGTTACGCCATTTTCAATATGAATTTATCTATTTTAATATAATTTTATATAATAGTTATATATTTCTAATGAGAAATTTTAACTGCAAAATAATTAAAAGAATTTTATGGAAATTAGTTTAGTTTATTTAACAGATTTTTTTTTCTTTTTTTTATAATAAGCTTTTAAAAGTACTTTTAAAATATTTGAATTCAACAGGACTAAGATATTTTGCTTATATGTATATTAATTATGAGGTCTATATTTCAATTGCTATCTTATGAACTGTGACGTTTCCGATACTTTTATCTTTCTATATAGAAAGATTTCATAATTATTCTAATACATTGTTTATTTTTTAAAGCGCTACAAACTTAGAAAATATGATAGTACGAATTTCTAATAACGAAAATCGTATTTCATTTAAATAATAATACTAAGTTTTATCTAATATGCTGAAAATAATATTTTTATACATATTTAAAAACTATGGTTGCCATGACATCGGAAAACAAATTATTAGTGCTGTGATACATAGCTTTTCAGTTAGTTACGATTGTTGAATAATCGTATATCAAAATTACAATAAAATTTTAAATGTGACATCGTGGTCATTAAATCGATTTTATTGCATATATAATTTAGGGTGAATATGTTAACTATTTATTAGTTTAACGCTGAATAATTGTTTAAGGTTTGGCTCATATTAAGCTGGATTATGTAAGTTTCAGATACAAAAAAAGAGAAGAAAACGAGGAGAATATGGAGGAAGACAATGGTAATGTTTATGTCCTAGGTGGAGGACTTAAATTAAGGAAAACCCAAGGTGAAGGGTTGAGGTTAAAGGAAATACCCGAGGCAAGGGTTGGTAATGCATGTGTCCTAGGTGGAGGACAAAAATTAAGGAAAACCCCAGGTGGAGGGTTAAGGTTAGAGGAAATACCCGAGGCAAGGGTTGGTAATGCATGTGTCCTAGCTGGAGGACAAAAATTAAGGAAAACCCCAGGTGGAGGGTTAAG
The DNA here is from genome assembly GCA_023078785.2 of Hyles euphorbiae. Classification (NCBI taxonomy): domain Eukaryota; kingdom Metazoa; phylum Arthropoda; class Insecta; order Lepidoptera; family Sphingidae; genus Hyles; species Hyles euphorbiae. The sequence continues at coordinate 12,332,280 of CM041046.1, forward strand.
GTTAGAGGAAATACCCGAGGCAAGGGTTGGTAATGCATGTGTCCTAGCTGGAGGACAAAAATTAAGGAAAACCCCAGGTGGAGGGTTAAGGTTAGAGGAAATACCCGAGGCAAGGGTTGGTAAAGCATGTGTCCTAGCTGGAGGACAAAAATTAAGGAAAACCCCAGGTGGAGGGTTGAGGTTAGAGGAAATACCCGAGGCAAGGGTTGGTAATAATTATGTTTTAGGTGGAGGACCAACTATAAGAAATACCCTAGGTAGAGGGTCAAGATTAAATGGAAAACCCGAGGAAAGGGTTCAAGAAAGGAATAATTCAGTGAAGGAATTTGGGCAGCACTTGACTAAAGAGTATGCACATATTGAAGATATAGGACCAGATGAAGTAAGGCAAGAGCAACAGGTACACCGTTCAAAAGTATGGAGGCAGCAATATTCTAAATCATCCGACACTGATGAAGAATCTCCGTCGCGAGTCAAAGAGACATCTAGTTCACGACACGAAAGTGGATCCAATAGTACACGGAAAAGAAGACGCATGATTTATTCATCATCGGGATCTAATGATGAAACAAGTTCTCCTAGAAGGGCGAGACTGTCACAACCTAAAGAAACGGAAAGGGATAGTTTACTAATGGAGAAATTCATATCTATTGTAGACAAAGTTACGAGTTCGGATAAACCTAATATCATGTTTAACACTAATGTAGTACCGGAGTTTGACCCCTTGTCCAAGGACCAAACAATTTTAACATGGATAACAAAAATAGAAGAATGTGCCGAAATTTATGGTTGGGTAGAGAAAGAAATCATTCATTATTCTCTCCCTAAATTAACAGGCGTTGCAAAAACATGGTATCAGGGTCTCACTTCAATACTACATACGTGGCCCGAGTGGAAAAATAAACTTATTGAATCATTTCCGTGTAAAGAGGATTATGCCGAGCTCTTAACAGAAATGTTAGCTTATAGAGTGAAATATGGCCATTCTCTTGAGCATTATTATTATGCAAAGGTTAATTTATTAAACAGATGTAAAATTACCGGTAAACAAGCTGTAGATTGTCTTTTGCATGGCATAGAGGATCGAACAGTGAAAGTTGGCGCTCATGCAGTTCAATTTCGAGAACCCGAACAGGTACTTAACTATTTTAAATCAATTAAATTAGGACAGAGTAAAGAGATTCAGCCGGATATGACACGAAGGAGGAGATTTGGCATCAGTCGTGCAGATTCTGCAAAATCAGGTAATAATATTAATCCTATGATAAGGTGCTATAACTGCAATGAAGTTGGTCATCCTAGCTTCAGGTGTTCTTTGATTAAATGTTATAACTGCGACGAGCTAGGTCATACCAACATCAAATGTGATAAGCCAGCTTCAAAATGCAAGGTATGTAATCGGTTTGGTCATCTTACTTCAAATTGTTACAAGAATACAGGAAAATCAGATTCTGATGTTGGCATGAGTTCCGCCCTAAGTAAGGATACTTCACAAAAGCAAGTATCCGAATGAACGATTGAAGATACTGGAATAAACAAGTATGTGATGGATATTAAAGTGAATGGATCCACTACATCTTGTCACTTAGACCTAGGGAGTCAATGTTCCCTTATTAGAATTTCTGATGTCAAAGATCTAAATCTTCAAATTAGCTCTTATCAAAACTTACCGACGCTCAGAGGTATAGGGGCTACACTGGTAAATCCAATTGGAGTGGTGTGTGCCACTATCGAAGTTCAAGGTATAACCGAAACCATCGACTTGTATGTCGTAGAAGATTTTGTTCTTATGCATCCTGTTTTATTAGGACACTCTTTCACAGAAAAACCTGATTTACTAATAATTAAAACACCAGAAGCAGTAGTATTCAAAAGAGTATCTCAAAGTAAAATTAATTTAACAGTTACTTATGACACATTTATTCCTTGCAACACAATACGACCAGTGTACGTTAACACCGATTTGCAATTGTCGGACTGTGATGTAGATGTGAGAGGAGCATTACATGGTGCAGAAGAGTTTTAAACCGAAAAACTAAAAGGGATCACTATCCAATGCCACGAGTGGAAGATCAACTCGACTTGCTTGCAGGTAACACTTTGTTCACATCTTTGGATTTGGCCTCAGGTTATTATCAGATCCCAATGTCTGAAGAGTCGAGGGCAGTAGAAAGAGCGAAGCAGTTTCTAGTTTTCCAAGACCCACTAACCAGCATGAAGTACGACAATTTCTAGGACTGTCTGGATTTTTCAGACGCTTCATCAAAGGGTATGCAGTGATTACTGCTCCTTTAACAGATTTACTGAAGAAGAATGTAAAATGGTTCTGGAATCGTGAGCAGGAGCAAGCTTTCGAAAAAATAAAGTTATTACTTACAAGTCGACCCATATTAGCATTGTACGATCCTAAGGCGGAAATAGAATTACATACTGATGCTTGTAAGGAGGGACTAGCCGGTATATTGCTCCAACGAAACTCGAATGGGATACTGCAACCAGTTTCTTACTTTAGCCGGAAGACAACAGTTGAAGAACGTAAGTTTCATTCATATGAGCTCGAAACTCTTGCTGTTGTCGCTTCTCTTAATCGTTTTCGGGTATATTTATTAGGAATACCATTTAAGGTCTTAACCGATTGTAATGCACTTCGCACAACGATAATCAAGCGGGATTTAATACCTCGTATATCTCGCTGGTGGATTCAACTTCAGGAATATGATTGCTCAATTGAGTACCGATCAGGTGCTCGTATGTCCCATGCAGACGCACTGAGTAGGAATCCAGTAAGTAGTGCGGTAAGTGAGCAACACGTGTTGGATGTTTTACCAATACAACAAATCGACCACAACTGGATATCTACCGTGCAAATAGCCGACGAAGAGGTAAGGAAAATTAAAGAAATTCTTGCCGACTCTTCAATAGATAAAACTTTAGATATACATAAAAACTATAAACTTAAAAATGACAGAGTTTATCGTATTGTTGGAGAAGAGCTTAAATGGTTAGTACCTCGAGGTGTGAGGTGGCAGATTTTAAAGATAAATCATGACGATATGGGGCATTTGGGATTTGAGAAAACTTTACAACATATAAAAGAACATTATTTTACAACATATAAAAGAACATTATTGGTTTGCAAAGATGCGTAGGTTTGTAAAAAAATACGTAACTTCGTGTTTAGAGTGTGCATATCATAAAAATCCTGGCGGTAAACGTGAAGGTGAGTTGCATCCCATTGAAAAGTTGAGTAAACCCTTTCACACTATTCATGCAGACTATTTGGGACCTTTTGTTAGAAGCAAAAAAGGAAATTGTTATTTGTTGGTAATTGTAGACGGTTTCACTAAATATGTCAGCATAAATGCAGTCAGAAACTTGAAATCGACTACTTCAGTACAGGTAATGAAACAGTTTGTAAGCAATTTTGGAGTCCCAACACGCTTAATTACTGATAAGGACACTAGTTTCACTAGCAAAACATTTCAGGAATTTGTAAAATTGTATGGTATAAAACATGTTCAAACTGCGGTTGCCACTCCTAGAGCTAACGGTCAAGTCGAACGATTCAATAGAACGATTTTGGATGCATTGTCTACGTCAAATCATGGTGGAGATGAAAGATCTTGGGACGACTACATTACGAACATTCAAGTTGGTATAAACACTACAAAATACAAAACCACTCAAAAGAGTCCTTCAGAGTTGCTGTTTGGCTTCAATATCACTAACTTAACAGAAGGTAAGCTGAGTGAAATAATTAATGATACTCTTAATAAAATTCCGATTGAAAACTTGAACGATGTGAGACAGAAGACTGGAGAAAGAATTAGATTACAACAGGTAAGAGATGCTATTAATTTCAATAAACATAGAAAGTTACGGACACAATATAAGGCGGGAGGTTTGGTACGGGTAGAGAGACATGTACCTCATGATGGAAAATCACACAAACTCGTAGTAAAGTTTCAAGGTCCTTACCGCATAGTAAAAATGCTTGATAACGATAGATTTTTGATTGAAGACACACCTATGACTCGAAAGCGTGGTAGAAAATATGAAACTATTGTCGCAATAGATAAAATACAACCCTGGTTGAATTTCAATAGAAACTTTGAATCGGTATCATCTGAAAATGAAACTGAATAAGATGAGTAGGTAGTTTTGTCTTTACTCAAAATAATAATTTCTTATACACATTTTAGTAACAATATAAATTGCTTAGATGTTATTATGTTTGTTATATTGAATGCATTAAATAATACATTTTCTGCAAATTAAATTGCAGTACTAGTTATTAATCATTAATCTAAAATTGATTAATATCGTTGTTTCTTTACTATCTCGTCTTGTTTGAGATTTTTTTTTTCTCTTTTTATTGTGACGTAGTTTTGTAAAAAAAAAAACTGTATAAATTTCAATAGTATTGTCTTTATTGTTGCTTGTGTTTTCCGACGAAATTATTGATATTCATTTGATACTATTTATATACCTTTTATTTTACTATAACAAATTTCTAATGAATATGAAATTATCTGTACTTTTTTTTTATTTTATTATCAGTAAAAAAAATTGAAATGTATAATAACGTTTATGTTTAGTTCGATCAATTTTTATTTTTGTAATAAGCGAAGGGACTCGCTTATAGTAGGATGGCCGAGCTGTAGGGTTTAGATGTAAAACTTTAAAAAGAATATGAGATGTCAAGTGACTTTAAAAATATAGAGGTGACATCTGTAATGGAGAGATTTGGAGAATGGATAAATATTTAGATCAAGGATTGTAAAATTAATATTTTGGATTGAGTATTGGTTCATAATATATAGAAGGTATGGCAATTTGTATAAAAGTATAAAATGTATTGAACCGTAAGAGGATTTAGAATAAATTATGAAAAGTAGTACATGGAGTGTTTTAATGGTGTAATTCCTTCGGCTGGACCCTTTTAACACATATAAGCATATATTGGTAAATAGGAAAAAAAAGTTAAAAGCTATGTGAGAATGCTGAAGGTCGCTTACTAAAGTTGCCTTAAAATTAAATTTCTTATCATTTAATGGCTTGGATCAAAACAGTATTTGCAGTTGACCCCACAAAATAATGGTAAAATTGGGAGAAAAACACTCATATGAAAATTATTCATCAGTAAATCTGCTTGCCGAAAGTATAAGATCACATTTTAAGTAGCACGATAATAGCGTAGTGACTCCATACATCAAAACAATTTACATAATAGAACTTGGTAAATTATAAAAAAGAAGATTATATGTAATACTTATTTTTAGAAGTGTATTATTATAAACAGTGAAATCAACACACATTTCTATATAACTTCTAAGCAAACATCGTAATGCGTACATAAGGTAAATTATTCTTCCCAAACCATTTCGATATATTTGTCCAAAAATAAATCTAACTAGAATAACGACCCAACTCCTTGCGTAACAACAATAAAAGATTCGGCCAAATGTATATGTTAGCAAAAATGAATGCCCGGCCGAACAGCAAACAAGCTAATGGCGCCGTAAAGTTATGTATTAGACGACCAGTGTAACTTGAGCCCTGTTACTTTGTTATTATTTTCACCGTCCAGGTCACGATATAGTAGAAATGATATCCGAATGTAGCATCGCGCCATTTGCCTTTATTAGCCATTTGGCCAGTTCCAAATTTGAAATCTGCGTTCGATCTAATTGATTCCACCCTTCTTTCGGATTGTCCCCTTTATGACGTGTAAGTAGATTACATTGTAAAAGGTTTTATGATATTTTTCATTTGTAATGGACGATATTATAAGGCGTCATTATGAATCAATAATATATTACTTTCCTTTTTTACAAATATAAAAAAATTATTAACACATGATTTTATGTATCTTTATAGGTCCCAATGCTGGACAAAAGCCTCCTGTCCTGATCTAATGATTCTTGATAAAAATAGTTCTAGAGAACTTTAACGCATATGATCCTCTTATGTTGACCTTCACATTAATAACAAATCAGTCTTAACATCACAAAATCAATATAAAATGCGCCCTTCAATTTGATATGAATTAATAGAAAACCCGAACTGAAATTCAAAGTAAATTTTACAACCTGTCTACGAAAACAAGTCTAGTATTTTTAAAGTGTTTGTTTTTATTGATATCTAGTCTTCTAAGCTAACTTTTAGTGTCGGCCGAGGTGGACGGCCGCCTAATTTGCTCTAGACATAATGAAAACGCGAGGACGGTCTAGGCAAACCGCTCAAGAGCCCTTACGGACGTCTGTTTAGGGACGAGACAAAAATAATAACATATTAGAACTTAAGAGGAAAAACCGAGTTTTATTATTTATTTATTTCCAGTAAAATGCGAGTTTAGAAAATCAAAACACTAACATCCTACCTATAGACAATAGAAAATAATAAACTACATATTTAAAAATTTAAATATCATTAAAATGGTGTACCAAGAATTAGAAAATTAATTATATTTCATTAGTAAAATTGTAGTTGAATTAATACCCTTTCAGCAAGCTGTATTGTTGTGGAAAACTGACAAAACCGCTTATCGAAACTGGTTCGAGACAAACATCTGGGGCCCTACTATATAAATCCGAAACGAAGTTCGAAACTTCGGACGATGAAAATTTATATACAATATGAATGTATCTAGGGTAAAAGCCGGATAGTTGCCTCGGACGGATACATGCCTCAGTTTCAAATGCTCTATGTTAGACGTATTGACAGTGTTTCTTTTTGATCATAATTAAAAGCCGCCCCCGCGCAGGCCTCGGTGCCGCATAAGCAGTTGAAGTAGGTGCACTTATTTTGTCCGTGTATGAAAAAATCTTCCGCGGTGATACTTTGACAAGCGCCAGAATTATATTGGTAAGTAATCTCCGTTAAATATTTTTATAACTGATTGCGATTTCAGTCAAAAATATATTTCTTTGAATGCATTAGAGTTTAAATTGCACTGTTTATTAGGTTTTATTGTTAAATATGTTTTATTTATTTCGTAAATAAAAAGGGCAAGTATCCGTATCAAATCGGATAGTTGCCCTACTGTCTTTTGCGGATTGTTGCCCTGCGGTAACTATCTGTAACTATACGTTTTTAACAAGCAAAGACAGATTTTTTTCTTAGTTATTTTTTTCATTTGCTTTTACTATTTTTTCTAGGTGATTTTTATTTGGTTTTACTAAAGTTTACGTTAAATAAAATAAATACTCAACAGCAAAATGCCTCGCAAGTATAAACGAAAGCCAGGCGCGGTGCCGCGCCACATCAACTGGACAGAAGATAGTTTAACAATTGCGTTCGAAGAACTAAATAAACAAAAAAGTATCAACGAAATATCCGTTTATATACCTGGATTTATGGCATATTCTCTCGAACCTTAAGAAGACGGTATGAAAATAGAAACCAGCTGCTGGTAACCCAAGATATGTCAAGGATTTAAAATTGTATATTTAACTTATAAATATAATAATCTGTTTACATACTTGCCTACTTATCTAATTGTATTTTAACACTTCTCGGAAAATACCCTGCCCTTGGGTATTACTACAAGAGATATTACTAGCAGTGAATCAGAATCAGATATCACTTGTGGTAGGTCTCTCATATGTAAGAGGCCATCTGGGTGGGTACCACCGCAATGTCTATTTATCCCGCCAAACAGCAGTTTAAAAGCACTGTTGTGTTTCAGATTGATGGACATTGTAGCCAGAGTAACTACTGGACATATTGAGACTTTACATCTTATGTCTCAGGATGGCGAGCGTAGTGGAATGCCAAGCATTGCTTTGTAATTCAAGGTGTTTGGTTTTGCTACTGTTCATGAGCGGTCGAATCGCTTACCATCAGGCGAACGGCATACTCGTCTCGCCAGTCAAAGAAATAAAAAAAGCACAGATTGAACTAACTAAAGGAAGGGCTGTACGGAAAAGAAAAACTCGTATCTACAGGTCTAGACTTATAACATTTTCTTTATTTTCACTGCTAGCAAGTTCAAAAATATCTAAAGGAAAAGCAACTAAACGGCTACTAATCAAAGGCAAAAAAAAAACAAATTATCTATTGTAGACACTGAAAATATATTAAAAGTAAAAAATGTTAATTTAAAAATAGAAAATACAAAGAAAGAAGTTTCAGTTCATGATTATTGTGATATGAATATTCTAATTTTGATTATTGTTCTATTTTCAAAATAAATAATAACATTTCATTTTTATTTTGGACACTTATTTACTATTTTGGAGTCTATTATTGTTATCATTTTATAATTATAATTTAACTTTAATTAACACTTAATAAAAGATTGTATTTAATAATAAAAACTGATTATTTAAATGAATATAAGTTCATTTTTATTTGAAAACAAAACAGACGGGCATCTATCCTCACATTGGGCAAGTATCCCCCCCAACCATTTTTAACGTTAGGCTAGTATCCGCTATAGTAGGCAACTATCCTCTTTTTTAGAGGTCATTTTAAACTGGATTTACTTAAAATTTATAATATTTATATTTTTTTTATAGATAGGGTATGTTAGAAGATTAATGAACTATGTTTGAGAATACACTTTGAATAAAAAATGTATTGGTACACATTTTTTAAAGGAGCTTTTTAAAAAGTGTGGCAACTATCCGGCTTTTACCCTACTCTGTAGAAGTTCGTATTTATGTAACGTACATCGTAACTATAAGTCTATGGTTACGACCATAAGTCAATAACGACCATAAGTATATGTAGGTACATTCGTATCGTATATAAACTTCGATCATCCGAAGTTTCGAACTTCGTTTCGTTGAATATAGTAGGGCCCCTGACTCAATTACATGTTTCCTTTTATCTGAAAGATAATTACTATAGTATCTTTATATCTTTCAGCTAAAGAAAACCATTGTGACAAAATCAGTGCACTGGAACTTTTCCACGAGGATTTCAAACATGAAAAATCTCAATTCTGACCAAAGCCCAGAGAGAGGTCTTCGAAGTTCATAATATTTTTAAGACTAAACAACATATTTACTCTTTAGAATTAATTATCACGCTACATTGTTATCCTAAATAACTACGCCAACTATCAAATACAACAGTTAACTTATTTAAAATATAACGTAGCTGGTGGCCGCTACGGCGTGTAGCGGGGGTCGGAATGGGGTAGCTACAGGGTGGTTACTGACCGCGACATTTGTTGCCCGTCCACCCCGCGACGGGTGAAGCTTAATGTGCTTAGTGTGTGTGTGTGTGCTCTTAATTTAAAGGGTGTTAGGAGAAGTAGGTCTTGCAGAAATCCGTTGTATCTATTTGATTTGTTGGTTAAGTTTCGCTAGGATTTTAAGGATTTAAACTTAAGTTTGTAAGTACATTGTGGAGTGTTTTGGAGTAATCTGGACATGGTTATGTTAGATAATTTTTTCAATTCGTAATAGTGATTGTGTTTTGTTTGTCACTTCCAATGTTATGATTGTCTTATATCGTATGACTTCTAAGAATTATAATTGTGTATTTTTGTCACTGTCTTTCATCTGAGCCGACAGAATTGATAAAAATGACTTAATTAAATAGGCATATTCTAAGGCTTCGACCAGGTTATAACAATAAATTAATGGTAAATTTATTACTGGAGAGGGCAATGGAGTTGAGTATAAGTGTATGGAAATAATAACATTGCTTAAGGGCGAGGTTTTTAATCTTGCAAGTCTTTAGCTATAATTTTATACATTTGTTAAAAAACGAGAAAACTACTTAGAAAAATTCAAAATAATATATCAATATTTTGTTTGAGCCTGTAATTTGAATTTAAGACGGCCTCATTTGTAACTCACATAAAAATATTTTTTCAAACACCCATATCTAAAATTCGCCATCACAATTAAATAAGTATCCTTACGTTTTCATTTGGCAAAGAAGGCCGTTCACCCCAACCCCGCAGCGGGCATCGGGGGTAGTTGTGACCGAGTCAGCCGGACCGGGGGCGGGTCCGCGCTGACCGCCACCCTCTCCCCTAGCTTATTTACTGCGGATTTTATTTGCACACGACATGGCCGACCGAAATTTACGATGGTGGATGTTTTGGGTAATATTTTTGGGGAAATATAGTTTTGTGTTTGTTAATTAAAATTCTTTATTACTATTTAAATGAAAATCTAGTTCTTTATTTAAACTATTAATAATGCATGTTTGTAAATCAGTTTCTGTATTTTATTAGTTGCTTTTACATCAGACAGATCATTACATTATCAGTGGGTGATATCAGTGACGGTTTTGCAAAAAAAACATATTAGGCTTACATATAAAAAAGTAAACACATTTACAACTTGACCTATGCAAACTAAGTAGATAAGTGTAGGGATCCATAAATTAATCAAACCAATTATTTGTTCACCTATCATACAGCCGATAACGTCGGTGTGTCTAATATAGAATAATAAAAACATAACATAAATCAACCATTTTTCTGTAATAATGCGAACAAAACTACATGGCATTAAATGGAAAAACATATTACGTATTCGCATATTTCTTACAAAATATCCAGCGTTAACAATGCGATGTCATATACGTAATTTTATTTGAAACCCACTGTGTGCGCCGCAAATAGCGCCACTAACAAAATAACATCGCAAACATACATGTCGACAATAATTGGACCTATTCGGGCAACTCGAGAGATATGGCCCGGCCTCTCTTCAAAAATATGTTACGTCTCCGAGCCATTGTCCTTTGAAAAAAGAATATCGCATAACGAAGTTGAGTTCCGACTTTATATCAAATATCACGCATGACGCGACATCACCCCCACCCGGGGGTGGGCAATAAAAAATAATATATTGGAATATGTTGGAAATAACAGCGTATCATCCTTCGCGCGGATACCGGAATACGAAGGACATTCGAGCTACGAGTCCAGTCGTTTTATTGTCTCGACGAAACTGCTGACGGAACGACTGCTTGTTTGTTATATCGCGTGTATGAATAATATTATGTCACTCTTTATGGAGGGCTATGTAGAAAATTGGGCAAATATATTACCATATGAATTGCTAATACGTACCGGTGTTTGCAAAAAGTCACACACTTAATACACTTCATAATAAATTGCGTTATTTATTTAATCGAATGATTTGGAACACAAAATTCAAAAATAAATTAATCGAATTTTAAAAATCGAACGTTCTATCGATCTGCGCACACGCACTCGCGAGACGGTATCGGTAAGGAATGGATCAGGAAGTAAGGTAAAGCCGGCCGGGTCAGGTAGCGGGGCTTAAGAATTACCGGCGCGTTAAGGGGTTAACTAACAAAAGGTGTAATTATTATTATTGGGGTTAAGGAGAGCACAAAAGAAGCTTCGTCAAGACGAGTTTCGGGTTACGTGGAGGTTGCACGCGCATTCGTGACGTACATTTGAATAAGTCATTTTGAGCGTTGTTTAATTCCTTTTCTGTTGCTAGCGTTGCATTTTGAAAGGGAGTCTCGTTGCTCCTCAGGTTGGTTCACTTTCTTTTCTTCATAATGCATACGAAACTGTCTTTTACTTTACGTACTAATCGGCACATTTGAAATAGAGTTTAGTGTAATGAACATAAGATGGCATAAATTGTCACCAAAATTGTACTTACCTGGATGATTTTTATTTTACACTGCATGCACAAAACTTTATTATCAAATATATACACTCACACATAAAGACGTAGAAATTACTGAGTCGAACCATCTATTAAAAATACTTCTTACTAAAAATAGGCCCGTTTTTTATTTGGCAGAAACTCGCTCTACCTGACTGCACATTCACGTGTGAAACTGGCGACTGTCATTTTGCAAAATATCACCGCACTAACCCTTCACATGTTAGTTAATGTACCTGAAACGTTCCGATCCAATAATTCATTACCGAACAATAACACTAACTTATTTTTCTAGTAATAGTAATAACCAAACCCTTTATCGGCGCGCCGTTGTCTGAGCGACCCTTGCGAATTTTTTGACACAAATAAAACACCCGTTTGCAACACAAATATTTAAGAAAAAAAAACGCACTCGCTTTATAACATTGTCTCTGGCCATAAATCAGTTTTCAAATAACAAACAGTTGGTATTCGTTCTAAATTTAAATCGAAGTGTAATCGATTGTCATTTTTATATACTATATCGGAATAGTACTGGTAACGAATATGAGTGTCACGCTTAAAAATAAAATACTTTTCTACACAAATATAATAAAATATGATAGCATAAAATTATTATGCACGTGTATTTTAAATTAAGAACACTTTTTTAAACGCAGTACAAAGGAAACAGAACAATAAGCGAAGAGAGCTCGTTCACGTATGCAAAGATGTTAGATTAGATTCAAAGGTAATTTTGTACTTGACGTGTGCCACTAATAGTGTACTCGAATTATTCGCCTAATTTCCTTGCATTATTTAGATTGATCGGCTGATAAACGAAGTGGTTTTATAGTGTACTTGAGCTATCTGCGTTTTATATCAATTAGAAAACAGAACAATAACATCGTTTCGGAGTGGAGGGCTTAATTTTATTGCGCTAGTTTTGTGGATAAATCACTAATATCTTGTGATAAAATAAGGTACAATTAACTAACATTATTTACTATTGAAACTTTCTTTGCCAGGATATTACGTAGATAGCCAGATGTTAGTAAAATGTAATGTAATGTTATGTTCTAAATATATAAAAATACCATATTTAAAATGATGTGCAAATATTCGTCATTGAGACAAAATATAATAAAGGAAATAACTGTATTAAAATACTGGTTATAAATATTATAAATATATAATTAAGAATCTTCCTTATTGATTATACTGCCAGTTACCAACTATTTCGATTACTAAAAATAGACGTGTCTAATATTGAAAAATGATCCTGGCATCCAATATTCTAAATTCAACTTCAAACTAGCACCAATCACAATCTGTTTCACATTATTCAAACACATCTGCCTATTGCATTACATTATGCTCGGCATTAGAACCCTCTATGCAAAAATTGAAAAGAGCCTGTGAATGTCCCATTGTTGTGCCAGGTATGAGAATTGCAACATTCAAATTAATAAAATAATAAAACTAGGACGTGATGCACGCAAGGGTTAAGTTTCTATTGTTCGGTGCAGAATGGGGATTTATCTATGCAAGTTTTTAACGACGGTTTTCGATGCTATATACTTTTGTAGTAAATTTAATTTATCATGGAAGGGTTAAGGTGATTAAACTTTTTCGTAGTCTAGGATTAGATGTGGTGTGTGACGGTCCTATTTACTATAATATCCGCTAATGTACCTCCCATACTATGAAGGATACGTAATAAAGACATCTGTATATTTGAGAATTAATGATAAGTACTATATCAAAATATTTCTAAGGCGCTACGGAAATATTCTTAAACGCCTGTGTTCAATAGTGGAGTTGTGATCGAAGATGATTTTAAAGGTTTGTATCTGAAATGCCGCGGTGGACGATTCGACAAAATTACTATTAGGAAGCCTTGCTTAACAATGAGTGTCAGTGTATTTTAATTCATCTAGACGCATTCTAGATCAACTCAAGCAGCAATTACGTCAAAATTAATTAACATAACTGTAAATAATACTTATTCATTGCGTTAAATGAGTGCAAGACATTAATATTTTTGAGTGACATAAAATACAACCCATATTTAATAAAATTATTTATAACCAATTAACAAAATAACAAACGATGTAAAAAAAACATTGGGGTCGTGAGAATCATTGGAAAAATTTCACAGCGATCGCCTCTTGACACCAATTGATGGTAAAAAAACCCGTATGGGGTTAAAACGCCGTGTTTTGGGGTAAAAAGTGCCAACTCGATATATTATACCCAACAATACTAATTATGTTTGTATGGAACTCTTGATGTAATGGGGTCATTTGTTGATCCTTTTTATGTGCTTCTGTTTACGTATTTGGGATGTTTTTTTCATATTTTTGGAGATTATTAATGATTTATCTTTTTAATGGCAATGGGAAGTTAACCGATTTTCTTTAAATGATATAATTTAATCGACTGTCTTGACATTAATAAATTAAATGAAAAAAACATTAATTAATATGAAAAAAGTGTGATTGGTAATAAATTTATATTTCAGCAATTTTATTCACAGTTATCATAGCAATGAATAACACAAGATTAATGTTTCATTCGTTAGCGAAACTTCAGTCTCTTGTTTTTTTTCATTAGACATATTTAAAGGCTTCTCTTGGGTATATTTGATTTTTAACCTTTGCGTAATGATAATCCGAAATGTCAGTTTCAAAACTAGGCTACCAACACGCAAAAAATAACTACCACCCAAACAGTAACACTCAAAAATCCTTTAACAAAACTATTCGGCAAAAAATCAATTGTATTTTGGTAGCTTACGTATCGTCATTTTGTTTTTTTTTTATTCCACACCGCTACTATTGTAACTTGCGAGAGTCAACGAGCGCAATTTTTTTTTTTACTTTTTTTTTACAAAATCCTATTTCTCGGATTAAAGGGGATTTAGACACTTTGTTGTGGCAACAATAAGTTGTGCGGAGACACCGTATTTGTTTTGATTTAGTGTTTTTAATAGTTTTATATTTTCCCACGTTAAATTTAAGATATTTTTTGAAAATAGACTATTTTTATTGCTTATAACTAATCGTTTACGACTTCGCTCTTCGCTCTTTAGAGTAGAAAGTTGAAGGAGATTGTAGCCAGAGTAACCACTGGACTTAATATCTTATGTCTGAGGATGGCAAGCGTAGTGGAATGCCAAATATTGCATGGTATTTTGTGGGTTTGCTACTGTCCACGAGCGGTAATTTTACTTACTATCGAAAGGCATGCTCGGCTTTCAAATCATACAGGGTATATCAAGACTGCTACCGAAAACGAAGCCGGGTGGTAGTTAAAGCGACTTCAGACACAATGCAACAGAAAAAGTTGCAAAAAAAGCGACAATTTTTTTTTGTTTATTTTTTTCTTATGACCATATTTGGGTGGTAAATGCATTTTTTCCTAAAATAATAGTGTATATCCTTTTATTTATAAATAATCTAAGGTATAAAAGAGTTTCAATTATTATTTTAGCAAAAACTATGGATTTACCACCCAAAAATGACGATATTCAAAAAATCATAAAAAATTATTGTCGCGATTCTTAGCGAAGTTTTTAGTTGCATTGTATTTGTAGTCACTAAAACTACCACCCGGCTTCGTTTTCGGTAGCAGTCTTGAGATACCCAGTATAAAAAAGGGTTGTTTTGTTAAATTATGAAATAAATGAGAATCAACAAATAGCAGTAAAAATGGATTACACACTATGCTGGTATCAAAGTCATCGTATATCGATAGCCTAACAAAAATCGGATTTTCGAGCCGAAAGCGTACGATTCTGACTCTTCAAAATATGTTTGTATTCGCATTTATTAATTATTTATCGTTCTCCAAAGTCACATGTAGAAACATCGTGACAAAACTTGCATACCCAGGAAATCTTCATAAAATATTCCGAGTTATGTAATCTATACCAACACTCAACAAGCAAGGAGATAATTAACGGCTAATACTAAATCATTATAAATTCAAATGAACACAAAATCTCAATAAAACAAAATTTAAACCTAAAAAATTAATCAAAATGAATTATTCACGAGAATGCAATCTCATGCGAACAAAAATTGACGACAAATACTGATTCGCCTCTCCCCCATTATTGGCATCCAATCTCGCGTCCCCAATACTTGGCTTATCAACATTCGGACACCATAACAGACCTTTCCTAGCCTCATACATATTTTAGGGGCCCACACCCCTTTTGGTCAACTGTCAGTAATGATTTGCTGCCTTTTCCCTACCCTACGCCCCCGACTAACCACCCAATTTATGACTGATCCCCATATCGAGTTCATAGTTGAGGAATTAGTTTTGGCGTGCGTGGGCACGGAGGTCAAGTTAAACTGGTCAATACTAGACCAAGGGCGTTTGAAAAAGTTAGATTATCTACTATTTTTTCGGAAACTGGGGTGGATATCGGTGGAAAATATGGCTTCCTATTCGTATATTTTTCGGACTTCTTTGTAGTTTTCCGATTTGTTTTATACACGTTTTATGGCGGCTGTCAGGGAATGTGTAACGTAACAATGTTTGGAAGAGAACCAAGAAGAGAACTAACAAAAACTTTTCATTTTGTCTTTTACTTTAACAAGATGTCTGATGAAAGCATTTTTATCGTTTTACACAAGCGCTTAAAACTAATTAAAACACTGTTAATTAATGAAATAATTATTTGCAAAACATGCTACTCTATAATATTAGCCTTTAAAAATAGTAATTTAATTTTAAAATTCCTTATTAATTTAATAATCAAAAGAGGTTGATTAAAACAAGGTTATTCGTCGGGTATTCGTTTTTCGAATTATTAAAAATTTCAATCAAGCGTTCCAAATTCAAATTTTGACACATCCACATTTATTAACCGGCGCATTGAAGGCGTCAGTGGCAGATATAGAGTTTTCGTTGTGCAAACAGACATTTAAGTTTGTTTGGTTAACGTTAGCAACGTGACACCGCCAGTGGCCGATGGATTCGGCACGGCAAATAGCATTTGTGGGTTTGCAAACAACTTGCCGTGGCTATCACGTTTCTTGGCTCCGACTATGGCTGTATGAAGACGGTGGCTTTTGTCCGTGTCTTTGTGTATGCTCAGACGAAAAGATACCAAAGAACTTATAAATAAATTAGTAAATTTGATATTAATTCTTATATTTTAATCTATAGATAGATTAAAACGTAACTTCAGACTAATTCATGAGTTTTAGAATTTGTTATAATTATGGCGCACTCTACCTGCACCCGTAAAACACCAACATATTAAACTTTTTTTAAATTCAATCATCGGTACTTTTTTTCATAATAGATATTAAAACATAATTTAATGTTAAATGAAGATGGAATTTAATGCAGAAAAGTAATTTATAATTTAAAAAACAACAAATAAACTTATATATAGAGACATTACAGCTCATAATATATTTATCTCAATGAAATAAAGTATCCTCCAAACCTTTACACAAAAAATACATTAAAAATCAAATAAATATTTTTAATATCACCCAAAAAAAACAATAGTCCAGACATATAAATGTTATTAGTCAAACATATTACGTGAAAAACTAGGCGTATCAATATTATTTGCCCAATCCAGTTTGTTGAAGCTTCACAAATAAGTTATCATAACTTGTTATAACGTAGTGAAAGAAAAAATATGCTTGTGTTTGTTTGCCTTCGGATGTACTCCGCTACTACATAGATTATACATCTTGTAGACAAGTCACATACTATTTTAAGGACGGAGAGCAATACAAGGTTTGAAAATGCATCTATGGATTTCTTTTATTTATTTATTTTTATTAATACTGCTACATCCTATATATTCTAAGTTTACAAAGTTATTTTAGGATGTCCCAATAAACCAAAAGGATTTCTTAAACAATAGATTCGTGCTGCCTCGAGAAATGAAAAAACCTTTAGATATTTCTTTATTTCGTAATATGTTTTAATATGATCCATAATCAATGTTCAGGTTGGTAACAAAAAATCTGTTTCCTCTAATATTCCATTTCCAAATAATATTAAACAACCGATAATTATATATATAGTATTCTGAACCTTACGTACTACTGATACTCATTTGTCAAGTTGTGAATCATCAGTCAATATATTAAAATACATTAGATACCGCTAGCAATACACTAAAATTCTACGTTAGTTCTCATATACACACCAACATAACATACCAAGGTCATCCTCTCAGAGACAAACCTTTTTTAGGCATAACCTCCCAAGAACAACACTTTCCCCACCCGTCCAGACAATCACGCACGCCCGACAATTTCTCCGCGCCGTCTACCGGAATAAAAGCCCCGCATGACCTGAGGAGACAACATTTTATGACTCTCTGAATATCGAACACGAGTTACGAGTTGTATTTTGTTATTATTTACTCTTATGTTAACATTGTATCTTTATATCCATCTAGCTTAGGACTCTCCACATAAGCTAAATTTGTAATTTATTATTAAATTCATAATTTAACAGTATGAACCGTGATATTCAATTAATTGAATCGTTTAACTTCACATAGCTTCCAGGTGAGTCCTGAAACAAACTCATTGGGATCGTGTTAAATTATATTGGAATCATTAAATAATCTACCATAATTAATAATTGCTTTTTTAACTGGAGCTACTTATTATTAATTATCTTCTTTGAAAATATCTAAATAAAACGAAATTAATTTTTATCCATAAAGAAAGTAATACAACGTGCAAAATCACATACAACCCTTCATAATTACACACCAAACAGTTACGCAACTTAACCCTTCCGGAGCAAAAAAACTAAATCCGCTATCATATCGTGAGAACGCAGAGTCAACCCGTAAGATCCTTCACCTGGACCAAGACCGTAATATAACTGTTCACTGACAAACAAAAGACAAACCCTTTGATATCCGGGTCGAAGAGGCCCCAGGAATCAAAAAGGGTAATCAAGGGTTAGGCGGCAGGTGACGGCAGATGCTTCCTGATTCGCGTGAAATTATTTTTCTTTATATTTTTTTAACAAGCGCCATATTTATGATCGGATCTCACGTTGTCTGATGAAGTGTGAAAATTAATGGGTCCCTTTTCAATTTCGTACAAGATTACTTCCTTAATTTATGGTCCGGTTCGCTATACATACTGTTTTATTAATGTATGATTTATGAAAGAGTTATTTTTTTTCATTTTATATTTAGTAGGGGTAAGTAAAAAATACTTCGATGCGACGGAACATACTATATACAAGGTTTGTGATAAAAAATACAATACTTTTGGAATCATCATCTCATGTATTGAATGATTTTTTGCCAATTTATTCATGTTTGGATATTCCACGTTTTCTTTTATATTATGCGTAGGCGCTGTGAAATAAGTTTGGATTTCATTACAAGGACTATACTGTTCGTTACTTATTTAATGAGGGATTCCATGACTTTTTTAAAGAAGTTATTTATATATTGCTTTCCTACTAAAAATGTATACAAACTTCTACTCACCAGTAACTTTCAAAAAACCAATTAAAATAAATCAAATTACACACACACACAAACCCTCCTTCACCCAGATCAAAAGAGCCGAAATAAATTTAAATAACAAAACCATTACTTAAGTTACCTCAATACGCTCTCAAGACTCCCACAATGCATCAATCCACACAAATTCCCACTTCAAATAATTAATACTCATTGAACGCACATCGGTCAACCCTTCTCACGTCAAAAGAGTCCGGATATAAACTAACCGCCTTTTCTTTGCGCTTTAAAAAACGAAAAAAAAAACAACAAAAGACACCGTGCAAAGGGTTAGTAGAAAAAACTGCCGGGCCGATGTTACGCCAATTTTGCTTTCAAGGAAATTAGATATCGTCTTACAATGATTTTTAACCCTTCGCATGTGGGAAATGTTGCCGAATTAATTTTTGATATAACGGGATGGGCTGTTGCAGTAGCACCTGACGTGTGAACTATTTAGGAATATAAAAAAAGTAATAAATGTGTTGAAGATAAACCTACTGCAGTAGGTTACATGACATAAGTTGTAAAATAAACATTAATGTTAAATGAATAAGTTTGAATGTATTAGTCTAATAAACTATGTTCTAATATGCTTTGCTATGAACATCTAAGTTCCAAAATCTATTCAATAATACATCGTATTTCTAGTATATGGATTGATTATGAATACAAATGTACGTTTAGGAATTAATATAGTACTATTCCACTATTACAGTAACTCGTCTAAATGGAGACTGATGGATTCTGTCCTTTAGCCTATATCTTCAAAAAATAGGTACATATTTGAAATTGACTCACGGCAATGGGCATATTCTCACAAAAAATAGCACCTTCACACCAAAATCGATCCAACAGGGGCCTAAACGACCCAAAATAAAACATCGCAGAATAATTTCTAAACTCGGTACCAAGCTAACAGAAACACTAGGTTGTAGTCAACCCGCGACGCGGTCGCCGCGGCCCCGTACGTAATTTCCCCCAGGACGCCTCTCAACAACGATGACTAATGCCCGCCGGACGGCGCTGTTTTCAACTAATGTCGTTCCATCCGTTCTTTTGAAGTATTAAATTTAAAAAAATATTGCAATCAAACTGCTTAACCCGTCAGCCTCAGGTAGAGCTACATTGTAACCAGTTTCAACTTTCAACTATAGCCTAATTTCGATCGATGTTGTCAGTGCCATCCATAACTTAAATTTCATTAGTCATAAAAATTAATACGTGTACAATTTGAAATTCTCAAAATCTTTGTGGTATCTTATGCTTTAAAATAATAATCTAAGTATCTTGAAAAACAATTGTAGCTAAATCCATACACATATTTCTTCATAATCTGTGAACTAGTTATGTTTTTAGACCTATGGTCAGCAGTAGACTTACACTTGAAATTTACAAATGCATATACGAACATTGAATATTAACACTCTTAAAACCGAAACTTGTTGAATATACTACGAATCGGCTTACTCGTCCATACCAGAGCCGTTATAATCCCACACAATCGGAATATTGAAAGAATATATTTTCGAACTAAGCTGCCCTTGGGAATCTCTTTCTATTATCATATTTGATTAGTATTGTAGCCTTTCACCTTTATACTGTTACTAGGTTCTACTTGACCTGGTTTCTCTTGACCTTTGTAATTTCCACGGAATATATTTGAGAAATCAAATTTAACGACAAAGGAAAATATTATTAGGTAATCTGTGAGTTGTCTGCAAAAATATTAAATGGCTCAGATCTAATTATTTCTATAATAAATATGGCTTGTGACTAACAGAGAGACGTATATTTATAGCCTATTAAAAAGTCAAGATTAGTATAAAATATATGTACTTTGATTAATTTTTAGTCAATATAACTTTAGGTGTAATAATTGTTACTGAACTGGCATCACCAACAAAACAAAATAATAAAATTATTTATAATACTAAAATAAAGTAATGAGAACACGATTTTATGAATGAGAGCTAAAACAGTAAGTAAATCTAGGACAAACCAGGCCTTGTCAATCAACTCCAACAAATCCGACACAGGCCAACATCGTTAACATAATGACACGAGTATTTTTTCGGATGATGAACTACCTCCTCACAATGCGAGATGGCGTAATCGAATTATCGATACATAGAATCGAATACTTGGACGTATCCTCTGTAATGCTATATTGATGATTCTCGCACAGACTGATTAATGGTTCGGCAGCATTCGATACAATAAGGCTCGCGAGCTTTGAGCTATTTAGGGTTATCAAGTACAATTGGATAGAACGTTGTACATTGATGGATATGCTTACAACAAAACTAGTTTCATAGTACCAAGCACGTAATGTACATTGTATAGTAAGAATTGTCGTTATATTTGTGCTCCTGGTAGGAAGGCAAAACGTAGGGTTGTCGCCGGAATAGTGACTTGTAATTTTGCGCTGTGTGTATCGCTCTCGCGAAAAATGTATTGAGTAGATGAACTTAATGTCGGTTTCTTTAGATACAAATCTAAAGGGTTGCAGGGGTTTCTTATAATGTTCAATATCAAGCATTTTATTAGAAACTATTTAGGTACACATATATATTTAAACTAAAAAAGGCAAAAATATTAAAATTATCTAGAAAAAATATTTTGTTATAATAAAAATGAAATATTTTATTATGTATGAGTACTAAACTAACTACAATAATATATAGGATCCGTTCAATTTACAAATGATAACGTCAAACATTATAGCACACATTTGGTTTTTAATTATGATAACTATTTTATCCCCAAGCAGTAAGCACCTCATCACACTTAAATTATCAAAATATTCATAAAATTCCACTAGCATTTTTTTAAATAATTTTCTTATTACCAAATCCGCATTAATTGTTTACCCCTTCACAAGTTCTTTGTAAAACCGCTGTGGGAGTCCATCACCTACCCGCGGTGTGTCAGAATTAACGCGCAGTAGGCGATGTGCACATTAGTAAACAAAAAAAAACCACTCGATACGGATGTGATTTAATTTGAAAAAGGAACTTTTTTATTACCAACAGCAGTAATTGAAAATCGGTTCCTTTTTCAAATCAAATCATAAACAATTGATGTTTATGTTCATAAATTATTTAAAGATCGTCTACGGTCTTTTGGCGTGTAAATGCGTGGTTGTTATGTGAGTTTAATTATTATTAATTAAGAAAAAATATCTCAAGCAATGCGTTACGTAGAGAAACACTGTTCCTAATATTTTGAAAACAGCACGGCAGCATGAATGTCCATAAAAAATAGAATAAAATAAACGACGCATTCGCACGCCAAATGATTGTGGACGATCTATAAATTTCAAATCTTGGACACACATCTTCCAAATCTTGCACAGGCAGCATATTTTACATTATTAGCTTTGTGCATTTTAGTATTAAAATTATTTTTAAAGTAGAGTCAAAAGTTAAAATGTATTTGTTAAATTAATATCTATTAGTATATTAAATACCGTATCAGCAAAAATATTTACCTTTCCATTAAATCAATTACTTAAGTAAAACTTAATTTAGAACACGCTAACTTGAATTATAAAAAAGTTTCGATAGAAAATTAACTACCAACATGATGCACGCAAGCTGTCGTCTAAAACCATAGATTTTTTTTGTATTATTAATGGTTAACCCTTTGTCGCTGGCACCAATCGATTTCCAAACCCCGCAGTTCAATACAATGCACATTTTAAAATTTAAAATCCGATATCTGTGTAGTGAAGTTTTTTATGCGACTACATGCATTTTTAACCCTTCACCGTATGTCTATTGGAAACACTGGCTCTCAAACTGTTGTTGATTAACCGTCCAATTTGCGTGATATGTTATATCATAATGAAGTCAATGTTATGTTATATCATGGGTATAATTATTTAGGCATTGGAAAACTATGCTCAGTTTTTCATTCATCAATAATATTTGTACAAACTAAACTCTATTTCAATCAGTAATTACTTAGTGATTTTTTAAATAAAGTCAGAAATAAGTTAATACAATAAGCAACTCAATTTATAACACATTTCCGAACACATTTAAAATACAAAAACAAATTCAGTTAAACCAGTCTTAAATAAAAAAACAATTTACAGAACACAATCTCTAAGCATCATTCGCAATTATACAAAATCTTATTCAGTAAAAACAGCGGCCAAACTTTGAGAGTCGCCGCACGGGGATTGTGTAACCGCGCTATGTCTGTACGTGACAATTTAAACAAATTCTGGGCCATTTGGCTTCTGGGGTGGCATGCGTTTTTTTAAGGACTTTATTTTGAATAAAAAAGGCGCCATTGAATGTTCACCCGGCGGGATGCGGGACGAGTGTGCGGTAATGAACAGCGGCTAAGCCCATTCAGCCTCGGGTATCGTAAGCGATTCACTCGCTTCTTTAAGGTGCTACTTGAAATTATGATACAATGAATATAATTTTGAGTAGAAGCAACGTTGACAAGAAAAAAAATATGGTGAAGACCGTTTCCAGCAAAGAAGAATCCAAGAGAAGTGAAGATTGACCGAACTGAATTCTGAATCAGAATCTGGTGCAATTTTATACATTGATATCTTTAAAAGTTCAACCATTTCTGGGATGATGATAGATATGTGCCGAATTTCGAATATCGGCATCAATTGCTGTTTTGGATAGTAGTTCATAAGACTTCAATAGGATAATATTATTAGTACATTGATCTTTACATATTGAACATAAGATGTTTCATATACTGGTCTTAACATTCTTGAAAAAATATACATTTTTAAACAACCTCAACTTTAAACAAAACGCAAAATCAAAATACAAAACAGATTAAACAAAACGCTGTCCAGTTAAGCTACCAACTCAAACTTACCGTGCCTTTACTCTCGAAGGAGCCATTAAACAACAAGGAAACAAAATAACAATGTAAATAAACATCGGGAGTCGTTGTTCGAATCCATTCGGCGTCTGGTGAATATTTAATATTTTTCGCGCCATATGCCATCTGTATTGAAAATCGGTAGCCGATCCCATCTAGCGGGACGCGCTTCCCAATAATCCCACTGGCGGAGATCAAGTTAACCGACCCCATTGGAGCGGATTTAGAAAATATTTCCATGTGGATAAGTTTAATAGACTGAATGTACTTGTACGTATAGGGCTATAGGCTGTAAGGACAGTCAGTTTTAGCAAAAGTTGATTTTATAACTCTTAATGGAAACTAATTTTAAATTTCCTATCGGGGTATATAAGACCGCAGGAAAAAATTGTATGTCATACTCGCATCATTCACAAATATTATTACCAAACATACATACCAATTATATCAGTTATAGGGCTTATTACTTTGATTTCAAAATACAGTTAATCTTCCCCAAAGTTGCACTATTTTGGTCCGCGACGCCATGCCATGCCAAAAATATCCAATCACATCGACCTTAGCGTCATCCATCACTGGTACCACCCACACTGTGTACCTCGCGATGCCATTTATAAGGGAGAGACAGTCCAATTTATACAAAAAGAGGGGTCACTTATAATTGAATGTAAAAAATCGTCCATTTGGCGCCCACGAGGGCCGTTTGTACCCGGGGTCGCGCCGACACGGTTATATAATTTTAATATTAAATGATGTGCAGCATACGGCCATCAAATTGGACGTTGCTCACGCAAGGCTTGTTTTTATGTTATCTATAAAATTTTAAATTAGTATAGAATATGATGGGATATAACGTTATTAATATACAAAGCTATTTACTCTGTATATTAGAGTATATGATGACAAGTACACTTCTTAATCGGATGTGAGTGCTCGGACCCTTGTGAAATAGAAACGAGATAAAATATTAGTTACATGAAATATCTGTTATGGTCCGGATATCAAACTTGCAGCATGCCGTTTAAAAGACGGAATCTCGCTTACTGCGCTAAGAGACTAAAACCTTTTAGCAAAATATATCTATTTACATACCTATTCAGTTTTCACCCTATACGTCACTCCTGTATTGTGGATATCGAAAGCTGATCAACAATTATTTACTTTTTTCAAAGAGTTGTGAACCTAATAAATATTTATCTTTGTACGGTATTTAATTTATCAACCGCATATATAAAGCAAAAAAGCCGGGTAATTATATCAAAAGTTAATCCATGCAAATATAATTTATATCGTGCAAAATGATCTAATGAAACAGCGCCGCCCTGTCCCACTAAAACTGCTATAACTTTTTTACCGAACTTGCATATCCCGGACGGTTGTAGATAAAATGTCAAATAGATCATGGTAATAATAAATAACCTAACCAGGCCTAACCACTCTCAATCGTATTCTCGATTGTAGAGTAGGCCCGTGCCCTGCAGTGGGACGTAAAATGGGCTGATACAGATTAATAAATATGGTATTCTATTCGTTTCATTGCACTAGTGGCCGAGCTTTGGGCTAAGGTCGAATAATTTGGCGGCTTTTTAAATTTTAGAGAATATTTCTTTTAGAGATACAATGTCTATAAAGCATTCGTCAGACAGAATGGAACTATTTTGTTCATAATTTCTAGCATGTTGTGCTTAAGTTAGTGAAAATTATCTTTTTATATATTTTCGTAATGTGAGGATAGAAAAAACACAAATTGATATGTTTATAGAATTTGAGTTCTCATGTAACTCTGCCACTAAAATATTCATATTCATAATCATACAAAATGTTACACATCAAAAAAATTTGCAACAAGAAATAAATTCAAAATCACATCATAACCTTTAACATTTATAATACCGGAAACGCTTCAACCGTTTTCCGCGTACTAATCTTTCACTTTATGCAACAATATCACATTTTTCAACTATCGTCGGAAGTATGTAATATCGCAATATTACGCAGGTATTCAGTATTACGCGACGGAATCTTGTTGAAAGCCGTCCACAAAGCTACCCCCTCGGACAAGACGAGTCGGGCCGGTTTATATCTTTGAAAAATCCCATATCTCCCTCCAGGAATCACACGGACGCCCGCACACGCCTACATACGTATAATGCAATAAGGGACTGGAAGTGGCTGTTGGACTAATACGTATTGGGCGCACTATACAGGGTATCTCAATGGGTATGTCAATACCCAGTGGTATTGACAAGGAACTGGGTAGTAGTTTTACGGCCGGGTGCAATAATATATTGACAGTTAAGCGGTAAAAAATATCCCCGATAATTACGTATCTTCTATCTTTGTTTAACCGATGTTTCAATAACAAAAACTAAACTAAGTTAACAACGCTGAACGTAGATATTGCATATATCTCTGGTAAGAACCGTTCCTCCCAAACGTTTAATTTTTGTACTTTTAATTGAGGTCAATATTTATTAGGTTAATTATTAACTTTATTTTGGAATTATCATAAATCATCATTAATGTATAATTAGAAGAATGAAACGTTAAAATATATTAATAATGTAAGTATGGTAAGTATTGTGACAAATAATGGCAAATAAAATTCATACAAAGCTTACATAGAACAACAAAACGCATCGTATGACTGATTTATGATATGTCAAATGTAAAAAAGAAGTTTACAAAATATATCAATGTTTACCAACAAGAATGAATTCAAAAGTGAATTTTACGGCCCTATTTCTGCAACAGAATGACAAATTTAAATTGAATCAGAGACCATAATATTTATA
The DNA here is from genome assembly GCA_023078785.2 of Hyles euphorbiae. Lineage (NCBI taxonomy): Eukaryota > Metazoa > Arthropoda > Insecta > Lepidoptera > Sphingidae > Hyles > Hyles euphorbiae. The sequence goes on from CM041046.1 coordinate 12,359,054, forward strand.
CGAAGAAAAGTGTGAAAATCAAACATTACGTAGTTGCATTACTTTAGTTTTGTAATCAATCTGTCTTTAAAGACCTGAAATCATTTGAGTGCTAATCTACAATTAAATACTGAGGCATATTATTATATTTAAAACAATTTTAATCAAATTAAGAATAATGATTGATTCAGGTAATCTTACTATGCTAGAAGTTTTCGAAATTTTAATGATTAGTTATAGAGAAAACAACTGTTCTTCTTTTTATATAGGTATCACATAAAAATGACTTTAAAAATAATGTAAGAACCCCCTTTTCCGCAGATTGTATTATAGGTAAATAAAATATCAAAGATAATTTGTGAGAAATCTAATCTTTATTATTGACAAAGTTCTGAAACTTTATTTTAATTTAAAATAAGTAATTAATATTTATGTCTAGCCTAGTAGTGTTTGGTATGTCAATTTCATGTTCCACATCAGCAATGCTTTTCATTCTTCAAATATTATCTGACACCGCTGTGGCACTCATAATGGTTAAAGTTGTGTGCAATCCCAAAAGACTTTTTTACTGGAAGGTGTGGAAATCTTCTTTTCAAACATCATAAGACCTGAAATAAAGATGAAAGAAAGATGTAAAAGATGGAAGACCAAAATATTAATTATAATAACTTTGAGTAATGTTCTGTTTTTATATGAGCCGCATTGTTGCAATACTCTATGGCAGACATTGAGCAGTGTTGTTAATAAAGTAATATGTGGATATGCACTATCTCCAATTAGATATCTATTACTATTTCATTATATAACTTCTTCACATTGTACTGAAAATAAATATGTTATTTACAAAAAATAAAAGATTTAAAGTGAAAATATGTTTTGATGATTTCCATCAGGCTGTACCCTTTTGAAACTAGGGAATTATTAGGAAACTACTTACAAAAATATGTATTAATCTTAATATATTCTCTTAACCATTCTTCCAACTCAATTGTCATATTTGTTGCATCTAAAATTATTATTTGGCAATATGGCGGCTGCACAAAACAAATGAATGTAACACCATTTTCACCTATATACCACAATAAAGTATTTTGAATTTGAATTTGAATTCTTTCAAAATATAAAGTATGAGATTAATACCTTTTAACAGAGTGTTAAATGAGCCCCAGGCTAGCGTTCCAATACATTTATGAAAAGTAACTGTGCAATACACATTGCTTGAACAACAATGCCTTTATTTTCTTAATTCTTCTCCTATATTTTAATCTAAAAATAAAAATATTAAGATTAATACATTGTGATCAGATAACTGATACATAATACTAAGATTTACTATGTTAAAATCATAGACGATATTAATACATAATTATTGATTAATCCTAATATGTATATCTAAAGGTAGTCATTACTAAAGTGGCTCTATGGGAATATAATATGGGCAATGAATTGCACCAAAGATTCTTGGGAAAACTGCAATTTTATGAAACCCATGCTGTGTGTTGTCTAATAATTTTACATATTGATAATATAACTCAGTTGTAGCCTGAGGCACATGAGTTGTTGTCAGATTCGGCTGACTGTGCTTTTGATACCCAAAAATAGTTACCGGCTGAACATGCATTCTCCCCAGTACATAAAACCACAATGATAGCAGCAGTTAATGGAACAGTGACACAATATTGTTCCCGAGCTGTTACATTTATTATAGAATATATGATTTTGGAATAATTCAATACACTTTTATAACTTAATGAAATATTTGATATGTATGCTTACCAGGAGGAAGGTTCCTTGCAGGCTGGGTTTAAATGTAGAAATAAACATAATAGCTGATGTATTATTCCATCTAAAAAGTAAATCTGTAAATAAATTCTGAACTAGAATATTCACATAGTTTTTTTGGTTCTCATAAATTATAATCGGCGTTAAATACACCAGCTTTAAACATTTCGTTATCACTTTCATCACTGAATATATTAATGTCACTTTATTTTGCTGATTTCTTCCATAAAAATACCACATATCTGGGATAATCGAAGTATTATCCACCATATTGCAGCGATATTATAAAACGATGACAGCTAGTTAAACACAAATAACTACGGTAGTTCGAATCGTTATCGAAACGCGTATATTTTAATTTGTATGGAATTTCCTAACTATGGTTAGCGAGAGCCCTCCCATTGATAGATACAAATCATAGATATATTTATTCATCTGTCAACGATTATTGAAACCGAAAAATGACAGAACTCATACTAAAGTTAGCGATTTTAACGGGTGGAAAAAGACAGACAGAGTATTGCACCCGGCCGTTAGTGACTACAGGTGGTAAATCTTAAATTTTGAGAGGTCGCCTGGGCAGGTAACACCACATCATCTTTTTCTCCCCCCAAACAGCAGTGTTAATCACTGTTGTGATTCAGATTAAAGGACATTGTAGCCAGAGTAACTTCTAGACATTTTGAGACTTAACATCTTATATCTCAGCGATGATATAACTTGATATATTATGAGCGGTCGTATTAAGGTATCATCGTATCATCAGGCGAGCGGGGTGCTCGTCTCGCCATTCATAACCATAAAAAAATACTCAATGCAACAAAAAATTTCGGAAAGAAACGTCATTACTTTGTATTTTCTTTTTAAATCATGGTATTTGGATCGCAAATTCTTAGTTTTTGCTTACTTTTGCTTTAGGATGAAATAACAATAAAATATAGTCACATCCAGCGTCTCTAAGCGTTCAAAGTCACACACCTATACACAGAGTACATCACGTTTTTATATATTTTCTGATACATTTCTTTTGGAATGCATCTTCCGAGGCGATATTATTGTGATAGTGTCGGTGATGCGTTATGAATATAGAGTGAGTTTTAATAAACTGCTTCCTGTGTGTGATTCGGTCCTTTTTTTCAACATGTTAAGCCTTGGAACAGATATGGAAAAAAGAATTTATGACGTGGAGATAAAATTTTCTTGACACGCGAAATTCTGATTTGATATAAATATTCTTTGTTTGGACAAGATTTTTGCTTCGATACTTGCGGCCTTATTCATGTTTACGAAAACTGTTAAGTTTTAAAATCTATTGGTATATAATATTTTGTCTTCTTAGCTGATACTGAATTCAAAAGGCATTCGAAAGGAATCAAAAATTAGATAACTAAAACTGTTTTTAAATCGCCCACGAATAAGGCCGGTGGTGTTGGTACAGATGTGTCAACCAGATAATTTTCCACCAGTTTGTCTAATCTTTAATACCATCATATAAAAGGTAGCGATCTAGAAACAATTAAATTACCTATAACTACAAATATTTAAATCATTGAAATTCTTGACAAATACACATGTTCGCACTATGGATTCCATTACATGCATGCGTGCATTGTTCATAACTATTCCGTTTAAAAATTCCGTCCAAAACCACACAAATTCAAAACCATTACTAATTGAACTTATAACCTTTTGTTTTTGCACACAGATCGATGTTTTTAGAGTCATCGTCACCTAAGCCCATTAAGGTTACGAAAATGAAAAATGGCCTCAAACATAGCAAAATAGCCGATCTAAATGTAGCTATAGAACCTAACCAGAGTAAAGGCACCAGCAGACAACACACGCAAGATTCCGTAAAATTAATAAATACATTTCTATTCATGTGGCATACGAACAAAAACACCTTAAAATAAAGATAACGAAACAAAATGACGCACACATTTGGTGGCAAGTCACGCGCTACGTATACACCTAAAAGCTTATATTCTTTACGATCCATGACAATCGACAATCGTTTTGCACTCAATGTGTGTAGTGCTGTTGAAATGTTACGTGACCATGAAACTGAGGATTCCGATGAATATTGTAATGAAACTCTGGTGTTTGCGCATTGACAGGTCCTTTTCGAAATTTTCTAATACATTTTGGTTGATTTGTAGCAATAACTTGTGCATTATGAAGTTTATTCACGTTGGTACTAATGATTTTTGTTAATATTACCTTTAACAAATAGAAAGAAGGGAAGAAAGAAACTACCTGCAATCTTAGCCAGGTCATCCGTCCAGGCGTCCGTCCGTCCTTGTAGGCGAGCATCCGACATTTCGCTTGCCTGTACTTGGCCTCTAATCTAGAACCTTTCGCCCCAATGACCGTCAGTTCTACGCGCTATGTGCTTGGCCCACTGACACTTCAACCTGCTAATCCTAACCTTTGTTCTCCTATGGATATCCTAATTTCTGATTCGACCTCGTAGGTGATTACGAGCATAGCCAGCTCCATAGCGCGTTGAGTGACCTTGAGCCGTCTCATGAAGCCCACAGTGAGAGGCCACGTTTCGGTGCCGTAAGTCATCACTGGTAACACACAACAGTTAAAGAAATTCGTCTTTAGGCATTATCATGTAGCTTTAGCGAAAGTAAATTATTTTTATTGAATATGATTCTAAATTAATTGACTACTTCGACAGTCGCGATCATTGCATGCCAAATATTTTTTCTTCTGGATTTCATACATTATACTTTTTACTGAAATGGAAATCGAATTCTACTTTACTCCGGTCGTAACTACTTACCCTAACTTTGAGATAGATTGACAGATTTAACTTTTATCTTTATTCTATTCTTTACTTACTACTTTATAGAAACCACGTTTATTTTGCACATTATGAATACATTTTGAAAAGACGTTTGCTTTTATGATAACGAATTAAACGAAAATAAAATCCGTCTATTTTTCAAATATTTGAAAGCAGGAATTTAGAATTCTTTTAAGTCGATTTTCCCCCGACAGTAATGGATATATAATAATACCTTGAGTTACACCTGTGTCCAATATACAACCTCTCGTATAAACGTCGGTTACAATCCCAAATTACGTATTGTACAAAGCCTCCGAAACTGTCCCGTGAAGTATTGGAACGGATGACGTCATAAAACAAATGTAAGCCCGCAAGAAGCATAGAGAACAGAGGCTCGTAAACCGGTTCCCAATAATCCAACGTCAGCAGAAAAAATAGCCATAGTAAAAACTCCTATCCGTACCTAATAACCCGAGAATATTATCAGAGAGTCGTCGGGTCATAACCCGAAATTGGTTTCGGGGTCCGTAAGTCCCCAGTTTTATATGTCGCATTATGAAGGCCGTCAAACGAATTCACGTAGAAAATCGAATCTATATACGGTGATATTGCCGTCTCCCGGTCTTGGCTGGCTTCAGATAATAAAATAATATACCTCTTTTTACGCCACCTTCACTTGGTTTTTGTTTGAGCGGGGCACCGGTGACCCGTGCTTCGGAGGGGGTTGATTTGAGTTACGTTACACTTATCCTAACTATTTTTGAATTATAATGCGCGTCGTTTAGTAGATTTCAAGCCTGTAGTTTTTTTTTCGTCATATTTTTTTTAAATGTTTAGAAATAAATCAAGATTATGTTCATATATAATATGTTTGAAATTTAAAGCTTTATTACTCTTATATGAAATCATCTCAAAAGAAAAAGATAAAAAGCAGATAGGAAATAAATAGGAGAAAAAATAATAAAGATAAAAGTACAAAATTTTTTTTTGTCTACTTTGTACACTATTGACTGCCCTCTCTTTTTTTCCATCTCTTATTGTCCATCCCAAGGTAGTCGGTAAGAGATTGCCTCGAGCGATACGACCGCCTTTTGTACTACTATGTAATATAATGTTCTATTATTAAGTTAACTTAGTGTACAATAAAGGATTTAAATAAAAAATAAATAAATAAAAGTAAAGTTCGTTATGGTATTAGCAAAATGGCTTTAAAAACAGTCAACAATTGTAAACGTCCACAAAGTTTCTTCGTTCAACAAATTTCCTTCGTAGCTGACATGAACACCTAATCTTATTCACTAAACGAATAAAATATTAACAAAATGTCTCCACTAATAAAAATATATGCAAAAATGATATTTTTATTTAATGTATTCAAATCCAAAGAGCCTAAAACGGTGTTAAGATTATTCTTTTATTGTGAAACAAAATTTTTTTCATTTCACAAACCGACCGGCAAATGTACATACGCGAAATAACAAAAATTTAAGAATAAAAACGTATAAAGTGCCATAAAGGAGCTTTCCTTTGTGGTGCCGCAAAAATCTCTGAGATGGGAGTAATCGGGCATTTTACATAAGAAAATAATATATTATTCAAAATCCACAGTGGAGCACACACCGCCCCATATACTTATCGGTAATAACGCTCGCTCTCCACTGCCGCGAGTTGCCCAACTCACACAACTCGCAAATATATTTTATTACGCAAATAATTACTGTCTGTACTTTGTAATTCCTATCTTATATCTGTATCAGCCCATACAAGCCTACTGGAGGGCACGGGCCTCCTCTACAGTTGAGAATTCGATTTAGAGGGATTAGGTCGCATAGTGCAGCATGCTGGCCTAGTTCGGGTTGTCGGATTTTACATACCTTAAAAATTCATACAAATCGGTATTGTATGCGGTTTCCTCACGATGTTTTCCTTCACCGTTATAGTGCGTGGTAATTAACTGATATCAATACACATATGACTCCGAAAAATCTGAAGTGTGATCTGGGATTAGATTTGTAACAACTTCAAGAAGAGATGTTATTAAGACAGTGATTAAATTACAAATAATAAATTCTATAAAAGCCTACCGTAACGTGCTTATAATATATACTACCAGGTCCCAGTTTCTAGTTACATTAAATGTGATAACAAAGGCCCCGAGTTTGATTTCCATATCGAAAAAAATACACAACATACAAATATTTTTCGGGTGTGGGTCATGTCAGGCCGAAGGGAAAACTAGGAGTTTCTGCCTTACTGAAGTCAGAACTATTTGTGTGACGCTTGAGCGTAAGTTTATTGATAAAGTTTTGATTCATAAAATCTTTTACTTATATGAGCAGTGGAAACAGTCATATACCAAGACCGCCCCGAGACCACGAACGCTGTCAACTAATCAAAACTTGTCGGTTAATAAACTGAACCAAATCAGCGAAATAAAGTAAATACTAGTTTTGTTTTAATATCCCGAGAGCATAAAAAGGCACTTCTTACTAACTGCTTCTATAAAATTTGATTTAACATAATTTCAAGTCAATGTCAATGACATTAACAAAAATAACGCCTTACACCTCTCTGTCATGCCACGCCAGCCCACCTCGTGGTTCCAGCTCCTTGCAAATAAAAATAGAAGCAGTGAGTACGTAGCCGGCAAATCCACCGCTCAGCGCCACCCTATTATGATATTTCTTGATTCCAACCCCCGCCTAGAAAGGGTAGCGTGTACCGTATCAGCCACGTCCTTTGAACATGTATTATAACAGAATTATGGGGAATAGGATACTTTGATAGTTTTATAAATCTTTATTGTGGATTTATTATGATTTCTGTAATTTGATTGACCATTGGTCTCTTTGAGAAAAACAAAGCGTTGGTGAATCATGCTGGTTTAATATGGGTTACGAGAATCCACATATTCGGAGTATTACAGAAACCTCTAAGATTTGCAATTGTCTCTCTATATTTCCCGTCATTGCATGACGGGAATATTGTAGTCTATAGCTAAAATTATATAGGCCATCGCTACAATTATGTATCTCTATATTTTATTGTTATAAATGGCGCGATTAGCATACCAGCCTGATGGTAAGAGATACAGCCGCTCATCATCAATAGCAAAACCAGACATCACCAAGAATTACAAAGCAACGCTTGACATTCTACTGCAAAACTGTATTATAATTACCGAATGCTAAAAACAGTCTCTGCTACAATCTAGAACTCTATTGAGAGAGGCTAAGCCATAATCTTTTTTAATACGCTTGTGTTTGTGCTTACAACAATTACTTATCCTCCAGCACCCCACGCTTTATAGCAAGAAAATGTGTGCATTTTACTCAATTTTCTATCTTAAACTTATAATCAATTATTTTTTACTTTTTAGTTGGATCTTTTATAAAAGCGTGGTTTTTAATGTTTTATAAACTATAATTTTTTATTGCATAGTTCCGGCAAACGAGCATACAACAACGAGGTGACCCCATGTAGTGATCACTACCCCTATGATAAACCCATAACGTTTGGTTTGTGATGTGTTTCGGGCTCATCAAATTGGGAGAGGAGCCCGAATGAGAAAAGATGGGAAGAGGTAAGGGATATTGGGCAAACGTGACAGAAAAGCTGTCACTTTAAACTCCTGTGATACAATGGTACCGCTCCAGAGCCCATCCATTATAATTAAAGACTGACAATAACGCGGCTGTACCACAAGGGCTATTTTCTACGCCGCTTGTCTTTCTCTTCTTACATATTTCCAACTCTACCTTTATAATAAATATAAATACAAATGTCCAATCACACTTCAAACATATTATGAGGAAAAGAACGAGTTCCCACTACCTCCAAAAAAAGTCAACAAATTTTTCTAATAAAGTACTATACAATTAAAATCTCCTCACACCTAAACCATCGCTCGATCATTTAAAGCAAATCTTTTTCTAGAAAATCATAACTATTGATTGGCACAGGCCACGGCATTCTATAGTAAGAAGTCACCACTGTATCGTTTCAGATATTTATCGATGTTTTCATAATTCAGTCGAGGGGACACGCGCGAGCTGTTTTTATACCGCGACTCTTTAACATTCATGATCTCCTGATGTATCGCTATTTTATGCCTTATATTGACCGCTTTATTTTATACCTACTTCGTCGTTTTAACTGCAGAACGTATAAAACGAAATATTACTGACTATCGATATTTAGTGTATTTTTATTGCATAGATCCAGCAAAAAAGTAACTCATCTATTAGCAAGAGATAGCCGTTGTCTGTTACTCAGGCCTGATCCAAATAACTTTCTTCTTAGAATTAATTTGAAGCTATATACAACTGTACTCACCTATCAACGTCTGACTTAAATGCTTCTTTAATATATTATGTTAGAATTTACCTCTTTTAGTATCAAGAACATCTAGTTCAAGATCACAGATAACACATATAGTCATTTTCTAAGCATTTTCGAGTAAGAAAATATTCTCATTTACGGTTAAACATAAACCCTCACGGTACAGAATACCCCGGACGATACGATAATGATCATAACACAGCGAAATAGCTTAATTTATTTAATGAGTTGTCGCGAATACAGATTACAGCGCTTCATGTAAATGATAGTTTACATGAAAGGTTGCAGGGTTAGTGAGGTCCTGTAACTTAACCCGTGCGGTGCTTCGTTTACCTGTTAATGTATACCCACAGCCGTAGATCGCTTACGCACTGTACGTGCGTGATTTTCTTGATAATTATTTAAGGTCTATTCGACCCGCTTGTGTGGAATTTGTGCGAACATAAATTTAGATGCTGTTTTTGTATAAAATATTTTTTATTTGTTTATTAAAACTTAGTTATAAATATCTGAGCCCTATTATATGATGATTTCATATTTCAAACTTTTTTAAAGACTTAACCAATCAAAGTCCTATTGCTTGAATATTTATGGAATTTTAAGTATCAATCGTTGATATTTAATTTTGAAATATGATAAAATATACTAGTATAGCCAAATTCGATTACATCGGTACGAAAATATTCCCGGACTAATAATCTTACAACTGAGCCTGAGTTAGTCATTCAGCCAAAGTGAGTAGGAAAGCGGATGTATAACACAAGATAGAAAGAAAAACTCTCGCAACATAAAAATGAAAACACTAGCAAAAACACACAAGCAGAAACTCGCATACGACCAACACAAATTGCAACAATATGGCCACATTCTAAAACGGAGTATATACGAAAGGAAATTGGTAGAGACGGTGTTGAATGGTGGCACTCGTATCAGTGTTTACATCTGCGCGTTACAAATGTGTTACATCAAGACAGCGTCGACGTACGCCCCTTACTTATCTACGTGCGATGGGGTTCAGGGCTGACTAGTGGAGATAATTCTTAATTTATATTTAGGCAAAGGAAACAACATTCAGTCTGAACGTATGCAATTCAGAAATTCTAAATTCAAAAGTCAATCTTTGATGTAAAATTGCACGTATTTGAAAGTAATTTGTTTTTCAATTTGTAAAGCCAAAAGAAATTACAACATTCAACCTATCATTTCATTCATAAAAGGACTGCTTATATTTAAATTGTATCTCAATTATCCAAGTATATTTACGAATTAAATATGATAATTACAATAATGCACTTCCCCTCAATTTTATTTAGAAGTGGCTATCATCTAAATTTCATTAAAGTGTTTCGGAATGTATAAAATATTATTCCGTTTTGTTAATCTACCCAAATCAACACCATTCACACCTTTATAATTTAAATACCATATCACCCTTAACTTACCCCATGTTATGTAAATATCTGTTTGACCCATGACCCGCAGCATCCCTCGTTACAGTTTTGATCTCGCGTGCCTCGTCATAAAACAGGTTAAAAAAACAGGTTAAAGGTTATCCCCGTGATACAGTTTCGGCCTTGTCCGGTTTAGCAGATTCATCCCATTGTCAGGTTGGGCTATTGATCGTATTGTGATGTATATTTGAGGTCAATTTGTATTAAGTTATCTTGGTAATGTTATTGACAAGAATTAAGAGGGGTTGTGGATAATTTGATTCTGAATTTTTATGATGTGCTTTTATATTTTTTTATACACAAAGATATTTAAATAATTTTCATTGACTTACCAACAAGTCTACTACTCGTGGTCATAACTTATAAGGGACAATTGATTGAGCATAAAAATATAATGAAATTAATTGATATTGTAACCAAATAGCAAAACACTATTAATATTTTAAAACAAAAATACCTCCCTTCCCACGTAATTTTATATAACTTTCTGCCAATAATATCCGCAATAAATCCCAACATCTGACAGATAGTATTATAACGTAATGTTGGCAGCCCTGTCGGTTTCAGTTAAACGCGCCATATGTATGTTTCAGGCAGTGACCAAACACCCGCCCGCGGCGAGCGACGCCGCTCATGGACTCTGCGGAAATGGAAAGCCAAGGGAAAACTATGGAGATTGTTCTTTTTATTTTGTAAGCGGAGCAAACAACACCTATAACCTCTCATGGTTCAGTACTAGTTAAAAGAAAAAGCTCTGCTGACCGACTAATGTTGGGATAATTATCTTCAGATAAGGCGTAGCCAATTTATTAGGTGATGAAGGGTAATATCATTATTAGCGCTATATACAACGCCCTCTCCTGATACGAGAACCTGCGCAATCCCGGGGTACAAATATGGCAAGTTTTAACGGTAACCCTTGGGAGTTGATGATGTTGAAAATTTTGTAAGCGAACCTCTAATTTGACCCGGATCAAATAACTGGGATGAATATCCAAGAACAATTATTACTTTTTTTAAATCACGTGTTCATTGATAGTTATTCCTTGCCCTCTTCAACCGAATGAAAACATGATACACAATGAAATAAAACTTTTATTTACGGGTTTTATTGCGGATTTGGTATCTTTTTGGTTTCCGACGTTTTGATTTCTTTTCAGCTTTTGTGGTCACAGGTTCGACGAAGTTATTCAATATCTCAGATAAAATCCTTAAATAAAAGTTTTATTTTATTGTGTAACATTCGCGTAAATCCAAGAAATCATTAACATGTTACATATTTTATTATTTTCTCGTCTGTTGTATAGATAAATAAATGACAAAAACCCACTCCACAATACTCTCTGTTCCAATACACATTGTCGTCCGCACATTTAACAAGCTGATCCTAAGCACGTAAGGTTCAGTGGCGGCTACGCTGGATAAATAACCAACCTTTATTTAACCCAATGCACATGCTTAATGACTCGGTAACTCCCTGTATTTACTACACTGTCTGTTTACTTCAATATAATATATAGTACACGATCGATATGTGTAAAAGTACGTGGTGGCCTGTTGGTAAACGGACTAGACGCGACTGCCAACATGTTCACGGTGGTCGCGGGTTCGAATCCCAGGGCACACCTCTGACTTTTCGGAGTCATGTGTGTATTAATAGTCAATCACCACGCACTAAAACGGTGAAGGAAAACATCGTGAGGAAACCTGCATACCATAGCGATTTATAAAAATTTCTATGGTATGTAAGTCCGCCAACCCGCACTAGGCCAGCGTGGTGGACTACATGGCCTAACCACTCTCAATCGTATTCTCGATTGTAGAGGAGGCCCGTGCCCTGCAGTGGGACGTATATGGGCTGATACAGATACAGATCGATATATTTTTTACACGTTTCATAACGACAATTATAAGAAGAGTCTTGTAAGTTGGTATTGTTGGTGAAATGTAGATATTATAATGACTTTTTCGTATCGCAAAAAAAATACAGATTATTATTAATTATAATTAATTAGTGATTACATTGGATCTCATGGTAAGTAGACTAGTCCACCAAAAGATAAATAATCTCGCTATACGACAAAATAAACAAAATTTTGGAAGCGATAACCTCCGTGGCGCGGTTGGTTAGACGCTGGCTGTGACATGAGAGGTAGCAGGTTCGATCCCTGAATCAAGATAAAAGTTGGTGTGAACCACAAGCATTTGTTTCCTGTCTCTCATAGTTCCTGATATCTACAACACAAGACTCGATCTTAGTGTGGTGACGCAACAACAAAGTTTTTTGTTTCACGTCAAATTTATTGAGATATGCGTACCATCGAGCTTCATCCGAAACATTAACGCATAAAAGTGGTAAACCCAATTTTTATAATTAAATTATTCAGCCTGAACACGTCCCACTGCAGGTCATGGCCACCTCTATCTGAGGGTTTTGACAATAGTCCACTTCCCCGACCTGGTGTGAATTGGTGAACAATATATAATATAGAAATTCTTGTTAATATCTTCATTGAAACAAAAATGGGCCAGCTCGACTAGAGTTGCAGTCAAAATATCCACTTAAAACAGCTTCTTTGATGACATAATCATCATCATTATTTCAGGCACAGGGAGTCCACTGATGAACATAGGCCTCTCCCAAGGATCTCCACATCGACTTGTTGGAAGCGGCCTTCTCGGACTTCCTACAACTTTATCCTCCCCATAATGACGGCACATATCAATAACTACAAGAAAATTACACGTACAAAACAGCAAAATGACAACAAACCAATATTATATTTAGTACAGGGACAAAATCTGTTATATCACTTTAAACTCGGTCCCTCTTACCAAAGTTTTAGGTCGGGCCCGGCGTACCCTTCGAAACTACTATCTGTAACAACTAAACTGGTAGACGAGAAAACACAACTGTGCTTAAATTAACGAATATAGGGCGTGGGATTCATCATTCAAACACGGCTTAGTGGGATTCGGACCCTTTGTGGAGTTGTGGACTTTGAATAAAAATTGAATAATTACTCAATGTTGTTTGAATTTTGTTAAGTCTATGTAGCCTAAGGCTTAGCATATGACTCATCCCATTATAGTGCTAGCATGCAGTAAGCTGCACGGACCGGGGTTCGAACTTCGATGACTTGTCGCACCCGTACCCCTTCTACCCATTCGAGAATAAAGGCGTGATACTATGGGTGAAATACCAAAATATTAATATTTTTTCGTTATGGTTTTAACATAAAGCTTTTTTTTCTGTGACGTATTTAATTAGAGATCAAAGCAACACAATTTATTTTTAACAAAATATTATCAACATTGATCCTAGTCACATTACAAAAACATTTATAGCAAATCACAATCTAATACACATTTACAACTACGTACACCAAAAATCGGTCGGACAAAAAACATCCCCGCCCCCGGCCACACACTATATTGAATTACAATGTGTGTGTGAACCCTTACGATCAGCCAATGGTCAAGCGGTGACCAGTAGAAAGAGATAACAGATCTATAAATGTGTAGATAGAAGGGGAAAGGTGATTGAGGTGAGTTGCCCAAAAACGCCTTTATATTGGAGTGTGTTTTGTACCAAATGAGATACAATAAATTGTTTTGCTTTTATAAATTCAATATATTTTATAAGTTTTATATCGTTTATAGACACGAATACTGATGAAAACTGTGCTATTTAACACAAAAAGGATAATTTTAGTTACAGAAATTAGTAATATATCAAAGTTTATAAAAAATCTGTATCTGTATCAGCCCATAAACGTAACCACTGCAGGCAATCGAGAGTACGATTGAGAGTGGTTAGGCCATATAGTCCACCACGCTGGCCTAGTGCGGGTTGGCGGACTTGCATACCATAGAAATTCTTATAAATCGCTATGGTGTGCAGGTTTCAGGGTTTTAGTGCGTGGTTGATTGATTACCAATACACACATGACTCCGAAAAGTCAGAGGTGTGCCCTGGGATTTGAACCCGCGACTACCATGAATATGTGAGCAGCCGCGTCTAGTCCGCTTACCAACAGGCCACCACGCACTTTTATATAAAATATAATTTAAAAAATTAGCTTAACCTTTATCATTGAATAATTACACCGGAAACTCACATAAATACCCCTGACTCAACATTAAGAGACTATTCTTGTATAGAAACTGTACTTGAGTATCAAAAACTACAGGAGACTTTTCGGTCTCACAAACACCCAGTTATAATACAATCAAACAAAACTTTTACTTGTGAGCACAGGATAAGTCTGAGAAGGGACTTAGGTCTTATTATTAGTGTTATTGTTTAAGCTTTTTGAGTGTCTTACATACTTCTAAGAGCAGAGGTGCTGTGTGTTGAAATACTGGTTCTACCTATCAACTAACGGAGGTTTTAGTTTACAATATTGTGTAATGGCCTGCCTATGTATCTGTTTATTATTGTTATTATTAGTACAGCATGCAAGCATGATGCCCAGGCCAAATTGATGAATTCTGCTTACCTTTACAATTCTGTGGAAATCTCTCAGCTATCCAGTTTCCTCACGATGTTTTACTTGACAATTATACTGAGCAATAATTGTGATAATTAAAAGATAGCCCACGTTAACCACATTTTAGATAAAATAATTAATTTAGGTACAATTTAATCCAATTATATACGTTGAAGATTATACAAATGTAAGTAAACATAATGGGTAGTTATGTATTTTTCAGTGGGATGAGGGACTACCCACAGAATTACTATTGATTCGGGAGTGAGCCCGCTCGGCCGCCTTTCAAATGAGCAGGCCCACGACGAATTATACGGAGCTGATACAACAAAAATATTAGTATATGGAACTGTGTTAATGTAGAAATTATATTATTTTTTTTATTCCAACGCTGCGATTAAAGCGAGGGTTGTCTTTGAAAGCGAATATCGCCGTCCGTGATTACTTTAAGCTCTTCGGGATCGAGAGATGGTTGGATGGCATTTGAGATTAAAGGATAGTAGGTGGAAGTAGTGTAAATGTTTTTTTTTTTACAATGCATGGCGAAATGTTCATGTCGTTCGCCTGATGGTAAACAATATAATCGGTCATAAACCGTAGCAAAACCAAACTACACCTTAAATTACAAAGCAATGCATTCCACTTCGCTCGCCATGTTGAGGCTTAAGATGTCGTCGCAATAATTATGTCCAGTAATTACTCTGGCTACAATGTCTTTCAAACCGGAACACAACAGTGCTTTACACACCTGGTTAGCGAATTGTAATTGTGGTACCGTCATAGTTAAAAGCGCTATCCAATTGAAACGGAAAATACTTGTATCAAGTGTTTATCGATTCAAATGAAAACTTCTTTGCTTATTTGCCTAACAATGTGTGATAAATTACGCAAAAACATTTTAACATCTCTATAACTGTCCGACGTCAAACTTTGCAAAACCCAACCTGAATTTATTAAGCTGGACCCTAGAAAGGTTTGCCGTATGCAGATAAGGGATTTATTTAGCGGAAAGGTCCGTCCCAGGGTTAACGCTAAAACGCCTTTTGGGACGGCGATGACCAGGATTGGGACGAAATTTATTGTCGGCTTTCGGCTTTCGCGTTGATTTATTCGGCTTCTGTGAATGGAATCAACCGACCGACTGATAATAACGTTTCGGTTGGACTGTTTTTGTTGGGTTAGTTTGTAAAATAAATTTGGTCTATTAGGTATCGAATCGTTCGTGAAGTTTCCTACCTTCTACAACCTTGGATGTTTTAAAATTAAACGTTTAGATTTTTAACGAACTGCCTCGGTCGCACAGTTGTACAAAGGGACGATTATAATGCTTAGATAACGGGTTCGAATCCCTGGTCGAGTATAGTGATATTGGATTTTTTTATTCATTATCAGCCGGGAGTTAGGAATTTGTGCCCGCCCCTTATCACATCGTGGGATGGAACATACAGAATGTAGTAATACGTCGATGTCCTGGTAGCATCTCTGCGTACCCCTTATGGGAAAAAGGCGTTAGTTTATGTATGTATGTTAACATTTTTTTTAACAGGCATAAATATGTTGAATACTGATGTTGATAGTCTCCGTGGCGCAGTTAGCTAGACGCCGGCTGTGAAACGAGAGGCCGCGGGTTCGATCCCTGCACTGAGAAAAATGTTAGCGAGGCCCACAAGTATTTGCCTCTAGTCTGAGTGTTTGTGAGACCGAAAAGTCTCTCATAGTTTCGTACGACACAAGACCTAATTGATCTTAATGTGGGATCCGAATTTTCTATGTGACTGGTGGGCGCATTTTATTTAAGCTGTCCTGTATCAGTATATAATCGCTCACTGCTGAGCACGGGCCTTTCCTCTGCACTCTGCCAGCGACAGTTCCAGCAAGGAGCAAGGGGAAACACGTTGAATGGCCGTGATATGCAACATGGCCGTGACATACAAACATATCAGGCGAAAGATAACTTATTCGTTCTCCTTATTCATAAGGATTTAACGCAGTTTTCAAATGCCACTTATATGAGCTGACTCAAAAACGTTATTCCTAGACGTGAAAAATCACTAATCAGCTATTTAACAGCTAAATTTTAAGCAAAAAAATAGCGGATGTCTGTCGCGCTGGACGTTTAATATTTTTGTCAAGTTAAATAAATCTCTTTTTGTCTGTGAAGTGGCAATATTATATATAAATGCAAAACAACATTTAGGGTTAATGGTTTTGTAAATTAATAGAGAATTGTCAGTTCAAAAAATACGCAAATCACAAGGATATATTTGAAGGATAATAAATCAACTTTTGAGTGTTTCGAAGTTCAAAACTGCGACCTCCTGTAATCACACCTACATACATAGGCTCACGCCTTATTCCCAGAAGGGGTAGGCAGAGGTGAAACCATGACACCCACATTTTGCCGTTTATTTTCCTCATGATGTGATAGGGGGCGAGCTTATCGCTATTTCAGGCACAAATTCTTGACTCTAGGTTGATTATGATTAAAAAAATCCAATATCACTTGGCCACAAACCGAGATTAAAACCCGAGACCATAGCTTTGCGATCATACAGGCTTTTTATTTACTGGGCTACGAAAACTTTAAAAAGAGGCAGTCTGACATTTAGCAGAATACTTTTAGATATCTGTCAATATTATTTCAATTTCCGTGGCGTAGTCGGTTAGACGCTGCCTGTGAAACAAAAGGCCGCGGATTCAATCCCCGCAACGAGAGAAATGTTTGGGCGGAACACAAATATTTATTTCGGGTCTTGTGAGACCGAAAAGTCTCTCGTAATTCCTGACACCCATGACACAAGACTCAATCTTATTGTGGAGTCAGGACTTACGCGACTATTATTAAAATAAAACTCCATAAGCGAATGTTCCTAAAAACAGTTGTAATATGAAATATCAGTACCAACATATTGATTCGAGATGTGGTATGCGAGTCTGAACGAGTGTGCGGACGGGCCGATGGCGGTAAATGGCGCCAATTACGCGCCGGCCGCTACGTGACACGCTTGCACAAATACATGAGGGGCGCCACATTGGACGAATGTGGAGCTGAAGGCTATTTCCCTAGCTTAGAGAATAATATGAGAATCAAACTCATCTTGGCTACTTGGACAAGAACAATATTATAGCTTCTAAATAAATCTGGACTTCTTATGCCGTAAGTTAATGCACTCCTATAGCAAAGTATGCATAGAAAACTAGCTACGGAATCTGACGATGGCGTGTTGTCAGTGCCTAAGCTGCATTATTCTAAAAAAAGCAAGAATAGATACGGAGTAAATTTTTACATGGCGTTGTTTTTATTTGAATTAGTATTAGCGACATCTGGTGTACAGAACAGAGGTGTATATTGGAAATAATTTTAAAAATCTAATAAGATGATACAGCGCCATCTGTTAATCATGCATCAAAATATTGATAAATAATACTATTAGACGCTAGATGTCACTAAAACAATAAATCAAATTTTATATAACAGTGCATGTACACTGCTGTTTGGCGGGGGAAATAGATATTGCGGTGGTACCTACCCGGGCGGCCTCTCACATATGAAAGACCTACCACCTGTATAATCAAATTAAATCGCCTTTTTAGCATTATTGTTTCAACTCATGTTTATTTCATTGGAAAGTATACGTGAAATATGTAATTCCCCGCCAAAACTAAAAACAGAGGCTTATCCACACGAATCCTTCTATCAAACGTTCGGACCGTCCTAACCCAAAAGTTTGCCCTTTAAAATACACATGTAGCGCGGCAAAACACGTGCGTTTTACGACTCGCCCGCACTATAAGCGCCCACGACCGCGAATGGAGCCCACAATTTTTTACCTACAGTGAAATATCGCGAGCCTGTGACCGTGGGTCGTTAGACGCACACGCTTTTTGTCCGAACCACATGATTGATGCATACAATATTTAAAGCGTTATGTTTGTATTGGATGTCGAATACAGTTGCTATTTGTTATGTGATATGTTTGCTTTTTAAACCTTTGTATTAGTTTTGCGTGGACTGACGTGCCAAGCGAGCTATGGGTTAGTTTTGTGATGACTGGACTGCTAAAGAGTTCAAGGGTTCAAATCCAACGATCGTATTCCCTTGTGAGGTTGGAATCATTAGGAGCGAAATGAAACCATCGAGTGCTGTGTTAGAACTAGACTTTAATTGAATAACAAGACATTATATAGCATGGAGTACATATGTATTATATCTAGGTACATATAAAGATTACACATGGGTACACCCTTACATCTCCCCTCCAGGAGAAAAAAAAAATTGTTTCATATTAAACTATTTTTTTTTATCCGAATAACAAAAAAAAATGATTATAATAACATTGCTTATGGATAATACATCTTAGTTCTATTTTTGTGTACTAAATAAGGTTTACCGTTTTTTATAATTTCTACATTTGGAGACAATTCACGTAATACGGTGTAAGGTCCAGAATAAATAGAGTTGAATTTATTACTGTTTTCTGTTTTAATAACAATCAAATCATTTGGCTTATATGAAACACTTTTAATAGATTTATCATAGTTACATTTTCTTTTCAATTTACTAGTAAGGAGATTGTCTCGTGCCTCTTTTTGAGAGGTCTGTATACGATATTTCAATTCTAGAGAGTAATCGTCATGATTGTAGAGTGGTTCAACAGTACCTCCTGACAGATTACTTGGAAGAATGCATTTCCTACCAAATACTAATTCAAACGGTGTAAATTTATTTTCTGAATGTACTGAAGTATTATAACAGAAACACCAGTAGGGTAACCAAGAGCTCCAGATTTCAGGATGATTATCAGTTTGTATTCTTAGATAGTTACCAAGATGTTTGTGGTTGTTTTCCAACGCCCCGATGCTCTGATGGTGATACGCTGTCGAATTTAATTGTTTAATATTTAAAAGAGTGCATACTTCCCTGAACACTGTTGACATGAACTCCGTACCTTTATCCGTAGCGATCTCCTTTGGAACTCCGTACCTTAAAATGAAATTATTAACGAGGGCCTTTGCTACTTCTTCCGATTTTTTTGAAACTAAAGGATACGCTTCAATATATTTACTCAATTCACATTGGAGTGTTAATATATAGGAGTAGTTATTTTGATCTCTATCTAAGGGCCCTACTAAATCAAGAAATATTTTTTCAAATGCCCAAGTAGCTGTTGTCGTTATCGTCATCGGTTCTTTAACCGGCACAGTATGTTTTTGAGTTTGACATTTATGGCAACGTTGGACAAAAGATTTTATATCTTTTTCCATGCCTGTCCAATAGTAATATTTCTTGATGTTGTTAAACATCCTTCTCATGCCCGCGTGGCCACTAGTGGGCAGGAGATGGAAATCATTTAATATTACGCGTACATCATCTTTGTCAATAATCCTTTTTACATTCTTAACTATGCATATACGAGGTCCGGACCAATATTTGATACTCTTTATTTCTTGTAAAATAATTTCTATGAAATCTTCATTATTTTTATTTTTAATTATGCATAGTTCATTAACATTGATTATTTTACAAAATGTATTCAATTCTTTCACAAATTCGCTTCGCGATATTTGTGATGAAGAGCCTGAATATTTTATAAAAATCGTATTTATACTAGGTACAAAACAAAATATTTTTACTTCATAACTAATCATCCCATTTTTCTTATACTCCAACCATTTATCCTTTTTTATAAATGTTAATTCAACCAAATCTCTCGGCTTAATATGTGTCTCCACAACTTTCGGTTGATCAGGCCGATTGTCCGTAGAGAGCATATCATCCGATGATTGGTCGGTTTTCACATTCAAACGCTTCTTTTGTGCCCGAGTCATTACATTAATATTTTCTAGCATATCTTTTAAATCTTGACTAGAAATTCGCGACAAGACGTCTGCAGCCGTGTTGTCGGAACCCTTCACGTATTCTACTATAAAATTATATTCCTCTAATTGAAGTCGATATTTAGTAAGACGACTGGACGGGTCTTTCATATTAAATAAATAGAGCAAAGGTCTGTGATCTGTTCTTACTATAAATGATCTACCATACAAATATGGCCTAAAATATTTGATGGCCCATACAATAGCGAGTAATTCTTTTTCGATTGTCGGATAATTTTTCTCAGCTTTATTTAAACTACGGCTTGTATAAGCTACTGGTCGACCGTCTTTGTTTGATAGAACTGCTCCTAACGCAAAGTTAGACGCATCTGTCTGTAATATAAACTGATTTTTCTCTGTAAAATCAGGATATTGTAACACTGGGGGTTTAATTAAGCTTTCCTTTAATGACTCAAAACTCTGTTGACACTCATCTGTCCAAATAAATGGAACATTTTTTTTTGTTAAATAATTTAGACTGTAGGCCATTTTAGCAAAATGGGGTACGAATTTACGATAATAATTTATAAATGCAATGAAACGTTTCAATTCATGTACATTAGACGGACGGGGGTAGTTTCTAATGACGTTGGTTTTTTCTGGATCTGGCATTATACCGTCTCCCGATACAACGTGTCCTAAATACAATATTTGTTTTCTTAAAAATTCACACTTTAAAGGGTTGAGTTTCAAATTTACTTGTCGTAATCTATTAAATACTTCTTGTAAATTTTTATTATGGTTTTCTAAATTTCGTCCAAAAATAATCAAATCGTCCAAATAAATGAAACACTTCTCGTATGTTAACCCAGACATAGCCATGGTCATCATACGAGAGAATGATGCGGGACTTGTTTTTAGCCCCATTGGCATTCGTGTCATCTGATACTGGCCAGAGCTAAACGCAGTATATTTTCTACTATTTTCGTCTAAATTTACATTGTAGTATCCTTGGTATAAATCGAGGTGTGTGAAATAAACTGATCCCGATAAAGAGTCCAAAATTTCTGATATATCCGGCAAAGGAAAATTATCATTTTCGATACAATTGTTCAATTTCCGGTAGTCAACAACTAACCGCCATTTTTTATTGTTACTAGAGTCGACTTTCTTTGGTACCAATAATATAGGGCTGGACCACTCGCTATTGCATGGTTCTATTATACCATCACTCAGCATTTTATTAATTTGACTTTTTATTTCACTTTTTTGTGAATTTGGTAAACGATACGGTTTTGTAAAAATAGAACAAGTATTCGGTTTTAAGGAAATTGAATGTGTGTATACATTCGTAGTGGTCAATTTGTCTCCCGGTAGATAAAATATATCGCTATATTTCGCACATAACTGCTCTATAGAATCTCGCTCTTCCCCGGAAAGATAATTTAATTTTAATTCATTAAACAATTGCTTAACCCGGTCTGCATATTTATCCGTATTTTGAAATAAACATAAATTATATTCATTTAATTTGTGTAAATCAAATTCAAAATTAGTCAAAGTAATTTCTTTATCCGTGGTGTTTAAGATTTTAATTGGTATGACCCCGTTAACTGGTAGAGCTATGGAACTTGCTAAGAACACACCTTCTTGAATTTCAGCCGAACAAACTACACATTCTTCAGTCATGTCAGTTCGTATGTAATGGATTGATTCGCAACGTGATCCTATTTTTAAAAACATATCTCTAGTTAATAGTGATAAGGTCGATTTCCGGTTATTTAAATCAGTTAAAGATATCTTCCTGTTTTCAAAATCTAACTTCGCCTTATAAGCTATCAAAAAGTCTTTACCTAATATGCCTAATGACTCGCAGGGTAAATTTTCGAATACATAAAATTTATGTTCAAAGTACATGTTACACGTGTATAATTTTAAACAAACATATCCTATAGCTTGTACTTTGCCTCCAATTCCTTTTATGGTAACACTCTGTTCGAACATTGGAATGTTGTGATCCAATACATGTTTATATTTAATAGCAGAAATTGATGCTCCGGTATCTACGAGCCACGAACATATTTGGTCATGTAAAGATAAACGTATGATACAACTACTGTCACTGGTCAAAATGATATCATTATGATTCACGAAAAAATTTTGATTCATTATTTTCGGTTACTTTTTCAGATTCCGTTAAAATGTGTAAATGTTCGTTACGTATCCTTCGGTTTCTCGGAAATTGATGACTATTGTACTTACCTCGATATGCACCTCGCCATGCATCACGACCTCTTCCTGGTGGCGCCTGGTAATAGCCTCGACCGTGACCTCGAAAATTGCCTTGCTGCGTAAACACTCTGCCTCTGCCTCGGGGACCTCTATAATGATTTGTCCCCGACCTGGAATTATAATTAGAATACCTTTGAAAATTCATGATTTCCCTTGATGTGGATGACGTCGACCTTTCCTCGTCTTGAGCGGCTTGTATGGCATCCTTTAAATAATCAAAATCTCTCGCCGCTATTATCGTGCTAAGCCTACGATTTCGCAGACCATCGGCAAATCTTTTAATTGCAAATTTTTCGTTTAACGGTTTTAAAACATCAAAATTAGAAGAGTTCCCGTTTGCCTGCGTAATCGTAAGATCCACCATTAATTTTGAGATATCATCACCGAACTCTTTCAGTGACTTTTCATTTTGTTTACTGTATTGAAGCTGACTTTGAATAGCTGAAGCGGATTTTCTAGGTAAAAGATGCATTCGCATGTCACACACTAAATCACTGACGCTCGAATACGATGAATTTAATTGTAATTTAGCCGACTGAGACAATCTACTTTTTAGTATAAATTGGATAAGATTATCTTGGCATTGTTTACTAGTCAGTAATGATCCATAGTATTCTACATTATCTATAATTTGTTTAATATTCGACTCATCACTGGTCATAGTAGGTATCAGATTCAAGGCCACCTTTAAATCAAAAGTATTCATTTTTAAAGATATTTGGGTCTCGCTTTCAGTAAATGAACCTAGAGTGATATTACACAATTCACTAATTTCCTTATACAAAATACAAAAATCAGAACATATTTTGTTAATTTTTAAAACATCATTACTTTTAATATTCCCACTTTTTATTTCTGAATTTAAATATTCTACAACAGGCAGATATTGTTCGTGTATCCTATCTGATTCCTGTAATTTTTCTTTACATATATTTATTTGTCTTCTTTTAGGACCGATTTTAATTAAATATGTCCTAATAGCTTTTAGTTCATTATACAATTCAGTTAATATATCTGCCATTACCTGGGTACATATTTATTATTTTAATTAGTACATTTGCTTATATTAAAAGATACTATCCACTTATAATTACAATAAAATAATGTTCTCATACCATTATACGTGCGTCACTGATAACACTTTTCAAAATTACCATAATACACGGCTCACTCACTTTTCGCTGAATTCTCACTGGTAAGTCTTACACTACGCCTTTTTCAGTAATTGGAGCTGCGTTGTTTCGGAAAAAGGATCTCCGTAAACCATTCCGATTGACCTCCTCTTGTATCCATTGCACGTGACATCGTTTATACACCTTGTACAGAAACGCCAGCAGGACGAACAGGGCAGCAATGACGAGTACCATCAATAAAATATTGGTCACACTCAAATGACCCTTAATTTCCTTAATTGGGGCATGGTTTTCACCATTCCCAGCCGCCGTCTGGGCAATTATAATCTCTTCTTGTTTAGCTTGTTGGCCTCCCATGACTTTGGAAAATAACGGCGCAAACACAATATGCGAGATGAATTATACGTCGAGTTGTAATACAGTCTCTGGCAAAAATCATTTGGAGAACACATCGCGACTTTTGTTTAAAATAACTTGCCCATTTATGGAACGCTATATGATGCCCGTGATTTCAATCGT
The DNA here is from genome assembly GCA_023078785.2 of Hyles euphorbiae. Taxonomy (NCBI): domain Eukaryota; kingdom Metazoa; phylum Arthropoda; class Insecta; order Lepidoptera; family Sphingidae; genus Hyles; species Hyles euphorbiae. Next base: position 12,383,658 of record CM041046.1, read on the forward strand.
GGCCGGGTCGCCATGTGAGGTTGGAATCATTAGGAGCGAAATGAAACCATCGAGTGCTGTGTTAGAACTAGACTTTAATTGAATAACAAGACATTATATAGCATGGAGTACATATGTATTATATCTAGGTACATATAAAGATTACACATGGGTACACCCTTACACCCTACTTTTCCAAATTAGGTATTATTCTTATTTTTAAATTGTCACTTGCTTTTTTGGTGAACGAAAAAATATTATGGATTCCCACACACTTGAGATTTCTCCCAACATTTCAGCAACACACTGTTTATTGTTTTATTGAAACCGAACATTAGTGCACAATGTTGAAAATTAATAAATTGCATCCAACACTCCAGCATAAATCTTTACCCATACAAAAAGAATAAAACAACCAACACTCCAGCATAAATACAAAAAATATGACTCCTAAGCGCTACTTTCAAGTGACAAGTCTAAAATTCAGAGTCGCGTCTAATGCCAGTGTCCGCTTAATCCGTGTTGTATCTACGACATTTAACTGGAATTACGTAAGGCCCGATAAGAACTGATATTCCACGATGTTTGCCCATTTCAACCCTAGCAAGGGTCTTATGTTTTAGTGTGTTGGTAATTAGGACCGTGACCTTCATTAAGAGTTAAAAGTGGGTTTTGAATATCGCGATTGCGGTGTATGGGCAGAGATAAGAATAACGGCGTATATTTCCTTCAACTTGAAATTCCGACGCCTTTGCCAGTGGACAATAATCATTTCAAAGAAATAAACTTTTCAGAAACATTTATTAACAGGAGATGTGACGTCATATGATTGCACAGTTTCAATTAATATGAATAACAACATAATAATTGAAAATTTTAAGCAATTAATAATGTGCCATAAAATGATGGATTTAATGAATAGATATTTGTTATGTTGTAGATTTTTACAGTGGTTTCAAGTGTCTTTTTGTTTTTGTTTTGTCGTGATTTTGATACCTGTAATAGTCACTATTTACGGTTAATATGTGTAACATTGTAGTAGAATACAATTATTCATATTTATCGGCTCGTTTGCTATACACCACGTCTTCACACTCCGTTCCGTCCTCCACGTCTCTAGAATAGACCACTCGTCCACGTCTATGATCTATCTCCTTCTATATCTATCTCACTCACCCTTGGTTCGCGTAGTGTATAGTTCGAGACGACAGATGCTAAGAGTATGAATTTATCAATACACTACATCACCCATAATTAAAAAAAAACACTTATTTTTGGAAAAATCTGTTAATATGCGGTAAATAAATATGTAAAGAGAGGGGAATATCAAATTTTAATAATGCATAAAGAGTACCGAATACGATAGAGAATAGATACCAAGATGGGTGTAGTTAAAATGTATTCTTCAAGAATGAAACAATAAAAACAATTATTTAATTTATTGCGTTCAATATTCAATAATACAAATCAAGAACATAAATAAAATAGGACTTATGTTATTATTGCTTGTGTAAAAAATATATTTCCGTATAAAACTGCAAGGTCGAATTTATTTACATAAAAAAATTACTACAAAAAATTCGTTTAATCTTTTGAGACTATTTGTACTATAGTCTTTATTATTCTGTTTCCTTTTTCGTGGTGCAAAAGGTTCAAACTCGGGTCACTGATTTTCTCTTCTAAAAGGTTAATTAGTTCCACTCTTATTGTTTTCAACATTTCTGCCACCTGTTAAATAGATTATTAATGGTTGAAAAAATGGGTAAAATAATCTTGGTTTTTACAGCTGTATCTATTGGAAATGAAATAAAAGTAAGTTAAATAGATGATTTTATTAGTCGTCTAAAAGTGGGTAAAAGAATCTTGGTTTGTACAGCTGCAATCTATGCAATGACTTGTAATTTAAGAGTGCACAATTGCACGCAATTTGGTATAGGGAGGCCCAGAAAAAATATAACAACTGTGTTAACTTAGTTAACGTTAAAATATATTTGCATATTGTCGAGTGACTGGCTAAATATCTCTTTAACGTATGTACGTACAAAGCCAGTTGGTAATTTTAGCGATATCAGACACAAAGTAACTTACAGAAATAAAAAAAACATCGATTATTTTCATTTATTTTTTCCTATCGTCGTATTTGGATGGTAAATAGGTTTTCCTAAATTATTAATGAACAGTCTTTTATGTTTAAAGACGCTATACGCAAACATTTAAATTGTTATTTTAGCAAATCTATTGATTTAATACTCTAGCATGAAGATATTTAAAACATCACAAAAAAAAATATTTTTGTATTGTGTCTGTAGTCACTAAAACTATCATCCGGTTTCGTTGCGGGTCGCGGTTTGTATATACCCTGTATGCGATAATATGAAAGAAATTCAATGAATGTAAGTATTTTACCTCATGTTTCTCAACTTGGAACATTATCCATCCATCTTCTAACGATACTATAAATGTACCATTATGCAACTCAATGCCCAAATTGCAACCTGTTGAAAATTATAAACATTTAAAAAATAAATAAACATTTAAGAAAAAACATAAATTAAATTGTGTTTTAATTGTTTTTTTTTTTCATATTTCGGTAAACAGGATACGCTTATTTGGTACACAATAAACCGACTATATATATATATATATATATATATATGTCCCACTGCATTGTCAGGGTTTAGGGTCCTAAAGTGCCTCTAAAGTAAACATGAAGACATGAGTTTTAGCCAAAACTGTCCGGCATGCCCAGACAATCTAAATAACACTATGCACTCGATAAGGACCCGATAAGGACTTGTATAAACGCCTTGAGTCGACTTGTTTCAGATAAACAGCATCACGGACAAACCTTCGTAGTTTATAAATGTACGTACCTATGGAATATATGTCTTTATTTTTGTAATTATGATAAATAATGGAAAAAAAACATAGCCGGGTATCCAAATCGGATTTTTTTCCGATTATTTCTTTTCACCATCAATCACCAATCACCACAAGCAAAAAATCATCATCATCAGCCTAAACTCTTCACGGCTGGACATAAGCCTCCTCCAAATTGCGCCATTTTACCCAAGCAAAAAATTATACACAAACCACTAACCAGAAAACAGCACCAAAGGCAGCTGCGGCACCATACTACACTCCCTGATGAATACCCTGGATGTTTTCACCTTCTCCTGATACACCAGGTATGGACTCCCGAAGTATCCCACCGTCGAGTTGATGGATGAGGGATGAAGGGCCACGAATCCATCAGATTTGGTCTTGAACTTCAGTTCGTCTGGTGTTGGTTGGCGAGGAATAGCGCCGCCCGCTTGCATGTGAAACGATTTCTCGGGTGTTAGGACCTAGGGAAATTAATTAGTAGTGGTGAAATTTTTTAGACTTTTTTTCCTTTTCAGAGGGTAAACAAGATTGCTGCCAGATGACAAGCCAAGGTATACTCTCTCCGAGATAAAATCACAAAACATACTAAATTAAAATAAGAAAGTATAGCGAAATTGTAAAAAAATATATATAAAGTAAAAAAAATGCGTATTTTGTCAAAATCAATGTTGTCTTACAACATTCAAATTAATACTTTCGTGAATTTAAATATTAAACTAAGGTATATATTGTATACCTAAGTTTAATTGTATATTGTTCTTATTTCTATGTATTGTATTTTTTTAATGTGTACAATAAAGATTTAAATAAATAATATATACCTTACCTTAACAACGTTCGGATACAGAGCAGCGCACAAAATAGCCGCTAACAATTTGTCGTTTTGTCCATTTGTATTTAACTGTAAAGAATATACATAATTTGTACTACCCGTTAACATCCCAAACACATTTCTTACAACTAGATGGCGCCACTTGCATACAAAATAGATGGCGCCACTTGTCTTATTTGTTGCTTGTTTATTTATTAAACTTACCTCTTCGCCAGTTAAACTGAACACAGAATCTTTTCTCATTTTCTTCCTGAGCGCCGGCATGTCAGGTACAAAGCCTATTGACCCGAGAAGTCCCAACAACTGATGTTTAATGTCGGCCAACATGAGTAATGTTTTATGTGAGAGATAGTTTTCACTAGCGAACACCAGGGCGGCGTGAGTGCTGCGCTTCATCGCTTCTTGCCATTTCTGGAAATCATCAATGTCTAAGTAACTCTACAACGATCTTTATATTATGTATATTTTACTTATACTCAGTGACGCATGATGAATCGTGTACCAGAGTTCACAAATAAAATAAATAAATTGCTCCATTTAACTACAAAAAATATATTGTAAAAATCATTTTTTCGACTATTATTTAGGAATTTAACAAAAATATTATAAGAATTGGTACACTTTTTAGAACCCTGGTAATCTCTTGATTGATTGATTATATTGCTAACGGTTCTTACAATTTTATTGAGTCAACAAGAACCGCTGAACGTGTGTGCCTCTAGAAGCGCCTGTACTGAGTAGAATCTTGATAGCGACTGTTTAGCTCTCCATAACCGACTGTTTTTTATACCCAGAAACTAGTAAATACAACAAATACCCTCAAATCATGAGCACTAACAAACCATTGAAATAAAACTATTATTTACGGATTTTATCGCGAATTTAGTTTAATTTTTTACATTTTTAACTTCCCGACGTTTCGATTACTTTACAGCTTTCGTGGTCACGGGGCGGACTGCAAAAGCTGTAAAGTAATCGAAACGTCGGGAAGTTAAAAATGTAAAAAATTAAACTAAATTCGCGATAAAATCCGTAAATAATAGTTTTATTTCAAAGTATAACATTCGCGTAAATCTAAGAAACCATTATCACTAACAAACCACTTATTTTAAAACTACCTAAAAATTATCAATCTCGTCATGTATTAAGACATACAGAAGAAATAAATATTTGGTGGTATGAACTTACCCTATAGGCTCTCAATGTTGTCAACTGATCACTGTTCGAACACGCAAACTCTCTCCTTTTCGCATCGGCTTCTGACTGAAAATAAAACATTTATTTAAGACAGGGCTCATATTTTACATATTTAATGATTTTAATAACTATATTATCCTGCAATCTAGAACTTTGATGCGCGTTAGTTCTTCCCGCTGAGTACCTTTCCCAATGCCACTATAACTTGCTGCTCTTTTCGACTATGTGGTAGTAGAGGTACTAAAGTGTGTACGTTTTCGTCTTTTTTATTGCTATTATTTCAAGTTCGATAGTTAGAATTTCAAAGACATAGTTTACGTAATGGTTTCTTAGATTTACGCGAATGTTACACATTGAAATAAAACTATTATTTACGCATCCGCGATAAATATTTGGTTTAACGTCGCGAAGCCAAAAAATGTAAAAATTAAACCAAATCCGCGATAAAATCCGTGTATACTTGTTTTATTTCAACATGTTTTTCGATTTTATCTTTAATATTACATAAATAAAGTTAAAAGCGTTATCTAAATTAAATTAAAAAAAATAAACCTTTTTTAAAGTAAAACACTTACTTTCTTCCCAAAAGGCGCAACAAACGGGCTCTTATGGCTAAGACAAGCGGCCATTGTCAACGCAGAGTCGACACAACAGAATATAGCTCCAAACAGCATTAATTTCCCAATTCTCACGTCAACTGGCAACGCTGCCAGATGTTTGCCAAGTGCGGTGAGAGAATATGCCTTGTCGAGAGCACCTACATCTTGCAACCGACAGAGGGCGCCGTCTATGTTCTGTTTCGTTGGCGGTTCTATTGTTTTACCTGGTTATAAAATAAAATGGTTAAGAAGGTATTATGTGTGTAGTTTTAAAGTATGGAGAGAAATCTGATATTCAGTTGTGGTAGTTATTATCCGATTACAGAGTTTACTAATTAATGTACTAAATGACGAGTTTACTTTGCCAAATATAGGTAAACTTTAGTTTTTTTTTTTTTAATTTCAGACCTATATCAGCCCATATACGTCCCACTGCTGGGCACGGGCCTACTCTACAACCGAGAGTACGATTGAGAGTGGTTAGGCCATATAGTCACCTACGCTGGCCTAGTGCCGGTTGCTGGACTTACACACATTAGAAATTCTTATAAATCGCTATGGTATGCAGGTTTCCCCTCAGCTAAAAAAAAAGCCAATAAAAAAAATCTCAACAAAACCCCAAAAAAACATTACCCAAAACCTCATGCACGCTCATATCCCGAAACAGCGGCAGTATCTTTATCTTCAAAACCAGCTGTTCCAGCGGTATCCTGTGTATCTCAGGCACGGGCTGTTCCAGGAGATGGTAGTTGTATCTATGCGACGTGTACAGATGCACGCATACTCCCGGCATCACACGTCCCGCCCGGCCTTTACGTTGCTTCGCGTTGGCACGGGACACCCATACTAGGTCCAGTGATTCCATGTTGCGGTTGGAATCGAACCTGGGATATATTAATACATTATTTGGATATATTAATTAAGTATTTTGAAGTAAGTATGTGTATTTGATAGCAGACTTATAAAGTAATGTTTTATTTTATGGTTCTTCCTAAAATATACTATTTGTAACTTGGTCCATTTGTGAAACAAATAAAGAGACATGACAATGTGAGATGTAAAGGCCATTTTAATAAAAAATATTCTACAGAAAAATCTCTTTTTTCTGGTTATTACCCAATTAAAAATACTATTACGGATATTGTGGAATTCGTTGGCATAGGAAATAAAACGTACCAATTTTGAAAAAAAATTGAAACAACTGAGATATTATAATACTAGAGGGGACACTGCAAACAAAACTTCTGTAACCAAATTGAATGGTACTGTACCACTTCTACTGTTTCTGTCTCTTTCACACCTACGCAGAAACAACATCTTCGCTCTCACTTTACTGTGTTTCAATTTACCAAAACAATGCGCAGAGATTTTGTTCCCTATATCCGCTCTAGTATAGAAACCAAACCTCAACGGTAGAAACTGAGTAATTCGCTTAGGTAAAACTTAATCACACTTTGTATGTTTGATAAATTATTACCTCTTTTCCTTCATCCGTCCACAGTCGACAACAAACACACAGTCGTCTATTGTGACTGAAGTTTCAGCAATATTAGTAGATAGGACAATCTTCCGAGCTCCTGGTTTAGGCTTTTTGAATACCATCGCTTGTTCCTCGCTTGATAAAGTCGAATGGAGTGGCACTAACATGTACTTGCCGGTTCTGAAATTAATAATTAAATATTTTACTGATGGTAGGTACGCCATATGTGAGAGGCTGTGTGGGTAGACCACCGCAATGTCTATTTCTCCCTCCAAACAGTGTAAATGCACTGTTGTGTTAGAAGGACATTGTAGCCGGAGTAACTACTGGAGATATTGAGACTTAAAATCTTATTTCTCAGGACGGCGAGTGTAGTGGAATGCCAAGCACAGCTATGTAATTCGAGGTTCTCTTTGGTTTTCCATAAACAGTCATGTCGCTTACCATCAGACGAATGGTATACTCGTTTCGCCATTCATTGCAATAAAAAAGGTAATGTTCCAAAATTGTATGTTTTTTTGACATTTAAGTTACATCATTGATCTAATACAATAAGCCTTTAGTTCCAATTTAAATTCAGAAGGGTATTATTGATCTTCACTTGGACATATTATCAGAATAATATTATATTTTAGTGTTATTTTAATAAATAAAAACTGAAAACATTGCCAAGTTTCACAAACCTAATAATTTATACTCAACCCCTTATTCATAAATACTTAACGCAATTTTCAAATGCCGTTAATATGAGCTAACTCAAAACCTTATTCATAGACATATCAAATATTTAGCAACACTAATTCTAAGTTTTATCTCTTCTGAACATGATGAACTAATTCATTTTAATGTAACCACAATAATTAACGTTTAAACACTTTAAACTAATGACTTCAAACTTTAAATATCGTGAGAACAGTCATGGTGTGTGTAAAAACAATTGTTGTTATAAAAATTCAACCTATCTTTATCAATAACAACTTACTTTGGACTGAAAGTATGGCTCTCTAGCAGTTGATCGTACAATGACATGATTTCTTGAATTCCCGGTAAAAATATCAATATAGCACCTTCTCGTGGCCACTTGTGGTCGCCATCCACTATGTAATTTAACACATGCTCCACTAACTCAAGGTTTATCTGAAATAACAAACAAGACTTTCGTGAGAATAATGTTTTAAATGTTTTGTTCACTAGAGAAGAACGGGCAAGAAACTCTAGTGTTGCTCTTTTCAAAACTAGTTCATAATGTAGTGACTATTAAGTTATAGATTGGTTTAAATCAGAGCAGTTCATTAATAATTAATTATATATTTACACAAGTAATAAATATTTATTTTATATTTTAGTAGTAAAGTACATAAAAATATGTATATTTTTTTTATTAAGCTAAGAGTGAGATAAATATGTGATATAACTAAGAACATACTCTAGAAGTAACTCCATATATAAATAAAATCTATTACGAAATACAATTCATAGTTCTCAATATATTTTCAAACAAACAAACACAGGTCGAAACAATATTTTTAATTAGTTTCTTGTATCAGCCCATATACATCCCACGGCAGGGCTTGTGCCTCATCTACAATCGAAAGTGCGATTGAGAGTGGTTAGGCTATACACCAAGCTGGCTTAATGCGGGTTGGGAGAGTACTTACGTAAATCAAATATTTTCAATAGGGTATTTGACCCAATTTCTTTTTTATTGTATATATCAAAACGTAGCCATAGCTATGGTCCAACAAACAAAGAAATTTATAAATCCATTCAGAATGAAACAAGTTAGAATACCAAAAATCGATAATAGTAAAATACCCTATTATATTTTACGTACCTTCTCAACATCCATAAGGTACATATTTTTGCAAGTAACTTTGCTGCATTGCGAGTATCGAGCCATCACTTGTCCTATAGTTAGATTCTCATCTCGTATCGATATTTTTGGCGGTTCGGCGGCGTCTGAACGAACGTCTGCAGTCTCTAATTCAGTTTCTAGATCCACACGCTTGTCTTTATCACCTAAAAAGCATTTTTTATCACATTAATAAATTGTATAAGTCATGGTAAAATTAAATAGTTAAATATAAGTTATGGCAAAAAGTTTATCATCAATAATTATTTAATTGCAGGAAAGTAAAAACCTACGGGAAAATAATTGTACATAGAAAAATAAATTCATCTAAAACTACATTTTAAAACTTAAAGCATATTCATAATATGCTATCCCAACTTGCAATAATAACACAAAATGTTGTCGATATTTTTCTTTACTATGTAATGAATATCAATATTACCTTTTTTGACTTTACGAGCGTATGGACCGTTCTCTTCCAAAACGTAATCCGTCATGTCCATTATTTCTTCTAAGAAGAACTGTTCTACTGGGAAAGTTCTACCTGGAAATAAATACAGCCAACAGTCACATACATAGTCCTGACCCCACACTAAGATCGAATTTTGGGTATCCGAAACTACGAGACTTATCGGTCTCATAAACACCCAGACCCGAAACAAATAACAAATATTTGTTTCGGTGCGGTGATCGAACTTGCGGCCTCACGTTTAACATGACGTAGCGTCTAACCAACTGCGCAGAGAAGATGCCAGCAAAAAAAAAACAATTTACAAAATAATCCAATTCTATTTTAAACTGGTTATGACAGCCACATATCGATAATACAGATCGAATATATAAAAAAACTTAAACAATAACAACGTACCTGGTATCTCCAAAATCGGTATATTCCCAAAATAATCCGAGAACAAATCAGCATTCAGCGTTGCACTCATCAATATAACATTGAGATCCTTTCTAACTTTCACAAGATCCCGTAGGATTAGTAACAGGAAGTCGCTCTCTTCAGACCTCTCGTGCACTTCATCAACTACCACATGTGTTACTGACTTTAACTGAGGATCGTATTCTAATCTCCTGAGTAGTATACCAGTGGTGCAAAATGTTAATCGAGTCTTTGATGACACTTTGCTTTCTAATCTGATCTGAAATAAGAATATTTAAGGACTTAAAAAAAAATATCATGATGAATTTGAGCAGGAGAAGCGTATGTATCACGCGTCATGGAAGAGCGCTACCAGGGTTTCTAGTATACGAATATATCTGACTATTTTCCAAAATTTACACATTAGAGAAGAGCTTTAAAACATAGTTTTTTGAAACTAAATGTTCTTTTTTGTTCGAGTAAAGTTTTCTTAGTAAATACATGTTTTTCTCTACTTACAGAGCTGAAACTCAGAAACTAGAGCTGATAAAAATATTCTAATTATATTTTTCAAAATAGCACATCATATGTAGTCAGCAATGACATGTATTTCTTTCGCAACAGATGAACTGTAAACTAGTGTTATCGTTATCGTTTTCTATTTCAAGTCATCAAAGTTGATGTCAAATTGGTTTCCTTATTTAAAAGTCAAATCAAGTCTTACCTGATAACCAACAACCTGTCCAATTTTCTCCACCCTTTCATCGGCCACTCTCTCCGCTACACCAATAGCTGATATCCTCCTAGGCTGAGTGCACACTATCTCAACGTGTTCCGGACCACCCTTGTTGAACCCATCCAACCAATCGTCGAGGATGTATTGTGGCACCTGCGTACTCTTACCGCAACCTGTCTCACCACTTATTACAATGATCTGTGGATGAACCGCTGAATTAAAAATGTTAAATTGATTAATTTACTACCTTATTTCATAAATTATATACTGCAAAAAGAGTTATATTGGATTGCATATAAATCCTAGTTAATTTAACAAACGATAGCAACAAAACCATGGTAGTTCCATCGTGAGATAGAAAATGTTTGCATGATTCAAATAAAATCTTCTTTTTTGTGGTACATAGTTACAATATGATTTTACATGTTAACTCCTTAACTATGACCTGCTACGTTGGCAAACAGTAGGTTAGTAGATAATTTAGGTCCAGATGATGATTCTATTAAATTATAATGTGAATCTACATCTAGTTTCTATACATCTATCTATGTATGTTGAGCTACCTTAACTCACTCACCTGTGATTTTTGCATAGCTTTTAATATCTCCTGTTTTTTCTGCCAAGCGGGCAACTTTCTTCTGCCAGACATAAACTTATGATACCTATTATTGTCACGTTTATCCAACCACATTTTAGCTATGTGTTTATTTTCTTCTAATACTTGTTTCATATTTACATCAGTTCTGTTATCTTTATTTGCACCTTTTTTGTAATGAGAAGGTTTATCTTCGGTCACATTTCCACTTTCTAATAACTGGGGAAATAAAGCATCACTAGGTTCAGGAAACTTTCTTGTATCAAATTGAATAAAATTTACTATATCTTCTTCATTATTTAATAATTCGACTATAGAGTATATGCTAGGTATGCCGTCTTGGGCTAGTATTTTCGCTTCGTCTACCAACCGAGCAGTTACTTTTAAATAAGTTAGCTCTGGTATAACATCTGTACGATTTTCTGGTTTGAAGAACAGCAACGGTGGTTGATATGGATATAGAGTTTCGTCTGGAAAGCGTACTTCTAACTCAAAAGTAATCTTTTTTGAGTCCTCATTTTCTTCTGGTTTCGGATCTGTGTTCTTTTCACTATTATTTTCGTGTAAAAATTTACATTTAGCACCAAACCGACAAGGTCCTTTTAGAAAAAGTTTACACACTTCTTTAGGTTTCGTTTTGAAGTTGCTGTTGTAATTAATGTTTGTTTTTTTCTTGGGCACATCAACGGTTTTGTTTTCATAAAGTTTCGGTAAATAGTCTAAGTTTAATTTAACACACCATACATCATTATCTTTTATTCTAAAGCTAGTGTCATATATTGATTGTAGAACAGCCTTTTCGTCATTACGCATTTCTTTTAGCTCTGCTTGGGAAGGAACATTTTCTGGTTTGTCTTCTGGGTCTATTTTAAAATACTTGTAAAAGAGTATTTCTAAAGACTTCTCTACACTTTCGGCTGCCATTTTTAAGGCCTCTGCACAATGCGCTTTGTGGAAATTATATCTGAAAATGTAAAGGAAACAATATTAGCACGACATTTTGTTTTATATTTAAGCCCCGCTTTTACAATAAAATATGTGCTTTATGGTATTAATATTAGAACCTACAATGGATTTTGCAAAAAACTCAGACCAGAAGAAAAATACAAGAGCTCGATTGACATTACAACTCTTGAAATTATCATGGATTGCCACTTCACATTGTATTTGCCTGTATTTACAATCAGGAATTTAATTTAAAATAAAATTGAACAATAATACTCACTTCTCTAATTTAGCTAAAGCGAAAGCCCTAAGCCTTGCTTGAGAGCTCTCAATATCTGGTTTAGTAGTAAGAGAGTAATCACAGCCTCCTTGAACTATTAAATTACCTCGCTCCATCCAGTAACGGTTACCAAGGTTGGAGCCTTTATCCTGAAATGTAAAATCATCTATGATAATACCTTAACAGGTTATTTAACTCCTTTTTTATAGTATGTAACAAAAAGTATATACAAAATTTTAAAAATGCATTCAGAAAAAAAAAACTTGAAATTGGAATAAAATAAAAGGGATGCAACACAAAACTGGTGACATCATTAGGCTTAGCATACAATACTTAAAATACTCATTTTACAAGCTACTTTTATACTATTTTAACAAAAAGGTTTTATTTAAATGTATTTTTTTTTTATTGCAATGACGAGATGAGCAAGCCGTTCGCCTGATGGTAAGTGATACGACCGCTCATAAACAGTAGCAACATTCCACTGCGCTCATCATCCTGAGACATAAGATGTTAAGTCTCAATATGTCCAGTAGTTACTCTGGCTACAATGTCCTTCAAACCGAAACACAACAGTGCATTTACGCAGTGTTGTTTCACGGCAGAAATAGACATTACGGTGGTACCTACCCAGATGGCCTCTCACATATGAGAGACCTACCACCAGTATTTGTGTTTGTATTATTAATTTTCCTTTATAACAAACATAAGCATAATAATAAATATATAACAGACGGAATGCATGTCTTGCCATTCATTGAAATAAAAAAATAAGTGTTTACAACAATTGCACAACAATCCTGACACAAAGATCAAATATAGAAATAAAGTTTCCATATATTTGAATTTCTGAATCACCCATACAAAACTAACATTCATAATATCACATAAACTGTTATTAATACATTTTATTACCTTATACAAGCTAGCACTACCGAGTTTGAAGTCAGGGCCATGGATGAATCTAAGAGTATCTAACACAAGTTTTTGTGAGTCAGGATTCAGGCGTATCGTCTGCATTTCCACCTTGAGGGTGGGATGGGACTCCTCTTTAGGTTCATCTTTAGGTTTCCTGTAAAATAACACGGATAACATGAGAATTTATCTATGAAATATGTTATGTGTTCATCGATGTTTATAAACCTCAAATGTACCTTATACGGGCGTCCACAGGCGTGCGTAGGAACAAATCCTCAGCCATTTGCCGACTTTCGTAATCCATGACTAATAATAAACTTATAAAACTTAGATTTTGTACAAAATTTAACAAGACAGACGTGGGGCACGAGCTCCAAACGTCACAATCAAATGACAATTGACAACTGACAGCTATTGTCAGTTTTGCGTTTTGTTACCGCAAACCCAGATAACCTCAAAATGCTTTGCTTTTTGTGCGATTATTTCTTATAGAAACTCTTAATATCTTTATTTTGAGCGTTTTTCAATATAAATCATATCAATTATAAGCTTTTCTTCATTTTATAATTTTAATAATTGTTCCATTTCTGAAATCTACCCTAATACTTTACTTTTATATTAATTTATAAAGCTGAAGAGTTTGTTTGTTGGTAACCTCTAATCTCAGGAACTACTATGATCGAATTGAAGTGTTCTTGGTGTGTTAAATAATGGATAGGTCATTTACGAGGAATACTATATGCTATATATCAACGTGACCATAGGTCCTGCTTTAGGCGGGACAGTCCCGCTTTCAGGAACTCTGTCTTGACGTCCCCAGCAAGTCCGCTTTTGCAATCAGACCAAAAGATAGTTTAAAATGTATTTCCCGCTCGCAATGCTTACTACTGGAACCGTTGGCTCGAATTATTCCAGCACTATTTTTACAATAGAAACTTGTAGAATACTAAAATCTTTTTTATTAGTATTTAATTTCACAGATGTCCCGCTCTGGCATAAAAAATAAACGGTCACGTTATGCATGACCCATAGGAGGAAAGCAGTAGTGAAAAATTATTCGTTTTCCGTGACTCGATTTATCTCAAAATCGATATCTAAAGGATCCTTGGCTCTGATATTTTACATTGATAGAAGGAATTAAATATTTTGGTTGCCATTAAAAAAAGTGTATCTGCATCCGAACGATGCCCGGGCCGCTGGACCGATAGTATCACATAATTTACGTATCCTACGAATTCTTCATCTTTCCTATTCTAGTCCAGAAGCATTATTTTAACTAACAATATTTCTAAATATTAAAATGCATTTATTCAAGAACGTATAGGTACCTAAGTTTAATAATTTATATCCACATGCGCCACATTAATCTTTGCATGATTACAAAAGCTTTTAACGTATAAGGATGGTTATTACAAAGTTATTTTCAATCAATGTACCTATTATTCAAGGTATCAGTATACATATAAAAGTATCAGCAATTAGCGGTATTCTCATAGTTGTGCAATATGTCGATCTGTGTGAAAAACCCGTTCACGAATGATCAATCCAACCATTATTAATACTTACCTATTTACCTATATTTTACATAGATAGGTACCTACTTACGTAATCATTTACTGAAGCTGATGTCCCATTCTAATAATAAAAGTTCTGAGGGATAGACAGCTGGTATTAATATTGCCTATAGAGGACGCCCGATTTGGACTAGGCCAAGTGTTAAGAATATACTTGTCACCTTATCTTATTCGCTTATTCTCCTCTTCATAATTTTTATAAGTACGCTCTTCGATTACATTTTCCTTTAGTAATTTCTTATTGAGAATTATGAAAGTACTTATAAATATTGAATTATATGTATAATGGCAAAAACAACATTTAAAAAAACCATAAAATTCATGTCTAAGATAGACAAGACGGGTAAAATTCAAAATGACCGAAAAATACTTTTACCCAGCCCACTGGAATGTGAAAAGGATTGATTTTTTTTAAAGCACACCTAACAATCCTAACTAGTCTTGAAACCACCTCAAGATCAATTAAGTCTTGTGTCGTGGGTATCAGAAACTACGACAAACGTTTCGGGCTCACAAACACCCAGACCCGAAACAAATACTTCTAAGTAGGCCTTACAATCAACTCGCGGCGTCTCGTTTCATAGCCTACGTCTAACCAACGGCGCCATGGACGCTGTCCAAATTATGTAGAGTTTTTTTTGGCTAATTGTAATCAAAATGTTACAAATTATATGATAGGTTTATCGGCTGCACATATTATGAACTGTGAAATCTTGTATTCCATGCCCAGATCATGCATTTAATATCGCTCTAAATCTAGGCTCTATCAGTCAAAAACTTTTTATTTAATTCAGTTGAATAATTTCGTTAATCCTAGGTTTAGGCCTGACTTTGTTTATGAGCTAGTATTTTAACCTTCGAGGTCAAAGTCCATTGAGAAGCAACCTTTGTCAATATCAGCCCATATAGTATATGTATACATATTACATACGTCTCACTGCAGGGCACGGGCCTCCTCTACAATCGAGAACACGAGTCGACGTCAAGTGCGGGTTGGCGGACTTTACACACCATATAAAATTTTACAAATCCCTATGGAATGTAGATTTACAAATTTATGATTTATTACCGTTATGCAGTGCGGGATGATTGACTATGAATATACACAAGACTCCGAAAAGTAAGAGATGTGCTCTGGGATTTGAACCCGCCACCGTGTTGGAAGCTGTGTCTGGTCCGTTACCAACACGTCACCAGGCACACTAAAGGGATACACAATATTGTTGCTTTTTATAAAGCTTAGGTTTTGGTATTATAGTTTTGCTATCCGTACTGAATTGTGAGATAGACTGCCGGATTAGACCCTTATCTTCTATCTAACATTCGAAGGTAATTCTTAGGAAGGACCGAAAATGTATCCACGATCCTTTATGATCAGGTCTTCCTGTTTAAGGATTGTACTGGTACCCCAAGATACGCGCATAGCTTAGTTTTGGGGCCCCTGTCAAAAAAAAATCTGATTCTATTTTTAATAAATACATTTTCATTTTATTTTTTATTTTATGAATAATCATGTGACCGTAGGTAATAACAAAGCACGCGTGCCTACCACGCACTCGCTGCGTGAACATCTTCATAAAAACTCATGAAATCATTGTGACGTAGCATGTAAATTAAATGTAACAAAATAATGTAAAAATGTGTAATTTGCGTGCTCCGTTGCTTTGACAATGAGAAATCGTGATGCCTCCAGGGTTGCTTTTGACATGAACGCTTGCGTAAGTACAGGAGCCTTCAGAGTTTTAGAATATTTCATAACTAGATGCCCTTTGATGAACTTATGTGATCGCGTTATGATCTTATTGATCGGTGTGCTGATTGTAAATGTCGAGTAAACTGTTTACGGTTTTATTTATAGAAATGTAATGCTTTAATAGTTTTACGCCCGAATACTATATAATACTGATATAATACCGAACGCCGTTCAAAAAATAAGTTGCTCTTAACAGCGCACGGCCTACTTAGTCAGTACATTTAAGCGGGATTATCGTACTTAACCGCAACTTATATTTAAGTTGCGTTCCAGTATTCGGGCGTTAAAGCGTTAGTTATCGTAGCTTTGAGAGTTGATACCGTCGCAAATAATTCTGCTCTTTCCAGATTGCGTGTAAATTCATAGTAAAGAAAAAAAAAACGATACCTTATTATGTTTTGCAAAGCTAATAGCTTTCAATGGTCCTGGTAGCCTTTGTCCCGCTGCGATACATCATACAGTACTATTCCAGACCTTGGTCATTTCTTATTTTCCGAACTAAAGCCTAATATCTCTCAGGCATAAAATAGACTCTAGTCCAACAAACTCGTATTTACAGCAAACATAATGTGGTTTGCATCTCCTCTAGCTCCTTGACCAATCGAAACCTAATTAACTACTCGAAGCAATGTCGTCAAAGTGCTAAATGGTTGAAGAGTAGCACACGCTCTGCGTATGTTTACGTGTTAATGTTGTGATAGTCAATTTGTTAATTTAACAACGCTAATATATTTGACAGTTTCTGGTTTCAACCGCTTCTACGGCTGTTTTGTTTGGTGACAACTGCCATAAGCCGTGTTGTGTAACCCACTGAAAATATCCTGAAGGAATTTGCGTCACGGCTTTCAACAGTTTCAAAATTAAAGCTCGATATGAATAAATTTAATAAATAAACCCAACAGTCAAATACATAATTTATCCTTAAGGTGGTTTTGCCTCATGAAAATTACGAGAGAAAGATGCTAATTTTTATCTGGTCCTCAACTTAGCTAGACCTTGGCTTCGAGACCGGCTGGAAAGGATAAGATTAAGGCCAAAGACCGGAGGAAATATGAGAACCAAAGATTTTACAGTAGTTGGAGCAAATAATCAGGCAATCAATTGTGGGATGTCGAGGAAATTATTTAAAAACTCAGGGATAATTCCTGATAGAAAGTAAACAAGTATAACTTTCGTGCCAAAAATATTTGATGTAATAAATCATGTAATTGTCCCTTTCGATAAATTTACATGGTAATGAAATCAATTATAACAGGACTGGAGAATAAGAAAGAAAAATTCCCTAATTACTTTCCGTTTATGTAATCTAGCTTTCATAAAATAGATTGTTGACTCTCTAGCAACTTTTGCAGTCACGTGACGTTTGTCATCAGGAAAACAGCACCCGAAGACATCACACAGCCTCGAGATTCGTTTATACATAAGACAAGAATTACTGAACCATGAACTTCAGATGGCACGGTGAGAATGCTCTAGAAAAACACGTAATGTCATCTATCCATTCTACCGTTACATCACGAAAAACTAATTGAATTATTTGTAGTATTGTTGAATTAAAAATGATTAGAATAGTAAGCTATTTCGGAAATAAATAAGATTTGTGAGTAGGATTTACTAATGCAGATATTTTAATAGTTTTTTATACCTTTCCGAAAAGGATGACTACCGATTCATGTCAACAAGATGTCAACATAACTCTGAGAAAACAAAAAGTCTTGACTAATTTCAATATCTCCATACCCACCATACTTTCATGGTATTGGCTAGCAATCCGTTTTCTTTAAAACATATATTTCTTTAGAGCAATAGCAAAAATCTAAGTATTGTAGGAACGTTGTATTTGATAGTGCCTGAACGATTCCATAACCCATACCCATCCATAAGTTTGAGAAATACATGGAATAAGCAAAAAGAGTTTTTCGACCCTGCCAGGATTCGAACCTGGAATCTTCTGATCCGTAGTCAGACGCGTTATCCATTGCGCCACAGGGCCAGATATTCAAGGTGGTAAAAAAGCTTATGTGTAAGCGATCCAATAAAATAAAATATCACATTATAAAGCAAAAAAAAAAAATATTTAAGAAATATAAAAAAAATACAAAATATATTTACAGTATCATATTAGTATCAGTATCAGAATTGCAAGAACGCACGCAATATTTGTGTACGCAAATACAATCGCAGCACTGCCACCGAAGGAAGGTTTATCGTAGGTATGATGTTAGTTATAAATATTTTTGGCCTCGAGCTTACTGTTTTAAATATATATATATTTATTTATTATTTATTTATTTTATTCCTTACTGCACACAAAAAAACAAAAGCATATAATATTTAACAAATAAAATTAAAGAGTGCAATTGGCGGTGTTATAGCCCTACGGCCGATGCCAATAATCAATCGAAAAAATTAGGTTTCAGTCAATCTGGATTGTTTTCTACTTTTCGATTTGTCATTTACAATGTTGCCATAGCTTTTTCACTACTGAGATTGATTATTGGCAATATAGTATCAGAAAAAAGATTGAACTGTCAATCTCAAACAGCAAATTTTGGATTGGGATTGTTTATTGGCAGCGGCTGCTAGACGATTTCTTACAGACAACCTTTGGATTGATATAAGGAAAGGATAAAGGAGAGGGCAGTATAGAATTTAAAGATAAATATGCTCTGAAAAGGATAGATAATTAAGAATTAAAGTATTGAACGAAGCAAAAAAGACAGTACAGACCACTTATTCCGAATTTAAGGGTTAATTCTGGCTATTTAAAAAAATGACTGCCTCGGTGGCGTAGTTGTACTGAGGTACGGTTACAAAGCTGAGGTCTCGGGTTCGAATCCCGGGTTGGGCAAAGTGATATTCGATTTTTCTATTCATTATCAGCCCAGAGTCAGGAATTTGTGCCCGATATGGCGATAGGCTCGCCACCTATCACATTGTGGGACGGAACAGACATGGCGAAATGTGGGTGTCCTGGAACCTACCCCTTCTGGGAAAAAGGCGTGAGTTTATGTATGTATGTATTTAAAAAAATACTCCAACCTAATAAAAACCTGTCTTCAGATTTTGATTCAGCTTTTGAAAATACTAATATACTACAAATATAATTTGATAATACTCGAAAAACTACAGGCCCAATCTTCATGAAACCGCTTCTGTGGCTGTATATTTCTAATCATTGTAATTAGCCGTCTAATATCAAAACTTCTCCGAACAAAATGTCCCTGCGAGCTGTTTAGTATTCATCACAAAGGATGACACTCGCTAAACTGTATACTAATAAATCCGTAGCACAACGAGTGATTAAGGAGTGACACGCATACAAATTGCACTCGGAAGATGATCGGAAGTCGACTTTGATGCCGGCACAGCGATTTCAATGTAGATGTCAAGGAGTATAGGTTTGAGCCAAGTATTGTTAGTATAGCATAAATATTGGATAGTCACAAGATTGTCACAAGCATCTAAATAGGTTGCCTAAGTATGTGTCCAAAGGAAGCTTGGTTTACTTCCTTCAACGATGTTTTATTTAGTCGCGCTACTTTTTATTCTTTCGTACTTTTTATTCGATTACGTCACGATTAATGCATTCGTGAAAAGAAAATTAAACTTTAAATCGGTTGCGCACAAACGTAGAAATTCATTTTAATTTACCGTTGTCATCTCAGTAGAGAGCAAAAAAAGGACACGCATAGTTTACATATATTGAAAGGAATCTCGTGATCCATTTAGTTGCATGCCTGTAGAAAGTACCTATACCTACTGAGTTCCTGCGATTGTTTGTAAATAATATGTAATAAGACATTTTAATTGATAATACAATGTTGACTACAATTGTATTTTATACTAAAGTAACGACAAACAAGCAAGAACAAAAATGATTATGATAGGTGTTATCGTTTTCTGAGGAATAGTAGATTTATCACTATTTTTGAACTCTATGTTGGAAAATACGATTTTTTTGGGCCTGAGACGCTAATCGTATAAAAAGTCATTTACAAAAAGCTATTTCACCGTAGAAAACTATGTGAGAATTTTTGTAAGCATCCATAATAGATAAAAAGCTCATATAAGTCAAGGACCCTCATAAAAGACAATTATTGTATCTGGTACCTAAACAAAAATAAGTCATGATTTATACGGAACAAAGTTCTTCAAAACATTAATAGATGTTTACAAACAAACGATTATCCGCAATATAGCTGAACGTCGGACTTTATAAATTATCTGATAAGATGTCACTTGCCCTGTGATGTTTTATTGTATGTTGGTACAAGCTAATGGCTTGATCCATCCTTACAGACGCCTTGGATAGTGGCCGATTATATTTCCTTGTACAAAATTATAGCACATACGATCTAAGGTCAACCTCTTCTTAGTTTAGTTTCGATGATAATCTTTTTATCATGCATTTCCTTTAGGACTTTTCCTTCGTTTTAAACGCTTCACCAAGGTTTTCAAGATCAATGTCTCTTAGATTATAGAGATATTTGCTGCTAACCAAAATCAAGATATTACAAATATTCCCTATCTGTTATACCTCCATAGGAGTGTGAAAATGACTAAAATGCTTCTGATAGTGAGTGGCATTACCACATGTGTATATAAAACTTACAGGATACTCTCTATTGTATATTACCCCAAACCGATGCAATTGCAATTTGGTCAAACATTTTTTAAATGAAGATAAATCCTGTGGCTTGTTTCACAACCATCTCTTTGTCTATAGGACACCTCAAGTTTTCAATGAAAACCGAATGAATGTCAAAGAATTCTGCTTGTAATAGTTACAAAAATATCTTCCGCGTTTACTATACTCACAATTCCTTGATCTAATTTTTCGAATCCACGATATCTTGTAATTGTTGCCAATAAACCTCAATATTTAGCCTTCGGCGAGCTACAAGGGTGACGCGTGGTGTAAACCTGGCTTTCACGGTAATTCCTTAATACCGGCATATGGATTAAACGAAGGATTAGTCGAGACAGCAAATATTTGTGACGTCTGACGAATGACAGCTTGCGCAGTGACCGACGAAGGTCAATGAAGTTAATTCCTAAAGACTACCTAGCCAGATGTACATGAATAACTAGTATCTGAAACTACAGGAGTATGTTGGTAATATATTATACATGGGTAACAATATTGTTAGACTAAGGCCTTGCGTTCTCCAAAAAACGCTGGCTTTATGTCATGAATGAAGACCTAAGAGCCAGATTTCTTACAATCGTGGTTGCAAAAGAGCGGGCGATAATACGAGGATTAAGCATGAAAGTGGACTCTGACACCGGTTGATGTAATGCTAAGGTACATAGACAATTTGGTGTGCGTGGATAAACAAAAGAAACAAAATGATGTTATCAAATATCTTACACTTGAAAGCTTGTGAAGAATAATGTTTTTTAAATAGGTCTTTTATCCAACGTGTCAATATACTGAGAGTAAAATTAATGCTTTAATTTTTTAGCCAACTTCAAAAACGGGAAACTCTATATTAGTCTGTTTATAATTTTTATTTGGTGTGTACCAATTTCTGCGACATTTCTGTGTCGAATTTCTTTACTGGTCAATGATTTTTGGTGTTTAGTTCTTTTTGAAATCTTCAGCAACCGGCCCTGTGGCGCAATGGATAACGCGTCTGACTACGGATCAGAAGATTCCAGGTTCGAATCCTGGCAGGGTCGATATTTGTTTTGATCGTTCTATTTTATACAACCGCACGCATTGCTCGCGGTAAATTTTACCACAAAACAGTAGACACCTATTCTGCTACTTGCGGTGAGACCGTATTATGTGCCTACAACGTTTATTTTTTCAATAAATTTTAGTTATAAAAAATAGGCAATATAATTCGAGTGAGTTTTTCAGGTTGAAAATACTACATGTGAGTATTGATAGTCAATCACCAACTAAAACTGTAAACGGCGCTAAAACGGTGGAAAAAAACATCGTGAGGAAACCTGCATACCGTAGCGACAAATAAGAATTTCTATGGTATGTAAGTGTACCAACCCTCATTAGGTCAGCGTGGTGGACTATTTGGCCTAACAACTCTCAATCGCACTTTCGATTGTAAAGGAGGCCCATGCCCTGCAGTGGGAAGTATATGGGTTGATAAAAAATAAGAAGAATACTATACATAATATCCCAAAAAAATATATGTAGCCCTTATTATATTGGAAGGAAAATTAAATCCGCGAATTTTGGTTTCCGGCTTCGTCACTTTGGCTTCCCCTGAGGGTATATCTCTATGAGCTTATGGCTTTTTAAAGGTTTAATCTTATTGCCTTTTAAATAACGATCTCCCTTCTTAATCCTTTCCAATCCGGCTTCCGTCCAGGTCACAGTACAGTTACTGCTTTAATCAAAATCACTGACGATATCCGTCTCGCAATGGATAAAGGGCAGCTTACGGTATTGTCATTACTAGATTTCAGCAATGCATTCAATACTGTGGACTTTGATATCCTTCTTGCTTTACTCCGCTCTATTAACATATCTCCAACGGTAATCGATTGGTTTCATAGTTATTTGTACGGTCGCAGGCAGCGAGTTCGACTTGACGATAAATTCTCGTCATGGTGCAACACTCTAGCTGGCGTACCGCAAGGCGGCGTTTTATCTCCATTACTCTTCGCTATCTTTATTAATTCTATATCACAAAATTTATCTTCTTCCTACCACCTTTATGCAGACGATTTACAAATTTACAGACAGGCTTCCTTGAAATCTTTAAATGACGCAATTGGTTCCATTAACTCAGACATGATGAAAATATCAGAATGGGGAAACCGCTTTGGCCTTAAAGTGAACCCAGCCAAAACACAAGTCATGATCGTCGGAAGTTCGCGCTTAATACCCAAAATAGATTGGTCGTTTCTGCGCCCAGTCATTTTTGATGGTGTCATAATACCCTACAGTGATTCTGTCAATAACCTGGGGGTAATCTTGGATCAGAGTTTGTCATGGGGTCCCCAACTTGCAGCTACGAGTCGTAAGCTGTTTGCATCAGCTGCAACTTTAAAGAGGCTTCGTAATTTCCTGCCCATGGCCACTAAAATTGCGCTCGCACAATCTCTTCTTCTGCCCGTGTTAGACTATGCCGACGTCTGCTATCTTGACTTAACCCAAGTTCAACTTGATAAACTTGAGCGGCTTCAAAATTTTTGCATACGATTCATATTTGGCTTGCGCAAATATGATCACATTTCTGAATTTCGCTTTAAGCTCAAGTGGCTCCCTATTCGCCTTCGCCGGAATACTCATATTCTCTGTATGCTTTACAATGTTTTATCCAGTCCCAAATGTCCAATCTATCTAAAGGAATGTTTTCAATACCTCCATAGTTCTAACTCCCACTCGTTGAGATCCTCTAGGTATCTGCAACTTAAAACTCCTTGCCATGACACTACTTTTTATGGTAGTTCTTTTACTGTTAATGCTGTTCGCCTTTGGAACGCATTACCGTCAACAATCCGACAAGCGCCATCACTTAATGTTTTTAAAGACAAAGTTAAAAAATTCTATCTTTCTACCCTATCGTGATAGTCAATGTTAATGTTTAATTGTAGTTTGGTTAAATTATATTATTATTATTACTTATATATATATAGATATATATATGTATATGTATATATATATATATATGTGTATGTATATATATATATATATATGTGTATATGTGTATATATATATATATATATATATATATATACATATATACATATGTGTATATATATATATATACATACATGTATTTCTTTTGTTCATTAAAACTTTATTGATTAGGATTAGGTATATATAATATTTGTTACCCTTGTATTTATAATGTATATATATTCTTATTTGTTAGGTTTTCAAACCCCCCCACATTACATATAATCTTATAACGGATGATCCATCGTACGTTTGGTTGTCTGGAAGAGATCGCTAATAGCGATAAGACCGCCAGTTGTTACACTATTTCAAAAAATGTAAACTGTTTACTTGTATGTAATATGTGGTGAACAATAAAGTGTTATCTATCTATCTATCTATCTATCTAACGATATTTAAGTTACATAAAAATATATTTAATTCACAACTATTGTTTAATGCTTGCGTTACTTTAAACTGAGTCACCTTGAAGCCTAGTTAAAGCATTTTAGGTACGTTTTCTATGAGTGGTTAATTTATGACATAGGATTTTGATAAAACTTGAACGGCGCTTAATATGTAATTGGAAAGGACAAAGGTACATGTTTTCACGATATGGGTGAATCCACGAGTGATTTCCACCGCAGATTCCTATTAGTAATATCTATCAAATGCGTGTAAATGACAATTGACGTCTATCCTTCCATTGTATTATTGTTAGAATTTGTTACAATTATTTCAGTAATGCTGTAAAGGTATGATTAATACTATTAGAATTTAGACCTTCTGTGGATGACAGCTCAGAGAGTTTTAAAGCATATTTATTCATCTATTTTTATTTTTTAAAAATATAGTAAACTAAAACGCTATAAAGGAAATATTATTCAAAAAGAAATACTAACTGCGATCTTATCGCATAATATGTATTATTTATTTATTTAACCCAAAAATCAGCGTGAGGATGAAATAGTAATGAGTAAAAATATTCAGTTTTTAAAGATTAAGTAAGTCCTTTTTAAAAATTTAAATAGTCGGGCAGGATTATCACTCTAATCATTTTTACCGACAAATATAGAACAATTATACTTTGGAGAATAGAAAAAGGTGAACGTCTGAGACAGAGAAAGAAAGATGGAAGCCTTTAAAAAAAGAGGGGTGTGTCTAAGAGAACGAGGATAGAATATCCCTCTACTCCTCAATTCCTTTTTACTTACCATTACCGTTGCCATTTTGAAAAGCGCACAACGCATAGGTAGGCTGTAGATGTAAATGGGCGGCTGTAATAATTTAACACCAGGAAAGCAATTTTCTTGCTCCCCGGACCCAGTCATTAAAATATTAAACACGTAGACCTGTAACAAATATTTATAACAATACCCTTGCGTCAATGGACGGGAATTATTAATTCCATTACACATGTTATAACAAATTGATAAACTATGAGGCATGTTTCAGTAAGTAATTTTTTCCGTCCGTATATGTTTCAGAGAAAAGGAAAATACTACGCACGGAAATTAATCAACTGTTTTGTTTTAAACGTCCTTTCCTGTTCTTGAAAGGTTTTTTATATATATCAAGCTATATTAATTAAAACATAACGCATGTGAGGCCTGAGGTTCGATTTTTTAACCAGGCACACCTTAATAAATAAATACACCCACACACACATCACATGGTCACATACACAGTCCTTCCCCCACACTAAGATCGATTCTTGTTTCGTGGAGATTAGAAACTACGAAGCATTTTCGGTCTTACTAACATCCAAACGGCAAAAAATACCTGTACATCACCCAAATATTTGTCTCGATTCGCGCATCGAACCCGCGGCCTCTCGTTTCACAACCAACGTTTAACCAACTGTCACGGAGAAGGTAATCACTTTGTATAAGGCATCGATTCAAGAAACTTAATGAGCTTTTACTTTAGTATCCATGGCGCAGTTGGATAATTGTTATACATCACACACTGCTGATGCCTGCTCAGAGAGAAATATTTGTTTTGTTTCATTGTAAGAATGTAAAGCCTTTTTTTATTGTAATGAATGGCAAGACGAGCTTGCCGTTCGCCTGATGGTAAGCGATACGGCCTCTCATGAACAGTAGCAAAACCAAACAACACGTTGAGTTACAAAGCAATGCTTGGCATTCCACTGCCCTTGCCATCCTGTGACATAAGATATAAAGTCTCAATATGTCCAGTAGTTACTCTGGCTACAATGTATTTCAATCCAAAACACAACAGTGCATTTAAACAGCTGTTTGGCGGGAGAAATAAACATCGCGATGGTACCCACCCAGGCAGCCTCTCACATATGAGAGACCTACCACCAGCCCCTCGTAGTTTCTGTTGTCCTCGACTGAAGACAGGAAATTCGTATAGTTAAGAGTATGTGTAATACTGTTAGGATTATATACATAGGTAGATATAGTTAATACAAGTAATATTCTGCAACGTGCTTATAAACATGTAGCGCCAACCCCAACGCAATGTGGTAAGATGACAAGTAGTAGGGGAATATTGGATTAGCTACGATCGGTACAAGGTACTCATAGTTCAGAGGTTCATTTACTACCACGTCTGACGTCATCATGAACCCTAAAACGTATGAGAAACTATCCAACGAAACCCACATTTTAAACAGAATCATGATGCAAACTTAGAAGTTGGTTTGGTATCTGTATCAGCCCATATACGTCCCACTGCAGGGCACGGGCCTACTCTACAATCTTAAGAACGATTGAGAGTGGTTAGGCCATATAGTCCACCACGATGGCCTAGTGCGGGTTGGCGGACTTACATACCATAGAAATTTTTATAAATCGCTATGGTATGCAGGTTTCCTCACGATGTTTTCCTTCACCGTTTTAGTGCGTGGTGATTGACTATTGGTTTAGTAGTAAACGGTTATTTATCTCGCGAACTAAATTCCATAATATTGTGGTTTATTATTAATTTGATAGTTGAGAACAACTGGTGGCCTGTTGGCAATGGACCAGACGGCGCTGCCAACATGCTCACGGTGGTCCCAGGTTCTGACTCACAGCAGTCTTCATACTCATACCTCTGATTTTTCGCAGTCCTGTGTATATTGATAGTCAATCACCACCACGCACTGTAATGATGAAAGAAAACATCGTGAGGATACCTAAATGCTATAACGATTTATAAGAATTTGTATGGTATGTAAAGTCTACCAACGCGTATTAGGCCAGCGTGGTGGACTAAATAGCCTAACCGCTCTCAATCGTATTCTCGATTGTAGAGGAAGCCCGTGCGCTGCAGTGGGATGTATATGGGCTGATACAGTACAGGAAATAAAAAGTAATAACCTATTTTACATTGTTTAATAGATAATTATTGATCACATAGGCATTTTATTACATGTTGTTGCAGCTATCGAACCTGCATCATTTTGCTGTGAGGGCAGATTCTTGACTGCGCCACAACGTTTATTACTGGTGGTAGGTCTCTCATATGTGAGAGGCCATCTGGGTAGGTACCACCGCAATGTCTATTTCTCCCGTGAAACAACACTGCGTAAATGCACTGTTGTGTTTCGGATTGAAGGACATTGTAGCCAGAGTAACTACTGGACATATTGAGACTTAACATCTTATGTCTCGGGATGGCGAGCGCAGTGGAATGTTGCTACTGTTATGAGCGGTCGTATCGCTTACCATCAGGCGAACAGCTAGCTCGTCTCGTCATTCATTGCAATAAAAAAAAAACGACTGGCTCTGACTAAAATATTCCAGATAAAATATTATTAAAGTATAATGAAATCATTATTTAATATCTAAATACGTAATAGAGTGAGATAAAAATTTTAACAGTAAGACTAAAGTCAGAGGTTTCGTTATATTATTAACTAACCTAGCATAACTTTATCGAATTTGCTTTAGTCCTTACATCTGTGTTTATATTTTAGATGTTAAATGTGTAGCATAGTCTTGAAAAAAATATTTTTCGTAAATACATCTGTAAATATTGTATTTTTAATAAATGGGATTAAAATCATGGTTTTTATCGATTAATTTATTTTTAATTTTACAGTTGCTACGGATTTTAGTTGCCATAATTAAATAACAACAATTTAACATATAAAGATACAGTTATCATTGACGATGGACATAATAAACGACTTCATTCCGGCCATTTCAAACACGTACTTCTCGTATCTCTCCGAAAGATATTTAAATAAATAATAAATAAATACACGTATCCACCCACAAGATGGTCAGACGACCTGGTAAAGGTCGCGGGACGTTGCTGGATACAGGCTGCCTCCAACAGGTCTCTGTGGAAATCATTTGGGGAGGCCTATGTTCAGCAGTGGACTTCCTTGGCTGATGGATGGATGATGGATGAATAAATAAATAAAATAATATAAATTCTTAACACTGAAGTTCAATAAGAAATTAAATCATTTAAATTTAAAATTTAATTAGACGTCAACATAACAATGATTACTCTGAAGGTGGTGATACTGCGTATAAGTTTATGTAAATTGTGCCGTTATCACTGAACAATCTGTACAAAATATCATTTATTCACAGATGTTTGACTCATCAGTGTTTGTTTACGCATACAGATATTTCTTTCATATTTTACGGTATGTAAGAATTTAGTAATTTCGAAGACGACTGCCTCGGTTGTGTAGTTGTGCTACGGTACGCTTGCAAAGGCTGGGTCTCGGGTTCGAATCCCTAGTCGGGAAAAGTGATATTGGATTTTTGTATTCATTATCCCAGAGTCAGGACTTTGCGCCCGATATGGCGGTAGGCTCGCCCCCTATCACATCGTGGGACGGAATATACAAGGCGAAATGTGGGTGTCCAGACACCTATGCCTACCCCTTCTAGGAAAAAGGCGTGAGTTTATGCAAGAATTTCTATATATGTAGAGTCTGCCAAAACGCGATAAGCCAGAGATGTCGACTATATGGACTTACCCTATTCACAGAGAATCCTAGTGTGGGTGCTAGTGCTGTATAAACGTTTTATATTTTTTGTGGAACCAATTAAACTTATTATAAAAAAGCTCTTATTACTAATCATAAAAATAGCATGTGAAAATAGATAAAGCAATGCTGTCCGAAATACAGGTAAACTTCTTTGCCTAGTGGACACAATAGTCCCATAAAATATATAAATAATGAGTTGTATGTAAATAAATAAAAAAATTCAATACCATACAAGGTATATCAAGACTGCTACCGAAAACGAAGACGGGTGGTTGTTTAAGCGACTTCAGACACAAGGCAATAGAAAATTTAGCAAAAAAAATTTTTTTTTGTAATTTTTTTCCTATGGCCATATTTGGGTGGTAAATATATTTTTTTACTAAAATAATAGTGAATACCCTTTTATTTATAAATGCCCTAAGGTATAAAACAGTTTAAATTATTATTTTAGCAAAAACTATGGATTCCCCACCCAAAAATGACGATATTTAAAAAATCATTAAAAATTAATGTCGCGTTTCTTTGCGAAATTTTTAGTTGCATTGTGTTTGTAGTAACTAAAATTACCACCCGGCTTCGTTTTTGGTAGCAGTCTTAATATACCCGGTATATATTATACAAATGATATACAAAAGATGGCTAATTACGAGCTACCGCAGTTAGGTAGTTCCGGCAATCGAGCAAACAGGTCAGCTATTGGTAAGTGAGCCCTCCCGCCCTAAACATCCATAACACTTGGATCACGGATATATTGCCATCCCATCAAATCGGGAGAAAAGTGGGAAGGATATATGTATCTATACATGTATGTAAACCGGAACACATCCGTGCATTTGCACTACTTTTTGGCAGGAGAAATAGATATAGCGGTGGTACCTACCCAGGCAGCCTCTCGCATATGAGAGACCTACCACCAGTGAATCAAATAGACTCGTTTTATTTAAAACTAGTTTAAGCACCTTAAAGTACCTATAATAAAAATACATTTTCCTTCAATACCCGTTACTTCCCAGCCACACCTTCTATTTACCTTAACACGACACAAGGATGATTCAAGAGAAAAACCGAAATACAGCCATAAATATTTTGTTTACCTGCACCCGAATATATGGCGTCAGCGTGACTTATAATTCAGCTATTTTCTATTGGAGTGTAGCGGAATTTTGAACTGCAAATAAAATATTAAAAATGTTTAGGAAGAGTTTTTTTTTTGTAAGATTAGTTTTCTTTATATACAATCAACCATTACACTCGTAATAATAGTATTAACATGCCCAAATATAATAAAATGCGAAGAGAGAAAAACTGATCCTAATATTTTAACAATAGCATGACAACAACCCATTGGAAGCCAAAACATCAACAATTTAAGCACCTATTTAACCAACCCGGATTAGCCCAGCGTGGTAGACTATATGTCCTAACCACTGACAATCGTACTCACGACTGTAGAGGAAGCCCGTGCCCTACAGTGGGACATATGGGCATATGGGCTGATACAGAGAAACACCTATTTTAAAATATTGTGACTTATCTGTGTTAATATGGTTTGGATAAGTAGAGGATTGATTAGACGATTAACTAAATAGATACTTGAGGTAAACGTAATGGAAGAGGCGGTAGGAGTCGACCCCATCGGAACCACTTCACCTCACCTAGATCTATGATCAAGGGTCAGGACCCTTATCTAGAGTGCCATCGAGGTTAAAAGCACCTTGAACCGACGCGAATGCATGAAGAGATTGATGAAAATAGACAAAGCGAAAGTGGTTTGCCAATAATAGAGATCCGTAGTTTTTGTCTACCTCTATGGGATACAGGCGTGAAGATTAAGAATGTATGTTTGAGACATACCTTAGCTAAGCATTGTGGTTAAAATGTGATTGTTATCTCGATTGGGCTGTAAAATAATGTTTTTTCACGTATTCTCCGTTTCAGATCTGTGACGGATTTTTATTAGCTTAGTCAAGACTAAATGGTGGCTTAGCATTAAGTTACATTTAGCAGATTATGGTATAGTAAAATGGTGCATCTGTATGCCCATATACGTCCCACTGCACAGACCTCCTCTACAATCGAGAGTTCGCTTGAGAGAGGTTAGGTCATATAGCCATGACACTGGGCTGGTGCGGGTTAATGGAATTTACATATCATAGAAATTATTGCAAATCACTATGGTATGCAGGTTTCCTTACGTTGTTTTCCTCACGTTGTTTTTTATTACGGTGTTCGCGGGCTCAAATCCCAGGGCAAACCTCTGACTTTTCGGAGTCATGTTGTGTTGATAGTAAAAAGCTGTTTTTATTAATTAAAACCATCTCGATTCTGATAAAATAAAACACAAAAGTTACAAACATAGCACATCGCAAGATAACCAACTTTGCATCGCGGGTATCAGAAACTACGAGAGACTTGTAGAACCAACCAGTATGATTTTAGGCTACACGAAAGTTGTCTTGTTGCGGAATCGAACCTGAATGATAGATGCTGAATCCTGCAAGTTTAGCTTTTTACAATATTATTTTGATTTAGTTTTTAAAGGACCAATATTTATGTGTGTGGCTTGTTGTTTTGGCATTTTCAGAAAACTAATATAAATGAATTAATCCTAGGTTTCATATGAAAAATTAAATCTGCACAGATACATACTTTCATTTATTGTTATAATTCATATATTTTAAATAATTTATTTTTTCTATGTTCTACACAATTATTTTCTTACAGATACTGTTTGGGCGTATGTTGGAAATTATGCCCTTTCAATCGGGTTGTTTTTTATTATTAACGTATATCGTTTTTTGTCTTATTTAAAGAAATATATATTTGTTGAATTAAAACAAAATTAAATTATTTCAATAAAGAATTTTATTATTATGTTGATCGTTTTATTTTTCCTTCTATTATTAAAGTTACTTTTTTATTTGCCTTAAAAGATTGAAATAAGAAAACCAGGTATGTATCAAGAGTTGTTAACTTTTTACATTAATTTATAGAAATTTCCTTGTACTATCGTGCACCATTTTTGGAATGATCTAAAAATAAATATTAATACAAAAAATAATCGTCCCTAGTACGTGAGAGGAAGGCGGATGGTATTCTTGTGAGTTCGCTATCAGAGCAAATGATGTAACGCTCTCGCAGCGCACATTATCAAACACTGAATCCACTTAATCCCGGGTTGTAAACGAAATCTTTCGCCTCAATGTGTTAGCACTACAACTGCGTCAGAGTGTCGCCGACTCTGGCTATAACTATGTCGGTAATAACCTTACTTATTATCCTTTACGACGAGCTAATGCGTGCCGTTGTCAGTCAAATATTTAGAACTTGCCGTATAAAAAAAGGACGCGCACGCGGCCGCTGTACGTTAGTAGGCGCGCGCGCCGGGAAAATCATTCGATCGCATCGAGCGCTCGAGTCGAACGTCGCTCAATCGGGAAGTGTCATCTGAAATCACATTTTCTTTTAATACGATGAGTTGTCTCGGAGTAACTGCGCGGCCAGTGGTCATGTAGCCGCCGTATCATGAGCTACAAAAAGAAGAACCCCCGCCAAAATCTGATCAGTTCGCGTCTACATCGGTACACGGAAACGTTGAAAACAATGAGAATCCTGATGCTCCAATTAGTGGTGCCTGCGTTATGGACGACACGGATTTTGTAATGTTTGTGATTGCAAGTGACACTTTGCGAGTTTTATGACGGACAGCTGTGATAGAAGTTGAGATTTTTATTTTTGAAAGAGTTTTTAATTGTAACTAGTCAAGATGATGTCCAAGAAGCAGCTGACGTGCATGTTGGCACTGCACATCATGTACTTACTGGTGGGAGCCAGCATATTCTACCACATCGAGAGCCCTTTGGAGGTGAAACAACGAGCAGAGGACAAACTCGAACGACTCGAAATTCAAAGTAAGTGATAAGTTTGAAATTGGAATTAAATCAAGAAGTGATCTATCAAAAACAAATAAATCAAATCTATCAAAAACGGCCTGTATCATTCATATTTAAAATTTTGAATGTTTTTATTACATCAATACTTGTATATCGTAAGGCTAGACAAGGACTTTCCTTACCGTTGTTACGGTGAATTTCAGTCCACCACACTGTCCGAGTACGGGTTGATAGATCTTTAAACATTCTGTATGGATCTCTCAACTGAGTCGGTTTCCTCGCGATGATTTTCTTCATCATGACAATGATTCAATACTGTGAACAAAATATATCTTTAGCCTATGTACCTTACGTTTTATGCGGGAAGTTTATCTATTCTCAATAGCCGTTGACGCATAAAACCCATTTCACTGATGTACGCTCCAAATTTGAAATTAGTACAATGGTACAAAACACTTCATAATACCTAATTTCGAATATAACTCGTGCTATCAGTGCTCCAATTTAATTCATTTTTGATTGTTCAGTCATTAGAAGTATCAGTAACGAAAATAGACGCAAAACAATCAAGAGCATTGGAATTTGAAGACGTATCACAAAATATTTGTAATATCGAAAACACTTATTGATAGAATTGTTTGGTTTATTAAACGTAAACAATAACGACTGATACCGGTGTAAAAAATAAAATGTAAGTCATCAATGGAGCTATTTTTAAAACGCATCCTACAAAGCCGAATTGAACTACTCAATCAACATTTTCTTGCCGAAAAAAGAGAAACAAAACTCAAATTAGTTTTAAAAATGGAATTCAATGTTTTAAAATTTAATTCGAAATTTAAAGATTAGCAATGAGGTTTTAATACCTATTTACAAACTATTGGAAGGCTTTGAATTGACTGGAAGTGTCTGATCTTTACATGCATATGCAGTTTTCAGCATTCACTACAATATTTACAGTATCCGCATTTACCATGCATATGTATTTATCTACTTACATTGGTTAACACTTAACGCATCTGTAGCCTAGCGACCGATTCTCAGTGCTGTTTTGAATCTGCTTCTCTAGTTTATTACATTGAAACCAACAAAACAATCCGAAACCGTATAAGTAATAAAAAAGTACAAATCGCGATCTTGTAGTAGTAGGCAAATTCTTATAAATCTTGGGTTATAAAAAAGAATAGAGAAGGATTACAGTGGTGTAAGAATGTAAGGGACCAAAAAGAAATACGTTAAATGAAAATATTTCGAATATACGTTTAATTATATACATGCCGACTGATTGTTTTTCTACTAGTAGTATATACGTCATATAAAAAAATACACTGATCCTACATGTGCAGAATAATTGCAAATAAAAGCTATTAAACGTGTCGACGATTTAGTGTATTAATTAAATTATAGTTATTATGCATGCATGTGCATATTTATTACGCATTTATAATGCAAAGAATATTAAATTATTGTATTCTTGTTATTAAAACGGGCATTGATTTAATAAATCATAAGCACGGGTTCAATTAACATGATTATCCATTTATTTATTAGAAAATAATAACGATATTTTATCAGGAATATAAGTTTAAAATGCATAGATATATCACACTTAATTCTATTTCAACATTGACTTATTATATCAGAGCGGACATCGATAACAAAATTTTTGCACATTGTGCTGGTACAGGATTTGTGCACGCACACGGGAACCCAAAGTGAAGCGAGAGCGAAGATAATGTTTCTACATAGGCGTGACAGGGACAGAAACAGAAGGAGTGGTGCGGTACCGTTCATTTTTTTGACAAGCAATTTGTTTGCAGTGTCCCCTCTAGTATAATATCTCCATCTGTTTCATTGAATCTGATCGATTTTTTTTATAAAGAACATGAATAAGTAAATAATAAAAATATTCTCAATCTCCGCTTTATAGGACAATCATCTCACTGATATAGTTGTTTTCCACAATTGATGAACAACAATACTAGACAACTGAA
This sequence comes from Hyles euphorbiae, assembly GCA_023078785.2. Lineage (NCBI taxonomy): Eukaryota > Metazoa > Arthropoda > Insecta > Lepidoptera > Sphingidae > Hyles > Hyles euphorbiae. Next base: position 12,418,641 of record CM041046.1, read on the forward strand.
GTATTTATGTACATTGTACACTTCAATAGAAGTATCCGTGAAGATTCGCGTGTGACGTTATTGGAAGATATTGTTTGAGTACTACGGCCTTTTTTCTATCTTAAGAGTGACCTAAATTAAAGGGCTATAATATAATGATGGATATGATGTCTTTTATCATCAGAAGTGGTAGTTATAGTAGAAATGGGTCGTATTAACCGGGGGTGATATCACTGGTTATATTCGACATTGGTGATTAAATGTTAATTGTTTTTTATGGATTTTTATTATTAATCTTTATTTTCATCAAAAGCCACGAAATTTAAACTTCACCTTATTATAAGTAGAATAATTATTTCAAGTATATTTTCCTTTTTATGGAGTATGCATATACGTATATTAAACACCATCATGTAGGTACTATAAATTCTTATAAAATTACGCATATATTATTTATAAATTTTAATTATTTAAATATGAATTGTACACGCCTTTAAACAAAAACACTATACGGAAAATAAACAAATGGCCGTTTTATAGCTCTACAGCAATGGGATGGATTTAAAAGGAGAGGGCTGTGTAAAAAATTCAAGCCAAATAACACTCTTTAAATGTATTATATGTTAAAAATTTCCAATCATAAATGGTAATCAAACTAATGACGCTTCTCGTGTTTTCTAGTCATCGGGTAATAGAAGGCTTTCCTGCTGATCTAAAAATATAAAATTTCCCAGTATTAAACAAGTATTCAATGCTTTATGGACGTGTTGATATGCTTTATTATCTCCAGATTACGTTTTAGCAAACACTCGTATAATAATTTATATATTAGACGTAATCTGTTGTATTAATTTAATTTTAATTCTTGTAACTAAGATATTCTATCTCCCACCGAGCGGTAACGAAATCTTTAGTAAATATTGTTTCATGTGATTAAAAAAAAATATTTTGTTAATCATATACAGATTTGTGTATTTTTATTTTATATTGATAAGTCAGTCGGCTATTTTGAGTTATGCTGTTGAAAATTATGAAATGCGCACGGATTAGCAAACTGATATGTCTGCTTTCAATGTTCTAGTGATCAAATAAATAAATAAGTATAGTAAAAGGCTGTATTTAAAATATAAAAGATTATTATATGTGTACTGGCTAGATGGAGTGATTATTTACGAAAGGTCGCCGGCAGATGCTGAATGCAACAATTCGAAGAAAGGGTGAAATAGTGCAATTTGGAGAAAGCATAATATGCCCAACAGTGGACAAAAATATAAGCTGATGAGGATGATAAAATGTGTCCTGATAATATAGCAAACTTAACAGATTATACGAAGATCAATTCTATATACCTAAATAATCCATTTCAATCTAACCGTTATTGATACCGAATTTCTGTCAGAACGGTTGTAATAAATTGTAATTAGTTCTGTGGTAATGCATACATAATAGGAGATTCCCGTGCAGATTAGCAATTATCAATACGTCTTCATTGTAGAAAATTATCGTAAAGAATCAGCCGGAACCATAATATGAAACAGAGAAAATACGTAAAGACACAGTTATCACTACATAGTATAAAAGTAAGTCGCTTTCTCTGTCCCTATGTCCCTTTGTATGCTTAAATCTTTAAAACTTCGCAACGGATTTTGATGCGATTTTTTTAATAGATAGAGTGATTCAAGAGGAAGGTTTATGTGTATAATACGTACACATAATTGTAGAGAAATCTATATGCACACGGGCGAAGCTGGGCCGGGCCGCTAGTTTATATATATATATATATATATATATATATATATATATAGCCTAACCACTCTCAATCGTGCTCTCGATTGTAGAGGAGGCTCTTGTCCTGCAGTGGGACATATATAGGCTGACACTGTACAGTACAGTTATTTGGCTCTTCCTTTAATTATCTGGTTATTCATGAAAGAGTATAATAGTATTTATACAGGTAAATAAAACAGCGAAATCTAAAAATCCATCACTATGTTAAAAACCCGGAATTGATACATACTATTACATTATTTGGAAAGAAAAAGCTGCAAAGAAATATTGCTAAAAAACTAATTACTTACAGTGTAATTTAGAGAGATGACCCGAATGTTTTTCACAAAACATTATCGGTCACAGAATCAGGAAAAATAAATAGTCCTATACGATTGATTTGGGCGTGGGCTATTATAACTTAACAAAAAGCGGAAGGCTTACGAAACTTCACCGGTATACTTAGCATTTAATACAAAAATGTGTTGAATTAAAAATTTCTATTTTCACTACATTTGAGGAAAAACCTGGGTTTGTACTTGACGAAATTAAAAACATAGTTAGAAACAGTAAAATACAACGTGGCTAATAAAATTTCATAGTACGCCTCTTACGATGTTTGTTTTATTTTTAAAGCTTCTTTACAAATATGGATTTATATCTTTTTGAATAATTTAAAAACGAATTTAGACATAATTGCATAAAAATATTATCATGCTTGTAATCTTATAATATATTTAATAGGGGAACGCTCAATTGTATTAAACCAAATTCCGAATTCATTGTTTATATTTGATCTAGATCCGACTTATTATTTAATTATTATTAATAACTATTAATAAATATTTATGATTTAATAAATCGGATCCAATTATTTAATTGGTACAGAATAACTTGTATGAAAAACCATTGAGCGTGGCGGAAAAATACTTTCCGAGTTCATTTCCTATGTATTTTTTGTCTATGGCACGCAAATACAACATTTTATTTGCGAAATAAGGATAATGATTTACATTGAAGGAAATCGCAAACTAGAATATGAAACTTAAGCGAATTTTGCAATCAAACAAATGGCAATCCGATATTGTAATTCCATTAATTACTGTTAAATAACATATTGACAATAACACGTAATATTAGCAGATAAATAGAGTCATATTTCGAACATTCAACAAACTTTTATGAAGAGTCCATGCAATTTAGAATTATTTAGTTCTATTATTTCACTTACATTCACACGAATACCTCGTGCTTAAAATTTTCGCAAAAAATATTACTTGCATATCACCCTCCTGTGAAAAAAGGCCAATTTTAATCAAACTATTATCACACTAACTAACTATTAAGACATTATCTTTTTATATATTTTTAGTGATAATTGTTACCATAAACTATCAACTGCAATTCTAATGCCTTGCAAATACCTTAACCCTTCATCCAAAGGACTTCAAAACCCTTTGCATCCTATTTACAGCCGAGTCTAACATTACAAACCGCAACAATAGTTGCTTCTTGTATCGACGACGAAGGTAATTATTAATACGTACACGTAGTAAATCCTATTGTTTAACTCATTGCCTGACGTGATACAGATTATTGCATTTAATTCATTGGCCAACACGTACACAACATTTTTCCTTAATCCATTAGCAAGCATGAAAGTAAATAGCGTTTTGTTGAGTGAGATTTTTTAGCACATCATAGTAACTGCACTGTATTTGATGCGTAAGCGAAATGCCGTCCAAAGTTTTGAAAGGGATAAGACAGATGTTCCCTATCATTTGATTGCCAAATATTAAAGCTATTGGTAGAATATTGATAATATACATCCGGATATTAATATACACGATTGAGAAAAACCCGTGATAATGACACATGGTTATCGCATTTCGGGTACAGTTTAAATCCGGTTTCAATCGAATCAGCGTAATTGTATAAACCGTAGAGCCAATCTTAAGCCAGTGGCAAGTCAAGAGCCAAGCCATCTTATGCCAGTGGATACACTATGAATTTCACAGCTGTTGCCACCTAGTATTGCAATATATTCGACACGATTGTAAAAAAAAATCTTTGTTATGAATGAGCTGTAAAATCGTGGGTCAAAGTAAAGTGTTTTTACTAGTCCAGAAGGACCTTGGAATGTTTGGTTGCAATTTCCTCAAATCTGAGGTGTCTTACCATGAGGTCATTAGACTCAATTTTGCAAAACGTTATTTCCTCATTGGGCAATCGCCGAATTATCTTTCATAGATTACTTTTTATTTAAACAAATACCGAGAAATTAGCGTGTGAAGATGATTAATGCAAGATTAGCATAATTGCTGATGGATGCAACTGAACAGATGGAAAGGAATTACTCTACTCTACTCTAAGGAGCCCATATACGTGCCACTGCAGGGCACAGGCCTAATCTACAATGTAGAATATAACTGAGAGATGTTAGACCACCATATAGTCCACCACGTTGGCCTAGTGCGGGTTAGTGGACTTTACATACCGTAGAAATTTATACAAATTGCTAAGGTATGCAGGTTTCCTCATGATGTTTTCTTTCACCGTTTTAGTGCGTGGTAATTGAAGAAATTGAGAAAAAGAACTTCTATTACTCATAATTTTCCACAATTTCTAATTGCTAAGTTCGGAATCAGCCTTTGAGACACCGAGACAGGGATAGTAGAACGTGCCGCCTGGACTTATTAGGAAAAACAAACGTAACCAAAAAATATTTTTTGTAAGACAATACTGTAATTAAAACCAGTATTAAATTGAACTAACTTATCGTGTTTATGCCTATTTTTAACTAACTTAAGCACTTGCATTTTTTCTTTGCGTGCCTGACTTTTTGCTATTATTAAAAAAAAAAACGATGCTCGTGTTAGTTTTAATTGAGGAGATAGAAAATATGCCTATTGCTTTAATTTACATATTTCAGTCATAATATAAATGAGTAGACATAGTAAAGTAATCATGGCAGTAAACAAAACCAATTTAAACCTATATGGTGCTATTGTCATCGAGTAAAACCATGAAATAATGTAGGAAATATTTTCCTCCGATTTACGCACAAAAGGCTGGCAATAATGACTAATTACTAGTAATATATGAACAATTCAAACGAATGTCTGTGTAGACGTGGTCTTGAATTGTAACTATCTTCTTGTTAAAAACTTTAAACATTTTTTATAATAGTTGCAATTGATTTGAAAAACGAAATTAAATGTCATGATATGAATGATTTAAAAAAATACGGTTTATAAATTTTAATTTCATTTTCATCATTGTATAATGGTTGTAGCTATATGTAGGTATATGGTAGGTTGTAGGTAAATTTAATTCGATAATGTTATGGTAAAACTATTACCTTTAAGTAATCTAATAAAGAGTATTCGTAATCGACGTGATCGTACTGAAATATTATTCGTAGGCAGTATATTATACTAATGTTATAAATTTAAACCATAGTTTTGCCTCTGACATCGATTTCTTTTCTCAATATGCTTTTTTTATAACAGCAATAATGTCACAAAGATTTGCAAGAGTTACTTAATAAGGAGATTCTTTATTTTCTGTGCTAATATACCGACCATTGTTCCAGTTAATAAAAATGAAGAAACAATGCATTATAAATAAGTAAATAAATTCTCGGCTTATGTTAATAAATTTTCATTTAAATATCTATCGATCTTTAAGGTTCTAAAAGATAAATAACAATATTGAAAATCATCGTAATGCAAAGTTACAATTAAAAGCATGGGCAAAACAAGATTGATATATGTATTTTAAAGTTTTGATACCAATCATCACCTATAACTATATCCCCATATTAATAAAAAAATCGCAAATAAACAATTTCAACTTAAATTAGTTGAATTATGTTACTACGAGATAAAACGTTCATTATGTTTTGCTACTCATAATGATTTCTTTCTACATTTATAGTAATATTGCCACTTCACAGACAAAAGTGATTTCGTTCACTTGACAGTAATATCAAACGTCCAGTTGACAGACATCCGCCATTTTCTACTTAAAATTTACATATACTTGGTCATTTTATAGTTAATAGCTGATTAGTAACTTTTGACAATAAAGTTTTTGAGGCATTTGAAAACTTTAAGTTGCGTTATATACATACGAATAAGGGAGAAAGTGTTTTGTTTGGATAAGTACCTGATGCAGCACCGAAAAAAAGAATAACAAGTGGCTAAAAAATGTTGACTAGAAAATAAAAATTACATATTTTATTAATGGCTGTAATCATAATAAATTGTTTTGAGATAAAAACAAATTCTATCAGCTTATATAGCATTCGAATTTCGAGCATATATAATACGTTATAATATTTATATAATGTTCCGTCATTTTTCATTATATTCTAATTAATGATGCGTTATTTCAAATCAGAAATAATAAAAATTAATTACTTTTACAATTTAATACATTTCTATACTAATTAAATATCGATATTGTATCTTCAGAGGACAACACTTCAATTGTTGATTCCTTGAAGTGTTTCATAATGCGCATATCTTTATGACACATGGTCTCGGCTCTTGTGATTTCGAGTTTCTTGGCGCCCCAGTTAGTTCAGAGGCTTCTGTCTAAAAAATATGCCAAATTATGAAGCATACTTGGTACTTGTTTGAACAGTCTAATCGCTATACTCGAATAAAATTTCAAATCTGAAGCCTTGAGCTTAAGTTAATCCCTCGCTCTACCGAGATTATTAATAAGGCCCTTTGTGTCTTTTGAGTTTTATAAGAAAATAATATACCTACTAAAGAATTTCTTGAAGTTTCTAATACCCAAAATTTAACTTACTCTTAAACTTGATATTACTCTGTGACTGTTGGCATTCATAAAGATAAAAAAATATTCGGTGTGACCATATACAGGACGTCAGGTCTTTTACAGACTGATAGAGCGAAGGACAGCATTTGAAAATGTATTACATTACTTAAAAATGCTTTGATTTTTTAATTTCTTTTTTAACGCATGGAGTTATTAAAAAAATCATTTTAAAGACATTTCTCTTAGTTTTAAATGCTCTTTAATTATTAGTATGACAGCAGAACTACAGAGTGTTTGACGAAAATCTAACGCAATTTAACCACTTTATGAACACCACCGAAAAATGGTCTCTGTTTTTGTACCCTATCTATTTATAAATCCAGAATAATGCTTAGGTATAAAGTTAGTCTTCTCCATAGACTATAACATACACGATAAAACCAGTACAAACTATTACAAACATAATACATAATAAGCGAAGCCTGAACCTGTTTACCGGTGTCATGCGTTGCTCATGACCGAGTTGTAATTTTAAGGCAATCTAGCTTGTTTCGTTTAATCATAAACATTTCTAAGTTCTCTGGCTGACTCACCGCTTCAACTTGCAATAAATACACTTTGATTGTAATCCCATGGAGTTTACATATACGAATATATCACTAAAGGGTTGAGAATTTCAGGCTATAATTTGGCATGCTTATTATAATCCGAAATGTTAATGTGAAATTTATTCTCATGCTGGGTACTTTGAGTTCCAGAGAACTAATATAACCATTCCAACTTATATAGCATATTGAATGATTTACACCTATGAGGCTAAATATTTATATATTCCCTGGGTCGACTGCATAATACCAAAACTCGGCAAGACTCGCCTGATAGTAATTCATGGAAAGTGTTTACATTGCCCATGACACACCTAGGAATAGCTGGCAAAATATTATGGAGAAGTATACACTGACATATTTTTTCTATTTCTCTAAGCCGGTCTTATAGCTTACTAATACTTAACTTAAAACCTGGGGATATTATATTTAAATATAGAACTATTGAAGCGATTTGTCTAGATAGGCTTTAGTATGTAGTGCGCCTATTACAGCCGCTGCCAATAAACAATCCCAATCCAAAATTTGCCGTTTGAGATTGACAGCTCAATCATTTTTCTGATACTATATTGCCAATATAATCAATCTGAGTAGTGAAAAAACTATGGCAACATGGTAAATGACAAATCGAAAAGTAGAAAACAATCCAGATTGACTTCATTCTATTTTTTTCTATTGATTATTGGCATCGGCCGTTAATCAGTCTAATGCTGTGACCTAATATAGTTCGCATTATTTATCTCCAGGAATTTATCAGCCTTTAATCGTCCAAACCTAACCGAGAGGTCGATTGAGAGAAATTAAGCCACAGTTCACTTTTCATCTACTTTCAATGGGCAACTTATTCGTAATATAGGTGCCTGTAACAAAGTTCTTAAGGATGACTAGTATCTTTTATGGCTGTTTTAAGTAATTAAAACTAAATGATTCTTGATTAAATAAATAAGAGAATATTTTGAGAAAAGTTCTTGCGCCTATTTACATATAAATGTATATACCCGTCTCTACCTACACATAACAAGCATGTAAATTGTTATATTTTATGAGAATGTATCACTGTTTGTGTGCTTACGTTTGATAAACATCTGTTCCAAATTCTTAAACTGTTTCTTATAACAATTTTGAAATTTCTATTATTTTTGTATACAATATCTATAACTGATGAAGTGTTAAAGTGTAAAATTGAATTGTATGTAACATTTGACTAGATATTTGTGTAGTATTTGGGATATCAAATTATTTTTTTACCATCGGTAACTGGTGGTATTATTATATTCGATTTATAATAAGCTATAGTAGTTAATTGAAAAATATTATGAGACAAACATTAAAAAAATCATTGAAAAAGTAAATGGTCTACGACTACGAGTTACACCACTACTACTACTTAAGTATAAATATAATTAATTATTCAAAAACATTTTAGGTCGACAAATGGTATTCAATTTGTTCATATACATTTTGGTATCATAAGCATTTGTTGTTGGAACCAAAAGCGCAGTTGTTTACACCTAAAAAACAATATGTAGGCATTTCATGCTCATGTTTGTGTCGATATTAAACTTATGTACGTAACAACTATAAAATCCAGAAAATCTAAAGTTGGTAATGTAATTGACATAGCAAATGCATAGAAAATACAACGTGCCTGTATTACAAATGAGACTTTAAAAATGTTAAAGTTGAGTAAATAAGTAAACAACTAATCGATTGTAACTCGATTACTAATTGAGAAATATATATTCAAGTGATGTATTTTCTAATGAATCGTTAAGACGTGACTGACGTAGGATCCGTTCGCGACATTGTTGATGACGTCATTGATGAAATTAATGGGCTTCTCTACCCCAACTTTCATGGTTACCCAAATTCGTATTTATTTACTAATAAATATATAAATAATAAATAGCACTCAACAGTCACATACATGGTCCTGATCCCACAATACGATCGAGTCTTGTGTTGTGGGTATCAGGAACTACAAGAGAGTTTTCGGTCTCATAAACATCCAAACACAAAATAAATGTTTGTGAGCCTTTCCTGATTCCTACGACAAGTTTCTAGATCTTATTGTGGGGTGAAGATTAGGTATGTGACTGTTGGATGTATTTATTTATTTAATCAGAAATGAGCTTTACCTGATGAATTCGCTAACTTACATATAATTGTTTAATTTGAATTTGAATCCTTTATAACAATGATAATATATGGATAATTATTGTAACAATATAAAAATAACTTAGGTATCTAACTTAGATTTTGATGTCGACCAAATTTCTTTTTAGCGACCCAATACAGTGTTTTATTTTATTTTATTTTATTTTTTAAATTGAGGACCTCCAACGAAGGATATACGACATATAATGAAGACAATGGTATAGCATTGTTGTGGTTTACATTTCGACGTGATCTTCAATTATAGGAGACCACAGCATGCAAATTTAAATAATTATTATACATTATTCCGTTTATACAACATTCCTGATTTAAATAAAGGTACTGTTTGTGCTTATCATTGCGAACACGTATTCTACAACCGCATGGGTATATTCCCGAGATGTGACTTAGAAACTTTACGTCATTCTTATATGACGTCATTTAGCCATTATGTTGCTGCATCTTAAGTGTCTATGGATTTGTTGAAATTAAATTCATTGAATGCGTATAATGTTAGTGATTAGAATATCAATAGATAACCCTAAGCCTCCTCGAATTAAAAATAAAAATAACAGAATAATGGTGTATTAGTAAAAGTAATTATTTTTAAAGCATCGGTGCGGAAAATTAGGGAACAGATAAATTATCAATGCCTCTTATGAACATTCACAACGCTCGGATCTTGGATGTATTCAGCCAATCAAACCTGGAAGGAAAAAGGATGGAAAAAGAAGTGGTATAGGGCATCCGACAATCTCACTTACCTAACGAAACGGGGCAGCAAAGCACAAACATTCACGCGAACCGACGCGTGAATTTCCTGTGAGATAATGGTACCTCCCCAGATGAGCCTGCCTATTCATGCTGAGGTTGAAAACAGCCTGGCTCCGGCACTACCATAACAATTATTAACAGCTACTTACATGTAATGAGCATTTTATATCATGCCCAAAACCCCCCGATTGACTAATAGACTGTAAAACCTTTGACGAAAAGGCTGACATGATTTTCAATCGAAAAAAAAAATTGTGAATTATTTGACAATTTGACATTATATTGGAGTGTTTAATTATTAATATTACCAGTATATGTAAACATAATACATCAATATGCCTTTATTATTGAAACGCCACTATATTGACTACATACATAAATAAACTCGCCCCCTTTTCTCTGAAGGGGTAGGCAGAGGTGATACCAGGACACCTATATTTCGCCTTGTATGTTCTGTCCCACGATTTAATACGGTGAGCCTATCGCCATATCGGGCACACCGCCTGATGAGGAAGAGAAAAATTCAATATCACTTTGCACGACCCGGAATTCGAACCCGAGTCCTATGTAATCTTACCGTAGAACACCCACGCGACCAACACTGTTTATATTGACTAAACATTTATTATAGTTCAGTTTGCCAAGTTACATTTTGTAAGCTGCATAAATTTGCCTCTAAAAGGACATACAACGTATGTATGTGGGTTTCCATGTCTTATGCCAGATATAACTATTTCTTGCTCACGTTTAACTTCCTTCGTAAAGCAGTTATCTATTCATAAATATTAATAAGGTATCCCATTCTGTATAAAATAGATTAAACTAAAAGTAGACCTTTTAAGCAAGTGTGTATAACAAAAATATTCATGATGCTTACAAATTGAACTGATATACACAAAATAAAATTTTGGTACTGAAATATTACAGACTGCCTCATTAGAATTATTGTAATACAGTATGATTTTAAAGTGGAGGTCTCGGGTCGGGCAAAGTATAAGAAATTTCTATTAATTATCAACCCGGAGTCAGGAATATGTGCCCGATATGGCGATACGCTCGCCCTCTATCATGTCGTAGGACGAAACAATAGGCGAAGCGTGGGAATGTCCTGGTTTGATCATTCCTTCTGGGAAAAAGGCGTGAGTTTATGTATTAAATATTACGAATTGAGATCTTTTGGTGTAGTTTATTTATCTATCGTAATTGCTCATAACTTATTTTAATAAAAAAGGCTTTCTATAGGGATCATTACAAGAAACTATACTATGTATATATGTCGCCAAGCCGCCCGTTATCAAACGAACCCCGATAACTATTTTTAATTTTGCATTGTAGCTCACAAATCAAGGCATAAAAATACTCTTTAATTTACACGCATTTAAATATTCATCACATTCAAATATGTGAATGAACCGGACATATGACATTTCTAGAAGACATTAACATTCGGACATCGTGTCAGGAAGGCACAAGGAAAATGCGGGCGCCAGTACTCCGTCCTTACTAGCCAGACCAACTGAATGTTTGATGGATGCTCACCATTTCCTTATATGTATCACGCATGTATGATCTATGGTGTTATAATGCGGCGTGAGTCACTAAAATATCCGAAAATATTTTATTTTCAAACAAGTTATTTCCTTAACAAATCATCTCCTTTCATAAGAGTATGTATTACAATTTAATTATAGGGATTTCTGGCCTAAATATATGCAAAACCCTTTTGTTTTATTTAGCACTAGCGGTCGGGCCCGGCTTCGCCCGGGTGCAGATAGTTTTTGAGTCCAATCCACATCAAGAACATATTATTTCGCGTGTCTACTAACTATATTTCCCGCGTGCCGTCGACTATATTTCCCTTCCGTAGGAGAGGACATCCCGTGCCAACAATTTGAATTTGAAAGAGTAGAAAATATGTATATTTGGTTTCCTGACTCATCCCACGGGAACACTACATTTTTCGGGATAAAAAGTAGCCTATGTGTTAATCCAGGGTGTCAGCTATCACTATACCAAATTTCATCAAAATCTGTTGAGCCGTTTTTTCATGAAAGAGTAACAAACATCCATACATACATACATACATACAAACTTTCACCTTTATAATATTAGTAAGGATTAGCAATGCATTGTTCAAAGACGGCATTGTACAGAAGAGAAAGAAAAACTTGCCATGTATTTTATTGCTGTGAATGACGTGACGAGCATGCTGTTCGCCTGATGTTTAGCGATACGACCGCTCATGAACAATAGTAAAACCAAACAACACAATTACAAAGCAATACTTGGCATTCCACTATGCTCGCCATACTAAGACATAAGTGATAAGATGTTAAGTCTCAATATGTCCAGTAGCTACTATGGCTATCCAGTAGTGCATGCGGATGGCCTTATGATGATGATGACTATGATGATGTAATATAAAGATACTTATCACAAAAATAGAAAGATCGTCAATTTCTAAGAACCACAGTAGTGACTATACTATATAATAATCTATGATCCGATATTCAGTGACGAAGTTGATGATTAACTTCCCATCCTTTAAAAAAGGGAAAATTAAATAGACATTTCAATGAAAGCGCGTGTTTTGTGGAGATGTGGAAAATTCACATGAAAAATATTCTTACTTATAGTAGTAGTTATAGAAGTAGTAGTAGTTATAGTAGTAGTAGTATAGTGAGGTTTATTCACCATTACTAGTAAGGAAAGAGGACTATCCGATTGGATGATTCCACTAAGCGTTCGAACCTTAAACATTTCAATAGTACGTACACAAAATTATTAAAATTATTATATTCAAAAGATATATTTTAACAACTCTCATTCTAGACCATGTCGCAATTATGTTTTGCATACTAATTTCTTTCCAATTGTTTCACCAACGTTTGGCCAATACATCATATGACCAACACCAAGGTGATCATATAGACGTTGATTCCTGTAAATTCATACGGCATATGCAAACATCCGTCGACCTCCACTTCGATTCGTGATCGGAAAATTAGCCTTTAATTAGAGATGTCGCCTGTCGCATGTTTACTCGTGAAAACGTCATGTTTCAGGTAGGAAAATTTAGTTTTTGTGCGATATTTTGCAGCGCAAAATTGCAGTTGGAATTATTTTTATTTGAAACGCGTAGTTGTATTTTACCCCGCTAGATGTCGCGGTAATGGGATGATGACAATGAAAAATATTTACTTATTGTTCTTTGGGGTGTCACTACAATAATAGTAAAACTATTACTAAAAATATTCAAATAAATGTTTGATAATAAATCAAGTCGTTGCTACAAAATAACTGATAAATCCTAGCAATGTATTTTGCAGTTGATCCCTCACGTGCTATGAAAATCTAGATATGCGAATGGTCTTACAACCGACGGCACATAAGACTGGACAACTCGGGAAAGCCGTCCCTGATTAGAAAAGCCATACCAAATTGGCACAAAGTAAAAATAAAGGTATATTCACCTCAAGTCTGTTTACGTTACAAAAAACTAACATTAGAAAGAAAGGTAAAACACATTCAGTTTAAAAAAATATCTCTTATCTAACACCACCTACGAACTTGACAATTATGTAAGTACTCCATCAGGGACTTATAACAATGTACTTAATAAAAAATATGAATACTTATACATAATAACAATGAACGGAAAACATTTAAAGCCCGTATGCCGTCGCATTCCTGTAATGATTTGTTTCTGACACCATAATATTAACGCCTCACGCTTCTACACGAATAGACAAAGAAAACCGTAGATTCTACGAGCATAAGCATACACAATAATAAAACAATTGTGTTTACTTTCGAGACAATTATAAAAGTTTTACAATTGTCTCATAAAGTATTATCGTAAAAAATATGTTTTTCACCCAACAGTCACATTCATAGTCCTGAACCCACAAAATAAATTAAGTCAGAAAGTATAAGACTTTTCGGTCTCACAAACACACGAGACAAATAATTGTAGGCGACATAAACATTTGACTAGGTTCGAGTATCGAACTAGCAGCCTCTCATTTCACAGCAGGCGTCTAAACAACTGCGCCAAGGAGGCTGTCATAAAATACTAACATAAAAGTAAGATAAAGACAGAGACATAAAGAGTAAAATAAAAAGTATCTTAGCATCGTCACAGCCTGAACAAAAGTAAAGTTAAAAGTATCATTTCGTCAATAAAAACTGTCCTCTCTTAGCCTAACAACCCGATCATTGCCTCAAGTATTGACAATCACTTATCACGAGTAAACATTCTCAAACCTCGTGAAAAGTCAAATGTCCCCCATCAATTAACAACTAAATTAACACTTCGCGACAATACAATAAGGCCTACAGATTGCCTCGGCGTCTCCACGCTAAATACCTTAACTGTTGAAAAATAAACAAGTTATGAGGTATTTTTCAGGTTTGCTTTAGCATAATGACAGTCATGACTCGATCATCTCACTAATTCGATAGTTTACATAATGTTGGCGCTAATAAGTGAAGTATGGAAGGAGTAATTAAAATCACGACGGTTTGTTACGGAACATTTTACACGAGTTTTTAAATTAAAATATTTGTATATGATCAACTCTGTATTTATGCGAACATTTTTTTATAATGTCCCTTTCGTAATTCAGAAACCCAATTTCTAAGTGGTAATAATAATCATACTTACAAGAAAAACTTCATAAATTGAAATATCTGATACCAGACAAATTAGACGATACACAACAATGTAGGAATTATTTAAAAAACTCATTAATTACAATTATATTATTATTGCTCGGTACCTTCTTTCATAATGTTCAACAATTGCATGCTATGTGAAAAATCTTGAAAGTAATAAAAACATTTTGTAATATTAAAACATCATCAAACAGGTGTTTTCTCACCATACTTGGCTCAAAGCATTTCTCATAAATATTTTTATATAAAAAATATGTATATATACCAAATAAATAAAATAAATGATGTAGATATCATTTTCCCTAATGTGACACTGGCTGGCACACGATCGCCATGTGCAAACAGGTTAGGTTCTATGTCACACGCCACTTACTACAACATCTTATCATTTTATCAATCTGTTTATTGCTTCAATCGCTATCCTTGCACATACGCCGTGATATAAGGGTCATTTATAGATATCTAAATAATAAATATATAAAGAAGGGCTTTTCCTGTAGGTAATTTTGGCTATAGCTTAAGTAATATTATCTATCTCCAGTTTATTTGGTAAGAATCAATTGTGATTTAAAAATCGAATATGAATCTACGAAGGGAAAATAAATGTGTTCGTAAACTATAGTGCACGAAAATATATTTTCATAACATATGAAGTAATAACATAGTCGATCTATGCCTATATCCTATCTATATATTTGCCTACCCCTATGGGATGCAGGCGTGATGATTATTTATGTATTGTATGTAAAGTAATACAAAAGGCATTAACTGTTTTGAAAAGTTTACCTTCACCGTATCCTATTCATTTCATAATTTCATTTAACTTTAACCCAAAAGAATATGACTTAATTTTTTTTATTTCTTCAGTTCAATAAAATATTCCCAATTTTGACCAGACCATAAACACCAGCATATATCCTTCTCCCTGCTCTTGACAGTGACTGCAACCTTGGACCTACCATTAGTCCCATTCAGAGGACATATCGTAAATCGGCTTTATGTCCGTTTGATGGCAATCGAATCACAATGACTGACGCGCCGCACCTCCTTTACAAATCTATTTTATGGATCCCTGAATGACCGGCCTGATGATATTAAAATACCACTAATGATTTCCGTGACCGCAAGTTTTAGACGCTGAATTAAGTTTGATGACTAAATCATTGAAGACATTAAAGATTACTTTAACAATACTGTATCCTCTATGCTGGATAAAAGTTGTAAAGTTATCCGGCGGCTTTAAAAAAGTTAATTTAGGTCTTCCAAAATTGTTTTTTTTATTTTTGAGAATGGCGAGACGAGCATGCCGTTCGCCTGATGGTAAGCGATGCGACCGCTCATGAACAGTAGCAAAACCAAACAACACCTTCAATTACAGAGCAATGCTTGGCATTCCACTGCGCTCGCCGTCCTGAGACATAAGATGTTAAGTCTCAATATGTCCCGTAGTTACTCTGGCTACAATGTCCTTCAATCCGAAACACAGCAGTGTATTTAAACTGCTGTTTGACGGGAGAAATAGACATTGCGGTGGTACCCACCCAGGCAGCCTCTCACATGAGAGACCTACCAGTGTAGGCATTTAGAGTTAAAATAATCATAAAATAATGTCTAGAGACATCAATTACGTGTTAATGGTAGTTGGAATAATAAACAATATTTGGAATAAGAAACTTAATTAGGAATGGCATATTATTATTTAATTTTGTTTAAAACAACCACATGTGATTATAGGCGTGGATTAAATAATCGATATAATTGTGAAATAGGGCTATAAGCGTAGAACTATTCTTGCATTTTTAATGTTTCATTTATCCTTATTACTTCAATTAATTTGTCAAATTAATAAAATTAATTTCTCATACAATGATTGTAGTGAAAGCACATGAGGATGAATTATGTTATTATTTATTTTTAAAACATGAATTACTTCATACAGAGTTTATGATGTTTCTTCAATGGATCAATTATCCATCCTTTATGGAAAGTGAATAGCTTCTATCACCAAACTCATTTATCACATGCTAATGATAGCGAAAATAATTCAAATATACCTCTTTATTTACACCTGAATGGTAATCAGTCATTAGAAGAACGTGTAGTGAATTACAATACGACTGGAATACAATGAGTCAGTTCACATGACTCTAGAATATAGGCTAGACCACTGGACAATGTTGATTTTAAAAAGTTAAGAAATAAATTTGGGTGGATATGAGATAAATATTTTTTAGCAAAAGATACTATTATTAGTAAATTTTACCTAAAAACGATATTTTGTGATTGGAAGTATAAATATATTATTTTTAATACACTTCTCTTTGATCAAAAACATAAGTAACTGCATACGGATATGAAATTCAAATTAGTAAATTAATCTAACCAATTTGAAAAGTATAACACGGTTGTTAAGACTTTTTATACCTATTCATTTCCTTTCTATTTATTTTTTATATCTGATTGTATTTTTAACTTAAAAAATAAATTTCTTGTGAATCTCAAAATAAAGCACGGTCGACGACAAATAAAAGCTATTGAAGAGTATAATTCAATGTACAAATGACTTAGAGCATATAGACAAACTCGCGACAAAAACTTTCAATCTGTGTTGAATCGCCCGTAAAATTGTCCCTCATAAAAACCTAGTTAGCTCCTTAATTAATGCCCTATATATATTTTTTGTCGTGTTTGAACAGCTAGAGAAGTACCGCTAAACGCTCTACCACTTTGTTCTTACAATATTCAGTTTAGCTATGCACGTGAGTTTGTTTTAAACATTGTGTTAAGCATGTCTTATGAAAGCCGTTAATTGTAACAAATTGTTTGTACTAGATCACAACGGAATTTTCTTAGTTTTGTAAATGTTCTGTTTTAATACCGTTTTTCTTTTAACTTTCTTTAGTGTGGAGCAAAACTTTATTCAATACTAAAAAAATATTTTTAATTACAATAATGATGAAGAATACGGCCTTAGTCAACCTGGGCCCGGGCGGGTTAATGTAATTAACACTCCTTTTAAATGCTTATATACCTTTTAAATCTTTCGGATATTATAGTTTACTCACAATCCTTCACAATTATATCGAAAGATAATTAAACGTTTGAAATATTAGCTTAGCTTAGATCCTACACTCTGATCTTGATACTTGTGTCTTCACATCTCAGTTCATTATGAACCCAATCACCCAAAGCAATCATGAATACTCCCTTAAGAATAGTTCTAACTACAAAATGTATTATTTTCAGATCTCCTGTACCAGAACTACCTTCCAGACGACCCAGAGAAACAAGACACGATATTACGAAAACTATCGGACTACTGCGGCAAATCCATGTTCAATTATACCACGGAGGACGCGGAACCCCCCTTCAAATGGGACTTCTACCATTCCTTCTTCTTCTCCTATACTGTTGTTAGTACTATTGGTAAGTGAAATTTACTGATGATTAGGTTATTTTGAACTATATTTTAGTAGACTTACCTAGCAAGTGGTGTTCTTCTGCGTAGGTGATCTGGTAATATTGATAGAATTAATCGCGCACTTCAAACAACCTTTAAACAAAATGGTTTTAATATTGAAGATTACGTTCCGACACTTGTAACATTAATTAACAGTGGTTTATATAAATATTTGCCTCGCTAACGAATTTTTTTTTCTAAAACATAAATTTTAAGGTACCTGCATTTATGTCAAAGAAATATCATTAAGGACATAAATACCCTTAGCATTAAATTGATTTCGAATTTCCCTCAACGCAAAAACCTTTGTTATTATTATTAATAATATTAAAATTTAATAAAACAAACACATTTTAGCGTGGTAATAAAGACCTCGAAAAGATAATTCACAACCTTTGATTCTAAACATTGTCTCCAAAGTGAATTTAAATAAAACATGGAATTTGATTGTTCAAAATCAAACTAAAAAACAACTTTATTTACAGGATACGGCAACTTGGCGCCAACGACTCACCTGTCACGAATTTTGATGATATTTTATGGCCTGTTCGGTATACCGATCAATGGTATCCTGCTTGCCAACCTTGGCGAATATTTTGGCCTTCAGGTAAACCTTTGACACATCGTATATTGCTCTTGTCTCGCATTATGATGCAGACAAAACAAGGATAATCACAGCATACATTAGGAAGAAAAATACGTATAGTTCATCATCATTGGAAAATGCTGCTTTAATAGTTGTTGTTTTTATTTCTTCACGACAATGTCATAGTACTCTGATAAGACCCAAGTACTTTATTGTCTAGATAGTGCATCAGCTGATAATATAAAATTATATCTTGAAATAAAACTAAATACCTTTGTATTCATTTTCAATTAAAAAACACTTATGTATTTTGAAACATAGAAATCAAATATAATATCCTTTTTATTTAAATTATTTGTATCTTCCAGCTCATTTCAGTGTATCGCAAGTACAAAAAGAAAAATGAAAAACGCGCAGATAATCTGGACTACTACTTCAACAACCTGGGCATGTTGGGCCAGATCATATTGTATCTGGTACCAGGCTTTCTGTTCTTCATCTTCCTACCGTCTTGCATCTTCGTGGTGTTTGAAGGGTGGGACTACGTAGCTGCTGTCTACTATGCCTTTGTAACCCTCACCACTATTGGGTTTGGAGATTTGGTTGCAGGTACCTACATGTGTTTTTTGTTTGATTTATTTATTAAACTTCATTTTCAGGTTTCTTGATTTAAAAAAATATGTTGTGGTATATTACTGATAGTAGACTTCGTTTTGTTGGGATGATATACCAATAATTTATATGAATAAAGAATGTTCAGTCCTCGTACGTGAAACGATTTATCTATCCTACATCGTAACCATACATTAAGCTGGCAGAAAATGGCATAAAGAATAGTATTTATATTTAGAAGTATAAAATTTATATAGTCGAACGCAGTCGAACGTTCGAACAATCGAACCTCATTTTGGATCATAGAGTAACTCTACAAAATCCAACAGACATACTTTTATATGTTTAAACATTCCAATAAATGTGATCGCAATTTTAATCCCAAAAACCACGTTAAACGGATTAATTCTTAGAACGTAATTTAGAATTCATAATTTAATTCCACCATTTAATTTCCAGGCACAGTCAACAACGGCTTCAAGGCGGGCTACTTCTTCTCCTACCAAATTTTTCTCATCGTGTGGATCACATTCGGTCTTGGGTACATAGTGATGTTGCTTGGCTTCATCACCAGTGGTATGAGATCCGAACGCATCCACAGATTGGAACAGAAATTCGCATACCAGTTCAAAAATACGCAGAACAAAATATTACAAGGCTTCACGAGAGATATATCTGCACTGAGGAAGATTATTAACGAAGCT
The DNA here is from genome assembly GCA_023078785.2 of Hyles euphorbiae. Classification (NCBI taxonomy): domain Eukaryota; kingdom Metazoa; phylum Arthropoda; class Insecta; order Lepidoptera; family Sphingidae; genus Hyles; species Hyles euphorbiae. The sequence goes on from CM041046.1 coordinate 12,438,753, forward strand.
AACCTTATTAAAATAAAAGTAAGTTTTCTAACATGATGTTACTTTTGATTAATCACGTCTACATTTTGAATAAAACATGTTTTTCTTTACTTAGACCATTTCGTTATATTACTTAATTGATTATTGCAAAGTTTTGCTAGTTGTTTTTCAACTAGCGGTCCGACCCGGCTCCGCCCGGGTGCCGATACACGTTTCAAAATGGCGGTCAAAACGTTCTATTCCGACTATCAATATAGAATATCGACCGATCGGACCACGAATAAAATTTCCTCGTATTTGCTAGAAATGTCACTACTGCTGCCCTCTTATAGGTCATAGCGTAATGATATATAGCCTATAGCATTCCTCAATAAATGTACTATCCAACACTGAAAGAATTTTCCAAATCGGACTAGCGGTTCCTGAGATTAGCGCGTTCAAACAAACAAACAAACTCTTCAGCTTCATAATATTAGTATAGATAAGTAAATAAAATGTCATAATTTTTCAGCCCATCTACGTGGATGCTGCCCCACAAATCCCCAGAAGCGCCAGTTGCCCAATCCTCACATTCGACGTGGAACCTAGAGATCCAGTCGTTAGACGAAAACGAGCCAATTCCGAAAACATTACACTATCAGCAAAAGACATGCTTCGAATTCAATCAGACACAGATTTACTTGGAATCGACAAGGAAAAGACATTCACAGCATCTGCTATAGTCAAACCCGCCGAGTTACTAGCAAGAGTAGTTAACGTATTAGGAGGGCTAGAACAACCAAAGAACACTGGAGGTATTCACTTATTTGATGATGCACATATATTGGCAAACGAAAAGCCCCCATTATTTTCTATAGGACCTGGGTACTCGCCAAGACGGTCAAGGGCTCTAAGTGTGGCCGTACCGAACTATAGAAAAGAATCTATGGCCCCGAAAATAAGTCACGACTATACTTGGACAGATGGCGACACTGGAGAGAAGTTAAGGAAAGAAGCCAATTTAAGAAGCGGAAAATTGTCATTGCCTTCAAAAGTTCCTCCGGGAGTTACAGAAGATAATTCTCTATCTCAAAACTTTTTCTCTAAAATGTTCTTTAGAAAACCCAGTGTCATTGATAATCCAGCAGAATACATAAAGAACACAATGAAGGGTAGGGTTAGTACTGCTCAAGGTAGCAGTGAAAATATCAGAGACAATGCAAAACCGAGACGAGGTAGTATATTTCAATCGATCGGATTTGGATCGGATGATAAAGATGAAGCAGAAGTGTATAAAGACAAAACTAAAAAAGGCAGGCATAGTATTTTCCCAACGTTCGATTTTAACCGAGACGAGGATAGCATGGCAAATGCTTATTTAGAAAAAACTAAAAGTGGGCGCCATAGTATCTTCCCCAGTTTTGATTTTTCTGAAGACGAAGATGCAGCAGCTATGAGGGCACATCAACAAAAGCCCAAGCGGCATAGTATATTCCCCTCATTTGATTTTAGTGATAACGAAGATGCAGCAGCAGCTAGTGCTTATAAAGACAGAACAAGATCGGGAAGACACAGTATATTTCCGTCCTTTGATTTTAGCGACCCCGATGATGATCAAACAGAGCGTTACAAAGAACATACAAGGCGTGGTAGACGCAGCATATTTCCTACTTTTAATTTTAGCGGATTAACGAGTAACGATGAAGATGACACTATGGACGAAGATGAAGTAAAAAGATATCAACACCGAACTAAGAAAGGACGGCTTAGCTTATTCCCTTCATTTGGTAAAACAAAGAAAAATGATGATGATGTAATGCCGGAAAGTTCAGACGAGCTTGTGGATTATAAAAATAAAACAAAACGAGGCCGTAGTAGCTTGTTTGCTTCCTTTGGTAAAGAACGTAAAGATAGTTCACCAACTCATGGATCTGGGGATCTTGAATCCAGTATAAGGCAATATCAAAGACAAAACAGAAACGGACGAAACAGCATGATAGATTTCAGCGATCCAGAATCCAGAAATTCAGGAGACAGCAGAAGAGGAAGTATGTTTTCCAATGACTTAGAAAACTATAGAAACAGAACCCGACGTGGCCGCCCCAGTTTATTCGACCCGGATGTGAACATTGCAAATCTTCCTGAATCCGAACAAGTAGCAGTATTAGAAAATACTAGCGTTGCAGACTTGCTTCGCGCTCTGGCAGTTTTGGAAACGGCAGCTCAACCTTATGGATCGAATTCTGGAGAAGCACCAGGCTTACTCGACTGGATAACTGACCCCAATGCTTCCATATCACGAGGAACGAATAGGACTGATTATTCGATACCTACGCCTCCAATTCCAGATGGAATGGATGATTCTTCAGGTCCAAGACGGCGTAGAGTATCAGCTCGGGCAGCAGCACCACAATTCACTCCCACGTTAGCGACGGTTGTGGCGGGAACTGAATTGCAATTAACAGCCACTGCTGCGAGGGAAAATCGTATGACATTGCTATCACAACCACCTCCGCCGTATACAGAAACAGTGAGTGAAGAAGAGGCGCAGAAACCTCGAGTCAGGAAATATTCTCCAGCTCCTAATGACCCCAGCAAGTCCACTGGCCCAGTGCCCAGGCTCTTTTCGCGAATACGTAAAGAGAGCGCTTCAACCTCCAATGCAGAAGACGGAGGTGATTCCAGACGCAGTAGTTTAACGGACATAGTCATAGATAATTTCAAAGACAAAACTTAACTCAGTGCCTTATTAGCAGAATTTAGATATTAAGTAGATATTTAATTATTTGTTGTTAATTTAAATAATTTAAAAGGCTAAATGCATTATAAACCGTCCATAGTACAATATTGAGTATCATTTATTTCACCCATAAATCGACCAATCTTTAATAGACTTCTAACGTGGTAGGAAATATATTGGCAAAAATATAGTTACACTTATTTTATTTCATTACCTTAAAAATGGCACACAATACGATCACAGAATTAAAATTTATTCGCAACGCGCAATTCACTATTACTGCGGTTTTGATATCAATATTCGCCTTAATAGAAATGAAAGCAAAAACCACGCCTGGCGCAATTTTACGTTTGTATCAGCCCATATACGTCACACTGCAGGACACGGACTTCCTCTACGCTCGAGGGTACGATTGAGAGTGGTTAGGCCGTAGAGACAACACGCTGGCTTAGTGCGGGTTGGCGGAAATTGGTCATGAAAGCAATATAGTATTATACAAATATTATGTATATTTTCATATTTTATTATTTGAAAAGCAAATTTTGCAGTGGCATGCCAAGATTTTTTTGGCTACTGTCAATGAGCGGTCGTATCGCTTACCCTTAGGCGATTGGCATGCTCGTCTTACCATAAACTACATTAAAAAAATAACAACCAGGTATATAATATTCCAGATCAATTTTCTTAAAGTTGGATGTTAGGTGCAAATGACACAAATACGGTATGTGATAATTACTTTTATTTAGTACCTCCAGATACGTATATATAGCCTTATATACTCGTATTGTCTGCATTCGTCTCTTATTTACACTAATATAGTGCATTTACAACTGAATAAATACATGTTCAATAATTTCACCCATTTACAAAAAGGTATGTCAGTTTTAAAAAACAGTCAATAACATAATATTTTTCCAAAACCTAAGGATATTACATTTTACGTAACATTTGTCAATAAGATTACAAGCCTTTGTTCTTATGCATTAATTGTATTATTAACATTACCGAGAACAAAAATTGCAGAAACAAAATTAACAATATTGGTGGTTTAAACCTACACTAATTATGAGTATTTTTAACCTTAAAAATAATACGAAATATTTTTATAATACTATGATTATTTACAATAACATTATAGGTAGGTACGTCGTCTTATAAACTTAGGTTACTCGTCTCAGTCCGCAGTTCTATGCGTCCGACACTTCAATATGTACCGAGTCAGGTCTCATGAGAGATGTCTCTCAGATCAAGTAATTTCAGGTGTCAAAATTATCGTGTCGTACATTTTCTATTCTATTTACTTCTATATTACCATTATCGTCCTTGACGAGAGTTTCAAAGATAGAAATCAAATTATCTAAGCCGATGAGATAGCCGTCTTCATGGTTGCCGACCTTCCATGCGGAATTGTGGTCGATGTTGACGTTGTCGGGCACAGGGACTGTTTTGGCAAAGTCGATCATCCAGATGGAGGCTCGTCGTTTGTCGTGGACGAACAACAGAGAACTGCCGATCAATTCGTGCGTTCGGAAGAAATGCGATTCGTTGAGCGTCGCTCTGATACTCCTCAGCCTTTCTAAGTATCTGGGCTGTAATGAACGAGAATAAATATTAATTAATGTGTTTGAAATCAGCGTTAAAGAGATAGATGTGAGCCAAATTTAAATTAAATTAATGTATAATATTGGAGCCAGATATAATCAAATCTAGTTTCAGTAAACAATGTTAAGCAAGTCTGTGGAATAATATTACGAATGCGTTCTCGAACTTTCCATTCAAGTTCAGTTGATATCAAAATATGTTTATGGAATCTATTCGGTAAACTTATTGGCTACATCATCATGCAAAAATGTTATTATATACCAAGAGTACTTAGAACAGGGATGAGTGGAGCATTCCACACACAATTATCCAGAATTTCAAACAAATAATTAATGACGTCAGTAATACATTTACGTCAGAGACCAATGTTATAGGTATATAACTTACCGCAGCATTAGGGAAGTTGCTAGTGAAGTCTTTAAAAGCTTCGACAATTTGTTCCCTAGTTTTAGTAGTTTTAAAATCTTTGGAACTGGTTCCATCGGCTTTCTTGACTCCGTCTATCCTGAAGCCCAGGGTTGCTGTAGAACTGATGGTCTCTCTCCAGATCATGTATCTTGGCTTTGTCACTCCCTTACTCCGATGTTCTTCTTCTGACGGGGCCTTGGGGTCAATCTGGATCATTTTCTCGTACATGTCCTGAAACAAGTGAAAGAGAAATTAGTAATATATTACATTTTATTTATTATGAGAAAAATTACATTGATTTTGAGACAGTTAAATATTAAAAATATATTGTAGGATGCACACCGATATGTTTGTCCTGTCTTATACATCTTAGGATGTTATTAAGCTAGATAAATATATGTGCACCGGGAATACATCAGCCGACCTCTCTGGGAGCCTACATTCCAGAGATCAAAGGACCTTTTTAAACAATATTCGCTGTAAGACGAATATTTGATCATTTCGTGTCTTGGCTTAAATTAATTACATCTACCTTATTTAATAGACCAATTAGTCTATTTATAATTGTTAGTTTATATAAAAGTAGTATGAACTCTTTGTACACCTATTGCGAATGATGTAAGATTTATGAAAATAAATCTGTCTTGGTCTGTCATTATTCATTCCAAGTCAAACGGTCTAGCATGTCGTTTTATTAGGTTACGGGCCCAGTTATGGCCTTTAGGGTTTTAGCAAATTATCTCGCGATTATTCAAAAGTAAATTTAGATAAACGTTGAATAGATAAATCGCAGTAGAGTAATTAGAGAGCTAGCCTAGGTACCGACTTCAGTATTGTGCAGAATACATAACAATGGCGAATTACATTGTCAATGTGCCAAAATTAAAAGGCAGAGAAAATTATTGCGAATGGGCTTTTGCAGCGGAAAATTTCTTAGTCCTAGAAGGTATGATGAAATGCATCAAACCAGAGGAAGGTGTAAGATTGTTAGCCGAAGATGATGCAAAAACAAAAGCGAAGCTGATTCTCACGATTGACTCTTCGTTGTATGTGCACATTAGAAATGTTTCTACAACCAAAGAATTATGGGAGAAACTGAGAGCCTTGTTTGACGATTCAGGTTTTGCAAGGAGAATAAGCTTACTTCGAAATTTAATTTCAATAAGACTAGAAAATTGTGGTTCCATGACAGAATATGTGACACAAATGATTGAGACAGGACAAAAGTTGTGTAATACAGGTTTCCAATTAAGCGACGAGTGGATTGGTTCATTGTTGCTCGCGGGACTACCAGAAAAATATGCTCCCATGATAATGGCTATCGAGCATTCGGGTATTCAGATTACAACTGACGTCATAAAGAGTAAGCTCCTTGACATGGAAACAGGAAATGGAATAAATGATGAATCAAATAGTGCATTGGCCAGTGGTTGTAAAGGCTGGCAGCAGTCATCGGCTCCAAGGAAGTTTATAAATTTCAAAAATAATAATGGCCGCCAGAATGGAATGTCATTGTCAACAAAGTCGAAGAAAGAAATTAAATGTTATCGATGTCATCAAATAGGGCATTATAAGTCGCAATGTACGGCTGAAGTGTCAAATACCAAAGGAAAAGAACGTAAACAACCACATGCGTTCAATGTAGTTTTCCTAAGCGGGAATTTTAGTAAGCAAGATTGGTACATCGATTCTGGAGCCAGTGTGCATCTGACGCCAAATAAACAATGGCTTACGAATATTTCATATGAAAAGAAAGGTCAGACTATTATAGTAGCCGACAAAACAAAAGTGCCTATTGTATGTTCGGGCGATGTAAAGATTACTACTACCTTAGCTAATGATTGCAGTTATGATGTAGACATAAAAGATGTGTTTTGTGTGCCTGAATTGACGACTAACTTACTATCAGTGAGTCAATTGATTAACAAAGGCAATAATGTTGTATTTACTACAAACGCCTGTGAAATATATAGTCGAAATGGTACAATGGTTGCTTATGCATTATTAGAAAATGGAGTTTACAAGTTACAACTCCAAGAAAATATGTCTGCAGCAGCAATAATATCAGGTGAGCTTTGGCATCGTAGATTAGGACATGTAAACAGTGAGTGTCTGAATAAAATGCAAAATGCAGTTGACGGACTTTCATTAAAAGAGAAAGTTAACATTACTAAGTCTTCCTGTACCGTGTGTTGTGAAGGGAAGCAGGTTCGATTACCTTTTACTCACGTTGCTAGGAGAAGCACAGAGATGTTGAATATTATTCACACAGATATCTGTGGTCCTATGGAGTGTAATTCTATTGGTGGTTCTAAATACTTCATTTTATTTGTAGATGATTATAGCAGAATGACAAATATTTATTTTCTTAGAAATAAAAGTGATGCCTTGAAAAGTTTCAAAGAATACAAAGCATTGGTTGAAACTCAGGCAAGTAAAAAAATAAGAATTATCAGAAGTGACAATGGAAAAGAATTTTGCAATGCTGAGTTTAGTGATTATTTAAAGAAAATGGGTATTATTCATCAAACAACATGCCCATACACACCTGAGCAGAATGGATTATGTGAACGAATGAACCGAACCTTAGTTGAGAAAGCTAGGTGCATGCTTTTTGACGCACAGTTAAGCAAGAAATTTTGGGCTGAGGCTACAAATACAGCAGTGTATTTGCATAATCGCACTGGTTCGTCAGTATTGCAAGGAAAAACACCTTATGAACTATGGCATGGTATCAAGCCAGATATAAGTCATCTGAGAGTTTTTGGGAGTACAGTAATGGTACACATAGCTAAAGAAAAAAGACGAAAGTGGGACAAGAAAGCCCAAGAATGCATTCTAGTTGGCTATGCAGATGGAAGCAAAGGATATAGAGTGTATGATCCTGCAAGAAACTTAGTAACTACTAGTAGAGATGTGATAATACTAGAAAACAAGAAAGACACAGTCACTGTCTGCATAGAGAACACAGATTCAGTGGGGGAGTTATCCGAGGAATCTGTTGTTAAATATCAAGTCTCAGAGCAATCTAGCTCTAATGGATCAGAATATCTTGATGTGGAAGATGAGGATGTGCGAGATGAGGATATGCAGCCTGCAGAGAGTGGAGAGCAGCCTCCACAGGAAGATCTACAGCAATCGGAAACAAGCGATTTACCTATAGTGCCAATTGTTGAAACAAAATCGAAACGACAGAGGAAAAAACCCGACAGGTATGGATACATGTGTAGCACCAATCCCTATCTGGGTGATGAGGATATCACATATGCAGAGGCGATCAATGGTCCTGAGAAACAACAGTGGTTGCAGGCCATGGCAGAAGAAATGCAGTCTTTTGATGACAACAAAGTATGGGAAGTTGTTGACGCTCCAGATAATGCTAGTGTCGTGCAAAGTAAGTGGGTGCTAAAAAAGAAATACGATTGTGAAAATAAAGTGAGATATCGTGCGCGGTTAGTTGCGAAAGGCTTTACGCAAAAAGCTGGTGTGGACTATCAGGAAACTTTTTCTCCAGTGATAAGACACTCTACTTTGCGGTTACTTTTAGCTTTAAGCGTGCAGTTAGATATGGATGTAACACATCTCGATGTAACAACAGCTTTTCTTAATGGTTATCTAAAAGAAAGTATTTTCATGTATATGCCAGAAGGTTTTCCGTGTGTAGATTCAAATAAAGTATTAAAATTAAAAAAAGCTGTTTATGGTTTGAAGCAATCATCACTTGCTTGGTACCAAAGAGTAGATGAGACACTATGTAATTTAGGATTTAGCAAGAGTAAACTAGAACCTTGTGTTTTTATAAAGAATCATGTTAATGGCAAGAAAACTATTGTTGGAGTTTATGTCGATGATTTCTTGATATTTTCAAATGATAAATCTGAAACAGATTATTTGATTAAAGCTTTGAGTCATAAGTTTAAAATTAAAAACCTAGGACAAGTCAAGAAGTACTTAGGTATGAGGATTAAAATCGACAGGGATTTAAATGTGATTACTGTAGATCAGCAGCATTATATTGAACAGTTATTGAAAAGGTTTGGTATGTCTGATAGTAATACGGCTGAAACTCCAATAGAATCTAAATTAAATATTGAAAGATCAAATGTTTGTGATAGTAAATTTCCATATCAAAGATTGATAGGCAGCTTGATGTATTTGTCAGTGTTGACACGGCCTGATATTACTTATTCGGTTAGTTATTTGAGCCAATTTAATAATTGTTTTACACACAAGCACTGGAATTATGCAAAAAGAGTGCTTAGATATTTACTAAAAACAAAAGACTATTGTTTAAAATATTCTAAAGGAAGAGCAGAGCTTGTTGGTTACGTGGATAGTGATTGGGCAAGTGATTCCATTGATAGAAGGTCATATACGGGATTTTGTTTCCTAAAATCTGGCTCTGCAATTTCTTGGGAGAGTAAGAAACAAAGGACAGTAGCTTTAAGCAGTTGTGAAGCTGAGTATATGGCTTTGTCACAAGCTGGTCGTGAAGCCATTTACTTAAAAAATCTAGAATTAGAAATAGTAGGTTTTTCTAATAAGATTGTGCTGTATTGTGATAGTCAGAGCGCATTGAAGCTGGCAAATGATCATCATTTGCATAAACGAACCAAACACATTGATGTTCGATATCATTTCATAAGAGAGGTAATTAGAAATGATGTAATTGAAACAAAGTATTTGCCAACTGCAAACATGCCTGCTGACTTATTGACTAAAGGTTTATGTGGGGTAAAGCATTATAAATTTATGAAAATACTTGGTGTAGTTAAAAGTTAAATTTATTTTATTCCTCATGTTAGTCATATTGTGTTATTTGTTACTTTTATATAGTGGGGGTGTTAGTTTATATAAAAGTAATATGAACTCTTTGTACACCTATTGCGAATGATGTAAGATTTATGAAAATAAATCTGTCTTGGTCTGTCATTATTCATTCCAAGTCAAACGGTCTAGCATGTCGTTTTATTAATAATTACTGCTTATGCACCAAATTATTTCCTGACAATAATTTATAAGGATATTTTTGTACTTTAATTTCATTTTGCCGCATCGTCCGCGTCTTACCGTTGACGTAAGACGTTTTAATTAAAACAATTTTATCAACTTGTTTATGTATCTCTTTTGACATTGCTTGATAGACAGGCGACTTCGCTTGAAATATCAGAGGTCAGTGAAGTATTGGTGTGAAAATTTTGCTTTGGTTTGTAGCTTAGCAACAATTCAAAAAACCATTTTATATATCAAAGTTATTAATAGCACACTTATAATAACCTACCCTGATAACTAAGTAGTAGCGTCGTTTGATCTAACTAGCGGTCTAGCCCAGCTTCACCCGGGTGCAAATACTTTGCGAGTCCAGTCTGCTTTGGAACCAGGAACTATGACGCGTGATAACTAATTTAGGCTCAGTTGCACCAAGTAACTTTGCCAATACCTTTGCCTATGAAAATGTCATCGCCATACATTTGAGATGTATTTGACCTTGCAAATGTATGGAATTGACAGTTTCAAGGGCAAAGGTATTGGCAAAGTTAGTTTGTGCAATTGAGCCTTAAATATTTCAACTCAATGTTACTATCGTTTTTGAAACTTCCCATCCCAATCCTTTGAGTTTGAAGAAAAATCTAAGGTATTAAAAAATCCTGAACATCACACTTAATTTTCGGGATATAAAGTAGCCTATGTGTTAATAAAGGATATCAGCTACCATCATACCAAATCTCGTCAAATCAATTCTCGTCAAAATGGGATGTGAAGAGGTAATAAATACACAAACTTTTGCATTTATAATATTAGTAGGAAGAATGGTTTTTACTTTGTAGCCCATCGCTGCAACATGCAGGAATCAAATTCATAGTTTTAATTTAACAACATATAAATTTACTCTCAAGAGCTTTATTGATTGATTCACTATACTGCATTAACTTAATAAAGTCCTTATTGTTATTACCTACACCCTTGATGACTAAGCTTACTTTGAATTACAATTTATACTTACTTTTCTCAGTTTAGTCTTCTCCTTCGCCTTAGCAAGCTCTTCCTCCAAATACGTCCTGACTCCAATTTTGCAGTCCATCACACATGGACTGTCGAAGTCGCTCAGTAGGTCTTGTAATTGTAGGTACACTGTGATATGCTTGGTTAAGGAAATCGTGACATTCAATTCATTGCTTCTGTTGCCTAATAATTCAGACTCAAGGAGACTGACTTGGCTCTTAAACAAACATTTTTTGGAATTGTCAATACTATTTGTAAGGCACTATATTTCTCTTTAATGTGGTACGTAAGAACTATCAAAGAAACACTTTTTTAAATATAGATTTAAATATATCAGTATAGGTATATGTCGTTAGATAATTATTAGTTTGTAGTTGTAATTATTGTACATAACAAATTGCTTGTTTACAATACGCTTGATGCGATGCACGTAGACTTTGATAAATGTGTACAATTCAATATACTTATGTAACTAATTAATGATAATGAGAAACAGTCTGTCCGATTACTATATAAAGGAACTGTACACTTATATGAAGAGAATAGAACCAATTTGAATGAAGTTTTCAATGTTGGAGAACAGAGAAAACCTTCTTACAATACAGATTAGATATTACGTAATAAACCTGATAATACTATTGCAAACTGATGAGTTATTGAGGGAATTAATAAATTGAATGATTTGACAAAATAATAATTGGATTGTATTTATGATAGCTTCGATGTTTTTTTTTGTTTTAAAAAGGATACGTTCTCCATCTTCGCACGTGACTTGTCCTTTGTACTCAGGTACAAACGGCCGCAGAACATCTTTCATCAGCAACTGAAACAGAAAATAAATAAATAATAAGAAACAAAGCAAAGCGATAAAACATTTAGGACTGTGTTTTAGCATTATGGTGTATTTAAGATTTAATTAAAGATTTCGATGCTGTGTCAGCTAGGTAATTGAATATGCCTGATTTTATTCTTTCACTCATTTTAGTATCATAAGAGTGCTTTATTGTATCTACCTTGTTGGTTAAATTGTTGATTAAGTTTATAAGTGAAAACTTGTTATTGGCGTTTTACCGTTTAACTATTTATATGATGTATTTCTGTAGCTGTTAGTTTTCCTTGTGTAGTAAAAATTTTATTATTATACACTTAATGTTGGATTCCATGTTGGTTTAAAACATATATTTAAATAATATTTAAGCAAATGGGTAAAATATTCATGGCCAGTGTCATTCGACCTTCGTAGTTTAAATATGCGCTTTCGTTTAATATGACGTAAACGCTTAAATGTTTATTAAATATGTGAAGTTTATTATAATGTAGAATAATAAAATGTCCATAAAATTGGGTTGTACGCCGAACGACAGTATTTATTTCTTCAGACTATTATAAACAATTCGGTTGTTTTGTTACAAAGATATGAGTGATCTATTGTAAACTATTTTGGAAAATTTATGTTTTTCACTCACAATAGAAAAAATTAAAAGTCTTGGTAATTCCCATGACATTCGTGTTTCATAAACAATTGTTATGCGAAAATAAAAACTGTTTTCTTTCTTAAATAAAGTATTACAAAGTATTGAAACTCAACGTGTGACGTGACGTCACAGACAATTGAATATAACAAACCCATTGTAGTATCGTAATGGTTCCCAATTGTATATATCTAATCGAATTACAGTGACGCATTAGGGCTCATTAACATCGAAGCGTTAATTATCATGAGATGACGTCAATGGACATAAAAATAAGTTAACGGCGAGTTTACTAAACGCGCTTATTGAATGTTAACGACCTTTAAATATTAATAAATACAAAAATGCGCTGAAGGTTTCCTAATATTTACATAAATCTTCTAAGCAACCTTAAAATATGTATTGTCTATATTTTAGTTTGGTGTAGAATTGAGAACAATATTACGTAATTTATATATTGAAGATTAATTTGCAAACAATTTAATTCTTAATAAAAAAATATCACATTAAATTTTATTCACCATTTTTCAATTGGATACTGGAATTCGCAATCTATACTTAGTTGTATAAATATATAAACAACAATTTACCAGTAGAAGGTGCAAACGTCAACTTATGAAATGTTATTTGAGTTCAAAGATTAAGTGCGTGTATTACTTAACGCTCAGAAGTACAAAGTACATATTTGTTCGCACGCCCGCAGTAGAAAAGGAAAACACGGAAAACCAAATACAGAAGAAAGTGTTTGATTTACTAATGACAAATTAGTCATCAGTGATATTTGTTTGCTCATTTCGTCACAGAAACGTATGAATCTCGAAAATTCAGCCCTAATTCACCAATCGTATTTTGCCAAACTATGTATACGTCAGCATAATGACGAATTCAGCCCAGATATAACAGAACTGATGCTACAAACGCTCATCAAATGATTCTTCACAATAAATTAATCATTGTGTAGCTACATGATTTCATAAACGTTTATGATTGTATGGCATAAAATACCTAACTATATCCGCCTATTTCCTAGTTCCGAATTGACGCATCCGATTCACGAGCGTAACTATTTCAAATGAAACATAATATTCTAAGAATTACCTCTAAAATTCAACTTTTTGCGCACTATGAATGAGATTCGCAAAATTTACGAATACATGTAACATTGAAATATTATGTACTATTAACAAGGAAAATTAGTTTCAGAAACCCGTATTGGAATTAACAGTTAGCCGTGTAAAACCATTGAACTGAGGGTTTCTACGCTGTGCGTATATAGGTAAATATTAAATACGCATGAGTAAATATTTAATTAAGTTAAAAAGAGCGAAATATATAACATTGATTTTTTTTAAACTATCCCAAATTATTTAAGACTATTCTTTTAAGACTACACCGCCTTCATAGTCGCCATTAAAGCTGCTGAAAGTCAGAAGCGACAGTACACATATTATGGACTATATCCCAGAGGAAATACTGACTTTTAGATAATTTAATTAACAATTTATAAATATCATGGTTTTAACGATTTTCGCGAATGTTACACATTAAAATAAAATTTATGATTATATTTTTAATGCATTAGTGATGCAATATGTAAATGACAACGTTTAAAGTATTTTGCCGAAAATCGGTATTAATAATAAATAATTTATATTTCATTGTGTTTGACGTCAATGTAAAACACGCGGTATTACCTATTGTATTCCAGATTTTTATTTAAATACCAATTTACTAGAAACAGTTACATGTTAATGCTCCTTAAATATTTTTCTTTTATTCACAGTCCGTTTTAAAATTATTTTTATCGTCTTTCTTGGTTGCAATAAGATTTTTCTTATTTAAAATAAATATATAATTGGCTTGAAACTAAAAATATTTAAATACGTGATTAACCCCTTCATCTATTATATAAATGAAAAAAGTATATTTGATATTATTTCTCTCCTGTCTCTTATCTTATTATATACGTATTTGACCTTTTACATTTACACAGGACTGTTGACATTATAAATTTTTGTCAAAAAATTGCAGAATACATATATATTGTTAACCTCACGACCGGTAACATCAATTTCGAAAATTAGCGGAATATTTCTTTCCATCTCACGACATAATCGCAATACGTAATAAGTGTTTAGATAAGGATGTCTTTGCCAGTATTGTTAAATGTTAATATTATCTGACTGATTGTTATTGTTTAGGGTACGATGGGACTGTATATTGGAGGGGTAAAAATCCATACATCATATATAGATAATCTCACGCTTTTTTCCCAGAAGGCAGAGGTGCCAAGACTCTCACATTTCGCTATGTATGTTCCGTCCCACGATGTGATAGGTGGCGAGCCTATCGGGCACAAATTCCTGACTCTGGGCTGATAATGAATAGAAACATCCTATATCACTTTACCCCACCCGAGTTTCAAACCCGAGACCTCAGCTTTGTAACCGTACCTCAGTACAACTACGCCACCAAGGCAGTCGGTAAGCCAAGCCAGGGTAAAAGTCCCTAAATAAAAAAAATATATATTTAGATATCAGATAATTACCTGAAAGCATTTCTCCTCCTGCTGACTCAACTTCTTCAAGATAGTACCCTGGTCCGGTCCAGCCTTGAAATTGCCCTGGTGTCCAGCCAGCTGGATCCAGGGATACCTCTGCTTCTTGTAGGTTTGGAAGAACGGCGTCCATTGTACTATGTTCCTTAGCTTGCGCCATCTTTCCGATTGCTGGAATCAAGAAAAAAGGAAATTTATAAATTGCGATTTCTGTCTATTTGTATCAGCCCATATACGTCCCACTGCTATGCACGGGCCTCTATTACAATCGATTGTAGAGGAGGCTGCTCTCTTGAGATCGATTGAGAGTGATTTAGTTTGGTATGTCAGGATCGAGCAAATTGGCGATCTATAGTCTCTGTGCCTCTATAGGTTGCTGGCGTGACTATTATTTGATTGTATTGTATGTAATTTAGTTTGAATGATTGGATGTTTGAGGTTATATTGGTGTTTACTGAGTTATATTTTAGTATAGGATACCTAAATAAATATAGAAAATATTACAAATGACAACTCAAACGAAGTAACTAAATGTAATTAAGTCAATTAATATGATTGGCCATAAACTAGTACCTATTTACTGCGACTGCCTCCGTGGCACAGTTATACTACGGTATGATTTCAAAGCTGAGGTCTCGGGTTCGAATGCCAGATCGGGCAAAGTGATATTGGATTTATCTATTCAGCCCAGAATTAGGAATTTGTGGCCGATATGGCGATAGGTTCGCGTCCCTATCACAGTGAGAAGGAAAATACAAGGAGAAACATGGCTGTCCTGGTTGCACCACTGCCTACACCCCAACTTTCGTCCTTTTCTCTTACATCCATCAAATGGTCATCTGTTAGAAATTGCCTTGTGCGATAAGACCGCCAATTGTACTTTTTTCTTATGTTAACAATTTCCTATTTTTTCTGGTATACAATAAAGCTTTAATAAATAAATAAGTTATCTCGGGCTAATATTTTTGTTGTTCATTCTTCGTTTGGATTCTATTGTAGTTTGTAAAACAAACTTGGGATTTTTGGTATTCAAAAGTAATGTCCTGTTAGGCATTATGATCTCTGCCTATACCAATGATATAGGCGTAAATA
The DNA here is from genome assembly GCA_023078785.2 of Hyles euphorbiae. Taxonomy (NCBI): domain Eukaryota; kingdom Metazoa; phylum Arthropoda; class Insecta; order Lepidoptera; family Sphingidae; genus Hyles; species Hyles euphorbiae. The sequence goes on from CM041046.1 coordinate 12,454,585, forward strand.
TATTTACAATGAAATATCGATTAAAACAATACAATGACGACAATTATGTAATTTGATGAATTATAAAGATCAAATTAATTGCATTTCACAGATTTTTTCTACTATTCAAGTATCAAAGTGACGGTAAAGATATCATGACGATTCAATCGATTATATGTAATTACTTTGGCCCGATATAAACGACACAGATCTATTACAAATTAAACTGTGTATATATGACGTGTTTTAAAAGTAATATTATGAGTAGAAACGATTAATTGGATCCTGTTTTTATTTATTTTACGATTGTTGTAAGCTAAGTAATGAAGTAATATAATAAACAGGATCCTGAAAATTAACAAAGCTAAATATTTAAAAACGAAAACATAATTATCAAGTTTTTTATTCGCACTATTAAAATATATTTAATATTTCAAAAATCTTCCTCTTAACGTATTAATATACAAAGAGACACGTTTAATTATTTCTTAATTAAAAATAACAATTGCAAAAACAATCAACAAAACGCAACCTCGTCAATTAGTAAAGAAAAACGCTAATAGATGGCGCTACAAATTCAAAAAACGAACCTGCTTAATATTGTTGATGTACACACAAAACACCACATCCACAAACTCCTTCATATCAAAACACACACGCGTAGATATCATAGTGAAAGCACAAAAATAGCAACGAACTAAACACACCAAGCGACGTGCAAAGTCACACTGATTTGTTCGAAGGAAACTATTGCAAATATAAACCGCGCTCTGACTCAACGGCTTAGTCCCGACCGCAAAAGCCACGCGCTGACGTCAATGCTACGTACGATATGTCGATGGGCAATAATTCTGCGTCGAAGGGGGCGTATTCGCATGACGCTGTGTGAAATCCAACCCCTAGCTACTATGAGGTGTCATGTTCTTGGCGTAGGTTCTCGTGTAACATATTGCACTTGATATTCTTATGGTAAGGAAATAAAGTATAGGTAAAGATGTAAATAGGTTACTTAGGTAGGAAAAAAATATATATGTAGGTAGATATTTATTATATTATGATATTCTAATTAAGTTAAAAGATGAAATAAATATCTTACTTTTCATTTGAGAGCCTAATGTTAAGTGAAATGCAGTTCAAATAGTTTACATACTGGATGGGGATCTTTGACTCCAAATTAGTATGTTAAATCGAAGTTAAAATTACCAATTGTAACTAAATACTCGGTTTTAAATATCGTAGTCATGTTTCGCTGAACTTTGAAATATAGCCTTGGATTTGGGTAAACATATAGGTCACATAAAAGATAACTACATAGTAAAGAATGATGCAACTATTTTCATAATTAATGCATTGAGTTATTTATAATTTATTTAACCTACCTTTAACATTAAAACTCATTTTTCTGTAATTGTTATTTTAAACGCAGAAACGCGTTGTTAACTTAAAAATCACTGGGCTGATTTACATTATTTCTTGCTTAACAAGTAGGCACGGAATCCGCTCAAGTTTTGCCAGTGCCATTAATTACTCAAAATCTATACCTTTTTGTTTTAAATGCTGACGGAAAAGACAGGTCAATTCGCTAGTATTAAGATGAGACGCAAAATAAGTTTTTGTTGAAACACTTCATGTTATAAACATATTTTGCTATAACGTATGATTTGTGACGTCCACAATAGCGGATTAATACATTGAGCTGCGTAGTATGAAAAGGAATAAATTACGACTCTTTTTGTAGAATACGTATACGTGCCTTCTTTCACGTAGATTATTTGAGGAACTTACAATTTTGTGACACGCGAATTTTGAAGTCATTGGTGCTGTAGGTATGTTTCTGAATCACAGCAGATCAGTTCCAGGAAATATGAAAATATTACTCAAAAACAAAGCACCAACGCACATTCAAACATAAACTCAGGGCTTTCTCCCTGAAGGATAGTCCAGGATAAAACCAGGAACGTTAGTCTAGAATCCTAAACGAAGTTCAAATGTTCCAACGCTTTACGTACGAAGTAAGTTACAATTTTAAGAATACCAACGTTTCGCCTTGCATTTTCCATCTCACGATGTGATAGACGAGCCTATCGGCATATCGGGCAAAATTCCTTACTCCGGCCTAATAATGGATAGAAAAATCAAGTATCATTTTGTCTGAGCTGGGATTAGAATCCGAGGACCTCCGATTTGCAATCATACCGTAATTACACCACAACAGTAGAACTGTGCTGCCATAATAAGTTCTTAGTACAGACCTACATTAAGTGAGCTTTAAAATACTTATATACGTGGAAGAATAGTAATTTATGCGTAATACTTGTTATCACATCTTGAAATAGAAATACGGTCGGTGACATGTGGATTGCACCATTATCACCTTGACCACTTTAGGGGTAGAGGTATAAGCTAATATATGCATTTTCTCTTCACCTTTCATTCATTAAAAAATACAAAGTCTATCAATCAAACCAATATTACAATGCCTCAATACTTTTTCGTGGAAATTGGTGTCAATTTTCTTTAACTAGAACATTTCTATGATGTAATAATACAATTTCCTTTAATGATGACGACATATGAGACTACAATTTATGCGTATACACAACATACGATGAAAGTAGGTGACCATCGGTCATTTCATTACTGACGGTAATTATTACGCGCATTGTACATAGTTTTCCTCTTATTAACAATATCAATGAACTATGGAAAATTTTGTAATTATTAAATTCCCAGACGGGTCTATACTCTATAGGGATGTAGGAAAGTTTCTGAGATTCAGTGAAGTCCAAATTTATTGCTTTGAGAAATATTTTATAACATACAAATGCTCATGCCTCTATATTCCTGAAGGATTAGGTAGTAACCACTAGTCATACTCGCTATTTTCCAAGCGTATTTGCTATTATGAACTCTATAACTGTCAGGATATAATTAAATATACTATTAATTTGGTATCTTATCATCATCATCATGTCAGCCAGAGGAAGTCGACTGCTGAACATAGGCTTGTTGGAATCGGCCTGCATCCAGCGACTTCCTGCAACTTTAGCCAGGTCGTCCGTCTACCTTGTTGGCGGGCGTCCTAAATTTCGATTGCCTGTACGTAACTTATATTTGGGACATAAATCGACTGGCAGCGCATATATTTGCCAAGGGCTTCATGGGCGATGTTGCTCAGACGAAAAATTTGTACGATGCTCCATTTGCAAAATAAAAAACCACAAGCAATTTAACTATAAACAAAAATAATTTGATGATCTTTACCCACCATAATATTTAAACTATGAACTAAGCTTCCGTCTCATCTCGACCATCACTCTCAGGTTAAGGCTTATTACGATTTTCTCGTCAATATTTATCAAATATCCAAGCTATAATTAGCACAGCTTATCGGATAGTTCGAGGTTACGGCATTAATGCTAGAAATAGACATCTATAAACAAGCATTAATTGTCTGGCAGTCTTGACGCAGATAAAAAACACAATAAATATTGGTAATAACTAGAAGTTTTTAGAATGTCTTATGTCATCTTTTTTTATGTGGTAATCGACTACTGAACAGACAGAGGTGATAAATTTGAGACCATAAAGCTGTTACTAAGGTGTACTGAAGATTTATTACTGTCGAGAGTGAAAGACTTCAATGAAGTAACAAATATGAAACGTAACAACAAATAAATTAGTTTCTCTTAAATGAGGACCTTTTAGGCGTGAAAACGAAGTAAAGGATGTAGTGATTAGTAGAAATTAAAATATATCTATTGACCAAGTAATATCTGTAGGAAAGAAATATTTCTCCACCAACTTATCAATATGTGAGCCAAGAAGACCCGGATGCTTACCTGGTGGGAATAACTTTAATTGGCACGCGATATTTTTTTAATTATTAACGTGACTTTACAGGTTCAATGTCTCACACTCATTAACAATGGTTCATAGCAATTAAGATACAAAAGTTCCCAGGAAAAAAAAACATCACTTTCATTGTTTGTTAAAAGCGATATTATATGATTTGGTAACAAAAGAAATTTTCCTATTTTAGCGTTATATAACTTAATATAATTCATTTCCTTTCTCTTTGACAGCCTATGTGGCACAGGTCTCTATACCGATTGTTGGAGAAGAGGCGACGGATTAGCTCCCCCCACCGAGCTGGGTCCGAAAATACCTACGCCAGCATACTGAATAAAAATCCCTCAATGACCGTCACACGTATTGTGGGCGGTACCAGACATCCCAGTGGGAAAACCACCTCGATTTATGTCCGTTTGTGAACCATTGCCATCCTTCCATTATAGGGGCCCGCATGACCCCCAGCTACGATAAGTTGGCCTTACACTGCACTAAGCAATTAATTAATTCTCACGTAGGCAAAATGGACAATAGAACACATAACGCATCAAGTTTCTCATATCATACCTTTTTCTTCCCTTTTAACTTTAGATTTCAGAAATTTACTTAAAAATCAAACAATTTTGGGCATGTTAGTATGCCTAAAGAGACTCGCCGACCGTCGGTATTCCAGGTTTCAAGAGATGCAGTGGTAAGTCGAATGATAAAAGAGAAAACAATGAATCTCTTTGAAATTTACACTTCATATAAATAAAAGACAGTACATAGGCTTGCATCACGATGATCTCGATCGCGTGATGGCATTAATTATCACAAACAAACGACAATCTCAATTGAATGCGCACGCAAACATGCGTTCTGGATACTGTCATCAGCTACCATGCAACACGTCATCTAAAACTGTATTTACATAATGTCGCTCATTTCTTGTAGTAATTAAGAAATTGTCATTTGAAACAAATAAGAATGTTTCTTGAAAGTACTAGGCTTTATGATAGGCAAATATTAGATTGCTTAGAAATAACATTATGATTGTACTACTGTTTGCATCACAGATATTAACCAAACAATAGATTTCTGAAACCTGATTTCTGAATAAAATTCTTAAATACAACAAACTTAGAGTACGTTGCACTTAAAATCAAGATATACATTGAAGTTAATGACCTGATAAAATAAGCAAAATTACTGATGAATGATACTAATAAGAATATTCTAAAATTGCACCGCCAATAACAGCCGTAAAGTCACGCGATTCAGCAATCCATGATGATAAATCATCACAACTCTACAACGTGTCAACACCACGTGAGATTTAGTTCCTTTTACATAACGAGTTTACAAACTGCTTCTAATTAAATCTGTGGTTAATGTAATAAGTATTTAATGTCTTGTAATGGTAGGAGTAAACTGGTATCTAATACCTTGTCAGTCATCATCATTCGATACACCTGAACATAAACGTCATTCATCACTTAATAATCAACAGGGCGACCTTGATCTCGACCTCTGCTAGGTCATCTGTCACCAAAAAAAAACTTTGCAATTTGATCATACAAATTAATGGTATTGCAATAACAATAAAATTTATGAATCCAAAAAAATATCTTTGCAATTTGATCATACTAATTCATGGTATTGCAGTCTAATAAAATATACGAATCCAAAAAAATATTATGATGACCTTCCCATTTTTTTCTAATTATTAGACATTAAGCTTCACTGTTTGAAGGTTAATGACCAAGTATCAACACAATAGTTTAAAAAGAAAAGTAAACTATTAGAGCAGGGGCCAATTGAGTGTTAATATTTTGAAGGCTTTCACCATAAGTTATTGACATCTTTGATAATTGTAAACATCCGTGACCTGCAGTTTAACATGCTGAATGAGGAAGCTTATTCTTTAAATCTTGCTTAGAGTATCGGCGGATGCCAATAATCAATCGAAAAAATTAGATTAAAGTCAATCTGGATTGTTTTCTATTTTTCGATTGGTTTCTTGTCTTGTTACCATAGTTTTTTCACTACTGAGATTGATTATTGGCAATATACACATAGTATCAGAAAAACGATTGAGCTGTCAATCTCAAACGGCAAATTTTGGATTGGGATTGTATATAACGCATCAAATATAATCTATGCTAACATATTAAGCTGAAGAGTTCGTTAGTTTGTTTGTTACCTCAACAAACTGTTTCGAAATGAAAAATATTTTTGCGTTGGATAGGTCATTTATCGTAAATGCTATATATCATTACGCTATGATCTATACAAGCGAAGAAGTAATGAAAAACCTAGCAAATACGAGGAAATTTTACTCGTTTTAGGTGGTCCGATTGGACGATATTCTAAATTGTTAGTACGGATTGAACATTTTGGCCGCCATTTTGATGAATGTATCTGTATCCGAGCGGTGTCGGACCGAACTGCTAGTAATAAATATATCACGGATCATCAAATAATTACTGTAATAATCAGTTTTTTAAACAGAATTATTTTGTTTTTGTTTTTCAAACAGGCAATTAGTCGTTTTATAACTGTATATACAGCTCGTTTACAGTAAAGTTTTTGCAGGAATATCAAACGAGCGCCTAAATAAAAAAAAATGGGATGTCAATAATACCGTGTCCAACCGCATCCGCTTGTGGTTTTGTTAATCCATTAGAGACTATTTGTTTGTGATTTGTGACGGCCGCTGTTAGCGGTTGCTTTCAGGTATTAATTGTTTTAACACTTGGGCCGTTGCTCTGTGTCCATAGCGACCTTTAATTGTTGCTGAGTGATTTGACTTTTGTGGTCTTGATTCGTGATATCATCGTGTCAGACTAATTCCGGTTAGATAAATGAATTTAAGAAGATTGCGAATACTTAGAATTCTTAGAATATGTATGATAGCGGTTCATCCCGACTCCGCCCTGGTGAAGATACACTTATAAAAATGGTGACCAAAATGTTCATATCTGACTATCAATTTAGAATTTCGGAGCAAAGAATCCCTCAGATATCGATTTTTTTCGATCAATTTTGAGACCAATCGGAAATTATTCTGCCAATTTATTAAGCAAATGTTGTCGAATTTTCGCTTTAAATGTCAAACGAGTACTAGACGAATGCGTCCACAGAAGAATAGACTGAACAAAGTAGGAAGAATGTATGAATGTAGAGGTGTGGGAAGGACACTGCAGAAGGAGATTATTAAATGAAATGAAATATTTACCACCTGATTAATAACATTTTATAATACCTATGGTGGTAGGTCTCTCATATGTGAGAGGCTGCCTGGGTGGGTACCACCGCAATGTCTATTTCTCCCGTCAAACAGTAGTTTAAATGCACTGTTGTGTTTCGGATTGAAGGACATTGTAGCCAGAGTAACTACTGGACATATTGAGACTTAACATCTTATGTCTCAGGATGGCGAGCGCAGTGGAATGCCAAGCATTGCTTTGTAAATCAAGGTGTTGTTTGGTTTTGCTTCTGTTCATGAGCGGTCGCAACGCTTACCATCAGGCGAACGGCATGCTCGTCTCGCCATTCACTGCAATAAAAAAAAAAAAATACCTTCCAGAAATATTACTTTGAAAACATTTTGGAAACGTATGTATTTAATATACATAGTAAGTTTATTCAAATTTCACGCCGATAATCCGTCGAAGACGTTGCAATTATCATTTCACCTACGCACATGCATATGATACCTCTATGACGTGCCTTGTAAATTGTAAGCACATATTTTTATATTAGTGTTAATTAAACATATTTATGTATTTTGCACCGCATTTATAAAGGCGAGGCTATTGATTAATGCTCTTGTTATTAGGTGTGACGTCATCCAAAAAAAGTATATAAGTATGAGTTGGTTGTTTCTATTTTTATAATATTTATATTGTTTGTGGAATTCTGTATCAGCCCATATATGTCCCAATATAGGGCACGGGCTTTCTCTGCCATTATTTTCTAAATACAAAGAGTACGATTGAGAGGGGTAGAGGAGAGATAATAATTCACAAAACAATAAAAGAAAATAAAACAAATAAGTTAAAAAAAGAGTAAAAGCACAAGTAAAACAGATAATAATTAATTTCTGACGACATTTAGGATTGAATCGATAAGAAAATATACATACATACATATAATGTTGTACTATAACAAAGCTATATTATTTGCATATATTAATATGCATCCACAAGGATGAAATAATCTTAATTAGTGGAGATGTTCTTTTTTAACCGACTTCAAAAAAAGGAGGAGGTTCTCAATCCATCGGAATCTTTTTTTTTTGTCTTTTCTAGATAATAAATTAACAAAGTCAGTTGAGATATTTTAGATCGAAAAATACTTTTTTTAATAAGCGCGTCAAATAGATACGTATTTCCCGTGACGTATATTAGAATCTTACTTTATTGCAGTTTACAAAATCCGATGAGATGCTCGGGGAAATACTTTATTCCGCTTATCAAACCAATTACAACCGATGCTGTTATTAATTACTTATACATAATTCTCGCACATCGAAGCTATACCACAGTGGAATTCCCAATTAAAATCACTCTCAATTAGTTTCGTAGAAAAATGTTGCTTTATGGTTTATGTTATTTTATATTAATTAGATATCCTTGTGTAATTATTAATTAACCTTGAAAACGTTGACCGCAAATGTTCATCAGAAAAACATACGCATTTGTACTTTACCGATAGTAATTTCAATGAAATCTTTGGTTCAGGAATTTGAAACCTAATAAATAAATTACAATTTACAGCTAACCCATTCTAAAAAGGATATTCCCGGCTTTAAATTATATGAATCGGCGGAAGCCTTCGAATACAGGATAATAGTTTACGAATGATTTTGGGAACATCCACGTCAGGCCGAATTATTATTATTATTTAATCTTTATTGTACACATACAAAAAAAAACATAACAATATAAAGAAATAACATCTATAAAAAGTACAAAAGGCGGTCTTATCGCTAATAAGCGATCTCTACCAGACAAACTTTGGATGGATATAAAAGAAGGAAAAAGAAAGGGCAGTGTAAAACAAAGATAAGTTTAGTTAAGATAAGTGAATTAATTCATGAAAGTAATAGTAAATAGCACTGACACACGTATATCACATACAAAATATGTATAATATCACTTAAAACAATCGCACATTGAGACCTTCATAAATTTTATACTGAATATTTATTTAAATAACAATAAAGCGTAAGCTTTCCGTTATTCAAGGTATTTTGTGTATTTCATGCCTCACCCATGAAATTATAGATATCTTAACGTAGAAAATGTTAATTTCGATTGCACCAAATACGATTTTCCTAAAAATTACCTGTGTTGACAGACAAGATTGGTGGAAACGGGGAAACCTTTAGAATTGTATTTTGCAAAAAATGGAATCTATTCACGAATGATTGTGTCCTTCACTGACCTATGATTTCCATTTTCAAATTACTCCGTGTTTAATCGATACCCAACTCGGCAAATTCTTTCCATTTTCGAAGATACTCCATCTCTGTTACTCTACAAAGGTTTCCGCGTGTGCAAGCGAGACAAAAGATGAAAACCATCACGCATATAGCTGGGACAACAGGTGATATTATGTCAAGAACACCTGTGACGCACAGAATGACTTTGACGAAACACAACTGTTTATAAGAGGAGATCGTACTTCTATTTACTTTTTATAGGTATCCAATAAATACGCCACGTCATTTTGAATTGTTGTTTTTCTATTATGATTTACAGTGCGCGTTCTTGTGCCAATGACTTGTGCTGTTACGTAATTGGTGATTTTTTCATATTTATAAGTGTCGGGCGCATGCGCAGACGAAACGTCAGACAGTGTACATATATGCGCCTGGTTGCATACATCACGTCGAAGTATCGATGAGTGATCTATAACGGTAATATGTCTGCGCAAGTGTATAAAAAATGTGACACATGAGATACCATACTTGACAATTATTGACTCATTTTCTCTATCACTCCTTCATTCACAAACTTTTCCATTCAGTGACTAGATCGACTGACTAAATGCGAGTTTGCAATTGTATCATCTATTTATCACTATCCTTAAATAAGTTAGGTCATCCTAGGTTATTATTGAAGTTAATTATTTTCGAACTAAATTGTTGACCGTTAAAACGGGTACAATACTCATTATTTTAGTTTGTCCATAACTAAGTTCTCATGTATATCTGCAACTTTTACGGTATTATTAAAAAAAATACGGTATACATGTGTTTAGCTAAACAGTGTCTGACTTTAAACAGTCCGTTTAGAATCTTGTCTAACTGTGTATTACAAAACAGTGTTTACATTTCTAGCTTTAACCAATGGTTAGACATGAATTTGTAATTGAAGAAGTTCAAGTCACATGTTCATCGCGCGTTTAACTTTTTTGTAATAACACCGTTAATTGTTAAGAACCAAGTTAATTAATAAATATCCCAAAAATAAAACATAGCCTCCACAAAAACATATGCAGAAATGTGTTAAAAACTTTTTTTTTATTTTATTTTTTAAAACATGCGCACATCCAAATTACATGCAATAAATTCAATAAGCACATGTTGTTATTAAATGAAAATGCTTTCGAGTTCCATCGTGACTTCCTGTCACAGCGCACAAACAATGGATTTGAAACATGTTATTATAGACAAATTGACCAATTATTTTAAATTCCAAAGCCTTGAGCTCGTTGTGGGGGCCATCAAAATAGTCGCACAATGTCAAACATTTGCAAATTACTGCGGTGTATCCTTGTCGATGTAATCAAATTAGCTTAAGTTTTAGCAAAGGTTCCAGGATGCAGTTGAATGCAAACTGTTTCCAACGGGTTGTAAAGGAAACCTTTCAAGAAAGTCCTGTCATTAGCAATGGACCTTCTACGACCATTTATGATATTGTCAAAAATGAGGATGAAGATGTACACGAGGCGTAAAATGAAATCAATAGCGAGCCTTTTAATGTGCTTGAGAGATCCGTACCTCTGGCAAAGCATTAATAATACTTTTTTATCATTTTAATTATTTGTTACACATCATTTAACTTATACTTAAACTCATACGTTATTTTATAGTGTAATTATAAGATTTGAATAGAAATGTGAGATCGAAAAGTGTCTCGTTCCTCTATGTAAGTGACTGTTGGCTGTATTTATATTTATTTATTATTTATTTTGCGGTTACACGGTAATATAACCCGTTGCTTAGCCATACTCTCGTATAGATTACAGTATGAAAGATCCAGTTTTGCAGGAGTCGAGCACTATATCGCACACAAGAAACTGATGTGACCAAAGATACGATCATTTTTTTTATTGCAATAAATGACAAGACGAGCTTGCCGTTCGCTTGATAGCAAGTGATAACTACCGCCTATGAATAACCATAACCCTTGGATTATTGATGTGTTGCCAGCTTATCAAATAGAGAGGGAAGCAGTAAAGAAAAAAATAGGAAGCCGGAAAGGCTATTGGGCATATACTACCAAGCATAGTAGAGTACATTTTAACAGTATTCAAGACAAACATCAAAACACCAAGTATAAATAAGTTATATAAAGCATATATGACGTACAAGAATATTAATAAAGTTTTTCAACAACAAATTCCAAATATATCCATGTCACAAAAGGAAGATTTATATTTTGAGCGGATCTTATCTTTTAATAACTGACCTTGGGCATTTAAATTTATAAATATAACTAGACATATTAATTATAAATTTAAAATGATCTAGCTTTTTATGAAGCGCAAATTTTACTGGTGGTAGGTCTCTCATATGTGAGAGGCTGCCTGGGTAGGTCCCACCGCAATGTCTATTTCTCCCACCAAACTGCAGTATAAATGCACTATTGTGTTTCTTTTTTAAGGATAGTTTAACCAAAATAACTACTGGACATATTGAGACTTTAAATCTTATGTCTAAGGATGGCAAGCGCAGTTGAATGTCATGCATTGCTTTGTAATTCAAGGTGTTGTTTGGTTTTGCTCCTGCTCATGAGCGGTCGCATCGCTTACAATCAAGGGAACGGCATGCTCACCTCGCCATACATATCCCTCCGTGGCGCAGTTGGTTAGACGCCGCCTTTGAAACGAGAGGCCGCGGGTTCGATCCCCGCACCGAGAGAAATGTTTGTGCGGCCCACAAATATTTCTTCCGGGTCTGGGTGTTTGTGAGACCGAAAAGTCTCTCGTAGTTCCTGATACCCACGACACAAGACTCGATCTTAGTGTGGGGTGACTATGTATGTAACTGTTGGGTGTTATTTTTTAATTTATTTATTTACTTTAGTAACATCCTTTGCTGCCTCTATGAGAATTTTCTCTTGTACGTACATATATACAAGCAAAGACATGCTCGGTTGTAATTATTACACATATTACATACTACACAGCGTCCGTCACAACTTACATCATTTCCACAGTTCGAGGGATCCATTATCCCTATAGTTTCCTATTTGCGTTATATTTTTCCTATACACGCGGTATTCGCTGATTCAGACGGTTAATCATAACAATGCAGTTCTTCGAATAAATTATTTCAATGTAGAAACTCTTTTATTTACGTCAGTCAGTTTTGATGCGATAAAAATGTACATTTTTTTCATATTATAATTGTTTAGTTAGAAGTGGATATGGAAACCTCTATGAGGAAAGTTAATTGTAATTTAATATCAACTGACGTCCATATGTTGGGTTTGGGCCGCCCCCTTATATATACGTAGGTGTATTTTACTGTATTAATCTCAAATTAGTGTATAAGGGCTCCCGCCCTTTAAAGCTCTGCTTAGCTTTTTTCGAAGTTTCTTATGCAAGCCTAAGTATGCTTACAAAGCTGAGGTGTCAGTTTCGAATCCCGGGTCGTGGACTCTAGTAGATTTTTCAATTTATCAGCCTTGAGTCAGGAATTTGTTCACAATATGTCTATACTCGCCCCCTATTACATCGTGGGACAGAACGTACAAGGCGAAATGTGGGTATCAGGACACCCAGAGCTCGTCCGCCTACCTTTCTTGGGAAAAGGTGTGAGTTTATGTATGTACGTATGGAATATCTCGTGTTTAAAAGGGCTTCTGCGGCTGTCTGAATGAAAAATAAAGTTTTCCCATCTTCCACTTTACCAATTCGTGTTACTAGCAAAAAAGTACTCACTGCCCTGTAAGACATGCCTTCCAACATTCAAAGTAACATTACTTAAGACACCTTAAAATTCCATGAACAGCCTTCGCAAAACCCGGCCTCGGGGACAAATGCAAAGCGCGCATCGAATGCCATAGCCAGTTGCGAAACGCAGGCGGTCGATACATACACGATCGGAAAATGACAAAAATCTTAAGAACCTTCAAGTCAAGAAAATGTTTTAAATGCTGCACTTTATTACCACAGCATTCTGGGTGGTTGAATATTTGAATCAGTTCGGATCTACTGTTGAAAACCTGTCATATGAACCATACTACAGTTTAGCAGCCTATATTGGGTTCCGACAAAGCCGTCATAGTTGTTTCAACTGACAAGACATTGTTCTCTTCAGTAGATATTCTGGACTAGACTGTACTACACCGTGAACTGTCGTTATTTGATCGAGCCAGGATAAAAAAACAGTAAAAAATCATTTGCCGATTTGTGGTTAGTCATCTACAACGTACTAACACGCCTTACTCTTGTGTGTTTTAGTCCAAAAATAACTGCTAATGGATGCAAAGTCTGACTAGTTTTTATGGCACTTGGTAAAAAACTGTTACAGATAAAAACAAGATCTAAATTTAATTTCTGTAGCGCTGATATTATGAGAATACGTTTTTTATAAGTGTGTGGCCAAAATGAGCACCAAGCTGCGTACAATCGTATATGTTTACTTTATTCCTTTTTTTAACTTCTTGAATCAAATTGATCTTATAACTTAGGCCACTTAAAATAGCGTGGCGTAATCCGAATTACAGCCTAATGTGAAACATTGTTTAAATCTATGAATATGCTACGTATCAATGATAGATATATAAGGTGTTTTTATAGATTATTCAACCATTACATACACACATCTTAAAACTATTTTTTGGCGACACCATGCAGTCTATATTTTAATTAATAATCAATTTAAAGTCAAGTTTTTCTCATTATAAAACAAACATATATTAGCCAGCTTCTACACAATTTGCAACCAATAAAACACGAATCGTGTAGCACACCCATAAACCGGCACCGCATCAAATGCCTACCTCTTTAGATTTAATAAAGATATGTTAATAAGTTAGATATTATCCTTTGACAAATACATTGCATTGTACAATGTAAAGGTCAATAGTAAAGTTCACTTGGGTTCTCAAGTGTTGATAAAAAAAAACAGTAGATTAAATTAATTCTTAAGTTACAAGCTTTTAATATATTGATACCTTTCAAAATAAGTACTTTAGTACAGATTAATAAAAGGTTCTTAAGGAGTGATTTTTGGACTTTAAGAGACACAGAATGGCTCGAAGTGATGAACATAAGAGCCTTTACAACGCTAAATAATAAATTCTGATTTCTGAATGACGTTGGTCCTTTTGAATAACTTATTTTTATGACTTCACGTGGTTCGTTTAATAAGGCGCAAAAAGCATAAACGCTCTCAAATAGCTGATAAAATGTTTGAGGGATCTTTCTTCTTTTTTCTGGTCTCTGCATAATCAGATATCGCGATGGGCATGAAAAAGTGTAAACCTACAAAGAAATATATTTTTTTTTATTTATGTGACTTAACGCCTAAAATATCATTATGGAATTTTAAATACCTATAGGCGAAACAAAACGTAAACAAAATGTCGAAAATATAAGAATTAGTCGAGCCTGACTGAATTTGAATATTATTTGTACACGAGGCGTTGGCGCCAAACGCCATTAACATGTCAATGCTGATGTAACATACAAACAACATACAGACAAGTTCGTATATATGTATTATCAGGCAGAAGTAGCGAAAAAAATGAAAATAATAGCTGCAGTAACCGACCAATCAAAATAAAGGGTATCAGCATTCATATACGTCATTTTGAAAGTAGATTTTGGCGGGAAATCTGACGAATTATAGTCGGTGACTTGTGTTATAATTTTTTAAACTAGTTTTATATTTTTACTGTGTATTTATTCATATTCTAGTATTTGCGTCATAAAAGTGGCATTACAAAGATTTTTCCAGACACAATATTGTTTTTTGTCTACAGTCCATTTACAAAATTTTTGAAAAAAATAGGAACAAATTTTATCTTAAAATTCAATCCAGAAGTAACATATCTTTAATTATAATAGGAGTAGAATATAGGCTCAAAAGATTAACATTCAAAGCCCATAATTATTTATTTATTATTAGTATATATTATACATTAACGGTTTTATTCATAGACAATTTTAAAGCTACTTCAGCTATCGAATAAAGAAACAAATTAAATAGACCCAACATTTACATACATAGTCCTGATATCACATTAAGATCGATTCTTGTGTTGTGGGTATCAGGAACTACGGGAGACTTTTCGGTCTCACAAACACCCAGACTCGAAACATATACCTCTAGTTCACACAAATATTTGTTTCGGTGCGGGGATCGAACCAACGACGTCTCGTTTAAAAGGCGTCTAACCAATTACGCCACGGAGGCTGTCATAATATGTCAACATTATTTGTCTTCGTCGCTGAACCTAAATGCAAAAGTCGTTCGAAAGACAAGCATTCAATAACTTCTGTCTGTATCAGCTCATATACGTCCCACTGCAGGGCATGGGCCTACTCTACAATCGAGAGTACGATTGGGAGTGGTTAGGCCATATAGTCCACCACGCTGGCCTAGTGCGGGTTGGCGGACTTACATACCATAGAAATTCTTATAAATCGCTTTGGTATGCAGGTTTCCTCACGATGTTTTCCCTCACCGTTTTAGTTCGTGGTGATTGATTATCAATACACACATGACTCCGAAAAGTCAGAGGTGTGCCCTGGGATTCAAACCCGCGACCACCGTGAACATGTGGGCAGCCACGTCTAGTCCGTTAAATACGTTTAAAAATATTTGTCAATAAGGCTGCTGTTAATTAAAGTTATAATTTTTTTATCAAATTGACAACGCCACATTATTTTATAAACTAAGTGTCTCCTATGAAATATTCGAAATGATTTTTTATCAGACACCTTTTAATTTTAAAAGGTCATAATGAAAAACTTCCGTTGTTATCCATAAAGCATTTTATAGCTCCGTGTGACGCACATAGCACAAAAAATGCATAGATTCAAAGGCTTTTGTTTGTTTTGTGATTAATATTGCCATTACTATTGTAATTCACTCTAAAACGTCATTTGAATTACTATTCATAATTGCTTTCGATATTGCATAAATAATTTATTAAAGTTTTCTATTCAATTATTCGAGAATTTTCCACAACTGATCAAACAATATCGTGTGAAAGACTATTTGAATATCGAATATTTAAATTAGACATCGCGTTCCACTTAAATTATGGAATCGTGCTGCCTAGTTAAGCTAAATTCAATAACAAACAATAATTACCTATTTAATTTACTATTTTTAAGTTTTTGTGAAAAGAGCAAATCCTGAAGATCCCGTTAAAAACAGTGTTATAAACTTTTTAAATCTTTGTATTGTCTTCGGTCCACGATAAATGTGCAAAATTTCAAATCAATGCTACTGTTGGTCTCTCATATGTGAGATGCCGCCTGGGTAGGTACCACCGCCATGTCTATTTTTCCCGCCAAACAGCAGTGTTAATGCACTCTTTTGTCCTGGTTTGAAAGAAATTGTAGCTAGAATAACTACTCGACATATTGAGACTTAATATGTTATGTATCAGGATGGCGAACGCATTCATAGCAATAAAAAAATTCTTGAAAATCAACTTTAAAGATTAAATTACATACAGACGAAGCTAATAAAAGCGTGATAAATATAGGTACTGTACTGTATCACCCCACATACATTCCACTGCAGGGCACTTGCCTCCTCTACAATCGACAGTACGATTGAGAGTGGTTAGGCCATATAGTCCACCACGCTGGCCTAGTGCGGGTTGGCGGACTTACATACCATAGAATTTTTTATAAATCGCTATGGTATGCAGGTTTCCTCACGATTTTTTCCTTCACCGTTTTAGTGCGTGGTGATTGACTATCAATACACACATGACTGAGAAAAGTCAGAGGTGTGCCCTGGGATTCGAACCCACGACCACCGTGACCATGTTGGCAGTCGCGTCTAGTCCGTTTGCCAACAGGCCACCATGCACTTTAAAAAAAGGTACATCAAAGAAAATAATTATACCAATTAACGAGTATACATGTAGTGAAATGCTGCCGAACTATATCAGCGCTGGGAGCAAAAAAGTTGAAGTCTGTACTTGATTGATCGATCAGGTAAAACGACTTTCGATCGTTCATAGAATATGGTAATGCGTCAGTTACCTGCCTTGTTTAAATAATTCTGCCTCCGGAGTGGTCATTATGAGATTTTTTGCCATCGACATGCTCTTATGTGGGTTAATGTTCGATTTATTGTGATTAATATCGATTTTAACACAAAAATTATGATAATCGATAAATTAAGTTGAATATGGATTTTACGCATTACGTGGATGGATTGTTTAGTACCTAATTCCAAAAAATAAAGGTGATTTTTTTTGTGTCGGTCGGTCGGTACATTGGACGAGATGTTGAAATGAAAGCCAAAAAGCAAGTTAAATTGAAAAGCAATATCAAAAAATCTTTTGGATATTAGTTACTATTACTAATAGTGAGTTTCTATTATTATTTAACTATTCCCTAGTAATCCGACGCCAAATACTAATCTACATTTAATATTGCATTTTCTGTTTAATAAAATAAGGAGAGCTTCAATTTTAATGGAACGATTGAAATGGAATGATTTTTATTTGTACCATAAATATAAATAATAATATTATAATTATGTAACATGTGAAACGGACATGATAAAAATAAAAATTATAACGTCACTCACATAACATCGATACTATTAAGATTGCAGCATTTTATTACCTGAAAACAAAACAAAAATATTAATGAAACGAGCATAAAATCGTACATGAATAAATTATAAACCCGTTTATATTTCGACATTTAATTTAATTAAATGTTAATAATATTTAATCTTGAATATATTAATTCAAAGTCCATTATATAAAAAATAACATATTTTTCATTTGTTTAAATAGATTTACATTATCTTTCATTTTAAAAGTTGTTCTTTTTTTTATTGCAGTGAATGGCGAGACGAGCATGCCGTTTGCCTGATGGTAAGCGATGCGACCGCTCATGAACAGTAGCAAAACCAAACAATACCTTGAATTACAAAGCAATGCTTGGCATTCCACTGCGCTCGCCATCCTGAGACGTAAGATGTTAAGTCTCAATATGTCCAGTAGTTACTTTGGCTACAATGTCCTTCAATCCGAAACACAACAGTGCATTTAAACTGCTGTTTGACGGGAGAAATAGACATTGCGGTGGTACCCAACCAGGCAGCCTCTCACATATGAGAGACCTACCACCAGTAAGTGTTTCAAGTTTAGTGGTAATTTTCCTTCTTTAATTTTTCAATTGCGCAAATTCGTTGGAAAAATTAAGAAAGAATTTCTGAGTACCTCATAGCAAAAAATTCCAATGGATACAAGTACAGCATCATCGTTACAATGCAAAATATCAGATTCGTCATAAATGTCACAATCAAATCACGTGCAGTGAAAAAAATGCACCGAATCAAACGGACCTTGACCGAGCAAACTATATAAATATGAAGTAAATGCCATACAGAAAAAAATGGCAAGTTCTAGAAGGCTTCGCAAGCATAGGGTTCCATATCGTATAATAAGCTACGCTATTCGACTTTTTTCAGCTACGATTGAAAGGTAAATTTTCACTTAGTGTATGTGCATAAATGCAGATAGAAAAACGTATAGCGGCAGATATATTTTTTGAAAACATTTTATCCCGTACGTTCTTTAGGGATAATGAACCTAATTATCCCTAATGAAACTAGAGAGAGAGTATGCAGAGCGTATTCAGCACCAACAAACAATCAAATATTTCCTCTTTATAATAGTTTAGACAATGAGACCGTACTTCTTGCCTTTCACGATTTTTATTCAAGAGGAAGTACCTATGGTTTAATAGCATTCCGTTTTTCCTTCTTTCATGCAGTACCCTAAAAACAAACAATTTCTTTGTCACTGACGCAAACGCCACCGGAAATTAGCGCGTAAAAAATGTTCCATTGAAAACCGCTCGTGCGCATCGAACCGACAACGCCTGTTAATGATCGCTATCTGTTACAATGCTCTATCCATGGATATGTCAGGTATGATAAATCAATTTCATTCAAACTGATGGTATTCGATGCGCTGACACCTTGATGGCTGCAACAATCAAGATAGAGGGAGATTTAGCTAAGCGTATTGGGGCGATGGAATGGTCCCGGATATTATATGAGAAAGTTTGTACATCTTGCTTGATAGTTATTTTTATTATAATGAATGGCGAGACAAGCATGCCCTTTGACTGATGGTAAGCGTTACTACTGCTCATGAACAGTAGCAAAACCATACAACATCTTGAATTACCCTGAGGCATAAGATGTTAAGTCTCAATATGTCCAGTAGTTACTCTGGCTACAATATCCTTGAAACCGAAATACAACAGTGCATTTACACAGCTGTTTAGTGGGAAAAATAGACATGAGTTGGTAAGAGAGAGAGAGAGAGAGAAACTTCCTTGAATTATTAATAAAGAGAGACCACCAGAGAGAGATCGTTATTCTTACTGATCCAGCAAATAATAACATAGTCGAAATCGAATATCAAGATTTTTTATTGCACGGGTCCGGCAAACGACCAAACAGACCACCTGATCACCTGGTAAGTGATCATTGTCACCCATGAACATCCATAACGATTGGATCATAGATGTGTTGGCCCATCAAATCGGAAGGGGAATATGAAGGAAGAAGAATATGAAGAGAGCAGGCACCGAGACAAATGTTTGTGAGCTCCACGGGCATTTTTTTCGTGTCTGGGTGATTGTGAGACCGAAAAGTTTCTCGTAGTTCCTGCTACCTACGACACAAGACTCGATCTTAGTGTGGGGTCAGGACTATGTGTGTGACTGCTGGGTGTTTTATTTATGCTCTTGAGCATCCGCCAATCTGACTTTGCAGGTTGAATCTTAACCAAAATTCACAAGCGTTAGTCTGTATGAGTTTTTCTCCGTCATGATTAATATGAATCTCTTGCAAAAGCTTACCACGTGTTTCATTCTATGAGAAGCGACATTATTCCTTTCCCAGTAACGGCCGATGCCAATAATTAATCGAAAAAATTAGATTGAAGTCAATCTGGATTGTTTTCTACTTTTCGATTGGTCTCTTGTCATGTTGCCATAGTTTTTTTACTACTGAGATTGATTATTGGCAATATAGTATCAGAAAAAAGATTGAGCTGTCAATCTAAAACGGCAAATTTTGGATTCGGTTTGTTTATTGGCAGCGGCTGTAAATAAGTTTCATCGCATATAAATTGCGCAATAAAGTCACACGACATTCCGGTGTAACCACGTGATGCAAAAACAAGGGACAACATAAATATTTATCAACAATATATTATACTGTAATTGTTCAATATTTTGCCCATTTGTATTCAATTAATAGTAAATGGATTCGAAAATAGAACTTGTTTTTCATTGTTTTGCATAAAGATTGTACAAACTATGACGTCAATAAACTTAGGCTCTAGACAGACGGACTGCATTTCAACTGCAAATTTGCAGTTCGGATGCAGTTTGAATGCAGTTGACACGACTGCAATAGAACTGCAAACCAACCGTCGGCGTGCAGTCGTGTGAACTGCACACCGACTGCATTTCAACTGCAATCCAACTGCAAAATTTGCAGTTGGATTGCAGTTGAAATGCAGTTTGATTGCAGTCGGATTGCAAAATTTGCAGTTGGATTGCAGTTGAAATGCAGTCGGTGTGCAGTTCACACGACTGCACGCCGACGGTTGGTTTGCAGTTCTATTGCAGTCGTGTCAACTGCATTCAAACTGCATCCGAACTGCAAATTTGCAGTTGAAATGCAGTCCGTCTGTCTAGAGCCTTAGTTAAATTACATTCTCTCTCTGTGTCTCTCTTTATCTCTGTTTATGTACGTGTGTGTGTGTGTCTTCAGCCACTGGAAGTCAACTACTGAACATAGGCCTCCTAACTTTATAAGAATAATACAATACTTTATAGTTCCTTCATAATATTTACACGAACAAGAAAGTGTACAGTAAGGCATGTAAAAATATTTGAATAGAATTAGGCACCTTCAATTTCCTTATGTTACCGTATTGGATGTAGAACAATGGTATAAACATGTTTTTCTACTAGAAATATTTAACCTGCGCTTGTTAAAATGTTTGCACATAATTATGCGGGCCAAGGATAAAATTGTTTAACTTTACATAATAGTTGCATAATAGCACAGTTTTGTATAAACGTGTATCAATAATTTAAATGGAATGAAAACAAAGGTATTTTTAATATTACTTAAGATAACCCAAATTAACTTTGTAGATAATGTAAGGTTGGATGAAGCTTGGATCGAAATAAGTCAAACTGTTACACCTACTAACACTAGATTTTAATTTTTATTATATTTCATGTACCTTATAGTGACAAAATAGGAAAAAACACAATGAATCGTAATCTAGCCATAAGTTGACACTTATGGCTAGATTACGATACATAAGGATTAAATAGAATATATTGTTTTGTAGTAGAAAAACAATAATTGAAATGATATTTAAAAAGGCAAACTAAAGATAAAAAATACCAACTATTTACGATAATATTCTGACGTTATTTTTAAAACAAACCTAAGAAAAATACAGTATATAAAAGCCTGGAAATAACAATATGTCACCGAAACGAGCAAATTCACAAAAACACAGCGCAATTCCAAAACAACTTCGTTTTATTTCGGTCAAAGTATACCAATTGTTGTCGCCATTTTAAAGACGTTTCACATTTACTTCAATTCTTTTAATGTGTATTGACGTCACCAGTGGCCTGGTTTACTACAATCATGTGTTGTCACAGCTCGTGTGAAGATTCCGACGTTAGCGATAAATTGTGTGATGTATGGTAATGACATGCCATATTTCAGATTACGCAGGCGAATTTGCAAGTGTAAAAGTGGGAGTGTATTTGTGAATACTTCCAGAATATCAGCGCATAAAATTTACGGCTCAGTGAATTTATAAATTTCGAGAAAGTTTGAATGAAGAATATTTTTTTTTCAGTCATCGTAAATGTCAAAGAATTTGATACAAAAATTGCTTAATTAACAAAATACATCTGCATTCCAACGATGAATTATTCTTTTTGTTCTTATACGTATTTGAAATATATTACTATTATTCAAATACGAATTTTTCCGACTTTTTGAAAGAAAAATGGTCAGTTTACCTTGTAAGTGGCATGTATTGTGTAGCTATGTCTACTTTATTATCGTGTTTACATACTACGCATCTCTTACCGACGAACTGTAGAACAATAGTTTCGTAATACTCCCATTAGCATTTTGTCAAACATTATACAACTAAATTACATAACGAATATAAAATAATAGCTTATACCATTGATAGAATATGAATCGTTTATTTACTCTCAATATATGTGTACACGCAAAATATAAATACCTACTCTAAAAATATGCGGACTTATTCAGACGGTTTTTAAACCTATTTAAGTCAATGTTTTGTCTCTTTCAAACGATTATTAAATTCAATTTGTGCGAAGAAGACAAAACGGTAACTAAAATAGATTTTAAAATTGTCAGGAATAAGGCTGAAATTCTCTAACCACGGTTTAGCGCCAATGGTAGTAAGGTCGATGAATAACTGAAAAATTGTATAAGAGGATATAACATTGTTTTGTCAGATTGATTCTCCATATTATTAATTTATACTGTCTCTAGAAAGAGGCTGCAGTCAACTTAATAGTGAGTTTATTGTAGTCCTGAAAAGTAGTCATCTTCAAGAAACAGTTGTATCTCGTCACTCAAAATGTAAGGCGGCTTTTCCAAAACCATACACAGCATGAATCCGAAACGATGCATTCACTTAATATCATTAAGCATTGTGAACGATGACCATTATCCCACGAACACAAACATCCTACAACACATTGTAAAACAAATCTCCTTGTTTTTATCCACAGTGTAATAACCTAATAAATTCTTGACAAGCCAAGGTAATCTGTATTCGATGGACGTGGCGTTTCGCAAGATTTATGAGATGTCGTCGGTGTGCACGCGGTCAGGTGTTTTTGTACCTCATACATGTCGATACGCGGTGCTTCAGATTGTTTTTATTGTAACAATGTTTGCACTGAACTAGGGTTGTAAGGACACATAGACCATGCCATGATTGGTATGACCGCTCTTGGACAGTGGCAAAACCAAACAACACCACGAATTTCAAAGCAATGGCATCGCACTGCGCTCTCTACCCTGAGCCATAAGATGTTGAGTCTCAATATGTCCAGTAGTTACTCGGGCTACAATGTCCTCCAAATCGGAACACAACAGTACATTTACACTGCTGTTTGGCGGGAGAAACAGACCTTGCGGTGGTACTTACCCAAACGGCCTCTTACATATCAGAGACCTACCACCAGTAAATGTTTATTTAATCGCTTCATATATTAAACAGTATACAATATAAATTAGGTCTTAATGCATAAACCTTTTCTAACCATCTACCTTTAGGTTATACATACCTATAGGTTTTAATGAAAATCGGCTATAGTTTTATAAATTAAACCATTTTGGGCAAAACCGCGAAATGTCGATGTCATTATGTAACCTGCATAGTTGCTGCACGTTTGGTATACACAAGACCACACAGCGTCATAAAATATTACGTCAGAATAATTTACAACCGCAGAGTTTAACTAAAGCTATTGGTTTTTCTACCACAAGACGACCGATATGTCAATCATACTCTTGGGGAATAACCTATTAGTATTTTAAACGGTAAAAAAAGAAAAAATCCCAAATATTTTACGACATAAACTCCGTATGTCGTAAAATATTTGGGATTTTTTTCTTAAATAGAATAGAACCGTTCGTGTTGTACACAAAAAAAGCGAATTTCAGATTACTTTTTTGTTGTTGGAATTAACCAAAATATAACGCATTGCCATGTAGGCAGACGAGCTAGTGGCCTGTCTGATGGTAAGCGGCTACCGCGGCTCATGGACCTCCGTAGTGCCAAGGGATCAGCACAACAAAGTCGCTGCCTACCTCGATGAGAGTACTCTCTTTAAACTTCGTTTGAAGAAGGACAGGTCATAGCACTGAGGAAACACCGATGCAGGGAGTTCATTCCAGATTTACTTTTATTTGTAAAGCCGAATATCGCCACGCGGCAAATTTTGCTAAATGTCAGAAAAATAAAACTATGGACAACGAATCGACATGGTTTATATTAAACAAATTGAAGGTCTATACCTTTGATATTTTCCAATGGATATATACAATAAAGTCGATATGTAAGTACATTTACGAATAACTTTCTCAAGAAACAATTTCGTCACAGCCACATCGGCAAGAACAAATTGTCCGATAATGTAGTGAATTGATTAATATCATGCCGGGCGGAATGTGGCCGAACGTAGGATGATAATGATAGTTCTCAGAACCCTTTGACAACTCTCCTTGCTTACAAAAAGCCGACTTATTTATTGGTCATAAATAATCATTGACTAGATATTATCTACTTTTTAACATCGTACGTTTTATAGACGTTCCGATTGATCTTTTTCTGACCATTCATTTCTGGTCGCGATTGGTAACAAGCTGTTTGACTTCCTGAGATAATAAACGGGAATATTTTAACAACAGCTCTTCAATAGAATGTTTATAGGAGGCTGTAATTATTGTTTATTAATGGCAAATGCGATCAAGTTGTTAGCATTCTTTCTCGTGACATGAAATTACATTATAAATCGACCTTAAGATAGCTCAATATTTGACAGTATCTGAAGCACAGTAGCTTGTGAAATGCGAAGCCAAAGGTTCGATCCCCGATGTAAATATTTGTGTTACCCAATAATATATTATATATTTTGAATCATAGAGTGGAATGCAAATTCTCAAAAAATCAACCCACCTACGCCACCGAGGAAGTCGTAAATGTTAAATAATTTATCACCGTAATTTGTTTTGTTTTAAAAGCCTCATTCCTGCTTGATGACTCGTTTATAATTGTATCACTACAATAAACGTGACGATCATTATAAAATTGACAAATATTATTCTCTTTCTGGTTTAAATAATTTATTACAACAACAAAACAGGCTTTTGTTAACAGCTATTACGTCAATTAGTCTGAATCATTCATTTTTATAGAACAATATTTCCTCCAGAAAAAAAATAAGCTGGTTAGAAAAACAAACTGTTCGTTTGCAATCGATTGCTGCACTAAACAATTTACGAACCTAGGCATCAAACCCACGACCTCGCGAATCACAATGCACTAATGAAAGATGCTTAGCAGAGATAAATTCGGTAAAACCCATCTACAACGCTCTACAGCAGTCGATTAAAACAGAAATTGCTACAAAAAATGCCGTAATCAAAAATATCTTTAGCTGGTAGGTCTCTCATAAGAGCTAGCCTAGGTAAGTACTACTGTATTGCCTATTTCTCCCGCCAAGCAGCAACGAAAATGCACTGTTGAATTCTGTTTTGCAGGACATTGAAGCTAGAGAAACTACTGGGCATATTGAGA
Source organism: Hyles euphorbiae (assembly GCA_023078785.2). Classification (NCBI taxonomy): domain Eukaryota; kingdom Metazoa; phylum Arthropoda; class Insecta; order Lepidoptera; family Sphingidae; genus Hyles; species Hyles euphorbiae. The sequence continues at coordinate 12,480,252 of CM041046.1, forward strand.
CTAAGCGATTATGTCTCAGGATGACGAGCGCATTTGAATGCCAAGCAGTACTTTGTAATTCATGGTGTTATTTGGTTTTACTGCTGTACATGAACGGTCGTATTTTATTTTATTCCTTTCAATAATATTTGTTCTTAAATCAGAAAAGATAATAGATTTGTTGTTATTCGACTTTTATTATAAAAAAGTACAGCATTATCAAAACTATTTCGTTTTACTCAAATCCGTTTATGGCTTATACTTTATCTCAGCATGACTAACATTCCTAATTTTATGCAACCCAACTGTCAGCTTGCGTCAAATATTAATGTTCCTCGACATTCCGATATGCTGAGAATGCCATAAAGCCAACTAAATGGAATAGATAAAGTGCAGCGGAATAGTGGGACAAAATTACGAGATGTTTTAATAATTGTGGGTGTTTTTGTGTTAAATAAATTCGTAGTTAGTTTTTTGTGAGGCACAAGAATGCACTACTGTATGTATGCACTACTGTATGTACTGAATGTAGCTTAACTACGATATTTTAAATTCCCTGGTTAGGCAATTGATTTTGAGAAGGTGTGATAGAAGGTGTGAAAAGTTGTGTTCTATTTATTTAAAACGTAAAGATTTTTTTTATATTTTATATAATGACTTACATAATAACTTTATACATAAAGTCCCTTAAGCAAGGACTAAATAAATTAATCGACTTGGTATTACATGCATCTCACAACTTTTTGCGGTAGAAAACCTGAGCTGCGAGACTTGGAATTTTTTTACATCACTTTTATAGATCATTCTGAAAATAACATAATCTGAAAAAATCCTAATATGTGTAGTGTGCTTGTTATACATAATTTTTATGGTATTCCGTACTTTCTGAATTAATAATATGGATTCAAATTATGAATTCAGATACCTATTTTGGATGTGTGAGGCTCGGCTTCAATGACTATCGTCCTCATGAACACCTGTAACATCTGAGGACCTTTAGGTGCATTATCTTGGGTAATGGACGATGAAAATTGGAGAATAGATGCGAAGCTATTACTCCTCTTGTAATGTTAAATGTGATTTAATATCTGTTGCATATTTCTCTGTGTCTCTCTCTTCAGGCACAGGAAGTCCACTGCTGAACATAGGCCTCCATAGTTCCCCACATTGACCTGTTAGAAGCAGCCTATATCCAGCATCTTCTTGCAACATTCACCAGGTTCTCTGTCCATTGTCTATATTAACCCTTCAATTACTACTCAAAAACACACAATAATATTCACTTATAATACCACAAGAGCTTCAAAATTATCGGGTATTTCCCGATAGGTTCGTTGCAAACAAATGAAGGAGTCAAAACTTGACGACTTTATTTGTTTGCAGGGAACCTTGAGGGAAATGCCAGATAATTTTGAAGCTCGTGTGGTATTCGGGGGATTATTTTTCCGTCCCAAATTTTAATTTCAAACTCATTTTCATGCAAAATCTCCAATTTTCACAATTGAATTCAACCTGTCAGTTTGACGTGTGGTTAATTTGACTGGATCATGTTTTGTTTTTCATATATAGCAACTACCAGAGAAAATTTTCAAAAAATTATCAGTATAATACCATGTAGGTTGTACCACGTGACGTCGAATGGTGCAATTCTATTGGTCGATATTTGGGTCGGAAAAATAATCAATCTAATTTATAAAAAAACTCCGATTTACTAAACACATACTAATGACGTCAATAAGGCCCTTAATAACAGATTATGAGTAATATTTGTGGTTGTAAATGTACTTGGATGGATGTAGTAACTACTGGCGACAGTACCGCCCGCTTCCAATTGTCGTTAACTGTATAATGACTGTATAATTATTCTGATCGTTGTGACGTCAATTAGTTTCGTTATCACACGCAGATCTATTTGTGCCGTAGAATGCAGTTTAATTTATTTTTAATTATATTTTTGAAGCAATTGTTGGTTGTAAATAGGCAGGACTACAATCGCTTATGGTAGAAGATTGATCAAAATCGGTACAATAAGGTCCTAAAGGATATTTTATAAAAGTTTGTAGGTTTTATCACTATGTAATTAAGGAATATCTCCTTTCAATGTGGACGAGCAAAAAATATACATTTAGTTCGTATGTTAAAATGAGACAATGGTATCGAATTGTCACTCCTTTAATTCCACTATAATATGTATTTTTTTTTATCGAGGTTATAAATAAGATTTCCAAAGCTATACAAAACATAAATTAAATCTACTCATATTTTTTATATCTTCGTGGTCTCAAAGTAATTGATACCAGTGTCCACATTACCAGGCTACTTTTCCCTCTTTACTATACCTAAAAGGTTTTCATTTGCAAGACCATGGCTTATATCTTCCCTAACATCAAGCTAATACCTAAATACCAAGCTGGTAATTATACCATTATTACAAATAGGAAATATTTTATTGTTTGCTTGCATTGAATAGGCTCTGAAAGTACTAGATCGATTGGAAAAAGTATTTCACCATTAGAATCCTAATGAACATAGGTAATAGAATATTTTCAAAAAAAAATATTTGCACCCGGGTGGAACCAGCTCGCAACCAAATCATGTTTTGAACAGCCCATCCCATATTACCACCGACATAGTCTTACGTAACTGCGCAAGAGGCCCAACAAAATGGCGCTAGTACCTAAGGACCACCTCGTAGATGCCATAATGAAGCTGTAATACGTGACGTGGTGGCTAATTGTTTTATCTTTATTATTTAGCTCCATTAACTCGACTGTAAACTGATATGAATGGCCCGTGATATTAATAGTGCGTGTCGGGTTTCGAAAACTGTAGGTGAGATCTCTGCGGTTAGCGAGTGTTGTAGCTTCTTTTGTTTCATAGAGAATGTAAAATGAGTTATATTGATGATATAAATAATGATTTGAATAGATGTAACTTTTTATGGTACACAAGGTGGAAAATTATATATCCTAACCAGTCTCAATAGAAGGTGGAAAATATGTGAAAATAAAACATGCATACGACACATTTATAGCAGCTTGAAAAAAATACTTCTGTTGGATGTAAAAAAACGAATGCAACATAAAGCGAAGAGCTAATAAAGTAATGTTTGGCAAGTTATTATAGCTCCGTGGATATAACAAAAAGTTTATATTTTTATATGTACATAGGTATGTATCAATCGAAAATCAACAACTCTTTTAAGTAAGAGCGAAGCGCCACTTCAAACTTATTCGCACACAAAATCACGACATGAACTGATGCTCCTACGTTAATTATCAACTTTTTTTTCACGTTCAATAATCAAGCTTACCCTTCACATGACCAAAACGGAAAAGTAGGTGAATTCAAAAATGCAAGGAAAGTTACTATCGATCCAGTTATTTGCAAGAAATTGCCCAATTAAAATTCGTACAGCGTGCTCCCAATAAACATACAACGTGTCTGACATCGAACACCTGTATATCTGATATTTGTGATTACTTTCCATGTTTTATTACCCTGACATTTGATGAAATTTTGTCGAAAACAAGGCATTTATTTAATGAGGCGGTTAACATAGCAATGGTTAAATGCCAGGCTGTAATGTTTATAAACAAAGTGCCGGTTCAGATATAAAATTAATTTTATGTAATTTTGAACGGCTGGCAATTTCCTTTCCGTTCTTTGGTGAAATCGCTTTATCTGCTTTAACAGTTAACATAATATTAACGATTGCATTAAACGCATAGTATTTTAACTACTTCGTAATAAAATTGTATCAAAACTTAGGACATATAACGGAAAATATCTCACTTAATTCTCACTCCCAATCTTCATTTGTATTACAAAATTAAGTCAAATGAATTGAATTCATAGGTAATTAAATTAGTGTCTGCTAATCTACATCAATATGGCCTAATCACTCTCAATCGTACTCTCGATTATAGAGGAGGTCCGGGCCCTGCAGTCGGACGTATGTATATAGGCTGATGCAGTAAACTATATCATAAATTCAGAATATACATTTAGCATGAAACAACAATTGGAGTAGCGTTTCCAAGACGAACTGTTTCGTAAAATACCGAAGCACAGACCTCAAGGTTTTAAAAATACGATGTTTTTTCTGTATAAAAAAGCGATTAGTTGAACAATGCATTTATATGTAGGCTAAAGGATCGTGGCAAGTTTATTGTGTTTCCGCGATAGCAATGTTTACTCAAAGCTACTTAGAATTCCTTTAGTGTGGCATAATATATTGCACTATTTTTTTAGTGTATTTTTATTTTTATTAGTTCTGGTCTACGTTAAGAAAATAATGATATGACCACACCAGTCTTTTGGCAACATGATGAACTCTGTAAACATATCGGGTAAAAAGTATTCCGTATCAGCCCATATACGTCCCATTGCAGGGCGCGGGCCTCCTCTCCAATCGATAGTACGATTGAGAGTGGTTAGGCCATATAGTCCATCACCAGTCGAAAAAGTATTGTGTTGTATTAATTGCTATGGAACTTGGATTGATAGACTAAGAAGAAACGGTATAAAATTCATAGTAATCAATTATTACTTTTCTATCCTCATACATTCATACTAATTTAATGGTGTGATACTTGCTAAAATTTAGTAACAGCCGCTGCCAATAAACAATCCCAATCCAAAATTTGCCGTTTTAGATTGACAGCTCAATCTTTTTTCTGATACTATATTGCCAATAATCAATCTCAGTAGTAAAAAAACTATGGCAACATGACAGCAGACCAATCAAAAAGTAGAAAACAATCCAATTTGACTTCAATCTAATTTTTTCGATTGATTATTGGCATCGGCCGTAAGATGATTCCTTACTCCAGACATTTCAGAGTTATAATAAAATCCCAAGGTTTGGAATCTCTTGCAAGATCCTAACGTTCTGAACTAAGACCCAATGCGTGGCGCAGTTGATTAGACGCCGGCTATGAAACGAGAGACCGCGAGTTAATTCCCCGTACCGAGAAAAATATTTGTGTGAACCCATTGAGGTTTTATACTAGAGCGGATATCGGGAACAAAATCTCTGCGTATGGTGCGTGCACACGGGTACACATTGAAGCGAGAGGGAAGATATGTTACTTCGTAGGCGTGACAGAGACAGAAATAGAATGTACCCTTCATTTTGTTACAAACATTTTGTTTGCAGTGTCCCCTCTAGTATATTATCTCAACGTGTGAACCACAGATATTTTTTTCGGGTCTGGGTGTTTGTGAAACCCAAAAGTCTCTCGTAGTTTATGATACCCATAACACATGACTTGATCTTAGTGTGGGGACTATGTATGTGACTGTTAGGTATATTCATTTATTTATTTCCTCTACATAATAATAAATTATCTCAAGAAATGATATGACGTAGAGACCCATTGAAAATAATCTACACTCGCTAACGCTTTTAAATCAAACGTATATTATTATGTTTATCAAAGAAATTATCTTGATGATAACAAGTGCTTCACTTATTTGTATGTAGCTTAAATGAGATAAAACGGTTCTTTATATGAGTTTATGGACCAGTTTTTGCATTATGCATAACATATGTATGTTGTTATTACGCCTATACGGAATAAAACTGGTACTTTTTATTGCAATATTATTAACTTCGCCTTCATACTATAGAGAAATAATAATAATATGTTGAATATCACGTCACACACATAGTTCCGAGCTCACACTATCTATTTAAAAATGTAATGAAATGATATTGAATCCATTAAGATGTTCTACATCATTTAGATTCAGTCATTTTTTTATCTACCACTCGGTTCGGAAAGCGGTTTTCACTAGAGAAGAACGGGCAAGAAATCAGTGTTGCTATTTTCAAAACCAGTTTACAATATAGTGATTATTACAAAGTCACAAGTGTTACAATTATATACTACTACAATCTATCTTGCATTTTGGTAATAAACATACATATGTTTCCAAACCAAACCATTTTTTGTTGTCACATTCGTTTTGTATCCGCCTCTTTCATTAAATTTATTTATTTTCACAATTAAAACTAAATAAAACGATTTTAATACCACGCTTTCTTTAATGTCCGTCGGGATTTTGTGTTAATAAAATTAAGCATTAATTGCCGAAAAGCGAACACAAATGAAGCAGTAAACAAATTTTATTGCATTTTAAATGCAGTAAAGATATTAAAAAATATTTTATGTAAAAAATATACGTATAAGTATAAATGAAAAGATTATGTGTTCCGCATTGTGCAGAATTAATTCACTTTACTTACTATTCATTGCATTATTCTCATTGACGTCGCAACCATACGATTATGTTTATAAATCGATGTTTATCTACGAGTATTAAATGATATCGCTAATTCACAATACGATTTGTTTACAAAGCCTGTCTGGGATTAAATATCTTAAGATGACTGAAGATTGCATTGGAGCATACATATCTCTTTGCATTATTTAGTTAAGCAACATGTTAATAAATTCGCAAACATAATAAAACATTTGAAAATCATAGCAGGGACTACAAGAGCTTCGAAAGTATTTCAAATATTATAATAATTAAATTTCGTCTTAATGATTACTGCCATTTGAACATGATAGTAAGTCTAAGGCCCGGCGCCCATTATCGGCATCGGTACGACTGAGGATTTTAGGTGGCAAATAGCAATATACTATAACATAATGGCAATAAAGTAGAAATTTCCGTGGTATGTGGTCGTAATAACAAAAATACCGCTTCGGTATGCTTGAGGCTGGTGTATCGGCAGCCTTGAGAATGCTTCGGGATGCTTCGGCAACCTTCGGTACGCCGCCGGCGCCGAGGCAACACTCGGGGGATTCAGACAACTAGCTTGTAACAACTTTGAGACTGTTATGATGAGAAATACGATATTGAGACGCTTCGGCAAGCTACAGGACGGTGCGGCATCCTTAAGGACGCCTCGTCATCCCTAAGAACTTTGCAGCATGCCAAAGCATAATTGCCGATAGTGTGCGCTTGCATGTAGGATGCCGAAGGATCCTTTTCCTTGCCGATGCCGATAATGGGCGCCGGGCCTAAAGAATCAGGATGGCTCAAAATCACTCAAAGGATTATGGTTACCAGTAGATATCAAAACTAAATATATAAATAAATAAATGCACCCAACAGTACTAAACATATTCCTGATCCCACACAAAGATCAAGTCTTATGTCGTGGGTATCAGGCAACTTCGAGACTTTTCCCCGCGGCCTTACGTTTCAGAGCCGGCGTCTAACCAACTATGCCACGGAGGCTGTCCAATATCAAAGATAATGTTATAACTACCGGCACGGATCTTGAGCGCTGGCCGTTACTTGCGCAGATGTCGACTTTTGGGTCCCTTTTGTGGTATTATGAAGTAAACGGGCGGTGGCATAATCACATCGGCCAGTGATTGTTTAACTACGCAATTCCATATTGTTGTTATTCCTAATTCATTCATGACGCATCAATTTCACGATGCGCGAAGCAATCCCCACTCTGTCGCCGAGCGCTCAAGATCCGTGCCGGCGGTTATAAATATTATGAAACAAAATAGTCAAAACATCCACAAATTGTAGAAAAAACATTAAGGTCTTCAAATCAGGTCATTAAGCATATAAACAAAAATATACTCAAATAATGCCTTAGAAAATACGAAACATGCCATAAATAATCTTTATTAATCAATAAATCAAAACCGGATTTTTAAATTCATCCAAATCGTTGCCTATCTGTAATTCGTTCACGCGGATAAATTATGTGGAACCGTGACGGATCTACTAAATTAATTTAAATGAAAATAAACCTCCTGTACCTTTGTTCTAAATATCTATCACAAATGTAATAAATGATAAATATTATGAAAGTAATAAAAGATAATTGAATTACCATGCACACAAATGCTTGTGACATGACATTCGTATGTACCTTGATAATGACTACCTTACATAAGATGCCAGTCCCGATAATATGATCCAGGTAAGTTTGCATAAGTTTACTTTTGAACAAGCTGATATAATGTTGATCAGAAGTACATAACAACCTAATCATAAATAATCCATTAACAGTCTTTTTGAGAGATTTCATTACATATTTTGATGCATTCTACGTTTAAGTTAACAAAGATACAGAAGTATAGAAATGGTTCATATTGCATATATTTATAGGTAGGTATTTGTTTGTTTAATTAAGCGTAGAATTGTACCTACATAGTAATTACCTCTTATTAAAGATAGATGGTATATAGAGATCGGCCCCTAGTCAACACTACACTATGGCTATGTTTAGGATAAGATGGAATAGGATATGAGGAAGAAGTCACTTTCATATCTGAGAAATCTTCTGATAGCTTTTGAGTTAAGCTGAGTTTTGGCCAATTATGTTTACAGGAAATGAGCTGGCTCTATTGAATAAATCAAACTACATGTATCTGACATCTTCATGATTCGTTAATTAATTAATTGTTTAACAGTTTAAGGATCCCGTTGGATATAATATATTTTATTTTAATTATTTATTAGGTCTACAATAAGTCACATATCAGAACATTAAATAAAATTAAAAATATTTCATATGACTTATAGATTAAATGCTTGAAAACCATTTTCCTACTCCGCTATTTTTATGCGGCAAAAATAATACTTCAAGTTAGCATGCTAATGAGGATATAGATATAGTAAAGCATATATATACGGTACAGTAAATAGCGTTGAGGCTTTTTAACCACCGCACGAAAATTATTTGGACAAACATCTGATGCAAATGCCGGGGCCATGTTAACTACACGAGAAAATTACTTAGTGCTCATTATATTTGCTGTGTAATTTTTAGATTCAATCCATATTGTTCAGACTTGTTTAAAAATGGTTGTGAGTCAATCAACAACAACTTAATTAGCTATTTTATTTACATTATATCTATTTCTGTATACATTGTATATCTACAGCCTGATAGAAAAAGTAAATAAGGAATGTTTACTTTTAGGACGATACTGTTAAACTTTTGAAGCTGTAATATAAGTGATTTATGAGAAAAATATTTTTGGCCTTAACTAGTACAATTGGAATATTTTTTTAAAAAATCTATTGATATATTCCTCATATTTTGTACATATTACTTTCAATTATGATTACTATTCTCTTTCTTTTTTTTACCTTTTTTGTGACCACCCTATTCTTTGTAGCTTTTTTTCAACCTAATCCATCTAATGGTTGTCTGGAAGAAATCGCGTTAAGCGATAAGACCTCCAATTGTCACCTTTATTTAAACGTGTTGTCATATTTTTTATGTTATTACTGTATGTGGTGTTCAATAAAGAATTTATAAATAAATAAATAAAATAATAAATATATTATTGATAAATCAGCGGCACCGACTGGAATTGCAGTTTGCTGTGAAGTCCAAAGCACAAACGGTTCGGTAATTTTAAAAACCGAACTAATTATTTTTGTTCTTGTGATAATTTGTTCCAACATATTTTTGCCATGATATAAAAGGAAGTGGAACCTAAATAATTATCCACTTGCAGTAATGGAAGCTTATTTGGGCTACTATGTGATTAAATATATTTTTTGTTAAGACCTCAATTAATCAATTTTTTCATTATGAAAATTATATAAGTGGTGCAAAATAAATGACCTTGCGTTTTGACCCAGTTAATCCAATGACTAATTTAATGATCGGGTAAACAAAATATGTGCAAGGTCACGGTTATGACTCGTTGGTACCCCAACGAGTCATAACTTTGTAGTCTCTGCCTGTAGTAGTATGCCTGTAGTATTAATTATCGGACAGACACATATTTTTTCGTATCCCCAATAGTCAACGATAAAATACAAGCTTGTTAGTTATAAGTTCTCTTACAAAGTGCTTATAGTTGTTACACATCTAGGTAATATTGTGTAGGCACGAAAGCACGCAATTCAAATTAGATTAATTTTAAATTATGTTCGGTTAATATTTGCACCCTATTTGGCCATCTCTACCGATGTAATATAAAAACCTAAAATATTTCTTTACATTTTTTGTTTACACGTGTAGTTTCAGTCTCGTAATTCGTAACAAATATGTATATTGCCTTTGAATGAAAACATCTGAATTATACGTAGAAATGAGGTATTACCATATCCACTTGACAATGAAAAATATTATAAAGCACGAATATAAATTGTTGCTATTTATTATCTGTCCATTGAAAAATGCGAATGAAAAAATGGCGTCAAAAAAGTTGCATCTAATCACGATTTATTTTGTTAGCAGAAATGTTACGTATTTTAATGAAATATTTTTTAGAGTCGGCATTTAAAAACTACGCTTGATTAATATAAAATTTTATAAAAAAATAATTTAACTCAATTTCGCCATCATACCCTTAGGATCAAAACCGATATGAATTATAATATCACCTAGCTTTGAAGCTCGATGTCTCTGGTAACCTAAATAACCCATAACAACAATAATCAAATACATAATAAAATACCTGATATATATCAAAATATAACTACATACTCGTGGAGCATAAGGGGTCTTTGCCCATCAGTGAAGAGTAACTTCAGTACATAGACAATCTGTCTGACGTAAATACAACGGAATGGACAATAAATAATCCTCGATCATTTATTAATAAACGTCTTCACAAATAAACTAAAATAAACAAGTAATTGTGTCAAAAAATATTTATCGTCACATTTATCATAGAGGCCAAGAGCGCCCCGGCGTATCTTCTCAACATTGGAAAATTCCCCGGGACACATTTTAGAAATAACTAGTTCTTATGTCAAAGGGGTAAAGATCATTTTGGAGCGGCGCCATGTGAACCAGACAGGTTAGTTAGGTTATCGTTGGCTGCAAGACGATTGCATAATTAGTCTCGTGTTCCCTTTCTTTCCAACAAGCGTGTGTTTTAACACAGTGTCGATATCCGGGATGAGTTACGAACAAATTGAGGTTAACAATTAACAACACAATAAACACAACAAGCAATTAGCCGACCGAATTATCAGCACAAGCGGTTAATTCACTTGACGATTGAATGAAAATAGAAGCTTCCCGAATTGTAAACAAATTAATTAATAATGCTTTTGAGTCAGCAACGATTATATTAGCAAAATCGAAAGTGCAACAAATTAATTAATAAGCACTAATAATGAACACGCTATTTTTATTACTATGGACAAAATAAGCACTACTTATCATTATTATTGAGATATCTTAGACTAAACCATAAACAAGATAGCTGTTGCTCCTAATCATCTTAATGCCGGGAATTGTGTAGTTATAACATACGCCATGGTGTAGTTACTGGGACCCCAGCTGTTTATTAATAGGCCAAGGATGTAATCTCCGTAACAAACAATATAATTGTGTCACACGCAATTAAAAATAATTTTGGATCTGAACGAAATAGAACTATTAGTCTTCTCTATATTGCTTGTGGTATTTAAATTATGAGAGAGTTTTCGGAGTATTTATTTAGTTCAGTGTATTGTATTTTCTTAAATATATATTTCAGTGTATTTTGCATTTTAAGAGTTCAAACGAACTATATTGATAATTTTACGATTCCCCCTGCAATAAAGTAGAAGGGAACCTATTTATTTTTCCTACAGTTTTACGAAAACCCAAAAATGTTAACATACAAAACTTATCCCGCGTTTTTAAAATGTATAGTATATTTACTGAAAAAAATATACCTTTAATAGTGTGTTTATAGAGCTAGTAACAGTTTTTATTCATCTGATGGCGCCACAATTCATTTTTAAATCATTCGTCTGCGCTCCGTCTGATTACATTATACATCTGTTAGACCTTTGGCCCTCCTATCAACTTGAGGCGGCGCTATCGTATGCTCTACCTTAGTCTATAAGCAGTTTGTGTACTTTGAGCTGTATGTTGCATTCTACAGGCCAAAATAAGGTATCATTATTTTAACAACTAAAATTTACACGAATGCACTGTTGTGTTTCGGTTTGAAGGACATTGTAACCTGAGTAACTACTGGAAATATTGAGCCTTAATATCTTATGTCTCAGGATGGTTAGCGTAGTGGAATGCCAGTGTATATAGGTGAAACAGTATTGTGAAATGGATTAATTTCATTGGTTACTCACTCTTATTTAAAGTAAAATAAATTATGGCCATGTTTAAAGTTTCAAAGAGTCTGGACTGCTGCGTACGTAATTGAATATTAAACAGAATGTAATGATGGTAAGCGATATAGCGATATCGCTCATGAACAATAGCAAAACCAAACAACACCTTGAATTACAAAGCGATGCTTGGCATTCCACTGCGCTCGCCATCCTGAGACATAAGATGTTAAGTCTCAATTTGTCCAGTAGTTACTGTGGCTACAATGTCCGTCAATTCTGTGTCAAATTTAAGCAACTCTTCGGCTTCGATCAACACGATTGAAACTCTTTTGCCAGAGGCTTCCTGTTAAATTATACGATATATCCTATATACGAATTAAATAAAATGCGGATATTCCACGAACGCTCCGATTTAATATCAGTATAACTTCAACTAGCACAACGTGGGGCGGAACACACAAGGCGAAATGTAGATGCCCACATGGTAGGATCTCTGCGTACCCCTACTAAGAAAAAGGCGTGATGTGTGTATGTGTATAACATAAATTGCTAAAATTCCTCTCAAGGTTTCAATTTTTACGTAAAAATCAACTTATCTGCATTAATTCAAAAAGTGAAAGAATTTTCCACGAACCAATTATGAGCCCAAGTATGGTAAAAACTGGATGGACCTCTTAAATTATGCATCCGTTTAACATATTGAAGTATTTACTTTATCATATCAGAAATCTTTAAGTATTCTGTAAATCAAATATGTGGAAGCTTTAAATACTTATTTATTATATTACTTTTGAAATAAACGGTAACTTCTGATATTTCAATTAAACTATTTGTACGCCAAGTAGCTACTTTCAGAGATAAATAAAGATAAAAAAATAAAAAGCTATGTCTTTGTTTTAACATAAGGCGAGAAAACAACTTTCTACGCGTTTAGCAGTTTCGAAAATCTCCTAATTGTCTTGAAAACCAGGTTTGTAACCGGCATGATGACAGGCTTGCCTGTTCTCAAATTTTGGAAGGAAATAAGCTTGCATTATGTATAGCATACATATACTATACTACGTATAGCACCAATTTCACCTCAAGAAGCAACCTTCATGCAAAATTGAACTAAATTGATATGCCAGCACTAGTTAGTTTTGCCACTTAATAAATTTATTGCCTCAGACTAATTAAAACCAGTTGCAATGAATGCTATGTCTCAGCTTCGCAAAATTCTAGAATACTCCTGAGAAAACCGTGCGAGAAAATGTCGCGTCTCAAATGTCTTTGAGCTGAGTAATTTCACAAATGTCAAAGCTCACTCTAAAGGCAACGCGAATGAATCTTAATTAGTATTATAACTAATTAAGTCAGTTTTAGAGAAGATTGAACTGCTGGAAACACCAAATAAATTACTAGTGTGAGGTAAAAATAAGGCACGCTTTTGCGAAGAACTACGCGTAGTCTTTTTTGTCCCTTACAAGTGATCTATTTTAGAACATTAATACATCCTTGTTTTAAAAATAACTGAAAAATTGTTAATATCAATATTTATTCATTTTGAAGATATTAAACATTTCAGCACGTCAAAAATATTTTTAAATACATAAATATTTTAACCTTGTCAGAGGTCAGTTAACAACACTGCGTTAAGGCCAGAAGGGTGATAATATTTTCCTCTAATTACCCATTCATCAAACGCACACTATCCTTCAGATAGTGCTAAATATAAATTTAGCTTCATGTATCCTTCATACGAACGCTAAAATTATGCAAAACATTGTACAGTAGCAATTAAATGAAATCCCAAAAGTTAAAGCAATGTACCTGAGGAACATGTTTAATAAAGATATATTTTAGGACGATATATTGTAAGGGGTAAAACTAAAAACACACAGAGAATCATTAACTTCAGCATCCAAAAAAGTAGTTAATAAATCAGTTCCCAAATTCACTACACAAAATTTGAAATATCACATTAATTCCAATTCAAAATCAGGTGATGCAAGAGCTAAAACAAGTCTCAAACTATATTTAGAACCCTTTTTATTCCCATTAAAATTCTATCAATCTTAATCACCACACATTAAAGCAATTGTTTATACAATTAAATTGAAGGATACATTTTGTTTGAAGACCATTACCGTATACCTACGCAAACTTGTGGATGACACAAAGGATCACAGCCGTTGACTCAGCCTCTAAAATAGATGGGTATTAATTAAACAGGTACACGCAATATGAGAATGAAGAATACCAGTTCCTTTGTGTGGGACAAAAACTGTATTGTTACACGCCCACATCCCGCCTTCTATACGAATAATAATAATGTATTGTGATTTAAGTACAACTGACGCTTATATTTATGTGCCGTTACGTATTAAGAAAAAACCTGGTGTTAAAATTAAAATAAAATCAAAGAATTTTGTGAGTTTTTTTTTTTTTCAAATTGGTGACGACATAAATTATACGAGTTTTCGCAAATGTGATGAAGACTGATAATGGTGGCTGTAATTACTGACAAAGCTTGTTCATAAAACTGCGTTTTAATTATTATGTTATAAAAGATTCGAATTGGTTCCTCTTATTCTTTTAAAACCATCAATTTAGAGGTGAGTAGTTTCCAAAAATTATGAGATTTCCGTCTTCCTTATTGCAAAATTATACTGCGACAACACAATACAGCTATAAATGGACCGAATAAAAAGAGATTTGACCTTTAATTTAGAAATATTCACAAACAACTTTCAACGTTACGATTAATATCAGGATCAAGATATTGACACCACGTATGCTTTACCCCTTAACTTAATAAGCCGTTTAATAAACGACAATCTGAGACAAAGATTTACCTCACACCATTAGATCCACGAGACTCATTTAGAATTGCAGAAGACGGTATCAATTCTAATAAAGCTGGTTACCTCATCCAAGTGCACGAGGCTTGTGCATGTGCCATAATAACAGTAATTTTTTTCATATCATCAACGCAAAATAGATCCCGGACACAGGCAATAAAGAAAATTATACACAATTTGTAAAGGATCCTCAAGAACGTACTGGAACCCAATTGGGATGAGAAGGAAACAAAATTCAAGACGCTCCTACGATGCTCGTGAATGAAGGTGAAGTGGTAAAGTATGGAGAACGTTGCAAGAAAATTAATGGAGATTTATCATCTAAGTGCACTTGAAAACATTTGTTGTATTGGAGAAATAAATTAACTAAATGATAAAACATTGCTATTTATTAACGCGCAGTGTAATTTTAGAATTAATTTCCATTGAAAACCATACATTCCATGTCCTCAATGCTCCGTTTTATTTTCTTTATCATACAACCATTGCATTCAACTCATTATTGTAAATGTTCTTCGTTCAATTTCAAACAATAATTCTAGTTTTACCACCTTATCAAACTTGTTCAAAGTACACGATATTGACCAGCGAACGATTGACGTCAACGATGTCAATGCCCCAAAAACTAATAAAAATGTTATGAACACGATTGAAAAGAAATTAGTGAGAGATACAGATAAGCATGTTCAAACAATAAAAACCTTAGTACGTCGCTTCGTCTGGATTTTATTTAATGAAGATCATGCTTGGCAGAAACAGTAAATGTAATACCTGTTTTGACCGTTAGTGAGTATTGCTGTGAATTGAGTGAAAATGTTTACCAGCTAGAGTTACTGTTAATGTAACAATTTGCAGTTGGTAAATGCATTTGTATCAGTGTTTAGTAAATCAGCAACATATTATGGCTTATTCAGAAATATACATTTCCTTGGGAGACACTAAGTAATACTTTTTAATGTCCTGTGTTATTTCTTCCTTAATGGAATGAATACAAGCAAAGCCTTTCAAATTAACATGATGAGGAAAGTGTTAATTCCGATGCTCAGGCTTTCCCAACATAAATGCGTAATTCATAAACCGTCTATCTTTAGCAATTTATTTGTAAGCCCTACGACTATTAATAAGATTGTGGTAAAATTATAATATGTTCACGCAACACTTTCCGCCAATGACGTTCAAGGAAATATTATCATCTCTGTCAACCTACGTATATGATACACGCGAAGATTTTAAAACTGGTAACTGACACGTCTTTACAATTCCACTAGATATTAAATTTAGATAAACCCACAAAACCTCCCACTGCTGGACTCCACCTAATTTTGTGGGTTTGTAACTCCACTTAATATCTAAAATTAGAAATTTGGACAAGTGTAAAAATTTAAATTGATTGCTTAGTAAAAATTAATTAAATTATCATTAAACGCAACTAAAACAAGATCTAATGTCGATCTCAAAGTACATTTCGAGACGTAAGACTTCTCAGCAAAAACAAGTATTATAATTACGTGGGCTATTAAAATATGCTAATGGCGTCAATTTGCATTGCTTATGTGGTGTAATTACTTTATAACCTATGTATTCGTATCGTGATAAAAATGTTGATGCTTTATAAACACAAGTTCTCACTGTACTATCAGAACAGAAATAGCTGCTTTTTATTGGCAATTTAAAAGTAAATGCTCTATCTGGAGAGGGTCATTATTAACTGGAATATGCAGTACATTGCGTGCACGAGTTGGTAATGTCCTTTTTACTGCAGTAATTGCATCATTGAAGCTGTGAGCTGTGTGATCCAGAGTCCAATTACCAGGATCAATTATTTGGTTTTTTATATGGTTTTTATGTTATTATCTTTCTTATTTTCTAAATTTCACGTTGCATATATTTTTTGTGCATAACTTCTATTTTTGTAATATCTTATTAAGTGTGTTAACTGTAATATATTTTGCACATGTGGTGTTTACCTTTAGGTAATTGTTGCATTTACTTTTTGATAATTTTACATGTACACTTTAATTTTTAATCAATCTAAACAATTGTTGAATAAATAAATAAATATTGTTAAATTTAGTCACCTGAGATGCGATGCATCAACATAAAAATATCGATTGGGAATTGTCTCACAAAGAGGTCCCTAATATTTATGAGTTAAATACATTAACTAGGTGCCAATTAATTATTTTTATGCTCCAAAATGTGACAGAATTCGATAGCTCATAATTAATCACCAAAAAAATAACGCCCCTAAAATATCTCCTACTTTGTTAAACAAATTAGTTGTATTGACGCATTTGTGACGTCACACCGCCGATAGATACGTCGGTCCCAATAAATATTGTATTATACCAACTAATTAATTATATGTTCATTTTATTTAAATACATATTATGTTTTACCATCAAGCAGTTCGCCAACTCATATTGGGCGATCCATAAGTACTTACGGCCGATGCCAATAAACAATCGAAAAAAATTAGATTGAAATCAATCTGTTTTGTTGTCAATTGTTTTCTACTTTTCGATTGGTCTCCTGTCATGTTGCCATAGTTTATTCACTACTGAGGTTGATTATTGGCAATATAGTATCAGAAAAACGATTGAGCTGTCAATCTAAAACGGCAAATTTTGGATTGGGTTTGTTTATTGGCAGCGGCTGTTAGTTTGACTTTAGGTATTGAGACTGAACGTCTCTCGTAGTTTCCGATACCCACGACATAAGACTTGTTTTTTTATGAAGAGTCAGGGCTCTGAACTGTTACTGATATTTTGTGTTATGAATGGAAAATATACATACAGAGACAAATTCACGCCTTTTCAAAGAAGGGGTAGACAGAGATCCCATTACACCCGTATTTCGATGTGATAGGGGGGGAGTCTATCGCCATACCGGGCACAAATTCCTGACTCCGGGCTGATAATGAATAGAAAGGTCCAATATCACTTTCCCCGACCTGGGATTCGAACCCGAGATCTCAGCTATGTACGTAGTACAACTACGCCACCGTAGCAGTTGAATGAGAAATGTCTATGGGAAATGCATCTTCAATAAAAGCCTAGTAACAAATAATAATTCCAAAGCCATCCAGAGTTACCACGTATTATTAATGTTATCGTTATACAAAACAGGAAAATAAAAACCTCATTAAAAGCATATTTAAGAAGCGATAACGAGTTGAATTTATAAAACAATTAATTCATCAACCTCAGTCGCACAGTGAGATCTGCCTGTGAAACAAAAGGCCATAGGTTCGATCCCAGCACCAAAACCTGTTGTACATGTGGTCCAAGTTTAAGTAAGGCAACCTAATTCATAAAAAATATAAAATAAACTTATAAATTCTCGGCAGACGGCAAGGAATATAAAACTTGTATTTGCTGTAGTGAAACCGTGTTACAACCATTGAGAATTGATACAATGTATCACACGGCAATTCATGAGATGTAGCTGGTTGAAGTAATAGAGCAATAGTAATAAACCAAAATGCTTGGAACATATATTAAGTTGGACTAACTTTTGCAATACCATATGAGACTTTACTGGTGGTAGGTCTCTCATAAGTGAGCAGTGGCAGCCTGCCTGGGTAGGTACCACTGCAATGTCTATTTCTCCCGCCAAACAGCAGTTTAAATGCACTGTTGTGTTTCGGGTTGAAGAACATGGTATCCAAAGTAACTACTAGACATATTGAGACTTAACATCTTATGCCTCAGGATGGCGAGCGCAGTGGAATGCCAATGGCTTTGTAATTAATGAGGTTTGCTTTTCTACATGCATACATTCATAGCAATAAAAAACTGTCATCATGGATGAGTTAAGGCAATTGGCAATGAAACCAAGTCATATAAAACGGATTACGTGGAATAGTAAAGTTTCTACTCGCTAATGGTTAGTTTCTGATGAAGTCATTAACGCAGATGAAAGTAAGCGACATGTATTTCTAGGTATAGGAAATATTTTACGCATAGGGCTGACTACTGTTGAAGTTATTCAACAAATTTTATTGAAATCCTTTGATGGTCTCCTGGCAGTATACTCGTATATATTGATTTATGTGTTAAGCAGTATGCTATTTGTTTAACATTGGACAAAAACTAGAATATTAGAACAAAATACAGAGAAGATAATAAATTTCAAGCTTAATACCTTTACCTAAGACTTCCTCAACATTCATCATACGTACTAGGCCAGCGGGGTAGGCTATATGGCTTTACCACTATCAATTGTACTCTCGATTGTAGAGAAGGTTCGTGTCCTGCAGTGGGACGTATATGGGTTGGTATAGTACAGTCCCTCAACATTGATAAATATCTTTGTCATTATACGCCTAGGAGCAGGAACTATCACATTTTCGATTCCAAACATATCCACATCCTCATGCAGACCTAAATTAACGGAAAACAATACCTACACACTTTTTAGTTTTCTCTTTCACCCAATGTAGCGTCAGGCACAGTAAGGTAACCTAGTAATGATACTTTGTATTCGGAGCTAGGGAACAATAAACGTGTACGAGGCATGAGATGCGAGAAAGTAACACGGTTACTAACACCGTGACCGGGCTGCGCTGCACCGCGCGGGCGGGTGCAGAGAAAGCTATCGATATGATCGATATTCATTGAGACAATCTGTCGTCAGCGTTCAACCAAGTTCGGAAACTTTCATCGATTATAACTGACAGGAATGGAACGCAACTGTCATCGTTCCCGCCAAAAACTGTGTAACAACTTATTTATTCTCTTTTTGTAATTCGGAAAGCGTGGTTATAAAGTCTTTTGATACTTTCGTAAAATCTACAGGACAATTATAAATCATAGTACAGTGTTAAATCATTGCTCATAATTTTGCACAAAACTCTACAATATCGGTCATCTGATTAGCCATAGATTTTTATAAATTGTTTTTTAACATTTCTAGTGAATTGCGGTTGTTATAAAACGATGCAAAGCATAAAAGAAGTTATGTGGCTTTGGCACAATACAAGGATAAATGATCGCCAAGTTAAGAAAAAAAAATTAAGTGTTTCATTTATTGAATAATTAATAAGACATTCAATTATGTCGACTGCAAAAATAACTATTTTATAGCTACTTAATGTTATTTCTTAATTGCATGGAACTAATTAAAATTGTATCCACGAACTCTTGTTTAACTGGGATTAAAGTGTCTGATTTCATGTCTATTAGCATTTAACATACCCTAATTAAATTAAATAAAAAAAAACGAGATTCGTCGACGTATGCCTCAGGGTAACTTGTACAACAGGTTTTGGAGCCACGTGCGCGAATATAAATTATACTTACATAAGTACACAGCTATTTTAAATTGAACACTTGAATTGAATACTAAAAGGTTATTCGTACAATTTAGGCAATAAGACGAGTCGATACGACCTTCATACGATGGCCTTCGAAATGACGCGACGAAAGTATGGAATTCAAACAGTCTTACAATGATATAAAAATAAGTAAAAACTGTTACGTGTTTAATATGCAGATTGCGTCCGACCTTAAAATGAGGACGATATTGTTTTGCTAATGTTTAACTGATCTATTTTGGGTTTAATATAAATCATATACCACTTGATAATTCTGTTTTTTATACGTGATGTCGGATTCCGCAATAAACACTAAAAATTACGGAATAATTTATGTTCGCAAATCCATCAATAAGTTTTAAAGTGTGTTTGAAAGTTGGGTAACGTTTAAAACAAAGTATCACAAGCATTTAAAAGCATGTAGAGCAAAGTTTCTTAGATTTCACTTCATGGAAAGTAAGACAACTGCGGAAAAAGATTCGTTTTAACTTCAAACAACTCACAAAGTATTATTTCTATACAAATGTATATTTTAAACCGTAAAATGTCTTTGTACACGCGTGAAAAATGACAATTTTTAACCTTTAAAATATACAAATTATCTCATTAGTATGACAAACGACATATACTGTATATTAATGATTGTGTGAGGCATCACAAATTATATTTGAATACTTGCCACTCGGCGTTCTATTCACCTAGTTTTAATTGGACAGACATACCGTCTAAACGAGTTGATATTTTTGCGCTCTACTTCCACGTGACCAAAGCTTTATTGCAGATGTAATATCGCGTGTAAAAGCAAGTTATATTAAATATAAAGCAATGTGTTTGCTAAAATTTTGTTTCAATATAGTAGTTTTACGCGATCCTGGTGGTAGGTCTCTCATATGTGAGAGGCTGCCTGGGTGGGTACCACCGCAATGTCTATTTCTCCCGTCAAACAGCAGTTCAAATGCACTGTTGTATTTCGGATTGAAGGACATTGTAGCCAGAGTAACTACTGGACATATTGAGACTTAACATCTTATGTCTCAGGATGGCGAGTGCAGTGGAATGCCAAGCTGTTTGGTTTTGCTACTGTTCATGAGCGGTCGCATCGTTTACCATCAGGCGAACGGCATACTCGTCTCGCCATTCACTGCAATAAAAAAAACCGCTTTCAAACAAACAATCCAAATCTAACATCATTCAGTTGTGCGAATTTCAACGGACTTAAACACCTTTACTCTCAGTTTTTATTAAGCGAATTCAAATTTACAATTTTATTAAACGTATAGATTAACATAAATGGTTGGAACTGGATTTGACGACGTGCCAACGTATTAAGAGTCGAAACATTATATCGTTTTATTATAAAGCTGGCCTTGAAATACCACTGTGGTTCAATCCCCATAATGATTTGATACAACGCGCATCTGCAAAGTGCCCTGTGCCGAATCTAAACTAGAATAAATAAATTAAATGCTTCATAAATTAGGTCAAAGCCGTTCGAGAACCGGTCCACGTATTTTTTAATGGTTCGCAGATTTAAATACGACGTAATGAATATAAACAAAAGTCTGTATGAAGATTTAAGCGATGGAAAAGGTTTTGATACAGGGTTAATTATTTATAATAGTGCTATCTATTTTCGGGGTTAATGTACTTGCAAAATAGTGACAGACAATTCTAATCGGTTTGGAAACAATGCATGTAATGGATTTACTGTTATTAATTTGCAACTTGGTTGGCGCTCTGCCGTGTCTTTCTATAGTCATTTATTTATACCTTTGTGTTGTATCAGAAAAGGGATAAATACTCAATTAATAAACAATTCCATTAAATTATATTTTTATTTACCAACGTTCTACTGAAGTTAATATACACTGGTGCCTTGTGAGTTGGCTATTACTACATTGCGATTTTTATGGAGTTTCCTGCCGTATTAGTTCCATGGGCACATTGTTATCAGGTTTGAATGCGGTATCATCGTACGTACACGTTACAAAGCAACATTAAAACCTGCCAAATATTCCGTATAAATTACCAAGTCAATGGAATACTTTTAATTATTCATGTGGCTATTCTTCGTAGTGTGCAAAGACCAATAAATGAAACATATATTATTTAGTCAGTTCATGTTACAATTTAAGAATACTTTAAGGCGCCCTATATGGAAACTTGGCTAATCGCTTGTTTCTCAGTAGTAGACAAAAAATTGTGTATTTGAAACTAGTTTATAAATTAACCATAGATCAACATAGACGTTTACCACATCGAAGAATGGAAGTATTGTAAACTGTAATGAAATATATTACATTGGGAGATAAAGTGTGTTCATATTTCATCATTCTTAACTTGATGTGAGATAAAAAACGTTTTAAAAGTCAACTATTAACGATGCTCTAAATATATGACAACATCAGCTTTGGGTAGAGTTAAAACTAAAGGTATTTTAACAAAATTACAGTCCTTACTAAAATTAATGGATTCAAAATTAACGGTTATCTTTCATCCTTCTCGTATCCTCTGAACCGTGACACAAAGCATTATTTTCCTTCATTAACATTAACTATTAGTTTAATTAAGATACAAAAACGCACACGATATCCACATTTTATAAACGTACATTCTTAATTAACAAAAACGTGTTACTCCTTAGGAGTTTTTGCTGCAGTTCAAGACTTAATCACACAAGTAAATGACGCAGTAGCAGTAGTTTCAACATTACCTTCTGAGTTGGGGGAGGAGGCTCGGGCACGTCGGAGTCCCACTCCGAGCTGAGATCGTCACTCGACGCCTCCGTGTAATCCTCAGTCCACGGCACGTCCAGCAAAGACATCTTCATCTGGTCGTAACCAGGAGATAGCGTCTGCGGTCCATATCCCGGTGGCAATGGACTCGACGCCCTACAGTCCTCACACACACACGGCTTAGGGCCAAACTCCTTAGTAGGAGAGTCATCCTTCAAGTCCGTCCTAGAGTTCCGTCTCACTTCTCTCCTACGCGCACTTCGTGGTGACAGTCTGTTATTACACTGCGGGGGGATGTAGTATCTAGTGGGCTCCGACAGACGCCTACCACTGTCCGGTGTCTCGATCTTAACAGGCGTCAACAGAGACATCTTCTTGGTCAACTGCTGGCGGTCTTCCGCCGGCCTGTCGTCCTCCATGGTGTATCGTATCACTGGGATGGTGAATGCTAACTGTTCCGTGCACTCCGGCATTTTAGATCACTACGCGGCACTGTCTCCCGTTTCCGAGTGTAGTGGCATGATGCGGTGACGTGGTATAGAGCTCGCGCGCAAAACGAGCGCCGTGCGAGCGAGCTGTGCCCGCACTGGCTTGACGCTCTGAGGCGGCCACGCGGCTCGCACCTCCACCCGCGACCCACACGATTCCTGGTACATACGCAGTGATAGCACTAACTGTTTTTATTTGAAAACAGAAGCCTCGTGCGTGACTTGTGTGAAAATTACTATCACTGGCGTTTTGTAATATTTTGATGACGTCAATGTAATGCCGGTGTCTTAACGATGCAATCATTGCTAAATAGTTTTCGTTCGTGACTTTATCCTCTGGTACAATGTGTTCTGTGTCTGATAACGTGTCAGTACATCCGTTGGTTTGTAATTTGATAATTTATTGCCAGTTTAGTGTACTTTACTTACTTCAGATTGT
Source organism: Hyles euphorbiae (assembly GCA_023078785.2). Lineage (NCBI taxonomy): Eukaryota > Metazoa > Arthropoda > Insecta > Lepidoptera > Sphingidae > Hyles > Hyles euphorbiae. The sequence continues at coordinate 12,504,125 of CM041046.1, forward strand.
ACGATTCGTCAATCTAAGTGACGCATGAACCAGTTAATGATACTAAAACGATCGCAAACATGTAATTTGTCAATATGTCATATTTAAGTCGAGATAAATATGTTTGACGCGATGAAATCCACGTCTCGATGTTTTCTGCAGACTGATAAAATCACATTACTATGCTATTTATAGCCCCATGTTTATATTTGAGTGCTATCTCCGGCCCATATCAAAGGCACAAGTACTGTAAATCCGTTTCGTTTCGATACGTAAACACATCATTAACAATAAGATATGTCACAATAGTTCATAATGACTTTGTTCATATGATATAATGTTTATAATTACTAACCAAAGGAGGTAATTAATAAACAATATTATTTAATTCAATAAGTAATTGCATATCGAATAAAATGGTTTGTTTGTCTGTTAATTGAATCTAGGGTATTGACGATAACATAATTACAGTCATCATTGTGAGCCACTTTCCGAGATAAAAAACCTCCGAATCGAATATTATAATCGTAGGCAAAAATAGCATAGCATTATTAACTGAGTTATTTTAGGATTTAAAGTGATTTGTTTTGAGCTATGAATTGAGTAAGTTAGATAAGATTTTTCTAATCGTAATCAGTCCGGAATCAGGAATTTATGCCCGATGTGGCGATGGGCTCTATCACAACGTGGTGGGAAGGAACACAAGGCGAAACATACTTGTACTGGTAGCATCTCTGCCTATCTCTTCATCAGAGTAAAGACATAAGTTTATGTATGTATAGTATAAATTAGATACAAATGCGGCAGAGTGAACTTTGGCCTAAGAGTATTTTCACTAACTTATTTCTTTATTTAACACTTTATTGTACACTAGATACATATAATTAGATGGCATTACAAAAAAAATCTCAAGCGTCGGTCTTATTGCTTAAAGCAAATTCTGCCACACAACCATGGAATGGATAAACGGGAACAAAAAAACTTACAGAGATAGGAAATTCCTATTGAAATGAGAGATGCATGATTCAATACCGCTTGAAGACAATTATGTGCTATGCAATTTTCCTTCATCAAGAAGCTGGGTTACTCAACACAAGATTGCACTTCCATTTTGTATTCATGACAATTAGAGGTATTATTTTTACATTGGATTGGCAAACACATTATCTGCTTTCCTTATGGGAAATCAATAATAGTTATTGCAATAAGTTTAAATCTGAAAAATATACTATTCTGGTTCAATGAGGAAGAAAAGCTTGTATTATAAACAATGATAGGAATACATAAATACATTGTTTGTCAAATAAATTATTTTCTTAATCTAGGGTACAAAAAATATTGATAGAAATGCGACTTCAATTCTCATCTAATTTTCCTCAGTTTTCCAGGAGACAATTCTGATGAATTCAGCCCAGTAAAACTATAATATTTTGTCCTAAGAGAGACACTTATTCGTCATTTGTTTTAGGTTGAATAAACTGTTTTCTTTTCTATACTTCTAACAATTATTAAAACTGGGTACAATGTGGATCACAATTAATTACACGCAATAAGACATTTCTTAACATTATTCAACGTATTTTTTCTTTAGTTACACAATCATAAGGAATTTTCTCACCGATGAAACGTATAAATAAATAATATTGCTAATTAACCGACTGCAATTACATACAGTGAAGTTATAATTTACCATTATGCTGTCAAATCGGAATGCTACAAAAGCAAATCTTGTATCTTGATAAGAAATAACGACTGTCATCATCATTAAGCCTTTTGTCAATGTCGTTGACCCCGCAATCAATCATTATGACGTCATCACAATCACGGACTCCATCTGTGCAGCTAACGTATAGGAAGCATGTGATTTTATGATAATAATTATTATGAGATTTACTGGAATTCTTCATCGTGGTTTATATTATGATGATCCGTGTCTGACGTTTTTTATTGTATAAAACCTCCAAATTCGATCACATCGTGTGGTGCAGTATATTAAAGCGATAGTGACATGGCCCCGCTATGTATAATGACCCACAAATATTTCTTTCGGGTGTGAGTGTTTTGGCCCATGTCTAGCCTAGACATGGGCCAGATACTCGTTGTTCTTAATATACAAACACACATACATAAATTCACGCCTTTTTCCAGAAGGGGTGGGTGGGTAGGCAGAGTAGCATCTCTCAAAAATTGTACATAAAACGATCATAGTCAAAAACCCTATAAAATGAACCAATAGCCAAAGTATCCTTCGCAGTTTTTCAAACACAACACACATAATTATATCTACCTACGTAATAGGGATCATGGGCGACTGTTGCGTGCAATTGTATTCTTATTTCTGTATATACAAAACACCGATAAATCGTATTGTGTAATTAACGTGAGAATCTGAACCAATTAAATAACTACGACCTTGCCCGCTGTACGTGAGAGATAAACATTCTGTAAATTCCTCTACTCGGGCTTTTGTTATTACTTCAATTCTATACTACACTAGTTTTATTGCTTACGTGGTAACAAAGTCTTAAGGCCGGTTTTGAATAGACGTAATTTTTCTTTAAGATTGTATTTTATAGATAGGCTCCTCCCCTATCGAATCATGGGACGGAATATAAAGACCGAAATTTGGGTGTCTTAGTCGCAAATCTGTCTACCCCGTCTGGGAGAATGGCGTGTAATATGTTTATGAAAATTGCTGATTCAACTTAGCTAAACGGTACACCTATCGTAAGCTCTGTGTTAAACCTAGCAGCTATACGAGATATTTTGTTCTCGTCGCTATTTTGGTCTTCTATTATACTATATACTAAGTGCGTTGGTTCTTATTCGAACTAAATGATTCTTCAATTTAATGAAATACACATAACATGTGGCATTGCCTGGTTAATGATTACCGGTTAATCAATAGAATCTTAAAATCTCCTATAGAAATACGAATATATCAGACAATATTCTCATACATCAAAAATACTTAATCCAAGTAGTCTATTAGAAAAACAACAAAAGTATAAAGTCAATGAACCCTCATTGGAACTTCATTAACATATACTTATTACAATTGCTTCAAATGACATCATATGGCTGGACACGTGCCAACAAAGTATTTTAAGGTAATAATTATTTAGATTAATTAAAAAATCATTACCCCACTGTTGGTCTTCTTCTTGTTGATAACAATCAAATCTAGATCAAAGCGGTAGCCGTGGTGACACAATGAGTGTAAAGACCGACTATGATACTAGATGTTGCAGTTGCGATCCCTAGCTGAGATTTTTAATCCCATCAACACATGTTTTGTAAAACATTTTTTTGTACTGGCACGGTATAATGACTGATAGTAACTGATAGTAAGCGCAAATGCCATCCAGGCAAAGAATTGAATGACATCAGATGGCAATCCCATGTCATTCGATACAATGCATTGACATTCAATGCTTCTTCATACTACAGTGGAAGAACCAGTATACTATAGAAAGGATTATAGCCAAATATAAAATTACAATACTTAAGTCTTGATCATTTGGGATCCACAATTCCTCATCTTTGTGATCTTCAATATTGCCCAAAAACTTGCCTCTATCAGCAATCGAAAAGAATTAAGCTGAAACTGAAACCAAGCAAATCAGCTTTCATAAATAATGAACGAACAAAAAGATTCACGACCCATTTACGCAACCACTGTCAACTATTTTATTATTAAAATACTGTCACTGAAATTCTGTCCTGCTTTTCAATTTTATCAACTCCGTTTGAATATTTTGTAAATCAGTACCAGTGCGGGTAAACGAGGTTAATAAGGTTCCTAAAGCATAAATCATGTGAAATAAGTGTCATGTGCTAATGGCCACCCGTAGCCAAAACGAGAAACAATGGATTACAAAACGGCCATTTTGAATTTTAGTACATTGATTTAGAAATAATGAGTATGGAAATAACACACCACGTCGTATATTTTATGTTTAAATACGCCAAAATCTAGTCTTGGTGGTGGTACCAATTTATATACGCCCAGATTGTATTTAATGTATATCGCATTGACTTGTCATAAGAGCTATTTAATTGCCTATATGATCAATAAACTAATTTCATTGGAAAAGCGGTCATAAAGACTCATAAATATATATCACACTATAGTTTCAGCCAATGCATATCTAGTTTCAAGCAACCCAGAATAATCAAGTCTATCGGCGTGAGTCAATCTACCTACGATGGAAACTTCATGCACGTCTTTAATAATTACATACACCCAACCTATGCGGGTCCTGACCGGTGACCCCACACTAAGATCGATAATTGTGTCGTCAATGAAGGTCTCGGAAACTACGGGAAAATTTTCGGTCTCACAATTACCCAGACCCGAAACAAATACCTGTAGATCACAAAACATTTATTTCGGTACCGGGATCTATTTTATAATTAGGCAAAGTAAATACAATAGACCTGAAGGCATGTGTATTGCAATCAAAACACAATTTAAACTTTATCAGGCCTACTCTGATGTTAACTCATTAGGAAATGCCTATATTCGGTGCAGGTCGCCTCGGGGATAAAAAATATTAGGTTCTGGAGAAAAGGCTACGTACAGGTAATGGAATGTCGGGTACCCGCCCACAAGGTGGACGGGCAACCTTGCTAAGGTTGCAGCAAGTCGTGGGATGCAAGGCACTTCCAACAGTTTGTTTTGGTGATACATAAGGGAGGCCCATATTCAGCAGTGGATCTGTGGTTAAAGAAAGAGAGAGAGAAAGTGACAGAAAAAGAAAGGGAAAGAGAGGGAGAGAATAATGATATAAATTATTTTGACGATAGACGTGTACAGAGACTACGAAAAGGCGTACTAACTAGAGTTTGTACTGGATGTTATCAACATCACTGAAGAATGCTATTTAAATTACTTCAATATGAAAAAATACATTGAAAGCCTACAAATCTACAAACAAAAATATATACTCGTACATTACGCATACAATTACGTCAATGATTGCTTAGCGAATTTTATACGGTTCTAAAAGATAAACATTGTATTCTGTTACAGTGCAATTCTTTTGTATGCATAGTGAACCCGATCTACATTATCTCAGCACAATGTGTAATAATTATGTGCATCTTAGATTGTAATTGAATTAAAGGAAGTTCCTTGTTACGCGAATGAGGAATTCATCTATACATATATTCAAACTTGTGTATATTTATGTTTATCCTGCAACTGATAATACGCCTTCTTTAAAGTTAAAGTGCATATATAAATTCACACCTATGTCCCATTTGGGGTAGGCAGAGATTATTAGCGCTAAGTGCTACGGTCCATACTCTTTCGTTTCTTCAACTGTCATCAATCTCCTTCACACACGCTTGTTGGTTCTACAACTTAAATTTACTACTCCGATATGGAGCAGACTTTGCTTGCTTCTATAATTGTTATGGAGAACACCTAGGTATCTAGGTTTCCTTATGATGTTTTCCTCCACCATCAAAGTGTACTATGATTAAATACATACACGAATACAACTCCAAAAATCGGCGTTCTTCTAAGTCGGGACAGTCTCATTCACCACCAACTAGGCTATCGGTCAAGAATCGTCGTAATATTCATTTATAGAGGATTCACTGCTGAACACAGACTATCCTTAAGAATCTCTACAACAAAATCCTGAAAATTAACATCCAACGACTTGATATAAACTTAAATAATACAAAAAGCTTATTACAATGTCACCGAATACATTAATGATAAACATGCCTGGTCGCCATAATACGCTGGTACCCTATAATATTGTTTTCCCACTATTGTAACTTAATAATAATTGTAATGATTAATATATTTATAATGTATGTAATGAATTTAAAAATGATGACGTGTAAAAGTGCCCCTAGTGGCCTATTTACAAAAACTAAATAAATAAAATAAAAATAAACTTTTAGACTTTCTAAAGTACAAATGCTTAATCATCACAATTAACAGGAATCCCAATTTCGTCAAAAACAATAGAACCTTTTAAGGTTTTTGTAGACTAGTTATCAGGCTTACAAATCACACCTTGATACGAATGACGTATTTTATTTGAAAATACTATATTTGGTGGGTTAATATTAGATCTTCCGTGGATAAAGCTGTTGTTCCGGTTGTTGCCATAATTGCTTTCAACTCACTGAATCATCACCTTCATAATTGGGGTTTGACCAACATTCATGCGTCATTTATTTTCTAGAAACTCTAGATCGCTTACAAAACAAAAAAAACGCTTGTTGCTCGTTATATATCGTGGAGATGTTTCATTACATCTTAGCGGAAAATGGTTGCGTTAAAATGTGTATATTCATAAATATGTACAGTATATCGGGTGATATTGACATATATGGTATTTAAGTGCTTCATTATATTTTCTCAAATTGAAATTAAATTTTTATTTACGCGTTTGGTTTAATTTTTTTTAAACTTCCTGACGTTTCTATTACTTTACAGCTCTGGTAGTCATATTGTTAGTCACTGACCGGATGACTAATACCTCAGTCCGCCCCAAGACCATGAAAGCTGTAAAGTAATGGAAACGTCGGGAATATTTCAATATCTATAAGATCCCTATATAAGACCTTAGAATAAAACTTACTGAAAACTATGTGCAATGGACCCTGTCTACAGAGTATATGCAGAATCTGACCGTAAAACGAAGCCAGCTGGTAGTTTTAGTGAATTCAGACAAAATGCAACTAAAATTATGCGAAAAAAATATATTTGTTTTTGTACTTATTTTCTTTCATCGTATTACACATAAATTATAAACAAGGTATTTAGAACCCACTAAATACCTTTTATTTTCAAAAACTATGATAAGCAAGAGTTCAAATTATTCTTTTAGCAAGAACAAAGGATTTACAAAATACGATAATCACAAAAAAAAGTGTCACGTTCCTACGCGAAATTTTTATTAGTATTGTGTCTATAATCACTAAAACTACGACCTGGCTTCGTTGTTAACTGCAGTCTTTAAATACCCTGTATACTATAAAAGGTTGTTGCCTTTGGACCCGAACTGAAATGGGAACTTATCTTGCAATACGAAATAATTTCATAAGACACTAGTACTCGTAATAGGCTTTCCACCATCCCGTAAGGCAGTTACGAATATTCATACCTTAGAGACCTCCAGCAATTCTAATAAACATAGCTATCACTAAGCCAAAAGTATAGCTATCACTTCACATCCATTTTCTATAAGACTGTCGTACCACAAAGTACCCGCCCATCCATTTATGCTATATAGCATTCCCCGATCTGCGAAATTCGCAAAACACCGACTATTTGCAAAAAAGTCGCTGGCAGATACTGGATGTGACAAGCCGAATTCAGGTGAAATGTAACAATTTAAAGGTGGCCTATGTTGAGCAGTGTACAAAAAAGGCTGATCATGATTACGATGATTACTCATCTAAATGAATGTCCTACCACTAATCAATTTTATCCAAAACTGGCTGTGATCAGTGATCACCAAAAACATCTTATAAAATAAACTTTTTGAGATCAGTAATCTCACAAGCAAAACAAAATTAATATGAAAAGTACAACTCATAATTTACTACAAGAGTTTCTACAAGTAAGTCCTACATATTAACGACGAGAAAGTTTATTATGGTTGCTCTGTAGACTAAACAATCTGGGACAATTACACAGATAATGTTACAATACTATAAAGTAGGCCGTGAGAGGACTGTGTCGTCTTTTATAAGCATTAGCGTTTATTAGTCAATGTTGAGAAAGTTTTTCATTACTTTTTGTGACTAAAAGATGTAGGTAATAAACGAGACGGTATGGAATGTAAGCAATAAAATGTCAGACTCCTGGCGTAGTTGATTATAGTACGAGAAGTCGCTGGTTTGATTCTCGTTTCGAGGCAATTAATATTTGTGCTATTCATAACGATTTGTTTTCGATCTGACTGTTTCTTTTTCTTTTTCTTTATCACTCTGTCCCTTAAGCCTCAGGAAGTCCACTGCTGTACACAGGCCTCCTCCAAGGATGTAATCATCCACCTACAAGAAGCGGCCTGCATCCAGTGTATTCCTGCAACCTTAACCAAACCGTCCGACCTGGACTTGGCCCCCACTCTAGAACCTCTCGACCCCACCGGCCACCAGTTCTTAATATGTGCCCGGCCCACTGCCACTTCAACTTACTTATCCTATGGGCTACATAGGTTACCTTTGTTCTTTAACGAATCTCCTCATTTCTGAATCTCATAGGGAAATGCTCAGTTTGTGAGACCGAAAAGTTTCTCGTAGTTTCTGATCCCCACGACTCAAGAGTTTTGCCTTAATTTAGGAGAATACAATATATGACTGCTAAGTATATACAGGGTATAATATCAAAACTGCTACCGATAACAAAGTCGGGTGGTAGTTTTAGTGGCTACATTTTTTTTGTGATATTTTATATATTGTCGTGGTTGGGTGGTAAATGGCTGAAACTACCATACGGCTTTATTTTCGGTAGCAGTCTTGATATACCCTGGACATTTTATTTTAAATTTCTTAGTAAATGTGACTATTGTACTAAGAAAGACAGATGTTACAGTAGTCTGCTGAACGCTTAGCAAAATGACTCGTGGTAGAGCCACGTTGAAGAGAAATAAAAACTTAATGAATACTCGTATTTTATTACAATTTTAACTACATTAGTTCATTTTCTAAGTAGTCCTGACACTTTGATTCACTTTGACTCGAGTGCAGTGCAACGACTTTAATGCATTAAAATTGACCTAAAAATGTATAAAGACATTAAGTACTAAACTGAAATAGATATATAGTTTGTATTAGTAATATTTTCCGTAAAGAGTGGATTTTTAGCGTCCATGCACTAAATGGAAATGTTTCAATGACGCACGTAGGCGTGTGTACATACTACTGTGTATTCAGAACGTGCAAAATGTGGCCTTCGGCGGGAGCAAATAAACACGTACGCTATGTGAAAGCAATAATACGGGCTTGGTGCCGATTGTCACGAAAAAATAAAGCAATTAACGTTATTTATATAATTTGACGTGTAAATTGAAATTTATCCAAACACGAAATAAGTTACAATTTTTATTATTATTTTTTACTTTCTACCTCCTCAGCTACACGAATTTCTTTCTAAATATAGCCCTACGCCAATTATAATTAGTTCGTAACATAACATGAAAATGACGGATTTAAAGTTATGATTCTTTAAAATTTAATCATTAACATTTTTCGTTAAATATAATTTGGAAACTAGTGTTTCACTGGACATAGTCTTTACACTCATCTTAATTATAGGAACTCAATTCTAAATTTGAGACTGCGTGCGCAGCTGAACGCCAGAGGTCGATTATTTCAGCTAACCTAAAGGAACGATCTGCGTAGATGCGTCTCTAAGGATAGATTAAAATAGCCTCAAATCGTAATGTTCAAAAGCAAGGAGATAAACATTTTTATATCCCGAAATTGATTATCATAATGTTTTAATACAAATAGACACTATTTGTCCAATCTATATCTAAAACACTTGGCCACGCCTAAGCCTCGTCCAATGTCGTGGGTATTCATGGCCAACGGAGATTTTTTATCATCGGATGAACCATTTCCTTATTTGCTTGTTGCGTGCTATAAAAAATTAATCGTGTCTAGATCCATAGTTATCCCATAAAGAAAACCTTTATAAAACACTAGTGGGCCGCCCCGGCTCCGCCCGGGTGCAGATACACTTTTTTGATAATATCCTATCGCCTATGTTCATCAGGGATAATGTAGGAATCTAATGGTGAAAGAATTTTTCAAATCGGTCCAGTAGTTTAAGAGCCTATTTAATGCAAAAAATCAAATCTTTCCACATTGTAGTATTAGAATATTGTTAGCGATTTCATAAACATAAAGGTTTTGTATTTTAAATTGCTCCAACTTATTGATAAATATTAAAATAGTTCTTATAGACTAAAGCCCAGTATTGTCCATATCATTAATTTTAGAGAAAAAAAACAAAAAAATTCCGTACATTTGTCACCTAAATATATAGTGTTGACATTGTTAATGTTAAAATTATCGCCAAAATTAGTACAAACAAATGGACCTTAGTAAATTGCTCTCCGTACATATCTGATTTAGTATAATTTAACAATAAACCACTTGGATATCCCAGGCCTAGTTACTGGGGCATGACGTCAACCCGCCCATAACTCTGTCATACAAAATAAGTTTTAATTGTATTTTTATCATTTTACAGCCTGTTAAAACTAAACAGGCACTCAAAAACGTATTATGCACTTGCAAAGCTAGAACAGTGTAGCGATAAACTGCTTGATAAAGAAAACGCGCCTAAAGAAGGTTAATTACAAGCATCCGAGCTGCGCTGACGCATGCCTGTTAACCGACACTAGTTTTAGACCGCGACTTCCTTCAATATTGCTTTTGTTTCATAAATTATACGATACTTATTAGTCAATTTATCCTGACACCATCGATTATCAACCAATAAGTTACTATAAATTAATAGATTTTTCGCATTGTATGACAAGACAAGCGTCCATTCGCCTGATGGTAAGCAATACGACCGCTCATAGACAGTAACAAAACCAAACAGCACCTTGAATTCGCACTCGCCATCCTCAGACATATTATTGTGAAGTCTCAACATGTCCAAGAATAAATAATACACCCAACAGTCTTATACGTAGTCCTGACCCCACACTAAGATCGAGTCTTGTGTCGTGGGCATCAGAAACTACGAGAGATATTTCGCTCTCACAAACACCAGGTCTCGACACAATAACTGGATCATAAATATTAATCTTAGTGGGGGATCGAACGAAAGTTCACTGCTGAAAATAGACCCCATGGTTCTCCAAATCAACCTGTTGACAGCGGCCTACATCCAGCGACTTCCTGCGACCTTAATCAGGTCGTCCTTCCACATTATGACTATTTGATTAAGAAATAATTAGATTTCTTATTGATATTATAACAATTATATCAATTATTTCCAGGTCGTTGTGGGCATGCTTGAAAATGTTATATTCAGCATCGGACTTCCTAGACTGAAGATGATGATAATAATTCAAGTTCAACATACCGAATACAATATAAAATTCAGAAGGAAGAAAGGCTCCTACGCAAGCGATGGTAATTTAAGTTGACGTGACGAACGATTTCCAAAGTAATTGTCGACAGCCGTAATTGTTTTTAATTTGAGACAATGAGGTGTCGTCACCGACGCCATTTTATTGATATTTTATCGGCCAACATTTAATTGTCGATGATCTTTGGATGTTTCGACCTTATGACGGTTTCAGAGAAACTGTTGCGTGCATAATTCAATAATAATGATAACCTGCTCATTAATTTTATTATGTAATTAGTAGTAACTAGCTTCCAGTGCAAGTATATTTTACACGTTCACATTGTTTTAAGAAAACTCTCAGATTTCTCGAACCGAATACCTTGTAATTATTTAATTACATACCGTAAGAATCATAATACAAATTAAATAATATTTGAATTATACTAATAATAATTTATTATCTACGTTTATAATCGTCTTTTCGTCCTCAAATACTTGAATGTCGTATCATAACAATATATTTTGAATAACCTTCACATTGAATAAATAAACCGAGAGGAATATGTAATGACTTGTTTAATAAAAGTAGTTTAAACCGCACTTTCTATATAAAGACGGCATGCGCACGACACAATCGTTAACTCGATTTAAACTCTTCATAATTTCCTGCATCCAACTTTGGTAGTAAGTAGGTAATAAAGCATAATTCGTTCAGTGAGTGCTCCACCCCAAAAATGTCGAAAGAAAGCCTTAAAGAGAGACCAATGACGCACGGAGTCGCCCAAGCATTCGAAACGTGTCCGGTGACGTCAGAGGAGCACACCACACATCAATCTTAATGCATCTTAGCTATGCGATAGTTAACCTAAATGTGCAGACTTAAGGGTTAACGTTTTTGTGATTGTAGCTCGCGATTGCGCTAATGAATGTAACCGTAACGAGACTGGACTTTATACGTCAGGCCAGCAGACCGTTTCGGGCTTACTCATAAGTTATAATGGAAACAGGTGTTTCACGAATAGGTCCGGAACGCATCCGTGTATTTGATGTACTAGACTATGCAAATTCTATAGTCCACAATTGTTTTTCAATAGCTGAACTCATGAACGCATGTGCTCAAAATATAATTCAAATATTTGAATTTGAATTTTGTATTATTTATTTAAACCATTGCCCTACTTAGAAGTACACATGTATTATGAGTGTGTATTGCGCAGTAGTCACTACTATTTTTCGTAATCAGAAATTATAACAAGCATTTTTCATATTATAATCAAATGGAAGATAGACCAAAAATAAAGCATCATGATGACATCTTCAAGAAGGAGGAAATCGCTTTAGTTTTTCGCCTTTAGTTAGGTATTATTTTACTTTATGACCAAGCATCGATGATACAATTTTCAAGCAACGCTCATGGAAACTACAATCAAAAAATGAAAACTATTATCGTTTAGATTTATAAAATTTCTATGGTATGTAAGTCCGCCAACCCGCACTAGGCCAGCGTGGTGGACTATATGGCCTAACCACTCTCAATCGTACTCTCGATTGTAGAGGAGGCCCGTGCCCTGCAGTGGGACGTATATGGGCTGATACTGATTATCGTTTATCCGATTCAGATCGGATGTCGATTCAACAGGTTACGATCCATTACGATTCAAAAAATCTATTCAAACCATAACATCGGGAATCTATAGATCGTACCACAAATTTAAAAAAGAGCTTCCATGACCCACCACGACACGACTGTTATTTAATTATGTATTAACCCACACAGCCTATTTCAAAATATATACCACAACAACAACTATTATTTAAACTTCTCAAAATATTCCAGACTTCATAAATGAAAATCTAGAAATTATTTATAGCCATAGATGTCACCGAGAGCACTTGCTAATTTGCAGGAACACAGCGCTAATGTATTAGACACACGGCACGATGCAAGGATCTCGGAAATATTTCAGTTTATTAACACTCCTTAAAGTTAGTTCCGACTGCCTCGGTGGCATAGTTGTATTATGGTAAGCTTACGAAGCTGAGGCCTCGGTTCTAATCCCGAGTCGGTCAAAGTGATATTGGGTTTTTCTATTCATTATCAGCCTGGAGACAATTTGTGCCCGATATAGCGAGACACATCGTGGGACGGAACATACAAGGCGAAATGTAGGTGTCCAGGCACCTCTGCCTACCCTTCTGCAAAAAAGGCGTGAGTTTATATATGTATGTAAGTAAGGTCTGAAATTTTATGAATATGTCTGTGTATTTATTAAGCATTATTTTTTAAAGGCCACCACGCACTAAGTACATTTTTTTAACACTAAGTACGTGGCGGCCTGTTGGTAAAAAGAAAAGGTGGTGAAAAGAATTTCTATGTTATTTAAAGTCCGGCAACCCGTATTAGGCAAGCGTGGTTGACTATGTATATGACTAACAGCCGCTGCCAATAAACAATCCCAATCCAAAATTTGCCGTTTTAGATTGACAGCTCAATCTTTTTTTCTGATACTATATTGCCAATAATCAATCTCAGTAGTGAAAAAACTATGGCAACATGGTAAATGACAAATCGAAAAGTAGAAAACAATCCAGATTGACTTCAATGTAATTTTTTCTATTGATTATTGGCATTGGCCGTTAATCACTCTCAATCGTACTCTCGATTATAGAGATTATAGAGGCTCGCCCGTGCCCTGCAGTGGTTCGTATATGGGCTGATACAGATACAGATATGTCATAGGAACAAAGAACTCATCTGATGGCATATAATAACCATAATCTATGTATTATTCAGATTAATATTAATGGCGTATACGTAATAACTATTTAATGGTTTGACAAAAGCTGAACAAAACGTAGGTACACCTAGCGACCTAACTTCCCCCCCTACCTAAAAACCCTTGCTACCTTCTCTAACTTTCTGGTTATCTCTCCGCTCATAAAAACTATAAATCCGTGCACCCATCCCTTCCACATTCATATGTACCTACATCATCCTTCTTCCCAACATCTTAAGAAGAGGAATTTTCACTCATAAACATGATTCCACGGTATTCTGTATCAGCCCATATACGTCCCACTGCAGGGCTCGGGCCTACTCTACAATCGAGAGTACGATTGAGAGTGGTTAGGCCATATAGTCCACCACGCTGGCCTAGTGCGGGTTGGCGGGCTTACATACCATAGAAATTCTTATAAATCGCTATGGTATGCAGGTTTCCTCACGATGTTTTCCTTCACCGTTTTAGTGCGTGGTGATTGACTATCAATACACACATGACTCCGAAAAGTCAGAGGTGTGCCCTGGGATTCGAACCCGCGACCACCGTGAACATGTTGGCAGCCGCGTCTAGTCCGTTTACCAACAGGCCACCACGCACTTAATATACAAGTAGCAGCCGTCACCTCAAACCATCAATTGACACCCATACTCATTCCCGTCACATGCTAAAATATACTTCCCAACAGAAATAAACGATCCAACTAAAAAGCAAAAAATAATTGATAATGAGTTTAAAATTAGAAAATGGAGTATAATACATACATTTTATTATTACAAAGCGTGGGATGCTGGAGGATAAGTAAAGGTTGTAAGCACCCCACGCTTTGTTTTATTGTCTTTACTATTATATTTTCGTCGGTCCTGGATAAGTATGCAAAATTTTGAGTCAATCTGAACGCGACGTTTTGAAGGGGGTCAAAAATCATGTTCCAAGATTCCGTTACATACTAACATACGTCTGAAGCTAATAAAGCGTATTAAAAAATCAAAACACCTTGCAAGTTTAATATTTTGTAAGGATTACCAGAAAAATGTGTTATTATGTATAAAAATTCGAATTCAAAACATCAACATGAGGATTTAAAATCCTCATTATTCACCAGCTATTAAACGAAATTTGACATACATTCCTAAATATAATCCTTACAAAATCGATCGATCGATTTTTCTGATGAGAAGTATACAAAAATAATGATAATTATATTACATTTATAAGGAGCAAGCGTCCTGCGATCACCGCATGAATCCTTATGTGTAATGTGACGCAAAACTGACGCACAAGAGCTCCGCGAATTTGTTTTATGCATTCATTATGCATTTTTGACACTATATCGAATTTTAATAAGAAGTAAATCCTTCACGCGTGTTTTGCTCGCTTCTTGTTCGAAAGGATGCGATAAATTTATTTGTAATTTATAAAAACATACACTTGCGTCTGCCTTCTGGATAAACTGAGAGAAGCTTATTAAGAGGCCCATTATGAGGTGATATTTTTGCACCTACATTTGGAAGTGTTTAATCCCGTGCCAAGATATTATAATTTGAGACGATCCTAACGTCAGGCCTAACACTAATTTTAAATCCAGGCATCTCATGTTATTACTCAAACCGAAACACTAACAAAACATGAAACGCCCATACTGGAAATAGAAGCCAGGATGTTACGGTAAACATACACGCTAATTAATTCAATATAAAGACAATAATATCAATGCTTAGTTTAAAATTCCCATAGGAATGCTAATAAACTATACAGTTCCTATACCAAGGCAGTAAAGAAAGAGTTATGCTCGGTATTTTCCTATAAGATAAGACAAAAATGAAGAAATTTGTAGAGAAATAAAGGTACTGACTCACCTCAAAGGGTTTGTAATGGGAAGTGATAGCGGAAGGGCACATAGCATGGAAAATTGATAGATGATGGGGCCAAAACACCTAGAGTGGAGATACGCAAGGATAAGATAAAAGACAAGTTTTAATAAAGGTTTCTGACTGGTGGTAGGTCTCTCATATGTGAGAGGCTGCCTGGGTGGGTACCACCGCAATGTCTATTTCTCCCGTCAAACAGCAGTTTAAATGCACTGTTGTGTTTCGGATTGAAGGACATTGTAGCCAGAGTAACTACTGGACATATTGAGACTTAACATCTTGTGTCTCAGGATGGGGACGCAGTGGAATGCCAAGCATTGCTTTGTAAATCAAGGTGTTGTTTGGTTTTGCTACTTTTCATGAGCAGTCGCATCGCTTACCATCAGGCGAACGGCATGCTCGTCTCGCCATTCAATGCAATAAAATAAAAATAATAGGTAATAGAATGTTGTTGGATGCAGGCTAGTTGGATGCTACTAACAGCAACAACAATTTGGAAATGATTGGGGGGAGGCCTACGTTCATGTATGGCCTGTAAATGTATGTATTGTGGATGAAGAAGCTTTATGTTGCAATTATTTAATCGAAATTATAAACATACGCTATAATATTGCTCTGCCTGCCTTTTTTAAAGCATGAATGATTATAAGCCGTATAAATTGAAGCAGTTTTGTTTTACACGCCGAAATTAAAATGAGTGTAGATAAAAACATGAATAAATAATAATTGAATAAACAATTATTAAAAAAAATATATTGAAAGAAAAATGAATAATACAAATACGGTTTGAAGGCTGATTCAACGAAACAAAGTGAAGAAAAACGTAGCTTAATAATCGATATAGCGCCATCTGTGTTTTATATTACGAACTATGTGCACATCATATTGTACAACGATTTCGAATAAAATCACATCGAGATCTTCCTTAACGTTGCATAGATGGCGCTATGATGCATAACACGAGCTTATATCGCTAGTAGCTACTGTATAAATTATGTTTTGTAATAATTAAACTACGCTGGCCATTTTGTTTATAAACTACTTTAATTGATTCCTGCATAACTACGTAACATAAATCAGAGAATAATCAATGAAAAATAACGTTATTATATTTCATAAATTGTTGCAGGAAACATGTTCCTAGATTAGTAAAACAATTAAAAATGCGGAAGCAAATACTTCTTAATACGCAAAGCCCGCATAATTCTTAAAATAAATAATTACATACCTTTTTTAATGTTCTGTTAGCATCAGCAGGGCTCGGCATGTAGAAATCCACGATACCCAACAGACAATCATCACACCGACACACATCACTGGGCAATGACGACATAGATCCAAAACTGCTGCAACTGTCCATCGAGTCTGTTCTGACCAACTTTCCCGTGCTCAGAGCCTCCATCTTGGCTACTAACAATGACTCCATTAAAGACCGCGGTCGGGCTGGGGACCGCGATCGCCTTGGAAAGTCCGGGGACAGCGGTCTGTAGTCTAACACATCGGGTGATAAAGGTCGATGGCGCGCGAAGTTCAGTGACAGGTCTGGTGATAAGGCCCTTCTGGACAGGTCTGGTGAGTGTGGACAGGCAGTCGCCAGGTCGGTGGACGACGCCCGGGACAGCGGCGGCGTCACACTGCGACAGTGCGACGATGTCATCTTAGTCGCCCGCATTTGTGCGGCTGTATTGTAACACTTCCTATATTTCACTGGCACTTTAAGTACATTATTGGCAATGGTTTTTATCGTTCTTTTATTGGTTTAAAATGTTTTTGCGTTTAGCGTGGTGGATCTTGAATGGGTTATGGTGGCATTATTTCGCAAATGTCGCCTCTTTTAAGGTTCCGGCAGATCAAGTTTCTTGCCTGTTAGATATAATAGAGTTAAAAAAGTACTTAGTACAACAAACGAGGAACTTGCAAGGTGTATATTGGGCCTTTGAAATTACGAATAACTATGTAATTTATGAGGGTAAGTGTAAAAAAGAAAAGTGCATTGAAGAACCAAAACATTCGAAAATAAAATATATTTTTAAACTGTCTATTTATAAGGCCTCTGTCTAAAATAATTACCAGGGTCCTTACATGTTTAGATCTATAGGAAAGTACCTATTTTACGCTCAGAAGTCACTATCTGATACCAATAGACGGAATATATGATTACAACATGGCGAGTATTCAGTGTGAAAAGTTGAATGAATACGTGCAGGAAAAACTTCAGGGACAAATTATGAAAAAACAAAATCGTTAAAAATTAAGGATAAAAATGTAAAGCCTGAGCCTTTAATATTATTGCCTCTTTTCTTATTTCTTTGTGATACAAAAAATTTGCTAATTAATAAAGTATCTATTTATTTGCATGACAGCCCCTGTGGCACAGGTGGTTAGATGCCGACTGTGAAACGAGAGGCTGCGAGTTCGATCCCCACACCGAGATAAATGTTTGTATGGCCTACTGGCCTACAAGTATTTTCTCGGGTCCAAGTTTTCTGTGAGACCAAAAAGTTTCACGTTGTTTCTAATACCCAAGATACAACGCTTAATTGACCTTAATGTGGGTTGTATTATGTATATGTGACTGATGTATTTATAGTATTTATTTAATTAAATTATGAACTGTTTTTTAAATATTTGTGTCGGACGGTCGACGAACATCCGTAATTTCTGCACTATATTATGTGCATATATCACAGAGTACTTAATTTACTTGTACCTGTATCATCCGTTCCATAAACTACATTTCGCTTTGTCATGTAACATCTAATCCGCCATACCACCTACCGTACAATTTTCTCCATTACATGCAACAGCCCTATATCATTTATGATAGGGTTATTAAATATGGAAGCGATATGTTCAGTAGTCTGCCAGGGCTCGTTGTTATTCAGAACACATATGAAACAGTACGTGTACTATGGACACACCTATAAGATATATTTGTAGATATCTGCGTCTACTTTGGTACTATGAATGGTGTTTTTACACTGGTGGTAAGCATCTCATATGTGAGACTACCACCAGAATGTTTATTTCTCCCGTCAAACAACAGTGTAAATACTCTGTTGTGTTTCAGTTTGAAGGATACTGTAGCCAGAGTAACTACTGGACATATTGAAACGTATGTCTCAGGATGGCGAGCGCGGTGCATAGCTTTGTAATTCAAGGTGTTTGGTTTTGCTACTGTTCATGAGCAATCGTATCGATTACCATCAGGTTAATGGCATGGTCGTCTCGTCATTCAGGGCAATTAAAAAAAATATATAAATTCCAAAAAAAATATACGATGGAATTGCAGAAGAATATAAGTTCTGACGTCTAGAAACATTAACACCGATATTTAAGATTAACAACGTAGAGGTAATCACATTCTTATTTGAAGTTTTAAAATGACGGATGGGACGGCTAATAATTGGCGACAATCTTTTGGAACAACAACATAGAAAGAGTTACATTTTGCAAATATTTCACAAATTTATCAACTTTGCATAAGAAAGGTAGTGTTATTTCTGCACACATATGCAATTAAACTTGATAAGTAAGATAACATAAAACGAATCTAGGTGGTAGTTTTATTGGCTACAGACATAATAATAAAAGAAACGCGACAATATATTTTTTAATTGTTTTAAACACCGTCATGTTTCGGTGGTAAATCCGTAGTTTTGGCTTAAATAATGATTGGAACCCTGGAGTAGCATAGCGTCTTTAAAAATAAAATGGTGTTCATTATTATTCTTGGAAAAGCTATGTTTTTTTTTTTATTCCAGTGAATGGCGAAACGAACATGCCGTTCCCCTGATGGTAAGCGATACGACAGCTCATAAACAGTAGCAGAACCAAACAACACCTCGAATCACAAAGCAATGCTTGGCGTTCCTACTGCGCTCGCAGTATGTATTTACCACCCAAATAAGACGATGATACGAAAAAGATAAAAAAGAAAAATCGTCGCTTTCATTGCAAAATTTTAGTTGCATTGTGACTGAAGTCACTAAAATTGACACCCGATTTTGTTTTCGATTGTAGTCTTGATATAGCCAGTATGTATAATAATTTTAAATCATAAAAATGAAATCTTAATAACATACATAATTATATGAAACATTACTCATTGCAACAAGTGCATAGTTTAATATAAAGTTTACCTAAAGGTTCGTTTAATCTTTGAATCTTCTCTAAGACCATATTACTGCGTCCATAGCAATGTCACTTATTTGATCAGATAAAGCGATCCTTTTGCGAGGCGCTATGGAAGCAATAAATCTCGGATTCCACGACTCGTATTCAACTATTCAACGAGTTTATATTTGTCACATAACCTTTCAATTGACACACATTTGTGAAAGATTATAAATGTTGCGTAGATATTGGTAGTAGTTTGAACGAAGTAAATTACACAAAATGTTCCGATAGCCTCAGTGGCGCAGTTACACAGCAGGTGAAACGAGAGGTCGCGGATTCGATCCCCGCATCAAGACTCTTATCTTAGTGTTGGATCAGGACTATGTATGTTTATTTATATAGTTTTAGTATAACAGTTAACAACACACAATAAGAATGAATTATCATTAATGATTATTTTCCTTACATCTCAGTAAGATACATTTTTGGTCTTACAAACAGCCTGGGACCATATATGGCCAGGGCCCAGGGCCATGTTGTGGTCAAAACTACCCTGAATCATCGGGAATGCATGAAGAAGATGATGAGTTGTTGAAGCGAAAGTAATGTCAGGATCGATCTCAAAATGGCCCTCTAGTCTTTGCCTAACGAGAAAGCCTGCCCTAGCCCCTAAGACTGGCTCTGTATTATCAAAAAGCACCAGCTTATCGGATTTCAGAACCTTCTTAAGAATTGATTGAATAGTTGAAGTTGTAATAAAATTGCTCAGAAATTCCCAAATACACAATACAAATTAAATTATCTAGTAGGATCAATCGCCCTGACCATACAAAACAACATCCAACAGAAACATTCAAGCTACAACAAAACGAAAACGGAGCGCAGTCACAATCGTTAATTCAACAAATTACATACAAAGTCGCCGCAACATAAAATCACAATTCGCATTAAACATAAGAAAATATTCAAAACGACCTCAATAAAAATAACATAGACATGTTTGAACAATTGCTCGTAAACGATTAGCACATCCCTATAAAGGGCGGTCGCAAAACTGAGCAAAATATAGACAAGAGGCGAGTCCGATGGGCATAACCCTTATACAGTGCGTTTACAACACAATTCCAATAATGTAAGTATAATAACCGTGCGATCGTAAATCGGCGCGGTATGCGTGCGAAATGCGCGCGCTGCGGGTGGTCGCTTCGACCGTAACGTGTACACGTCCCACTGTGATCGGTTTATCGGTCCAGTATTGTCGGCGTTTTAGTGTTAGATATAAACAATTACTAGTTCGTGCTAATTGAGTATGCGAATACAATGGAATGGGTACAAACGACCGAGAATGAATTAATAAATCGTATAGCAAAGTAGAGCCATGAGTCATCGTTGACTGCAGAATAGGTAGGCTCGGTAAGATTAGCAGCAGTGTTTTAGAGAAACTAAACAAATAAACGGCAAAGTTATCATTTCTTTAAGGGTTAATAATGTATCTAACTATCGTTGTCTATCTAACCAGTGGCCAGAGAGTAGAGACTAGAGAATTAATTGGTGCTTCTCGTACTCTGTCCTAAAGACCCATCTACCTTTTGCTACTACTTCCTCCTTTTTGATTTTGGAGATACCATACTAATAGACCATCATGAATAAGATTCATCATGATTATAGAATACGGGTGATAACCTTTTTTTTAAATTAAGCTCATATGCAAAATTATACTGATATGTTTAAATTAATCTTTTTTTCAAAGGATCAATTAAAGGAATGTGGATATACTAAATCCAACTTAATGTTCTAATGTTTGCCAACTCCTAAGAAAGTGTGACGAAATATTACTCCAATTTCAAAACAACCATTAAAATATTATTTGATGTCCGCAAGCCGTAGTAACTCCACTTAACAGAGTAGTGAAAAATTCCGAGCATTTCAGAGTCGCTCGTACCTACTAGCCACTAGTATTTCACGGTGACAAAAAGTTTAATTGCAGGAAATAACTAACATCGGCCGAACATTCGCTTATCCGCTGGCAATTACTCCAGTTTGTACGGGGAAACATCCGTGATATTCTGTTGCTTTACTTCGATATTATTTAAACTATGTTCATTTATTGAAAGGAAAAGATTGCGTTTTACAAACAATTAAATTTATTTTTGCTATTATTATTAATGTGATACCGACTGCCTCGGTGGCGTAGTTGTACTAAGGTATGGTTACAAAGCTGAGGTCTCGGGTTCGAATCCCGGGTTGGGCAAAGTGATATTGGAATTTTTTCTATTCATTATCAGCCCAGAGTCAGGAATTTGTGCCCGATATGGCGATAGGCTCGCCACCTATCACATAGTGGGACGGAACATAAAAGGCGAAATGTGGGTGTCCTGGCACCTCTGCCTACCCCTTCTGGGATATAGGCGTGAGTTTATGTATGTATGTATGTATTAATGTGATAATCTTATGAAGAGGTTTGCGTTAAACCCCCTAAAGGAGATAAAAAAATGCGTCAGATATTCAGTTGGTAAAATAAGGCCATAGTTTCATAGCTTAGTTACTTAAAATATCTCTTAGTTTTAGAAATATCTTATAATTAGTTCTTAACAAGAATTCATACCCGTTAAACCGATAGGCATGTTCTATACCGAATCCCGACATGAAAGTGAATCTGACAAACTTTCCTCCCATTTCACAGGCGGCTTAACCAACTGTGCCACAGGGGCTGTCAATATGAATGATGTCAGTGAGTCGACAAGTGATCAAAAGCGACCATCTTTAATACCACTTCACTTATAGGATTATATTTGATTGAATATACATGTTCCGAAGGTGCTAAGTGACATAAGATTAGCTGCTTTGAAGACATCAATCTTGAAGATACTTTGCTTATGAAATCAGAGCGGACGTTACCGCAATTTAATTACGGTTGCAAAAAACACAGCGTTCTTATTACTCAACATTGATAATGTACCTGTAATACTGTTGGATTTTTGGGCAGTTAGTCGTTACTTTACTACTATCGTAGTGCGTAGTAGACTTGTTATTGAACAGACTGCTACCGAAATGCTAGTCTCGGGTTCGAATCCTAGCACCTTTAACTTTTTCCAAGTGTGTATTAAAACAATACAAATACAAATAAACCCAACAATCACACACATAGTCCTGACCCCATGGCCCACACTAAGATCGAGTCTTGTCTCTTAGGTATCAGAAACTATGGGAGACTTTCGGTCTCACAAACACCCAGATCCGAAACAAATCCGTGTGGTACACAAAAATTCTGGTTTCGGTGCGGGAACCGAAACCGCGGCCTCTCGTTTCCCAGACAACGTCGAACCAACTGCGCCACGGAGTCTGTCATCACTATTAAATTACTTTAACGTTGAAGGAAGACATCGGGAGGAAACCTGCATACCACAACGATTTATATTTATAACAAGATTTTTATGATACGTTAAGTTCCCCACCCGCACTAGGCCAGCTAAGTGGACTATAGCCTAATCTCTTTTAATGTAACTCTACATTTTTAGGAACCCAATGTTTGGCGGAGTTGAATTTGTTCTCAACAATATTTGCTATAAAAGAAAATAAATAACGTCTTGTAAAAGGGCAAATACCACTCCTTCAAAAATCAAGATAGACCATTGGTCACTGCGAGACACAGAAAACACATAACAATTCCTTATAATTGCACAATAAATTACCAATCAAATGAAAAGCGCTCATAAATCCTGTGAAACTAATTCATAAATTGTAACTAACACAAAACTAACTGCGTTTACACATTTGCATATAATCTTATATCAAACAAATAATCGCCGCGCCGATATGAATGTTTATATACCTAACAAATATTTGTACAAATCTATATACCGGGTATATCAAGATTGCTACCGAAAACGAAGCGGGGTGGTAGTTTTAGTGACTAGAAACACAATGCAACTAAAAATTTCGCAAAGAAACACGACAATTATTTTTAATGATTTTTTAAATATCGTTATTTTTCGGTGGTAAATCCATAGTTTTTGCTAAAATAATAATTTAAACTCTTTTATACCTTAGAGTTTTTATAAATAAAAGGGTATACACTATTATTTTAGGAAAAAAATGTATTTATCACCCAAATATACATGCATGCATAATGCATGTTGTGACGCCTGCAGGTAGTGCATTTAACATGTTACCAAATTGTAAGTGTATTAGATATAAGAAACAATGTAATTACCATTGGATGTCCTTAAATAAATAAAAATAAAATAAAAAAATATGACCGTAGGAAAAAAATAACAAAAACAAAAAATTGTCGCTTTTTTTGCAACATTTTCTGGTGCATTGTGTCTGAAGTCGCTTAAACTATCACCCGTCTTCGTTTTCGGTAGCAGTCTTGTATACCCTGTATATAGAATGTACTCGGGGTACAAATAATCCAGTGATTGTAAGAAGGAAAAATCTATGATATAAATTCTTCTTGTATGTTTTGTTTTTTTATTGCAACAAATGACGATACGAGCATGCCGTTCGCCGATTGTAAGCAATACGACTGCTCATGAATAATAGCAAAACGAAACAACATCTTGATTTGCAAAGCAATGCTTGGCACTCCACTGCGCTCGCCATCTTGAGACATAAGTTATTCATAATGTTCTTCAAACCGTACATGAACCGACAAATATTCATACTGCATCCAATATAATATATACGAAATGTGGGTGTCCTGATAGCACCTCTACCTACCTCTACCCTTCTGGAAAAAAGGCGGGAGTTTATGTGTGTATCTTTTTAACGTAGCGAGAGAATACAATTCCTCCTGGATTTCAGAGGTATGTAAATTTCGAGTCAAAATAATTAAATATAAGCAAAGCCTATTTATTATATTCTCCAAATAGGTTCACAGCGTGCGGCACAAACACAAAACCTCCGCGCACTTTGCAAGTCAAACGTTTGTATTCTAGTAAATGTTAAACAATATAAATCTTGCGTGTCGTTTACACAGCACCCGTTCGTAGGCGGTAAGTTTGATTTATGGAACGTTTGAATATGAATCGGTAGTGGAGGATGAAAATATAAGTTATGTGGGTATCGATGCGATACATTTAGTTAGTTCATATATACTTTATTGAGTGAGTAACAGAGTTATTGCAAAGTAAACATTTATATCACATATATCACAAATAGAAATATTACGAGGCGAAATTTATGTCTTCATTAGTGTATATCAGATATAGAAATAAAAATTTCAGTGTCAAAAAAGACAAACAATTAACTAAAATATGATGATTTAAGAACCATCGACACAGAAACCTCTAAAATCTAGATTAACGAACGACTTCTTAACAACAGTTTTACAAAATTCTTCCTACCGTGAGCATGTTCTTCCTCGAACCTAATCATCAGAAACAAATTCCCTACCAAACGTCAACCTTCTTCACAATTAACCCGCGTTACAAAATCTTCCGAATACCAATCTAAGGTATGGATGTAATCAAGAACCCGACTACACGTGAACACATCAACCTTCTTCAAAATTCAAAACACACCTGAAAAATTTGGTTGTCAATAAACAGGCCTAACTTTCCTACGATGCCAGCGCAGAATATAAAAGACACATTAATTTTTAAATACAAGAATATTTCCGCATCACGTACATAGTATTCCGGGCCGGCATTTTAAATACAACTCTGTAAGGCCACCGACGGCGATTGTCCTGCCACGGGCGTACCAAAGATTAATTGCCAAGCGATTTTGGGAACATTTATATGTATATTATTCGCCTTTAATTCAATATAAACGTGTAACTTGTAAGCGAATACGTAAATTGACTGTAGAATCAACGGAGTGTATAAAGGATACATCGAAGCTGAGCAGACGAAAGATAAATATTATTTTACATATCGAATATTATAATGTAAATAAATCAATAATATTAATTCCGTCAACCCGCACTGGGTCAGCATAGGATAAAACGGCCTTACCAATCTCAATCGTACTCTCGATTATAGAGGAGGCCCGTGCCCTGCAGTGGAGCGTATATAGGCTGATACAAATATCGAACACTACAAAACAGTCGTATTAAAAAAATACTGCATTACTCAGAGAAAAATAATGTGAAATTCCTTTTTTTCTTCCATCAATAAAATATTTAATTATGATTTTATAACTTTGCAAAAAATATGAAATGTGTGAAATAAAACTGATTTTACGGATTTTATCGCAGCGTTGGTTAATTTTAAACTTAACGTTTTGAATGCGGATGAACCAAAACCGCGATAAAATTCGTAATACAAGTATTATTTGGAACATTCACATAAGCATATATTAAGTTGGAACTAAATTGACAACATTCAATAAAACAAAAATTCTAATGTTTATTTATTATACATTATTTTTCGTGTCTATAGATTTAAATAAATAAATAATACCCAACAGTATGTGACATAGTCCTGACCCCACATTAAGATCGAGTATTGTGTCGTAGGTATCATGAACTACGAGAGACTTTTCGGTCTCACAAACGAAATAAATAATTGTGGTCCACACAAACATTTGTTTCGATGCGGGAATCGAACCCGCGGTTTCCCGATTCACAGGCGGCGTCTATCTAACCGACTGCGCCACGGAGGCTGTTGCAATTTTAAAGCATTATAAAAAGTACTCAAAATTGTGACGTTCATTCTGGAAGAATTTTCCTGGTATTTCTTTCGACGAAACAGTTCCTCGAATACTGACACACGAAATTATAAACAAGATTTATATTTAGATAGCTGTATTCCGTTGGAGTTTAATTTCGAAATTGATTGAGACGTTTCAGAGAATGTTATTATTTCGAATAATGAAAGGATTACCAGCAATAACATTGAAAAAGCAATTACCGAACAAATAATGTAGGAATATGAAATTTTACAATCGAGCCCCTTGTCTAAAGTAGCAAACATACAAACATAAAATTACGCCTTTTTCCCAGAAGGGGTAGACAGACATGGTGGCAAGCCTATCGCCATATCGGGCACAAATTCCTCCCGGGATATTATAATGAATAGAAAATCCAATAAAATTCAGCCTAACCTGGGGTTCGAATTCAAGACCACATCGTTGTAATCGCACAACTGCGCCACCAAGGCAGTCAAGTGTAAAGTAGCAAAATATTTTTTTAAAAAGATCCCTTAATATGGTTAAATGGTGGTTGAATTTTTTAAAGGCAAGCTAGCTCTTTTTGACCTTAGAGACTGGAAAAGACATCGATCTGACGGGAAATATAATAGGGTACCTAAACTATTACAATAATCAACTACCTACATATATCAATCTCCGACAGTCTCCGTGATGCTGTTGGTTAGACGCCGGCTGTGAAACGAGAGTCCGCGGGTTCGATTCCCGCACCGAGCCAAATATTTGTGTGTTCCACAGGTATTTCTTTTCAGTCTGAACGTTTGTAAAACCGAAAAGTTTCTCGTAGTGCAAGATACCCACGACACGACTCAATCTTAATGTGGGGTCAGAACTATGTATGTGACTGATGGGTGTATTCATTTATTTAAATATAAACTAAATTTCTTAATTTTCACTTTGCCACGAAAAGTGCTTTAGAAAAATAATTTATACCCACCTACAAAAACTGTACTAATTGTTACTAATTAGAATAATCCATCAATATAATGACTTATTTATGTATTCAGATGTTTGTCTAAAAGATTTAAGAGGCTTACATCCTGTCTAGCGAGTAATAGAGAAATTGTTATTAGCGGTCCGTACCTAAAAGGTAAAAACGTAACCCTATTACTGAGCCTCCGCTGTCTGCTGTCTGTCATCAGGCTGTATTTCATAAACTAGTGATCATTAGTTAGAGAGCTGATTTTTTCACAAATTATGTATTTCCGTTGCCGCTATAATAAAAAATATTAAAAATTAAAATATTAAAGAGGGTCCCCCATACAATGAATGTGTTTTTTATTGAATTAGTTGGCGTAATATTAGATCATAACGGAAACAGGTTGACGCTTAGAATTTACATAGAATGTTTAGTTGTATATTACCTATCAAAATAAATAATTAAATAAAAATAAAGTAAATATAAAAGACCCCCCCCCTTTTGCAACAAACGTATTTTTTTTCCTACTTTTGCTTAATATTAACAACGGTAACAGGTAGACGCTAGAAATTTTCACAGAATATATAGTTGTATATTGTATGTTGTACCTTTCAAAATAAATATTTAAATATAAATAAGGTGAAAATTAAAGGGCTCCCATACAACAAACGTAACTTTGAAGCAATTTTTACTCGATCTTAATAAAGAGGAACCAACGTTATTTTTAGGGTTTCTTTTATAGATGATGGTACGGAACCCTTCGTGCGCGAGTCCGACTCGCACTTGGCCTTTTTTTAATTTATTTATCACAACAGATAACAGAAGCTACAAACCGAACGATTTAAAACTGTCAAATAGACTAGTAAAAAGTTAATTAATTTAAAATCGACATTTATTTTTTTCTTAAAATGGACAGTTACATTTAGATAATTA
Source organism: Hyles euphorbiae (assembly GCA_023078785.2). Lineage (NCBI taxonomy): Eukaryota > Metazoa > Arthropoda > Insecta > Lepidoptera > Sphingidae > Hyles > Hyles euphorbiae. The sequence continues at coordinate 12,532,448 of CM041046.1, forward strand.
ATTAGTAAATAAATCAATTGTGACTTTATCACAAGCGCTATTTTAAAACAGTTTTAACCAATTAATCCTCATAGACATTCCTAATTGTTATTTTTTAAATCATTCAATTAATTCATATTTTTGTTCGCTGATAAATTATTTTTTGTAGAATTATCTTTTTTAATAGACTGAATTGCATGCTCCATTAGAAGCAATCACTTTGTCATGTCTACTGAGAGGCAATACCATAATAAATGCGTGGGATTAATGTGTGTATTGTTAATCAATTACCCTGCACTTAAACGACAAAGGAAAACATAGCGAGAAAATCTAGCAACGTCTCACGTGTTCCCTCCTTCCTGCAATCCTGGGTCCTTCCGCCGTGGTGTGAAGAGGCACCTTAGTAGGCCGGCATAATTGTTTCCATTGGCATGGGGCTGCCGTCCGATGCCAATGGATACTCTGCCTGGGCGGCATTGGCACTTACCATCAGGTGCAATGCCGCCACTATGCCAGGCCATCATAAAAAAAAAATAGCAAATCACAATATTATGCTTGTGATTCTGGCTTAAACCTTCTCAATCGAATTATCCCTTATTGAGTATCGTAATCAGCAGAGTACGTACAATGACTCGTATAACATACCGTAATCTACAAATGCCTTATAAATAAATGTAATTACAAAAATCGACAGAACAATAATTCCAATGCTTATTCAGATAATTGAATAATTAGAAACTGAAGCATTTAAATTCACTCTAAATAAATCTAATTGCAATAATTAACCTGGTTGGTAAATCGTCCCGGCGATTAAGATGGATGTATCGGACACACGGCTATTTATAATAATTAAGTACAATTACGATGCGATTTTAATTAAGATTATTTTCTTGCCGCCCGTCGCTGGGTTGCTAATAATTCACTCTTAATTTATGTATCGCGATTTACTTTTCCGAAATAATAATTTATTTAAAACAAGATTGAGTTGTTTGTGAACGCATATAAATTTATTATAAATAGCACTGGAATAATTTCAGAAGTATTTAAATGCAACAATCATAGTAATTTTCCTCAAAGCCTTCGAGCGACTTGTTGTCAAATAGTTTGTGAAATCGTTCTGTATCATGTAACTATTATATATTGCAAAAATAAGTCAACGACCACATGTAGGTAACTAAATTAGAGTAGGCAGAATAATCAACAATTGTAGTTCGAATGCCTATTATGTATTTCTAATTACTCCCGAATCCCGGGGGGCAGTTTTACTACGGTACTCGGTACGATTTCAAAGCAGTTTCGTTCCTTCGTTCGTTCGTTCGATGAATATAGTAGGGCCCCTGACCTCTCGGGTTCAAATCCCGGATTGGACATGAAAAGTGGGTGTTGCGGTAGCATACCTACCTAGCTGTTGGCCCGTTTAGGGCAAAGGTTCAATTTATATTATACGTTGTTCTAATTTCGTAAGAATAAAAACTAATGCAGGGCATTACATAGGTGGATAAAATCTTAATAAAAGAAAAAGAATTAGTATTTTCCTAATTTCATGAGCCTAAACGTGGGTACACCTTGTTAAACAAATTACATAGACTACCGAACATACATGACATGTCATTGACACACGTTAACATTTATCGTCATTGTAACTGCTTTGAATAGTCTAAAACTCTAAATACACAGCAGATCTCGAAATAGTTAATACGCGCTGTCGTCTCACCACAGAAAACGCTTTATCAACAAAGCCACACCACCAATCATACTCAAAACAACTGATCATCGCACTGCTTGTTACACTATCTTCTACGTTTTCAATCACTGTCACGCTTCGGAATGTAACTAATAATTAAATATAAATATTGGAACATCGCACACTTATAAGTACACACAATCAATTAATTTGTGTCGAACGATTATCAATTTGGTACTACTTGTGAAACTTTTGAGACTTAAGAACCGGTTGGTGTTCGTCGGTGCAATTAAACATACTAGTGGTCGCCTAGTGGTCGAAATTCGACCAAATCAAGAAGAGACAAAGTTTTGCCAGTATGATGATGTTGTTATTCTGATAATTCGTGCACATTTAAATGTACGTATCTCTCAAAATTACATAATCGTAAACTACAATTATTGCTTTGAACCATCAATAGCAAATTATATTTTTTTGTACCTGAATGTTATTGCAGATTGCTGCTACAGAATTTTCTTTATGCATATAATGAATGATAGCGCTCAGTATTTCACGTAGTATTCGTCAAATAAATCTTTTCTGTTTGATATTCAACAAAACCACAATAAACATTTTTTTCTGATTGACGTTAAACTACATATTATGTCTATAATAAAGCAAAGAAACAATTTGACCAAAGAGTATGTATACGTGTACAAATACTTGTGTATGCGTGTGTCAAATGCATGCTGGTTTTTTTATGGATTAATGTACTTTTTATGCATTATTATTAAAATCTTGTTTTATATTACATTTAATATTAGGCTTAATATTAATATTATTGCCTCATTTAAAATTAATATTCTCTTTTAATATTAATATTATTACCTCATTAGGCAAATAAAACCTTTTTTTTGATATGTCTATGTCAGAACAACAAAATAAAAAAGAAAAGTAACAATTTGACACCAGAGTATGTATACTTGTGTATGGATGTGTGCGTGAAATTCATGGCAGTGTGTGTAATGTTTTATTTTTTGATTTAATGTACTTTATAAGGATTATTATTGAAAAATATTAGCATTCTCCAGTTCTCCTACACATAAACTATAAGTGTGCCAAATTTTATGCTCCTGCGTCCGCGCAATTTTCGTAAAAAGGGATCCAAAGTTTTTGCATCACGTATTAATATATAGATTACATCTATAAAGTTGTAATTTATGTATCATAAACAATAAATTTAATAAACAATCCGTCTTGACGTGTGTTGTTTATCACGTCTGAAACAAGATTTATTGAATAAATCGCGTGAAAGTTATTTGTGTTGACATGTCGTAAATTGTCGAGACGGATATTTTTGTGAAGTTTCAGCATAATTACATCAATGTTGCATGTCGAACTTTGTAAGGTTGTTTATTATATTAACCTGTTAACTTATTACATAATACTTTTTTTCAAAATGTGTAGTTAATTGTATGGTGGCCTGTTGGTAAACGGACCAGACGCGGCTGTCAATTTGTTCAAGATGGTTGTGGGCTCAAATCCCAGGGCATCAAGGGCTCTGACTATTCGGAGTCATGTGTGTATTGGTAGTCAATCACCACGCAATACAACGGTTAAGAAAAATATCATAAGGAAACCTGCATACAATAACGATTTTTAAGAATTTCTATAGTATGTAAAGTCCGACAACCCGCACTAGGCCAGCGTGGTGGACTATATGGCCTTTATTATATATTATAGTAGCCTAACTATTCTTAATCGTATACTTGATTGTAGAGTAGGCCCGTGCAATGCAATGTGACGTGTGGGGCATGATACAGAATAAAGAAAATTTTGCAGACCCAGGAACATTTTTAATGTACATGTGTATACTTTACATTTCCAAATAGATGCCACAACAGGCTCATGTATCAAGCCCCTTAGACACAGAGTTAATCGCGAGTTGCGACCACTGCCAAATGTAAACAAGCCAATTAAAATAAAGCGGAGGTACTCAAATAACTCGCCGTAATTGCCGCCACCGGCACCAAATCGTTTTGCCGATTGGCGCTCTCGGGCTCCGTCGGCCGCCGCGACCGTTCATTAGGACGCCTCCGTTTAGGGTTAAACTATAAAAAAAAACTCTAACCTGTACATAAATCGCTCTGCTCTCTTGTAAAGTATATTTCACTAATTAAATCTCAGAATCGATTTTATCATTCGAATTTCAAAATTGCGATTTTTATTAAATGAAAATAAAGTTTGAAATAAAAATTTGTTCGATCAATTATTTCTGCGTGAAAAGGAACTCATTAAGTAAAATAATTTGATTTAAAAAAGGAACACAATATTCGGCACACCAGGAGGTCTGCGCGTGGTGGCGCGGATTAAATTTTAATTGGTACGAATACATTCACTGTGTTTGTTTAATTTGCACATTGACGGTTGTTATTTTTTTAAATAACATATTAATTACTAAAGGTATTCCGAGTAAAATTGTTGAAATGAAAAAACTGCGTAATTAATTTCGAAAAATATCGAAATCAGACATTCCACCGATATTCGCAATGATATTGACGTTTGAAGATTTTATATTACCTTCTTTTACCGTTTTCCCTCTATTTTTAATCGTCTTAAAGAATGTCTTAAAAACAGATAAGCTTATCCACTTGACAAAAATAAGAATCATATCTCATCAGCCAGGGGAAATTCTCTGCTCTCTAGGTACATATTTGTTCCAGAGACTCCAAGACGACTGTCAGGATTTGACGTTACCGGTTTCTTGTCCTTCATCAGTTCGACCAAAACCCATAACGCACAAAAATGTGCCATAAAAATCGCACCATAAACCACGAAAAAAACATCAAAAAAGCAGAAGTCGTGACAGTAAGTACATAATTTGGGGCCATTTAAAAAGTGTATAAATTGTCAAATTAAACATTAACGTCACGTCGTAACCTCACACTAAGTATGGGGGACGTGTTAAATAGTCCTTTTTAAAGTTCAATACAATCGTAAAATTAAATGAACTCTTATAAAAGCAATGCAGTGTGAAAACAAGGGATAAAACCGACCAATTATATTTAAGTGGCCATACGTCGCTTTGAAAACACTTCATTGATGTTTTTTTGCTGTTAATTTAAGAGCCAACACGGTGTAATTTTAACGTCTTTAGCGGCGATCACGTAAATGTACTTATGTAAGATGATTGTGGGGCCTAAAATAAACCAAAATGTAGCCTCGACCCGTATTTCTCAATAGCAACAATAATACGTATGTTAATCGTGTAAATACGCGTTTATATCTGCCTGGATCACGACCACCATGTTAAAAACTGAAAATGGTAGCCCTTATATATAAATCGTGCTTAGTGTTTAGCCTTTTATAAGGTTTTGGAACCTTTAACGGCGAGGGAAAATATTCTTGTGTCATCAGTCTTGCATTTTAAACTTGAATCCTAAATAACATAATATAATTTTAAATAATTTAAGGTACTATATAAAAAAAAAATTGCAACAATTGCGAGACGAGGGTGCCATTCGCCGTAAGCGATACGGCTGCTCATAGACAGTAGCAAAACCAAACAACGCCATGAGCTACGCAACAATGCTTGGCATTTCTCTGCGCTTGCCATCCAGAGACATGTACAACGACATTGTAGCCCAAGTAACTACTGAACAAAGTCTCAATATGTTTCGTAATTACTCTGGCTTTAAACACCTTCAAACTGAAACACAACAGTGTATTTACACTGCTATTTGGCGGGAGAAAAGATATTGCGGTGGCAGGTACCACCCGCCTGGGTAGGGACCTACCACCAGTAATGTAAATTATGTTTTAAACTACTAGCGATAATATCATCCACTTATTAATGTGTGGAATACTCATACGCATAGCTGCTTCATGCCTGTCTCGTCTGACAAGAGCGTGTAAATTGACAGCTAAATAAATCCCGCGCCGAGAGTGGATCTCAAATAATTCATTAATCTAATTTCACGCGGTGCGCTATTAAGAGCGTTTATACCCTGCACGCGCTTTTTGGCTTAAAAACAGGACTTTTCAAATGAGTTAATAGCCACCAATAAACAATTTAAAGGAAAAATAATTATTAGTAATTTTAGAAAAGGTTGTAATCTAGGGATTTTGGTGGAAAACATTATAGATTGATGGATAATTTGTGAGTACTATACGGATTACTGAACACAAGTTTCGTTATTTAGGCTTTAAATGGCAATTTAGAAGCTTAAGATATCCTTAACCACTAAATATAAGATGAAAATAAAAATATTATCAGACTAATAAGACCCTTATGGAGGGATTTTGCTGAGAAAAATAATCATTTTGTGTTTAGTTCCTGAAAAATAAAAATTTAAACAATGCAAAATTATTCAGAAACTCTCGTCAAGAAAATATTTTTTTTCACCAACTTATCGTACATACTTTTTTATAACAATTGCATTTTATAATAGAAGAACATCTTACCAATAAATTACCATTTTTATATTTCAACAAAATTAGTTTTCATGTTTTCTACAAATATTTTAAAAACCACTATAAAACACGCTGTCCGACGTGGATCAAATCAGACCGCCGCAAGGCCTTCTAGAGGGAGGACGTATCGCTCGTCGCTCCGGCCTGGCTGCAGTCGATTATGCCGCGCGTAGTAAAAATAGCCACGCGCGGAATGCGATTACCACATCTTAGTACTTTGGTAGTAAAATATTTTATTATTTTTATTACCTACAATGATTTTGTAGTGAGTATAAATTATGTTTCAGGTAATATAATGGGACGTAATTCCGAGGCTAAATTATGTTATGTATTGTAATATAAAATTAAATATATTTCGTAATTGTAAGGGGTTGTAAGGCCCCTAACACTATTTATGTGTTCGAACACGAAATGATTAATAAAACGTCCGTAGTGTCTACTGATTGAACACTGATTTGAATGCAACTTAACAATGTAATAATAACGAAAATATGATTAGTATCCAAAATTTGTATTATTCTTTGCTTGCACAGTAATATTTGTCTACTTATAATGCAAATAAAATATTTTTATGATATTATATTACAGTTACATTTCAATTGAATATTTGAAGCGCACGGATCAAAGTTGTTTGAGCCGATTGTATAGCGAGCCGACGCGGCAGCTCTACGCACACAGCTTTGGTCGCTTATGTGTGCGTGAAATTAACGAAGAAATACCTATAGATGACTTTGCGCGCAAGGTGTGTACGCTCTTAAGATCGAAGATAATACAGATAGTTAACCGCTATTTGTCTCTATCGTGTTTCATTAGTGCTAGGGATCTGTGAAACTAGCAGAAAACGGTTATAATGTTAAGAGCTTCCTTTTCTTAATGTCTAGAAAACCTGACAGAAAATACAGTTGGCAAATTATAAATTTCCAGTGATCAAGACATAAGGATATCTTTTCGAAGGCATATTTTACTGTCAACGTTTTACTGTCTTTACTTAATTACACCTAGATCACTTTTCTCTCTCTTCAGCCACAAAATCCACTGTTAAATATAGGCCTCCCCCATTGATCTCCTCATCGACCTGCGACTTCCTACACCTTTAACCAGTTCGTCAATCCAGCCTTGTAGCCGGGCGTCCCACAGTTAGCTTGCCTCGACCAGCTAAGCGTGTCTTTTAAAGTATATTATAGAAAACTGTTACTCATAATCTTAGGAGCAGTCGCTTACCCAACATTGATCCGTAGCAGTGAGACAAATAACAGATTGCCGGAAACCCGATATCTCTTTCCTTTAACCATCCTTATTCTCCCGCTCTCCTTCCGATTTGAGGGGCTGGCAATACGTCTATGATCTGATAGTTGTTCATGGGCGGTAGTGATCACTTACAACAGGTGGCCAGTGTACTCGTTTGCCGGACCAATGCAAAAAAAAACTAACACAAAACATTATACAGAACACTGTTTTCTGTTTTCACTGTCCGAATCATCTAGCACATTAGCCATTTGTTTTTTGTTCCATGACAGCTCTAATACGAGTAGCATTTATTTTCTCCTGATATCATATTACAAGTCAATTTATTAAGTAGATTTTTTACGAGAAACTCGGCCTGCTCTTATGCTAGATTATCGGTTCAATTTATGAGCTTGTAAACCTATCGCTATTTCTGACATGTCTGTTCTGGTTATTTGAAGTAAGAGATTGTTACTTGCATATTTGTTTAAAATTATGTGGCTCATATTATGTGTTTATATTTTTTTATTCGTCTCCGTTCTGTGGGTTAAACGAAGGTGATATGTCAATATTGAGTAAAGTTGAAATCCAAAGTCTCTACCTAGGTACTCCTAATCCTTTATAATCTAATGCATTCACTGAAATATCTTATTTATCAGTAGCAATATTGCTGCAAAAATAATAACATAAGAAGTAGGATTGCACAAAGGCACTACAAAAACAAAAAAACACGCAGTAGCAGTACAAATTACAAAAAATAATCACAACACATTCCATATCCAGAAACCATAAATATTAATATTGACACTACACCTCACCACTGTATTCCAATCATTCCATACAGTAAAAACCAACATTCCCATATCTCCAAGCAGGCTATTGTTACAAATTTGTCCTTCGCTCCAACAGAAAACTTCATCATCAATCTAATAAAGAACGGTTTTTGCCACAAGTCTTGCTTTCATGCCTTTTTCTGAAACGCCTGGTGCCTACAATGCGATACATGGGTTTGATAAAAGTGTTTCAAACCCTTTCATAGCTATCCTTATTGCATTCCATTTACTAGTTTCAAAGATTATTGATAAAAATCTTGCTGTTAAAGATATATGAGAAACTACAAATACCGCGGTTGAAACTTTAAATCCAATCTTCAAAAGAAGGGAATTTGCTATCAATCCAGATACTAGAAAATTTAATGTAGTGACAAGGCAGTAATAAAATCTTAAGAGATAAACCATGTGGCATTGCTAAAACAATTATCACGATATTATGATGACACATTATATCTGGCGAACAAATCATGCCAAGAAATTATCCACGTCGCGTTTACGAGCTATAGCAGTAATCTTTTGTAATTTACCGACTATAAAAACATACTAAAATGACATGGTGCATGTTCTACTCAAAGAATAAAACTAATTGCTCGAGCATGATTATCAAAAAAATAAATAGCAAGATCATGACAAAGATAAAAAATCATCAATCCCCATCCGCGGTCCAGAAATGTTACAACTTGAAGGTGCTAATGCATTAAATAACAATTAAATAAATATTAATGACCGTGACCCTACATGGTGAAGTATTGCAGACGAAGCACATCTTCAGAGCAAAAACTCAATTACACGCCAAAGTCGGCGGCACAAAATCAAAATTGCAGATTAATTGAAAAAAAAACTAAACAATTTTCACTGGATCCCGACATTACCAAATGAAGTGTGTACCCACTAGGCAATAAAACTGTTGGCAAGTACAAAGAGTGAATAGCTTAACAAATCACTTGTACAGCCATACGTAGAGCGGGCATGGGAAAAAATAAACGGCACAAGAATCGATCAAGTTTTATATCGCAACGATACATTCTTGACGAAAACTGCGCTGCCTGAATACGGCGGGGCCGGTGAGCTGCGCCCGATGATATCGATGTTTGGATACTACTAAGAGAATGCGCTATTTTATAGTAAATAAGAATGTGATTCTGCTTGAAACGAATTATGTAACTCATTTTGCAACAGTTGCAATAACTATAGTAGAAGATGTTTTGAATACGAAACTATTTAGTTTGATTATTATCGGTATGTAAATACTAATCAGCGCAATCATATCAAATTCGCTCAGAGTCAACGATTTGCCTTTTCACACAAAACATGAATTCACAAAAACATCCATAAATTACCATGATAATAAAAAAGTCCTGGAAAACACAATAAAGGTAAAGCAAAATAGAATTACCTTATCACAGTGATTTAGCGCGAAACTTCTAGAAATAGTAAAGGCGGTTATGAAATATCAAGATTGATATTATCAATGCATTATTGGACAAACTGGTACGAGTGGTGCACAGCGGTGCACTCCGCGCGGAACGATTCTGACAGATTTATGACTTCATACATTAACAAATTTAATTGATACTAGCCGCACGCGAACGATTTACGATTATGAGCCTTAGCGTCATTGTACTACACCAGTTCACGCAAAAAAAAACATCGGTGGGATAACGCGCAATTTGATCTATTAAACGTTGATGCGTCTACATGAAATAACAAATTGTATTCAAATAAACCATGTTTTTGTTAATGTTACTGCAAAAATGGCTAGAATTAATAAAAACTCATGAAACTAACTTAATACGAACTGGATATTACTTAAGCAAAAGTTAAATATTATAAAGTTTTCATAAAAACCTAGTTTGGCACTTAAAAACAATTAGGTACAGCATTAAATACACCCAAAAATACAATTACAACTTCTTAAACAACATCGATGTTTGATGAGTGTTAACTAAGTTTATTTACTTCTAGTAATTAATTTCTATTAACAATTATGGGCCCAAACTAATTGTGCGTGTACAAGTATGATTTCAAAACCTGTTGGTGCAAATTTCCATAAATAACAAAGTATGTCGTGAATAGCGGCAATTAATCAATCTAAACTATAATAAAACTGTAGAGATCTAAAAGTACATAAGAAACATTTTCACATAAACTTGTCAGGTATACTTGACAAGCCACAGAACAAGAATTGACCATTTTTAGACTATCTGCCTGCCCGTTCGTAACCTCATCATGCTAGAACCACTTTATAGAATTCGATTAGTTCCATAATTTTGTTGCTTGAACTGCAACTTCATAACTGATGCAGGTTTCGTCTGAATTTCCATCTGTAATCATCGATCTGTAATGTATATTTTAAGAAGTTTAAAAATAAATTATATATTACTATTACACCAAGTAAAATCAGTGAAACTTTGATAATTTAGCTACTAAAAACATATTTTAAATCCTGTTTATTTACTTCTAAAAATTGTTTGCCATCAATTCAGTAAGGCCTAGCCTCCACTAATCATCATAACACTACGCAAAAGCACAAATTTGTAATTTAAACACAAAAAGCAGCACTTAAAACCTGATACATTCTGAAGCTAATGAATGAGAAAACAAAAACAAGATGGAAATGATTAACGAGGCTACATTAGCAGAACAAGTGAATATGATTGAACAGCGCGCTTTGTTTACTGATGGCAAGCGATGCATGTTGAAAGGCACGCATCAATCAGTGAAATTATATAATAGTTAAAAAAAACTAAAATACACGCTTTAATAAGATATACAACTAAAAAAGTAAAAATAATTGATACTGAATTTAAGATAAGAAAATGGAGTAAAATACATATATTTTATTGTTACAAAGCGTGGGGTGTTTACAACAATTACTTATCCTCCTGCACCCCACGCTTTGTAACAATAAAATATATGTATTTTACTCCATTTTCTTATCTTAAATTCAGTATCAATTATTTTTACTTTTTTAGTTGTATATCTTATTAAAGCGTGTATTTTAGTTTTTTTTAACTATTATATAATTGTTTTGACTAAAAAACATCCATCTACGGCTGTATTTCCAATCAATAACGCCATCTGTTGGTCAGTAGTAACATTTGACACTTGTTGGAAGAATACAATGTTAACGCCATCTAGCGATGAATGTAGCAATGGTCATCAATTATAAGAATAATTAATCCTGGCGAATCTAATCAGGATAATTATATATTTTAATCGAATTATTGTATTGTCATCGGTCTTTGACAGGTGTGCAAAATTTGAACGAAATCTGGCCGTTTAAAGTGAGTCAAAATCGCGCCCAAAGAAGTCGGTTACAAACAAACATACAAACATACAAACATACAAATATACAAACATACAAACATACAAACATACAAGTGAAGCTAATATAAAGCGTGTAAAAACTGATTGCAAGATAGTAAGATGTACTAAATGGTAGGTTATCAAAAATCATTCGCTGGTATTGATTGATTTCGAAACCAAACTAAATAACATATCCCCATTTTTGGTGGAGTACCCGACCGGTTAAAGTCTTATGGAGTCTTGTCTAGAGGAATTGTAATCTAATGACCTTTTGGTGTGGTATAGGTATAAAAGTCCTTTATCCTATTTGAATTAAATATAGAATCTGTGATAATATACATGCAACTATTTCATCTTCCATTTAAAATTACTTTCAAGTGCGCAAATGAGAATAAAAGAGCAAATTGAATATTTCTGGATATATTTATACCGACTGGTAGAAGCACCAACCAACACCATAAATTTCTATCACTTCGTGCCATCTTAGGCTTCCTCAAACGTAAAATCACAGAGATTACAAATATATTAAATTGTATGACAGACCAGAACCACTATCTAGGGACTAGTCGCTCTCCCATAGAACTCAAAGTGAAAACGCAATAAGTATGTTTTAATTTAATATTCTGAAAATGGTTGAACGGGTCGAGGTGGAAGGAAATACAGCAATGCTGACTCCAAGAGTTTATTGCGCAAAGCTCGCTGTTTCATGACTGGCATACTGATCAATCAAATATTCACGATATCGATGCTGTCTAAACTTCCAATACTGTACACGATGTATGTTAAGTTCAATAATAGGTCAATAAATGAATAAGTAATTGACGAATTGATTAATATCTTCTGCGATAAATGTTATTTTAAATATTAATACGTCCTTATATATATTATATGTAACAATTTTCGAATGCTTAAAAATTTCTTTGCCAAAATATGTCCTATATTTTCCACCCACTGAAACAATTCTATAAATTTAAAATGTCTTGTTTTTATTTCTCTCTCCAACATAAAAAGTCATAGCACGTAATGCAATAAATTAAACAAAAGAAAATAAGCAGTAATTTAAAAAGAACAAGTTAGCAAATCCTTTCGAACAAGAAAAACAACTGAAAAGAAAACAATAGCTTGCAATAACAATTATGTTTTTGTTCGTCATAATAGACCATGATACCGACTAGTCATCATGAAACATTATTTCCGATGACCAGTCTTAACTGACTAAGACAATATACTGAAATCCTTAACAAAACCATTTGAAATCTCATCTAGATTTTTTCGCAATTATTGCCGCAACTCAACTTTAATTATATGACTTTTGAATTATATAGATCCGATAAACGGGCATACAGGTCACCTGATTGTAAGTGATCACTGCTGCCCTTGAACATCCACAACCCTTGAATCATGGATTTGTTGATCATCAAATCCGATTTGACCTCACAATAAGTTATTTATTTTTGAATATAGAAATTTTACAATAAATATATTTTCTACAATCTTAATAAATTATGTTATTTTTATCAACATTATGATTACCTAAATGCGTTCAGTGCGGTACGTGCCTTAATTGAGCGAATAAATTCAAGCGGCGCACATGGCCCCGCCTTCGCATCAATATTCATGGAAAATCAAGTAATTCTAACAATTTGTCCCCTTCCATGTTAGACGAATTTATTGCACGGCCATTTTTAGCTAATTTTACGATACATTCTGGCCATTTTGGCGAACAGCTGATTGCTTTATCTAGTAACTTGAGTTATTAAATTGCAGAATTTTTCTTGCACATAAACCATGTTACTTGCGCTCCTTTTGATTGCTAATGCACATGTATTTATAAGAAAGTTTGTTCCTTTCTACTGCTCAATATAATTGTAAAGAACTACGGCATAATTGCTTAACATAGATTTTGAGAACTAATTGCAACTTAATCTTGCAACATAATCTATGGCATTGTATTCTAAAAGAAATAATCAATAATAATAAAATAATAGCAATGAAAATTACACACTTTAAAATTTATACAAAAAGTAAAAACAATATTGTAAACCGCTATTTCTAAGTATTGGCTTTTGACCCTGTCTATGAAGTACAAAAAAGTTAAATATACTTACTAAAATTGGACTAGACTTGTATTTATCAGAATTCATGAAAAACTTAATATGGTAGAAACTTCAAATATAGTGGATCTTATCAAAACTAATATTATAAGCAGGGAAGATTTGATTGTTTGTTTCCGTTGAATTTAGCTCTGAAACTATGGGACGGATTTGAATAAAATCGGTCACTAATAGAACCCTACATTATCTTTGATGAACAAAGGCGATAGAATATTTCAAAAAAGTTTTTCTCCACTCGGCCCGGGTGGAAACGGGCTGAGCCGCTATTTGTAATATTCAGGAGAACTTTAAGACCTTTTCCATGTTACAGAGTGATCAAAAGTCTTACCGTAGTTAGAATTATTTTGTAGTAATACAATCTAAAAACCATGTTATGCTAAGTGCAATCCCCTAACTAAGTAATCTAATGATTCATTAGAAACGTCCGTCAATGGATATCAGTTTAACTCGGCGATTGGTTAGCTTCTTACGCAGAGCTACCGTTGACGAATTGCAATACATGATTGGCAAAACCCACATTCGTGTATTCTAAGATCATCTCCAACATTAAAATATTTATCTTTAAACACTTTAGATCACCTATTTTGCGAGTTTTTATTTTATATGTATCCTAGACGTGAGTGAAAAATTGCTAAATGCGACATGATCACTATTTGCTGTTTCGATATTATTCATATTTTAATTGTGGTGTTTTCGGTGAAACCAAAAAGTAAAATAAATTATTTTCCAATATCAATCCCAAGTTTTTTTGCTGATTAAACGGTACACATCCTTAACCTTTATCAAACAAGTCCGTCGAATTTGACGAGAAGTATTCATAAGTTCCGTGGAAGTCATGCCAGGCGCGCAACTTAATTATTGATTCGTCCAATCATTTACTGACGAAGTGATGATTTTTTCCGCCGCCGTCGCCGTGGGAGATCGTCGCGAACATGTAGAGGCAGAACGTGAGATAATTTTAAAGGACACGATTGAATATTGATGCGTGGATAAGGATGTTTATTGTGTTAACGCCTGACAGACGTATTGGTATCGGTTTTTATATTAAAACTCTAATAGAAAAGTTTTTGATAAAATTGATCCTATGAAACCCTCGTATTTAAATAAAAGAAGTGTTTTTTCATCTCGATTGGGACGCTACATTTCCTCATACTTCGACTGCCCATTTTCCAAATTCAAACAATCATTCAACCGAGTTTAATAGCGTGATCAGTAAAAAATAATAAAAGTATACCTAATCCAATTTCCATGATCATTATTCCTTACCAAATATAAGTACATTGATCGTGTAAACAACCAGTCAAACGATATCGAAATTGAAAGCCATAAAGTTGTGCGCATGTCAGTTTTGCATGTTCGAACCGGCGTTTTAAGCTCCATATATCTTATTATGGATACGCAGTCACGTCGCAGCAAAACACTTCATTAAGCAACAGGTCGAAACCGACAACAACGCACTAATCAAAATAAAATATTCACAACTGCCACATTTCCACAATTCAAAGCAAAACGTGGCAACACATTTAACAAGCTCCCGGTCGTGATCCAAACACGACCTTTTCAAAATGCCACTTCGAAACGTTCAAATATGGCACAAGTAATGTAAATAGCTGGAAACTGCCACTTTGGATGCAAGGCATTTTAACGAAGACATAAGTGAATTCTTTTAAAGTACGAAATTCGGTAAAAATTCCAATGGCTTTTAAGTTAAGTACAAATTGTTATCGCTCATTGTTTTTGAACATTAATTAAAAACAGATTTTTAAGGGTGAAATGACATGTATTTTTCATGTATTTTATTTTAATTAGTTTGTCTCTTGGTGTTTATCATTGCGTGAGGTCGGCACGACATTCTGTGCAGTTAATTTAAGATCTGCGCTGTTGGATAAGGCGCTGTAAAACGAAACGCGACGGGGCAGACTCCAAGTAATGTTTTTCATTTATGGGTTTCGGAAGGGATCTTTTTTAAGTCTGAAAAATCGATTGAAAATTTTAAATACCTACAACACAAGAATGACATGTAGTGTTAGAAAATTAACAACTGCGTTACGTCAGTATGGTGGCCTAAAAGTCATAATCCCGGAAAGCAAAACAAAAAACCAAGTTAAGTTAATTTTTTCGAAATCAATATTAACTTTACCTGAAGTTAATTACTAATAAACTAAGGTAGTAGAAGTTCAAAATAATTCATCATGTCTATTGTAATAGAAAGATCATCTCAGATAAGGCGCTACTGAGCTGAATTTGGAGTTCTGGGCGGTATTCAGATTATCATTACAAGTATGATACTTTAATAATGAAAAATCTTTGATACTGTACTTTTACACATACTGTTTCCCACAGGCAATTTCAGCAGCAGTTTTGTGGGCCAATGTATTTGTTGAAATTATTTTGTAAATATTTGTAATAAATAAAAAACAGTAGTGCAGCCATTGCAGTGAAAGTAAAAAATAATTATTATAAAAAACCTAATTTATTATTCTGTTTTTCATCCGTAAGACCGCTTGTTATTCTACATTGATGTCACCACGGAATAATGTGCTCGTAATACATAAAGATCAATATCTTGGGCACTGACCTCGATAACAAAGTGTTAAAATTCACAAAACCAACACTTGAAATTCGATATAGCGAGATTGCAATCAGTAATCATTTTAAACTGAAGTTGCGACCATTATGACGCCCCCGTCAATCGCAATAAACATAAACAATAAGTGTTTATATACCGTTAAGTCACTACTGTATTATAACCACAAATATATTGTTTTATTAAAAGTTAATAACATTGTACTAAATTTTGTTTGAAAATGTATTTTTTTATTATATAACCTGTTTTTATAAATGTTTTGATACACCAGTCGTTGCAAATAAAAATATTATGAATATTTACATTCGTCAAGTATATTTTACAAGTTGTAACTCTGCACAGTTGCCAACGAAAGAATTAAACAAGAAAATGTTTTTACATAATAAAAAATATATATTATTTTGTCCGTAAGGAATTGCCTAGACCGATAAAACCGCCATCCGTATTATTTTTTTTAATTATTAGTATATTTTAAGCGTTTTCCTTTTGTGTGTAGTTAAGAATAAATAAATAAAATAATATTATTATATAATATCGCTTCATTGTTCTAGGGGCAGAATGTCCAAAATATGATCTGTGATAATTAGGGGTAATTTTCACTCTATGATATTTAGGGGTAATAATTTTCATACGAAATACCCTGGACTAGAATTTGAGCCATATTTTCGCCCTTAATCATAAATAAGGATGAGCAAACTGTAGGTGGGACCTTTCCCATTGATATCGTAGGCCTATGTATAAACTTATATAGAATATTATAATCGCTTTTTAACATCTCGTATAATATAAGCATAAACAAATATAATTGAGTACATAAACAAATAACAAGAGAAAGTTTCGACGTATCTCAGCGTCGTATTTCAACGGGAATAATATACAACTTGTGTTGAGAGGTTACATTTGTCTGTCTGTCAGTGCGCCCTCGGCCGTTTGTTTGACATTATATAAGTGCAGTTGACCACCTGAACGGTATTGTATGGAGATTGCACTGAAATACCGACCGTAGGAATAGACAGAAATGGTATAAGGTAATACTCTAGAATTCTATTATAATGGTAAGGTATAGCGTAAATTTTAAAAGATATGGTCGTAACAGTTTATTTCATTTAGGATATTTATTTGTTTACTATGAATTACTAATATTATTTATTTGTTGATAATAATCAGTGTAAGTAATAACCAAAACGTAAACAAAAACGCAAAGACGACAAAAGACACGCTTCAAAAATACATTACAATAACTTAATTTCCCGTAAAACAGAAATTCGCAGTGGTTAGATTTAAATCGAACCTGACCTTATTCCCAGCAGATTATAATAATGACATTGATAATTGTTTATTGGCTAATATAATAGTCTTGTAACTTATTTATTCTGGCGCAGACCGTTCTCTGTTTTTCAATAAATCCTTGTAAATTACGCAAATAAATATCAAGAAGTAATTCACTAGACTTACGTCTTATTCTCTTCTAGAATAAATGATAAGTGATAAGGCAACTCACGATCTTCACGTATTGTAAATTCATATAAGTTTACAAGTCAATAACTCTTCCTTTGGGATAAATCATGGAATTATTGCATACAGCTGCCCACTTTCGTCAGTTGTTAAACTTGCATATATCTTGAGTGATATGGTATACAAACAACTTAACAAAAAATTACTTTTAGAGTATTTTGTTGCAAAAAATATGCTTGGTTTATTGAGACGGCAGAATAAAAGTATATATAATAGAGGTATCATTTTCACTTAAACCAAATTCCTTATCCCTTAATAATAATATATTGAGAAGGTCCTGGCGATACCAAAAACAAAGTAACTAAGAACTATTTTGTTATAATATACGCACGCTATAAAAAGAAAAAGTCTTTATTGTCGTCTAAAAATGTTAAATAATACAAAATTATAAATAAATACACCTAATAGTAACATACATAGTCCTGACCCCACACTAAGATCGAGTTTTCTGTAGTGGGTATCAGAAAATACGAACGAATTTTCGGTCTCACAAACACCCAGACCCGAAACAAATCCCAGTGGATCACACAAATATTTGTTTTAGCGCGGGGATCGAACCAACTGTCTCACGATTCACAGCCGTCCAACCAACTGCGCCACGAAGGCTGTCAATATATTATAAGAATTCGAATTCACGTCGATACAAATATCTATATAAAATCAAAAAAGTTCGACAAAAATCTTCTCAATAAATACTTAAAGGAACACTGCAACGTTACTTTCCCTAAAAGCATATCGCTGAAAGCACTTTAAACCTTCAGAATAGTTTACAACAGTGTGTTCACAAAAATGCGTATCCTTAAAATATAGTATCGTAAAATTATAAATCAAAGAGGGTTTTCATAAAAATATTCCATAACGCAACTTCAAAAAATCAAAATATCAAAAAATGTCTTTTCTGCAATACATTTAAACATTTATAAAACTAATATGAGCAAAGAAACGGTACAACCATACCCGGAAATACAAATAATGATTTTAAAACTAACATTAAAACTGCAAAATAAACTGCCCAACCTCTGACGAGAAGCATTACTAATTTACTTTTTATACTTTATATTACATCGACTCTTACAAACAAACCAAAGCCTTTACTAACAATATTTTAAAAATAGAATGTCTATTCTATAAACGGTCTTTATCATATTGCTTTCTATTAAAAACAAAACAACAATGGCATTGACTATGAAATGTGCAGAGGTGTGACATGAACAGGCGGGCTCCGAGCCGACATTATTATTGCGACTATCAACAGATCTAACAGCGATAAGGCGTGTCTGTTGTACCGTGAAAATACTTCAGACAATAAGCCTGTGATATGTCAATATTGCGTATACAACGCTTAATAGCTTGTTTAACGGTGGCGTAATTATACTACGGTACGGTTACAAAGCTGAGGTCTCGGGTTTGAATCTTGGTCGGGCAAATTGATATTGAATTTTTTTATACATTATCAGCCCCGGACTCAGGAATTTGTGCCCGATATAGCGATAGGCTCTCTATATATTATATGTATGTATTTTATTACTAGTTTTCTGATATGATAACTACTGTTTTCAAAGGGCCTTTAATTACATAAAAATCAGTCAATAAACCAAATAGATAGCACTCTAATGATCTCCAAGATGCAAAGAAAAGTAATTGCTTAACCAAGCGAACTCAGAACGCTTAATCATTAAAATTAATATTTTTTTCTACTACATAATTGTAATAAGTCAACTGAAAAGAGCAAGGGCACAATTACCCAAAAGGAAAAAATTTTCAAGACGACACCGGGGCGACGTTTTGTTATCTCCATGTACGGCAAGTTGTGCCGAAAATGATTGCCGACAGGAAAATCCACTTTGTTCGAAAACAGGCGTGTTCCACGGCAGATTTTCGTTAATATATCATGTGCTAACTATGGATAATAAACGCTTGGAGGTCGTGTATACAATGTTTACTTTACAATAATTTATGGGCGCAATCATTATTACTTTCACAAAATCTGTGTAAAGTTTGAGTCTTAATTTTTTACTGCATACAAGAATTGGAGTCAGCAATTACTATTTAAAGAATTTTTTTTTGGTTACGCTATTTTTCATTCCGCTATCGTTACAATTTATCCTAAAACCCGCAATATAAATCTAAATATTAAACAAGCTGAAAATGACGAACAACATTTTACTTGTGACTATCATTCTCATATTCTACATTAGCGAAATAATATTACTTATTTAATAACTGCCCCTTAAGCAGCATTGCTAAAGTGCCCAGCTAAAAATTTTAATGAAGCAAACATTTTTCAGGTAAATTATAAGCGTTAGACTGGCAACGAGCCATAATTGCCTATTTAGATTAAAATCAGTGTGAAATTTCCCTTTGGAGACGGAAGCGCACGTCCACGGGTTGAAGTAAATGACGTGTTAATCTTGGGAAACATTCTGTGCACTTTAACGAGACATTTACTGATCCTTAAATATGTGAGGTAATGCTCATTGGGTTTCCTCCAACTAAAATGTTCACATAAATCCACGTTGGTGCGATTTATATAAACTTTATTGCAAGTATTTAACATAAATTTGAATTCAATGCGAGATAGAAAATGGTTTTAGGCTACACTTTCAAGAAAAACTTCTTTCAAACGAATAATTGAATTTAATTGGCCGTAAATACGTTTATGGGCGTTGAGCTAAATAAAGAAACTAAAGGATACTACACTAAATCTTTTGAAATTAATATTTGTCGAATTTACTTTAACACTTCTGAAAAATGAGCTGAAGTCATTGTTTTCTCCAGTACACCGTTATACCATTCATTTAGTCTAATCACAAAGTCATTCCTAAATGTTCCGCCTATCTGATTTATCTGACTACAAGTCTGAAAAACTAGGAAACAGGTCACCTGATTTTAAGTGATCTCTGCTACGTATGAACATCCACATCGCCTATATCATTCATGTGTTGTTGGCCCATCAAATCGAGAAGGAAAAAGTCGGGATCACGAAAGCGGTATTATGCATCCAGAAATCTCGTCGGTTTACTGTGAGACAGTGGTACCGCCCCGGACGGGCCTGACCATTCATGCCATGCCATGACTGATAACAGAGTGGCTCTACCACTCAAAAAGTTAATGTTAATTTTAATTCATATTAAATTACTTTTATGAGCGGTCATTATGATAATATTAATAAAACGCCCGAAGCGCCACATGATTCTAAAATTGGATCTTATCGAATGCTCAGAGGTTATGCAAAAAAGTAATAAATGCTTCAAATATTACAATTAGCAGCTTGCGAAATATTAATAACTACTATAGTGAGTTATTTATGATCTATTTTTACAGACGTATGAGATGCGACGTGTACAGATTTGGTTTTTGTTTACCTACGCTTAAGAATTAATGAGACTAATGAAAGAAAGCTTTCTAAAATTGAATTAGCTATCTACCAATTCCTAATTTTATGTAAATTATTTCAGATGTTAGAGCCTTATTAATAACCTCGGATTAGCGAGGGATTAACTTTAGCCAAAAGCTTCAGTATGCTTCAGCGTAACAGAATTGTCATTCTGTTATGACATCACAAATGGACAAGGAATTATAAATGTGAAGTTTATAATGCAACATTTATAATATCTTCTAGTCTAAGAAGTTCACATATACGTTATAATCATTTGAAAGAGAAGAAATATCAATGTGACCACTTTGGGAAGAGATTCTTTTCAAAATCAGAATTGCAAAGGCATTCACTGACACGTAATGGAGTAAGAAGGACTTCCATTGCCATTTGTGTGATAAGTCATATCAAACCAAATATGGTTTAAATATACATCTCAGATCACATTCACAGATTACTGTAATATATTGAACATATAATGATCTCTATTATATTTTCCATATTTTGATTTATAATGACAGTGTTCGTAACAACACAGAGATATGGCATAACAGGATTATCGTGTTAGGCCGAAGTATTATTAAGCCTTGGTCTAAAGTTAATCTCTCGCTCATCCTAGTATATTAATAAGGCCCCTAGTATTAGTCGAAAAGTATCTTTACTAGAAAGAGTCAATTCTTGAAAACATAATTAGATGTAACCAAAAGGCTAATTGTTCTTCCTCGAAAATATTCACCGCAAAACTTATAGCTTTTTTCAAGCTGTTTTAAAAATACTGTATAGTATCATGCCATATACTGATATACATCCCACTGCAAGGCACGTGCCTACTGTACAATCGAGAGTATGATTGAGATTGGTTAGGCCATATAATCCACCACGCTGTATTACCAATACCGAACCGAAAATTAATATCAATATCGTATAGATCAGTCTGCCGTCACTAGACCGAGCAGCAATAAATTCAGCGTAGACAATCTAAAGCATTACAAACGTTAACACAACCGTAAACCACAATATATATGAATCAAACACACCAATAAATTAACTAACGCCATGTAGCAGCCGAGTTGCGCCATTAATTCTGCATATGATTTATGCGTTCGGATAAATGCATGTTATTTCTATTTATTAATAAATATATTAACATGTGAGTTAGGTTTTGCTGCGTTTAATATTAATAGCAACGTAACGGGGCCAATTTGGAGGCTAATGCGGTTTAAATTTTATACGGATGAGGTAATGCTGGGTTTGGGAATGGTTTACTGTTGCGGCTGGCTCATTGAATTTCCTTAAATATCAGACGAGAGCAGGAATTGAGTTTTTTGTAGGTTTAAATTGTGTTATTTATTTTATTAAAGATTTACAAAAACCCAAACTAGACTGGCGTCTTGCCTAAAAGTATTCATTTACAACTGTTTTCGTAGATGATTCGCATAATATTGGTTACTCGAGCCGGTCAATATGATCGGTTTTCCATATTAAATTACTGTATGTCGCTCGCTATCAAGCCGGATGCAAATATGCTATGTTAACTAAATTTAGATCTACTAGACTACTACTATTCAATTACTACTGATATTTTTCAATTAATTTCATTTTTCATACAAGAAGTGCTAGGAGGATACATTTTGTCTTGCATTTTCCGTCCTATGATGTGATAGGGAGAGCCTATCGCCATATCGGGCACGAGTCCTGACTCCGTGCTGATAATGAATAGAAAAATCCAATATAATTTTGCCCGACCCGGGATTCGAACCCGAGAGCGCAGCTTTGCAATCTTACCGTAATACGACAGCGCAATCGAGGCAGTCGGTTTCTTAATTTTAGTCTGTGTTTTAGGCCTACAAAAATGTAATACCCACATAATATCTAGTAGATATTATCGACCGTTCACTTATCTGAGATCGTTGCTACCTAATTTTCATGCATGTTTCAGAAAGCTTTTGTTTCTGCAACTACTAACAGCCTTAAGACAACATTTCTGAAATTATTTTTGTGCTGCTATTGTTTTTGGGTATTGACGAGATAAAGTAGTTAAACTATTGACAGTTGTCGTTTTCAGGTATAGTAAATATAATTTTGTATTATACTGGAAATTTCGAATCGTTCAAAAGTTTTTGATGTAACACAATAAGCTATTGACATGAATCAAGCTATTTACTTACGTCGTATCCGCTTAACGAAAACACAAGCTACAGGTTGTGTATGTGTTTTCATTCATAAAGACATTTATCATTATGTTATCAAATAAAAAAGGGACAGTATCGTGATTTATTCGAATTATCCAACAATAATAATAATAAACTTTATTTCTATTCTTATTTTTTTATTTATTATTTATCTTATTAATATATATCACTAATGACATCCTGAAAAGTGCACATTGATCCAGTTTGTGCAAAAAAAAATAACAACGTCATAAGTAACAAATATGGGTTTTTGGTCAAAACGGTTAATTTTACGATAAACATAGCTAAGACTAAATTGAAGATCAGATCTACTAAAATTGACTTTATACTCTTTCTCTTCGTTTTACCAATTTTGAGAAAAAGTCGTATTCTTCATAATTACAGGATTTAATTAAAATAGTATCTTAGATTTACGCGAATGTTACACATTGAAATAAGACTATTATTTACGGATTTTATCGCGGATTTAGTTTAATTTTACATTTTTTGAATTCCCGACGTTTCGATCACTTTACAGCTTTCGGGCCATATCCTGTATCTATGTTAAAATAACATTTGCTTCACATTTACTGGTGGTAGGTCTCTCATATGTGAGCGGCCGCCCGGGTAGGTACCACCACTTTGTCTATTTCTCTCGTCAAACAGCAGTGTAAATGCACTGTTGTATTTCGGATTGAAGGACATTATAGCCATTGTAGGACATTGTGGAATTACTGGACATGGCATGGCATGGCATGTTCGTTTCGCCATTCATAGCAATAAAAAGAAATCACGATCGACAAACTCTTTTCTGAGTAGAACTTTTATCTGCCAAGACCAGATTGATGCACTTTACATACCTACAAATTCTATCAGAAAAATATCTGGTATTCATGTTCCCTCGTGAGGGTTCCAGCACAGTGAGCGATAAAGGATTAGGAATCCACAGGCAATTTCGTAAAGAGATAGATCTCTGAAAAGTTTTATTTAGTTTAATTACGTGCTATGTTGGATATAGTTTAACTTAAGTATTAAAGTGGACCATAATGTTGACACAAAAAATTATTGCGACTAGGATTATATTTACATAAATTGTTTGTAGTATATTTTATTTTATTTTTATAGCATCAAACCGCGGTCAAACGGGTATGTCACTTGTAAACAGGAAATAATAATATTATTGCAGCAATAAACAGAAAATTCTCCTTTAGGGAAACAAAATTTGAATAAACAAATTGCTACCGATATTATACATACATATTATAATGCATACATTATGCATACATTATATTACACTGCATTTCCGTTTATTGCACCCATATTCTATCAATATATTATTATTACAGTATTTATAACTTCAGTGCTTCCAGTTAAATTTATTAGAGAAGAAATTATTTTTAACCTATTGGTAGACGTATCCAGACGAGGCTGCAACAAGTTTACGGTGGCCGCGGAGTCATATCCCAGGACACACCTCTGACTTCCGAAGTCATGTGTAAATTGACAGTCAATCACCATGCACTATCATATCATACATATATCGTTGAATGAAAAAACACCTTGCATTACAAAACAATGCTTGGCATTCTACTGAACTCGCCATACATAAGTCTGAATATTAGTAGTTACTCTGGATACAATATCCTTCAACCCGAAACACAACAGTGCATTTAAACTACACTTTGGAGGGAGAAATAGACATTACGGTGGTACCCATCCAGGTGGCCCCTCACATATGAGAGGCCTACCACCAGTAGAATGTGAAAACATACATGACATATATAACTACATTTTGCCCAGATAGAAGTTACTAATGAAAGCGAGCCTTCTGTACCAGACAGAAGGTTAGATTTTTCTAAATCCACTACGCTAATAATTGACGAGAGCTCCCAGGTTTTATCCTCTCATCGAGATTTTTTATTTTATTTTTTATTGCAGTGAATGGCGAGACGAGCATTCCGTTCGCCTGATGGTAAGCGTTGCGACCGCTCATGAACAGAAGCAAAACCAAACAACACCTTGATTTACAAAGCAATGCTTGGCATTCCACTGCGCTCGCCATCCTGAGACATAAGATGTTAAGTCTCAATATGTCCAGTAGTTACTCTGGCTACAATGTCCTTCAATCCGAAACACAACAGTGCATTTAAACTACTGTTTGACGGGAGAAAAGGACATTGCGGTGGTACCCACCCAGGCAGCCTCTCACATATGAGAGACCTACCACCAGTAAAGATCACCAGTAAGAAGAGATTGGTCTTCTATTGATTATAATTAATTATGTTACGACTACGACCCTTAAAATAACGTTGAGCGATAACTTAATCACGACATACATATATGGACCGAAGAGTTTCACCCAAGTTTTTTTTTTTTTAATTTCATTATTATTTATTACTTAATTTAAATTTAAACTCATCACTTAATTTCAAATTCAGTCTTAATTATTTTTAATATATTTTGTCATTGTATAATTATTTAAATTTGCATGCTGTGGTCTCCTATAATTGAAGATCACGTCGAAATGTAAACCACAACAATGCTATACCATTGTCTTCATTATATGTCGTGTATCCTTCGTTGGAGGTCCTCAATTTAAAAAATAAAATAAAATGACTAATTGTGTTTTTTTTTTAAATTGTTTGTATTTTTATATTAATCCGTGTTTTTAGGTCCGCTAAGTGCCAATCAAAAACATGATTATTTTGCAAAGCTGAGTATTGAAATAAAACTATTATTTACGGATTTTGTCACGGATTTGGTTAATTTTTTTCATTTTTTGGCTTTCGGACGTTTCGATTACTTTACAGCCTTCGCTGTCACAACTTAGTGAGTCCGGCCCGTGTGTAACATGTGTAACATTCGAACCAACAAACCTAAGAAACCATTAAGCTTAATATTAGGCATAGGCCCGTTAGATTAAAATGTCTTAGGCCTGGGTAGAGACGTCGGGTAATTATTTAAATCCAGATTACTATGTATATATCACTACATAGTATGCAAGGCATCCGAGTTTGTAAGAAAATTAACATGTGTCTAGTGGAATTAAATGGGTGCAGTACCCAGGCGAGATTGTGACGAGCCGCAATTTGATTCATAATGAACATTTCAACGTCATTATAATGCCTTATTAAAATTGTAGTTTAACGGCAAAATCTTATTGATTTCTATTTTATAGGTTAATTAAAAGTAGACCCATATCGTGCCTATTTAACTAAGTCAAGTTAAAGTTAAGAGAAATATTAGTGCGGCCCACAAATATTTCTTTCAGGTCTGGGTGCGCGTGTAGTACGTGCACGGGTGGCGTCAGCAGAGCATTTAACTTAAATCTATGCCATGATTGTCTATAAGACATTGCCGTAGAGCAATAAGACCGCCACTTGTATATTTTAAATTAATAATTATAATACATATATACATAAACTCACGCCTTTCTCCCAGAAGAGGTAGGCAGAGGTGCCAGGTCACCCACATTCCGCCTTCTATGTTCTGTCCCACGATGTGATAGGTGGCGAGCCTATCGCCATATAGGGCACAAATTCCTGACTCCGGAAGGTTAATGAATTGAAATATTGTGATATTAAATTTTTCTATTCATTTGCCCGACCAAGGGTTCGAACCTGAGACCTAAGCTTTGTAACCGTACCGTAGTACAACAACGCCACCGAGGCAGTCGTAGAATAATTATAATAATAAATCTTTATTTAGCTTAGTTACATTTTACAATTTAAAAAATAAAACGATGACATCCACACTAGACATTGCCCGTTTCGTGGGAATCTGAGCAAAATGACTGATCAGGACAACACAATAACATAATAACATATAATAATCTGAAAACACTGGTTGAACATAACTTATTTAAAAAGTCTTCATTAATATTGTTGTTTCTGGGTAAGTTTATTTCCAATAAATATTTACTCGTAAATAAATACATTAAAAATTGTCTTACGTGGTTTAGGGGACATTGCCTATATTAATATCTTATTTTATCTCATTATCTGTACATGAAAAATATTTTTGTAATGTTATGACATCGGAAGATGTATTCAATTTTAATTAGGCAGTGACTGCGATTAGACGACAGAAATAAGATATCTTATAAACCTCAAAGAAAACGATACATCATTAAGTATCCTTTGTTATCTAAATTATGCTCTTGCACTTCTTAAACCTTATGAAAGGTTGTATTTATTTTTTAATTTTTATTTCATTGGTTGGCGCATAGCATGCTATTGGTATAATGGTAAGCGATATGACAGCTCTTGGATAGTAGCAAAACCCAACAACATCCAGGATTACAAAGCAATGTATGGCATTCCACTGCGCTCGCTATACTATCACATAAGATATAAAGTCTCAATATATCCAATAGTTACTTTGGCTACAATGTCCGTCTAACTAAAAGAACAGGGTATTTACACTGCTATTTGGCGGGAGGAATAGACGTTGCGGTGGTACCTACCCAGGCAGTCTTTCAGATATGAAAGGTCTATCAGCAGTAAAAATACAGGCTATCAATGTACTAAAATTAACAACATATAAATAAAAGTTGGACATGTATAGTAATTCAGTAACTGAGTCAATATGATAAAGATATTCAAAAATTTGAAATATTTGATTAAATGGTTTTTGGACTTACGCAAATGTTACATATTGAAATATAACTATTTTTACAGATTTTATCAATCTGCCCCGTGACCACAAAAACTGCAATGTAATCGAAACGTCGCGTCGCGAAGTTAAAAATAATATGTAAAATTAAACCAAATCCGCGATAAAATATTGTTTGTTTTATATTTTCATAGGTATCTGTAGTGGTAGAGTTCTGACGTTTGAAGTACTGGTGGTAGGTCTCTTATATGTGAGAGGCTGCCTGGGTGGGTACCACCCCAATGTCTATTTCTCCCGACAAACAGCAGTTTCAATGCACTGTTGTGTTTCGGATTGAAGGACATTGTAGCCAGAGTAATTACTGGACATATTGAGATTTAACATCTTGTGTCTCAGGATGGCGAGCGCAGTGGAATGCCAAGCATTGCTTTGTAATTCAAGGTGTTGTTTGGTTTTGCTACTGTTTATGAGCGGTCGCATCGCTTACCATCAGGCGAACGGCATGATCGTCTCGCCATTCAATGCAATAAAAAAAAAAAAAAAATACAGCACTGGTTTAACTAATGGACCGGCTTGATCGAAGATATCCTAGTATTTTAATATTGTTTAATTATTTTTCAATTCACCAATAATTAATAACTTACAGCCATACTATCTACAATCAAGATGATTTCTAGAGACATGTAATAAATAAATTTATTTTGTTTCATATTATTGTTTAACCCAAAAAGAAACTGTTCTTATTACTTATTATTTTAATAATATTCCTTAAAAATGATGATGAAGCAATTTGTATCACCCATAATTAAGTTAATTCACTATAATAGCTTTACCAGGATGTTTAAATGGAGTGAAATTGAGAAGATTGTATATGAGAACAACGGGTATGAAATAATTAAGATATTAAGATATTATTAACGCACTTATTTAAAACAAAAAACAAAATATTCCGACTTTTATTTTAATGTAAATGTCTCATTCCTTAAACTAAATGTATTGTTTTTGGTTTTATAAACAAAATATAATTTTAAAACTCCAATCAGAGAGCATACAAAAATGTTTGTATGCCGAAATAACGGAAAAAAGTTCTTGTACTCTATTTGTAATGTATAATTAATATCTGTAAAATCGTTCATAAATAAATGATTAAATTTAAAATAACTATAGTGACTGTCGATTTAATTTCAAATTCCTATATTTTGTGACCAGTGTAATAAATAAATACACGTTAATTTTATTTCAATGAAAGTTTTCAAATTTTAATAACATTAGAATTGTACCTGAGTAATTTGATACTTTAACCTATTGTAAAAACTGATGGTGTTAGTAAAGTTTTAAATCAGCATAATAAGAACCTATAGTTATTTTTAATAAAGTTTCAGTTTATAGATATAATCAAATTTAAGTAAAGTGGCATATAATGAAGCACATTATTCGGTACATTGTTGGAAGATTCAACATGTGTTCGACATGTTTCATATCTTGCACGTTTTCAACAAAACATCACTATTCAGAAGATATATATCGTCGACTTGTTTATTTTCTCTATCCGCGCCACATAGCGCCTTAAACAACGTTTAAAATGAAACAACTTACATACCTCTTATAAAACAACTAAAGCATAAAGATTGGCAAATAAAAATTATTAATCTAGAGCTTTAAATAATTCACACCATTCCAAGACTAGAGAGTTCCGCACTAAGAGCCAAAATACATCGATACATTTCCAGATGTAAAGTCGATAAGCCGTAGTGGCAATTAGCATCGCGGGCAGCGTGAAGATCAATTCAATGATAACTTCAATCAAATCAAATCATTCTCTAAATCTGACATGCAATGGATCCGGTAATTATCGATACAATTGTAAATAGGTATCGCGTTCACGAAGATTTAACGCTAACGAGTCTATTTACACTAACAAAACATTACGCTTTATTGCGTTTTAATATGAGATCAAAAGCGATCCACCCAAACCTTCAAAAGAACGCTAATGCATTCGCTCCGATACGGGTCATTATAATTTTATTTACGTTTTGATTTATGGCTTCGGTTGCAAAACACGTCACTAACGACAGACGATCCGATTAATTAACGTTCACTGTCACCAAACAAATCAGATCACACGCGTCACGACACTTTCGAACACCGATTAACCTTAATATATTATCGACATCGATAACGCGTGGACGGGCGTGGGGCGGTTTCTAAAAATCGTATTCCGTATGTCAATCGAAATTACGATAGCGTGTAGACTGTTCGCGGGTTGTATCTCTACTGGCTTAGTATGTAGAAGGACTGACCGCACGCGGCGTGCATGCGTGCGAGTTCGAACAAACTCGACAGCACACGTGGGATAGTTTTGGCGGAGAGACACGTGCACAGGATGAGCCCGCATGATGTTCAGTCAGGAATACATTTTGCGAACGATACAGGAAAATATGGGGCAATATCGCGCACGATTTATCTGTTGTATTGCATATTATCACCGACAATGTTGTAAATATAGTGTCAAAAGGAGCTTTTTACAGATCCGATTGAAATGTTAGAATTTAATTCGGAAACCAGAAACAACCAGCTGTGCTTTTTCATTGATTCGTTGATGATAAATATGCCTAGGATATAATTCCTTACCTTCGTTTATTTTCCGCTTTTTATTCCCCATGATTTTAAGATCGCGACATAACTATGGTTAGTGTTTACCGATTTCACACAAGTGAGCATGGTTTAATATTTAAAAAGCCCCAATATGTACTGTAAATACTACGACATCATTTAAAGATTAAGACTGTCTAAAAACTAAGCGAGCTGCAAATTACTATACCTTGAAATCATAGTAGGAATATACCTTTTGCTGATCAAAGAAAAAGCAAGTCACAGCGAAGGTGTTACAGATTTACTTCTCGTCTCTTTCTCACCAGTCTTTTATCTTTATTACCCTGTAGTGATGGCCTTCATTCATAAATACAGCGGGATTCTTATGCATATTACTTCTCTACAGACAACACTTCCGCAATCAAAATCCCGCATATACAAACATTATCAACGAGTAATATATGGGCAGTTCGTGTGAACATAAACAAATTTAACATACACAAAGTAGTTTTCTGAGAAATCGCATTTAATTTGGGCCAACTTATAAATGTCCATTAAATTAAATAACTTAAATGACATGAGACGAAAATAGAGCGGAATCTTCCATGAGAACGGAAGCACGTTCACTATTAAGATAAAAAAGTGAACAAAAAATTTAAATCTTAATCCCTCATTAAACGTAATACGAGTAATAAAATGTAAGCAATGACCATCGCTCCACGAGTTAATGGCTATAAACTGCAAATCATGGGTTTTTTTTTCAACATGTCCTACAGATGTTATTGTAATTTTATTTTTATATTATATTATTATTATGAGCCTGCAGCGTCCCACTGCAGGGCAAAGGCCTCTCTTTCCGCCTTCCATGCATCCCGGTCAAGGGCTTTATATGACCAATCCTTCAAATATGCATCCAACTCGTCTCGCCACCTGCGTCTAGGTCTTCCACGTGGTCGACGGCCGTTCGGGACCCATTCCGTGGTGATCGTCGCCCACATCTCATCTGGCATGCGACACACATGTCCAGCCCAATCCCACTTTAGTCTGACGGCTTTATGACCAACGTCGGTTAATTTGGTTCTGGACCGTATTTCGGTATTTGTTGTTATAGCTCAAATTATAAGAGAGTAGCTGTCCAGAATGGCTCCGCTCGGGCTATCTGCACAAATGTTCAATTGCAACTATCAATTTGGAATATCGACCAATCGGACCACGAAAACCGAATAAAATTTTCTCTTATTTACTAGATTTTCCACTACTGCTTGCCACATATGGTTCATAGCGTGATGACATACATATAGCCTATAGCATTCCTCCACAAATAACCTATCGAACAAAGACAAAACTTTTCGAACCAGTAGTTCCTAATATTAGACTTAACAAACAACCAAATTCATGAGCTTTAATATATTAATATAGATTATATTTTTAATTAAGTGCGTGGTGGCCTGTTGGTAAACGGACTAGACGCGACTGCCAACATGTTCACGGTGGTCGCGGGTTCGAATCCCAGGGCACACCTCTGACTTTTCGGAGTCACGTGTGTATTGATAGTCAATCACCACGCACTAAATCGGTGAAGGAAAACATCGTGAGGAAACCTGCATACCATAGGGATTCATAAGAATTTCTATGGTATGTAAGGCCGCCAACCCGCACTAGGCCAGCGTGGTAGACTATATGGCCTAACCACTCTCAATCGTATTCTCGATTGTAGAGTAGGCCCGTGCCCTGCAGTGGGACGTAGATGGACTGATACAGATACATATTTTTAATTATTTTTGATGTACAAAAAAGTCAACATTGAATGCCATGTAAATATTTATCATTAACTAGTGGTCGCCTGGCGATCGAAATTCGACCAAATCAAGAAGAAAAAAAGTTTTACCTGTATGATGATGTTGTTATTCTGCACATTTAAATGTACGTATCTCACAAAACCACTATTTATCCTGAAGTATATGCATATTTTTGTACCTGAATGTTGTTATTGCAGATTGCTGCTACAGAACTCTCTTTATGCATATAATGATAGTCCGTGTACATTTAAATGTATCTTACTGCTACACAATTTGTATAAGCGCTCAGTATTTCACGTAGTATTCGTCAGATAAATCTTTTCTGTTTGACATTCAACAAAACCACAGTAAACAATTTTTTCTGATTGACATTCAACTATGTCTATAATAAACCAAAGAAACAATTTGACCAAAGAGTATGAATATGCACGCTGGTTTATTTATTGATTTAATATACTTTTTATGCATTATTATTAAAATCTTTTTTTACATTACATTTAATATTAGGCCTAATATTAATATTATCGCCTCATTTAAAATTAATATTCTCTTTTAATATTAATATTATTACCTCATTAGGCAAATAAAACCTTTTTTTTTTATATGTCTATGTCAGAAGAACAAAATGAAAAAGAAAAGAAACAATTTGACACCAGAGTATGTATACTTGTGTATGGATGTGTGTGTGAAATGCATGGCAGCGTGTGTAATGTTTTATTTTTTGATTTAATGTACTTTATAAGCATTATTATTGAAAAATATTAGCATTCTCCACTTCTCCTACACATAAACTATAAGTGTGCCAAATTTTATGCTCCTGCGTCCGCGCAATTTTCGTAAAAAGGGATCCAAAGTTTTTGCATCACGTATTAATATATAGATTTGTTGTTCTATTTAATAGAATGTAATTAAAGCAAAAATATCGATGCAAACCCGAAGCGAAGCGTGGATAGGCAATTAATTTCAAAGTCGATGACTATCACATTCCATCTGTTAAATCGCTTGATTAGCCCTCACTTTTACGTTCATATAAAAAGTTCATATAAACTATACGTTTACATTTGCAGAAGCGGCACAAGAGGTAAACGGAACGAGCAATTGCCCACGTCTTTTCATTCAAGAAGCCTTTCGCGTCTAAAGTTTAATGAACTTCATATATTATTTTTTTTGACAACCTTCGTGGCGCAGTTGGTTAGACACCGGCTGTGAAACGAGAGGCCACGGGTTCGATCCCCGCGCTGGTACAAATGTTTGTGAAGCCCACAATTATTTGTCTCGGGTCTGAGTGTTTATGAGGCCGAAAAGTCTCTCGAAATACCCACGACACAAGTCTTAATTGATCTTAATGTGGGGTCAGGACTTTGTATGCGACTGTTAAGTGTATTTATAACCACGACTAAAATATAAATTTAATAAAGAAATGTCATGATTTTCACTGGATTGCCAGAAACAGGCATCTTATAACATACTAACTACTTGAATTCTTTTTCCAAATTTAAATCAATAAGTTATTACAAAATATTGCTCACATCATCCATTGAATATCGTTTCTATCAAGAATTGTAAATAAAAGAAATGCATTAAACATTAAAATATAGATAACATCTTACTTATCAAGCCACATCATTGAATATCAATAGGAATCGAAGAATTGAATTGTATTGTTTTATTTCCAAAACACCTGATGTAATACGTTGAATTAGCTCACAGCCACTATTGTATGTTAATATTTACTTGTATCACGTTGTACTTCTTGCGTAATATGCCTTTTCTTTTGCATTATGAATTCTGTAGAAACACCTGTCATAAATGCAGTGCTCTTGGACCCTAGAAGGAACCATTCATTCTTTTGATATATTTTTTTTCCTATCGATAATTCACGTTCTTATCACTTCCTTTCCACCATCAAATTATATGAAACCACAATGGTACTGTTTTTGGTAACAGTCACCTAACTTAGTGCCACTGGTCTACCAGCCTGGCACGCTGCGGATATGGTGGCCGAAACAGGTCCCTAACAAAACCTATGCCAACATACTGAATAACAATGTAACATTGATATACCACTTTGATCCTCCTCTGAGGCACCGACAGTTTGACAGCTTTATTTATTTATTTAAATCCTTTATTGTACACTAAGTTAACTTAATAATAGAACATTATATTACTTAGAAGTACAAAAGGCGGTCGTATCGCTCGAGGCAATCTCTTACCAACTACCTTGGGATGGACAATAAGAGATGGAAAAAAGAGAGGGCAGTCAATAGTGTACCAAGTAAGATAAAGCTTGTATCTGTTTAGCCATGAAGTGAGCTGATTGTTCTATATTCTATTAAAAATAACTACTCAATCTCATCACTGATCATTGAGTCGCAACTTTATTATATTCTGAGACGATTAACGGCCGGTTTCTATAATCTATCTATCTTTAACAAGAGATTTCTCTCGAAATATCAATACATGTTTTGCTTCAGTAAAGAAAGACAGAGATATATATACATATCTAGGCAAGATAATATTGTATGTCTGTCTTTGTTTATTGAAGCATACAGTGGTATCGACATAGTAACGGTATCCATTTTAACCTCTTGTTAAAGATAGATAGGATATAGAGAACGGCCGTTAATCCTGGTTTATACAATCACTTTCTTCTTAACCATTTAATTCGAGGCTCGATTACCACCAAAGCAAAAATACCAATAACAATATTAATAAAGTTAAATTACGCCACAACATAACCAATGGAGAAGAAATTGATCCAATAAATTAAGTGTAATTTTTTAATATAAGCTCCGTTTGGCGCTGGGCACGCAAGCCCAGAAGAACGCAAATAAATCACGCGCCGACACCTCATTTATCACTTGCCACCAATATTGTTTTATACTACGCGCCGGTCATTCGCTACAAATTATACAGAACATTTGTTTCGAACGCGGCTTTGTGTATGAAGCTGATTTAAAGTGATAGACTAACGAAATACGTCCGTCTTTATCTTCGTACACCGAAGATACCAAAGGCTTTGAAGAGATCAGGACGACGAAGTTCAAATGTTCTGACGATGAACGTCAACACATCAGACAAAGGTTTTCTACTTCTAAAATGCAATACTATTCTCTGTGAAATTTATAATTCACTTCAAACTTAGTCAAAGATTACGACGTTCGATACAGGATTCAAACATTTTGTTAAGTATTTAGGCATATTCGTACAGTTTTACGTGCGATGCAACGATGTTCGAACATTCAAGTAACACCCCTGAACCCAGTGATTTTCAAGGACCTATGTTATTCTGTACACATCAGTACTTGTCAACTAGTTACAATTCTGTGCTGGCTGTGACGTTCGCTCTGTGAAATTTGATCCTAATCCTTTTTTTGCTTTTTACCTCCTCTAATTTTTTATATCTATTGAAACATTATCATCGGAAACATCGGTACAAATATATTTATCAAAATAGTCAAACAGCCAAAACGAATGAAAAACTGTATTAAATTACAAAATAGGTTCTTTAATTATAATGTAAACAAACAAACCAGACACCGCAACAATTTAATAACATAATATTGAAATGAAATTCTAAGAGCGCGCACCTATTTCCTAACACAAACTCCGAAGAGAACAGTACAAGTTTCCCTACTCGAGTGGTGTAAACGACAAGGTTCCAACATTTCTTTTGCACATATTTGCACAGAACCTTATCGCATTATCTCTAGATAGATAAGCGAAACGTAAAAAGTAAGCTCGTATCTCATTATGCGTGTTGCACTGCTAACAAATTGCAGGTAATTGCCGTGAATTATAAGGCCATGTTTCCACATATCAGCTTTTTTCCTATGCGCCTATAGAAACGGTAAGTGTGACGTCTTGCCTTTAGCAGAAGTGAATAAATCATTCAAAACGAGGGCTCAGGAACTTTTCGATTAGGGATGGCGGAAATTTATGATATCGATATGGTTATCATTTATATTTGTCGTAGAAATATCGACAGGTCGAGCAATTTCACAGAAATTACCACGAGGTACTATACTGTGAAAAATTCGTCACAATCGCGTTGTTGGTCTAGCGCTAGCCTACACACATATATGAGTTGTGAAACGTAGTGTTCAGAATATAAACTCTCAGTTAAAATACAGTATGTATAAAAGTCGCATTTATGTTGTCCGTGGTTCAAAAGACCCATACAATTATTATTTTTAGCCCCATCGCATCTCGGAGCTGAATGCTCATTGAACCGTGTGTGACAGTAAATAATAATACCTCTGCCAACCCTTTAAGAATATAGTCGTTAGATCATGTACGTACAATATAATATTTAAATATACACCACATTAGCACGAAGAAAAAATACGCACCACTCCTTAAAAACCTCAAATGCTATCCGTCTGGCGAAAGTCCGTGCCTAAGGCATTTTACTTCGATAATTAAAAATATGCTTCTGGCAAATATCGATGCTTAATCTCTAAAGTCGATATTTTTTTATTTCACTCATCTCTAATGTAGATTTATGTCAAGAATGTTTATTGCAAGTTCCTACTACAGAATGACTTCATCGAACCGAACGTTTAGGTCCAAAACCACATGATCTAACGTCAACTTCAGCTGTTCACATAACTAATCAATGATACGACGCACAAATATTTTCTGATTACTGTCTTTGATTTGCATCATGATATTCCTACTGCCTGAACGGCCGAACTCGTTAAGGTTCCAAGAAGTCATTGAAAGCAAGCCATTTTCAAAAGGCTTCCATCTTCAGCTGTTCACATAACTATTCAATGATACCACGTATAAATATTTTGCAATTAGTGTCTTTCGTTTACACCGTGATAATCCTACTAGTTGGATGGAATACCTGGTTAAGATTGTAGGAAATCGCTAGAAGCAAGGCACTTCCAAAATTTGTGTGGTGGATCCAAAAGATATGGAGATCCTTGGAGAAGCCTATGTTCAACAGTGGACTTGCTATGGCTGAAAAGAGAATCCTACTGGCTAGATAAAGTGATCAGAAGACGTTGGAAAATAAAGTCAATATAATTTGGCAGATATACCTTGATAGAGCTATTCCAGATTTCTGGTCAATTATATTTTGCCTAATTTTCTTTTTAGGGTACTAATAAAGTATTAATTACGTACTCTCAATGTAGCCTGGTATATTTTTCAAATGCAAACAAGCTGTAAATTATTTTTTACAGAATAGTGAACTTAAATCTTTACCTCTATGCGCCTACAATATGTATTATAGCAATAACTTAGCAGCCCGATATTGCTTCATATTTTGCACAGTATTTTTGTACGCCTGGTATGTATGTCAAAGCAATGTTACAAAGTGTAACATATCCTGAGAATGTACACCAAACTCAGATGAAAACACGATCTTGGCTAAAAAATTATATTTTTTCTATCTCTCATAATGGACGGTGAACCGTAGCAAGTTTATTCATAAGAAGAAGTTCTGAAACCACATCATGATTCACGTAAATGTATCATTGAATAATCTTACACTAGCAAGTAAAGAATTCTATTAATTAATCATAGACGGTCTAGTTAGAGCGTACGTAGTGTTTACAAATTATATGCCTGTAATATAATGTAAGGGTAAAAAACCCCAGTGTTTAACTCCTTACAACCTTATAACTTATTCATAGACCGTTTTAAACCCATATTAGCTATCGAATGTTTTATACTCTTCGCTAAAACCGTATTCAAAAGTCGTTCAAAAAGTGCCAATATTCGATAAATAAAATATGTTTTAAAACTATGAATGTCCCATACAAGTGCTGTATCCAGACTCTATCACCTGCTATCTATCTAACTGCAATGGATGTTCTAATCTGTATATCTTCTATCGTAGGTGCCTCTCCATTACTAAAGGTTGGCAGTCAGTTCCTTAAACCTCTCCTTGTCCTTGATAGCTTATTCATAAGGCGGATAGAATTCTCCTTTCCATTATTGAACTTAATCATATCATCAGCGTAATGGGTCTAGAAACTAGTCGATATACATAATGTAGATGAGTTTGTGGTCAACAATGGAATAACTAATCTACAGGATTACGGATATAATATAATTCTACACACATGTATTATATCTTTGATGTAAAATCACATGACATGTTTAATGCTATGCTTATTAAAACGGCACTATCGTATTAAAATAATGTACATAATATATTGCATATTGTATACAGCGTGTTTCATGTTGATTATTTATGATTGCAGTGACGTCACTCGCATGAAATTACATACTCTATGATGCAATATCTAATATTTATGTTTTTATGCGATGCTGTGATTTACCTACCTGTTACTTTTTCGAATTATTTATAATGTTTACTAGTTTTTGTTTGCTCGCTTTGACATTATTAGATAACTGATGCGTTTGTAATTTTATCTTATTTTCAGCCTTAATATTAATTTTAGCAAAAAAATATGCCTCATTCTGTATCAGCCCATTTACGTCCCACTGCAGGGCACGGGCCTACTCTACAATCGAGAATACGATTGAGAGTGGTTAGGCCATATAGTCCACCACGCTGGCCTAGTGCGGGTTGGCGGACTTACATTATACATACCATAGAAATTCTTATGAATCGCCATGGCATGCAGGTTTCCTCACGATGTTTTCCTTCACCGTTTTAGTGCGTGGTGATTGACTATCAATACACACATGACTTCGAAAAGTCAGAGGTGTGCCCTGGGATTCGAACCCGCGACCACCGTGAACATGTTGGCAGTCGCGTCTAGTCCGTTTACCAACAGTAATGAAATTACATACTCTATGATGCAATATCTAATATTTATGTTTTTATGCGATGCTGTGATTTACCTACCTGTTACTTTTTCGAATTATTTATAATGTTTACTAGTTTTTGTTTGCTCGCTTTGACATTATTAGATAACTGATGCGTTTGTAATTTTATCTTATTTTCAGCCTTAATATTAATTTTAGCAAAAAAATATGCCTCATTATGTAACCACATTTTTCCCTTAAGAATAAATTCATTCAACATACGCTACATATGACTAATATACGCGACCATTTTTTTTTTATTTGTAGGTCCGGCAACCTAGCAAACAGGTCATCTGATGGTCATGGGATCATGGATTTGTAGCCGGCCCATCGAAACGGAAGGAAAGCACGAAGAAAAAAGGATGAAAATAGAATCACGAGTCCGACAATCAGATCGCGCGCATCATAAAAGACAAGGCACTATTCTACACCATTACACCCAGACAAAACTAACATTACCGGCCTACACAATAAGCTACTACTACACAATAATGTCTGTAGTATCGTAAACGGCTTAGCCTTAACAATACTTAGAATTAATAAAAATCCTATCGTCCTTTTGAACTTCCCTGACTTCATAGGCACCTACTGCTTTGGATTTTACTCCTATTGTTATGGTTTTAAATCGACATCTACTGACGCTATTAGTGACGAAATGGCTTATTTTACGTAAGCATTAGAACTTCATAACCGTGGAGCTGTGCGTAATCTTCATTGTCTACAATTAGTATAAATGTAATGCCGTAATTAGGAGGGGTACCTACACTAGTTGTTAATGTTTACGTACCTATAATAAATAGGTACGCCAGATCGTGGCGCAGTTGGTTAGACACCGGCTGTAAAACGTGAGGCCGCGGGTTCGATCCCCTCACCGAGACAAATATTTGTGTGCGACCGAAAATCTCGTAGTTGCTTATACCCACGAAACAAGACTTTATCTAAGTGTAGGTTCAGGTCTATGTATATGACTGTTGGGTTTATTTGGGTGTACAAAGCCTTACCCTTTAAGTATTGTGTCGTAGATATCCTAAACTACGAGATTACGAGATACGAAAAGACACTTGTATCTGACACAAATACCTTTGGGCCCACACAAATATTGGTCAGGATCTCTCTTATTATAGCCACCACCCAATTAAATTCAGAGGGTATCATAAGCCTATAAATATAAAAATGTCTAAATATTGTATGTATTCGATTGGGATACCTATGAAGTAAATTGTTGTTTAAGGCGCTTACTACCGATCTGATTATTTTTCCCTTTATATTGTATTATACATTGGATATATTTATTTTATTTATTTATTGGATATACATCCTTACTAATATTATAAAGGTGAAAGTTTGTATGGATGTTTGTTACTCTTTCATGAAAAAACGGCTCAACAGATTTTGATGAAATTTGGTATAGTGATAGCTGACACCCTGGATTAACACATAGGCTACTTTTTATCCCGAAAAATGTAGTGTTCCCGTGGGATGAGTCAGGAAACCAAATATACATATTTTCTACTCTTTCAAATTCAAATTGTTGGCACGGGATGTCCTCTCCTACGGAAGGGAAATATAGGTCGACGGCACGCGGGAAATATAGTTAGTAGACACGCGAAATAATATGTTCTTGATGTGGATTGGACTCAAAAACTATCTGCACCCGGGCGAAGCCGGGCCCGACAGCTAGTACATGCATAAACTTACACTATTTTCTCAAAAGGGATAGGTAGACGTGCTACCAAAGACAGTCAAGTTACGCCGTGTATGTTCCGTCCCATAATGTGATAGAGGGTAAGCCCATCGCCATCATGGGCACAAATTCCTGAGTCCAGGCTGAAAATTAATATAAAAATCCAATATCACATTTCCCGCCCCGGGATTCGAACCCATCACTCAGCTTTGCAATCAAGCTCAATTTTTTTGGTCATAATGGTACTTAAAATCAGGAACAGAAGAGTTCACGCTTCTTTAAAAAAGGAATAATCAAGAAAATAAAGAAGCCGAGACCCTTGTAGTCATACGGCATGCCGTTGTAAAATTGTGACATGAAGGCAGTCGTATCTCGTTATATCGTACAATAACATGTAATTTAAAAGTATAAATATAAATGACACAATTCTAGAGTATTTTGCTAGATAGAAGTATGTAGAGTACAGCTGATTATGCCATATCACAATAGAGCTGATTGTGCCATGATGCAATGATATTTTGTAAGAAAAACCTCTTAAGTTATGTAAAACCACTATTAAATATTAAATTCACAGTGGTTTTATAGATTTACGCAAATGCTAAACATTGAAATAAAATTATTATATATTTACGGATTTTATTGCAGATTTGGTTTAATTTATCACACATAAAGAGTTAAAAATACTAAGATATTTAAACATTAAATTAATTATTCATTAAATTAATATATTTAAAAACAACAGCTTCTATTAAAAACAGCATCATAACTTTTAATTAAGTCATTGCCTTTTAAGAGTCCTAATTTAGTATGACGGGAGCGAGAATATAACCCAGATTAAATTATTATCCACATAAAAAATGAGGTCACTAACTCACTATGTTCCCCGAACATTTATTCAGAACAATCCATTACAATTAACATTTCCCCTTCACGGCCATACAGCAAGCTTAATAGGTCACGAGTGAAAGAGACAGCTGTACAAATCAGCTGGTTTTCAAATTATACCAATGGGAGGAGCTGGTGTTAGAAAGAGACAGAGAATCCACCGTGCAATACGAGGTCGAGTTTGGCGTCACGCATGCGCATTACGCCATTGTGTGGAAAGGGCTTTCGAACAAAGGAAATTGTGTTCAAAACATTTTGAATTTAATGTGCCAGTGAATAAGATTTATTATGGAAGAATGTGTTTTCACCAGAAGCCTGTTGTTAAAAGATCCCGTAATTTGAATGGTCAACATAAAGGTAAGTAGGAATGAGCTAGATTAGGGGTGTGATTGCATAATTACCTACAATTTAAACAGAATAAGGTTCTATTTATTTGTAAATTATTCTTTTAAATTCATTATACATACCCCAGGTTTGATAAATAAACAAACATGAACAGATTTCTACCCACTCATGAACAATCTTCCACATATTCCGTGCTAATTGCAATCGACAAATAAAATGCAACCATTTATTTGAATTCAGTTACCCATTTCCATTATGTTTTATCATTCCATAAATAAGGCACCAGATTTCGTAACCTTTTAATTTCAAATCCTTATTTTCATACTATTATAGATCCCATACCATTAACATAGTTAAATCCTATTATATCAAAGTACTCTGTGGTTAAAATACGAACACAAGCAACGCCTGTCTATAGTCCATCATAAAATTCATTATGTCAAGAAAATCCTGCAGACTCTACCACAGAAATATACATACGATTGTGAATAGCAATCGTTTAATGTAAGCGACCATCAACACGTAATAACGGAGAGGCAAAACAAAGAGTACTTGATATGCTAATACTACTTCGCTTCTATTATGAGTAAACTAATAACTAAGATACGTTATAAAACACACCTAATGAATGATGTTAATTATACCACAAACACATCAACAATTAATACAATTTATTCAGAGATAATAAAATTTGCATTAGACATACATTAAAATCTTCACTTCAATGACGTCATTACATACTTAAAATTATACACTTTTGGAATGTATCACTTATAAACATTATTTGGTAAATTATAATCTCAGGAAGGCAAGATTTCTGGTAATTTGGTGATGGAAGTACTAATGTTTAGATTTCATGAACTTAATTTATATAAGAAATTGTTTATATGTGAACACGTCTTATGAAGTCAAACAAAAACGCGTTGGGTTAAGATTTTATTAATCTTATATTATTAGAAATATGCAATGAGTAATTTGTCTTTAATATTATCCTCCGGACACTTAAATATTAATGAAATGGGTCATATCAGCAGTTTAAAAATGACGATTAACTAATTAATAAGTCTCATAGGAAAATATATAGTTCCTAAATATTACATCAATAGGACCTGTAACAGCCATATCACACAGATTGCCATAGCGACCTGTTGGTAATAGCTGTATCC
Organism: Hyles euphorbiae; assembly: GCA_023078785.2. Lineage (NCBI taxonomy): Eukaryota > Metazoa > Arthropoda > Insecta > Lepidoptera > Sphingidae > Hyles > Hyles euphorbiae. The sequence continues at coordinate 12,575,566 of CM041046.1, forward strand.
ATTGACTTCCTACGTCTATTATGTCGTTTAGTGGGTAGTGGGTACCCAACACAATGTTCTCATGCGAGAATTTTGTGAATTTACATCAATTCAAACATATTCTTAAGTATAATTTCAATAAAGTTGAAGATAAAAATAATTCACGATAAAGTCAGAATTGCAATGTAGCCTATTTCGAAATAAAACTGAGTGCATTAAGAATCAAGAGGATAATATGGACGGTTGTTCAACTATCCTTTCATCAACAATCGCTCCATCAGAAATGTAATAAACTGGAAAATTCACAGAAATACTTCATACGACGTATTCATACGAAAACAAGAACTCAACTACCATCTAAAATAAATTTACAATTAATTGCAATACATATAAAAGATAAAATGGAAGTTTCTATATATACTCGTGATATGTCATTATTCTTCATTGGGTTTCATTGAAATAATTATCTAAATTAAAGTGTTAGTCTACTCTAAAATGTAATACTTTAACGGTAAAAAAACAATAAATCTATACTTGAAGACGTAACCGTAATAAAATTCACTTGAATATCAATAACCTCATACATTTAAAATATATTAAATACTGTGAAAATGCAAGAATATATTATTAATTAAAATGGTATTTTTTTATAACCTTAATTATATATTTTTAAAGGATAATGAATTTCAAAAATTATATTATTGTATTACATAAGTTAAACTGTTAAAACGTATTTTTATATTAAATAAACAACTGCCGTATACAGACGGATTTATATGTTTTATAACTTCATATTATTTAAATAATAAAATAATTACTATAAAATGCAAATAAATATTGCCTTCATTTTCATAAGAATAAAACTTGGTCACTAACCTAAAAGCCTCGTTAGGGCAAAATACTGTGTTAAATATCTTGTATTCATAATTAATGAGTTTAACATAAGGTACAATTTAAAAAATACTTAAAAAAAACAAAAGTAAACAAACAACTGCATTATTAAAACCAGCTAATTCGTACCGAAGTGACGTAAAGCTGCCAAAAATGGAGGGACCCATAGGGTCACCTTATATTTTTTTAAATCAATTTACCAATGTTTGACGCAACCGAGACGTCACCTAAATATTCGGAATTTATAAATGTTATATATAGCGTACACATTGACATCCGTATGCATTATTTATATCAGCACTTCTGAATGATAATCTTAAACTTTTCCAAATGTAGCGAATTTGGCGCGAAAATCTCTAATAGTATAATTTATATTTTAAACAGATTTTATGTTTAAAACTCATTCCATTTGTAATATCCGTAATATGCGCTTATTCATAAAACAGATGTATCCATTCACATTAATCTATATCGTGTTCTGTGTATAACTCGCTAGACTTCGCGCGTGATTCGCGACAAATGGACAAAAAGTATTTATTTTAAGCATTATTTTACGCCGAAAAAATTTTAGTTGCGTGATCAATTGACATATTCTATCATGTCTTTTTTTTTTTAAATATCATTTATCATCTTTTTATGTTACTTTTAAACATTTAATGTGTTTATAATAAATCATTTTATTAGACGCCTCATAATAATTATCATTTTATATAATAACAAGTTTTGGTTCACCGGGAACTGATTATACAATGTTTACCTAATAAATTAGCTATAAGATTTTTTTTTTAAATAACACAACTGGAATCACATACAATGAGATTAATTGAATTATCATTTATATATTTATACATATATTATCTCTACTATAACGCTTAACAGGTAATATGAATTATTTTTAACAGCATTTCTGTAATTTAGCCCTGCAGATCTTTACTTAACAACATAATTTGTAACATGAACTTTGTGTAGTTAAACAAAAATGAAGACTTTAATCTGGGTAGATTCAAGTCTTCATTTTTGTTTCAAATTGGGTAATTTTGACAGTATTTTAAGCCAATCTAAATTATAAACATCCTCATATATTTATAGAATTGAAATTGTATACTCAAAAGGCAAATATTTTAACGATATAATTATAGCACATATCTAAAACCTTTGAGTAATTATGCGAGTAAAGTAATTTGTCAAAATTTTGCCAAAAATAATTCATATTACGGTTAAGCTTTTAATTACAAGTCCTTCATCCGTCAGCATTACCTCATTAAAAAACTAACTTCATACACAGAAAGAGTTTAGCTAGCCATACACGCACAAATTTACCTGACAGATCCATAATTGTACCATACGGTCTCGGGTACTCATGATCCCGATTTAATTACAACCCGTTGGTTGGAGTCTCGGGCACTGGCAGGCATAATATTGGTGCTTATCCTACAGTAGCAGTTTTACCCGTCAAGCAAAACTGTCAGGTAAATCTGTGCGTGTATTAGCTATAAGTTTGGTCCCAGCGCAGAGTTGAACGCGGCACAGCGCTCGCTCGCAGATCGCTCAGGAGTCGACCGTGCCCTCAATCAGCGTTTATCATCTGGAACAAGCAATTTTACTTTTTAATTTATCGAAAAATAATTAAGGTGAAAGGGTCAGTCCTGAGCGACCTGTTAAGAGGAACCGAAGACAAAAAGTATTAACAAATCAATTACTTTTTAAGAGGTTCAAAAGCGTGGCTTGAAGCAACGAAGTGTGGTAATCAGATAAGTAATACTTTAATTTTGTTGTTTTTTCTTGATTTATTTTCGTCTTCGGTTCCAAACGACGAGAGAAGAAGGTACATGTAAAAATAAAACCAGTACGCCTTTAAAGAAAGTACAATGTCGTACGCCATCCATAGAATGATGAAGGAAATAGACTCTTGTCGTAGAAGTAAATTACATTCTTCGTATAGCCAACTCAGTGTTCGTCATAGAAAAGCTAGATGATGTAAATGAGGCAAAGGAAAATCCTATTGATGTCATTACTTAGAACGCTAATATTCCTTAACACGATGGCAGTTAGAAAACCATCAAGATCCAGTTCAATGTGAAGAGAACGTCCCAGAAATTGCCTTGAAAGCAACGAATTCAATTGACGTGAAAATGTAGGCGTTGGATTTAAATTGCGGAGTTCGTAGATTATTCATCCGTGTAATGGACACCAACGCACGATTGAGATTCGTCCTAACTCGCTTTATGCATATTTGACAATATTTTGCTAAGGTTATTGTTGGTTTATTGTTTGTATCACCGTTATTTAATAAGTGTCATATGACCAATCGAATCAATGAAAATGTTAAAAAATATGTAAATAATTCAATTTAGTTTAATGAAATTACGTTTTACTAGTGAGATCAACTCTTATCTTATGATTTACTTGAAAATATGTATATTCGGCTTCAAAGCATAGTATTAGCAAATAAAGCTTATTGCCTATTATTATTATATTCGGATAATATTATGTAATCACAAGGTTGCTAGATTTAATACCTGAAAAATATAGCCTAAAAGGACCTTCTTTGTATTAAGTATATATTTATATACATCTAAAATTTAATAAAACAAATCATATTCCATATATCTTATTTTTTGCAGTATTAGTAATAGTACCATTATTATTTATTACCAGGCAATCACGCTCAATTTATTTGTATAGTAATGAATAGTAAAACAACATTAACGCTTATAATTAAGCAGCAGCTTCTGAGGTAAGTAGGTACCAGAACAAGATCAATATCTATAGTAAATAGTGCGTACAAAAAATGTTTTAATATGCAGGTAATGACACGAAGCGACATTCTCTTAGCAGGGCGTTGAAGATAATGAAACCGGTGACGCTACAAAATATTTTCGTTTTCGACATTAATGCAATTATAAAGAAAAGCTTGTACAAATGCAAAATTCTATAAAAGATTGGCGTCGAAGGTTAAAAGGTAATAAATGTTACAATAAATCGGAGTATTGGTGCAGTAACTGGCTGGTCCAATGTTCTCTAAAAGCATGAAAGTAATTGAACATCCCGGCATAATGGTCGCTCATCGAGATAATCATATAATTTCATACTTCTTAATGGTATTAAATGATATCATTGATTCTCGTTTGATACTTTATCCACGCAAAAACATGCTTGTATTGTGGCACGCGTGCTATATGAAGTGATTAGTGAACAAAAAACTATGCAAAAGACTTGTTCAAGGCCTTAGTAGTGAAAAGGCTAAAACAATGCGATTATTACTAACTAAACTGCTTTGTTTGAGCTTTTTTTCGATTTAAAGTATGATTTTGATAACACTCTTCCTTTTTCTGATAAATACACTCATTTACACTGATAATTCTGCAATAATTATCTGCCATAATTTATTAAACTACGTAAGAATTTTTGGTGTCAACAACATTTAGATTCTAGACACACAAGATTACATACAAATATTTGTGATTTACACACAAAATTACCTTGGTGCGGGAATCAAATCACCTCCCCTTTTGGCATTAATTAAATGTGCCACATAGGCTGATATAATTCAACATTAAAATACCTAGTTAACAGCTCAACGTGGAGGATAGAACTCGCTCAATACTCCGATGTAGGAAGTGTTACTTGGAAACAAAAAGGAAAAAACAAAACTTTATTCACGACAATAACCTTACGGGGATATAAATACCGCAAGTGAATAATCTGCAATGTTATAATAAGGGGCACATCGAGTGGACACACACGGGCAAATTTGAACTATACGTGTGTATGTGTGGTGTATGTGTGCAAAGTGATTTGACACTTGGTCGAAGACGGTAGGGCTGCCAAGTGCCAGTTACATTCCATAACCTCAGTTAGAATGTTGTTTTTTAGAATTCTGTATCAGCCCATATACGTCCCACTGCAGGGCACGGGCCTACTCTACAATGGAGAATACGATTGAGAGTGGTTAGGCCATATAGTCCACCACGCTGGCCTAGTGCGGGTTGGCGGACTTACATACCATAGAAATTCTTATAAATCGCTTGGGATGCAGAAAAATTTATTATAAAACGGTGAAGGAAAACATGGTGAGGAAACCTGTTTTTTAGAATACTCCGAATGAATAAGACAATGTGAATTAACTAAGTTTAAATAGATTTGGAGATATAATATTTGGTTTTGACAAGGTCGTTGGTGTAACTTCGGAGTACACGTTCTAATAACAATAAATTAAAATGGAACCACTGCACTGTGAAGCTTAAAGAATGAAATATAAAGAGAAACCTCGTGCTATATCGGATATTCTGGTCATGATTGATTTGGTTGACTTGCCGCCGTTCTCAATATCCTATCTATCTTTAACACGGGGTTAAAATAGCTACCATGGCTATGTCGGTACAATACTACGCTTCATGAAATAAAAATAGACTCATATATTTATATAATTTAGATATATATATAAATATATGCAAACAATTCTACCTCTTTATCTTTGTTAACTGAAACATAAAATGCATATAAATATCCAACAAAATCTCTTGTTAAAAATAGATAGATTATTGAGAACGGCTGTTAGTTGTGGCGTGACTAGCGACTCTACCATCTCAACACCCCTTGTCTGTAAAATATATTTGTATATAAGAGTTGTTCTCTTTAATACACTTTTTTGCATCGTCTTATATTTATAGGTTTAACTCATTAAATCCACGGTGAACATTTTGAATGAGTGACAGGCACAAATGGATCGGACCGAAAACATGACTGCTCTTATGAGAATGCTAACTATTTTCTCTATAAAGAAATTACTACATTTCGTGATAGATTATATCAAAGTGAGCTGATAGTAAGTGCAATGCTGATCAAATAGAATATTGACTATATTGTCTCCCCGAGGCAATGTCAGCTTGTTTCATTAATATTTCAAATCAATTAATTTGGAAATGTATAATGAGTCCCGTTATCTTAATTTAATGCACACAACTGACGGCATACAATGAATTGTTATGTAATAGTATATAAATAAAGTTGCAGATTAAAAGGTAGGTATCAGTTAAAAAACAATAAAAGTTCTGATAAACCAAGTAATGTCGAACTTACTAGAAATTTTAATAGCATACTCAATCAGATAACATGTCAAAGATTATTACGTAAATGCCAATGCATTTATATGTTAAATAAACAGCATTATTAATGTGCATTGAAATCCGATTTAAATATTTATATAACTTCAATAAAAACAAAGCTTTTTACGCACAAATTACATTGCAGCTGCTAAAGCGATATTTCACACTGTCAAGGTCTCAAAAATAAAGGAATATTAAGCACATTGCTTACTCATAAAAATTATAATGATTATCGGCGAGAGGACACGATTTACAACGCTTTAATCTACAATCGTACCGAGTTGTGCCGCGGCCCTGCGTCCATACAAATATAAAACACATACACACACATATGTACATGTGCAGAACAACCGGTCGATTGACGTCAATGGTGGGTGGGGACGAGTTTATAAAAAAAATTAAAACTATCGGTTTACTACGGACGGAAAACGACACATAACCATAACATGCCATTGTTTCCCCCATACCTATGCACAATTAACGGTTCGATAATACTAACTTGTTTTTTGTCCATTGCTCTTATTGTTGGCGTGGAGTATACACTATACACACAAGATGCTATTACGAGCTTTGTAAACAGTAAACTTGTTTGGTGACGTCTCTAGTCAAAATTACTCATAGGAGACAGCTGTCGAACTATACTCAAGACATGACCGTCGAGGGTATCTGCCAAGCTATCAACGGATGCGAATATGTCGAGGCGTGGCGCAGATCTCGGTCATTAGGTCTCATGGCACATTCATTATAGTATTGATTGGAGCCAAGCCCGAGTATTCATTGCGGATAACCATACAATAATTTGATTTCACGGTGCAAGACTTCATCAATAAAGGTCGCTGGAGCTCGATAAACATTTATTAATAACAAGTCTTAACAAAATATCTGAAAGATTTATTAAACTGTATAAGGTTAAAAGAACACATTTCGTGTACACATCTTTGAATAGGTTTGAACAGCACCTTATAAGGTATAACTATATCGAATACCAAAGTAAATTCTCCCACCAGAGTTTTTATATACATAAATACACAAATTCACACCTTTTCTCAGAAAGGGTAGACAGAATTGCTACTAGGATGACTACGTCTCGCCTAGTGTGTACAGTCTCAGGATTTTATATGATAGGGGGCGAGCCTATTGCCACATCGGGCTCCAATTCCTGACGCGGGGCAGAAAATGAATTTAAAAATCTAATATCACTATGCCCCCCTTGATTTGAACCCGAAAACTCAGTTTTCCAGTCAACAACTGTGCCACCATTTTATCTGGCCATAATTGCACTTACAATCAGGAACAGAACAGTTTACGCTTCTATAAAAAAGGTATAATCAGTCAAATAAAAGAGGTAAAACATTTCACGGTTTGTATTTCCCAATGTGTCACGTTAAGACATAACCACAAAACCACCGTGTAGACAACGATATGTATCTGGATAACATATCTTACATTTTAATATAATGAACTAGTGTTCTAGGTATACTTAGAACAATGAATCACACAGCTGCTTATGTTACTAAATTATACGAATTCCGACAATTGATGAAATAATGATGATTTGGCAGCGTCTGTGACGCGGTTAGACTGACTAACTAATAACTATGGACTCTGAAGCCGGATATGAAAGGAGATCCTGCTGCTTCCGTTCCCGTATCTAGACAAATGTTTGTGTGACCCAAATATTTTGTTTCAGTTTGAGTAATGCGGGAGACTCAGCCTTTCTGAATTTCTGATAACTATAACTAAAAGTAAAGGAATACATCGTGAGGAAACCAGCCGTATAACCTGCCAACCCGTTTTAGGCCAGCGTGGAGGACTTAACGGCCTAACCTCTCTCAATCGTAATCTTGATTATAGAGGCGGCCCATGCCTTGCAGATGGATGTCCCAGTGCAGGGCATGTATATGTATATACGTAGATGGACTGATACAGATGCAGAAACCTGCATGCGATTACTAAGAATCTCTATGATATGTAAAGTTCGCCAACCCGCACTAGGCCAGCGTGGTGGACTATATGGCCGAACCACTCAATCGTACTCTCGATTGTAGAAGATGCTCGTACCAAGCAGTTTTTTCTGTCTTTATTGTTAATATTTGTTGAGAAGATAAGCACAGGCTTCCATAGCACAGTATTTTTTACTAGTTTAGAGGCCTGGGTGTTTGGTAATTGTAAATATTTGTGATCAATAAAGATTGTAATTAACATTAAATCATTACTTGTTCAGATTTTACAAAGATAATCTATACTAATGAACATTTTCACAATTTAATAGACAATAAATGCATAATGATTTCTTAGATTTACGCGAATGTTACACATTGAAATATAACTATTACATTACAGCTTTACCCGTGACCACGAAAGCTGTAAAGTAATCGAAACGTCGGGAAGTCAAAAATGTAAAATTAAACTAAATCCGTGGTAAAATACGTAGATAATAGTCTTATTTCAATGATATTATAAGTCTCTGAGTGCGCCATAAAACCTTCAAAAGTCTAAACGGACATTTATCACCGTCACTGATTACATAGTTATAGGTTGGAACCTATGATTTGGGGTCAAACCGTCGAATTTGAGCGCACACACGCTACCGTGACGTCAATTCTGTCCGTGAGATGGCATGTTAGTTGACACATTGTGTGTTGTAACAATCGGTAGATAAGGACATTTACATACTTGTACTATGTTGCTTTGCTGACGACGTAAAACGATTTATTACTGTAAGCTAGACCTAAGCATTGTGAGTTCTTTTAAGGTTGATCCTGTGTTTCAACATTTGGAATCATCAAGTTTTTTCATGATGATTTTTGAAGAAAAAATATGGATAAAGCCCGAAAGTAGATCAGTCTACAAGTATATCACACCAAAAATAAATAAAAATTTCTAGTTGTCATTTTATTTAATTTCTTCACATTCCGCACTATTATGGGCTCCTGTTAAATTGAAATTTAAAATTTAATAGCCCTAAAGAGCTACAATCTATGGTATCCCAACTAAAATATAAAATAATAAAAGTATAAAATAAATAAATATAAAAAAGGCATATTTATTTAAACTAGTGGTCGCCTAGTGGTCGAAATTCGACCAAATCAAGAAGAGAAAAAGTTTTTACCTGTATGATGATGTTGTTAATCTGATAATTCGTGCACATTTAAATGTACGTATCTCTCAAAATTACTTATCCTGAAGTATATGCAATTACTAAAATCGTAAACTACAATAATTGCTTTGAACCAGCAATAACAAATTATATTTTTTTTTGTACCTGAATGTTGTTATTGCAGATTGCTGCTACAGAACTTTCTTTATGCATATAATGGATGATAGCGCTCAGTATTTCACGTAGTATTCGTCAAATAAATCTTTTCTGTTTGATATTCAACAAAACCACAGTAAACATTTTTTTCTGATTGACATTCAACTACATATGTCTATAATAAACGTAGACAGATAATAAAGCAAAGAAACAATTTGACCAAAGAGTATGTATACGTGTACAAATACTTGTGTATGCGTGTGTCAAATGCATGCTGGTTTATTTATTGATTTAATGTACTTTTTATGCATTATTATTAAAATCTTGTTTTATATTACATTTAATATTAGGCTTAATATTAATATTATTGCCTCATTTAAAATTAATACTCTCTTTTAATATTAATATTATTACCTCATTAGGCAAATAAAACCTTTTTTTTGATATGTCTATGTCAGAAGAACAAAATGAAAAAGAAAAGAAACAATTTGACACCAGAGTATGTATACTTGTGTATGGATGTGTGTGTGAAATGCATGGCAGTGTGTGTAATGTTTTATTTTTTGATTTAATGTACTTTATAAGCATTATTATTGAAAAATATTAGCATTCTCCACTTCTCCTACACATAAACTATAAGTGTGCCAAATTTTATGCTCCTGCGTCCGCGCAATCTTCGTAAAAAGGGGTCCAAAGTTTTTGCATCACGTATTAATATATAGATAATTGAAAACCATCACAATAAAAAGTATTGACGCAATTGTCTGTACAATTAATCATTATATCCTATTTTCTACTTGAGTGATCTGCTTGATTAACAAGTAAATTATTCAATCGAGCAAGATGACCTTAAACAAAAAAAAACAACATTAAATAAGTAAGGTTTGATTACTTCACGTATAACTGAAGCTTAGGGTATGCTTGAACCCAGATGGCATGACAAAAAATATTTAGGCCTAATAAAAAATAATTTTCTAATAATGGGACAAACACAACAGCATTTTCTATAAGCCTATTACATCCTACGTATTATTGATAGAGTCTGCAAAAAAAGGGAATAGTAGTTTACCCGAGGTGTGAAATTAAGTTGAAAACATATATTATGTCATAGGATCCCTCTAGTGAGAAGGCCAGATAGAAAAAGTAATGATATAAATAATGCTCTAAGATTTTATCTGTAAAATTAAAAGCATATATTATAATTCGCATAGTATCCTGACCCGTTTGTAAAATAAATTGCCTAACCAAAAACCCTTCACTGCAATTCTTAAGCAAAAACTTTGATTTAGAACGAATAGTTTATTTCACCATAATTGTGCATAGGGGTAGTACACGTAGTCACGTGTACTCAGAAATACTGATCAAAGGGGACATTGAAATAATAATATCAATCATAACGAATGAATTCAGGTAGCTTAAGTCTATGAATGCAGACTGCTACTAACATGTGCCTAAAAATCTTTGGCCTATATTTAGCAACGAAAATCCTGTAGCTGATGAAGATACTAAATAACCTCTAACGCGCCATCTATTACTATAGAGTAATCAAGATTTTTGACGATTGTTGGTTAAACCGTAAAATTCATTTACATTAACGGTAACACTGTTACATCAAGTCATTCACTTTACTGTACTGTACCGGTCGAGCCGGCTCATTCAGGCTGGAGGCGAAAATGACTTGTATACCACAGCGGCAATACAATGTTAATATGCAATAAACAGTAGTGAATTCGTTGAGAGAACAATCGGGTTGCTATATAAACATAGTTTAGGACACAGTTGACTATTCTAGCATTTTATCTAGAAAAGATGACTGTTTGTGTTGTCTGGTTAGATCAGACTTAAAACTTTGAGAAATCATTCTAGAATATGGTAAAATTATTTTGCCCCAATTCAAATGAGAATAATAATAAGAATAGGCAGAAATAAGGATGTTCTACAACAATTAGCAATTGGATATTTTGATAGTAAATTCACCCAGATGAAGAAGTAGAGGAGATGTATGAGGACATTAGTCGGGCCATACATACTTCCAAAACCTACTTCAATGTTGTTATGGGGGACTTCAACGCAAAGTTGGGCAAGAGAAGCGATGCAGAGTTGAAAGTGGGGCAATTTGGACATGGGCAACGGAACCTCAGGGGTCAGAGGCTGGCCGACTTTCTGGAAAAAGAGGGACTCTTCGCGATGAACTCTTTTTTCCAGAAGCCGCCTCACAGGAAATGGACCTGGTTGAGTCCTGACGGTTCTACGAGAAATGAGATAGATTTCATCTTGACGACGAATAGACGGATGTTCAGTGATGTCTCTGTGATCAACAGGGTGAAAACCGGTAGTGATCACCGAATGGTTAGGGGCACATTGAATATCAACGTCCAATTAGAAAGGCGCCGCTTGATGAAGTCTACGCTCCGACCTACTCGCGCCCATATCCAAAACCCCGAGAGCTTTCAACTCGAGTTGACAAATCGCTTTGATTGTCTAAAAGAAAACCTTGCAGTGGACGAGTTAAACAGCGGTTTGGTAGAAGCTGTCCATACGGTGGGATCTAAGTATTTTAGACCTCACCGTAGAGATAGACCACAAAAACTCTCGATCCACACTCTTGACCTCATGGCCGAACATCGATCTTTAACGCTGCAGTCTTCCGTTGACGCCGAAGCATATCGGCGGCTCAATAGACGGATCTGGAAGTCCTTGCGACACGATGTCCGTGCTCACAATACTGTGAGCATTAAGGAGACAATTGAGCGGAACGGAGGCTCCAAAGTGTTTGCAAGAGACTTGTCTATTGGGCAAAGCCAGTTGTCTAGGCTGAAGACGGAAGACGGCCGCGTGGTATCGACGAGGGCAGAGGTATTAAGGGAGATCGAGAGGTTCTACGGACAGCTTTACACCTCGGTTGCCGAACCTACTGTTAGCTCGGCCGAAGACCCGAGAGCCGAGTTAATCCGACACTTTAGCGATGATATCCCAGACATCAGCCTGTTTGAGATTGAGATGGCCCTCAAACAACTTAAAAACAACAAGGCGCCGGGTGAGGACGGAATCACTTCAGAGCTTCTGAAAGCGGGCGGAACGCCGGTACTGAAAGTCCTTCAGAGGCTCTTCAATTCCGTTCTCCTCGAGGGCTCAACGCCGGAGGCATGGAGCAGGAGCGTGGTGGTACTGTTCTTCAAAAAAGGTGATAACACTTTGCTGAAGAACTACAGGCCCATCTCGCTCCTGAGCCATGTCTATAAGTTGTTTTCAAGGGTCATCACAAATCGTCTCGAAGGCAGGTTTGATGACTTCCAGCCTCCCGAACAAGCCGGTTTCCGAAAAGGCTTTAGTACCATAGACCATATTCATACGCTACGGCAGGTTATACAAAAAACCGAGGAGTATAACTTGCCGCTTTGTTTAGCGTTTGTGGACTATGAGAAAGCCTTTGATTCGATCGAGACCTGGGCTGTGCTACAGTCTCTTCAGCGGTGCCACATAGACTATCGGTACATCGAAGTGTTGAGGTGTATATACAACAACGCCACCATGTCGGTCCGAGTACAGGATCAGAGCACGAAGGCTATTCCACTACAGAGAGGCGTGAGACAGGGAGATGTCATATCTCCGAAACTGTTCACTGCCGCGCTGGAAAATGCCTTCAAGCTCTTGCAGTGGAAAGGATTCGGCATCAACATCAACGGCGAGTATATTACTCACCTTCGATTTGCCGACGATATTGTAGTCTTGGCAGAATCGCTGGAAGACCTTAGCACTATGCTCGAAGACCTTAATCGAGTTTCCCAACAGGTGGGTCTTAAAATGAACATGGATAAAACGAAGATCATGTCGAATATCCATGTTGTGCCCACCCCCATTGGAGTTGGGAGCTCGACTCTCGAAGTTGTAGACGAATATGTCTATTTAGGACAAGTGGATCCGGTTAGGCAGGTCCAACTTCGAGAGAGAGGTAAATCGGCGAATCCAACTCGGTTGGGCAGCGTTCGGGAAACTTCGCGACGTCTTCTCGTCCAAAATACCTCAGTGCCTAAAATCGAAAGTCTTCGATAGTTGTGTGTTACCAGTGATGACATACGGCACCGAGACGTGGCCTCTCACTGTGGGCCTCATTAAAAGGCTCAGAGTCACTCAACGAGCCATGGAGCGGGCTATGCTCGGTGTTTCCCTACGAGATCGAATCAGAAATGAGGAGATCCGTAGGAGAACCAAGGTTACCGACATAGCCCATAGGATTGGCAAGTTGAAGTGGCAGTGGGCCGGGCACATAGCTCGTAGAACCGATGGCCGTTGGGGCCGAAAGGTTCTCGAGTGGAGGCCACGTACAGGCAAGCGAAGTGTCGGACGCCCGCCTACAAGGTGGACGGACGATCTGACTAAGGTCGCAGGAAGTCGCTGGATGCAGGCCGCTTCCAACAGGTCATTGTGGAGATCATTGGGGGAGGCCTATGTTCAGCAGTGGACTTCCTGTGGCTGATATGATGATGATGATGATAGTAAATTCTCTTAACCCTTAACGACATGAAGAGAAACATGAATAGTCACCAACCTTTAAAAACCTAATGTTCAAGGGAAATGTAAATATTATGTTTCTTCATACGATTACATGAGATAGTAAACTCAAAAAAATGGCTATAATTGGCTCTACCACTTTAAGGCTTTAGCAAAACGAATAAACCAGACTTTAAATACTAACAATTACGCCTTATTTAATAAAGAGATAAGATAAACATTATGCCATTTCATGTAACACATATATTTGTTGTTTGCACTGTGATTGACGCTTGAAATCGTAACTTATCAATCGGTAAATACACGTTGTGTTCCTAAGATTGTGTGATTGAAGTTTACTGCACATAAGCTTCGTATGTTTTGTGATAACGTCTTCAAATATACCTTTACGAGTGTATAATTATACGATTCTAGATTTACTGAGCTATTGACGTAGTAAGAACGTCATAAGCTGTGAAATGTGAAAAAATAATGTTATTTTGATTTACCATTGAAGTTACACATTAATTAAATAATACACACGCCGGCACAATTAGAGGAACACGCACAAATATTAGTTTTTTTTTTAAATTTTGTTTGCTGTTTGTTTAAATGGTCTTTGTTTTTATATTTCAGCACCTTTAAACAATTAAATGATGCAAAAAATTTTTTGGATATTTAGAGTTTTATCGTTAATTATACGCTCTCAAGTGTTTTTAAGATTTTTTCACTTTCAAGTGGTTTCACAAAATTTTGTTTAATTTCATTTTATGTGACTTTAGATATTTTTATTGTTATTGTTTTTAGAGTACCTGTCTTGTAGGATATAAAATGAGTGGCTTACCTTCCACTGAAGTTGCCAGAGCGGTAACAATGACTGAAAATGGTCAAGGGTAGGATTCAGTAAGTCGCGCATTGGGTGTGTCGGTATCTGTCGTCTTTCTCAACGTTAAACGTTAGAGGCACATAGGCTCTTATGTGCGGATGCCAGGATAAGGCAGAAAACGGTGGACCAGTACCCAGGATGGTCATTTTATACGGCTGAAAACTTTGAGAAATCGTCGTCAAACGGCTATTCAGACCCGAAACATGTCACATGAAGTCCGTGATGTTAATATCAGTGAGCGTACAGTAAGAACACGTTTAAATGAAGTTGGACTGAAGTCTTACGTTCCGTCAAAAGCTCCAAAACTCGAGGTGGTACATAAAGTAGCCAGATAAGCTTTTGCTCATCAACACCGCGACTGGACAAATGAGTGGAGCCGAGTTTTGTTTAGTGATGAAAGCAGTTTTGTTGTGAATTGCATAGAAGGAAGGGAGAGGATCTGGAGGTATCGAGGAGAACGCTAATCGAGGAAACTTTACTGAAAGAGGTGTGTTATGGCGGAGGGTCAATTTTGGTATAGGGTGGTATATGTTTGGAAGCACGCGCGGAGTTAATACTTATAGAAAATGGGTCTTTAGCTGCACAAAGATACGTCTCAGAGATCTTAGAGTCCCATGTATTGTCTTTTGCACCATCCATAGGCGAATATTTTTTATTTATGCATGATAATGCGCGGCCCCACACAGCGCAAATGGTTCGCGACTACTTAAATCAGGCCCAAATCGCGCAAATGGATTGCCCAGCAAGATCACCAGACATGAATCCGATAGAGAACGAATGGGACGTTATCGGAAGAAAGATAAATGGAAGAAACCAAGCCCCTAAGATCGTCCAAGGATTAAAATTCATGTTAGTGCAAGAGTGGGAGAATTTGTCGCAAAAAATGATTGATGACGTCATTAAAAGCATGAAGGATCATATCTAGACTCTTATCAGAGCCCGTGGTAGCAATACGCATTATTAATTATCTTAAATTATTTCTGTAAGTTTTTAAAATACACGATTACATTTGACAATACAGAAATTTCAATTTACTGTATTTCCGTTTAATTGCATTTGCGTCATTAATTAGAGTATTTTTCACTCAATTATAGTAATTTGTTATAAATTTTGCCTCATTTTAAATATTGAAAAATAAAAACATTCAGTTATTATAATATTTTCTAAGAAATTCAATATTTAACGCGTGTTCCTCTAATTCTGCCGGCGTGTGTAGTTAAAAAAAACTAAAATACACGCTTTAATAAGATATACAACTAAAAAAGTAAAAATAATTGATACTGAATTTAAGATAAGAAAATGGAGTAAAATACATATATTTTATTGTTACAAAGCGTGGGGTGCAGGAGGATAAGTAATTGTTGTAAACACCCCACGCTTTGTAACAATAAAATATATGTATTTTACTCCATTTTCTTATCTTAAATTCAGTATCAATTATTTTTACTTTTTTAGTTGTATATCTTATTAAAGCGTGTATTTTAGTTTTTTTTAACTATTATTTAATTGTTTTGACTAAAAACATCCGTCTACGGCTGTATTTCCAATCAATAACGCCATCTGTTGGTCAGTAGTAACATTTGACACTTGAAGAATACAATGTTAACGCCATCTAGCGAGGAATAGTGCAAAAGAATATCATGAAAATTATATAAATTAACAAAAATCATATTTTGCAAATTGAAAAATGGAATAATTTTATCAAATTAGTGTATTGTCATCGGTCCTCAATAAATCTACAAAGTTTGAACGAAATCTGGCCGTTTAAAGTGGGTCAAAATCGCGCCCAAAGAAGTCGGTTACAAACAAACATACAAACATACAAACATACTAACAAACATACAAACATACAGGTGAAGCTAATAAAAAGCGTGTAAAAATCAACTGAAAATACATTACTATTACTAAAGATTATGTTCTATTGCTCACAAATTAGCAATCAAATATTTGCTGTCAAATAAAATCTCAGTATACCAGCCATAATTAAATTTGGAAATCGGTATAGAAAACAGATCCAACGAATGATACCATTCTGATTTTTAACCCAACCTGATGGTTGGGCTGTTGATACAGCGTGGTCGATTGTGGTAGTATTCCTTGCTACTTTCAAATATATCGTCAATTATCCAACGTACGAATTATAACAAAACACAATAAATCCACATTCAAAGCAGATATCAATCAGCGCACAGCGGCACAATCGCATTATTTCATAAAACGCAACTAATCTGCAACCGGTCCAGTTAACATGGACAATAAGTGTGACACGTTAACGACGGATGTGGGCATCCGTTTTGCATACAAAATAACAGTACTGTATCAGGAAGCCTGCGGATCATGGGATGCGAGGGGTCACATAGACACTGCGTTTTATCAAACGAAATGGACGGAACAGCATCCAACAGGATGCACCCAGTGGCAGATAAAAATGTTTTGAAATCACATATGTTAGATTTAGGAATACATTTCAACACCAATGTACACTTTACAGATAATGTTTATGAAAAAGAACCGTATTAGCGGTCTAATTATTAAAAAAATGGCAGCTCGGAATATCCTCAGTTGCAGATTTTAATAACGTAAAAAGTGTTTCCAAAAAGCCGTATTAGAATTAGTAAAACGAACACCAAAACATCTACAAGCTCTCAGTGCAAAAAATTAAACGTTTTTTGCTATTTGTACCAAAATAAGCCCCTTAGAAACTTAAGATATCAAGATTTTTGGTTCAGTTTCTGGCCTCAAATATTTTACACAATAATTTCAACTGGCATAAACCACATGCAACAGATGAAAATAAACACACCATTTTTATGTTTTTTATCATTTCCATGTTGAGTCCATTTCTGAACATAGACCTACCGCTTCGAATAAAATATAAATATAAACACCACACTACAAATAGGATCAGTTAGAAGTCATTCACAATCAAAACACAAAACAAAACCATTTGAAACATCACCCAGATCGTCAATAAACACGTGACAATGGATAAAACATTCCAACACGGCAGAGTACAATCCTCGTATAGGCTCATGGACACGTTTCATCTAACGCACGCTGTTATGACGCGACGCCATTTAAAATTGTAATAGGTAATGCTAACGTATTGCATGGAATCCAGGATCCTCGATAACGTAACTACGTAAATGTTATTTGAGTTACAAATGTAATGGTAATGTTTTGGCTTTGATTTGGGCGTGTAATTGTCAAAGCATAATGGAATTAACGGAAATTAGGTGCGTCCGACATGTGCTATTGTGGACATTACTGCGAGGGATTTTATATTATTTGTTTTAATGCCTTCGAGAATATTCAACATTAGCACAAAATATGTAAGATCCATCACAGAAATTGGATGTGACCTAACTCCTGTAATTCATACTCTCGATTGTAGAGAAGGCTCTTGCCCTACAGTGAAACGTATATGAGCTGACACTGTATTACAGGAACTTCTATAATTAGATATGTAAGATTGGTTCGAAATCGAACCAGACTCAATTCAGATTAGATAGGTTTTATTAGACTGGTATCTGCTTTAATAACAGCATTTTCCAAACCACCAATAAAATTTCCATCGCAGCTTAAACACGACTAACATGGCTTGATGGCCAATAAAATCTTATATTTATGCTATCTTACTAATGGTGCTTTCATTTATGGGGCTATTTTAGAATTCTGCATAAAATACAAGTGTGTAAAGTGATCCAATGAGCGTCGCCCCACTCCAGTGATAGTTCAACAATTTGCCATAGCATCTAAATAACCATCATAGTTTGAATCTCGCGATATTTTTCTATTGAATGAGAACGGTGATAGCTATCAAGTTTATTTAACTCTAAGTTGATCGTAGATACATAATGCATTAAAGATGACTGTACGATTAATGTTCTCTTTCTGTGACAAAAAGTAGATTACTCACGGTTCAAGCTAAACACGCATTGCTTCCTAGAAATAAAGACAGTAGATACGATTCATATCCGTAACAAAATAGCAATGGAATGCGTGATGGTATTCTCAAGCGATTTAATGTTATCGAAATGTACCACAGAAAGTTACTTAAGAATAAAATAAATATCAAGAGTATATTTGAATGAAATGAAAGTTTATAAAATAATAGATTTCCTAAAGCGAAATATGTAATAAATTTAAATTGGATTCAAGAATCAAAGATTTATAAGATTTTATTACACATAATGCTTTCGTAAATGCATAAAACTATTTTTTACAGTTTTATAGCGGATTTTATTTCAATTTAGGAGGAATGCAGTGATTCGATTGTTTTTCAACGAGGATAAATAATTATTTTTTATGTAAAAAGCTCAGTTTTTTAGATGCATCCACACTGTAGAGTGGAGTCTCAAGTGATATCTTCTGAAAGGGCTCAAATTGGAAATATTATTTCCATTTCCTCCTGTGTATGTGTGGTGCTGATAAAATTAAATATACAAAAGAGTAATATTGAATTATTTCCTCTTTCTAAAATTAGTCCTTTCTTATGAAATTGATTTTTTTCCTTTTGGACCTCACACGGACTGTCACCACTATTATTTACTCTTAGTTACGCAACTTAGATACTAGGAAACTAGGTACTTTCTATTTGAACGAGAAAGATCTGCCATATTTTATGCGACGGAATACACACACGCGGCATCATAACATTAAAATTATAATGTCTGATGTATGTTCGCAATATTTATGTTCGGTTGTAAACAACACTATATTGTGACGTGTGTAGTTACTGTTCAGTATAAATCGGCATTTATTACTTTAATAAAGTTAGTGCAAAATACAAATTCGTAAGGAGAAGACGTCTTTTATTTTTACACCGTTTCGTCAAGCAAAACCGAACCTTATCAAGATAAACATATGGTCCTTCGAGCCGGATCAATCGATGAAGCGGGCCGGCGGACTCGGCGAGTGAATACAAAAGAAACCACATTCCTTAGATAACGATCATAAACATTTAAATAAAAAGTTGCAGTGTTTTAACAAATCGAACATTTAAATTCGATTTGTTTTTTTGTTAAAAATGACACCACCTACTGCGGAACAAAGTGCACATTTAAGTACATTGGAAGATATGGCCGCAATGCTGCAGAAAGCGCAGGTAAACATGAAGAAATGTCCCAAATCTAGACTGACTGAGGGATATATCAAAGTAAGATGCAAATCAATTGAGAGCTATTGGGATACTTTTAAGCAAGCACATAATGCCCTCAGTAAGTGCACGCCACGCGAACAAAAGGGACAGTTGCCATACTTTTTAAAGGATTGGGAAGAACACGCGTATAAGGAGAAAAGGGATGAGTTGTCTACATGGAAGGAGTTGAAACAATTTCTTGAGTCTAAGTTCCGAACGCTTGAGCTGGCGGCTCCACTTGCTACATTCTCGAAAGACAGGCCTCAACTCAAAAATTCATTTCATATGTCAACCACGGATGATGATAGTAAAACAATTCAATCGGGACATGCAAATTTTAGTTCGCAACCTTCATGTAGCTTTTGCAAAGGTGATGATTATATATTTCATTGTAAAGAATTTGCTCAACATCCTGTGCAAGAAAGACGACAATTTGCTAAAGAGAATCGTTTATGCTATAATTGCCTTGTCCCGAACCATAATGTATTCACGTGTAAACAAAGGACGACATGCCGAGTCTGCAAAAGAAGACATCATTCTCTCTTACATGAAGTGAGACAATTAAGTCAGGAGAAGGTTGCACTCACACAACCAGAACATAAATTTACTACTGCACACTTCTCAAAGAATCATCCAGGTCATAAAGTTTTATTAGCCACAGCACAAGTTGAAGTTAGGGCAAGTAACGGAGAGATTCATACACTACGTGCTTTAATTGACCAAGGATCAGAGGCTTCATTCGTGTCCGCAAGAGCGGCTGACTTATTAAATCTAAGAAAAAGCCAAATCAGCGGTTTTGTCACTGGAGTTGGAGAAGGAACTCAAATACCTGTTAAATATGCAGTTGACCTGATATGTTCATCGCGTTTTAATAAATCAGAATCCATTCAAGTTAAGGCTTACGTTCTCAAAAAAATATCTACAAACTTACCATCTCAGCATATTTCTTTGAACTGGTTACAGCTTAAGAGTTTAGAGCTAGCTGACCCTACCTATTACCAACCTAGCAGTGTTGACTTATTGCTCGGTATTGATGTGTTTTGTAAGATTATCGAAGAGGGTTTAGTTCGAATATCTGATTGCATAGTCGCTCAGAAAACAATTTTGGGTTGGATTCTTTCAGGTCAATGGGAAGACAAAACTTTAAACAACCACTGTAAAATCATCACATTTCATATGAAAAGAATGGTTGCAGATGATAATGATATGTTAAAAAGGTTCTGGGAAATAGAGACAGATTTATATAAAAAGAAGAAAATACTAAAAGAAGAAGAAGCTTTGTGTGAAGAATTATACAAAAGAACAACCAAGAGACATGAATCAGGAAAATATATAGTACACTTACCTTTAAGAAAGAGTATTGAAGAAACAGTAAAAATGTGCGGTGACACTAAATATCAAGCTGAAGTGAGATTCAAACACTTGGAAAGGAAATTTCAGAAAAATCCAAATTTTAAAATAGAATATGCTAAAGTAATACAAGAGTATAAAGAAATGGGTCATATGAAAAGAACAGAGTCAAGTGACGGTAATAAAGATGCAATATACTTACCCCACCATGCTGTAGTACGTGAAGACAAGGACACTAGCCGGGTCAGAGTTGTTTTTGATGCAAGTGCAAAGGGTTCAAACGGACACTCATTAAACGATACAATGTTGATTGGACCAGTGCTACAACCTGATCTCCGAAGTTTGATAATAAGTTGGAGGAAACACAAAATCTGTGTAATAGGCGATATTGTCAAAATGTATAGAATGATTATGATGACCGAAGAACATACCAATTTGCAACGAATTTTCTGGCGAGATACACCTGATCAAGAACTTGAAACCTATAACCTACAAACAGTGACATTCGGAACGGCAGCAGCTCCATATTTAGCCGTAAGAACACTACATCAATTGGCTGACGATGAGACACGTGAATATCCAGATACGGCTCCTGCGATAAAACAATCATTTTATATGGACGATTTGATGATGGGTAATGACAACATAGAAAAAACGAAAATAATGTGTGAACAAATTAGAACAATATTAAACAAGGGTGGATTCAGAATGCAAAAATGGTCAAGTAATTCAGAAGAAATTTTAGAATATTTACAAGGAGAAAACAGTTTAAAAGAGCCGATAGAAATTAAACTAGACAAGGTAATAAGGATATTAGGATTAACGTGGGATAGAAAACAAGATGCATTTAGAGTCACGGTCAACTTACCTAAAATGACGCAGCCTATTACGAAGCGGTCCGTCCTATCAGACGTTGCTCGCCTGTTTGACCCATTTGGGTGGTTGTCGCCTGTTATCATTGCGGCTAAGGTTTTTATTCAAAAACTATGGGTATGCAACTTGGAATGGGACGACGAGTTGCCCTCAGATTTACGCGAAGAATGGACAGACTACAGACAGGGGTTGACGTACTTGGAAGATATTACAATACCACGATGGTTTAAAACAACTCCAAATAATTACAACGACATTCAGGTACATGGTTTTGCAGATGCATCTACTAAGGGCTATGCGGCTGTAGCTTATCTCAGGATTGTTAAAAATGACATCATACATGTGACTTTGATTGCATCACGAACAAAGGTAGCACCTTTGAAGCAGTTATCTGTACCTAAACTAGAGCTTAGCGCTGCAGCATTACTTACAGAGCTTATCGGTGATATTATGGAAATACTGGAAATACCAAAAAACAAAATTTTTGCCTGGACGGATTCTATGGTAGTTTTAGCTTGGCTGCAGGCACACCCTAGTCGCTGGCGTACATTTGTTGCCAATAGAGTAGCTGACATCACTCGAGTATTAAGTAACGATCGATGGAGACATGTTGATTCTTCTGAAAATCCAGCAGACATTGCTACAAGAAGCATAATGGCAAGCGATCTAGTCTTTAAGGAAACTTGGTGGGCTGGTCCTAAGTGGTTAAGTAACAAGTATATTGAATTTGACAAATGTGACGTACCAACCACAGAGGTTGAATTAAAGGGTTCATTTCATACATCTATGGAAGAGAAACCAATATGGGAAAGATTTTCAACTCTGTCCAGAATGAAAAGAGTATTGGCTTACTGTCGTAGATTTTGTAAGAAAAGGGATTCAACTAACAAAGTGGATAAATATCTTACGTCAAATGAAATGGAACATGTCTTAGAATGTTGTGTCAGATATTATCAAAATGTTGTTTATGGAGAAGAAATAAAAGATTTAAAAATGGATGGAAAGGTTAAAAGAAGAAGTTGCCTCATCACATTATTGCCTTTTTTGGATGACAAAGGATTGATACGTGTCGGAGGTCGTCTTCAAAATGCTTCAATTCCAGAGATAACAAAACATCCTATTATTATACCTGGAAATCTACATATTACGAAATTAATAATACAAGATGCCCACTATAAAACCCTTCATGGTGGCATTCAGTTGATGATGGCTTACGTGCGAACTAAGTACTGGGTAATTGGTTTAAAATCTATGGTAAGAAAATGTATTCACCAGTGCAAAATCTGTGTTGTTAGTAAAGCTAAGGCAAAATATCAACTGATGGGTCAACTGCCAGCAGTTAGAGTCAATCAGAATAGAGCATTTATGAATAGTGGAGTCGATTACGCTGGCCCTGTATTAATGAGAACCACAAAGGGACGCGGTCATCATGCTACGAAGGGATATATTTGTTTATTTGTTTGTATGGCTACACGGGCCATTCACTTAGAAGCGGTTACAGATTTGACTTCTCAAGCATTCATTGCTGCCTTTCGGAGGTTCGTTGGACGCAGAGGTCACTGTTCAAATTTATATAGTGATAATGCTACAAACTTTGTGGGCGCTGCTAAAGAATTGAAGGATATGTTCCAAAGGGGTATGAATAATGTAGCGACGGAAATAGCAGAGATTTTAGCCAATGATGGCACAACTTGGCATTTCATCCCCCCAAGGATGCCAAGTTATGGAGGCTTGTGGGAATCAGGTGTTCGATCAGTAAAAAGGCATTTGATAAGAGTTACTAGGGATACTAAACTTACATACGAAGAAATGACAACATTACTCATACAGATAGAAGCATGTCTCAACTCCCGCCCACTCTGTAAGATGGATGATACTTCAGACACACCTTTGACTCCTGGACATTTTTTGGTAGGTGAACCTCTCATAGGCGTTCCAGATTGCTATTATGAACTTAGAACCAAAAATATTGGGCTTTTAACCAGATGGCAATATATTCAAAGAATGACACAGGATTTTTGGCATCGATGGCGGACTGAATACCTGAATACCTTACAACAGAGATACAAATGGCAGGTTACAGTTCCATCACCAGCTGTTGGTGATCTTGTAATTATTAAGGACGAAGATTTAGCTCCAACGAAATGGTTGATGGGAAGAATTAAGCATGTTCATCCTGGTTCTGATAACTTGGTTAGAGTGGTGACAGTCCAGTGTAAGGGAAACCAAGAACTAAAAAGACCCTTATCGAAGATAATTCCACTTCCGAAAGAATCTGAAATCCAGTGATAAGATGAGTGTTAGATGGTTTTTACGTTGATTGTGTTGTTGATTAGATTTTCTCGACTCTCTGTGCATGTAATCAATAGCTACAATATCCAAATGAATACTTTGTTTGCGTTTGTAAAATTAACCTTATATTACTACAGTCCACTGATTTAATGAATAATCCTATGCATTAAGTACTAATTAAAAACTATTGTTTTTGGGGGGCGGTATGTTCAGTATAAATCGGCATTTATTACTTTAATAAAGTTAGTGCAAAATACAAATTCGTAAGGAGAAGACGTCTTTTATTTTTACACCGTTTCGTCAAGCAAAACCGAACCTTATCAAGATAAACAGTTACTGTATTCAAACTGTTCCGCTGTAGCTGACCACGGAAGTTTCATGCGCAAAATATTTTTACCGATACGTTATTTATTTATTTGCGTCATTTATTTTTTCTACGAATCAAATTTGTTTTCCGATAGCTAAATAACTTGTAAATTTTATGTTGAATATTTAAAAGCATTTTCTATTTTATTTTAACAGTAATGAGTAAGTGGTTAAAGAGACGTATTATTAATGGTATGTTGAAAGTATTTATCAGAATCGTTGTACTGATATTAATATTTAATGAATGTAACCAACTGTAATGTAAAGTTAAACAGAAAGATGCTTTTGAAATTATCGAAAGCGATAATGATAATGGGTTCTTTGTAGATTCGCCGCCAGATAAACGAACAAGGTATGACTGCATTCTTCGAGTACCGAGGCGTATTAAGTTAATTGGATTGTATAGGAAATTAATTTTATAATTGTTTAAGTGCTAAAATTACACACCGCCAAACGTAAAACTCGTTTAGCTATTTTCTCACGCCAACACTGCTATTTATGTGGCACAATAAATATCAAATAAAAAATGCAACTGTACGACCGTGACACACATACTTGTGATCGATAAAAAACTTATTGACTGTGTATGTAGACGTAGTAAACGTAATTGCCATATTTGTAATGACGGGCATGCGGCGTGTAAACATGCAAAAACTATCATCAATATCAATACAAACATTACTCACCTTTTTTGGCATCGTCGGGGACTCGAACTCTTCATCTTCGCGACTGGAGAGCGTGGAGCACGAGGAGCACGCCGAGTCGGCGGACAGCGACCTCGACCGCAGCCAGTTCACTTCTTCTTCCGTCGCTCCCACGGCCACTCCGTCCGAATAGTCGCTGACCACCACACTGGGAGTTCTGACGGTGCGGCCTCGCGTCTCGCACCCCTCGCTGCCTCTCCGTCCGAGCTCCACGACGTGTGCCTCGATGAGGGTGCGCTCCCTCCTGGGCGACATGGCGTCCGGCGGCGGCGTGATGTCGCGTGGGTGCGAGTGCCTCCTCAGTCTGGTCTCCAGCTCGACCGCGGAGTCGTCGCTGAGGTCGCGGCTGCGGCGGCGGACGGCGGCGCGGTCGTCGTCATCGGAGGAGGAGATGTCTTCGGACGGGGAGGGTGCACGCGGCGGGCGCAGGTACTGCATGGGCGCGGGTTCGAAGCGGCGCAGCAGCTCGGAGACGCGCGGCTGTGCGTTGCGCAGGGAGCGAGCAAGGCGGCCGGTCGGCGGCGCGCGCGCCACCGCACTGTCGGACTTGCGCGGCGCACCGGCCCCGAGTGGCTGCATCTCGCGCGGCTGCTCCGGGCCCAGCCCTGCGCCCAGTTTCAAGTAGAACAGGCTGTGGCTTAGCGCTTTTTCGCGCAACACACGACGGAAGTCCTCCGGTGGTGATTGCTCCAGACGCGGCATTTTAAATATCTGAAAGTTAAACATATCGTGAACAATAATAACTATCTACTACATTGCAAAAGCACCCACGAACACATAAAGTAAAAAAAGAAACAGAATTTATTGCAATGCTAGAATATAAGAGCGTTTATACCCTGCACGCGCTTTTTGGCGTAAAAACAGGACTTTTCAAATGAGTTAATAGCCACCAATAAACAATTTAAAGGAAAAATAATTAGTACTTATTTTAGAAAAGGTTGTCATCTAGGGATTTTGCTGGAAAACATTATAGATTGATGGATAATTTGTGAGTACTATACGGATTACTGAACACAAGTTTCGTTATTTAGGCTTTAAATGGCAATTTAGAAGCTTAAGATATCCGAAACCACTAAATATAAGATGATAATAAAAATATTATCAGACTAATAAGACCCTTATGGAGGGATTTTGCTGAGAAAAATAATCTTTTTGTGTTTAGTTCCTGAAAAATAAAAATTTAAACAATGCGAAATTATTCAGAAACTCTCGTCAAGAACATATTTTTTTTCACCAACTTATCGTACATAATTTTTTGTAGCAATTGCATATTACAATAAAAGAACATCTTATCTATAAATTACCATTTTTATATTTCAACAAAATTAGTTTTCATGTTTTCTATAAATATTTTAAAAACCACTATAAAACACGCTGTCCGACGTGGATCAAATCAGACCGCCGCAAGGCCTTCTAGAGGGAGGACGTATCGCTCGTCGCTCCGGCCTGGCTGCAGTCTATTATGCCGCGCGTAGTAAAAATAGCCACGCGCGGAATGCGATTACCACATTTTAGTACTTTGGTAGTAAAATATTTAATTATTTTTATTACCTACAATGATTTTGTAGTGAGTATAAATTATGTTTCAGGTAATATAATGGGATGTAATTCCGAGGCTAAATTATGTTATGTATTGTAATATAAAATTTAATATATTTCGTAATTGTAAGGGGTTGTAAGGCCTCTAACACTATTTATGTGTTCGAACACGAAATGATTAATAAAACGTCCGTAGTGTCTACTGATTGAACACTGATTTGAATGCAACTTAACAATGTAATAATAACGGAAATATGATTAGTATCCAAAATTTGTATTATTCTTTGCTTGCACAGTAATATTTGTCTACTTATAATTCAAATAAAATATTTTTATGATATTATATTACAGTTACATTTCAATTGAACATTTGAAGCGCCCGGATCAAAGTTGTTTGAGCCGATTGTATAGCGAGCCGACGCGGCAGCTCTACGCACACAGCTTTGGTCGCTTATGTGTGCGTGAAATTAACGAAGAAATACCTATAGTTGACTTTGCGCGCAAGGTGTATACGCTCATAAAGCAGGAGTGCAATGCTCTAGCGCAGGGACTCTATCATCTAAATTGCAAATATTGGTGAAGAGTTTTTTGAGAAGCGGATGAAAATAAATTTATAAACTATGCAAATTGATATCAATTCAGCTCTTATACGCGGTTTATCAACTACAACTAAATTAACAAATGTTCATAAATCAACAAATGTGAATCGTAATGAAAATCGTATAAACAAATGTGAACTGAAGAAAAAACATAATACTATAAACAAACACAAATATGCATATACATAAATGACAGATATTTAGCTAATGACTACTGACCTTGTTTTGTTTGTTCTATAAATCAATATCGCTACCGAAATATTTTACTGCTTGCACATCGCCGTCTTGCTTTCTGAAACAAAAAAAAACAATTGAAATGGGTTTTTTCATTTTCACGACTGATCTCATAAGTTGCGTAGGACAAGAGTTTCATACTCAATACATAAGGATAGCAATAAACCAGGTCTTGATCGAATCTAGGGAGGAAATAAGCTCAGTGAACTAAAAGTGGCGGTAGCAATGGGTGGTAGCTACCTTCTATTGACCCATTGGAGAATACTCGAATTAACTTAAAAATTTAAATATTCATACAAACCATGATCTACTTTTGACCAATATAAAAATAATGTTTGCCAGATATGCCACAGAAACAATTGGACCTAATTACATAACATAACTTTGACCAAAAGTAAGCTTTAACCATGTCAACATCATACATTTGACATGCCAAATTAATCAATCGTAAACTGAACCTTAAGTACACTCAAGTGACGTAATATAGACGAAGACCGCGCGGAGACTCAGGAAAAGTGTTAAATAAAACATGCAATTGATGTACAACATTCCTAAATCAAGAAATATGAGTCGCACAGGCTCGACTCCAACTATTGACCAATAAAATTAGATATCTTTGAAAAACTTTAACGGTTTTATATTTGTGGTGTTCAAAACGAACTGTAACTGCATGTCTATAAAATTCGGCTCTGTCAATAAATCATAATGTTCTTCAAAATTTTCAAAAGCAAATTCATCCTGAATTGCAATAAAATATTAGAATTGATTCTCAAAAAAATTCACTCATGGAAGTATCTTTAGAAAGCCCAATTGCCAATGGTATAACGTCGTAAATGATATTATAAATACTGCTTTATTGATCCAGATAATCATAATATTGTTTAAAAAAAACTTTAACCAATAATCATCATCATCATATCAGCCACAGGAAGTCCACTGCTGAACATAGGCTTCCCTCAAGGATCTCCACAATGACAATGCAGGCCGCTTCCAACAGGTCATTGTTAACCAATAATATTATATAAGTTATCCATTTTATAAATTAAAGGCAGTAAGAATTTCTATTGACATATTTAGAGTCGAATGTGGACATAGATATTCCACCCGTTGCGGTTATCTGTGGTTTATTTCAACCACATTAAACAGTAAGATCAGTAGAATATCGAGAAACAATCATTCAGTATCGGTAACAATTTTACGTAAGATAGACAAGTTTCAGTATTACATTTCTAATTTATACACACTTCATAGAATCGTAAATATCTGAAATGCATTTAAGAAACGGACACCATGATTACTGAGCTGTGATACAGAGTTATAATTTATTTTATTTTGTAGGTACGGAAGACAAGCAAACTGTTTACCTGATGGTAAGTGATCACTGCTGCCCATCAACATCCACAACGCTGGCATTATAGATGTTTTGTGGGCTCATCAAATTGGGAGGAGAGCGTGAAGAAAAAAGGATCGGAAGAGGGAAGAGTTTTGGGCATCCGGAAATCTCGCTCACCGAACGAAACGCGACACCTGAGCTTACACTTCGATCTCTTGTGATACAGAAGCACCGCCTCGGATGAGCTTACTTTTTCATGACCGATAACTGCGTAGCTCTACCAATTCCAAAAACATACATATTAATATATTAATTTTAAATTTATATTTCACAGCCTGACATGAACCCTTTTACGAATTTCGAAGCTTCGAGACGATTTAAACAAAAATACAACAAATATTGAATTATCAAGTGAATAAAACATAAAGTACATAGTAGTAATAAATTCAGAAGAAACTTCAATAAGGAATTGGTAATTACATAGGCTTATGATTGCGCAACAAAATGCCGGGTGTGGTAAATGTACATACTTCCAGGAATATTAACGATACCACATAACGGAAATATTAGCCTATTCCATAAATCATATTCCTCGATTTGGGAATATAAACCACAAATGTAGACTTAACATATATACAATTCCATTAGAAATAACAAAATTACATTTAAAAAAAATCGACTGCTTCGGTGGCGTAGTTGTACTAAGGTACGGTTACAAAGCTGAGGTCTCGGGTTCGAATCCCGGGCTGGGCAAAGTGATATTGGATTTTTCTATCCATTATCAGTCCAGAGTCAGGAGTTTGTGCCCGATCTGGCGATAGGCTCGCCACCTATCACATTGTGGGACGAAACATACAAGGTGAAATGTGGGTGTCCTGGCACCTCTGCCTACCCCTTCTTGGGATATAGGCGTGAGTTTATGTATGTATGTATGTACATTTAAAAATCTCCAATTAAATAACCAGGAAATCATGTATCTAAATATGTGTTTTATTCCCATACAAAACGAGGACAATTAAAATTGAAATGTGATGAATAGTCATTCCCACCATCATACGTTGCAATTATGATTATGCATCATCACGCAGTGACGTGATCTGTAGTAAGGCTGTGATGATTAGCTTCTAGCTTATAAAGAAACCGACTCTATCTTGTATCTGACCCTTTTGATGCCCATCATTTATTGATACAACAATATGGGCTATATTGTTATTACTTTGAGATAGTAAGACATGCATAGTTAGTATAACGATCGCACCCCTTTGTCGGTTAATACGCCCCACACACAAAATACAACAATAGACATACATACATACATACATAAACTCACGCCTATTTCCCATTGGGGTAGGCAGAGACTATTGAGCGCCAAGTGCTACGGTCCATACATATCTCTTTCGCTTCTTCAACTGTCATTAATCTCTTCATACATGCTCGTCGGTTTCGAGGACTCCGTATTTTTCCTTTTGTGCAACAATAGAACGAGGGCGAAAAAAAAAGTATTAGGATCGCAAACACGGAAAGAGAAAACAAGATGCCCAATAAGTTTTAGAAACTTTGAGCTACAATGAAAATCAGATATGGGAATAAATAAATAGCATCAATAGACAAAAACGTAAACATTGAATTCATCTGAAAATCGACTACTAATTTACATTACAAAAATTTGTAAAATTATTAATATATTTTTATGTTCACATAATATACTCCGATTACAAAAATATGTCATATGTATTATACTGTCTCTCTATATTGTCTGAAAAACGTAATAAATTATTGCTGGCTGTGAAACGACCGGCCGCGGTTTCGATCCTCGCACCGAGACTATTATTTATGTATAACTAGCGGCCCGGCCCAGCTTCGCCCGGTTGCATATAGATTTCTCTACAATAATATGCACGTATTATACACATAAACCTTCCTCTTGAATCACTCTATCTATTTAAAAAAACCGCATCAAAATCCGTTGCGTAGTTTTAAAGATTTAAGCATACAAAGGGACATTTTCTTTCTTTCTTTCTTTACTTAGGGACAGAGAAAGCGACTTTGTTTTATACTATGTAGAGATACTATTTGTGTAATCCACAAGTATTTATTTCGGGTCTAGGTGTTTGTGACACAAAAAATTCTGATGTAGTTTGATACCTACGACTCAAAACGGGTTCAGGATCATGTACTAGTATGTGACTATACGGTGTATTTATTTATTATTATTATTATTCGCAGCTATACGAAGCATATTAACAATTAACAAAACATTCCTTCCCCATGTATCATCAGTGGTGTCACCTATTTCAATAGAAATACATACGTCACAAACCAGTATTCACTAATCATTGTTAATAACACAATTACAGCGCATACCTGGCAATGTTTCCCAAGGGAAATAACACGAGGTAATTTGAGGAAACCTCGCTAATACGACCACTTTGATATTAAACGTAACTACAGTAAATGTTTGCAATACCCTGGCAAATAATTAATTAAATGAGAAAATGGATTTCTTCGTGTGACGCACGTAGAATGAAAATACGCCTACGAAGTACATTTTCAGCAAATACTTACAGAAGGAATAAAAACTATGAAGATATAGAATTATTAGTTTATATGTGGAAATTATAATTAAATTAAATTATAAAACTGTTAAAAGATAAAAGGAACGTGCGTTTTGCAGAAGGCGTTTTTACAGTTATACACACATAACTTCTTAGAATATAAATTCACAGACATAACTCCTTCCAAATCTGCGAGAATAGTAAACGATTTAAATTGACTCGTTTAAAACTGTTCTGATAAAAACTGTGTTTACTGATAAAAATCAAAATAAGTCAATACGACATGTTTCAGGATTTTTTTATGTAAAGTACTTATTAAATGGTATTTTAATTAAATGTACTCCGTTATGTTGTGTCTTTCTTTTCCATTGATTACGAGTAGCAAAAATGTAGTCTTTAAAAATGTGATGTGTCATGACATTAAATTTTTAAAGAATACCAAAATGATTCATCCTGCATCATGATCCAGCATTTTTTAACCGATTAAAACCACATCCTACCAGATATATCGTTCACAATGCATTAGAATACACAAGGCCTGACAATCCCACAATAAACCCAATTGATTTTATTGTTACGAACATTCCTTTGCGTGTAAACACGAGTTTAAATCATAAAAACATGGCGGCATTCGAGTAAAACCTACTTGGTATGGAAGTCGAGTATGGTTCACGGTTCACGTCCATCTGCTGCCAATTTACTTTTATCTATGAATTACATGGGAGTATGTGTTTAGCAACTTTTATCAGTGCTCGCTTACGACCAACATGGATGTATAAAACAAAAGAATATTTTTTGTTTAGAAAATATTATTCGAATTATTTAATCGTTTGCTTTTTCAAGTAAGTTTTTTTGCAAAGTCGTCTGGAGACTCTTTGCTAAGCTGAAGCAAAAAAGTTTTATGTATATGTAAAATATGATTTTTAGGTTCACAATGCGTAATCACAAAGTCATTTAAGTTAGCATTAGAGTCATGCAATTTAACAAACACTTTTAAAACTTATTGTATAATCAAGCTTTATTGTAATTCAATTTCAGATTTAGTAATTTTTCTAAAATGTTGACTTAGCATTTACTTACATACTTTTTGCTCAACGTACGTGACTTAAATAAAAACAAAGCTACTATATCCAACGTCTTAGATCCCGGGAGTAATGACGTCATGGAAAAGTAGAAACCATAGGAGGCCATTCATCTGACTAATACCGGAGTGTAAAACGATTAAACTCTCCGCATACGAATGTTAATCTTAGTTTACTTATCTTAATCCTTTAACCCGGTTTATGATCCCATCAGGCTATTACAATTATCAACATAATAAAGTGTATTTATTTTTATTGTAATGTCACCTATGGTTTTTAGTTTTTACTACCATTTTGGATACATTTTGTAATCGTTAATGATTAAACCATGGAGGATTTAGTGGTTTCAGATTAAGAAAAAATCAAATAAAATACCAAATATCATGATTGACGCAACCACTACAATTGGATGCTGATGGATTTAATTTCCGTGACCAAGCAGTTCTTGCTGGAGAGCGTCCTACACTACGCTTGTCTAGACGCGGTTGTACGATAGATGTGGCATTGGGTTGCCACTTCCCTTACATGTATACCTATGTCATATATCTACGACTTCGGTTTTCTGTCAGATAAGATCGTTATGGATCCTATTATTCAAAGAGACTCCGAACATAGCACGCTCCATAGCTCACTGTAGACCGACGAATTGCGAAAGGTTGTTGGCAGATGCTGGGTGCGACAAGCCGAAGACAGAGTGAAAGGACGCAATTTGGAGGAGGCCTATGTCCAGCAGTGGACAACATTATAGGCTCACGATGATGGTGATGATGACCAAGAAATCATTAAAGACAATTAAACTCCAGAGCCAAGAACTACATACATACAGACATAATCGTCACGCCTGTATCCCATAGGGGTAGGCAGAGACTATATACCGCCACTTTGTTCGATCCTGACATACTACTTTCGCTTCATCCACTTTCATCAACGTCTTCATGCATTCTCGTCGGTTCAGAGTACTTTTAACCTGACCCTTGTTGAGGGTATCACCGATTTGCATGGTGTATGTTCGGTGAGGTCGACCCCTACCGACTCTTCCATCTACACTCGCATTATGTATTTGTTTCGTAATTCTCCTTTCATCCATCCTCTCTACATGACCAAACCATCGTAACATTCCTTTCTCAATTCTCGTTACTACATCCTCTTTTACTCCACAAGTTTTCATCACCACGCTATTTCGCACTCTGTCACACAAGCTTACACCACACATTCCCCTTAACGATCTCATCTCTACTGCCCTAATTTTACTTTCATGCTTCTTTTGCCATACCCAACTTTCACTACCATACATAAGCGTTAAAATTAACAGTCCTCCATGGACAGCCAGTCGTGCCTTTTTGGAGACCTTCCGACTACCCATAAAGGAGTGTAGCGCACAATTCACTCGATTTCCTGCATTCACTCTTCTTTCAATATCGCTTTCATGCTTTCCATCACTTGTGAAAACACAGCCCAAATATACGAATTCATTCACTTGTTCTACTTGCTCATTACCTATCATAATATCGCACTTTGTCATATTCTCTTCCCTTTCAAATACCATAACTTTCGTTTTACTCACATTTATTTTCATTCCTTTTCTCTCAAACGCTTCATGCATAATTGTCACCATATTTTGTAGCTCCTCCTCTGATGATGCAAGAATAACCTGATCATCAGCATAGAGGAGACATTTCAGTGACAACTCATTCATTCTTATCCCATATTCACTATCTTTCAGATCTTTTAGGCAACCGTCCATGAAAAGGTTGAACAACCACGGGGACGCTACACATCCCTGTCTCACACCCTTATCGATGCGAAACCAATCAGTGTATGCTCCGTTTATCCTAACCCAAGCACTAGAGTTCATATACAGAGACTGTAGTGCTCGAATTAGGTTGCTGCTCAACCCAAACTTGGACAGTGCTGCCCATAACTCATTCCTCATCACTCTATCATAGGCCTTTTCTAAATCTACGAAGGCGCAAAAGACTTTTCGACCTTTAGCTAAGATCTTCTCAGCAACACTTCGTAGAGAAAATACCTAATCCGTGCATCCCATACCCTTCCTAAATCCTGCTTGCACGTCCCATATCTTGTCATTCGTCTCTTTTACAACTCGCTCAATCAATACCTTAGCATACAATTTGCCGACAACACTTAGAAGGCTGATACCACGGTAATTCAAACACTCCTGCTTCGATCCCTTGCCCTTGTATAGTGGAACAATAACGGCGTTACATCAATCTGTTGGCACAACACCACTTGTCCAGCACAAATTCAAGAGATGACAAAGCAGGTGTGCCACCACATCCTGTCCAGCCATCAGCATTTCGACTGTTACTCTGTCATACCCAGCAGCCTTATCCATTTTCATACTTTTCAACGCTTTCACCACTTCCATCACATCAATCTTATCTTCATTTTGTTCACTTTCATCCGTCACTGTACATTACTGTGTTTCCTCTTTTTCAAACAACCCTTCAAAGTATTCCTTCCATCTTTTCAGCACACATTCTTCTCCATTCACTAGTAGTCCATGCTTATCCCTCACAGTACTAAGCTCTGAGGCCAAGAACTACTGACGACTATTGTATCGACAGAGGAAGTCTAAAGGGAAAAAGAGGTATAAAGTTGATTCTGAGAATAGCCGTTCATTATAAATGCTTAATGATACGTGAAGCACCATTTAACAACTGCATACCGTTAAAACTGTTATTAATCGCCGTTTCTATGTTTGTTACTGTTTATTTTATTATTCTTATTATTAGTGAAGTAACAGACTTAGAACTTCATGTAACTCTGGAGGTGTTAGAAGTGCCAATATTTATGACTGAATTTTAATTTCCCGATTTTTCACTGTTTGTAAAAATTGGGACATATACCGAAGCGAATACAGTGATAGTTTCATACAACATTTATTTTTTTAAGTTAATATCAATTAAAGATATATTCCTTAAGCCCAACACTGAACACGACAATGCTAATTTGAAATCATAAACACTACACATATCTTAAAAATAACACATTGCAGTTTCTGCCCATTTGAATAGTAATCTGCGTTTGATGCAACTATCCTGCAATCAACGACATGAATAATTTCACTAGGCGAGTACGTTGGAAATCGTTTTCTTCCTGGCAACCTTGGATGAGACCGCAGACATCTGAATGTCATCAATAACCGCGGTGAAAGTCTGGCATTCCGACCCTGGAAATTATTTCGCGATGATTTTTATTCACAACTGATAGGTCACTTGCCATTAATTTAAATAATGTTATGGTAAAGGTTCCCTGGAATGTGGATATCGATATTTTTAACCGTCCTTCGGCTGATTGTTATTATTAATTCATGGGCCCTTCTCATTTCTTCATATCTTGGAACAAACCTGTATATTCATTGTTTACCAAACTCCTTAGTCTTTTGGATTACCTTTTAAACTCATCATAACGCATTTCCAACATTATAATTCTAATTAATTAAGCACTGGAATAATTCCCTCATAACTTCAAAACCCAAACTTACAGTAGTTGTTAGTTCCAGTTACCAACAATCGAGTCGAAAGTTGTTATTTAATTAAAAGGCTTACGGAGAAACTGATTTATAATCGACACCATTGTGTATGGGGACGAGTATTTTAGACAAAATAGTTACTTATAGCATTTTGAATCCACGAATATTTTATATTATGTATATTGGCAGTTGGCACGCCAAATGAATAAGTGATGGATAAATATAACATGGGTGAGATATAACCATCTCTTAAAAACTGTATTAATACACAGTCTAAACTCAAAACGTGACAAACTTTCCTAGGTCACTGACGATTTTTTCACCATCAAATACGTTCTTCCGGGCGGATGTGGGGTATATCAATCCAATCACTTACTACGCATTACACAAACCGTGTACAAAATCGCAGTTGATCACTAGTACTTGGTCAGAGCAATACCGCATCCGAATAATTCGCTCCACGCCGTCAGTCACGCCTTGTCCTCTACCGCGTGACGTCAAACGCAGCCTTGCCGCAGAGTAAGGGCAATACGGGTAGCTAAAATAGCTTAATTTAGACAATTTCGAGACAAATTGACTAGATTGCTACATATTGTTGTGTAATAACGTTGGTTTTAAATTATGTTACATTGTGTTGTTGAAAGTGATGAAAGTGAAAAATGTTGAAACCTTGCATGCTATAGAGAAGGTGTAACATTTTATATAGTATGTAAAGTTCGCCAACCTGCACTAGGCCAGCCTGGTAGACTATATGGCCTAACCACTCTCAATCGTATTCTCGAATGTAGAGGAAGCCCGTGCCCTGCAGTGGGACATATATGGGCTGATACAATATTTTGTAAATATTGTTAGTCTACGTATGTTTGGATGTAAAACATGCTTAATGGCAGATTGTGTAGTTAATTGGCACTTTTCTACAGTTAGTTTTTATATTTTATTTCGAAAACATAATCGAAATAAATAATCTGCAACTATATAAAGACAACTAATAAATAGAGACCCACACAAAAATATCCACAGACTCTTATCGATCACAGAAGTTAATTTGGGAGCCTTATTCAAATAACTAATGCTCTTACTAATACTAATTACTTATTTATTTTAATCAGCTAGTAATATGAACAGAACCTTATTTCACAGTGTACATAAACCATTTCACATAATATAGGAAATAATTCAATTATCACAAATGTAAATATCACGTTTCACGAAGGTTATTCTAATAAATACTTTAATTCAAATGAACATAAAGTTATTAAAATTTTCTTATCATCGTGATTTATCTTAGGCACTACTGTAGAAGAAAATATGCAAATTACTAAAACGCAAAAATAAGAGAAGTTTTAAGGCTTTAAAATTAGATTTTTCCACTTTATGTGTAAATTGTATCAAATAAATGAAAACAATACAAGCAATATCCAGTAGCCGCATTGTTTTTTGAAAACACTTATTTAAATGAGAGCCGCATAGATCAATTAGAACAAAAATATCTTACTTTGCAACTACGCTTACGTGACATGAATTCTAATCGATCCAAATGTATTTATTTAGCGGCAAAAAGTCGAATTTGCTCAAATTATGGACCAAAAGAAATAATTCCCGATATTCTATACCCTAATGCAGAAATCAGGGAGGTCACTCTACACTCTGGCATGCCGACGAATATTCGATCATCGCACATAAAACTGTACAGATATGCCTAAATACTTTACAAAATGCTCGCATCCTATATCGTACTTCTAATCTTAGACTAAGTTCGAAATGAAATAAATTTAATAGAGAATAGTATTGTTTATTAGCAATAGAAAACTTTTATCTTATTTGAGTTGATTCGCTGTAGATTTTTATCAATGTTTATTATCACGAACACGGGAGCATTCGCACGGAAAAGCTTGTGACTATTAGCTGAAGAGGTGTCGGCCTAGATACCAGCTGATAAGGACAAATTAACAGAGATAACGCGAACATTGTGACGGATTGGGAGCAGTCACCTGCCACCGAGAAACATATTCAACAAGAGAAAATTCCATGTTAACACACTTTTGTCAGTCACGTGAGCGGAGAACTCTAAGTGATCACTAATTATAGTAATTAAACTTAAATTGTACTAAAATCCCTTAAGGCTATGTGGTTGAAAAATCCGTAGAAACCCTATTTTTCTCACTGAAATAAGTAAAATTAAAATGAAAGTAATATTAAAATGTTTAGTTCTACATCATTTAGATTCAGTCGTTTGATGTACTATTAAATTGGGTATTTAAAGTACTGTAAGAATCAGCAACTCTTTTATAACATGTCATCATCATCATCATCATTACAACATTTAATTATTACATGTAGGGGTAAAAAATATGATATGATACCTATACTTATAATTATAAGAGATCTGCAAAATTACTGAAAACAAACGACTTTTAGACAAATATGATTCGAAGATAACATAATAATATAACTTACATATTATATCGTCACAATTCCCAAGGTGTGGTTACTGGTTATAGACAAATGCCAATCCATCCATCAGCCAAAGGAAGTCCACTGTCAGACAAATGCCAAGCTTGGTAATAAATAGCAGCTGATCGTGCGTTTGTTGTGGCAAATGGCAGCGAACTTTATAAACCAATCCTAAATCTTTGAGTACTTGAAAATGTCACGCAATTCGTTGAAGATTTAAGTTCACTATTGTTTTCAGTCTCAGGTTCCTGTATACTTGTGAGCCTCTATTTTATAATACAACAAGCTTTTGTCCGAAAACATCTGAAAGTGGAATTTCGATAAACGTATCATGTGAATAATGATATAATTGAAAAGAAATATGTTATTTTCAATTTACAAACACACACTTCAATATGTAGGGATAAAATTATGAGGTACGACACTCATACAATGGACATTGTACTACTATAATGTCATATCTTTATGCAACTTTAATTACGTTCCATCATGAGCAAAAACATACATAATTGAAAAATCAAAGTTATGCATTGAAAACAGACGTAGGCGTGTAAAAAACTTCAAGCATATTGGCAAATAATGAAAACTTGATTGCGACAAACATGCCATCAAGTGAACCATTCACCACTACTGTAAATGAGGATCTAATGACTGCCTGATGACTTCACACCAAGTAGTTACGTGGGACAAGAAATAGACACAATGATGGGACGAGGCATTGTTGAAACACCTCGTGAAGCCGATCTAGTGTATCAACAGCAGCAAAACAAACACTGGATATATAAACTGAGTATTCACATAATTTGTTAATAAAAATAATCTCAAACGGAACAAAAGGCGAATGAAATTAAATTGCTTATTTCCAAAGCAATCCGAAATAAATAACAACGCTGCATA
This sequence comes from Hyles euphorbiae, assembly GCA_023078785.2. NCBI lineage: Eukaryota > Metazoa > Arthropoda > Insecta > Lepidoptera > Sphingidae > Hyles > Hyles euphorbiae. The sequence goes on from CM041046.1 coordinate 12,615,091, forward strand.
CAATTTCATGATTTTTTAATATCAATTTTGTATTGACACATTTCTTTGTAACCATTTGAGATAAACGATATTCATATTTTAGTTTGAGATGGTACCACATTTTGGTCCATGATAAGACTTTCAACTTCAGTCTAAAAAATGGGTTGTAGGACCTTCGTTAAATGGGAGAAGGTTGTCCATGTTAGCCAATGTTTGTTATGTTAATCAGATCAGATTAACTCAATATCACCAAACATCGCGAGGTCACACAGCGCACTGAAAACAACGCTCTAGTACTCAAGTACATTGATCTTATTCAAATCGGTATGTTTTGAATTTGTAATGTACTATCAATAAATATGCAATCAGGTTGTATCGATTCGCGTAGAAAATCTAGTAGCAAGGGACAACTCGAATGGAAATCTTTATGTAATGTTATTGCGTGTCGTGTTATCATAATAGAACTTCAAGGAATTCAGCAGGAAAACTACAATGTGCTTGATAATTACATAATGTGTAGACATTTACTTGATTAGAAATTCCATGTCTTGTTTAATATTTTAATACATAGTATTACCAGTACCAAGATATAAGATTTTATAAGAGATACAAATACTAATGTATTAATCTTAATACAAAGTTCTTTTTTTTAAACTAGATTTGCAATTGATGGTGCTTTGATAAATTACAATGGTCGATAATAAGAAAAACATCCCAATTCGTCCCTATAATAATTGCAAAAAAAATGTATGTTTAAATTAGTGAATGTCTGTGCATGTTTTTAAACGGCAACACTCTTTGCCTAACAAACAACAATTAAGGTCATTAAGCAGCCATCATGCAGCCAACAGGATGCATTGAAAAACTTTGCATATAAACTCTAAAGCATTCTCATTTCCCATTCAATCCACACTAAAATAAAAGTCACATTCGAAAGCAAAAGTAGTACAAATTCAAAACGAAAGTAATACTGATACGTTATTGTTCCGGAACAAATTGAATCGAAAACAAAAAGCACTTTTACATCCCATCTCAAAATTATGCGTATACCGAAATAGTCACAGCTCAGAGGAAAACAATCTTACACCGCAACAAAAATATATTAATAAAGTTGAATTTCGCACAAATTAACAAAAGCAATTAAAAAGATTAGAAACCGTAACTATTATACGAGAGTGGTCGCGGTTATCTTAATTAATTAACTCTTTCCTTGTGAAACGTGCGAGAAAGTACGATGTCTTTGGACGCTAAAGGAGACAAAGGAAAGAGGAACGACACATTTGTACTAATAATAACAATAGAAACAACTATAAAAGTAACATTATATTAAGGTTCAAAATCATCTAAAACTGTCTATCAAAAAAGATGTAAGCTTTATGCTTTCTTAGACACCACATGACATCAAGGTCAGAAACTTAGCATCTATTGTCAACCAGCTCTTTTCAATTGTGTTGTTTTAGAATTTAGGAATCCTAACCACATTTTCAAACGCTCTGAGTTCTTACAATGTAGGTCAAAACCACATGGAACGCCTCATTGTAGTAGTGACAGTGTGCACTAGAATTCACACTATAAATATTGTTACATTGTCTCCGTGTTAGCCTGTTTATTCTTTAGTAGACTTTTCGTATGCCGAAAACAATACCAAATTACTTGTTAGGTATTTTTATGCGTGGGTAGTCGTAAGAAGTAGTAACATAAATTTTCCTCTATAAAATATTATACTTTAAAATAGTTTTTATTGCTATTTTTCTACCATTAATGTTGAAACTGTCTACCTGCCGGTATTCACAATCATTTTCTTTCTTCCATCACTTTTCTCACTACACTACAGCACTGCTTATCACTTATGTTTGGTACTATGGAATCTGCATTAAGAGCTACACTGGAAGATATAAAGAGTGACACACAATAATTTCTGCTTTTGAAGCCAATCTTCAGAAGTCTCCAGTTGGTGCTTCAGGATCATCCCAGGTGGCTGCTGAGTTTGCTACGTTTAGAACCTTCATCAGCTAGGCGCTTGGTCTGCTACAGCAGCAAATTCAGGCCCTGGCACAGACTGTTGACACCATGGAGATACAAAGGCGTCGGTAGATTCTTTTACTTCATGGTAGTGCTGAGGTGGCCGACGAAAATCCTGCGCAGGTGATTGTAGATGTGGTCCAGAAACACGTTTGCATCGTAGATCTCGGTGTTGGTGACATCCAGCGCTGCCACAGGATGGGTCGAACCTCATCGTCATCGAAACCTAGACCCATTCTAGTCAAGCTCCAAGACACAGCAGTTAGAGACAAGATCTGGTTCAGCAAGACAAAGCTTAAAAGGACCAGTATTACACTTACTGAGTTCCTGACTAGGTCCAGGCATGACATCTTCATGGCCGCACGGGAGAAGTTTGGCATCAATAACTCTTGGACCCGGGAGAGTGTAGTTTATGTCATAAACTCTAGCAATCGGCATCGCGTGACGTCCCTTAATCTGTTTCAGCAGATTAATGTGGACACCACCTCAAAGCTGAGTCCTCCCAAAAAAGTTATAGCTGTGCCAAAGACCAGGCGAGCTGCGGCTGCTAAAAAATGAGCTATGTTTTGTTTTGTGTGATAAGCATGCAGTCCAGGTAACATCACAAATATTTTTTGTTTTCTATATATCATTCAGTATGATTTTACTTCACTATTGGTTTTATATAACTTTGGTAAGTGCAAAAACAGAACATCATTTCTAGGTAGTGAAGAGTTTACATGAATATCTTTAGCGTAGGATATTAAATATTTCAGTACATTTAAAATGCCCCTTATTTAAATTAATATACAATGCTGCGGCAGTCATAGCATCTGGAAGGCGATAAAATGCAAGAAAATCGCTCGACTTGATTTGGTCACGAATTTACGAAAACGTAGAAAAACGTTTGTGAAACTTTCCTGGTTTGTGTAACAAGCATTAAACACGAAATCTTATTATTTTTACGTAAGCTTAAATAGCAGACTTGACGTTTATTGGACCAACATGACTTTGCCATACCTTAATTTATGGCAAGTACAGCTATTTCCAAATTGTATAATATGATAACGAGAAAGTATTCTCATTCGACACCCGCTTAATTATATCCACCTTCTAAACAACAACTTATTGCCACGATATGTATCAAGTATCGATGTGCTTGTTAACAGCACAAAAATGGGATAATATAAGACGGACGAAGTTCATAACGTATTCGAGAAATACACTTCTACAAAATGGTTCATAAAACTATAATAAAAGGTGCACGCAATTGTGAAACAAACGAATTACGTTGAAATGTATTTAATGAAAAAAATACTTCCTGTAGCCTTCAACGTGTTGAAAATCTAACCTTACAGTTACCACCAACGTTAATTAATATTACACTGATTGTAATCTAAAAATATTGCGTTTTGGCGAAATGTTGCCACCGATATAAATATAACATATTTATACTCTGATTGTAGTTAAACTCAAATAATTTAACTCTCATTATCTCATGCTATGTTTTAATTAATTAATTAGTAAATTTAAAGCAGGCCCACAAAGGTACTAAGCAGCTTTGGCCACACAATTATACTAAGAAAAAAATTAGATTGAGTCACAAAACAAATAAATGCCAAAGATCCCACTAAAATTACATAAATAATTTGTGAAACTTCAATGTGTGGTGTAGTTCGGATAATATTCAGTCAATGGTAAGCCTTAAACAGGCTAAGAATAAGGTGTTACATTTTCATATAATTCATATCTCAAAACAAAAAACTAAACAGTACCATTCATTAATGATCCATTAATTGTACTATTATCAAAATTAACAAGAGCAAAAGCATGAAACTTGGTTACACAGCGATAATGTAAGCGATAGCGCAAACTAACTACATTTAACGATGGAAACTATGACGTGCTTATCGGCGCAAGGGAAGCTCTGGTTAATGTTTGATAATAATCGCGGTTTAAATTGTATGGTCGCAGTTGATAATATAAATTATCATAAAACTGCGGTCATATTATTATATTTAATTATCTAATGTTTAAATTATTTTTGCATACTGTCTGGAAAATTATTCTATCATCAAAAACTCAATAGCTCCCTATGCTTCTGTTACCTAGCGTTATTCCAACCGATGCCAGGTTCCGCCTACCGGCAAATTCTTCTTCATTTCGCCCGATCTTCGGCATCCTTAATAGTAAGGCCATTGAGCTTCATATCTTCCTTGACGACATCTAGCCTGCGCTTCTTTGGTCTACCCCTCGGTCAAGGCCTGGGAATATTGCTATTATTAATATTGCCAGCTCCCTATATCTTTAGAAATTAACAGCAATGCCACACACGGTGTTTCAGTCTTGGAGATGACGTCAACGGTGATCACTCATTTATGCACTTAGTTATTGTACAGATTGCCTTAAAAAAAATAGCTACTGTAAAAGGAATTTGTCGCGGACATGTCACTAGGCGTGCCAAGATTATGCGCGTTCTATCTTCCGAAGAGTATAGCCCGTAGTGTCTGCCGTCATTATTTTCGCTTATTTTTCGTTCTAGTTAGTCATCATTCTACTTAGGCGTTATCCCGGGCTGTATTATACGGAATGCACTCTGGCTGGGTCTCCTCCATTTCACTCGATCTTGGGCATCCTCAATAAAAAGGCCATTGACTATCCTTGGTGTAACTCTGAGTCGAGGTCTAGAAATGTTGGGGCTCAGGCACACATTGCCGACGCACATCTCCTTTTAGTTCAAGTTAACACATAGATGTTGGTTGCCACGTTTACTTAACTCGTGCGGAAATTCAATTAATTCCCAGGCAAATAATGTTCATTGTAATGAAATTTTCACACAAAATTGTACACTTGGGGATAGTAAACCGAATGACAAAGACAACTACAATATGATAGCTATGACACACTGATGGATAACTGCACGTTACATTGTTGAGGTAGGTGGCCCGTAAAATTTCATAAATTTAAATGGTCGAATAAAACAAATACGGGAAGTACCAAGTACCTAGTATATGGGTAAATTCTACCACTAAAACGCAGAACACAAAATATAAAAGGTCACAAAAATATTCAACATTTATAATTTTAATGTGGGGGACTGTAATCCCCATGGGCCGTAAATCTCGCTTATCAGTCGCACTGACGTCATAGTGCACAAGTGTTCATACAACTGCCGATTTGTGTGGCGTTGTATTTCACGCTTTTATTCAACACTACGTTTTATAGTGATCGTAAAGTCATTACAAATGGACAATGTACGTTAGCGAAGTAGTGTTTTGTACTTATTAGATAGTTGTAAAATGGTGACGTAATCAGGAAAAATATTTAGTAGCACCACCCACGACGAATTGGTGTTATCAGGATATTTAGAAGTTGGTGCCATTTTAATGGTAACTTATTCGAACATTACAATCATACCCGTACTTTGCCATAAAGTTGCATAAAAAATAATAGAGTGGATCTGTATCAAATCTAAACATTCTCTACTACCTATTCGTATTACGCTGTTTTTTTATTTATTGCAATGAATGGCGAGACGAACTTGCCGTTCGCCTGATATTAAGCAATACTACCCCTCATTAATAGTAGTAAAACAGAAAAAACACCGTGAATTGCAAAGCAATACTTGGCAGTGCACTACGCTCGCCATCCTGAGACATAAGATGTTTGGTCTCAATATGTCCAGTAGTTACTTCGGCAACAATGTTCTTCAATCCGAAACACAACAGTGCATTTACAGTGCTGTTTGGCGGGAGAAAAAGTGTATAATCATAATGTAGTAGTACCACCAGTAGAATGTACTGTACATCTTCTAAGCAATTACTTCCAAGAGCTAATGAGAGAGCATTCCTTCCACAAGAACGCAGCTAAGCCAAGTTAAAAATAATAAATTATTATGATTATACACTTTTCAATTTAGTTATTCAATTTTCACACTTTATAAAAAATCATTAACTTTGTCTTAAAACAACTTCTTTCAAAGGATATAAAGGACATACCATTACTATAATGATTTTCATATAAAAATCACTTTGTAGATGCTTCAGTCCAGGGTCACTCAATTCATGTGTATCTAATGCGCACCTGATCTTTGATCCTAATGCCAATCCTTCATGCTTAATCGAAAAGACTTTAAAAATCAATCACATATGTAATTCCTTTTTATTTATTCAATCAGCTTTTAATTCTTGCCTCAGCAAAAAACATGCATTATGTCAAATGTACTGATGATACCTTTGACATAAGGTATATACATATATCTGAATACGGAAATCTGAGTTTTTTTTTTTCAAATTTATATTATAAAGAGAAAATATTTGATTATTTGTTTGTATTGAATAGGCTCCAAAACTACTGAATAGATTAGAAAAAGTCTCTCACCATTAGATTTCTCCATTATCCATGATGAACATAGGCTATAGAATATTTTCAAAAAATAACTCTGGCAAGCCGGGTCAAGCCAGGTTCCTAATTTTTATAAAGGCTAGTTTCATAAAGAGCAACGAAAAATTTCTGCTATGCGTCTTGTGATAAGTGCAACAAAATCTACATATAAATACACCATTTTACTACAAACAGAATATAAACCGAAAGACGACAAGCTTGCATGGATGATTATGACGAGTTTTTGTGTACTGCATTCAGGATCGAGACAAAAATGATCATCCTAACACCACCTAACGCTGTCAAAATCTTTTGAATCCAGGTAATCATTCCTCAAATTTTAGTCATTTATAAATTGTCCAGTAATATACACAAAAATCCCGCCATTTACAATTTGTACATATGCAACTAAAACTAGTGCTTACACTAGGCTTATCGTTTTTAAACTCATAAAATTATTGTGTAAATGTAAATAGCGCTAAGACAGGGTTTAAATGTTGAATTACATCATTACAGTCACGAGATGCGATCTATGTTTTATCATTGTCGAGATTTTAAACTTTTATATATTCGCTATTTCAACATTATTTACTTTTATGAGTCACGTATATGAAATGATATTGTGTGATAGCGTAAGTAAACTTAGCTGTAGGATATTGATTAGCCAAGCCCCCAATTTCAAAGTTCTTCACGTATGAAAATTATAATGTTTGTGCTACAATATTTTTCTAAGCATAACAGCTCACATAATCTGTCCCATTTAAATATAATAGTGATTTGATCCGTAGTGCTTCACAGCTGGCTCCTCCGGCTGTAAAAGGTTGTTTTGCGAGGTTATTTACCTCTTTGGTTCATTGTTTTTTCACCCAATTTGTCACGATGGGAAGTGGACAATTATTTATTTCTAACTCTTCCTATTGATTTAACTTTCTAATTGATTTTGTTGCGGGTTCAAGACAAATTAGACATTGCCGGAGACTCATCGAGCTTCAATGCTCGGTGTCATTACATTGCTTGCCGCTATTGATCCTGGCTTACAGGAGTTACAGTGATGGGTTTGAGGGTGGGACAGTTTCCAAAATGCTAAATGTTCAACTTATAAATGTGATCTTTATTCAGATACAGATTTTTTCAAATTCAGTAATATGTGACATTTAATAGTAATTAATAAATGCTATTAAACCTCTAATTACATTTTAGTCAACAAAATCGAATTCAACTTTACGTTCAAAATAAATCTTTTAAATGTATATCTGCTTTGCACAATTCAACAAAGAGTATTGTTATATTGTTAGCTGCAACTCGTAAATCGAATTCGTAGAAATATTTTACGCGCCAGTTAATTTTCCCGGGAATTCCCAAAACATACGTCAATATAGACAATTTGCGTCAATGTGTAAAAAATAATGAAATAACCTATTATTTTACGCGTGTGATAGACATGTAGGGTTCAAACACAGATAATTTAATAACTAACATATGTACCCGATTGGCACAAACATATACAATATAAAAAAACACTTTGATTGAAACATAAAACCTCACTAGTATAAAAAACTTTATACGAAAATAATAAAATAAATTGCTAAATATTTCACAATATGTAAACTTTACAACGAATCGTCATTAATTATGATTAATATCTTTGCATCAAATGTCCGCTTGTTATGTGGAAAAACAACGATAAAAAGGAGAAAAATACATACATGCAGGTGACCTCCAACAGGTCGCGATGGAAATCCTTAGACAAGGCATAAACTTAGTAACTGAGTACTCCTGAAAAAAATAACGTTCTCCACGTACATTACCCATCTATTACTCTAAACATTCATTCATACAAATCTGAGAAGGAAATATCAGAATAAATCTTGATTAAGGCATTCTTGTTCGAGAGGGTAATGAGCGCAATCATGTATTAATAATGTTTTATCATTTCTGAAACCTACCTTGTTTATTTATTTTTTATGTATGTACACCGATTACTCGAAGAAGCATGAAACGACTTGGATTTTTTTTTGTTTTAATAGTTACACTCGTCCCATATATATCTCGTTTATATGGTCGTCCCATATAAAATTGGTGGAGCAGGTCTCCACCAATTATAACTATAGGTATTATATTAGACCCCTAACAAAATCGTGAAGACCTGAATTAATATCTTCTGACCTAGAGAGAATTCCTCAAAATTGATTCTAATGGTTATTTTTATTGTAATTGATTCAGTATTAAAGTGAAACTATAATGAGGCAGAGAAGGAATGGGGGTGAGGAGGGGGGTCAGAAAATTAATATACATATAAATAGTCAATATCTAAGGCAGCTTTTAATCGATTTTCGTGATTTATTTTTCATCAGAAAGAACATATTATTATACATAATATTGTTTTCCTTGTGTGACCATCTCTCCGTCATTGAAGATGCCAATGATTCAGCAATAGGGATTATTGGACAGGACAGTCCATGAGAGTGGTTGGAATAACTTCAACTTTCTACTGTTGGTAATTCTCTCATATGTGAGAGGCCGCCTGTACTTTGTAGGCAGAGGGACTATTAAGACTTCACATGTCTCAGTATGGCGAGCGCAGTGGAATAGCAAGCATTGCTTAATAATTCCTAGTGTTGTTTGGTCCATGAGCGGTCGTATCGCTTACCATCAGGCGAACGGCATGCTCGTCTCGGCATACATTGCAATAAAAAAAAACATTCAATTTAACAACAGAAAATTCTAGCTCAATGTTCTAGAAATAAAGATAGATAGAAATAAAGAGTGCGGTATAATGAACAGACCCTCCCGGATCAAGCTATCGCACAGTTAACCAACGGGATGGCTCAATTGTAGATAACTACGTGCATTTGCACTGATTCGCTCCTATCTCTTACATAATGCATTCAACTTCCTCAAATTGATTAATTAATAATAACAGACGCTTTACGAAATTTCTCCAAATAGTTATCGTTGTACTTTGTACGATATCTACTATAAAATAAATAGTAAATTGGCCAGCATCTGAATTCTGAACTAAAAGTATGGTATATCGATTTTTTAAATATGCACGAAGGGATGAGGTTTAAGCTCCATCAGCCGCATCACAGATCAAAGGATATAAAATAGCATAGCTACACAGTTACTGCAGATTTCGGCGCGACAACAGACCATACCGGTCGAGTGACACCATCTATTTGTTGAATTACTTAATTATTTTTAAGTATTATTGATTCCATACTCACTACATAACATAATGCAGTTAAGTTCTATGACATATAATAGCAAAAGCCATTACATAACGCGATCAGCATCGAAATCATTAATATCCAATTTTCTCCGGCATTCGTCACGACCAATATTGCTTTACACAAAAGGCGTGTTTTCAGACAGCAAAACATTATCCTACAATCAATACGTTCCGAGAGATTGACAGAGAATTCTGACGACTACGACTGACGATCATAATCAAGCAAGAAGTTACATCAGTCATCGATCATTCACGCATGCAGTTTCGCAAATAAAGGTGTCTGCTCACGTGAGGGGTGATGAATAAACATTGAACTCTCTAGTTTTCCTTCACAACGCTATCAGAAATCTTAATGGACCATTGTAGATGCGACCTAACTCCTATTGCGTAGTTTGATGATTTCCTTATGTTTTTCGCTGACCACATAGATGTGTAATCGGATGGGGTATAATGGAAGCTTCCACACTGAAGCGATTTAAGATGTTTTATTTTCATACAATCATAATCATTAATCAGTTATGAGCTATGAGCTAAACTATTTACAGTGATGTGACGCCAATCGCGTAATGATATTATAATTTTCATATTTTATTGTTGGCGACCGCAGACAGACATATCATACTTGATAATTAAAAAGTATTTGCATTGAATTTACAATTATGATTGAGATTAGAAAAACCAAGCAAACGGTTAAATATGTTATCATTTATAAAATTGAAACATTAAATAAAACTGACTTTATTAAAAATATTATAACACTGAGACGTACGTATTACATATTGACTCCGCATGGCGCATAACATATATCTATTACGTATTACCAATTCACTATACCTACTCGTAAATAATATAAATGTTTATTGCCAATAACAAAATCACAAATTAGCATCATTTTCTATCCATATTTTAACGATTTCGAATTGTAAGTGGGACAGCCACTCTGTAGTCTCAACTTTATAAGCAAAAACAACATTTACTGGTGGCAGGTCTCTCATATGTGAGAGGCCGCCTGGGTAGGTACCACTGCAATGTCTATTTTTCCGCCAAACAGCAGTGTAAATGCCCTGTTGTGTTTTGGTTTGAAGGATATTGTTGACACAGTAACTACTGGATATAATATTGAGACTTAATATCTATCTCAGGATGGCGAGCGCAGTCAAATGTCAAGTAATTCAAGGTGTTATATGGTTTTGCTTCTGTTCATGAACAGTCGTATCGCTAACCATCAGGCGAACGGCGCACACGCCATTCATTGCAATAACAAAAAAAAACGAAAAATGAACACACCGGCTGGACCGAGACGGTACAATTTGACCAAAATAAAACTTAGAAAAAAAAAAAAAGCAACATACAGTCGAATTGAGAACCTCCTCCTTTTTTTGAAGTCAGTTAAAAAGCGACATGATAGTCAACGGACATGATATTACAGCTATCACGTTTTATTCAGTCAGCGACAGTGCCAGATAACAATTACTAGACTTGAATTCAATCCACAGGACCACAAAATTACGTTCTACCGACTGCACCACGAGTTACGGTGAAGATAATTAATATTTCATGGAAACTACGCCATATTTTATCATAATCCTCGTAATACTGTACTGGCGTGTTGACACCGATGGGCGTGTTTTCATTTAGATAAGTAGATTTACTGCCTAGTCTCACGGAAAAACTTTTCCGCGAATAAAACAGCAAGTAAACATTAATTGAGGAATTCTCGATCACGGGGCTTTGTCGAGACATTCATTTATTCATAATGCGTGTGAAAATGAAATCTTAAACACGAGCTGATTGATCTAAATCTTAAAACTACATCGTTTATTGAATAATATGTGAGGTTAGGTTAAGCATAGAATGAGAACAATAGTTGAAGAAACATAAAACAGACTCCACTGCCTTCGTCTTATATTATCTTAGTAATATAATAAATTCCCGAAAAAGCACGTAAAACTTATAAAAATTTAAAAAGCCTATGATTTTGCCACAATATAAGGTAAATTCTTAACTCACGTCACTAACCGCTGTGCGTAATTAATTAACTCTAATATTACAGGATAAGGTAAAAATGTTGCAACGTTCACGCGAGCAGAAAAGTATGCCTTTGACGTTTATAAGTATATGTAGTACATCAAAAAACGTGAATAAATATCCTTAAACATGACGTTGCTTTTTATGCCTCATTTATATTTGTCCCAGACCATATTAAAAAACAGAAATAAAACAATTTTAATCCTTGTAACTTGTAAGCTTACATTGGTAACGTTTTACACAATGAGCAGACAAACCTTCGATCAAATATACACAATATTTAAATGATATTTTGTAGTGTATATTTGATCGAAAAGGCAAACAGAAGTAAAATAATAAATAAGCAAGACTTAAAGAAAAGAATAAAATACGGATAACATTAATCACAAATACTTAACAATAATAAATTAAAATGAAAATTAAAAAATATCAAACACTTAAATAAAAAATGTAAAAAGGGGAAAAATGAGAAAAATATAACACATTAAAGATAACATATTGGTACAAAAACTAAGCATAGGTCTCCTCTGATTAAATATAATAGTGAAATTTTACTTCATCCTAGACCATACCACATAAATTCTTACGAATGCGAATGGTATGCAGGTTTCCTCACGATGTTATCCTTCATCGTCATAATGTGGCGATTGACTATAAACACTAGACTCCGAAAAGTCAGACGTGTGCACTGGAACTTGAACCTGCGACCATCGTGAAAATGTCGCCAGCCGCGTCAGGTCTACTACCACCAGGCCATCACGCACTACTTAACTACTATCACTTTATAAAAAAATATACACATACATGTGGTAACACTCTTCGCTAATGCATTTACTTGAAAGCGAGAACTTTTTGCAAGACATCAAAATCAATCTCAATATAATGTGGCTTATTTATCTATATGATTGCTCAAGCAAGCGATCCTGGTATGAAATATCGCCGCTTTCTTCATCGTGAGCGCCAAGCACGCGGGCTTGACATCTCACGATGCCTCGATAGCATACACGAACTAATTACTAAACACTTTCCTTAATCAATTATGCAGTCGGTGTGATAAACCTACCCTGTCTTTTTGCTGCGCTCAAGATCTCTCTCAGGAAAACCGCGTGATGTTTGAATCACAATGCATTTCTACTTATGTAATACGGTGCGATAATCCAACAATTAGCACATATAAAGCGATTACTGCAGAAAAAAAGAAAGTCCTGGGAAATCGTAGGAATTCAGACGGAGTTATTAAATGCATTAGGAATTTCATTAACGATTTATCATTAACCAGTCGTCATGTGACATCAAAAGAATTGCTTTAGTATCCTGTATAACAATGACACAACTAAGTCGGTAGAGCAAACTCATTCAACTTATATACTAAAAACAACATATATGAGCTGTATGCAACATGGTATGTTATAAATTAGCTTCGTTAATTTTTTAGATTTAACCACGAGTCACTTACTGGATCGTGCCTGTATCACACAGTCTTTGAGCCTTTACAGTGTCTAGGGGGTTGCGGTTGAATGTTCACGCGTATCCCACGCCCCCTGTTCATAAGGAGATAGCGGTATATCACGGGGTTTTGGTCGGTAGGACAATCTAATTACTTTATATTAGAACGATGAGTCCGAAATACCTATTGGATCCGTAAATAGATATCCTCGGATAAGAAAAAAAGGCTTTACAGTACTTTTGACAAACATAGGTTTAATACCACCTAAGAGTTTACAAACAATCGATGCCATTTCATAAACGGGCAGTACAATTATTTATCGATTACCACACTAGCCATTTTTGACAGCACTCAATTGAAATCTTAAGAGCTGACCTAAAATCATCATCAGGTTTTAAATGCCAACTGGCGCAAGACACTATGTAAGGACACTGTGACACAGAAGCTTATGTATCTTTTGATGGAGTTTTCCAAGCAACGAGATGAAATATCAATTTATAAAATAAATACACTGAACATTCACAATCAATTCAGACGCAAGTAAATTACAACTTCCAAAAGGTGAGTAATGAAAATGGGAGAAATATTTCTACCACTCAGAAACCGTAATATAATGACACATTTATTTGTGGATTGGAATCGGAAGGAGGTACGCCCTACTGTGGCATCGAGGCTATCAAGAGTAGAATTTAACAGAATGTTTAACTGTTTAAGTTAATAAGCACACAGAGAAGTCAACCTAAACTATATGGGCCTTATTAATAAACTTTTACAAGCGACGGATTCAATTTACCCCACTGTTCGAATAAATAAAATAATCGACTCGATTATTTTATTCATTATTTTTACATTTAAAATCAATGGGTTACCATAACAGGATTGTCATGTTAGGCCGAACTACATCCGTGTTTATTAACAAAGTTGTCAATAACTCGCTATTCAAAATATTCAAGGCAATTCAAAAGCCCTGGGCTAATGTTAATTAATACCTCACTCATCCGAGTTTATTAATAATGCCATATAAGTATTCCGCGCCCCTAATTTGATAGAGTATATTACAGATATTTTCGATATTGCTACAATTCTTGCTAATTATTTCTTAACAAATTGCTCAAGTCATTCAATGTTTGTCTCATCTTAACGAGACAAATGGATCTAACGATTAAGAATCAAAAAAATCTGCCACCAGAAACTCAAAAAACTCAAATTTAGTTTACGTCTTCCTAATGCGAAAGCAGCATTACTTTGTTACGAATATAAGTCGCTACTCTAATAAAAACTAATCATTTTAAAAGCATTTTCCGAAAGATAAAACGATAATTATCGACTAAGAAGCACTTGACTTTATCAAATAGATAATACATGTATAATACTAACTCGCCAAACACGGCACACCTATCTTAGATCACTTACTAATTAATTATAAGTGGACAGTATTAGATAGCTATCTATTAGTAATAGTGATACTTGGGTGAAATACGTAATTGTTGGTTTAAATTGAGACTAACGGTATAGCTCGACTTCGCCCGGATACAATAAATATTTCCTTTCCTGTCCGAAATGTATCATCGAGGATATAGTAAATATCTCAAAAATAATTATACCTACCACAAATATTCTACCTTTTTACTCTGCTGATGGTTAATGTTTTGAAAATTGCTAAAAGATTAATTTACTGATTATGGGTAATGTATTTCATGCAAGAATTTTAATTTCAAGTTAAATAAAAACCTGAACAAACATTTCGTTCTCAATTTTATAATGTCACATATCCGCTTTTCCCCTTTTTGTTTTTTTCTTTCCGATCAATTTCGATATTGGTTAAAAAGAAGCTAGTGTCCCTTAAAGATTTGACGAGCTTCGGAACTCGGTGTCAATTCTTTGCATTCCACTGTTGATCCTGGCTGACAGGAGTTGCAGTGGTCTGATGAAAAGAACTAATAAAAAGTAGTCTACTCCTTTCTTCAGAGTTGAGTTTGTTAAGTGTTCTTCTTTGATGCGGTGAAACGTAATATTCTATGACAAAGTAACGAACTCTATCGATAAAATGCGTAATGTCAAAACGTCATTTTTACGATTATGGGTGGTTATTTGAAATTTGGTTAACTTCTGAGCTAATTTTGAAAGTGGTGTTTTTAGTTAAAAATAGGCACAATTTATATTCTATGCTGTGTATATACATTCTACTTTGCTGCATCTAAAAGGGCCAGTCACTTTACTTGTTATTTTACGAGAAATATACGATTTTTCAAAATCAGTGATCTAGGGACTGATGGGACTGTATAGGGACTGATGACAAACACTGTTATTATATCAAATCAAATGTTAATTGAAAAATCAACTGTAATAACAAATTATCTCTTGAGTTCACACATCTATCAAGTTATAAACACAACATTTTTCTTATTAATTAGGTAATAAAAACGAAAATAAAGTATCAATATTTCTTAGCACTCATTTTGTACTTTGAGTTCAATAGGTACTTAAAGTAATTAACAATTATTAAATAATCAGCCTTTTAAAGTTCTGAGTAACTAAATTATAATTTGAATACAATATTCAGACTTTCAGTAATTAGTATGAGATCACAAATATTTTAAACTTAAACTATGTAACACCTCGTATTTATTTTTTATCACTATTTGTTTCACTTCTCGTAAACATTAACGGGTTTTTTAAATTTGTATAATACTGTTTCTCTCTTGACGATTAGATTAGGTATTGGCAGTTTTTCTATGACGTCTTCGTAAGGCACGTCGGCGATATCATTATCATTTATTTTAAATTCCGTTCCATCTTCATTGCAAACTTTAAGGAATGTAACTGTCAGCTCTCCATCATCATCATCATATTTTGAGCAAATTGCGGCGTATCGGTATTCTTTTCTCCCCATTATTAACTTAACTAGAACATAATCTCCACTGCCATAGCTCGTTTTAGATTTTTCTTGCGCAATGTGGCTAATACTTGCTAACGGCATATCATCTTCAGACTAGGGACTGACGGACTAGGGCCTGACGAAACGAAACAAAAACAAATAAAACTTATTATTTAAAATCAACATCAAAACCAATAGGCAGTCCAAATAACAAGGCAGCCCAAACTCATATTTACAGTAAGTAATGAAATCAATTAGTTATAAACTATATTTAAAACTACTTACCTAGGGCCTGAGAGCTTGACTGGCACAGCACGTGTTTGCACAACAAAGTTGGCGATCGCACTAATAACAAGATGGCTACCGCGGCTTGGGTTGTGTTTGCAACTAACTTTACGCCGATGCTATCGTATTGAATGAGTTATGAAAAAGCCATACGCTTGGATGGCGCGTATTTATGAATTTCGTAAATGACTAGGGCCTGATATTTTTTATCGCTTACACTTTTTGACTTGAAATAATGTGATGAAATAATATGTTATTTTAAATTAAATTGTAATGACAATGTTAGTAAAGTATAATAAACAAGTATAAAGTGTAGTTCAATCAAATTATTCTTATATAATTATAATTACACTGATATGAATACTAAATTCGGGAGATCTTACATGGCTAGGGCCTGATGTTTGGAGTAAGATGTGGCAATTTTTGGAAATAAATAATATTATGATATGTATCAAAATGAGTAACCGAATTTAATGGAACTTTAACATCGCTAAGTAGTTTAAAAACATTAGATAAAATTAATATAAATGTGTGAAAATTGAAGCTAACACCAAGTTAACCAAATTTCAAATAATTACCCTTATAACATAAATTACAATGTTGAACTACTTCATATTACTTTTTCTAGTTTTCTATAAACTCAACAGTAAAAAATAATGTTTTGAATGATTTGATCAATGTATCTTTTAATATAAATAGCTAATACGACATTTAAAACACGAATATTCATAAGTCCTGTTTAATTACACGAACACATTCATATTGGCTTAAAATATTTAAAAGAACATACAGTCGAATTGAGAACCTCCTCCATTTTTTAAAGTCGGTTAAAAATAGAGTATAATTAATTATTCGTACCTGTTATAATTTTAACCCCTTGCTCTATACACCAGTTACTTTACCAACTAAAATGTAGTAAATATTAAACTACTACATCACTACAAAGTCAATATACATATCAGACTCGCGCGCACCAACTAATTGACACAAAAAAAAGTTGTGACACTCGGAAGGCAATTTAGTGTGCGTTCCGCTTACAAAGTCACGCGACATCGCGCCTATAACACAAATCACAACATTTTATTAATAGCCGCTTCCGTACGTGTCTATCTAACCTACAGACAATTTATCAATTTACATTCGAAAGTTACCGTGGAAAATTAACTAGGTTTTTGTATGGCGGACATTGTTTTTCTAAGGAAGTTTCGTGTGCACATTCCAATTTGAATAAACAGAAGAAGTGTATACAGCACATTTAATATAATAAATAAAATAAAATATCAATGCTTAATTATTCGTTAATCAACAATGAATACTGTTATATTCACCTGTTTTTTTTTTTGCCAGAAAATATTCCTGTAAAACTTTTTAGTAATACTGATTCATCAATAGATGGCGCTACTATACATAGGTAGATGAGGTTGTATAATTCGGAACACCCAATTTTATGGTATTCCATTAATTTTCTAGATTAAGTAATTGATAATATAAGACAGCCTCCGTGGCGATAGTGAGTAGCTGGCCGGCTTTGAAACGAGAGGCAGCGGGTTTGAATACTGCACCGTGATAAATATCTGTACGATACGTAAGTATTTATTTTTAATACCGACTTGGTCGATTGGTCTTCCATTGATCTTTGACCTGGCTCTGAGAATTATTAATAAAAATAAATAGAACAATTGCAAATCATTTATTTACTACACATGAAAATTTCCAAGTATTTTTTTTTTTTTACTATTATTGGAGTCGGCGTGATTAAGTATTTTTCAAGGATCAACTCCAATAATTTTATCACGTATTTATTACCTTTGAGTGATGCTAACAATTCTTACGTTTTAATTATTCCTGGGAATATCTAATCACAGCAAAACAATTAGAAAAAGCTACAACGCATATCATTTCATTCCAACATATTTTCGATACCTATTCAAAATATAATTTATAATCTTTTGTAAAAACCTTAACATAAATATTCTCATTTTTATTCTGATGACGTAGCAAGATGTTACGAAAACATTTTCGTCATTTTCTGTTTATTCAAATGCATTCATTAATGATCCTTTTGTTGGTTACAGATTCACTGGACATGTGAGCAAAATGAAAACGTCTATGTATATCTATCGTCTATGTAGCCAAATTCATTTGGTTACTACATCACATGGGTGGCGAGTAGTCTGAATAGCTGAGACCTTGGAATGATCCGACGCTGGACTACGTCAATTGGGTTATACTTCCTCGATATAGATAAGTTGATTGTGTAGAGAGCTAGGAACAAAATAGTTGCTAATCCTGTGAGTCTAACTTTTCCTATTCGACTAATTTAGTTGCGGATTAAAGATAGGTTGGAAATTCATAGAGAAGTATTGCAGAGCGATAGTGATCAGTGTGCCACTCTGGATCCTAGCTCATAGGAGAAGTATTGGCGGGTCTAAGGATAAAGGGCTTAATAGTCACAATCTTTTGTTATTATACTGCAGTTTGTTTCTAAACATTAAAAAATAATTGCATAGCCATAATTACTAATCAGAAATCAATTTAAAAAGACCACAATTGACGTCATGTAATATTAGAATATTGTTCTTATAATCGAACATAATCAATGAAATGCAAGAATCTTTAAATTTATTTACAATAATATAATATAAAATGTATAATATATATAATATGAATATGTTCGGTAATGAGTATCATTATACTGTTAGAGCTGATGTGTTTTATACACGATTTAACCACAGCATTTTGAGCTAATGTGCTTATTATAATCGTATTAAAGAGTCCGGAATACACATTATCCATTGAAGCGATTCGTAAAGGAACTGAATTGCGGGGGATTGCTGCAACAAAAAATCCTATGCTTAGAGTTACTACTTCTTAAGATGGGTAGGAGGGTATAATAAACTATCCCAGTCATGAATATAACTATTTTAATATGTTAAATCTTCGTATTTAAATATTAGAATAATATTTAATTAATGTAATATGGAGATCCTTCGGGAAGACCTATGTTCAGCAGTGGACGTCCTATAGCTGTAGAGAAGAAAAAAGTAATAGATATGTTAAAATGAATAAATGAAACTACCGTTCATGGATTCGAATTTAAAAATGGTGTCTGCGTAAAGTTGCTCTTCTAAATGCCTTTATTCCATATTTAAATGGGTTCTGCGGACTTTTCAGCCATGTCAAAGAACGACAAAGACTTATGATAATATTAAGTCAGAAATATCTACCATATTGACAGTAGGTATGTACTCTTTACGCTGTCACCTATAGGTCGTGACCTGTGATTGTTAAATATCTATAACCCTCGTCTTCTAACATAAAAATAAAGTTTCATAGATGTTTAGACCATAATTGTGAATCTATCAATACGTGATGATCTCCGTACTCTTCATCCAAAACAGTTGAACTGGGCGGACTTTAGTTCAGGGTAGCACGATTTGAGGGCTAAAAGTGATCACAGGTGATAGGGATTGAGCTCCTGATTACAACTTTATCACTCCTATTCAAAGGAAATGCATAGTTTTCGAGTAATTAATATAAATAGTTCCTAACCTCAAATCACATATTGGGTAAAACGGAACGTTTTTATAGGCGATTTAAAAACAAATCATCAGTACTAAGTCAAATATGTTGTCTATGGTGTAAAAATCGGTGAAACGGAACGTAAAAAACCATAAAAACTATACGAGTTGATTCAGGTGTCAATGTCAACAAATATTAAGAATGTTTTGTTGATGGTTTTTGGCGGATTTCGTATCTACGTTATACCAATATTGATTTGTTTGTGTTTTGTTTTGTTATAATCTGTTTTATAACGCCTTAAAAATTATGTTGAGAAGGAAGTTAGTGCACCCACTTTATGAATCGGTTAGGTCGAATGTGCTCCAAAACCGACTCAGAGCACCCCGACTTCACGTAGTCTTTTGGCTACCAACCCTAGAGTGTATATAAAAAGCCGGAGGCGCGGAGGGAGAGCAGCCCCCGCCCGCTGTAACAAAGGATAGGGACCCGTGCGAGCCGGAGCGGCTGAGGCTGGTCGCCGGAGGCGACCAGCAAGCCGAAGCTGCAGAGGTGAGCGTGGGTGCCTATCCTTTGTTACGCAAGGGCGAAGGGGCTGCACTTCCCGCAGCGCCGGAGACGTTGCAGAAGCAAATTTGTATTGACAACAAGTGTTTTTGTAGGTTAGGTTACTTAAATTGATATATCTCAGGAATGGTGCATTACCTTTTCACGGGAGTGGTACCAGGTGAGATGGGACACTCCCTCTCCCCTCCTCCACACCCCGCACCCCACCAAATCGTGCTACCCTATTCTAAATTTTACCCGTTGAACTATTCTGTGCAATAAAATATCTACCCAAACTTTGACATTTAAAAAACCAATGAAAACCGGAATGTTCACTGTAACCCAAATACTTTAATACAGTAAATATTTCCTCAGTAGGTCGCTCATGAGCAGATGCTGCAATTTGCACAGCAATCACAATTTTTCAATCAAGACATCAAAAGGTCAATGCACGTTACATTACGCTGGAAGTACGTATAATACCCATTTGCCGCCCACTCCATTTCTCTCGACAAACAATATTATAATATAGGCTACACCATTCATTCAATATGAAAAATGGGTGGTGACGGTATTTTATTTCTAAATTGCTATGAAGCCAACACTACAATTTATTGACGCAATTTTTGCACTTACGTACGCGCCTTAAGAAATCTTCCAGTGTTAACCTAAGGATTAACTTCGCATAACTCAGTTAAAATCGTGAAAAACAACGTGTGAAAGAAGGTAGCCGCACCTACAAACGAACTCCGTTACTCACAATCACAATAACTCACAACAGAACAAAAGGCGTACTCACCTTTACGTTGATGCGTTCCGGTAACCGCCTTACCGTTAACACAACACTCACAATTATAATACACAAAAAAATTACGACAATCCCAAGATTCACGACCGACTTCCACGGAATGCGCAAAGCGACTACACATATTCGCGGTGTGGGTACAAGATAAGTGAATCAAGATAATGCAAGGTAAAAGCAAGTGTAAAGACTGGCACACATGCTCAACACTTTCATGTTACATTTTAATTTTCATCGGAAATTATTGTTCAGATTACCATTAGAAACTGTTTAATGCAAAATTAATTCCAATTTCAAAATATAGAAAATAAGTTATTGTTTATGTTACATACTGCCAGTATTAATTATGTTTAATTATCCTATTGTTTATTATTTACACAACGTGGATTAAATACATTCTTATTTTGAATGAAACCGTTGAGAACTGTTTTTATTTTATTTCAGGAATAACCTGTTCTTCTTGCGTGCATACAATGCATAGCGTTTATTTAAAAACATCAATGTTAAATTTTACATTGGACTTTTAAAACAATAAAGACAAAGGACACGTACTATTCAGCCTTTGCACAAACTATTTTGCACTTATAACACGAATTTTGCTGGAACGGAATTTGTTAAGTCAAGGTAATGGGTTGACTTGTGTAAACCAAGCACAAAGTAACCACAATGCAATGTTTAGAAGTAGTTTTCTCGGTGCGATGTCGGTCCACACGGTCGATGACTTGACCCGTCAACCGTGAAAAATATAGCAGAATCAAGCTCTTAAGCAAAAAAATACCATGAAATCAAAACCTCATTTACCACTTACAATTTGTCGTTGAAATAAAATATTTAGAAAAATAGAGAACACTTTTACTTTAATATCAAGGTTACTCGCTGAAATATTGTAAACGTACCGTGCAATTATAAAATGCAAATTTTATGTAAATTAAAGTGTTTGTTTCTAGTACAAGTCTGCAGTCTCTAACAACATAATTTTGATAGATGGCGGTAATGTCAACAGGTGACTTCCCATTTGAATAATAATAAACAAATAAAATATACACTCGTTGTTTTTCTCTGTTACGGACCAAGTAATCTCAGTCCGTTACAAAAACCAGTTTGGATTACGCGAGTTCACGCAGGACGACAGTGTAATTATTACGTCACAATAAATAGCTCATTAGTTTTGATAATCTATGGAAAGGGTGCGGGTTGGCGGACTTATATACCATATTCTTATAAATCGCTATGGTATGCAGGTTTCCTCACGATGTTTTCCTTCATCGTTTTAGTGCGTGGTGATTGACTATCAATACACACATGACTCCGAAAAGTCAGAGGTGTGCCCTAGGATTCGAACCTGCGACCATCGTGAACACGTTGGCAGCCGCGTCTGATCCGTTTACCAACAGGCCACCACGCACTTTCCACTAGGCCAGCGTGGTGGATTATATGGCCTTACCACTCTCAATCGTCTCTCGATTATAGAAGAGACACGTGCCCTGCAGTGGGACGTATATGAGTTGCTACAGATGTAAAGGGTAGATGAACCGAGACGAGATGAGAAATTTGTCACTATTGTTACACTAGCAGCCCGGCCTGACTCCTTCCGTGTTCTATCTAAATATTGTTGAAAATAATCTATCGCCTATTCATTGTTCATTCGTTCATCAGAGATAATATAATATTTTAAAGGTGAAAGAACTTTCCAAATTGGTCCAGTAGTTTAAAAGTCTATTCAGTTACAAGCTAACAATCAAATCTTTCCTATTTATAATATTAATTTATATTTAAAAAAAAGTCACCGCAACCGTATTCTTCGTATTCAAGTTATTGAATATTTACCACACCATAAATATCGATGGCGCATGGCCAGTCTGTAAGGAAATGTGGACAAAAAATCAAGATGTGCAGCATTAAGAAATAAAGTGGATTCTCTCTCTTTTCAGCCACTAGAAGTCCAGCATAGAAATATGGGAGACCTATGTACGAAGTATCTCCACATTGACGTGTTGCGACACCAAGCGACCTACGACTAGCGACTTCCTACGACCTTAAGTAGGTCGTCCGTCTACCTTATAGACGGGCTTGTTGGATATTCACTGCTGAACATTGAACACTAGAGAACCACAGGGGTAAAGATTTGTGACTTAAATAAATAATACATAAGCCCATTAAGATCCCACAGCCGGCGTCAGAAATTCAAGTCGGCTGGTTTCTTCACAATGTTATTCTTTAAGATTATGATAGTAATTATTAACCGCGAATACACTCAATGATAAGAGTGAATTATTCGCATGCAAAGCTACACACTAATAATGAAATAAAAGGTATTAGAAAAGGACGATTTCTCCGGAATCGCATAATTTCCCGTTAGGTTTGACGTCATGCAACCCGACATTAAATCGCAAGCCGGATCTTTCCTCGGTGCATAAATATCCCGTTGTCCTCAACCCACAAGTGCGAGGTTAGGGCAGGTAAAAGAGCATTGACATGCAGATTTCATATATTACATCGTCATATATTATGTGACATCATATATGCGGTTACGATGGTTGACGACTCCGCGGCAGACCAAGAATATGGTGGTAAGACCTGGATGTATTTGGGTCCAAAAGAAATCGCCTTAGAACGATAATTGTGGAAGAAGATACATGATAAATTTCATTTATGTTAAAGTGATGTGAAACTTATTTTTTCATTTATTTCTTATGCAGCAAACTTTATTATACATATACGTAGGCCACTTTAAAAAAATATTTTATATTAATTCGCTCCATGACGTCACAGGAATAACCGTTTCCCGTTCCAACAAAAAAGTGACAACTATAAATATATATTTGTGACTTGTGTAATGTCAATACTCGATGACTCCCTTTCCACGGGATCAAATAACAGCACAAACCCCAAATATAATATATCTTTATCAATGATAAAAAATGGTAACTGTACATAATTGTTTAGTACTGATAATATTTATAAAAAGGTCCGAGACTTACGGGGACCATTTGCCAAAGTTTATAAAACTTGCGTCTTGCAGGTCCTCGAACCCGACCTAAACTTAAAGGTTCCATGTACTAATGACCATTACTTATCAGGACATTTATTTATTCTTCCTATTAACTCCTTACTTACGTGGAATATGAAATTATGGGTCCTAGAATCCTATTCGCAATGCTAGTATGTGATTATGAATTTCTGAATGCATTCGAATATCCTAACACCAGCAGCGCTTTAGTGGCCGGTATGTATACCAATGCTTACATACATATGCTTACGCCTTTTTTAAAAAAATTCAAAGAAAGAGGAGGTTCCTAATTCGATTTTTTTTCCTCGAAGCGGTAGGCACAGGTGCTATCACTCAGGCCTCATAATTAATAGAAAAATCTAATGTCACTTTGCCCGATCCGTAATTCGAAGCCGAAACACTACTTTTGTAATTAAAAGTTAGTACAAATTCGCAGCCGAGGCAGTCAATTTGTTTCATTGATAATGAAATGTCATATTGCTCACAGGACTTTCAGTGGTGAGTATGTGCACAGAATAGTATCTAAGTTCATTCTAACCCTTAATGCTAATGAATTCGAATTAGGTAGCGCCAATGTTAATATACCTAGAAGTGATACATCAAGATAAATGTGACAGCTACTATCTAGGTTAATGGATGATTTGCTTTTCACGTATATAGTTGATCGATACGCATCGCAATTCGCAGATAAAAATAGTTAATTTTGCCAAAATTATGAATAGAATGAATTCCACGTTGTCTCTTCTAGTCGTTTGCCACTTCGTCCACTTTTCACCGATTATATCCCACATTTACGAGCTATCGCACAACAAGGTCCTAATACTACCAACTAACTAAACGAATAGGTTACCATTTCACGTTAATACTTTTCAAGTTCAACTTTGTACTGGGGTAACGAACACAATTTCAATAACATTTTCCCCAAAACAATGAAATTGTGGTTTTACGGAAATTGTGTGAGTTACACCTGTACAAAGTTGAAAAATATGAAAAGTCAAACGGTATCTATTAGTTTAGTCGAATTATATCTATGTCAAACGAGGTCCTGGGAATGGGAAATACAAACATTTTGAAAATATACTCTCCTAGCTGAAATACAAACATAAAACCTTTTAATATGTAACTCAAGCACAAAGCCTTAAGTCATATTATGTAAACATGAAGTGATGATTTTACTAGTAACTAGCAATTCCTATCTTAACCTACACAGATCACAGTACACGGACTACGTAGTACTCTTTGCGTAAGACAAACATAACAAAATAAAGCAAAGTATAACAAAGAGGAGAGGCGACAGTTTGCTGAATACCTCACATTGAGTTAGTCACAAGTTTATTGCAATATATTGGCCTGACAAAGCCGAGAGGAGAGTTCACTTACTCGTCTTGACGTCAGTGGATGACGCCGAGCACCTCCATTCGCATGTATTTATGTGCCTGCGCAGCGTACGCATTTCAATGATTCGTTTTCAGTTTTAATGTGGATGATAATTCAAATGTGCTTCTGGGAATTATTGTTGTGGACATTTATAGGCGATATTTCTTTCTTTTTACGTATTTTAGCAGGTCATTCGTCCAGGCGACGATTCTTTATAATTTTGTAAAAGATTAATTTCTTGAGCTTACATACATACCTATAACATATTTTATTATCTATATATTAATACGTGATGCAAAAACTTTGGACCCCTTTTTACGAAAATTGCGCGGACGCAGGAGCATAAAATTTGGCACACTTATAGTTTATGTGTAGGAGAAGTGCAGAACGCTAATATTTTTCAATAATAATGCTTATAAAGTACATTAAATCAAAAAATAAAACATTACACACACTACCATGCATTTCACACACACATACATACACAAGTATTTGTACACGCATACATACTCTGGTGTCAAATTGTTTTTTTTTTCTTTTTCATTTTGTTCTTCTGACATAGACATATAAAAAAAGTTTTATTTACCTAATGAGGTAATAATATTAATATTAAAAGAGAATATTAATTTTAAATGAGGCAATAATATTAAATAAAATATTAAATAATAATATTAAATGTAATATAAAAAAAGATTTTAATAATAATGCATAAAAAGTACATTAAATCAATAAATAAACCAGCATGCATTTGACACGCGCATACACAAGTATTTGTACACGTATACATACTCTTTGGTCAAATTGTTTCTTTGGTTTATTATAGACATAGTTGAATGTCAATCAGAAAAAAAATATTTGACGAATACTAGGTGAAATACTGAGCGCTTATACAAATTGTGTAGCAGTAAGATACATTTAAATGTACACGGACTATCATTATATGCATAAAGAAAGTTCTGTAGCAGCAATCTGCAATAACAACATTCAGGTACAAAAAAATATATAATTTGCTATTGCTGGTTCAAAGCAATTAATGTAGTTTACGATTTAGTAATTGCATATACTTCAGGATAAATAAGTAATTTTGAGAGATACGTACATTTAAATGTGCACGAATTATCAGAATAACAACATCATCATACAGGTAAAAACTTTTTTTCTTCTTGATTTGGTCGAATTTCGACCACTAGGCGACCACTAGTAATAATAAATACACCCCACAGACACACACTTAGTACTAGCCCCATACTAAGATCGAGTCTCGTGTAGGGGGTATCAGGAACTATAAGAGACTTTCCGGTCTCAGAAACACCCAGACTTGAAACTAATACATACCTACTTTTGGTTCACACAAACATTTGTCTCTGCGCCCGGATCGAACTCGTGGCCTCTGGTTTCACAGCTGTCGTCAAACCAACTGCACCACAGAGGCTGTCATGTCATGCTATAATAAATATATTTATTTACAAAATTGCATTGTCACAGAGTTTTTTTTACTGTATCAGCCCATATATGCAGTGGCGTAACTATCCCATCGGGGGCCCGTGGCAAAGTTCATCAAATGGGGCCCTTCGTATATGTAAAAAAAAATTAACATTGTAATTTCGTTTTTATGAATCTTTTTATAAGGTGTCCTATTTGTAAACGGACCAGACGCGGCCGCCAACATGATCATGGTCGTCTCGGGATCGAATCCCAGGGTACACCTCTGATTTTTCGGAATCATGCATGTCATCATCAGCATCATCATCATTAGCCTAAACTGTTGTCCACTGCTGGACATAGGCCTCCTCCAAATTGCGCCATTTTACCCTGTCTTCCGCTTGTCGCATCCAGCATCTGCCAGCGACCTTTCGCAAATCGTCACTCCACCTAGCCGGTGGGCGTCCTACACTACGCTTGCCAAAACTCGGTCTCCACTCAAGAACACGTCTGCTCCAGCTGTTGTCGGTTCTTCGACAAATGTGGCCAGCTCACTGCCACTTCAACTTGCTAATCCTATTTGCTATGTCTACGACTTTGGTTCTCTGTCGGATAAGATCCCAGGGCCCCTAAGGCCGGGGGCCCGTGGCATTTTGCGCACTCTGCCACCCTATTGTTACGCCACTGCATATATGTCCCACTAGAGCATGGGCGTCCTCTACAATCGAGAGTACCTACGATAGAGTTTGTAGAGTTTTGTATATTTTAATGAAATATATTGGACAAATAAGTACAAATTGCACATGTTTTTCAAATACTTGAATGAATATTTTGTTGACGCACTAGCTTTTTTACAGTCGTAAATTAACCCTTTTTAACGTCAAACTTCAGTCGTTGAACTCAGAGTAAGGAGTCAGTGTACCAAAGTTCTTTTAATATTCTTGTCATTTTGGCTCATTCCAGTCGGTGTCAATGCCCCCTTAATCTTCATATGTGACTTGCGGCATTTCTGGGACGTCATTTAGTGACTTGTGACCCAGCCTGAACACTTCAAGACTTCATAGCAAAGTACAATGTCCAACCTCATTGTAATGGGTTATCGCTTACATTACTCAGAGTGCACCTTTTAAAAGTATTTCTTATGGTATTTATTCATATAAAAGTGCCTCAGCGGTGGTTTGGCACGACCCGGTGATAGTCTAGAGCGCCAAAAGTTAAGAGCTCTGCTGATCTACATTTTGTGTCTATTGACTAGATTGTTATGTTTGGTAACAAAACAGGTTAAAGAACATCTTCAGCTACAATATAAATCTTAATAAATAAATCCACGACTATTTTATCAACAGTCAATTGCCAAGAACTCTGGTACTTTTCAAAAAATCTCTTTTTGCAAAACATTACGCAAAATCCTAGGATTCTTTATTTCATTCTGAGTTAACTACTATTCAGAGAACATTGCTCCACATAGTATGGGTTCTACTATTGTATCTCATTTGCGTAAAAACATATCAAAGATAATGATAGCCGTTTCGGATTAATAAAATATCCCACTTCTAGATAATCAGCGGAGTAGGACAAACGATATCACATAGATTTGGCTCCTGTTTCTAACGCAACCATTCAATATCGTTAAGTGTTTTCGCATTTTGATCGACAGAAATAGTTATAGAATTATCGATTGGATTATATGTGGAGTTACTTTTTATTAATATTGAAGATGTTGATAATTCATGGAAGCAGGCGCGAATATATTGTCTTTTTACTGCGGAAGTTGCAAAATTTTCTGGCACCTACATTACCAAGTATTTGTACGTCCAAAACACATTTGTGCGGGGTTGGAACGTGGATGTTTAATCTGAAACAAATACCTGTGGTACACATAAATATATTTTTCAGTGCGGGGATCGAACCCGCGGTCTCTCATTTTACACCCGACGTCTAACGAACTGCGCCACGGAGACTGAAATGGTGAAACTATTTCATGGTTAAAATAAGTAAACAAGTGTGTGGTGGCCTATTGGTAAACAGACCAGACGCGGCAGGGCACACCTCTGACTTTTCGGAGTCATGTGTTTATTGATAGTCAATCACCACGCACTAAACGGCGAAGAAAAACATCGTAAGGAAACCTGCATACCATAGCGATTTATAAACTTCTATGGTATGTAAGTCCGCCAACCCGCACTAGGCCAGCGTGGTAGACTATATGGCCTAACCACTCTCAATCGTACTCTCGATTATAGAGGAGGCCTGTGCCCTGCGGTGGGACGTATATGGGATACAGAATAAGTAAACAAGGGCGACAGACAATTAATTCGTTTTTCAAACGTGCAGTATTTAAGCCTCACAGATAACAATGTTTTTCTAGGTATTATCGTAGTTGCATCACATACCTGTTGATTGTTCTCATTTGTTATTAATTCATGTTTGCTTTGTTTTGTTTTTTGCACTGAAAACGCAATTGTGTTATTTCCTTTTATAAACAGTGTAATTGAAAAATTTGATATACCTAGTCAGGTCATAAATTCTGTCACATGTTTAATATAAAATAATTGAAACAACTTTATTCATTATGTAACCATTTATATACCAAAATGAACTTAACAAAATATAGATTCTTATGACACTAAAGTTTATTCAAAATGACTTCCGTGATTTTGAATACAGGCCTTCAATCTGCGCGGCCAGTTGTCTATCGCACCACGAACGAGGTCCATGTCAATATCAGCGGCTGCCTTAATCAAGGATGTCTTGAGTGACACCAAATTGGGATGAGGCTTTGAGCACGCCTTTTCCTCCAAGTTTTGCCATATCTTGTAATCTAACGGATTTAAATCTGGACTGGAGGAAGGCCAGTCTTCGTGCCGGATGAAGTCGATTTCGCGCTCCGCCAGCCAGTCTTGTGTGCTCTTCGCTCTATGAGCTGGCGCCGAATCTTGTTGGGATACCCAGTGCCTGTTATTGAACATGGTATGAGAAACAGGTTCCACAAGGTTCGTCAGGACTATATTTTGATACACAACTGCATTCGTTTTTACACCTTTCTCACAAAAATGTATCTCTGTTAAGCCCCAATAAGAAACTCCCAACCATACCATGAGCGAGGATAGAAAAGGACCTCGTTGGACACGCGGAATACGGTTGCTCGCTTCTTCACTACTGTGTGCGTACACTTTATCGTTTTGTTTGTTGTAGCTCTCTTCTACGGTAAAAAAATTTTCATCTGAAAAAATAATTTCCCGATATTATTGTCATATTTTCCCGCGTACCGCTTCAACAAAGCGCGGCATCTCTTCAGTCTCAGGTCCATTAGACAAGCATTCAAACGATGTCCTGTTTTTCTTCGATATGCCCGAAGCCCTAAGTCTTCATTTAACACCCTTTTCACCGTGGTTCTGCTTAACCCCATCTGAAGGGCCAACAGTTTCTGCTTACGTTTGGGATTTTTTGAATTCGCGCCTTCACAGCTTTTATCACTGCTAGATTCCTAACAGACCGAGGGCGACCACTTCTTGACCTGTCATCTACACTAGAGTCTTCGTTGTATCGTTTGATGGTACGATAAACGAATTTTTTCGTTATATTCAATTATTCAAAATTTTCAGTAGGTACGTCAAAAATTTGAATTGGCGCGTAACCGCAACGATGCAACGCAATAACTGCAACACGGGCTTCTTTAAGCGTCCACTCCATATTTAAAAATTAGTAAAATTCTAAAAAATATACATTTTTATTTTCATGAACAATTCGAAATTCGAATTACATAAACTTTTTTGTGGCCAGCATTGTAAAAGAAAAGTTTCTACTGTGTGACAATACTTATGACCTGACTGTGTATATAGGCTATAATACCTAAGCAAAGACTGATGATGATAATATTTAAATAATTATTAAGTATTAATATATATATATATATATATATATATATATATATCCAAGACTGACTAAATGATCCCTTAAATGTAACGAATATAACCACTGCTTTTGAATGTAGATTTTTTGAAAACATACTTCGGTGACCTCTGAAATTATTAGTTTTAAAGGTATAATCATATAATACTTTAATGACATCAAGCACTCAAAAATCATCGAAAATTCAACACGCAATAACTTTGAATGTTCCTTCAAATACAAAATTCCGACGTCACTGAAAGACACGCAAAAGAATTGTGTAGGATTAAAATCAACGAGGGATTTTTCTCTAAGTGGAAATCAAATAGACGAACCATCTTTAAAAATATATATATATATAAATAATTATGACCTCGTAGGCAGAGGCTGTCAATTGTCTTGTCTCTTGAAGCCCCAGACAGACAACTCTGGACATTCTCACAACTAACGAGTATGAATGAAAATTGACTTAAAAACAGGTTTCCTCAACTTCAATCAATAACCAATTTGTAATATTTGACGTCGTTTTAGCGTGTAATGAACTCTAATATCTTTGTCAACAACTGTTAAGTTACAAAACAAACATCGAGCTCACGGTAAAACCAACAAACTTACTATTCAAAAAATAGAAAGAACGTTATTGTTTTGTGAAGCGTTTATGTATGCGGGATTTTCCTCGTCGAAAGACTTCGAGGAAACTCATAGCTACAAGTTACAGCAATTGATTTCGTTAGCACATCTTTGAATCATATAAATCTCCACTCTTGTTTCTTGTCAAACATGATAATAAAGACCAATGTATTTGTTCAACCACCACCTCACATCTTTTTTGTGGTCTATGATCTCATATAACTGCCAATATGCAAATTATTTCATAGGATTACTGACCTATGTACACTCATTATGTAGAGATCAGAAACGCACTTGTAATCCCTAAACGCAGATGTTTGTTTGATGCAGGAGCTGACTTACTTATCTATTCAATGTTCGTTACTTACCATTTGTACTTATATTCTTCTACTTGACGTTTTCCCAGCAGGTGCCAGGGTCCGCCTTCTGGCAGAGTCTTCTCTATTTCGCCCGGTCTTCGGCATCCTCAATAGTAAGGCCGTGGGAGTCCATGCCTTACCAACGATACGAGAGTGCATATCGGTAGCACTTATGTTAATACCTTTCATTTCCAAATAAATCCAAGGAACTACATTGAACCCTCATTAGACAATATCTGTCATATCATTTACACATGGTCTGAAACCAAGGCTTAGCGGCTTAGAGGTCTTTGTATAAAATCAACAAGTAGAGAGGACTTGTTACGTACAGTCAGCTTTGCTGTTTAAATTATTATTTAGGTGTAGGTAGGTGTGGTCGATTATGGAATATTGTTTGTAATTTTGAAAGGTACCTTTGAACATTTCACTACTTCACAAATTCAATAAATAAGAACTGCTTGGATTTCCCATTTACAATACTTATTCAGCAGTAAGGTAAAGATGATGATAACAATAATTGCAGATATTGTCTAGAAAGACTCAGGTTGAAGGCTAAGTATCATTACGACTATTAAATAGACTTTACAATAAACGCAAATATTTACAAGATAAACGCCCCATTAGTTGTAAAATTCCACTTTACAATCACAACTGGTGCGCCATAGTGATATCTTGCGGTTGGCGGTATGACTAAGGGTAAAACACAATCAGTTTATGTGATTCTCTATCATAACCACAACATAATATTATATGTAGGTGTTGTAACAGGAATTTAAATTTTTTGATAAGCCTACCTCATTCCTTTATAAACATTCTTCAATAATTTTATTATTTGTGCTGATGGAATGTGGGCAAAATGCAAATATTAGAGCTAATTGTGGACTACATGTTGGACAAGTTGGTGATTGTAACATTATTTTAGCGAATCCAATGTCAATTCAGGCTAGAAAATTGTTTAAGCTTGTCGATAGAAAATAACTTTTATTTTTCTTGTATCCATTTAGTGTAATTTCTAGCTTCTGTAATTTATTGTACCGGGCAACATCATCGCATTAGCGATAAAGCCCTTTTCTAAATGAATAAAAAAAAATATTATTTACAGAATTCAAATGGATATACTCGAAGAATCTTATTCTTAATTATTTAAATGTTAAAAATATAATAAATATATATGTCAAATAGCGTTTACTTGCTTCATCAGTAACATTCAAGATTAATTAACTTTTAATAAAAACACTACGACTTTTCAACATTAAGGCACCAAAGACATGAGAAACAATAATCTACAATAGAAAATCTTGATAAACTGGGTCATATAGAAGTCATTACCTACGTCCTGTGCCTACGTCGAAAGATCCTTTTAAAATCCTGGCGAAGTGACTACATGAGGTAAAGCTGATAGGGTCTTTCTGGATCCTGATAGGCTAGGCACGTTTCTCCTGTCGGTAGATACAATTATGCCGGCCAACGCAACTACTTCTTCCTGTTAGAATATTTATTTATTTATTATAAACTCATGCCTTTTTCCCAGAAGGTGTAGGCAGAGATGCAACCAGGACGCCCACATTTCGCCTTGTATTCTCCGTCCCCTTGATGGGGGCGAGCCTATCGCCATATCAGGCACAAATTACTGCGCCACTAAGGCAATATGTAAACATTATTCCTCATAATGATATTCATAACAAGTTAAGAAGTGGAAAGATACGTGCATAACGGAGAATTTCCGGGCGTACTTCCCATGTCAAATCGCGACATAAGTGACTTCGATAACAAGTGTTGTCCATAAAAGTATGCCTCCGATGTATTGCAGTGAGGTCACGATATACTTTAAGGTATGCAAATATATCACAATATTATTAAATAATTGCATCTAAACAGACGCTATGTAGATTTCTACTACATATGTGGTGTGTCGTCTTAAAATCATAACATCCAATGTAATCATTCAGGCAATCTTATATACCGCGTGACGGTACAGCCGAGATAGGAACTAACGAACCTTTTGTTTCGGATTGTTCGTCAAATATAGCCAAACCTATACTTACCAGACTAATTATTTTCTCAATAAAATTCATAAAAATACCGAATATCAAAAGACCTGTTTCTCAGAACAGATGGATACCTACAAGTGATAAAGACCTTAATCAATAACATACATCCGTTTCCTCAGGACTTGGAATGGGATTTACCGTAAATTGCCTTTTTGATTACCTTCCATTGCCTCTTCTGTTATAAAGTTAAGTAGGTAGATAGATACTCATGAAACCATGAAACTTAAAAGATTAAAAATTTTGTAGACCAAGAGCCCGTGGCCGCCAGACTTTCGTAATTTTATAAAAGATAAAGTTTGTATCAGATGCCTCATGGGCATAACACGATCACCTATTATGAATTCTCATCGTGGTGGCTTTGGAAGTTATCAGCTTTAATGTGTCTGGCAAGATGAAATAATCATACAAAGTGTCTGTTCACCATGGAAACTCCTTTAGTTGCCTTAACAACATAGTAATTTAAAATTCACATTATAAACAATAACGTTAACTATAACGCAAAATGTCATTTTATTAAAGTTTGAAGATATCTTAGTATGTTATTTTGCTAACATTATAGTATAAAATGAATTTTACATAATATGTTATCAAGGCAATTATTAGAAGGTGTTTTGTTAGTATTCAGACACTTGATGGTTTTTCATCTTGCCAGATGCATTAAAGCTGAGAACTTCCAAAGTCACCACGATCGTGATTTCACAATAGCTGATCGTGTGATAGGCATCACGCAATCATGTTAGAGGCATGAGCAGACAAATTTTCAGGTTTTACTAAATGACGAAAGTCTAGCGGCCATGGGCTCTTACTCTATTGTTCATTTAACGCCGGCTATTACTGTGGAGTATACCAATTTCATTTCACAAATCTTACAAATCTCTTCAAAGAAGGTAATATTTTAAAACAGCAGTATAAAATGACACAGATTATTCACGAGTGACGACGTACTTTATATTTTTTACTAAGAGAAATAGCGACACATCCTCCTAATAAACTCGTTATCAGTATTTAAAGATGCATAGTGATAAGTGATATCTGGTACGTACTGCGTAATCTTATTAAAATTCAAATATAATTATTAACTCATGTCAGTCTTGTGGCACGAGCTCGTCAAAATCAATGATAGAATAACAACGGAAAACTACAAACTCATTCAAGATTCTAGGTAAAATTAATAATTGTGATTTCGATTAAGGTAAAGTCACCAGTAGTTGACCACTTAAGCATACTGAATTTTCTTTTTTTATGTTTAACTTTAATTAACATCCGAATTCAATGAGTGTTTTTTATAAGCTCTATGCAAGTCTGTTAACGAAACGAACCAGTATTTTTTCTTGTACAATGGTTGAATAAAATATGTTCAACATCTCAATCTTGTAAACAAATGTTCGTATTTTAAATACCCTGTTACCTCAATGAGTCCTAAACGAATGAGAAAAACAAAACACTTACCATCAACAAGGTGACAGAGTTGTTAATATTTAAGTTCATACTTTTTCAATCCGTAAGAAAATTGTGACAAAAAAATGTATAATAGATTTATGTATATTGATGATGATGATAACATGTAGTATAGTATGTCAATTGGCGGGCATTTGAAATGAGGTCAGGGTGCCTAATTCCGTCATAGTTTTTTAAAAACTCATATTTGTTTGCTTACAAATTTTCAAGGTTTAATTTTCTTGGCATTATATTACAAGATAAACAAACTATTAAACTTTTAAATGCATTTAGAATATGTAATTTAGCTATCCAAAGAAATAAAAAAAAATATTTTTGTAAAAAATGGATACTGTACGGATTTTCTCTTCAAAATCGGGGAAATCCGTCATACATCAATATTTCATACTAATTATTACTTGTTTTAAGAATACACGTAATTTTATTGTTAATTGGTGAAAGACGATAATTTATAAACTCCAGGATCTTAAATATCTAGTCGTCCGCGATTTACGCCCGAATACTGGAACGCAACTTAAATATAAGTGGGCCGTGCGCTGTTAAGAGCAACTTATTATTTGAATGGCATTCCAGTATTCGGGCGTTATTTACAATAAACTGTTTTTGGGGCTATTCCATCATATTTGTGAAGTCAGGGGTTGTAAACATATTTTGGATAGGTACCTACACCTATTTTTACTAGTCATAGTAACACAATGTATTGTCAATATCTAGATATTTAAGTATTTTCCATTTCGATAAAAGTGACCAGTTAGTTTAGTTTTAGGCTTAAATTAAATAAAGATACCCATTAAAAAAACTATGATTTGACCATTATCAGTGTACAAAAAGTTGACAAAGTATTTGTTTCAAAAAGTCTTATAACTATTATGATCAAATCAACAGAAATAGTTAAATGTTTTACGCCCGAATACTGGAACGCCATTGAAATAATAAGTTGCTCTTAACAGCGCACAGCCCAATTAGCCAGTACATTTAAGCGGAATTAACGTAGTTAAGCGCAACTTATATTTAAGTTGCGTTCCAGTATTCGGGAGTTAAACTTTTACTATCAAAGATAATAATAAAATAAAAATTTAAAAAATAGAGAATCAACAAAGCATATCTAAGGTAACTAAAACAATAATGAATTGAATTGTAGTTATCAGGGATTCTTTAATGAAGGAAAAGTTATATGAGAAATGATTACGAAATCTGGAATTGGGTATTAACGGCATACGACGATTTCGCCCCGTATAAAATAGACGGAATTATGCACTTAGTAGTTTTGAGGATACAAATTTATAGCATCGAATATTTGTGCTATTTACTGCGTTTTCCAGCAAAGTACATAATACGAAAATTACTTAAATGGACACTGAACTTCATATAACATGGTCTCTTAACACTGTAAATTATATATTTTTTTACTTATCTTTGATAAAACCAGAGGGTGGCACTCGCATTACACTTAAATAATACAACTGAACTTTCACAGCCTGTCTTAGCCTATTCTGTAACAACTTGTTTATTCCCTAAATTGAATTTGTAGCATTAAGCGATGCTGTTGTAGCATTCTAACCCTCAGAGCAGTAATTTAAATGTATTGTGTTTAATTAGAAGTAGACGATTACGCCCCATAGACGGAATATGCCACCCTGACCTTATACGAAAAAAATTAACGCGTAGTTTGCGCACTTCGTTGACCAGATAGTAGCACTGACTACTTAATAGGGAATTAGTTTTAAAATATGCTACGTATTCTTATTTTATCGGTTTATGTGCATTAGTGGTCAACTACAGCATGGTCCATTACTAGTGACCTTACCTTACCGAAGTACTCCTCATTGTGTAACACTCAATTTTTAACAAGAGATCTACCCTTATATCACACCAAACACTGTAGGGTTAGCACATATTATCCATGATGCAAAATAATTTCGCTTAAAAGACCACCCGCATAACGTAAGTTGGTCAAATTTTTTTTTAATTTGGCTCACATGTATAGATATTCGCACAGTACACAGGAAAAATGAAAAACAATAATTACTTTAGAAAAAAATGTATTCTCTGTAACAGTCGTAACTGCGATCCTTACTTTATCCCTAGTCTCCCCCCACTCAAAGCACATTACGGGGATCAAGACGGACACTCAAACAAACCACGGCCCAGCGGCACCGGCGCATCCCAATACATCCTTACAACTTTGCAACTAGCCCACGCAAGAACGAATCCTTGGGGGTTCCGTCGCAATTGTAACCACGTCCATACCTGGACCAATAACTTCTGAGGAGTAAATCCTTGCGCCAGATACAAGCCGCTTTGTCATCGCCGCTTCTCCACCGAATGGCTTGACTTGCCCCAAAAATTATACTATAACTTAACAAAAAATGTTATAACTTAAATAAAATAAAATATGTGGGACTTCTTTTATCTTTTTTTTACCCTTGTATGTTTTTTTAATATTTCTTTGTTTCTTTTTTATGGTATCAAGGGGTCTACAATTTTGATACTTATACACAGAATATTTGGTTATATTTACACCACTATCACTCGTAATTAGTCACATTATACTAGACAGCGTTTCTACTGGAGGGGTGACGAGTGGAGTAAGCAGAGATGTGTAGGAATCGACCAATCATATTGGACATCTATATCATCATAGGTAAATATGATGAGTATATGATTCGTCGATTTATATATAACTCCGCTCCGCTAGTCTCCGCATCAGCGAAAACTGTTAAATATTTGACAGAATAACCAGCCATCTCATAAATATTACCGAAAGTAGATGACACATGAGAATAAACAATTCTCGCTAGACATCCCCACTTTGCCGGTCAAATAGAGTCGATACTACAGTATGCTCTAAAATTCTGTCAAATATCATATATTAGAGTGATTGTGTTGTATTACAAATTGGACGTTTTGCAAGATACAATTTATCATTACAAAAGTAAATAAATATCTACACAAGTAGATTAGTGAACTGACAAAAATATAGGAAAATATTTAGATTTTAAATATATACTGCAACAAATATTTTCAAGAAAAATATGCTACGGCATTTTGAAGACACAAAATGTACATACAATATCAATACAATGATAACAACAATGTATTACAATTAAATTATTTTAAACAATATTTAAAAATGCTATTATTTATTTCCTGTGACAACTAAGTACAACTTTAAACTATTGCTAATAAGGTTGCAGTTGCTGATATCTTGAGAAATGATGTTTCATCCAAAAATGTATATAATTGAATAGTTCTCTTCGAACACATCTTCATACTTCTTCATTTTTATTGATGTTTTATTCATAATTATTTTCACAATCTTCATAGCATAAAAAAATCTTCAAAAGGATCGAATCTTCTTTTCATTCTTTTTTTTGTGAATGAAAGTAAGTTCTTCATCACAAATCTTACACTCATCATGTGTAAGATGTACAGATTTTGTATATATCTGGTTTTAATATATTTTTTATCATGGCAGTGAATATACCACATCCAAGGGTAAATAAGGCATAAATCGACCATATTTCCATACACTTCTTGCTAATCGTTATGATTAAGCTGGGTGTATAAAGTCATACAGTACTGCTATATGAACATCAATCCACATATTCTTCATAAACCAATTCATTACTATTCAGCACTATTTTTTTTTCCACAAATTCATAATCCTCATACAAATTATCCATTCATTCGATGCGTCGAAACATCCACAAATAGTAAGAAAATATTCTCTCTTCTTAACTAATATTTACATAGAGAGGCACAGCCTTTGATAGGGAAACAGTTGAACTCATTTTATAAATGCTTCAGGTGGTATCTTCCCTTCAGATTGTAGCTGATTGAAGATAAATAGCGCCCTTTGTAGGTCCCAGCATGTCTCTTGTAAACAACTGAAATAAAGAATTAAATATTATTTTTTTGTTTAACTTTGCTTTATGGTTGAGGTAATACTAAGCTGCCCCCAGACTTTACTTTTGCCTTTCGAACCTAAAGAAGAGGAACCTAAGAAGTTAATAAGTCCCCTATAGTATATTGGATGCATGTCCAAAGACTGTGGTGATTTTACACGTCCATATTTGGTAGAAATTAAATGTCATGTTGACTTTTAATTACATGTAAATTTAAAAATAGATACAATACACAAAACTCTTATCACCAATATGATACTAATAGAAACGGAATAATGTCGCATCAGTAATCTGCCTTTCTCTATACCCCTTTGTATTACCCACAGGATAAAATTCCTAAGTCGCTGGGCGCAAAAGCTGTTTCCAATATGTATGGAAATCCTTAGGTGAGACTTATGGTCACATAGACCTCCTGTGACTAGACGAACAGTGTCAAAGATTTAATTAACAAATTGTATATTGCACCCCTGGCGCAACACTGACACTTATTTGAAACATTGTCATCATACAATATGATATTTCAAGACATGGGCAAGATGAATAGCTTATATTAAAATATCAACTTTTAACTTATTGTTGATAAAATTATGACTACATAATAGTTTTAAAAATATACTATAAGATTATTTTTAAGCTTCCCATCTTTGCAATTTTTGCATAAGTGGCAGTGGTACACTGAGGGTGCGATATATGAAAATTGTTTTTATTTTACCAAACAGAAAGAGAGACATAGAGAGAGACTTACTTGACGCTCCAGTGTTCATTCATTCCAGTCTGTTGTGAGAGCAGTGCGAGTAGCTGCATCTTGTGCGCGTCGTCTGGCGCGGCGAGCGCGGGCGCAGCGGCGGGGGGCGCGGGGGCCTCCACTGCACCCGCCGTGAACGCCTTCTCTTCCTGCAAATACACACTCATACATTAACTCGCATCTTTCAATAGGGTATTTGACTCCTTTTATAGTATTTATCAAAACGTATAAACAAAGAAATTTATAAATCCATTCAGAATGAAACAAGTTAGAAAAGATTTAAATCTTGTAGTGGTAGTATCAGAAAAGAAATGCAAAAAAAAGCAAGTGACGTCACTAGGGTTAATATACATAACAATGTGCGCGCGTGAAAGAGACAGCAAGATGTCCCCACTACACCTTTACTCTTTAATTTAAAATATTAATATTTGCCTTATTTTACAAGCTACTTTTGATACTTTTTTGACAGCAA
The DNA here is from genome assembly GCA_023078785.2 of Hyles euphorbiae. NCBI lineage: Eukaryota > Metazoa > Arthropoda > Insecta > Lepidoptera > Sphingidae > Hyles > Hyles euphorbiae. The sequence goes on from CM041046.1 coordinate 12,655,514, forward strand.
AGTTTTATTTTTATGATATTTGTGATTGTAAGCGACATAATACCAAAAATAGTTAATATTCATATATCCTATTTCCAACTCCTTCTAATAATGTAACTTTCTGATTGATTTCGTTGCAGGTTAAAGACAAGTTAGACATTCCCAGAGATTCGCTGAACTTATATGCTCGGTGTCATTACATTGCGTGGCACTGGTGATCCTGGCTCACAGGAGTTACAGTGATGGGTGTGAGGGCGAGACAGTCTCCAAACTCACATCTTTCTCCCAGAAGGGATAGGTAGGTGCAATAGAAGGTCGAGCCTATAAACATACCGGGTATATCGGGAAAACGCAACCGGGTGGTAGTTTTAGTGACTACAAACACAATGTAACTAAAAAATTCGCAAAAACACGATTTTTATTAAATTTATTTTTAATATCGTCCAGTTTGTGTGGTAAATCCATAGTTTTTGCTAAAATAATAATTTAAAGCCTTGCGTACCATACAGATAGCGCGCGAGTTGAATGCAGAGCTTAGGAATGCGGTAGTGCTGTGACCTAATTATTTATGACCACAATAAGTATGTCGATAAATTTTAATATTGTTTTAACTTTAATTTCACACTAGATTTACATAATTTAAAAAAAACTAGGTAATAATTATCACACATTTTTAATAAGTGATAATTTTATACATCAAAATAAAATAAAACAAATTATAAAAAAATAATTATTGTCAGATTCAGAAATTGAAAAAAGCATTGTATAAAGAAAATACCAAACTGTTGTTTTGCCTTTCTTCAACACACATATCTAGGATCTTTTTCGCCATTTCTCGTGTTTGGCGATGAACGAAAACTCGTTTTTTTTTTTTGTTACAGAACTTGATGGAATCGGATCAGTCATTATGAATGATTAAAAACAATAAAACTAATAACACGGATTGCAAATTGATTATTAACGCGATAACAGGGTAAGCGTACAATTAGCTAGGACAGCACATCACTAAATTGCAGGCGTGCGAGGTGAGGCGTGCGGACGGCGGGGGGAAACGCTCCCGCTCCGCACCTCAGGCCCCGACTGCATTCAACTCGCGCGCTATCTATAGCTTCTTTAAAAATAAAATGGTGTACACTATTATTTAAGAAAAAACTATGTATTTACCACCCTATTACGCCGATAGAAAAAAATAACAAAAAAAATCGTCACAACTTTTTGCACAAAATCTAGTTGCATTGTGTCTGAAGTCACTAGAACTACCACCCAGCTTCGTTTTCGGTAGCAGTCTTGATATACCCTGTATAGTTCACAAATAACTGACTCCAGGCTGATAATAAATGGAAAAATTCAAAATCACATTACCCAACCCCTCAAATGATTTAGTAGTCATCACAAACAATTGGCACTGAATTAAATTATTAAGATTAAAATAATCTCCTACTACAAATAGAAAACTTAGCAATTTATAGTGATTGGCTTGTACACTTAATTTCAATTACATGTTTGTTTTATCAGATAGTTTTTTATATCACTCCGATTCAGATTTCTTTTGAACCAATAAATTAAATAATATTTACCTGCTCCTTGGTAGTGTTAGTGATATATAACATGTCATTTATAACGCAGAAACCGCCGTTGGAGTTTGGTACTATGACGAAAGTGCGATGAAACGAACGTGTTGGGTTGCCAGCGGTTGATGTCTCCTTGAATATTCCGTTCATCGTCAACACTATCATCGCAGGCTGTGAAATTACACAAATATTACATAACTTATATAATAAAGGAATAGAGGGTGGAGAATTTATGTGAAAATAATAGTAAATTTAAATCAACAATAATAATTGTTTTCATATATTATGTGATATTTTTTATTGTTTTAATTTTATTGCATGAGGACCAGATATTATAGTATACTAAAAAGAAAAATCTGAAATGTCATCCAAGTTTTTCAATTTATGTAGGGGATTATCATTAAATCAGCTCTACCATTAAATAGCTTAAATGAAATTCATTTTTCTCCATGCATATCAGGCGTTTATGGGCTGTAATTTCATGAACTATTCCACAAATAGTATTCATTTATGGACTTTTAAAGAAAACATTTAAATGAATATCAAGATACTCACTGTGAACACAATAAGGTCGACGGCAAAGCCCATAAGGTCATGTGTAGTTTTAGGTAGGTCTGATAGGAACGACACTACTTGAAGTTTCCCTGTGCGTAAGTATCGTCTCCTAGATTCCCTCTCTGATACACGCAGAATGTTGCGACTGTTTGGTATGTATGCGTTTAATCTGAAAAAAAAATATAAAAAAAATAATAACAGTGCTTCATACAAAAATGAACGATAAGATCACGAGTTATTAGACAAAAATATTTTTTTCTTATTTTATAATTGTTCTTATTGTAGTTAATTAATAATCACAATAAATGAAGGGTTTTTGCAGCTAATTAAAAAATAAATTATAATTATCTTTGGATTTTTATGTCTCGAGAATCAAAAACACAACAAGAATACTTATTAGCAAACACTAACGGTTTTATGGATAGACAGTTTTAACTTATTTTCACTATTGAATGTTTTGTCTTCTTCGCTCAAACTGAATTCAAAAGTGGTTTCAAAACGAAATACATTCGATAACTAAAATAGGTTTTAATACTGTCTATGAATAAGGCCCTACTATTTAATCAACTATATTACTATTAAAACATGGGTCTACTAACCTAGTACTGGGAGTATTTCTACCATCATTGCTCAAGTAGTTGGCAGCCATAGACAAACTAGCGTTCTCATGGTAGGCCTCTAGCAGTGCCTGGCGGGACTCAGAATCGAAGATCGCGAAGTACTGAGTAAGGAACTCTCGCACAAAGTCCTGGCCGGCTGGATCTACTAAGAACGACTGTTGGCTTGGAGGTAGGGTTACATCTTCTGACACGTCGAAACCGATTGCTGGAGGGAGGTCGGCGCCGTCCTGTATTTGATATATTTATCCAATGATTGATCATGACTAAGACATGGCATATATACATAAACTCACACCTTTTTCCCAGAAAGGGTAAGCAGAGAGACTAAAATTTTGCCTCATATCGCTCATCCAATAGAACAACGACGTAATTACAATGATGAAAATGTTTGATTGTATTATATGTTTTTTTAATTCTTGGGTTTTCGCACGAAATTGTTTTGAATTACGTTCATAGTAATTATTTTATGTTTGTATATAAAATAATTAAGATTTCATCGAAATGATTGTAAATACATTCTATTATTAATAAATTTTTAAAAATGTCTTCCGAAAAAAATCTAAAACGTAATTACGTCATTGTTCTTTTGGATGAGCGATATGTTCCGTTCGATGTGATAGGTAGACCTATCGCCATATTGGGCACAAATTTCTGACTCTGGGCTGATGAATAGAAAAATCTAATATCACTTTGCCCAACCCGGAATTCGAACCTGAGTCCTCAACTTTGTAACCGTACCCTAGTACAATTACGCCACCGAGGCAGTCATACGGCATACAATACATTCTATCAAACCTTTCCACAGTAGACCATAGACCTAACTCAAATTAGTAGATCTTTAAAGCGCATCATAATTTCAAGAGATTAGGCATGGATATGAATGCAATTTCAATCAATCTATTTCTTTGGATGGACCAATTAATAAAATTGTAAAAAATAATCAGTAATTTGGATAATGCCTACATGCATTTTTTTGAGAACAAAATCTGGTAGTTAGTAATTACTATTTAATGAGGAGCACATTAACACAGGAAAAAGGTTAATGCATAACCAGTAAACTTTAATTGATGTGATTTTTTTTGCAATATTAGGCAGCTGTGAAGTTATAAAGAGGGACAAATCTTCAGTTTCAAACATATTGCCGAAGCAAAATCTCCCATTGAGGAGTGCTATAACAATACAAATAAACATATTTTAAAAATCAATATATAAACGTTAGTTATGTATAAAACTCACCAATCTTGTCAGCTTGGGAAACTTCTTCCGCACATCACTGAAGAAATAAAGATTATGGCAACGGGTGTGAAATAAGAACTGCTCTGAAACTCGCAATACAGTTAGTTTCAGTACAAACATGTTATCAAGCAACACGCAAATAATATTAAATCTTCCTGATGGATGTATTTTCACCATGTAATTAATTTGATAGTGACAAAAAATAAGTAACTATTAAACAGTTTAATATTAAAATACATAAAACGGAGATTTCAGATTTCATCTTATTTTTTGTCAATATCATTGAATTACCAGTGTGAAAATATAGCAGTAAATGGATTTTGCAAATTGAACTTTTCTTTTTTATATATTTTCAACACATTGACTGCCGAAACAAGTAGGTTTACTGGCCTGGTTAATATATACCACAATCTTATCCAAATTATTTAATCCTTATCATGAAAATATATTTCATGATGCACACATTCTAAAAATAAGGAAAAGTTTTAGTTTTGTTTTACAAAATCTGTTATTACGAACAGTTTAGTGGCAAAATTATTTAATAGTAATTATTTAATTCTACATACAATATAGAAATGTTTTCTTTATTTTCAGTATGTGTACATTTTATTCTCATTAGCTATGATAAAGACCACCAGCCAATTCTACGGCAATCAATGTATTAATTACAAAACCATACAATTTTGTTTCTGGTATCATTCTTTTTCCTCCAATAATGAGATGAGAATTAAATATTATTTGCGTGTTACCATTTCATTACTTCACTTTTTTTTCCCAAAAAACCAAAATAGCCAAAACAACTTGTATTCTTTTCTATTTATTTAAAATTCAAGTAATGTTTCGGTTAATTCAGTTTTTTGGACACCAAAACCATTGATGCACAGTGTGTGTTGTATAACATCCGTAAAAATATATTGAAACATATATTTGGCATAACATATGATAATAAAACCATGTATTTCATAAACGTATTTTTAAAATAACATTTGAGAGATACATGAGGTTTGAACAATAATATGTAACCTTCTATAGCTCTTTGAATTAAGATAATTTTTAACAAATGCAAGAAAGAAATTACTTTTTTCACCAGTTTTCAATTGAAGCCAATGGAGTCTATAGAAGTTTATATTTTTTATTACGGTATTTGAATCAAACACTGCCTAGATATGATAGTATAGGAACAAAATTTTGAAAATAATATGACAACAAATATTGTGCTCCTATACCCATAATGAAGGGGACCTATAACAGAAAAAAACATGACATTAGCTCAACTGATATTTCAGATTCTTATTTTTTTCTATACCAAATCAACATCGTAGCTGTAATCTTACGAAAGTAATTTAAAAAATGACATTTTCCAACAATTATAACCGGCTTTGAAATGTCTTTATAAACTAACATCATATTTTTTTCATACATTTCTCCTTTAATAAAGTGATAATTAAACCTCTCTAATGTCTTGCACTCCAGGACATGTAAGTGATGAAAATAATGAAATTAAATTATTCACACACATCACATGAAATAACAAACAGTATACATTTACAATGTGACATCTAACACATTTGTCGCTAAACGTGTGACGTAAATGGCAAGAAGGTACACGGTCGCCTTCCAGCAAGAACTTTCACAGACATCTCGAATCTAATCTCATTACCTGATGTAAATTTCGTGATCATGAAACCTGTTCACCAAGGGATTCCCTTTGAGGTACAGCTCGACGAGAGGCAGAGACTTCAGCGGGTCCAGTGAGCCGAGGAAAGGTATCTGTCAATGAGATTTGGAACTTAACAACATACTCATAAAGTAATTGTCTTTGGTCACAACAGGTCCACTGGCGAAGATAGTCCTATTTCAAATAATCCTCATCCAATAACAGCCTGCAATCTTTACTAATAATACAATTGATTTAATAAAATAAAATGACTATGTTCACAATTAGGAATAACATGAATAGATAAATTAAAATTTCCTTGAAGAATTTAGTTTAAACTTATTGAAAGGACTTGAATACAATAATTATTATACTAGATCATTGAAGCCCATTTCTTATAAAATGCATACCACTTATTTTCCATCCTAGTATGTGGGTATATTATATGTGAAACAAATGTATGTGTTTGTAACTATAATGTTGAAGTAAGTAAATATTTAAATACACCTAAAAGTATGCACATAATACAAATTTCTAGAAGTAAATACATCACCTACTACAAAATACAATTATTAGTAATTGCATGCAGTTTAGAAAAAACACATATGACTAATAATCTTCAACTTACTAATTACTGAGTAAATATTTTCATCTTTGTTGTCAAATAAGAACGTGACATGAATTTAATTCATAAATAAAATTAAAAACTTGCTTTAAGGGCCTCAACAAGTCACACAGGACTCCCACCTTAATATAGAAAAAAATAGGTGTTATATTGTGTTAAATGTTAGTCATCGCTCACTTTTTGCACTATTATGGAAAAGTGATTTTACCTGAGGACTATAATAGTTTTTTTCATTTAAGATTATCAGAGAGCTACAAATAAGTAACTCTATGTAAGTATATACACTGGATAGCTTTTCAAAATAATACAAACTTGCATGAGTCTTCATGGTGGTTTCCTGCTTCTTGTGGTTTGGACATTCAAAAACATTCTACAACTACTTTTAAAAATAACAAGAAATAATACATACTCTGTTGTCTCCCATATACAAAATCTTTAGGTTCTTGAACTTGGAGGACAAAATCTTGAGATGCTCGAGTCCATGCAGTTTGTTGTCATTGAGGTTGAGAGCTTCAAGATCCGGGATGTTTTCAGAAATTATGTCAATTGCGGCCAACATTATCATTGGACGAAATAGTGCACAGAATATATCTGTTAGATCTGTGGAAAAAGAAAAACTTAATACTGACCAATTTATTCTTAAGAAAAGCATGCATCATGTATCACAACATATGTTTTGGTTAAAAAATTATATGCTTACCTGGATCAGCATGGAACTTGGTCAAATCCAAAGCTTTAGTTGCAGCATTGTATCTTTTAGCCATTGTCAGTTTCATTTTTTCCTTCATATTTTCATCAATCGTAATATTTGGTACTGCATTTCTTACAATCACCACAAGTTTGAAACCATCTGACATTGTAATTTTTCTGTCAGCATGGTACAGTTTTTCAGCTATCTTTACATCATCCACATAGAAGACTGCAGCATTTCCATTAATCTTGTAATAGTGTGGTATGAAGACTTCAGGTGAAAGAAAACCTAGTAAAGACCGTAATACCACATCTTTGTCATGTTTAGCTCCATATGGAATAATTATCTGGTACCAAGGGAGTAAACCAGCAATAAACTTCTTTTTGACTACTCCATGATTGGCTCTGGGCGCTGGTGAGTTCATGCGCCCGCCGCGGCCCCTGAACGAGCTCTTGCGATAGGATCCTTGCCCCCCAGTGGCACCCATGTCAATATCATCATCGAGTAGAAGTTTAGGGTCATTCCATGTTCTGAACTTGTTCTTTCCTTTGCTTGTGCCAGGCTTAAAACTAACGCGTCTTGTAGAGTTAGTGTGTCCACGGTCATCATGTTCTGGAAAAAAAAAGCAATTTATTATAACTAAAAACATCAATATTTTATTAGTATTCATTTTAAGCACTCTTTAATAGACAGAATTGTTGCACAAAGTTCTTCCTGCATTTTTTTTTCTAACAATGAATGGCGAAACTTGTGCGCCATTTACCCGATGCTGAGCGATTCAACGGCTATGGAAAGTAGTAAAACCAAGCAACACCATGAATTACAAAGCAATTCTTGCCACTGCCGTTGCCAGCCTGAGATATAAGATGATAAGTTTCAATATGTCAAGTATTTACTCTGGCTACAATGTTCTTTAAACCAGAACACAACATTGTATTTACATTGCTTTTTGGTGGGAGAAATAGACATTCAGGTTATACCTATCTATGTGGCCTCCCACATATAGATACCACCTGTAATTGCAATAATTTCTATCTGAGAACTTTGTATTTTCATAAAAACTATTGACAAATAAGATTCAGTAGCTATGTCTTAATATATAAAAGTAATAAAAACTAGTTGATTCAGTAATAAATTCCTTAAAAAATAGATGATGTAGGAAAAAAAAAGGTAACATACAAGTTTATTAATTATATTGAGAATATAAGGGATTGTAACAAAGAACTATTTACTTATTAGAAATGTAATACAGTATTTTTAATATAGTTGAAAAAAATCTTAAAAACAATAAATCGATATATGCTCATAGTACAGCATTAACCAATCCGAAAATATTCAAAAAGAGTAGAGTATTCTATTGAAAATTATCCTTATTTTAAGTTTTTTTTATGTTTTTCACAAGTATACTAATGTTTACTATATTGAAATTAGAATATTCTTTATACTTGACATTATTTCTTTTTAGTTAACTTTATTAATATAGATTGCGTTTGTGGTTTACAAACTGCATCCATGCTGTAATCTCCTGTAATTGAATTTGCACATAGAATTTCTTACAATATATCTAAGCATAAGTGTATTAGGTAATCTTCGTTGGCAACTAAAATAAATTAACCCCCTATATTTTTTAATAAAACTATAACATCATCAACTTAGAAATACAATTAAAGTTTTATAACAAAAATACTTACCGAAATGATCATTGTCATTCTTCCAGTTCCGGTGTCTTTGTCCACCACCACCGCGTTTAGGCATTGTGTTAAAGCGGCTAATGTTTGTGTCTTATCACTGAAAAATTCAATCCTATGATTTACCCAAGCTTTAATTTCAATTATTACTCATGGAGTTGATGGCAGTACTCCTAGAGTGTGATGTGGAATACAGAACAATAGCTGGTTGTGACAGAAGTGTAAGCACAGTTGCTATCTTATGAGCTGTGACGTTTTTGACAGTTTTTACTCCATATAATAATTCATAATTGTCCTAATAATTCGTTTGTAGTAACTGTTTTATTTAAACTGCGCTACAAACTTGGAAAATATCATAGTGAGCATTTTTAGTAACCACAATTGTATTTCATTAAAATTATAATACAATACTTCGCCTAATATCGTAAAAATCATGCTTTTATACATATTTTCAATACTACGGTTGCCATAAGAACAGAATATAAATTATTAGTGCTGTGGCAAAAACTAGGCATTTCCAATTAGCTGTGATTTTTGAATAATCATATAACAAAATCAAAACAAAATTATAGAATTTTAGTATATAGATATGTGACAATGGGGTAGTTGAAACAATTTAATGGCTTAAATTACAAATTCCTAATAATACTCAGCAACAACAATACTCGATAATGTTGGATTGCCATTATTATAAATTAAGTCAATTTTGTGATTTTTCATGATTCTGGATTAGAGTTGAAGTGCATTCCACACAGATAATATACCTTTGTAACACAAATTTTAGACTAATTACACCTCCTTATGATTAACTTAATATTTTATTTGATTAGTATTTGTTTATATAAATAAACATAATTCAGTGATAATAAGGTACTAATTCAAGTAAAATAATGCAATGTTATTAAGAGAAATAATATGATATTAAAATTAAACATTGTGTACAACATAGATATGGGCTTGCCCTCTGTTATACATGGAGATTTACCCCACAAATAAAAAAATAATATCTTTCAGATAACACCCAATTAAGCATCTCAATTGTTTTACCAATCATTGTTTCTGATGCAAATGTGGATAGTGGAAAAGGATACAATTATCTAAAGGCCATGTACTGGTTGAGTTACAACCCCTTAGCACATCATAATATTATATTTGTTTAAAAAGTTAAGACACAAATCAATTTTTCAGACAGTATTACCTATAGCATGAGAGCTGGAACAGAAAGGTATAACAAACTTATAAAAGCATAATGTAAAACCATTTTATAGCTTTACCATGTAATTTTAGTCAGTGACATCGCCAAAGGCATGGTAATCTAGTTTTGCCCTTTCTTCCCTATCTATCCTTCATTACAAAAGTTAGACAACACCTGTGATTACCGAGAAGATATTTTCATGGGCGAAGGTCATCACTTTCCATCAGGAATCGACCCCGACATCGCTTCTAAAGCTAGAAAACAACACACGGTGCCAAGACGGACGAGGTTGGTAAATATGGTTGTAACGTGTAAGCTTAAAGGTTATAACAGCTTACTGAGGATTTAAGTAGTTACTAAATTGCATAAATATGTTTGGTATTTTCCATCATGTTTCCATAAGTCCAACGCACCCAGATTAATACCGTTTAGTGCTTATTTGTGTGAAGCATTTACTTGTAACTCAATGGATAAATGAAGGTATATACACAACATACATGAAACAGTGTATAGCGAAATAATTTCACAAAAATTAAGGTTACATGAATGACGCAGCGCGCGCATCACGCAAGAAACAGTATAGTAATACATAGATCTCATAGAAATGTACATACCTAAATAGTATATTCTTAGTTTTAGATACTGTAGCTTTAAAATAAATTAAATGTGTGCAGTTTTGATGCCTCGTTTGAGTATTTTCTTTAGTTTCTTCCTCAGACGACAGACATTTGCGTGATTGAAACTGATTGAAACGAGTTCATGAGTTTATGGTACTTTATTTTTTTTTTACTATGGAATTCAATTCATACAGCCTTGCAAATTATGTTTTAAAAAACATATTTTACAGTCGAGAAAAAAATGAGAATTGAATATTTTCATTTTTACACACAATAACTGTTATTTACTTTCATATTTAAACTCAAAAAATCTTTTTTCTTGATCAATACCGTAACTATAATTAAATGTCTGCCTCACAGACCAATAAGTCTGTCTTCGTTTCCATTATTTTAGCTTTATTTATTCTTACCATTAATCATTTAAGCTAGATCATAATAAAGAATCATTTTCACTTATCCCGATTTCTAATTTTGAATTAAAGGGTATTTCTTACATTTAAAATATCCCAAAGATTATTTGCTCTATATGACTTACGAAATTTTGATTAAAACTTTTATTTAAATGTCTTTATTTATGGGCATTTTACCCACTACTAGTATATAATATACTAATCTTTAAATTAAATTGTGAAGAAAGTAGCTTAAAATTCTACGAGAATCCCTTAAAGTGGACTTTTTAAATTAAATTTCATTTTACCAAGGCAGTTTTATTTTTACAGACTATAAGTTAAGACTAGCTAGAGATCCGGCTTTCTAGTGTTTCGAAATATGCAAATAGCTATGAATTATATTTATTTACTTACAATTTCATTTTGGCTACACAACAGGAATGAAAAGTGGTTTGAGCTTACAATAAAAGTGTATGTTACCTGGATACAAGTGTTGTGTAAAAAACTAACACCAATTAACAATACAATAATGTAGTGTGCGTAGTGCCCCTAAACTGTTCTCATTTTCAAAAGTCTAAGTGGAAATGTTATAAGCTGATTCTAATCTTAAATATTAGGTACTATAAGTGCTAAGAAATATTTTCTATAAAAGCAATTATTTGTCTCTGGCCTATTTATGAAAGATGTTTTTTAGTCCATGATGTTTATTATTTATATTAAAATGGTGTTTATACTATTTATAAATACGTAACATATATTTTTATTCACAATTTTAAGATCTTTTATGTATTTCTACAAAATATTTTAATTCTTAAATTATACGATTTATAAAATGATGCGTAACACAAAACGTCTATGAAGCGAAGTGCGACCTTAGCGTTACAAAAAAAATATGTCCATAGACAAGATTCGTGTGCTTTTCGAGTCTGCCATGTTTTGTCCTATTTGTCGCGCTTGGTCAACGCGATCGCGTTTAATGTTACAAACTGTTATTTTCTGAATGCATTGCGGGCTGTGTTTTGTTTACAAATAGTGTAGTTACCGGTGTTATAATTATGCTATTAAACTATCGATCAGTCAATCATTTTTGATACTAGTGCGTGCGACGGTGTAGTTCGTATTTTATGAAATTCTGTATTCGCTTGGTGTTTTACAACTGTCTCTACTCAGAGAAATTCCGTCGCAGTAATGGAAACATTGTTAATGCTAACTGTGATTTCGTAATATTTTGTCTGTTTCGTCTGTGACGCAACCCACGTGCACGTATTGTAGCGAGCATCTCATGCACATTTGTTATTATTTTGTTCGCGAGTTCGATTGGTAGCAGTCGGAATCGGATCGACGAGGGGTAAACGCGCCGCGCTGCTCGTCCGCTGTGCGCTCAGTTGGCGTTCGATCGGAGCAAATGAATAGTCGTTTGATATTTGACAGTGATTTGTAATTTGTTGTGAATAATTTTGTGCGGGATATTGTCGTTGTGGGTGTGCATCGCCTGCCAAGCCGCCGAGCGGTGGCAGTGTGTGTGTCGGTCGGTTGGTCCGTCGGTGCAGCGCACAAGGCGCACACGGCGCACACGTGACACGGGACGAGTGTTTGGGTGTCAGTGGTGTGCGGCTCGCGGGCGCCGCCACAGTCCGCCTGCAGTGCGGAGCGCGCGACGGCCGACGGGCGTCAGAGGTGAATCACCGCCGGGTGCCGTTTTAATCGTGCTTGTTTACCCGCGTGTGCATAAGTGCGTGGAGCGGAAGTGCAAGGCATGTGCGCCGGGCGTCGGCGCCGATGATACCGCCGTCCGAGGCGACGGCGTTCTGAGCGCCAGTGTGTGTAAGCTATGTTCTTTGGGTTATGAGTGTGTGACAAAGTTGTAGTGTGCTGAGGACACTGGAGCCCCTAGACGGAGTTGGGCCCGCCGGGGCGGCCCTGGTGCTTCTCGGGGCTCCTCACGAAGGCAAAATGGCAGCGTGGAACCGCCACCACCACTTCAACATGCTAATGGATGAGAATGCCAAAAATAAATGTAAGTATATTATACAAAAATTATCTATACAAGTTTTGTAGGGTGAAGAGTGCAGTGTTTGTGTATAAATGTGGAGATCATCATAAGGACTTGTTGATTCCAACATACTGTCATCATGAGCATCATCAACAACGCAACATACAATTCCAGTGATTCATGAATATCTGTTTATTAGTTCAAGCCTTAAATAATAATGACAACATCAAATTGATGAAATGATGCCGTAGTTTTAGACTTCTAGAAACAATATCTAATAACAATTCTGTATTTGCATATGAACATAATAATTATTTTACTTCATTTGTTCCAAAAAGAATCACACATTCATGCATATTGTCATTATTCTACACAACTACTTACAGTTCTCTATCTCTTAAGCTGATAACAACATAACCTTAATTCAGTGTGTCTCATGCTTTATAAGTTTATTTGATAAAGAATTCATTATTTATAATATGAAAACAAACAATGGCGAAATAACTTTAATGCACAAGGTTTATTTGCACATACAATTAGGAACACACACTTACAATTACTCATAACACAGTACATGAGTAGCAAAAACAATTAACATTGGAAAAAAAAACCACATGTAAATTAAAAACAAATCTTATACCTACATCTTTCCGAAGTTGCATTTTGTGAATTTATGAACTATGGTTGGATAATTTGAAGGAATATTAGTTACACCTCTTTTGCTAATTCATACACATGTAAACAAGGCAATATTTACAGGTGTAACAAGTTAGTTGACATGGCTGGTGTTTCATCTCTTTGATGTGCAGTAGCCACCCCATCACATTATCAAAGCGCAAGCTCCCTTAACTTACATGCAGCTGATTCATTGGACACAACATAATTTTCCGTTCTATCACCTCCTTTGTTGACACAGCACGCAAGTGCACCCAGATAGGCCCTATGGGGCTACATTGTTGAATGCACACAGCCCTCTATAAACTAATGTATGAGCCACACATCCTGCCCCACATCCCTTTGACCTCATTCCCCACTGTTGTCTACATCACATTATCCATTTGTTTTTAAAGTTATAGAGGATATTTAATCAATACATGCCTTTGTTTTAATTTCCACATCGAAAATTTCGTTTGATGTTTATGACATAAAAACTGCAACAAAATGCTTAAACACAACACATATTTTTTTCATAGGGGATGAATTATTTTGAAAATTAAACCAATCCCAATGCTGTCACTGTTTTCGCGCGGAGTCGACCTCGTCCACCTTTAACCTAATTCTGTGTCCCACCCTCACAAATGGGGACTGATAGAGACCTGCATTCGCGGTTTGATTCGATAACATGAATTTGTATTGTGTGCACAACGGTAAAAAATTCGAGGCTCAAAATACGCAATCACTTTATCATTTCAACAATACATCTTCAGGTAGTTACTGATATTAATAATACACCTAATTAATGTAACTAGCGTCGATTAAGGTAAAAATTAATAATATTATTGTTTATCCGGGTTAGTTTCGAATGCAGGTCGACATCGAACTATTCAACCTATATTTTATTTAATTTTCCGGTGAAGCCCGACTGCTCTCGACTCCCACGCTTTTGGCATGGAGATCGTTGCATTCGCAATTTCTAAATAACACAAAGATAGTGCTCGTAATACCCAGTTTCTGTGAAATCTGGGCCATCGTCTCTGTATTTTGATATAATTGAACGATTCCATTGAGTTGCGTATGAAAGACTAGACTCGGTATTTCAAGTCTGCACTTAACGATTTAATAACATGACGAATGGGTCACGGATTAAATAAACATTAACAATCCTGATATATAATGCTGCTCAAAAATTACTTAAACACGGGGTGTTCAATAATATACAGTGTAAAATGTCCAACACACTTCAGACCAGGTGACAAAATGAAAGTAAGCCGCCTACCTTGGCATCTGTTTATTTATACTCGTTACTTTGGTCATTACTCGTAAATAATCTTTGTGGATTTCCCCAGCGAACATTGGACAAAATGACAGATCTTCCTCGCTTATAAGGATAACCATGGGCACAAATGACAATAATGCTAACTTAAAAAAATATTGTGACATACACATACAAATTTATCTCGCAATGGTTGGCGAAACATAATTATAGTTGAATAAATTACAATAGAATTCACCCTCACGATCAAAATGTGATAAGTGGAGCGAGCCGTATAAAAAAATCGGGTGCTTGGAAACGTCGTTAAAAATTGTAATACACAGCGGTTTCGCGGGCGGCGGGGAGCCGAGTGCCAAATATTTACGGTGGCCGTTTGTGCCGGAACCAACGGCGGACTGGCATTTTTTCCGCCGCGATCAACTTTCATTGAGTGTCTGAAAGCTGTTGCTAGGCGGATGCTGGCCTCGCGGTACACTGTCATTAAAGCCAAACGTTCGTGCACCACCGTCATGTAGATTATATCGTGCTCTTTGGAAAGTGCTTACTTTAGTTTACTTTTGTACTTGTACGGTTTCTTGTTTTCGTTTGCGCAATAAATTGATTTTTTACGTAGTAATTCCATTATCATGACTCGGACGTTAGAATTACGTAAATCTGTCTTGCGCAGTTTCCAAGTATTTTGCAAATTCGAATGTTACTAAATTACGTATAAAACGTGTTCATAGTCAAATAAGATTTGTAATGATTGAATCACAAAAAACATGAGATCGGTAATTAAGCGATGTGAGCTTAGTAACCGACAAGGTAACATCGCGCTGATTAAGTGTAGCGAGTGCCGAGCGGTCGAGGTTTGCGTCAAGACTTTGTGGAAGCGGAGAACGGCCCGCGAGTCGCGAGTCACGCCAGTCGGTGAATGGTCACCTTTCTCCGACACACAGTCTGGACGACTTCGTTACGACCATTGAATGAATTTCACATTGGAATGCGGAACGACGATTTATCGTGGCCTCACCAAAATTGTCTGTAGACACTGACGCATTGTGCTAATGAAATTGTTTCAATTAACTAGAAATTTCTCATCAAATAAGTCGTTACCAAATGTTTATGTTTTATCGTTGAGACAGTGACACAGTTGATATTAATGAGTTATAATTATTTTGCAATATTCTAATGTGTCCTGAATAATTTCATTGAAATGATCGTTGGTTAGATTTTAAAGTAATCAGTTATTTAATCTTCACTTGATTGGGATTAATACAGCCGATATATCTGCGTAATATGTAGAGATAAATTAATATAATAACCAACAGAAGTTGATTACTATCCATGTTAAAACATAGTAATTATTATTTCTTGCCTAATTTTGTGCATTTGTGTTGTTATATCGGAATATTGGTAGAATTCATGACGTTATTAACGTGAGCAATACGTAGAATGCGTGGGGTCGTGTTTCTACTCTGTGGACATCAAAGTACTATACAAATGTTAGATTTCACCGAGTTGCTGGTGACTCTCGACTTCTCGCTCCATTGTATCTGCGGTGGCGTCGGACGATTTCATTGCGCACCAACAATTATCATTTAAATTGGATTAAGTCTCGACTTTAATGCATCATACGTTGTCTGTGTGAGACCTTTTTATTGAAATCTTTATTAATCACACAAATATTGTCTAATGTTCGCCGCCGCAATCTGATATGGCAAATTAAATATGTTTTTAAATGAATAATTTTGATGTGGTGTGAAGTTGCCGAAGTATGACGAGCCAGCCCTAAAGTGCCCCTCGGTGTCATCGACCGGCCGCTAAGGTTTTTGCGCGTCCAACGGTTCTGTTATTTTAATAATTGAATGAGTATGGAAAGCACCAAGACTTAACGGTAATCGGATGGATGTATGTCGCTCACACGAGATTTTCAATTAAGTACCACTTCGAATTTTGGATATTAAGCATCGGAAAATGTCAAGTTGACAAGTAGCCACACAAAGATAATTCCTCTGACGTCAGAGACTTGGCAAAGTCATGACTTCTTCACCTTTTATTTCTACAGTCTATATTTTATTTCTCAATTTAAACGAACAACTCCTTTATGAGCAGTTTGTTACTTTATTTTCGCGACCTTCACATTCGAGTGTTCATTGCCCTTAGCCGACTTCCTGTTCGAGACCTTTCAAGAGCAAACAAAATTTATCGTCATTTAATGGATGTTAAAAAGTGATGAATTTCAGGAATAATGTAGACATGCTAATATTTGGTAGACAGAAATTATTTGTCCATGTGTTGTCTCTGAAATTGACGTAGTTGTAGGATAGCAAGATATAAAGATGGGATTTATTGGGAAATAGAATTGGTGTTGGCGTGTAATTGGAAGTGGGTATCACAGGTGCTGACGATGCTAAGGTAGTCGACAGTAGTAAACTTTGAGAGCGGGTTTGGTGTTGTAGTTGGTCGCATATCCCCATCGGGCCCCCGCGTCGTTGACCGGCGACGGTTTTTGCACATGAAGCCACAACGGTGGCCGCCTGCACAATCTAGAGCGACACACTTACCTCGCTTGGATGCTGGACAATGGACTCTTTAGATGTAGCGGAAATGTTTGACGAATTTGCTTAGCTCGTTGCGAAACTGTCGACTCGATGATTTCTTAGAACAGCATTTGTGCCAGCATCGTCTGTGTGATTGCGAGAATTTTTAACTTTAAATTAATTAACATTGTTGTATAGCGTGCTATAATATCACATTGTTGTATCTATTTTGTAATGCATTCCTATGGAATACAATTTTATTTGTGCAGGATATATCATAATCATTAGCTGAGCGGCTAGCGAAACATTTTAAAATATTTGTCTCTCCCTCTTATTCATAAGAAACCGCTTATCAACCATATAAGGGTAAATTAGTTAAACCATTTTAAGATGAAATAAAAAGTCAATTAAGTTTTGCTAAGTATACCTAATGACAAGATGGTCAAAGATACAGAGGCAGGCCAAGGAAACGATGGGAAGATGTATTCAAAGAGAGATGTGGAGGAGACTGGAGGACACAAGCTAGAGATAGGGATAAATGGAGACAATTGAGGGAGGCCTACGCCAAGGAGGCGACTTCCACAAGTATGAAAAAATAAATTATAATAATTGGAATAAATATATTTTCTTTTATCTAACTAATGTAATAAATATAAAGTTAAATTCTATTCATACTAAATGAAAAATATCAATAATAATTGTATAGTATTAATAATTGTATGTAATCCAAAAGATTGTAAATTGTGGTAGAATAAAGGCTATTTTTATTTTATTTTATTTTAAGTATACCTAATGGTTTTTTGTACATATTTTGACTAATATTGCTACTCACCATTGCATAGCAAAAAAGGGATTTCATTAACTTAGCAGTAATCATACACAGACATTCACCATTTTTCTGCTTAACCTTTGCTTAAACAAGGGCCTTGGCCATTTTAAAGTTAATAAACTAGTGATTTTTGACGTCTATGAATACGGTTTTTGAGTCGGCTCGTATTATCGGCTTTCTAAAACTGCATTAAGTCCTTGTGAATAAGGGGGGTTGTTTATTAACAATTTATCTGCTACAGGCTTTTTTGAGTAGGTTAGAAGTATTGTTTCTGTTCTTAGGTAACAATAAGTAATACAAAGTATTGCCCTACAAGAACGTTTCTGTAATTCGAGACGCAAACTATTATGCATGAAAGCATTTGTGGAAACGTTTCAATTAACAAAAATATTGTATATTTATTTACTGCATGCGCTAAAGTGCGCGCGACAGTCTGTACACCGTCCGAATAATGGAAACAAACGTCTGTATTTATTTACTGTGGTACTGTTTGAGTGGTAAATTGTAAGTTAACTTCACATTGATAAAACTTTTGATAGTGAACCAATTAACATAATGAATTGAATTGACGTGGCATTAATTAAAAAATAAAGATACATATTTGGGAAGCATATGGTGGTGGTCAGTCTTGCGGTGACTGACCAGATGAGAATGTAAAAAAATCATTTATTTTATTTTTATTTATTAAGACAACAAAGGGAATACAAGCTTCACAGTTTTGTGAGTTTAAACTTTAAAATATTATATTCTTCGATTTTATGAGTTGACATGATGATGATGATGATATGGTACATGACACGGCAGCGTGTCGTGTAGTGTGTAGTGTAGTGTCGTGCACGCGTACTGCGGCGCACCGCATAAGCGGCGACGATAACGGCGCGGGCGCGGTGTTTTCGCGCACGTTTCGCCCCCGCGCGGGCCCCGGGTGAACGGCCAGACAGGCGGGCGGCCGGCCGTTAAACCTGCCGCGGACCCGTCCTGCGGCCCCGTTGGCCTCGCAGCGCTACCATCTGCTGTCACTTGCGAGCCCACACCAATACCAACTACTTCTGCAGTCTGCTGCTTCATCACTAAACTATACACTACTACTCCACTAAACTACTGGGTTTCATTTTCTTTTTCAAATTCCACGGCATTACATAGTTCACATTTTTATTTAAAACAACGATCGATATATACTGGTACGCAGTTGATTTATAAAAATGACCTTGGTCATTTTAGCAGCATTGAAACTATTATTCTTTAAATTTCTAGAATAATATTGCCGCCAAATGAGGCGCCTCAATGATAATAAAATTCGTATCATGTTTAATTCATAATAAGTGTTTAATTTATTTTTAAACATTACGTTGGACGTCATTGAAATGAACGTTTATTTATATTAAACAATAAAGGAATTTGATTATGCTATCTTGTATCGATGACTGTTGCCAAGACATTACCTAAATGAACCGTCTGCGGTGAGTTACGTAATGCAATTTGTTTAAATTACAAAAAGACATTATAGTTGTGAATTATAATCATAATTTCGGTCTCGAGCCAAGATTTTTTTTCAATATGACGTCTCGACGGGCTCCAAGACGTCAGTTTACGTAAGAGGACTAAGTACTAAATTACTTATTTTTACGACGAACTTCGCCGTCTTTGTGCCACAGACGAAGGCCGGCGTCATTGATTTAACAAGAAACTTAAGTATTAGTTGAGATTGGTTACTACTTACTTGAAATTGATAAAAAACATTGCTACGCTAATTAAATAATAAATAATATTTGATAAATACGTAATAAGTCACATTTGATTGGCGCAATTTGGAGGCCTTGTCCAGCAGTGGACAATAAAAGGCTGATGATGTCTCATTTTGAATGAAGTTGATTTTACCTCTTGTAAAAACATAATACAAATTTACAATCTTTTGCGCGCAATGCACCATGTCTGAATTTTGGTATAAATGATGAAACTTATCTATGAAGATTCAAAATAATCTTAGAAATGAAGAGTAGTTGCAAACCACCCAGTGTTCTAATCTAACATAACAGAGTTTGTGTCCGCGATATAACATGTCAGTTTAGCCGTAGTTACATCATAAAGCATAATAAAGACATTGTTTCGACTTTTGCATTTGAACGCAAACCTTATTATACCATGTATAGACCACTGGTTCCCAAAGTTGACCGGGCTACGACCCACCTAACAAAAACTGTCAGATTCGGGAATCACTATTGTTCCTACAGGGGAATAAAAGTATTGGTAAAACAAAATTTACTTACAATAAAATTGTTTAATACCTACAAAAACTGTAATTCATAAGTCATTTTAATGGGAAGTGGGTGTATTAATTTCGTATTTTTTTCATTACTTCTATAGCATCAACTTCAATTTTCGTTACTTTTAGTCACAGGGAACTTGATACGGCCTATTAATTTGAATGTCTAGTTTTGATGCTTATCGTAGCCGATAATTTGACTGTAGAGGACTCCTCTATATATTATCTTCTATTTAGGACCCTCTAAATATTCGTCGCGACCACAGCTTGCAAAAATTTAGTATAGACTATAAATGTTTGGATGGTCATTTTCGACCATTGCGTAACTCTGTAGGTGCATTCCGTTCGATTCGCACCCGGGCCAAGGTGATGCAAATTGGGCCCCGGCGACTTGCCTCTGTTTGTGGTGCCTCCCGACACTTCGCGCCACTGTGAAAATCTACTAGATGCATTATTCTTGTGGCTAAGTGCTTAATAGAATACTCACTGAATAATTCACCAGCTGAAGACGGCTAATAAAAGCGTGCTCGACAAGATGGTGACGGTCGATATGTAAAGAGATGAGATCTATTCAGGAATAATATCGCGGTTGTTTACGGTGCGGCTCTCGGCTCTCGGCAGGATTGCGTCGCGGCGGTCGCTAGTTTGCCCGAAGCTCAGACGGACGGGACGGGGCGTGCACAGGTGGGATGGAGCTAACGTCTGCGTCGGTGCTTTTTCATTCTTTGTTTGCGTCGAGGATTTGCATACAATCGGAGAAATTGCGTGGCTGGCAGCAGCCGGGAGAAAAAAGGAATTCGTGTAGTTTTATGCACATGACCGTTCGAACTGCGGGTACCGTATTCTCTCCCCTTCTTAACATTTGACACTTTTCAACGACTTCACGCATGCTAAGCACTGTTTCGTGATCTGCTGTTGACATAATAGTTTTTGTGGAGTATTTTTTTATTAAATGCATCAGTGGTCTACATATTTGTAGTTGTCCAATATAATAACATTATTATTTATTGGCTTCATAATAATAATTCAGGAACAAATTATATATTTGTCTATAATCACACGTAGGAAAATGAAGGTGGACGGTCGACCTGACTAGGGGGTCGCTGAATGCAGGCCGTTTTCAACAGGTCGATGTGGAGATCCTTGGGGGAGGTCTATGTTCAGCGGTGGACTTTCTGTGCCTGAAATGATGATGGTGATGAGTCACACATAGAAATGATCTGATTTACGCATTTAGGTTTGATTAATTTATGCGCAATATGAACACACAACACGACACATACAACGAGCATCATTTTTCTAAAATCCGTATAACCTTATTCCCGTAAAAAAATAATCTACTTGTCTAAATCTTGGATTAATCCAAGAACTGTTGTGTTATTTAAAATAATCAACAGTTAATAAATTTATTTGAATATTATGGCTTTGTAAGGAATTTGGTATGTCGTGCTCGCTTAAAAGTTTGTGCTTTTGGCGGCGTCCTGTGCCGGGTAGATCTCTTCCCTGTAACATGGCTGAGGAAGCCTATATGGCTGGCACATGCGTCATTCTCGTGAACGGGTGCTGCTTGTGTGGACTGGTCTATCTGATTTGTCTACATTATAACAGATTATTTGCTTAAGTTTTTCAAAATAATAATTACTCAATCTGTTTGCGTTGCAAAGTGCACTGATTGGTCTTTTGACAGCCTCCGTGGCGCAGTTGGTTAGACGCCGCCTGTGAAACGAGAGGCCGCGGGTTCGATCCCCGCACCGAGAGAAATGTTTGTGTGGCCCACAAATATTTCTTCCGGGTCTGGGTGTTTGTGAGACCGAAAAGTCTCTCGTAGTTCCTGATACCCACGACACAAGACTCGATCTTAGTGTGGGGTCTGGAGTATGTATGTGACTGTTGGGTGTTATTTATTTATTTGTACCCCTCTTCCGACTCAGCCGTATTAACACACATGCATATGTACAAAAAATAATGTTTGCTTATTATGACCAATATTAACAATGAATTGCTCTGATTTCAACTAACTTGTAACATTTGTAGAAAATTATTATTGCACTGTAGACTGATTTGAAAAGAGCAACATTTGAGTTTCTTGCCCGTTCTTCTTTAGTGAAAACCGCTATCCGAACCGGGTGGTAGAATAAAAAAAATACTGAATCTATATTATGTTTACATTTCATGGATTCAATAAATTATTTTATTTTTCATTTTCATTACTTTATGTATTCCAAAAAAAATAATATAAAATGTGAATGCCAATAACAAAATATTTGTAAAAAACCTTGATAGCAGGAAGCTATATTTTGTAGACTAATTTATATGTGAATAGTAAATTGCAATGCGATAATCGCGCGTCTCTGTGAACGATAAGTGACCGTTGAGTGCGGCCGGTAGCGTGGTGTTTGTCATCAGTATCACGTGGCCTTCCGCCAGGTTATTACCAGTGGGCTTTGGTTTGGCGCGTTAGTTGTGGCGGGCTGGCCGCGCGGCGCGTCGAGTGCCGACACAGCGCGAGCGTCCTTATCGGCGCACACGTTAACTACGTATCGTATCAACATCGCCACGTGTATAAACATTGTTTCACAACAATAACAAGTGACGCGCACAAGGACGCGTCGTCGCCCGTCCGCTCCGGCCTGCACGCCGCTTGCCGGCAGATTGATTGTTCAACTACGTTTAATGCGCGTCGACGCAAAAAAAAAAAAAAATAAGATGTTCGACCAGGGGCCGCTGTTGAAAAAAACATGACATGTCTTAATGATTTGCATTCGTTGCAAATAATGACATACAGCGTGGCTCCTCTTTCTGTGATTCTTTATGTTTCCAAAGTGCATGTGTTATGGTTATACGAAACTATAGTGCGGTGACATAACACAGTGCGGCGCGGCGGAGTTGTGTGTGAGGTCGCTGCTCAGTGCTGCCTTGCACGGACACTGGGATGTATGCTTATCCCGAAAGCGAATCTGATCGACGTAAGTTTTACAATTGTAATTCCCCGCTAGATTCTTCGGTGACTTTGGCGCTTGTAATGTCTCAAGGAGATCGCCTTAATGGATTCCCCGAAGTCTCGTCGGCTCGAGAATTGCGCAGTTATATCGAACCGCGAGCGTCCATACGTTTAACTTAAACTTCCATGTCATGGTTTTAAACTGGCCTTGTACTCGATACTACTAAATTAAAGTACCTACTTAAAGCGTGCCACTGACGAATTGATTGATTTGTACGGACCATGATATAATTGTAGAATATTAAATGTCATATTATCTTTATTTATATCCAAAATAAATTATAATTGTAAAATACTTTGTAACTTGACTCATTACATAGTTTTCTTTGTATGGGTTCCAAATAAGTGGAAATAATTCTTTGTTTCTACGCCTCGTCTATTGGATTATATTATGTGACTAGGTATTATAAGTGGCTACGCACAATTTATTTTGTTTGCCAGGATACTTAGGCCTTTTTTGTTTAAAATGCCTTTGCTAGATTTGAAAAGCTTCATCGCAAACATATCGAGGTGTGAAAATAACACACAGAGCAAAATCGCAGTTGCAATTCGTAAACGGCAAACGTTGGTTTGTTGCACCTCCCACGCTAATATACTGGCTAGTCGCATTCCACGCATAGCTCTAGCACAGGTTGTCGGCACGGCGCGGCTCGGCGGCCGGTTCCAAACGGCCCGCGGTGACGTAGCGCCGAGCTACGCGGACGATGCCTCCGTCACGCACTCCCCTCACTACATACACCCCCCCCCTACACCTCGCATCTCGACAAACACCTATACAGATCCTCAATTATTCCTAAAATTCTAAGATTTTCGAGTTATACTATGCTTGCGAAAATTATTATTGATTATCACGTACTCACGTAGTGGTCTCATCCCGAACCGTTTTGCATTACTTAACATGTCAATATTTATGTCTACTGTCTAGAACATATTGCGCGTAAATATTGCGTATAATTCAATACAAAATCATAACACGTGGCTAATGCGCCTAAAATTACCCCCGGCTTCACAATTTGGCAAGATCGCTGTTCATAAAATTCGTTGCATATAAATGAAATGTGTCGTTTATTTTCCTTAACAATGCAGTGCATTTTGGTCGTGTATTGTAAATAAATATTGTTGTATGCGTGCTCAGTTGTCGGCGGGTAGGTAGATACCTGCAGAGGCAGCGTCTCGTTACAGCGCGGAACTGACAAGAATGTTTATAAATGGTAATCAGCGGATGCGGCCTGATTTTCAATCGTTGCGCCGTCGTACGATGTACGTCCATTCAACTAGTCGTCCGCACTTATCCGGATGTTGATAATTTTAGCGCATTTATGTGAGCCACAAGAATGTTATTGGATTAACGATTCTGACATCAATCTGGTGTGCACCGCATTTTATTGCCATCGTTATTTGCCAAAAACTATATGGTGAAGTTAAATCTTATGCTAATCATTACTGAAAATTAATTAATGCATATTTGAAGTCAAAAGAGGTCATTTCTTCATAAAAATTAAATTTGCTTATTAAAGCACACCTTTATACGTAGGTAGTCTTGATTCAGGTGCGCAACTAAAATATTACTAAATGTTATGAAATATGAATATTGTTTTTCCTCGAATTGACAGTTTAATATTCCATGAGTGCCATCAAGATGACCTCTATAAAATGTTTTTACGCAAAAAAATAACCTGCGATAAACGTTATCAAGTAAAAAGAACTCCGTGGAAACATATTCGATACAAATTTTTGACTAGAAATATTTGTTTTACACACAATGTGTTTCACAACAAACTACGCAATTGCATGTAGTGTTGCGCACGTGTGTGTATGCAGCGATAACACATCGAAACGAGCGTGCATTGCGCATGCCACATGATAATAGACCGCCAGTGTGGACGCTACATTACCGTCATGTGACTTGCTTGTTGCTCACCAACAACACATCATGCTCCTACAATATTAATTTAACACTATAGTGATAGAAAAATCACAAATTATTAATTACGCCTGTTAAGTGGACGTCAAAAACAATATTTAAATAACTTACGAAATGCACATAGTAGCGAAATAAACAATAATGCGATCGTTAACATTTTTTTTAAAGAGGTTGCACTCACAACTGTTAGTAAACATTAATCTTTCCAAAAAAATAAGTTACTTAATATCGAAATAATTTCCACTTACTAGTATTGCTTTGTTGTATATACTATAGTCAAAGCTCATGAATAATTTTAAGGCCTTTTTCATAGACAGTTTTAAAATCTATTTAACCTATTGAATGTTTTGTCTTCTTCGCTCAAACTGAGTTAAAAAATCGTTAGAATGGTGGGATAAAAAAAACGCAAAAAGGTTTTGAAACAAACAGTTTTGTCAAAACTGAAAAGATGAATGAGTTCAAGACAGGCCAGTCGCACCTTTAGAATTCATCATCATCATCATCATCATCATCATCATCTCAGCCACAGGAAGTCCATTGCTGAACATAGGCCTCCCTTTAGAATCTCTACATTACCTACGGATCTCCTCATTAGAATAATAGGGACCTAAATAAAAATTCTTATTTTTTGAAAAACGTTCATTTAAGATTTGTATAATAAGATATTTGAACTTATGGAAGATACATCGAGAGGACCGAAGTATAAATTTTTCTGTTTTTCACACCTTATAGGTCCTTCTTTAATAACGGGTCGATGTAGGGAGTCATTTTGAGCCAATATATGATTATAAGGCCCAGCAATGGTTTTGCGCGGGGCGGTTCGCGGACGTAAATCGGAGCGCCCTTCGCCCTGGGATGTCCGGTGCTGCCCACAATGCGTGTGAGGGTTATCGAGAGGTTTTTAGTCAGTATGCTGGCGTAGGTATTGCTAGGGACCCAGTTCGGACACAATATCTGCGTGTGTACCGGGCTGGAAGGCCAGAGACACTGACATACCCCTTTCGGCTTCCCCCGGGGTACCGAAAGGGCAGCTTAATCGTTCGTTCGTACGTTCGTTCGTATCAGCCCCTATACGTCCCACTGCAGGGCACGGGCCTACTCTACAATCGTAAGTACAATTGAGAGTGGTTAGGCCATATAGTCCACCAGCAGGTCCAAATCCAGCTTAATAGCTTTAGACAAAATCTATTTTTATTGTATTAGGTCGCTTTAATGATAATTAATTATAAAGGTACGCAGTAATTAAATGACATATGGCAGCAAAGCCAATCACGTCGATTTTCTACGAAACTATTGTCTATGATTATTGATTACCAGTGAATCACCTGGTAGATTTCATCATTTAAAATAAAGTTAAATGTCATGCTCGTTTGATTCATTAAAGGCCTAAATATTTACGTTGTTATAGAAGTTTTTTTATTGCATTTAATGGCGAGACGAGCAAGCCGTTCGCCTGATGGTAAGCGATACGACCGCTCATAAACAGTAGCAAAATTAAACTGCGCGCCATCCTGAGACATAAGATGTTTAGTCTCAATATGTCCAGTAGTTAGTCTGGCTATAATGACCTTCAATCCGAAATACAACAGTGCATTTACACTGCTGTTTCACGGGAGAAATAGACATTGCGCTGGTACCTACCCATATGGCCTCTCACATATGAGATACCTACCATCAGATATTCGTTATGTTAGGGATATTTATTATACTTAAAGATTTACTTAAATGTACATTTTAATACTGGAAAAGTTGTATTCGTACCATGTTCAAATTACACACCTCCAAGAAACGTTAAATATTATTAAACTTAAGTATCTCATCTTTTGGCATGTAACAACACAATTGGTCCCAATTAAATTGAATACCTGCGCTAGAAATGAGAGTTTGTGAGACGTTCAACAAACTTTTCGCTAAGCGTAAGTCGACGGCGAACACCGAACGTTGGTGTTTTATTATGAAATGTCACGTTGTGCCAGACGGTACATAAGTAAGACTGAATTAACTTGTCTGCGACCTCTGAATTGTACACGAAAAGTTCACATTTACACCTCGGATTAAGGGTGATATCGCCCGCTTCACTCCTTGTTACTAAATTAAAAACAAAGCCAGATAACAATCTTGTCCGGTGAAACTTTTTTATACTGTCGTATCGTCCTTTTATGTGTAATTAATTTAATACATTTTATCATCGCGCAGTGCGATTGCCTTTTTCCACGAAATTAAATTCCCGCGCGTGTTCTACTCACGTCAAAGTCACCTCGTGTCGCCGAAATATGACACATTTGTATGTAAACTTGCTAGTAATAATTATGTGTGATCCAGAATATACAATTCCCTTTTGAGATTTAAAATTCAGGTTTGGTTGACCAGTTTTACGCTAGTTAATAAAATCGTGAATTTACCTCTTTATTGTTTCCCACTAAATGAATAAATCATCAGTGTAATACTATTGGAAGTGAATGGGTTTTGTTTTAAATATTTCATGAAGGTGTTGAATATTTTACGTGCAAAAAGTCAGCAAGTTAGACGGCAACGATCCCATCACAGCTTTCAGACATGTCAAAGCATCCCCAAGAGTGCGGGGCGATGTGAGAACTTGCTCGTTTTGATACTTACCGACTTGTTCTACGGTTTTCGTGTAACAAGCCGGGATTCTTACAAGCAACTTAACATGCAATAAAGTTTCTACAAGGTGTGGTAATTGACTTACCAAAATCTTTGATCATGATTGGATCTTTGATTTTTTCATGCTGTCCTTTGGATAGTTTTATAGACAAATCCGACAAAATTGGAACTGGCAATATTCTAAATAACTATACATATTTTGATATTCTAGGACCATCATTGTAAACTTTTTGTACCTATACAAAGTCGAGAAAATGTTTTTGCTTTTCATCTCCATCTCTTCAACGTCTTATACGTTCGTCAGCCGTTTAACCATTACCGCCGATTCCAATATATTTTTGCCATTTCATATTCTTTCTCGGCGAGATTTTCAACTCTCCAGACTAATGAAACATATCAATTTACATCTTAAACGAAATCTTTTAACCCGACCTTTTATTTAAGCCATAGTCGTTTACTTTCGATGTGTATTTTGTTTGGAAAAATTTAAGAGTTCAATTGCCTTGTGGAATTATTCATAATATAATCGATTTTCGATACTGAGTCGTAAATAAGGCGCGATGACGTAGGGAACACGAGTCATGCTGTGATTCATTCACCTCCGAATACAAGGTATTTGGGATCGGCACGGCGTGGGCGGGGATCAGGTGAATAAGGCTCGTTCACACGGCAATTTGGAATATTATGATGTTTCATTGATTGATATCATAAATGAGTGGACAGCACGTCCACTCGTTTTATTGATTATTTAATGACTGAATTTAATAATTAGTTTCCGGAAAACACAGCCCATAATTTTAATTCATACGTGTAACATAATAATTAGGCTCTCAATAACTGAACCTAATACCAAAAAACTATTTAAGTAAGACGAAATTAAAAATTTAGTAATAGTAAATTATATAAAGCAAATTATTTAACTATTTCTTTCTCTCTCCTAAATATAAGTCAAGCTGACTTTTACCCTAAACATCTGGTAATTATCATCGCGTTCTTTCCCTATGGAAATCTTTTCTTACGCCTTGAAACCTCATCTCAACTGTAAATGAATAACCTCTTCTTCTTTGGCCATTTATGGATTACCATATAAATGCATTATATTATATTTGTTTTATTTCCTTTATTTTCAATTAAAGTGCACATCAGTTCCCGTGTTTGATTTCTTATTGGTTGTTAAAGAATTAGGAATTTTAGGTGCGTCATTCCACCATACTGGTTGACTCAAACCACGTTAGTTGCCCATTATTTTCACTTGCTGATATTATAAGAAAGCACTCAAATATCATATCATATGTACGCGCCTAAAATCTAATTGCAAGGCAAAGAATTTTGTTATTACGAAAAGACCTTGTTGTTTTCCCCTTGCTTTCCAGGTGTGATTAATCATACTATTGATCAGGCACAATTGGATGAGACAACTTGGGCGGGTTTCTGTTCCTTTGATTATACAATGTTTGGGATTGACAGCTTTAACGTATTTCGCAAAAACCTCGATTATAATCCTACCAAATATGATCGGTACCCGCCACATTCAAATCTATGTTACATATTGATTTGAAATTTATGTAAGACGCGTTAATTTCACTCTCTTCAGCCACAGGAAGTCCCCTGTTGAACATAAGTCTCCCCCAAGGATCTCCACATTGACTTATTGGAACTGGCCTGTTATTATGAAGCGTTAATACTATATCATAGTGTAGTATAGTTAAGATATTAGTATAATGTAATGATGTAATTGAGCACATGTGTGTATTGTTGCAGTGGGCGTGGTCGGCGGCGGGATGCCGGAGGCCGCGGGAGGCGAGAGGCGGCACGGCCCGCTGTACGGCAGGCTGGTTGCCGAAGAACAGCTCGCGTCCATGAGCGCGCCGTCTGACATTCAGGTGAGCGCCGCCGTGCGCGTCCCTCGAGCTTTCTGCTGCTTCCGTACCCCGGCCCAGGTAAATGATGCACGAGGCAGTTTGCTGGGACTCAAACCCTGCACCACCGAACAACCTGTTGCTCTGATTAAAGCTGGGTATGCGTGGTACTTCTCAGGAGAATCCAAACGCATCCGGGTAACGACTGAATCCGTCAGCTTTCGTCTCTAATACAACATGAATGGGCCGCACAGTCTGATAAATGATTTCACATAGCCACAACTTGACCTTACATTTCCGCGATCGCAGAGGGAATTACGTTTACAAATAAATGCAGCACTGGGTCGGCGTGCATAAACGTAAAGTTTCTTAAACCCGTGACCTGCGTGCGCCACACCTATTGTTTTATTAAAAGAGTCATTAACCACGCGCGTCTAGACATTACGCGCAAGTAAATAAATTAGTCGGTAAAGTGCCACTAATTACCTACTACAAGTGAGCTCTCTTTCACTGGAACACTGACGTATTTAGTGTTGAATACGGACAAGCAACGATCGATAGACGGCTCGTATCCCTCGTCTAGACTGGGTTAATTAATAAATGTATCCGACTAGTATTTCTCGCGCGAAAAGATTGGGTTTCCTCTTTATTGTCAGAGTTAACTTGTTTCAATAGTGGCAAACTTTGTTAGATAATCTTTGATATCCCCACGGTCAAGTGTGTTTATGTTGGAATTAATATTTTTATTATTGAACAGAGATTGCGTTGAGTTTCGCCCCAGGTGCGAGCCGATTGTTGGACATGTTCACCACTCCATTCAATGGATGTTTATTCAAACCGTCTCGTGTGTTCATAATTCCGACACCTCTCATTATTTTTGTTTTGATTTGTTACATAAGTACTTGTTTTATTTTAAACTTTTATATTTTTCTTTTCTCGTAGTGAAGAGTTACAATTATTGCATGTTTGTTGTTTACCACATTGCGTCGACTGCCTCACTAACTTGAAACCAAAACTAACTAGCACGCTTGAAGCTTAAGATCGCTTATATTTTTTTGCCATAATTGTTGATGAGAGCATATTGAATTAACGTGGACTTCTTGCTTGCCCAGGCTATGCAGGCCCGAATACCAAATCAGTTTCGTGATTCGTCGGCGGCACCGCTAAGGAAACTCAGCGTAGACCTCATCAAAACTTACAAACACATAAACGAGGTAAGTTTTTATTCCTTTACATTTTAGCATTATAGAAATAATTTGCCTGACATTTCGATAAGAGAATATTAAATAATACAAAGCGTAAAAATAATAAAATGAAATTTATTTCCTGTTGCGGTTTTCCTTGCGAGTGGTGCAATGCCTTTAACACATTAAAACTACCTGGCGCAAATTTTATTTTTAATTTTGTCGTTATTACCGACAATATTAATATCACGGCGAAATTAACGTAAGATTGACAGCATCGTAGGTGTTCGTCGTAATGATCACAGATCGGCGTCCACTCGGCCGAATATCGAATAACAATCGATCATCGCGTCGCACAACAGCCGACTGTTCGATTAATCCGGCATTAACCGGTGTCATCTGCGGTTATTAATTTACTTATTGCATACCGTAAGCGTGCACCTTTGTTTATTTTCGCTAGCGGCGATTAAACTTTCAGTACTTTCATAATTATTGTTTACATGTCGTATGCGGAAATTGTTCATCACGCTCGGTGCATCGTGTTTGTATAAAATGCTATTTTAATAAAATCTATTGTGGTTTGCTTTATTATGGTTGTTTTGTTAAAGGTTTGCCTCGCTTCCCACATAAGGGCAGAGCGGAGGTGTACATACCACATGCTGTCGGTTTCGACCTTTTTTGATGTTCGTAGGCGATCGGTTGCTAGGAGGCGGGCCGCCCGCGCCAGATCTAATTTATTGCCTCGTAAATAAAAAATCTCAATGAACCATTGACTCTTCAATGGAAATAGTAACCCAGATAATCCCGCTGTGTTCGAATTTCGCATTCGCGATTAATTGAAATAAAAGATATAATACTAATTAGTTCTTGCAAATTGGTCCCCGCACAGTCGTGAAATAGTCGTTAATGGCATACAAACTTCGTTGTTATTAAAATAGCATTATGTGTGATTCATCCATAACATTTAGGAGACAAACATTTGCAATACAAAATAGAGTGCATTCATTTTCGAAAGAAACAAATGCGATCAATCTAAATAAAATTAATCTCGGAGATCATGGGATTTAGCTGTAGACGTAATTAATTACTGCCGTACGGAGCGAATTTACGACATCACCAGAAAAAAGACATGTTTCCTAAAATATAGTCCAAGGCTTGGACACGAAATTAAAAATTCTTCTGGTGGCGTGACCCTTGTTATGTCAGCCAGGGCTCTTTACACTCGGTAATCCTTTGGGAACTAATCAACGCTTCACCTTGCCATACTGTACCTTCGTGGAAGATGATTTTCTTTTGTGATTTCTTAAGATCTTTACCGTTTACGTGTTAGATAGATGTTACCACTAGGGCTATCATAGACAACCCTATAGTGTTCATATCTTTTGTTTCCATAGAAAACAATACTGATCATTTTAAATACGTATTCAGTTTTGTATTGTACGGCTTGTTCGAAGTAAGAGTGGAATATTATTCGTGCATGCTCGGACTGATTCGAATAGTTTGATCAAGTTGGTATTGTCCGATGTCCAGCAGCTTTCTTCCGGCTCCTTTCATTGTAAAATGAGAAGTATTTTTAATTGGCGCGCCGGTCGGCCAGTCGCTTCGGTTGCGGCTAGCAGCCCTAGATCCTGTTCAACTTGGCTTGACCTTTATCAGTCACGTGGATGTTTAAGTTTTCACTGCGCCGTTCGCGTCTCTCGGCGCAATAAACGCTGCGTCATAGTTTTCATTGTACACGAGCAGATGACGCCCTGCCTAGGAAACGTGGAAACTTTGACGTCCTCGCAACGTGTCATTTTTTCATATCTTTGTGTTGAACATACTTTCTAAGTTTTCAACATTCGGCTGAAACAGAATATCTATTTCGGTACGGAATTGAGTATCGTATAAAATATTGCTTTCGTTAGCTTTGTTTTGATGTAGGGATTATGTTTCTCAAATAAAAATTGTATGAATGGTAAATATTATTCCTCTAGTTTATTTTGCATATTCGTAAATAGATCTATTTTAGGAAATCTAAGTAATCAGAAATCCGATACACGTGGTATATGTTCTGATATAGATAAAATTTGTTTAGTACAGTAATGTACAATTTTTCATTCCATTGATAACAGACCACATTTTTTCTACGTATTGTATACTAATGAGCAGTATTTTGTTACAGTCAAAAGTACAACACGATCCGTAGAAAGTTCATTAAACTTGTACATCTCTTAGATTTTGTCGAAAGTTTTCGCTACGGAACACAGAATCGTTTCCCCCCGACGTTGTGTTCCACGCAGTAATTAATCTTAGATTTGAGAGACACGTGGAGTCTCCCCTCGTTTGTGTTTATTTTCGAACGGTGATTATTAATAGATTATATTCTATTTACGTTGTGGAGATGGTCATTGCCCTATTTGGTGGTGTGTTTACATGGCGCCATGCCAGCCGCGATGCTTTGACGCGCGATCTGTAGGTGAGGTGCGCGTTTGGAAACTCATCATTTGCACCGCTTGAGTTTGGCATCACTTGTGAAACTGTTTAGTATATTTTTTTATGTTTGCTGCGTATTTAGTTCACTGGTGGTGTTTAAAAATAATCTTTTTGTGTTAAAAATAAATCTCTTTATTTCAATGTGTGCCATTTTTGTAACTATTTTGTTGAGCTGTATACCTCAGTGGCAGAGCTATTTGGACGCAAGAGAGGTACGTTTACACGTGTTACGTTCGTTTCCTTTGTTTAATGATGATTAGTTCAAAAAAAGCCTGCTTTAATGGCGTAGTTGTACTACGGAGCGATTACAAAACTGAGGTTTCTGGTTCGAATTCCGATTCGGGCAAAGTGATATTGAGTTTTCTATTCATAATTAGCCCGGTGACAGCAGTTTGTGGGGATAGGCTCGCCCCCATCAAATCGTAGGACGGAATATACATTCCTACCCCATCTGGTACAAAAAACCCATGATTTTACAAATATGTGAAATTATTGTAACACAAAAGGTAGCAACCGAGCACTATCCTCATTTGCGTGCACTAATAAAAATGTATATCATCTTTGATCTAATTTATAACTCATTCGGTTCATCAATGCGGTTCACTGGTATCGTTTTGATCAACGATCAAAATAAATATACAGAACGGACGTTTGATATAAATTAAAGTCGTTTACTCATCCGCTGCCGCCGGTTAAATATAAACTTTCTGTACAGTTTCGGTCAAGACAATGTAAAGACCGTTGATTGATGCGACAAATAAAAATTGCTTGTATTGGCGGGGAATGGGGCAGGATTTCAGTATTGGCATCTGGCTGCTCTTTCGTGTGTTTTACGATAATAGATATTTCGCTATTTGCAGAGATTTGTTTACATTGGTTTTGTAGGAGTATAGGTTCTATTGGAGTGATATCTTATTTTCTATGTAAACCTCATCTCAAAGCCCAATGTTTTGCAAATAATGTATCTTTATTTTTTTTATTGTATATGTTGATGGAACGAAATTTAAAAATTCCAGTAGATTTTTATTTTATTACGCTAATAATGCATCCAAAATTAATTTTATAATTTAATCCAAAAGACTTGAGTGTAACTGTATAGGTTGTATCGGTGTGTATTATTAATATATTAAAAGCCGTTGCGGTCTGATATGAAAGTGTCCTTCGTTCATGTGGGCGCGGAATAAAACGTTGCTATGTGTGTGAAACTGTAATTAATTTTCAATTAATCATGACAATGCAATTTTTTGAAATATTTACAGCAAGTATGTTTAAAATTTTCGTACGTTCAGGGACTTGGTAACGGTGCGTGTTTCCATTACGATAATTATTTGATGTGAAAATAGATAAACAGAAATATGCTGTATTGTCAATATCGTTTGCTCACACGATAAGACCAACTGTTTCGATTTTACTTGTTTTCTTAATTTCCCGAAGATGTATTATATCGATTTAAAGAACATAAATCAGTGCAGGTGGGTCAATATATTATCTGTCCACTTATAAACTAGCGTGAAGATATCATGATCAATGTGCAGCTTGTTACTTGTACTCTGTACACTTAAGCAATGTAAGTTCGGTACCACAGTCGGTAGTTGTCTATTAATACCGCATTGTGGTTGCGCCGACCAACTTATTGGTTTCAAATGACCCAATTGCGTCATGTTTTTTGCATTCCGCTGACGGACAATAGATTTGTACATTTTGCTGCAGAGAAATGCAAATCGTCCGTTGTTTATTTCTCAATAGGTAATATTTGTGACGTTATCGAAATGGTATTCCATGGAATTCGCTTACGTATATAGGCTATATGTTGAAACGTGTTTGTGTGATCGTAATAGTTTGTTACGTTTAAAGTAGCGAATCATGTTGGCGTCGGAATGGATATATTAAGGCTCAGTTGCACCAAGTAACTTTGCCAATACCTTTGCCTATGAAAATGTCATCGCCATACATTTGAGATGTATTTGACCTTGCGAATGTATGGAATTGACAGTTTCAAGGGCAAAGGTATTGGCAAAGTTAGTTTGTGCAATTGAGCCTAAAAGTGCTAAAGTTGCTTAACCACGTTGGGCGTCTCGTCAGCCCAGTCGCAAATGTAGCACATAACAAGGTATGAAGCAACTATCTGCACTGGATGCAATAGGCGACAATGACTAACGCCTGCGGCCTGTGGGCGAATTTCGCAACCGGCCCCTCGATGCCAATACGATTCGAGTCAAGGAGATACTACTTAAAGATCGGAATCTACAGTCCGGTCAACGATTTGCCCTCTTTTTATCGTTATCTTAAGTCTAGACTGTTCGATTAGATGTGCACAGATTTCAATCCGCCGATATCTCTCTGGGTACATGATAACAATTATTACGCTGGGGATCAATATTTCGCAATACACATCGAATTGATTAAATCTTCCCCGTTTGTACCAATATTTTTTTGATTGTGGTCAATAGCGGAGGCTTTACATTTATCTGTTTAATAAACTTTTGGAGTGTTTGCTACCTATATTTTGGCGTTATCACGTATCACAGACTGTGCTTGTGGTAGGAGGGATAAAAAATATTCACGTTGTGTCATATTTGTTATCTGTGTTTTTTTGAGATTTTCTCTTAGTAAACTACTTGCATTCACTCGTTGGTTGCAATGAATTAATTATCGATTTGAAAACTATGCCCCGCAGAAGCGAAAACCGACTTGCGATTGATTAAATTCTTCGTCTGTCTGCACTTTGCATACGTTTTGACATTTCCAAACTCTGGTGAAAGTATTGCGTAATTAATGAAGTTTGAACAACGCCGCGAAGATTTCCAATGGAATTCGAGGAAAAGTCATGATGATCGGCGAGCACGCTTTCGCCCCATGAGTACGCTCGTGTAGAAGCGACACGAATGCCGGAGCATCAGCTGTTTAAGTTATCTCTGCAATTAATTGCTATATCGTCCATTCATACGACGCACCCGTTAGTTTCACTTATAATTATTATCATTACGTTTACTTAGGTACATCGTGTCACGTACTGCTGTAGTTTCATAACACGAAATCAGTTTAAAATACACTTCGTCGTGTATGTTTCATCAATCATGAATGTTATGACATATGTTTTTAATTAATTTTCGATACGTTTTATATTTATAAACAACAAAGCGTGCCGCAATTTATCGCCTTTGGTAATTACATAAATGGTACATGTAAGCAACATGTATGCAACAACATACATGTCTCTTTCTCTAGACTAATCACGAGCACACGGTTAGCAAACAGCGTAATGCAAACGGGCCAACTAAAGTGAGTCAAGGTGAGTGCGCGACGTCACGCTCATACTGTTGCCACCCGGATTATAGTGCTCGGATGGCGGCGCCGCCAGGCCGGGGTGCGGTCTACCTACTCTTGGAAACTCTCGCACAGTTTTCCATGTACGAGACGACTCGGCGAACCAAACTAAACCCAACCGCATCACTCACAGCGTTCAATATCGCCGGACAACGCGACAAACGCGACATAAATTCAATAAATAACCAATTATTCTTACAACTCATGAAACTATATTTAAAATGTATGAAACGCTATAATTAGTGACATGTCAGTTTAAAGTTTAGATTGTCCTGGAAATTGTTCGACGTGAACCAAAACTTGTAATAGGTACGTGGTATGTCAGTGTTATACAGCACTATCACTATTTTGTCTGTATGCAAACTAGTTCAGACGCCAGGCAGTTTCGTATTTCTGTGTATTTCTTAGTGGTTGCGGATCGTTGCAAACCTTGTTAGCTCGGTTTGGCTGACGCGTGTATTGTTTCTAGATACCTGCACGTGTTCTTTCGCTGCAATGTATATTGTTTTGCGATAATTTTACGTAATCATTTAATAAAGTGCTATTTACAACGTGTCCAATAAAAATTCCGCCGAGACCGGTGTGTAATTTGTATCAAATTTCGTCAACACGCAACACATACACGCTACACATTCCGCTATGAACACATACTGCTCTCAATTGTAAGTTGTGCGGTTGAAATAGTTTTCATATTTAAAATTAACATACCAGGGACGATAGCTTTGTTGTATCCGTGTCCATATCACTACTTACACATCGCGTACCTAAAAATCGATCGACGTTCGTAAGTAAATGTCCAAATCGGATAAAATCAACTGGTTACCAGTAAAATCGATCGACCGTATTCGGAATATTGTTTCAGTTCATCTTTAAACCCCAGGACATAAGTGGGGACAGTTTAAGACCACCGTCCCTGAACCACCCGGTCTATCGGTGCCAAGGTGTCCGGCAGGTTACTAATTGCGTGTTAAAATTTACTTGACATCGCTCAACCTTCGTCGATATCCACTTTACATAGATCTTTCTCGGCAGTACAACATACAACGAACACAATCGCCGGCGAGAGGTCACCGTGTGCTGGTTGTATCACACGATTTACTCGGAAACGTTCACGTTTACATTTACGTTTCTCAGGTGGTCCTCTGCTTGTAACCTTGTCACAGATAACCCCAATAGCGAAGTATTGAAACTTTCGCGGGAATGGGCACACGGCTTGTCGCCGTCCTCACCGGCCGCCCGCAACTACTTTGTTTAATTAATTAATTTGTCGAGCATTCTTTTCGGTTTATCAATCTTAGGTGAAATCAAACAAAAATACACAACCATGTTATATAACGATGCATCGACCTATCTCGAAAACCTTAAATATAGGTAAATATTATGTGATTGCGTACGAACATTTTAAGTTTATATTTACAAACAAATGAACATAAACGAGTTAAAATTAATTTGTATAAAATATACAGTTGCGCGTTCGAAAATAAATCGTATGTAACGTTAGTAAACGGTGTTTACCCGTGAAATGTGTGTCGCGTCCATAACCCGTCTGATAATAAAGTGTTTCAAGGAGACGATTAAGTAACTTTATGACATATTACGCACTTGCGTACTGCTGACAAATTCACTTCACTTTTATTCACGTTAGTGGCAAGGATTATTTTCCCATCTCACGTCGCACATATTCACCGCATCCCGGAGTAGGGACTCACCTGCTTGTTAATTCGTCTTCCAAGACCAGCATTATTCCTTTGGATACGATTCGAGTCGGAAACTCTTCGTTTCAATGTTAATATCATCTATTGAATTAATAACAAATAATTACATTAGTCGTGTGCTATAAGGCCGCACATTGTGGGCAACGACAAGATCAAAGATGAAGATAGGCAGATAATATAAGATTTTTTCAAATTCAACACTATAATTTTCTGCTGTTTGCACAAGGTAAATTGAAATAAATTATAGGTTTCACTATCATGTAGGTGAATAAAAGCCGTGTTATTACGACAAATAAACAAAAATGTCCGAGTGGTAAGGTTTCAATAATTAACTGGAGCCGGCCGTGTTTGCCGACTGACGCCACGCGCCGCCCTCGGCTGCCCTCCCGCCTCACGCTACGTGGCCTTATTAAAGAAAACAATCGATTACTTCCTGTTACCTAACGTATAAAAACAAAAGACATAAATATCATGAGAGAAAATTAAAACGCCCCATTACAACAAATTAACATTTGAAAACAACCCGGCAGCTTTTATTTCGTCCAAAATAATGTCTTCATTCAATTTGCTTGAAATATAATTTGTCGTTCCTTAATTAATTTCTAAGTTTGTAGGGGTATTATTGCGGCGCGCCACCACTGGCGGGTAATTTCAAATTTTTGCTTCTGACTAAGAAGCAACTCGTGCTGTTAATTGCATGCTATACTAACCTAATTAACATGTTTGTTTTATAAATTATTTACATTAATAAACTGCTTACTGCATTATTAGGCATTGTGACCGGATTGAAAGCATTATTTTGCATTGGAGACTGAAATATGGACAAAATATTGATAAAGTAATGTACGTCATATATGGGGGATTATAGGTCATATGTCCAAACTATTAAAATATTTTCTAAGTTGCACCTTGTAAAAAAATTAAAATCTGTAGATGGAATATTCATATAACACCACACACCTGCAGTGCTTTAAACCCGCTCGGTCATAACGTTCTAAGTAAGCTGTTGCGTCCCGGAGTAAACCTGTATACATACTGTTTTGATCAGGCATACTCTTTCTAGTATTCTAACTAGATAATATAAGCTTTTAAGCTCGTTGATTCGCCTGCATGTCCATGTTCAACACCTAATTGCGAGTATGAACAGTCCGCGCATAACGCTTTCCGGCGTTTTTGCCATACATATTATTGGAATCAAGTATAACAGCTCACACAATAGGTCCCATTTAAATGTAATAATTAATTCCGTGGTGCTTTACAGCTGGCTTCTCCGGCTGTAAAAGTCTTTTTGGAAGGTTATTTACCTCTTTAGTTCAATATTTTGTCACCCGCTTTGCACGGAGGGAAGTGGACATTATTTATTTCCAACTCCTCCTATTAATTTAACTTTCTGATTAATTTCGTTGCGGGTTAAAGACAAGTTAGACATTCCCGGAGACTCGCCGAGCTTCAATGCTCGGTGTCATTACATTGCGTGCCACTGTTGATCCTGGCTTACAGGAGTTGCAGTGGCGGGTGTGAGGGCGGGACAGTCGCCAGTAACTAGATAATATACTCATTTTCGGGTATAGCGCAGTGACTGTTCCGCCAATAAAAAATGAATAAAATAACACCAGTCCAACTGCCCATTCAACCCTTAACAAAACAAGGTTATGTAATCACGAACGCTAGCTAATACAATTGTATGAAACAACGTTTCAGTTAACCCTGATAGACGTGTGTACGTCCGTAGACGTCTTTCACAATGCCGTAAAGACCTTCAGTGTCTTCATTTAAATAATTTAATGTTGGTTTTTTGTGCAGTTTCAGGTATACGTGATGTTATCTGAATAATAGGAATTAATAATTAGACAAATTTGTTGTGCTAGGTGTCCTTTATGGAACATTAAAAATGATGAATGATAAGGCGTTGTCAATATAACTTAATATTTTGATTAAACAGAATGGATTTAATAATTTCTGCTTTGTTATTCATTGCCATAGAGCAGACGTCTTACGGTATATTGTCGCCAAATATTACTGTCTTATTGAGTATGTGTTGGGTTAAAAAGAGAAACAGATATTTGTAACACTTAGTTAAAATTGTGACTGAGATT
Organism: Hyles euphorbiae; assembly: GCA_023078785.2. Classification (NCBI taxonomy): domain Eukaryota; kingdom Metazoa; phylum Arthropoda; class Insecta; order Lepidoptera; family Sphingidae; genus Hyles; species Hyles euphorbiae. The sequence goes on from CM041046.1 coordinate 12,696,083, forward strand.
AGATATTTAATCAATTAGGATCTTTAATAGTATTTTGAGACAATTTACTAAGATGCCTCTTTTGTTCGTTTAGATAACACGTTTCGACTTAGAAAGCGGATATACGCACACATGTCCAAGGATATATTTTTATATACAACAGCTAGTCCGGGTATCGTTGGACGCGCGATTTTCTTTTTTAAACCAATCCTCTTCTGTAATTGGATTGCGTCAGGAGCGATTGGGCTTACAAGCAACGTGTCGGCGAAGTCTAGTGTACTGAGACACAACACTGTAAATCTGTTTTACGCAAACGGCGATCGCTAAAGTATTAAATGTTACACTATTTGTTTTCTATTTTTTGCGGTTCGCATTTACAGGATTGCGTGTTATAACAGATATTATGATCCAGCTGTTTGGCTTAATAGGTAGGCATAGAGTCTATAAGAGTACGTATTATAATGCTTATTAATAGAAGTTCGCAGATACTTCTGTCATTTTAACGTTGACTTTATTATAGCAATGAATAGCAAGACGAGCATGCCGTTCGCCTGATGGTCAGCGATACTACCGCTCATGAACAGTAACAAAATCATACAATATCACGAATTATAAAGCAAATGAGACGTAATATGTGAAGATCTCAAGTCAATAAAGGATTTATTCATTGTATAACATTTAAGCAAATTAAAACATTGTGAGTTATTTATTTTACTTATAAATTGCTATAAGTACTGCGCTCCCGTTTACGATGTTAGTTGTAAAAGTGAGCATTAATCTAATCAAATAAATAGGTCCGCTTATAAAATTTGATAGCTCGGTCGCTAGGCAGAAGGCTGTACGTAGAGGGTCCGCTGCAGCTTGCCCAGTATTGACAGTCGACAACATCCCTGGGCACAGTTGAGAACGTTGATTTTATGATCATTACTTAGTTGCTAATATAAATGTTATCTCGGCGTTTCTCCCTAATAAAATAAGTCTGTTAGTGGTGTTGTAAAAGGAATGAAACTGCGGTGGTAAACAGAGCCATCCTCGTTTAGTGCCTCTACAGTGAGCGTTAATCTCGTTTTTCGCAATTAGTTGGCGGCTGCCTCTATTGCCCACCCCGCCGGGGGTAAATACGCTTCATCTTTTTACTTTTTATTTTATATTTCTTTTTAAACAAGTGTTTTTTCATGTCGGCCACATTACCGCAGTGTTTTGCTGCTTTTTGTTCGATTTACATCTCAAATACAAAGACATTAAAGAACACAATGAGTTGCTATCGGACATGGATGAGTTTAAAAAGCTATTTTAGTTGAAACAGATCTTTCCCATCTCGCCGCGGCTCGAGACCGTGTCGGTGTTTTAGCTCGCCACTTTTAACTTACGTTTTTCTCTATATAGCTAAATACGAGAACTTGAGTAGAATAGTCGACGAAAATAATAATTCTAGGGTCGTCGAACTATTGTAATACTCGTACTCTAGCGCGGTCACCTTTGGGTCGCGAGTGTCACCTTGCCGCCGAAACTTGATCGACGACAGTTATCGCATGTACCAACTTACTGACTTTCATTCATCATTGTTGTTTCTGAGTGACTTTAACATTTCCATACTTAAGAAACGCGTCACGAGCACCAGCGCCTCTTCAACCTCACGCGCTGTCACACGATTGATATGAACCAATAAAATCTTTTGACACTCTCGCTCTTTGTTTTAAACTAATATTTCTTCGTAATATTACTTGAGAACATTTATAAAACATAAATATATCACGTTTATCATATCAACGCTCGCATCTCAATACATTTATTACCAAACCAAATAAGCGGCGAAAATAAGTGTGCAAGTTGAATGATTACTTCATATTTACCTCGAAAATATCCTTCAGTCAAGTGGATGATTAACGTTACTTGTGTATTCGTTCTCACAGGCGCGAGGCGGCGCATGCAAGGCCGCTTACCCGACGAATGAATCAGCTGATGCCAGTCACTGATTCACTGCAACATACCTTGCATTGTCTAACAGCTGACTTCGTTAACGAGCCGACATCAATGCGATTCTTAAAACTTGCGCGTTGCCTCTTGTTTCTTGATTATTTTATACGTCCTGCGTCCTGTTTGCACTCGCAGACATATCGAGATTATTTATGTGATTGCTTGCACAATGCGTCGTTATTCAGAAATCTACTCATTTATAGCTTTCCTGGCGCTTGTTTTTTCCGAGTTAAATTTGGTCTCGATGCTTAATTTAATTTTGAATTGATGTGTGCGGTCAAATACAGGAAAATTTGTAACTCTCGATAAAACAATGCTGTACGGATTTCCCCACTTAGCAATTGAAACATTTGTTATCAATACTGTTCTCGTTTTAATTAACGTGGACATTTTAAACTTGTTAACAGTCGAATTAAATTCATACACGCACGCAGGCAAGGCAAGTTGATGCAAAAGTATAAATAAATAGTCGCCAGCGGAAAGTTACGCGGAGTCACGGAACAGGCGCTTAAAAGTGCTCAAACCTATGTAAATGGTCACGACAAATATATCGCAATACGGTCCAGTTCCGTCCAGTGTTAAATACGAAAATAGGTTTGACCTAGCTACTGTGTAATCGCGTGGGATTGCGGATGTGTCACACGGGCTTACCGGACCGGAAAAAACTGGACACGCCACCGCTCTTACAATAACACAATATCATAAATATTGGTATCGGCCACGCATATTTGGACACGATTTGTGTCTCGCATTTTTAGTGAGTTTGTGAAAGTGTTTTGAGATCGTATATTGAAACGAATATGACGTCAATTTTTCATCACAGACTACGGTGATGAATAAATAATTTTTAGATTACAAGTGATAGGGTGCGGTAGTTCATAATTTCCAAGTTCCAACATCAGTTTGATTAAGTTGTGGAAGCAAGGCGAAAGAAGGAAAGTGTAAGTCAGAGTGGCATACAATCAAGACAATCAACTTCATTCATGTTCGTGATCCAGCATGATTCACATAAATCTCCGGACAAGAAATAAGTGGTACCAACTGACGAACGGAAGAATCTCATCGTTGCCATATTGCTCTATTTTCTCATTATGGTATTGTTCCCGCGGAAAAAATATACGAGGAATAATGTTGCATGTTGACGATATTGATGTATGAGATTATGTTTCAAGGTAAAAATGTGTTTTTAAAAAACACGAAAATTAATGAACCAATTATACATGTCGTAGGTGTTGCTAACAGAACAGTGTAATGTCTTCGGATTTAAAAATAAACCGACAAGAATAACAGCAAACAAAACACAATGAGGCCAAGGTTCGCAAAGTTAATTGTGCTACAAACAATTTCTCAAGTGAGACGGGGTTTCTTTTTGCGTGACGTGTAGTCTGTCTAGATTTTAAGGATACTGAAACAATGGATTTCCCATTCCCATCCGCCTGTGCCGCCGCTCAATGAGTCAGCTGATGTAGCAATGGCCTCAAAATGACTCACTACTGATCTCTGCATGATACCACCTACACTGTATATCCATTGGATATGACATTGTAAATTATTTACCATAGCTTTGATTTTTAAAATATACAAATACAATATATACTGGATGATATTGATATATTGTATTTTATCATCTCAATATCACACTGCAAAGCTTATTAATAATTAGCTTCATACTGTTTTAATACCTGCTTATATTAGAGGAAAGCATCAATGGAAATTTTAATAATTTTCGGTCACGCCAATACCCCACCCTTTTGTTACACAGTGTGTTTGTTTGAATATTTGGCCTGTATGTTAGTGGAATTCGGTACATTATCAAGGAATGCTCGCTTGACACTGCCACATCCACGCTGCGGCTGTATTTTATCGTGCGGTTGCAACAGGCGAGCGCGTCCGCAGATTTCGTCGCGTCTTTGTCATTAGTGTCGTACTTAAAACGATTATTTGCTTCAATGGAATGATTGCCTTGTTAATACTGCCATTTCAGCTTAAATAAACAATGCCAGAGCCGTTTACTTTCAACACTCAATTATTTTCTTTATTCGATTTTTTGTATGTAGTATTTACATTATCCATACCGTGCAGTAATGGTTTTCGGAAATCGATAGAGAATTTCGCTTTCTTTTCACCAATCTCGTAATGATTGGAGTGTGAGCGTGTAACGGAAACGAATTAGAGATAGGACGCTAAAAGCGGTAATAATGAAGAATTGTTTCGATAAACAATTGGTTCATATGAATAGGCTTACGCAACGCTGACGTAAGTGTCGGACGCGCGCGGTGACGCGGGTGGACCGCGCCGACGCCGGCGCAGCGCACGATAACCCACCCACTCTCGTTTTCGCTGTGACGTCTGTGCTGATAAGCTGATGAGTCGCTTTATTGCGCATTACTAGATTAATGCACCCGACACGGGTCGCCGGTCGCTACCGTTCGCGCCGCGGGCCACCTCTCCTGACGAACATTTTAAATGCAAAACTTAAAATAACTCCTTTACCTAACAAATCCTTTAAGATGCACTGTAAAGATCTTGGTCATTACTTAATGAAGTTATGTTACATTTTAAAATCTTTATGGTGACTCATTTTTGTTATTAATCTAAAAAATATCAGACTGATATTAAACGATTAAAAAGTACAACACAAGTTGTGATTTAATAGGAAATTGGCTAGGCAAGTATATGCAAACAGCATGGTGGGCGGTGCGGTATCCGCGAGCAGGATGTGTGCTGATCGCCGTTGGACATGGCGATTTCACTGGAAACGCATACACACACAACATTTCTCGGAACATCTTGACAACTAGTCAGATCCGTTTAATCATACCTTAATTGCGTCACCTGGAAGACTTGTCATCTAATGTTTTATAATTTAAAGGTACAATCTAATTTAAAAGTAGATAACATAATAAACTGTTTTTTATTCGTTTTTGTGTGAGATAAGTTAAAAATATTCAATAATATAATAAAAAATAATTATTTAATTTTAATAAAATGGTCAGCAAAAAGATATAGAAGTTATTATCCGCAAATGAATTTATGTTTAATTTAACAGCAGGTCGTGATTCGCGTACAAAAACATGTAATAAAAGGATACTAAAAATATACCTAATATGCCAAACATGACTGCAATGCGTAGCTAGATAACGTAGGTACGACATCGTCCGATCAAAGTCGAGTGGTTCAATAAACCGAGATTTGGCCGATCCACTAATATGTAAACATCCGTTGCGATACACACAGAGCACCTTCGCAAGAGGTGACGACCGATAATGTCGAGTTTGCAAGACCTGCCACTATGTACATAACTCTTCTAAACGATTTTTATACGCCAACTGCAGATTTCGAATACCTTGAAACTAATGTGGATAATGAGAGATTGCAAAAAGTATCTGTAATGATTGCTTTACAAAGTTTACTGTACTTTTTGTGGTTATTTCTTATAGACCGTTCAAGGTGGAAAATATAAATTATTTTTAATGCGTTTGATGGTGTAATTTACTCGGTAAATAATGTAAACACTGCGTAACTTCACGTAAATGGCACGGAACAATGCACACTCGCTTGGTGATAAAACTTATTTTTAATATGAATGGAATTGTTCTTCGATTTGGCAACACATTTGGCACCATCGTGTCTGGATGTAGATTACGTCGCGGCAAAACACTGATCCAAATTAATTCTTGTTACTACGCACACTGCAAAACATTACTGCGTCCTAGTTTATATTACTCTATGTTACTTGTACTTTCATGGAATTTTCTGAGAATCTATTCTCAGTGTTAAAATCATATTTTAGCAATATATTAGTTAGCGCTTAGTTCTGTATCAGCTCATATACGTCTCGCTGCAGGACACGGGCCTGCTCTACAATCGAGAGTACGATTGAGAGGTGTTAGGCCATAAAGTCCACAAGTATACCCCTATGAATTGCTCATAATGATAACAATATAGTTATAGATTGCAAATATTTGGTCTGGAAAAACCCGAAGGTTTTGGTGTTTGCAATATGGCCACGTAAAACGCTCGAAATCGGTGCATTATCCTTAAAATTGAGTTTATTGATCGCGCGACCGGTTATTCCCAATAACGATAACAGACAATTAAGTTTATGCGCGGACGATATCCGCGGGATAATGTTGTCGCCTGGCAGTCAAGGCGATCCGCAGGTGCCGCATTCTACATAAAATACACAATTTAAATTGCTATAATTTGTTTCGTATCCCATAAATACTTATTTGAAATGCGTACTGGCAATAAAGTTGAAAAACATCTGCTCAAGACCCTTCTTAATTTTTGTAATATTATGAAGAATAATATTTTTGTATATAAATTTACTTGATGTGTTGTCAAAATAGCATCTGGTGGAATGTGATAGCCGCTTAACATGTGTACCCACCAGTTATTTGTGAATATCGAAAGTTATTTAATGTCGTTATTGATACCAGCCTCTTAGCTGTCGTCTGTAGGATACCCCGAACCAGGTGGAGTGACGATATTCGTAAGATGGCTGGTAGCGGTTGGAGACGATGAACTGAAAATCGAGTCCAGTGGCGTACAATAGGAGAGGCTTATGTCCAGCAGTGGCCGCGGATGGGCTGCTGATGATGACGAAGATGAATCAAACCAACGCTTATTTAGTCAACTCTAGTCTTTAAACAACAGATTTTATACATACAATAATTAATTAATTAATGCCAGTATACTATTACATCAGTGTGAATATTAAAACGCAGTGTAGGTGCATGAACGAAACAATTTACGCACAGCCAGACATCCTGTAGGTGTCATCATTAAACCCGGCACAAGCGCAATTCAATTACCTTTTGACATTTAAACCTAAAGGGCGTATTGTTTAAACGGGTGCCCGTTCTGTTGGTAAACAATGGAGCACCCGATACAGCCTCCTCCATAATTACGTATCACGTCTTGAGCTATAAGGAAATTTAAACAGATCTACGCAGCGAAATAGGCTTATATTTGTTGGCGTTTGTTATCTTATCGCGTCGCGTATTGCCTTCCGCGGAATATTGCCGCACTACCGGATTGTTGTATAACAATGCATTACAGTAAACAGTAAATACGAGAATTTAATCGTAATGTAACTGTTCTAAGATATTCAGGCCCATTAGCTTATTTTGTGTGTCACATTAATTTTATAGATTAGTATTTCTGTGACTAGTCGACGTAGATCGCTTTGCTATCGAATAGGTATATATTATAACTGGCTAGATAACCAAGATAAATGGGCAATTGTGTTTGGCGCGCTGCTTAGTTATTGGGCCAGTGCGAACAATGCCACACACATGGCCAAACATCCGGTCAGTTATCGCGTAAAAGTTCGATAGTACGCGCGATTTTTTTTCATGAATGGAAGGTTGTCTTTGTTATTGCGAGCATCGATGTCTCCCCCGATTTTATGTCCACACGTACTGACTGGGCCTTATCTAAGGCGATAAACAAGTTATTGCAACGATAAACAGCGTTAATTCAGAGCGAACACAAATTGAAACATAGTCATCATTCACCGCGCTGACATATGCGAATTAGTGTAGAGGAGAGCCGGCGATCTTGGCTGGCCTTTGTTGGCGGTTCCGTCACACCATTCGGTCGGGCCAATAAAACGGCGACGGCGGCGCATCGCAGATTAATGACGCGGTCGAAAGCGTGCTTGGGAGATGTTGCGAGTCGCGAATGTGTAGTGTTGCCATGCGGCGGCCCAGTGTCGGTGTGACGGCGCGCGCGGCAGGCGGCGGGGCCGGATGAATGGCAGCCGGAGTCTCCATGCGCGTGAGTGGGTTGCGCAACGCCGCCGGTGACGCAACCTGTCGCCGCGCGGACCGTTGCTTGTTAGTATGCAAAATAGGTAAAATATTCGTGTCGGCCGAGCGCGGCATGCGCTTACGGTTTCGCTCCCTAAGTGGACGTGCGTGCGATTGTTCCAGCGCGGCTCGTTTATTTTTAACACATTAAAAACATTTTATTTCCCTGTTATGCAGGGACTGTTCGAAAATTATCTATCGCTATTAGTCACGGTACTTAAATAACGTTTAGGGTACTTGAAACTAGTATTGTTTTCACACCTTCACTTCCGTTTACTTATTTCCCAAATATTTTACTAATAACCTTACTGTGATACCTAAATAAATTATAAATTATTATGGAAGACAAATTGATGATAGGTATTGTTATCTTCATAAAAAAATTACAAGCAAATAGAACCTTATTATGTTGTTCAATCGTATATTACGAAGATAAAGTCAAGACGGCCATGAAGTCTAAGGAAATGCAATTTATTTGCAGTAGCAATAAATTATGATAAATTGCTATTTATCCTCTCTGTTTTGATGGGCTTATTGTCTAGCTATAATATACAGCGCGGACGAAATAAGCACGGTGACTTCACTATATAAATATTGCATTAAATAGAATCAGCTACAGTGTACAGTCTACACTCAATATCGTTTCTATCCTCATGGCAACTGGTAATCACGACTTCCTCATTAGATGCGCACACGTTTAAAACAATTTCAAGGCAATCTCATCGCATCGCGAGCCCTTTACATATTTATGTTTATCGCTAGACAAACAATCGCTGAAAATTTCTCAGGTGTGCGTGCACCGGCAAGGTTGTGTTGATAAACATAGCATTTGAAGGTGTTTGCATATCAACGATACATACGATATATTAATTCGATATGTTTCTTATTCTGTATTGTTGAACCACTGGAGCCTATAAGCGTATTAGATTCGCCCAATTTTTTTATTGCATTTGTCTCATTTTTCAGTACTATTATCAAACTCATGCAAATGGTGGCCCATTTATGAATCTAACCCCTTTTATGGAGCATATATAAATATATTGAATGAAATCAATAAGCGAGCAATGTCTCGTGGGTAGTGGCTCGAAATAATAATGTGTAGGTGTTCTAGTACGATCTGGTGGGCGTTGTAGGCAGTAAAAGTTGTCATTCAATATTTGCGATATCTTTCCCGCAAAATATTTACACGTGGAGGTGTTTTCCACATTACAATGACGTACCTAATTCACTGATAGAGTTACAGAACGCCCACATGTAGTGGTTAAACCCGGACTATTGTTGCATTCGTTTAAATTATCATTTTGTCTATTAATATACTGAGGAAAATATTTATACTTAAAACATGAATATAAAATTGGACTAAATTGATCGATAAGTTTATTTAGTATCTTGTAGGTAACGGTGTAAAATCTTAGAGATATATTTGATTAAAATAAACATAGAGTTAAAAAAAACCTTGAAGACAAATAAATAAGACATTCTTAAAAATTGTACCGGCATCAAATTAACGTCATATCCACACAAATATCGGCAGGAATAAACGCATCACAATATGTTGCGGCCTGATCATTGTTGCCGTCGAAGTATTTGGCTTTCGGCTCTTCCGCGTATAATGCGGAAATGGATACAGCGGTCTCGGACCCTACGAGTGTGTCACACAGCGCACATTCGGACACACACACACACACACACATAAACAATCAAAGACACACACGCACACACGGCGTGCAGATGCTGCGTGATTTTTATGCTATCAACGTAAACTTTTGTTTGGCAATTATTCAATGCGTTTCCTCAAGTTAGAACTTACGAGGTTCCGGTATTATTTCGATTCTCATGACACGAATCCGTAAATACAATTTCCGTTTTGAAAAGTTTTTGTTACTACCGCAAGGTTTTTAGTTTCGTATGGATAAGTAATTCATCGTCTTATACCGATTTTCAAAATTGAGTCGTTGATTTACTACTCTGTGACAAATTTGTCGCGTTTTTTGTTCGAAATTTCTAACATGAATAGGTTCTTAACATAAGTTTTCTGATGTATGTCAAAGCTGTTAAAATCTTTCGCGAATTACCTGTGATGTAACGTCACTGCGACGATTGTAACGCGTCGTCAGATTGTGTCACAAAACAAATTTTAAACACCCTTCAACATCCTATCGATATAAAATATAAGGAAAGTGTCAGGGACTGAACTTCGCGCCCAAAAATACTTATCTTTCTGATTTGATAGTGATCTAATAATAAATACAAAATCATGATCATAATCACCTTCGTATACTTGGACTTTAATATGCATCCGGACCTTGAATAAACATGTTATTTGATCAGAATGTCAAGATACAAAGGACTATAAAACTTTAATACTCTCAAAGATATTCTAAAAGAGCACAAGGAAACATCATCAATAATATCTAGACATAAACAACGCTATAAACACTGATTCATACGTTGCAAAATATTGCGCAGTCATATTCTTATACATAGAATGAATTTGAGCTATTGTATCTCGCTCTGTTAATCTCAATAAAAAACGACAACCCATTGTTCACTCATATTAACGGATCGCCCAAGATTAACCGTCAGAACTAATCTATATTGCAAAAATCTAGCTCAAAATCCACTTACAGTGAAAATGTATGAACACCTTATAAAGTGTGCTGAATAGATATTGAACGCACCTCAACCAATGCGCATTGAGAGTCTGACGAATGCGACTGTGTGACGAAAGAATCCGCGTCAAATTGACTCGCCATAACACAAAAATATTGCAAAGGAGACCGATGCATTCCTGGAACTGCATTGACGCGGACTGTATAGGATGCCCAGTCCAACTGTCTCACACAACGCCAAGCCGATTTGCGACTTACCACACATTGCTTTTGAGACTACATTCGGTTACTATAGCGGAGATGCATGGTGGGGCGTTGGCCTGCTGAGAATGTTTGCCGCTGACCTAAGTGGTCAATAATGATCTGTTATACAGTTTATACTACGTATTTTCTTTACTGTTTCTCGATAACGCGAGAAGAGGGTAATATTTTTAAGAAGTCGCAATTGTTTGATGTTGCGACGGTAATGTTTTTTTTTTAATTTTCAACCACACCATTGCCGTTCTCACCGCTTTGAGTAATTAAAACGGCATCGCGAGCGAACTTCATTATGAGACTTAATCAGTGCACGGCAAGACAGTTACCTTACTGAAAAGCGAATACATAAAATAATAGTTTCGCTTTCATGAACTTATTCAACATTTAGCGAGCTGACGATCTTTTCTGTTAATTAACTTGCTCGCACTTAAGCGGAAACAAACGTTGTTGAGGAAAATTTAACACGTTTAATAAAATATGACACGAAGTAAATGTGTCGGCGCGGGGATCGGCGAGCGCGACGAAGTCGGCGAAGGAATGTGTTCTACCATTAGGTGTAGTTGTGCGCTGCACCGCACTGCACCGCGCTGCACGGCGCGTCCTAGATCGTCCACGCTGGGTGGCCGCTTCGAGTGGGATTGTTCTCGATTCGCCACTTTTTTACCCGTTCCCCGTCGATGAAAACGCTCGATGCAGCCAGTCGAGATTGCTTTTAAACTTTTAAAACTTGCAAGAATATTTTTACTTCTTTCCAGAGCGATTAACTCCGACGGCCAGTCTGTATCGCAAATTAAAGTAGAGCAATGAATCATTAAATTCGATCTCGTGGCTTTCAGCTTGCGGAACGTTTGTTTCGTTTTTCCTTCATCTCGTAGCGTTTCTTTGTGAGCTTTCTGAGAGTGTATCTTTTGTAATATCGAGATATGATTAAAAATATTCACTTTAACAGTTAACCTACATCGCTGCGAGACGACCGACCGGGAAATTAGCGGTTTGTACTGTCGTTAACATTGTGTAGCTTTTTCTCTTATTAAAAAGATTTACGTAGAATTTCAATTTCATTATATTGTGCGTGTTTTGTTTTTTATCGTTTCGAGCTGTATTATAATATCTGAGCCAGGTAAATTAACGGTATTAATATAACGCAATATGGCAAAAATGAAATTGCCGATCAGATGATTGATTGCGGTTTAATATACTCCCAAATAATCAACAGTTATGTGTTTGTAATATTTATAGTCCTGTACACTATGACCGTACTTTATGATGCATCATAATATAACATTAAAATGCCCACATATAAATATCGGACTATATTTACTTATTTGTGTAATATTTAAAATTATACATAACAATACGTTGTGCGTCGAGGACTGTTAGATATTATAGGCTAGACAATGTTTGCTTCGTTTCTACAAATATTCTTATATTTGCTGAGGAAGGAAATATATTACTTTATTTTGGGATAGAAAGTAGGCACAGTATGTAAGACAAACACAAACAGGCTATTTTATATTCTTGATCTTTATGTGTGTGATCGAAATAAATTGCCATATATTCTCGTAGAATATTCACGTCGGCGCTCTTTGCAAATTTTGTGATTCCTTTTAATCCTTCTTTCAAATATAGAATAACAAATATTTCTTTTACCATTCAATACCTTCTTCTCACCTTCAATATCCCAAGGGCGCATTTGAAATAAACATCGTTTTCGAGTTCAAAAATACCTAGACACGCGATACATGGGATAGATGGGCGTGTTGCTATGAGCAACCATCTACAATGCCGGTAATAGGCACCGAGGTCACACGGCTGAACAAAATTTGATAACAAATGTTTCGGTTTGTTTTGTACACAAACCGTAGATGCCAAGTGGCGTATTAAACATTGCATTGTGATAATCATTTCAAGGTAAGAAGGACAGTTAAGCCGCTATAAACTGCTTCGTAGGTATCCCTATTCTCCACTCACGTGTTATTTGGGAAGCGCGTTGGTGCGAGCGTGGGACGATCTAAATGTAGGCTTAGCTTCCGATTCCGTAAAACGTGCGTCATATACTCGATAGTGATGACGTAGCGTATAGCCTGCTGGCTCAAGAGTTCAATTACATCCGAATGGAGGCTCATTACCAGTGTAATGATGTCTTATGATTTCCTTAGCTGGCCACTTCCTGTGCCCATGTTGATTTTCAATGAAGATTATATCTATAAGTAGTCACTGATATGCCAGTTCCGGCTTGATTAGCATTCCTTGAATTGTCTTATTGTACACTTATTGTGCAGCGCGATAATATTCACTGGTTTTATATCCTGTTTAATTCAAAGTTCACGCCATTATCAGCATTTATAACGTTTATTTGTTGCCAAATCAAGATATATAAAGTTTTAACAGCGTGTATTCTGTTTATAAATTATCTTTATTTCGAACTGAACTTCTTATTTAATTAAGGGATTTTCCATTGGTTATTATTCAGATGTTAGATATTATCCTGAACTAACTGATTTAACTGTGCAAAATGGTACTAACTCTGTAAAAAATATATTACGCTGATCAAAACCAAGCCAATTTTAAATAATAGAAAATTAATCTGAAAATTACAGAGCCTGCGGGCTTGATGGCTTCAAATTGCAGTTATTCATTCTCTATAGCACGTTATCGGAATGCTAGTTATCGTGGAAAGACGGTCCTTTGTTGCCTTGTACTTCGTATGTTATAAATTAATTTGTATTTTAAAATAAGATTGCTCTGTTTAATTAGCGTCATTCGCTGCATTGTGTCGGTGTGTATTTTTTTAGTAATATTTACGGTGGACATGTTTACTATTTTATATGAATTTATATGTAGTCGCTGTAATGAGTTGAACTTGAATGAAACAAAATATATGGAGGATTCATTGTTGAAACTGCGCTGGACTGATGCTGATATAGAGTCAGAAGGTCTTAAAGTAGCGATCACATACCGGAAACAACAGCATAGAATGTCAATTTACATATTGCACTGACTAATTGAGAAAAGTCGCTGGATGATGTAAGCCTTTGAGGCAACCACTGAACATTCTTTTTCTGATGATGACGCTTAGCCATATATTCATTTAGATATTCTATTATTTTTCTTATATTAGTACAGTTAATGTGTAATTGTTACAACGTGTTTTCTCACCGTGTGACGTAATATTTATTCATTATTAAAGTATTTGTCAGTCTGTTTTCGATGATAACACGTACGTCTGAGCAATTAGCCGCGAGATATTCCACACTGAGGAATTTAAACGGTACGGGAAAACCAACATCCAAATGTTAATTAAAAATCATGTTAGGATCGATTCGATGCCTGGACGAAACTAATTCGTTAACGTTCGCGCCGAAATTGGTATATTTTACTATTTGTGTGATCTGAACAAAAACGATTGAGTTCGCAAGATTATCGCGAAGAAAATGAAGTTAGATTTGTTGTAAACATTTGTATACATGTAATATATTTATCTGAATTTTCCCTTACATCTATCGAATATATTTATTGAGAGCCCTGTAAGAAAATTGCAAATAGTTTTGGTTACGAATTCCGGTTGTCTGTATTCTTTTAGCTTTTATTTACCTGCAATTTAATTACTAGTGTGGATACTACCGTTGTTATCTTGTATATCGACATTGGATTATAGCGAAGCATTTATCCAATGTATAAAAAAACTTCGAAAAGTCAGAGGTGTGCCCTGGGATTCGAACCCGCGACCACCGTGAACATGTTGGCAGTCGCGTCTAGTCCGTTTACCAACAAGCCACCACGCACTTTTACCTCTGATTTTTCGAAGTCATGTGTGTATTGATAGTCAATCACCACGCACTAAAACGGTGAAGGAAAACATCGTGAGGAAACCTGCATGCCATGGCGATTCATAAGAATTTCTATGGTATGTAAGTCCGCCAACCCGCACTAGGCCAGCGTGGTGGACTATATGGCCTAACCACTCTCAATCGTATTCTCGATTGTAGAGTAGGCCCGTGCCCTGCAGTGGGACGTAAAATGGGCTGATACAGATAAAAAAACTTGTTAAGTTAGATGTGTACACAAAGCCAGAGGAAAGAAAAGATGGACCTAAATTATTAAACATATATCCTTATTGCTTTATGAGAGTATTTGTTTATTGGTATTTCCCAATATTGTGAGATAAAACAGCGGCGTTCGATTTTACAATACAATGTTTGTTACCGTTGTGACGGCAATAGCTGGTCGAATGGTTCATAGGTTTTATTTTTGCCAAGGAAAACCGATAAGCGGTGGAAAACACAGTGTCACCGCTCGCTGGCCACCGTTAATGGTTACTGAGAATTAAAAAAAAACTAGTTGTGATAATATTGCGGTTTGATTACCGAGAAATGGGGAGGGTGTTTATTTATGAAGTGGCCGGCTAGCGCCGACAATGACTTATCAGTTCCGATTACTGTTGACATTACACCGTGATTCACTATAAAAGTGAATGTTATTACCCTTTACAACTTTCCCTTTGTTTGTTTACAAGCTGTCGCCGCGAGTTAGTGTGTTATTACGACTTTGTAGCGAAATCTTATACGATAAAAAGCCGAATTGTTATGAGAGCACACTTTTCCTTTTTATATTTTCCTGTTGTGCATTGTCTGTTGTAATGTTTTTTTTTTTTTATAGTTTTCAACAGAGATGAGGATGCGATTCATTTGGACAATGTGTACGACGTCCGTGCCGTAGGTCCGGTTGTTTGGCGCGTTCAATTAATTGCCAGCTTTCCTTTATTCGTAGTGTGTGGTCTCATGTCTCCGCGGCGAGATTATCCATTTTATCATTTATACATACCAATTCGTACTCTATGCAACTTTGTTTAGTTGTAGTACTCTTATGTCAAATCAAATAACAAAAAAAGTGTATAAAAAAGGTAAAATTAAGAATAATTTAAATAGATAGCACGTCTAGACGTTAAAACATTGACTGTCACAGGTAAATGTTAAATGTGTGCGAACTGCAATATTTTTCTCACGCAGTAGATACCGAGAATTATAGTTTGCTGTTAATTTGGCAAACTACAAACTTGCATGTCGACATTAAGGATTTAATTTTTCCACATTCTGAGGATGTGAAAAACGAGTTTTAAATCACCATATGCATAAACTCTTGAATGCGTTAAAATCTCAATTTTTAATTTCTCTGCTTGTATTATGTGCAGTTATGTCGAAATGTTGGAGGATATAATTATAAAAGTTAATTTTAAACATAAAACCAAGTAATGGTACGGTAATTATGATTATTATGATTAGAAATGTGTAATGACATCGTTGAAAAACCATGTTCAGAGAATCCGTTTTTGTAATATTTCGCGTGCATTCATCATCATATACTATATACAATCCATTCACTGCATCAATATTCGAGGTAATGATTATTGTTATCGAGTTCACTTGAGATTAAGTTCTTTTCCGCGTTTAAATCAATTAAATACTGTTATTAAATCATTAAAATTTCCGCAAAACCGCTATGCATCTCGGCCACAATTTAACCGTCTCGTAAATCAGGCTTGTCTCAGTTCGTTGAACACTAACACTAACAAAGTCTAGACTAGTCAATAGCTAAGATATGCAAATCTACGTTGTAAGCGCGCTTTTGTAACTGTTATATTTACACCACACCACTCTACTATATCGTGGATTGCTTAGTTAGGTCAAGAATTGTTTGATAACTGGCTATTTACGTCAGCTTTGTTCTTTAATCCTTTCGCCTAAAATCTAGTATTGGACTTGGTGTGAATAATATCGAGCATTGTTCACTTGTTTCCTCTTACAATGTTATCTTGTTACCGTTATCAAGAATTCTTCACACTCGTTCGTCCAGCTTGTCTCCTACGTTCTTGAGTCGGTCGAGACTTTATTTCGACTTCACGGTTTGATATAAGGTTCACATAGAACGCAGTACTGTATCTGATGTTCGTCTACTCACATAAAGTTGCTAAGTGCCTCACCCAGGGCACTACTACTCTATTACACTCTTACCGTCTCTAGGTAAACTTTTAGAACGTCTTATCGTCCCTCGATTGCTACCGGGTGGACCAAAGTTTCATGAAAAACAGTTCGGATTTACAACGGGTAAGTCAACTATCGACGCGGCAATATCGGTTAGAAGAGCTGTAAGTACATCGGCGCGCAAATATGTACTCGGTATTTTCCTGGACATATCCGGTGCTTTCGACAACGCTTGGTGGCCGATGCTGCTTCTTAAGTTGAAATTACGAGGTTGCTTTAAAAATATATATTCACTTATTTACTCGTATTTCTCGCACGGAACAACAAAACTTAAACTTGGGCACTATGCTGTGTCGAAACCACTTACGATGGGCTGTCCACAAGGTTCGGTTTTAGGTCCTTATTTGTGGAATTTAGGGTTCGACGATTTTCTTGCAATTCCCTTGCCGTCAGGGTGTTCTTTGACCGGATATGCGGACGACGGCCTCTTGCTTATAGAGTCAAATAGTAGGTCGGGGTTAGAAATTATGTCGGACGCGTGTTTAAAACTAATATGTGACTGGGGCCATCGAAATCGCTTAACCTTTGCACCACAAAAAACGTTCCAATTACTTCTGAAAGGAAATTTAAAATCACAGCCGCGAATTAAATTTAATAATATCAATGTTAAAAAAAAGGAATCGGTTTGTTATCTTGGTTTAATTTTAGAAAGGAATTTTTCCTTTCTTGAACATATTAAGAACGTCGGGGAAAAGTCGAAAAGGAACTTTTTTGCTTTGACAAGAATATCAAAATCAACGTGGGGGCTATCGTTTAATACACTAAAAATCATCTATGGAGCAACTTACTTAGGATGTATTTGTTATGGATCTCCTGTATGGGCTGATAGGGCTACTATCGGTGCTGTGCGAAGAAAACTGCTCCAGCCAACGTTTGGCGTTGATATTCTTGTGCAAGGCATATAGAACTGTTAGTACCGAAGCTTTGCCTGTCCTAGCGGGTGTACTTCCAGTCGACCTGGAGGTGCAACGTCGCGCCGCGATGTATTACTCTAATAGAGAGAATATGGATAAAAGTTTTTTCACCGCACGTGAACTTTTAAAAGTTGACAGATTATTTAAACCGGTTTCAGTGGTATATAGCGAACTATTAGATCAGTGATTCTCAACCTTTTTTTTGGTGCGGCACATATTTAATGATTTCAAAATTTGGCGGCACACATTTAACGATTTCAAAATTTGGCGGCACACAAAGAAAAAGATAAAAGTTATTTACTTACCACAACACACTGCATAAATAGTTTATGCCAAAATATTTAAATATACGAAATAAACTAATATATACTACAATAATAACTAAACGTTCATTAAGGGATTAATTACAAGCTAATAATAAAAATATTTTTAATGCGAAATTTGAGCTTGTTTTTTTTTTTGATAATTTGATTTATATTTGGTCGTAAAAATGACAATGCTACTCTCATATCGTAAAGAAAAGGTGCAGTAACTACTATGCAACACCTTGTGAATCCCAACTATCACCAAAACAACACGTTTTGTACGCAGAAGTGGCAAGTGTGCGCCGACTTGAGACATATTCCTATTGCTATGCAGGCCGCTTCATCATAATTTGGCACTAAGAAAAAACGCGTTGCAAAGCAAATAATAAAATAATTAACTTTTATGTGGATTTAAATATATATTCATGTTAAAAATATTTTTCTTTTTAAATGATATAATTTAATAATATTTACATTATAATATATTTGCAAAATTTGGCGGCACACTTTTGAAATTTGGCGGCACACAAAAGTGCCGCGGCACAGTGGTTGAGAATCACTGTATTAGATAAATGGCAAAATAGATGGGAGGTATCTTTGAAGGGCCGGCATCTATACCAATTTTTTCCTTGCGTACGTGATCGTTTAACAAAGACATGGCTAGATGTCGATTATTGCGTATCACAATTTCTCACGGGCCATGGTAACTTTAAGTCTAAACTATACTCTTTTAAGCTTGTTGCGTCGCCTGCGTGTTCATGTTCAACACCTAATTGCGAGTATGAGCAGTCTGCGCATCATATACTTTGGGAGTGTAGTCTTTGGCATAATGAGCGTAAAACCATGCTAGATAGTATGCAGATATCATCTGGAGTTGTATACTACATGGACCTTGTAGAGACTAGAAAGAACTTCCGTGCTTTCCGGCGTTTTTGCCATACCTATTACTGGAATCAAGCATAACAGTTCACATAATAGGTCCCATTTAAATGTAATAATAATTTGATTCGTGGTGCTTCACAGCTGGCTTCTCCGGCTGTGAAAGTCTTTTTGCGAGGTTATTTACCTCTTCAGTTCAATGTTTTGTCACCCGCTTTGCACGGAGGGAAGTGGACAATAATTTATTTCCAACTCCTCCTATTAATTTTTACTTTCTGATTAATTTCGTTGCGGGTTAAAGACAAGTTAGACATTCCCGGAGACTCGCCGAGCTTCAATGCTCGGTGTCATTACTTTGCGTGCCACTGTTGATCCTGGCCCACAGGAGTTTCAGTGGTGGGTGTGAGGGCGGGACAGTCTCCTACTACTCTGACTTCCTAGTTTAACGACCAATTTTTACAACTCAAAATTGTAATTGCATTTGCCGCTACATTTATTGCTCTCGGCGTAATACTGTGCCTAAATGATTTCTTTACTAGCCTGACGAAATGTACAATCATGGTACCGAATATCTCGTCATCTCACGGCTGGCTCCTGTATCCGTATTGCGTAAGCCACTAAAGCACCGAGTGATGGGTATCTGTGCTTGTAAGCCACGGATGACACCGTCGAAGCCTCCTCACTCCTAACCTGCCTATAAGTTCGGTCTGTTTGCAAACATCTTACGGTGTTACAGTCTGTATATTCATATGGCGGAATAACCTAGAGATTTTCTTATTTAGAATCACATATGGTTGTTTCTTTTATAAACATATTTCCGTATGTTTATATTTAATTCTGTTTCACTTTCCTCTGGTATATTATGGGATCAACACGTTATATGTGACGAAAGCCAAAAGTGTGACCTTTGGGCTGGCTCGTTTTTAATGGAGATTTTTCTGGCCCAAACTCGACCTTTACAGCTAAGCTTAGATGATACATTATTAATGTCTCCGCATCATATCATCATAAATCATTTATTTCACTTGTGATACATAGGTATAGGGTTGTAATACAATAGGTAAGAGCTCTATGATCTGCCTCCATAATGGCATACAAGTGTGACTTTCGTCAATAATTTTAATACCATACCGAATGAATACAAATCAAAGTCAAAAGCAATTCATTTAGTCAAAATATGGTTTTTTTATGAGTCATGTATAAAATTATAAATTATAAAATTATATTATTATCGTACACAATTCTAGAACCGTCAGTACAGTATTCTGTAACCAGATTAACTACTGGATATATTGAGACTTAACACCTTATGCCTCAGAATGGCGAGTGCAGTGAAATGCCAAGCATTGATTTGTAATTCATGGTGTTGTTTGGTTTTGTTATTGTTCATGAGCGGTCGTATCGCTTAGTAACAGACGAATGGAATGTCTCGCCCTCCATTGCTATAAAAAAACTGTGTGCAAATGAAATGTACAATTTACGTTTTATCCTGCATATTTGTTACTAAACTTATAGTTATATACATTGGACTTATTGTTTAAAAAATAGTAAGATGAAGTTTTATCGATAAGATGCATAAAACTTATACAATGCGTGTTGGAGCGGAGCTCAAGAACTCTAAGAAATATCAGATTGAATAATAGTTACTGATAACAGAAGCACTCGGTAGTAAATGTCACTGGAAATGTACAAGAACCTCGGTTAATAAATTTGTGCGGTCCCAGGATTGTAATGTTAGATTAAAAAGACTGCACCACGTTTTGTCCGCCTACAGTGAGATTAGAATATTTAATGTTTATAAGGTAAAGTTTACCGACGCTAAAAAACAACACGCTCCATGACATGATTTCATTAAAAGTTTTCAAACAAACTATCCCACACGTGTCGCTCATGCATTGTTAACGGATCGTATTCTATTATTCTACGAAGACTTATAAATCAATTTAAATAGACGTTGCAGTTTCCCCTACGTAGTACGTAACATACTCCGAAGCCGTATTTAACCACTATTGACCCACCTACGTGCTGTTGAATATTTTAAAATTAGTTAACATGAAATTCAACAGGACCTCAACCCCACAAGGGCGTTAATATTTTATAAGAGCGTCAGTTACTTCGGAACTATGAAAGGAAAAATGTAACCCGGGCCTTATTTACCCCGTATCGACGTGTGTGCCGAAGCCCCTACTTATTATTTTCAGTTGTAATGGAAAGCGAAATTGATTTATTACGTTTGCTAAAAAAGCTTTAAGTGTAGGTGTAGGATTAGACTACGCAAAAAATTGCGAGTTATTTTTAAGAATGTTTTATCAGGTTTCTTCTTTGGTTATTTATATTAATGTGTTTTATTTGTTTCAGGTAAGATTGGGAACTTCTTAATTCACTGTTTCAACAACATTTTATGTAAGTCTATAGAAAACTCTTAAAATATATAGGAAATGTATTCACCATCAGCCAAACTGCCTAAAAATATTTTTATAAACGTTTTCAAAAACCAACTGAAAGCAACACATACTTCTTGCTGGAACACGCGAAAAAAAAAACTATAAAATGTAAGCAACACAACATAATGTATGCTGATAAAATTTATCACCAGAATAGCAATTGACGACAACCTGTTGCCATAACGTTTTATCACAACGCGGCTGTGTGATATCGAAAATTCCTTTAAGGATAATAATGCCAGCCGTTTTATCTCGGTACCGAGCCGTGCCGCCTCTGTAATATATCACTGCGAGAACGTGACTCATAGATTTTTGAATTCCGTTGATAAACTGCCGACTACATTGCTATGTACGTACGACGTACCGGTATGCCAGCACCTACCCACTAACCA
Source organism: Hyles euphorbiae (assembly GCA_023078785.2). Lineage (NCBI taxonomy): Eukaryota > Metazoa > Arthropoda > Insecta > Lepidoptera > Sphingidae > Hyles > Hyles euphorbiae. The sequence goes on from CM041046.1 coordinate 12,717,700, forward strand.
GTGTACTTGACAACTGATTAAATTACCAGTTTTATCACTAAGTGAAACGGAATATGTGTTTGGACGTGACGTCAATTGCGTTGTGTTATCATAAAATTTAAAAATTCGATTCATCGCGTTGATTAATAAAAATATAATGTGACTAACGCAAATTAAAGGTATGGATACCGAGAAAAGAAATAACGTCACCAAATTTACCAAATTCGTAGTATTCGCACTAAAACCCTGACGTGGACTGATGGATGTCGAAAAAATGCTATAATTGTCCATATTCACTCCAACGCTGGTTAGGAAAAATCACTAGTTAAGCCAGATATGCCTTATTAAAATTTATGCTTTATGTTATTTAAGAGGAAAGTGAATTATTTGTGATTATTCTTGGATATTATTGTCTATTATTTGTATTGTCCAAATTACAACAACCTGTCTCGAATGTTGGGTAAGAAATCATTTCACTTTCAAATCATTTAATAACTTCTCTTGCCTTTTGTTTTGGCATGATTTGACAATTCTAACGATAAGTGCAGTGGAATATAAACAGAGTATCCACTTCAATAACTCTTCAATAATAATCTCTACACAATTATACTTGGTTGATTGAAACTGGAATTACACTAACTTAACCCAAATCTCGACTCTTGTTTGGGCTACTAGGCACTATGTGAGGTTTACTACCACCGTGTATAGTCCTCGCTATCGAGACGGTATTCAATATCTTACCACCTAAGAGAGCTAATCAAAGTTTATGTATTGTTAAATATTTCTTATCCGATTGAAAAACGAAATGGTAAAGAAATAGGGAAGCAGAATTGGTGTATGAGAGCGGAATACATTCTAATTATTTGGGTATTGTTGGCTGGCCCTGTCAAACTCTGAATAATAAAGCGGACTTTGATTTAAATGTAATAATAACTAGTAATTGCAGTGCAAGTGTTACTGACGCCAATTGGGGCTTTGTGTACTTTTCAGTTATGTAAAGTGTTATGAGCCGTGACAGTCCAGGAATTTGTCAAGGTTTTATGCAATTTAGTACTCAATTTAATGAAAATAATGCATGTACATATTTAATTATTTAAAATTTATTCGTTGCACACTGAGACATTGACTCATAGTAAGAAGTTTAGATGCACTTATTTCAAAGATTGCAAATGATAATGTTTATCAGCAAGTCGACGCCATCCGCCACGCCCTGTTACTTACTACCTGTGGTAACATTAATGTTTAATCTCGCTGATTGCACGTACACATCATAAAGAAACAGCACGGCGGCGTGTCGATGTCCGCATGTGCGAAACAACTTCATTTTGTTCAATTTTAAAAGGGAAAAGTCGATGCTCGGCCGCTAGTCGCATTCGTTTCGTTTTCCACGAGTGAGCTGCGTGATCTGTCACTAACCAAGTTGGTGTCATCAGCCGGCGTTGACGAAAACTGCTTACGTACTTATTTGCTTTGCAAATTTCTGCATTGTTTATAAAGAAAATTTTGTTAAATTTTACAATTAATTAGCGTAATTGCTGTGTTGTTAATTTTGTGAAGATTGCGGGTTCGATTCTCACAAAAATAAGTACATACATATTTCTGTGTAAATTATGTTTGTGATACACCAAGCTATGGACATAAAAATTAAAAATAACTAATTACAACGTGTTATTCGATCTGAGTTTTAATCTAATGTTATTTTTGGGAGCAACACAGTAGTTCGATCCGGTCAATTGATCACAGGAAATTGGAAATATAACACCGGATAGCTTAGTACGACATCAGGGCTATACGAATAAATATTATCAAAAATTTAATATTGCCGCTCTATGAACGTGCTCCGTTGTTTAACTAAACTAATATTTTATAAAATTTTCCCGTGATCGATAACGAAATCGCGCCAAACTTTCACAAAATAAATGGCTTTACTTTCATGTCATTATAAACATGTTAGTAAATATCTTAATATATTTTTTTATTAGTCTCATCCACGTCTACTTCCACGACTATGGAGTTGTGTGTCCTCCCACCTCTGTCCATTACCGAGTGAACTCTACCTTGCCTGTGCTCCAGTGTAACTCCCCGCCTCTTTATGCAACTCCGTCATCATTTAAACACTTTTTAAACCGTCACAATCGAATTCTTTTAACTATTACAGAAAAATAACAATAAATAAAAATTTAAATCGCTTAATTGTATTATTTAATTTGAAACATAAGTTTGACAAGCATCAAACACTTATCACAATAGTTCTAACTAAACGTGATTACAATAAAAATGTTAAGTATTTCCCGATTACTCACAGTATCAAACCGATAATATGCGGCGGTGTTTGTTGTAAGCACGCGTCGTATACGTGCTTTGTACACTACATGTTTTATTACATAGCATTGTTACTACATATTAGTGATTATTTTTATTTATTTATGTGCCGGCTGATTTGTTTGCGAAAATGGCCAATGTGTCACGTGCCGGATTTTATGCTAGATTATGAACTAGATGACGCGCACTCTGATTGGGCCCAGCAATAACAAATGATATGCTTAAATTGTTTTAACTACTATGCTCACATTCGGTATATTTTTTTATAAAAATATACGCGTAAATAATAAGATTTAATTTATTACAACAATACCTAATTTACACCGTTTGCAATTGTAAAGTTTAAAACCGTTCAATCTTATGTTTTGCTTTTGTTGTCATGCCAACTTTTTAACAAGCTGTGCGGCCGCATACATTGGTTATGTTATTTATACCATTCCCGTGAAATTCTTAACGCTAGAAAGTTACGAATGTGTTACCACGGTAAGTAGCTCATTTTATAACATGTCTCGCCGATTTACGTACAGTGAATCAACAATCGGCGGTTAAAGGCGCCAAAATTAATCTTATCATTCATGGAAACTAGTTCATTACACGTCTTGCGGACGTCAAGGCGAGCGTTACCAGGTAACAGCTTGATAACAATGTGTTTAATCATCGAGTGATAACAGAGTACGTGTGTGTTGCACAATATTATGGCGCCAACGTTTTGTTTACTTGATAACCGCGAAATAACTACGTAACGTCGCAAGAATGCAAACAATACAAAAACACGGGCAGCGACAGTGTAGCATGTACTCGAGTAACTAACATTTATACTGTACATGCCACATGTCGAGTAGGATGAGTTGGTTCCGTAAAGGACACGTATTGCCCACGATTTACGACTCCTCCGTAACATATCTTGTGGAACTATTTTATTGTTCTCATACATTTATGCTTCACCTGATGCGAAAATTGATGTTCACTCTGCTTGATTAGCTGGAAATATCGCTTCGAAAGAATATCTGTATGCTTTTTTTGAAGAAATTAAATATTATTTAAAATATTCCATGTTTACACATTTTACATGAAGATGGTTTTGCGTACGCGTAACATTATATTTTATTTAATAGTTTTTTTAATATTTGATCATGTTTTAAATATTGTTTAACAGATGATTTCACACATGTACATTTTGTTTACATAAAGGCACACGATAATGTCTCCAAAGTGGAGTAATCTAGTCTCATCCGAGCTTTAGATACTTGAATAACAGAATAATTTGCTCAAACGTTTCCGATGAATACTACATCTGTCGTAGTAACGAGGTAATTTGTCATAAACACTTTGAATACCAGTCGACTTCAAACGTTTAACGTAGAATTTCCCCGCTTCTGTGATGTCTCTCGCGAACCTCAGTTACAAGATGTAGCGGGTAGAATATTCATTCACATTACATTATTTATTAATTGTATGTATTTTAACATATTCACAACGGTAAAAAACGATGTGCTCTAATTGATACGATTTTAAACAATTCATATAGCACGAAATAAAACATACTATAAATTTGGTCAATTTGCTGCGGAAATTATGAACATGTTTTAACTGCAGTAATTTATTTCTGCTGATTCAGGTGCACTTAATACAGAAATGTGTTCTTGATAAATTACGCTTTTTCTCGCCGAATGCACCTTATTCGCTGAGCGTTCTTCAATTGAATAGGTGAATTCGCTGTACAGTCAAACAGCCCCGGGGAAATTACGTGCCACCCAGCAATTCCTACGCGTAGTGCTCCTAGAAAATGTAATTAATTTAATATATTTATTATTTTTAAACAATTAACTCTTCTCAAAGAGCGCTTGTGTACGATGTCTGTAAATTTTGTATAAGTAGATTTTTTTGTCAAGTACTCTTTGCTTGACGCAATTAATTAACTGAAACCATACGATTTTTTCCGACATTCGTATATTTAATAAATTGCGTTTTGCGTTTAATATCCGAAGCAATATTAAGCCACAACGTGATATATCACAAACGGCTATCAATGAAAATGAAACCGATGGAGCGTCTAAGTCAATTTCCTATAATTATGTTTGTCACTGATGGAACACCGGCGCATTGATACCGCAGCGTCAACGGCACGCTTAAGGTCGATGTAATTATACAAGCACAAATAAAAAACAACCACCCATAGGCCTGCCGAGGGACACCTGTCTCTATGGAAACAGGTTTGTGTACCGCTGGCGTTGAAACCGTGTGAATGGAAGTGATGAATCTTCTCATATATACCAAAACTGGTTTCGGTGAGAATGTTTTAATCAGCAAGCTTAGACAATGATTCCACACACGACACACGTTGATTACGTGCGCGACGCGTGTTGCCGCAACTCTTGTGTGTCGCGAGATTCTGTTAAGCATAATACATAATACATTAAGCATAATACATTATTTATTTATGTTAAAGATATCAATTATCAGCAATGAGATTGAGATAATTACAATGTGTAAAATTACAGTTGTAGCGTGTCGACCCGTATGTTTAATATAGTCGCCATGTAAAAGCATTAAAATTTTTTAATAGCAACTGTCAGCCAAATTCCACACTGATAATGTACAAAAGGCGCAGTCCTGTGTAGCCCGCATCAACAATTATCCATAAATATCGAAGGGCAGCGAGGAACACATCCGACTGACTGCTGCAATAAATAGAATACATGTGGTCATTCAAGGTGACGCCATATCCGGTGCTCTATTAATAGATATAATATAATTCATAGCAATAGAGTACCTACAAACTATAAACGCAATTTAGTTCAAAGTTTAAAATTTTTTAACGACTTTTGCCCTTGAATCCCGACTTTAATCGCTCACAAAAGAATATTCTTGGAAACGTAATTTCAGCTAAGTTTATAAATAAAGAAACTAACGGTGTTATTTTTATAGTATGAAATATTTTTTAAATCATGACATCCTTTTGTAAAATACTGAAGGGAAATTGTAAAGAAAACGTATGGAAAATGATGAGTGTGCGAATAGACCATTGGGCGCGCGAAACGTTTCAATAGATCGCGCTTTATGTCCCATTGGTTGCGTTAAATAACCAGTGTGAACTGTAATAAATAATTTTTACAGGGCTTCAGTAAATTGCACGTGCACAAAATAAAAAAAACGTATTGGCGGGATTCCCCAGTGTGGCGCCGAACCATAGCGTGACTGCCTTATTCTGCCATACACGAAAGTTATGGTTTCGGCTGTAAAATTTAAATAAATATTAAGTACTTTGTACGATTATGCTTAATTGCCATAGTTTAGAAATAAAAGCGGGAATGTTGAATGAATATTGAATCAGATCGGCTTTTTATGGGCTTAATTGACCTATGCTGATTTTGTTGCGGATTTGTAACGATCGGAAATACCGCAATGGCAAATCACATTTCAGAATAATAAACTAGGGTCGCTAGACACGTATGCGTGTGTGATTTTTTCATTGCGTATATTACATACAACTACATATAATTTAACAGAAACTTTACAAGAAGACCAGTTGAATATACTGTCTTTGAAGCACATGTACTTAAGCAAAAAGGAAACCTACTTGATTTCTCGCGAGGAACATTTGTAAATGAAATGTAACCTACAGTTATATCGAGGCGGACGGCTCGGCGCGGGCGGCGTGCGGTATCTCTCGTCCGAACATGACAACGTCATCGCACGTAATTAGCAGAATACGGCCGTGTTAGGTTTACGACAGTAATCATCGTGTTATAGGTACAGAAATGGCGACGGCTCTAATTGTGCCACTATTTTGCTTTGTTAAATATTAACATCGACATGGCTTCCGTGAACATTGTTTTTGCGCTTTTTTTTCCTCCACTCGCTGCTTACACATTGTAGTTCTGATCATTACCTTTGGAATTCCTAAGCATCGTTTGATCCTTATCGGCAATTGCGCTGACTTGCTAATGTTTTTTTTATATTTTCACACAATTGTCAGCAGTTTCTGAACTTCAATACAAACCGAAATGTATGTAGTTAATGTTTTGTACATACATATTTACTGTCATGTGAAATCATGATTTGAAAAGTTTGTACACCGCGAGTAAAAATGGTATCTGACTGAGATTTTTTTTTAATAAATTGAGTTACCGAATTTCTCACCGTTCACAGTTCAATACACCACAACAAATCACCTCGCATTCACAACCGGCGAATTCTAAAAATATCACAAACATAACAGAAGCGTCAACTTGTTTGCTGATCGTAAACGATCCGTTCACACATTGGGCATTATTAATTTTATATATCGAAGATGCAACGATGTGCTCAGTGCTTACTGTCGCTTGTCGCCGCTCGCACAACATCGCACACCGCTCAATGTCGCAACAATGTACACAAATCGTGGACAATTGTCGCGGCGACATAACAACTGTTTGTGTTTTATTTGCTGTCGCGCTCCGCGTCGTGTAGTACTAATAATTTAATCAAAAACCTGCACTCGGTTCAAGTAATGTCCGCGTGCAATCCGATTGTCGCTGTCGGACATTCTGCTTTATTGATATTGTTGTGTGCAATTGACGCCTTTCCCGTGACCTTTTCTCATAGTGGATCGTGTAACTTCACACTCGTTGTTTTACTGTCTTGTTTCTTTTGTTTATGCTGACTAAATGTAATTTAAGATACTTGCTGGCGGTTGGATTATAGTTTCCGTTCAGATAGCGATCCTATGGTGGTCGCTATCGTAAAATGCAAAGTTGTAAAATCTGCTATAAGTGACCCTAAAATTCCCTGATTTTCCGGGTTTAGTTTCTTTATATCCGTTTCGTACAGGTGAACATAATTATGTATGTCAATAGACAATAGATTGTTATCTTCATGCACAGATACTCAATCTGCTCTACACTGCAATTCCCATCAGAAGCTTTCCAGCGCATTTCCTTTCCAAAATTAAAAAAGAAGCAATATTTGTTTATCCTATTCACATGATTCTTACACTGTGTTGTTAAGCCAACTAGGCTTTGAACTGCTAGCTAGGTAAACACGCATAAGTTGTGTAAATATTACTTGCACTTTTTTATGTACAACAAATATATTGATATCTATATAAACAAAGATGACTTTATATTTCTCAAATATCGCAGTCTAAACGAATTAATTAATTATCGGAGGATTTTGTCTATTAATAACTTTATGTATTAGTTATTTTTATTGCAATTATTCAAAGCTTTTAATGTGTGTAAAGGCCAATGACTTGTAATTACGTAGTCGTCTATGAATCGCTGTTGGCTTCATTTGCAATTTAGACGATTCTTGTGAGATTTTTATTACTAACTAAAGATTGGGTTTTACCAGTAAATAGCCAAATAACACGTGTGTTATACCTACTCACTTAGCATTAGACACAACGTGTTAAATATAAAAGAATACGAGCACTGCTCTCTTAAACGGATATTGAAATAACTGTTTAGATCACAAGCCATAGTTTATTTATTTAGAAATAATCTCACCTTCCTGTTGTAATAGTTTAGATTATAATTAAAGTTAGTAAAACGTACAGTTAATAGGAAAAAATCTATTTCGTGGGAAAGTGAATTAACCCACGATAATAGAACCAATTTCACGGTGAAGACATTTAAGGACATCACTTATTGATCTATAGTATCATATCACTAAAATAGGGTACACTCGTTGTTTTATCGTTATTCGATATATCGACATCGATATTATTCGTGAATCGCTATCGGGTTACGTGTGTGCTGCACATCGGGGCTTCTTCATCTATCCTTTGTAAAGTAACTCCGTGGCGCGTAGTTTTAGTTGCGGCGTTCTATAGGCCTCGCATCTTTCGTATCTTACTAATATAAACTGAAACATCAATATGTATCTTACACACAATTATGTACTATGGCTTAAATAGATTATATATAATTAATAGATTTCGGATGCCAGGCTTGCAACAGATTTAAGTAAAAATACGTCTTGAAGTAGACGTGCTCTAAGTGCATGGTAGAGTTTATAAATCTTAGTCGTTTAAATATTGTTTAAAGAAAAAAAAATAACGAAAATGTACATACGTACATACATAAACTCACGCTGTTTTTCCAAAACGGGGTAGGGCGAGGTGCTACCAGGAATCCCACATCTTGCCTTGTATTTTCCAACGAAAATGTACTACAGCGAAAACAGATAAAACCTCATTATTATAGTCTAAGAATACAAATGTTTATCATACGCAATTTACCTTTTGTTATTAATTAAATGAGGCTTGACGTTAAGGACATCCTTTAGTAATATAATAGTGCAGAAACATTCCACTTTGACCTAACGGCGACCACATGTCGCATATCAACTCTATTCATAATCGTGCATGACTTGCAATAATCACATACATAATTACCGTTGCATTGGTCACTAGATTTGTACGTCATTTTTATACACTGGAAAGAAGTTTAGAAATAATGAAAAAGCAATTTATATTATGACATATTTTTCCCCAATATATATTAAAACAATATAATACGTACCCCGATTAAATATGCAAGGGCGTCTGCTATTAAGCCATCTATTACCATCCGGTTTTTCTACTTCCTCTGCCAACCTTTTTACTGTTTGGCCAACTTTTGTTCATCTGTGTATTCTACCTCCGAAAACTTACCCTTATGCCTACGATTAAATGATAATTCCCTTTTCATAACTATAAAATGATTAAACGTATTCGAAGATTTCAAGACTCATACAGAGGCTAGCCATTTAGCATAGAAAATGTATGTGCGTTTATATGTATATTATTCTAATATAATATGATGTGTTAAATCCGTCACATGCATCAAGATAATGTAACCATTCTTAACTTTAGTATGTGAAACTAATTTAACTCTATCAGGGGCGTGCACTCCTTGTAGGCAGAAATGCAGTGCTTTACTTGCCATTCACAGATATTTTATTATAACGTTCGTACGTTTTAGATGACTTTAATTTATAGTAAATAAATGAATAAACAAAATATAATAACTTAAAAACGCCTAATATTTTATAAATAGCACCTATTTGCAATCATGCAAACATTATGGTTGCCACGCGAAAAGCAGAGGCGCTGCAAAGCAAAATAATGTACCTAATCAACCAAGTCATGCCGCCGCGTCCCGCATTACATTTGTTTGCATGTGTGTAGTAATTTTGGTGTCCGTGCACAGTCTCAAACGCACACACCCATGAATATTGAAAGCCGCGACTCCTGCGGCAGGCCTCGGGAGTTCGGCAGTTGTCGGGAGTGATCGGGAATGTTCGTTGCCTATAATCCGAGTAAAATCGAATCTAATAAATCACCTATGCACATTATGCATTTTTGGTTAGTAAGGTTTTATTTGTTTAAATAGAAATGTTTTGTGTTTCGCGGGGGCCATTTTGCTTTTTTTTATGAGTTTTTGCATTGTTTACTATTTTATACTAGTATGTTTGTAAAAAAAAAATAGATTTCTTAACGGATTTTTCATTTTAACATTTGAAAGTGTGTACATTTAACAATTTATAACTAAGTTTCGATATTAATTGTAGTCATTTGCTTTTACTAGTGTGTTTGTTTATTTTTTTAAATGTGATTTGATTGCGAGGTTTGTGTTAAAAATGTATGTTTATCAAATGAATGAATGAGGTGGCCGAAATCTTGCGTTTATTTACATCGGGATAGGTATAGTAATCTCAACTAACCGGAACCTTGAATATGTGAAAATTGAAAGCTGTAAAGGTGAGTTTTTTTTATTTTACTTATTAGAATTTCTTCCGCCGCGACGATCGATCGCTGTTTTGTCTGCGTTGCCGTAGAAGATGGACATGAATAGTAGTACATCTAAGACTTGTTATGTTAGCATGGTTTCCGACTTAGAGATCCGTCGCGTGGCTGTGGCTATGCTAAATATATAATAGTTAAAAAAAACTAAAATACACGCTTTAATAAGATATACAACTAAAAAAGTAAAAATAATTGATACTGAATTTAAGATAAGTAAATGGAGTAAAATACATATATTTTATTGTTACAAAGCGTGGGGTGCAGGATGATAAGTAATTGTTGTAAACACCCCACGCTTTGTAACAATAAAATATATGTATTTTACTCCATTTACTTATCTTAAATTCAGTATCAATTATTTTTACTTTTTTAGTTGTATATCTTATTAAAGCGTGTATTTTAGTTTTTTTTAACATTGTTTTGACTAAAAACATCCATCTACGGCTGTATTTCCAATCAATAACGCCATCTGTTGGTCAGTAGTAACATTTGACACTTGAAGAATACAAGAAGCTTATACCCAAATGGAGATTGCATTCCGTATATAAAAGTGAAGCACAAAATTTTTACCTTGAATGACGTCGCTGATGCCTGCTATCCTTTTCTTTAGCGTAACAATGAATGAACTTCACGTGAACTTCATTGTCACTCTAAAGAAAAGGATAGCAGGCAACAGCGATTGCATTCAAGGTCAAATTTTTGTGCTTCAGTGTTTTATACGGAATGCAATCTCCATTTGGGTATAAGCTTCTTGGAAGAATACAATGTTAACGCCATCTAGCGATGAATGTAGCAATGGTCATCAATTATAAGAATAATTAATCCTGGCGAATCTAATCAGGATAATTATATATTTTAATCGAATTATTGTATTGTCATCGGTCTTTGACAGGTGTGCAAAATTTGAACGAAATCTGGCCGTTTAAAGTGGGTCAAAATCGCGCCCAAAGAAGTCGGTTACAAACAAACATACAAACATACAAACATACAAACATACAAGTGAAGCTAATATAAAGCGTGTAAAAACTATAAAAGAAAAAGTTTTTGTGACCGAGTACTCCGCCGCATACCCAGTGTCATAATTCTGTGCACGCCGCTGAACTCTATTATATGAAACTACCTAGGTCGCCGTATTATAAAATGTGGCGTCAGAATATATCGAGCCTTTACCGCCATTTTAGCGCAACCGACAAAAAACAAATTTTACAGGAGAAGGTTTTTGTTAAATATTTTTAAAAAGAAATGTGTAATTCAATTGAAATTTTATATACATTAATTATTTGTATACATTTAAATATCTAATTCTTCCACAGGTTTGGGCAGGTTTGGGTCCGTTGTGGCTTAAAATACTACTTTCGATAAAAAACGCATTTTTGACAAAAGTGTAGCTTACGATAATTTGGCAGTAAGGGCTCGATATGCAAATGAATGGATTCTTAAAATAGACGCCAATCTTCAGATGTCCACGGAGATAGCCAATGAAATACAGAAATCCCAGAATCCGGCTTGATTATGGATGTTATCTCTCAATCTGCGTGAATAACGCAGCTTAGTAATGTCTCCCAAATTATTTACGGATTGTCTTGTAAACATTTGTCATTCTGTCGTATTGTGCCGCCGTCTTTTCACGTCCAAAGAATTCAATAAACAAATTTAAAATAATAAATAACCGCTGAATTAATTTAGCATAATTTCGTTTTGAATCTTAAGCGTTTCGACACTTTTCTGGCGTCGAAGAATTCGCTCGGAGATGTATTTATAGAAAAACAGGAAATATTAACAGTGCGCTGACATGGGGACACAGGTGGCGGATTGACTCATTTTCTGCATTGTAATATACGCTAGATTTAAATTGTTCGTCCGGCCGTGTTTAATCGTCGCGTTGCCGCTTTTATCTCTTATTGTCGAGTAGTCTTATTACGCTATTATATAACTGACGTAATTTAAAAACAAGCTAGTGAATTACAACATAAATAAACTTTACAAGTAGGTAAACAATTCGTATTGCGAATTTACTTTCCAACTTTGTTTAGCAACACTAAACTTATTGCGAAAAATTTTAATTTCAATAGATATGTTGCGTTTTTTTTGTTTGTAAATACGAGAATTGATGAAATATTAGTGTATATTTATTTATGACACATGAGTGTTTATTATTGTATAGATTTGTTTGCGATAGTGTTATTGGTAATGTTGTGGTGTAGAGCGCGCGCGGAGGCGAGTGCGGGCGGCGAGCGCGGGCCGCGCGCGTCCTTGACTGGGGCGGGTCGTTGACGCCGGCGCTGCGGGGGAGGCCGCCGGTCCTACGTTATGCACACGCGACTGCCTCGGCTCCCTTCTGATCGCTCAAGTCGTGCTTTGACGCCGCAGACACGCGCCGCACACGCGGCATCACTCGCATATCGCCATGCAAAACAACCACGCACACACATATCGCACTCTTTTAAATTTTTATTTCATTTTGTTTTTAGTCTTCTATGGCAATTTTGTGTTATGAAGGTTATATTATTATTATTGTTTTTGTTACTGTACAAGTAATATTTGCGTAAATATTTTTTTATTATTCGAATATATGAAATATAATTAAAGAAAATTTAACATATTTTTTGTCTAATTTTGTGCCACAATGAAACCACAAAACAACAGATTGTTTCTGTTCGTCGATATACTCCGTGCATTCACCTCTACTACTACCATAAACCCTTTTGTTTTAAAACTGACAGTTGTCATTTTAATAACATTGTTTTTATTAGTATCAAATTATACTAAACTTTACGAGAACGCTTCACTTCACTACAAAGCTCTAGTTATAAGATAATTTTATTATAATATTTTATTCACTTTACTACATACCTGCATGATATTGATAAACATATACAGATTTAAACTGACAAAATATTTAAGCTATTTATGTTTAATCCAATAGCATTTTTTCCGTAGCGTAGTTATTCCCGGCGGGAATTAGCTCGTTATAACTCACGCGTCTTGCGGCGTCCGCGGCCGAACACAATTGAATCTCCCCAGCGTTAATATTTTTTGCGACACCCTGATTGCCCGATGCAATTTTCTTACGTCTGGCCTCATCGGCGACGGGGATGCTTCGTGAATCAAAATGTGCCGAATCATCCTCCATAGAGTTTTTTACGCGAGCATTTCTAACCTACATCTATGTAACGGACTTCTGTCGGTCAGTCGGCGATCTCATATTGAATTCGAATCTTTCTAGTGGCTCTCGTCGGATAACTATCTCGCGCTAAAAGTTCATTCGAACGGCTGCGCGTATCTCTGTATCGCCGGAGGAAAATAATAATAAACTTTAATGTCCGCATTCGTTTATGAGCTGAGAGTTGAACACTTAAAAGTGTACTATTGAGAAATCTCGTTGACAGATAGTTTTATGGCTCTAAGAGTTCAGTAGTGCTCGCACCTAGGTGACGAACAATACAAATAAAATTGTCAGTTATAAATTGGTATCGAACCCGGGTTGTCGTCGAGTTTATTGCATCTAACAAAACCACAACTCGTAGAGCTTTATATTGGAAGTATTTAATTACGTGGAGCGGAGACATTACGTTGCGTAGCGTTTGCTCGGCGCTGCTCGTCGCCGCGACGCGACGCATCAGACGGCGCCGCACTATTTGATCAATTCCTGTAACGTCTACATGTACCTGATTTTATGGTTCATAAATATTTTTTTGTTCCGTGACCCGTTTCAAATACCAGAATAACCATACGATAATCGATTCAGTGCGCATGTTACGTGTTTCAGGGACCCCATAAAGCTGTGTTTCCGCACTGCGCCTATTATAACTGTTTCACGAGCGCCGACTAGGTATCCCCGGCGCATGCACGTATTTCCACCGAGGGTTTTGGAGTACACCCGATGTCTCGATACTAAGCGTGTAACGGTATAATCGCTCTCGTTTTATAGGGGTTATATTCGGGGATAATTGCGACACAGCGTTACGTCCCTACCCTCAGATACGCTGACGCTAATGCGACCACTGGAATACATTGCAATGTGACTTCCCAAATCTAACACTCAGTTTCCTACCCGGCTCGTAAATAAAAACAAACGTTACAATTACGATTGGCTCGTTGTAGGGATGGCTCATTTGGCTAAGAGTTGAACGGTTGAACGGGTCAAATATTAGAGATTGCAGTTTCAAATTTGTAAACTCTTGACGTAGTGGGCGTGTACTGCTCTGTTTATCGTGAATAGATCGGGCCGTAATGGCCCTTATAGAGCCAACAGTGGTACTCGTTTGACCGTGCGGGCACTATATCAGAGTGATTGCTGAAACATTAGGTCGTACTGCGGTCGAGTCGCCACTCGCCCTCGTCTAGACGCCTACTAATTTTGATTCGACTACCACCGCCTTATTTCATTTGCGAGTCGTGGGAATTTTCCTCATTTCACATGAAACGTTTAGCGTGTATGAATTTACATGTATTGTTCTTATAATATGATACGAATACATTAAAGTATTTTTTAACGTCGGTCGCTCTAACATAGTTCGTGGAATACTTAAACAGACACCTACTTTGCATCATCCGCTAAATATATTTTATGGTAAGGTTAAGGAAGTTCGGTTGCTATTTCTGGAATGCGTATTCGGGAAGCCCTGCTACAAGCACGAAACAAACTGGAAGGGATTACGCACATCGCATTAGCATATAATGGTGTTATTTGCATTCGGCCACGAAGGCTTATTTTACGCCCGTTTATTTTTCAGAAATCCAACTCGACCGCTGCACTGAGGTAATTTATGCAAAATACCGCACATGATTGGACGGCGGCGGGCCCCTTTTTGTACTTACTACCTCCTTGTTTATACTCGGTTAAGCCTTATTATATTGGGACCTGACGAAATTTGTGGTTTCTTTTGTGGGCAATGTTTCAGTTCGATGTTAACGTTTAAATTACCGCCTCCGCATTTGTTAGCGGAACATACTGCGATTGACGTCAATCTTAGTTTACTTATGATGGTTACCTCAATGTTTTAGCTTTGATTACCTGGTCGCATAGCCTGTCATCGTCGTCTACCACTTCTTGGTATTAGAAATATACTTGGGGCACTTTGTACTAGTGGCGATTGTGTTTACACCTTCGGGAATACGAGCGTGAATGTAATATGTATGTACAGCCAGACAGAATCGAACTTGTAGAAATATTTACATATTACATTTCCCGCCAATGCGATTGACCAACGTTTGGGAATTACTAGAGTAACCGACACCGAGGTTGTGAATTTTATTGTGAAGCCGAAGTCATTTGGAATATCGCAGATTCTTTTAGCTCGGTGCGCTTGACATGCGGGCCGGGAAAGAATTTCAATAAGTTGTTTTCATTTGCAAATTGCGCGCCGCGGCGACACCTAATGGAATAGGAATCTAGGGGGCCGCGTGCCGGTCGTCTTTGCAGTTCCGCTTATTGGATTATAAAGAGCTCTTTCCATGCGTTCACGCCTGCTCCGATTTTTTTCAAGCGGACTAATGGGGTTTGTTTCCAAGGAAATTAATCAGGTTTCTTTTAAAAGCCCGTATTTAGGCTGCTTATCTTCGCGTAATATGTAAGTCTATTAATTGTCAAGTCACTTAACGCCGACGCCGTCTGACCGCCAATGAAGAAGGATCTTAGTGACGAGGTGTACGCTGGTGAAAAATGCGAGAGTCGCATTATTAGCATCCCGGGGACAAATTGGTATGCCGCGGGCTTGTTCCGTTCGACCGCCATTATTCATTTATTCATGGGACCTGTATACCGACCTCTGGCGGAAACTCACCATTGTACTTATGTATACCGCTAAGTAGATGAGATGCGATCGTAAAAGCTGCAACAAACTTGTGTCGGGACCTGAGAAAGTTGTATTGGAGAGACTCGAGGCAAGATTGATAGAGCTTCTTAAACAACCCCGCAATCAACCATGGCCAATATTATTTACCATACTCCACTGCTATAAATAATATAATACCATTGAATATTATTATTATACAGGATTTGTACTTAACAATACGTATATTCTTAAAATACTATAGTCGCAAAATTGTACATTGTGTTTATTTTATATCGGAATACAACGTAAACTTCATTATTTATAGACATAAGCCGCGTACAAAGTAGAAATATAATTTAGCTCATTATAATACTCATTTTATTTATTTTATTTATTTATTTATTTATTCTTTACTGCACACAAAAGAACAAAATATTACAATATTTAACAAATAAAATTAAAGAGTACAGTTGGCGGTCTTATCGCCCTAGGCGATTTCTTACAGACAACCTTTGGATGGATATAAGAAAAGGATAAGAAGAGAGGGCAGTATAGAATTTAAAGGTAAACATGCTCTAAAAAGGAATATATAAACAAATTATTTATAATTAATATATAATACACAATATATGATATATATTTATATAATATATTTTATATACATACATATATAAATACTTCTATAGATAGACAAACATAATTATATACATACTATAAATTACCTATTGAGACAAAAGTAGGAAATAAAACTTCTTCATGCAGCTGCTTATAGGGAAAGGTAATAATCTTTAACCATCTTTTTGAAAGATGTCAGTGTTTTCGCCTGTCTTATGACAACTGGTAGTGCATTCCACAGACGAACGGCTTGGACTGTATACGACTTATCCATAAAAGTCGTGGTATGCACAGGCATTCTCAACTTCAAATTCTCCGACGACCTCAAGGTCCTTGAATGAGAATCGTGGAGAAATATAAAACGTTCTTTGAGATATGATGGAGTAAGGGGATTGAACAAAATATTGTAAAGAAGATTAAGAATATGAGCATTCCGACGAAGTCGTATGGGTAACCACTTGAGCTTAGCACGAAACTCGGAGACATGATCATATTTGCGCAGACCAAATATAAATCTAATACAGAAATTTTGAAGACGCTCAAGTTTATTAAGTTGGTCCTCGGTGAGATCGAGATAGCTGACATCTGCATAATCAAGGATGGGGAGAAGGAGGGTTTGTGCAAGGGAAATTTTCGTGGCAATGGGGAGAAAATTGTGTAACCTCCACAAAGACCTAGCTGAGGAAAAAACCTTACGGCTAATTTCCCGAAGCTGCGGACCCCAGGTGAAAGACTTGTCCATATATAGGCCGAGATTTTTGACTGTATCACTGTATGGAACAGTGATACCATCACAGGAAACAGATGGAAGTTGGTCCTGATCAAGCTTCGATATCATTCTGGGGCTGCCGACAACAATGACTTGAGTTTTAGATGGATTGACCTTCAGTCCATACTCTTTACTCCATGAACATATATGTTGGATGTCAGAATTGATAGCTCCAATCGCATTAGCCATCATGTCCAAGGATGCCCGAGTATAAATTTGCAGATCGTCAGCGTAAAGGTGGTAGGAGGAGCGAAGATTATTGGTGATAGAATTAATAAAGACAGCGAAGAGTAAAGGAGATAAAACGCCGCCCTGAGGTACACCAGCAGATACTGAGCACCAAGAGGAAAAACATTCCTCAAAGCAGATGCGTTGCTGGCGACCATACAGGTAACTACGAAACCAATCAACTGCTGTTGGAGATATGTTAAGAGAACGCATTATGCCAAGTAAGACATCGAAATCGACGGTGTTGAAGGCATTACTGAAGTCCAGCAATGCTAAGACAGTCAGCTTGCCTTCCTCCATGCCCGACCTAATGCCATCCGCAATATGAGTTAGAGTGGTAATTGTGCTATGTCCACGACGAAATCCTGATTGGAGAGGATTAAGGAGATTTTGTTTCGAGAGGAATTCATTCAGCTGGGTATGGATTAGGCGTTCAAGGACTTTTGATAGAAAAGGAAGAATGGAGATAGGACGGAAATCTGTGAGATTGGATGCATTAGATTTTTTAGGAGTTGGGATAATATGCGCTTTTTTCCAAGCAGCGGGAAAGATACCAGAGGAAATGGAATAATTAAGGATATGGGAGACGGTAGGAAGGATTTCGTCTAGGATTGGGAGAATCATATTGCGGCTGACACAGTCGCTTCCCGTCGCATTGGATGAAATGAGCATAATCGTCTTTCTAACATCACAATCAGCAAATTGATTAATGACGAAAGCAGAACATTCGGGAGTATTGAGGTTCGAAAGGAACTTAAGAGTGTTATCTTTCATCGCCTTATCAAAGAAAGGCGATGTACAAAAATGATTGTTTAAGGAATTTAAATTAATTGACTTACAAAAGGGTTCTTGTCGTGACTTACCCACTCCCAGTGTCTTGAGAAATTTCCAAACCGTAGGTGGATCCCCGTTTTCCACAGAGTTGTGAATATGTCGGCGTTGAGCATTCCTACACACCTTACTGCACTGATTGCGGATAGAGACGTACTTCTGCCAATTCAACTCATTGGGTCTGCGTTTGTACCGGGACTTGGCCAACGCTTTTTTAGACAGCAGTTCCTTAATATCAGATGTTAGCCAAGGAGCCGGTAAATGTTTAAGTTTTATAGGCCGGATTGGTGCGTGCAAGTTAAAAAGCTCAATAATTTTCTTGTTGAAAATATCAACTTTGTCGTCAACAGTGCTAGCAAGGAGAAGGGAACTCCAGTCAATGCTGCCGGCATCCTTGCGAAGGTCAACAACATTCATGCCCCGAAAATTTCTTTGCAGGAGGATTTTGGGTAGGACTTTAGGAGGACGGAGACGATAAGACAGGAATAGCAGGTCATGGGAAGAAAAAGCATCAGCAGGACACTGTCCATGCTTAGCCACATGGTTTAAGGAAGAAACAAAAATAAGGTCTAAAAGAGAAGGAGAACAGTTAGGAGAGTGGTGGGTCGCTGATAGTGGAAGAATGGACAGATTGCAGCATTTAATTGTGTTAATTATATTTTTGGATGCTTTATATAGTCTCGTAGACACCAATTTCATTTTAAATTAGACAAGAATGAGTTAATTAAAAGAATTCTTAATTAGCACTCGTACGTAAATATGAATGGAATATAAATAGTGAAAGAAGATACTTGATTTCGAACACCTAGTAACATAACGGAGATTTATTAAACTCGAGGTTTTTAACACGAACGTGATACGTAAAGAACATAAAATGTCCTCCGATATTAGCTTCCGAGTGTGCGTGTTCAAAACAAACCTTTACCTTCACAGTTAGTGATTCACGTCGTACACGTGTTGCCGGTGCACGCGCACCGAACTATCGCGTCTGTTGCTGACCAAATATAATGATGAGCTTGTACAATACGTTTGTCGTTCATTATGCAAATTGGTAACGGTACGGCCCGTGCCAAGGAACGCGGAAGCGTGTTTTCCAATAAAGCGAGCAATGAGCATTGAACGCGCGCTCATGACCACCGCGGATGCGTTTGCTTTAGCGGACGTCGCCGGCGCTTATTGAAAAGGTTTACGTATGCATTGAGCGCTGTGTTCTGTCTACGAGTGTAGACAGAACACACAGTAGAGTTACTGTGTGTACTGTACTGTGGGTCCGCTGCCCGCTGTGACTCTGCCGGCATTGTGTTAGCCCCGCTGCGGCACTTTTACACCCCGCCCCCCTAACAAATCCTGAACTTGGGTTCCCACAACTGTCCAATTACTATCTGATTCGGCACATATTGTTGCGCTTTGAGAAACAATAGCTTCTTAAGGATAAACATAATGAAACATAGATTTTATCGCGCTTTATATAGGGACGTACGGTACAATTTAAATACCTGTAACCGACTACCGTTTATCATATCTGAAGTAAAGACTTTAAATTCTTTAACAGTGTTTTAATTGCCTGTCCGTGTGTCGTGAAGTTAAACTGGTATTAAACACCATGGCAACATAATACAATGTTTGCAATTTTTCCACACATACCAGTTGAAGGAACACGCGTCGGCCATGTGCATTTGTTGGTTAACCGCTTTACTTATTTTACATGAAGTAAACGCGGGGCGCTATCAGAAGGGTGCCCGTAAACATGTCTTCAATAAAGTTCCGGAGTGACCCGCGGCTCGCCCCGGGCACGACATTGTTCCCCGTTTATAAAATTACTCGGCAAAAGGAGCGGGACTCTCAAAGGAAACGATACACATGCACCGAAGTCGCTTTGACTGTGGGCTTGTGCACCGTTTACTGGACAGAAAGGCTTCCCTTAGTCCGCACTCGGCACGTGAACATGCTTGTGAAGTTTGACGGCCTCCATTTTTTTACAACTTTTTTCGAATGGGAGCCGGTTGTTGTGTTTACTTCCCATGTATCGAAGAATGTAATAACAAGAATTACACAGTAATATGCATGTAAAACTATCCAAAGTCGCCACGACGAGGATAATCTCGAGCAATGTCGCTCAAAGTAACTTAGTTTTAAAACCAACTGAAGGCCTCCGTCTGAGGAAGTGGATTAGCTCGGTAGTTCCCCGTGAAGATACCAACGTGAGCGGCTTGATGACGTTCACTTTGCATTGGTAAAGATAAGCATCAGTATTCACTCTGACATTCTCAATGATGCTAAGAAACGGAAGTATATGTTAGGCTCTGGAAAAAATATAAATACATTACACATAAGACAGAATTATAATACTTTGATACAAAACTAGAAAATGGAAGTCACGGCAAAATATGATATAAATATCGCTACTAATATTGCCCTGAAAAAGTGTATTGTTAGGAACACGATTGAGTGGTTTAGAATCACTGGATGTTCGCAAAAGATAACAACGACTACATAGCTTCCACGAATCATTCGCGGCGTGTAGGCGGGTAGGTAGAAAACATAAAAGTAAGCAATAGCGTTCTTGGTGGTCGGCCGCAACCGCAGAGCGCTCTCGTTTGGCAAATTTTATTGTTTGGTGTCGAATTAACAAATTTTCATTTAAACACTTGTCTTTATGAATTTGAATAACATACATTAATTATAACATATATGTATGTTTCTTTCATTTGGGTTGTTTAATATAATATGATCTTACTGAATCAGTTTTCTGTAAAAAAAAAACACATTAATCATTTTCTTCCTTTATGTACACAAAATTGAATGTTACACATAAAAATAACGGAGTAAGTAATAAAAGCTGATTTTTCGGTGACGTCGTTAAAGACTCCATCACAATAGATCACGTCATCGATTGTGCCGTTTCGTGGCAATTTTATTATTTCTCTCGTAACGAGCCTAAATTATGTGTGAAGGGTTTTATGTCTTTTTAACATGTAAACACGCGACCTGCGCGCCCGATAAGTATTCAATATACGAAACGACATAAATAATCAACAGGTGTTTTTCCAGCACAATGTGAAACAGATCGGGTGCAAAAACCTTTCTCTGCATTAAAAAAACAGGCAATAACATCGCGTCGCAGTGAAGATTTCAAAACGTCAACATGTCCATAAAGAAATACTAAACCGATTTAATTTATGTAACAAATATAAAAGCCTTATGCGAATCCGAAATCCTTTTCAACTTGAATATTCGTTTTGCTATCAAAGTGTATGAAGGGGTTTTTATCAGTAATCCTTTTTACGACGTTCGTTACTGAACCCTAAAAACTGATGAGATGTCCCAATACCCCCTTTTCTTTGTATCTTTATTTATATTTAGTGCTTTATTTATACACCGGGTTCGACGTTAATGCTCCCAAACTGGATGTAGCCGCACAAAAATAGCCCTCGTGCTTGTCACACGACAATTTGCCCCCACTGTAATTTCAACAGGAACAATGCACCGTCGCGTCGGGTTATTTCCGTACGTTTTGTCTCTCAACACGTGCTTTTCTGTAAACGTCATGAAATCCATTACATTAAAGGAGGAGACGCGACGCTCCGATCCGCCGCTCGTGTGTACGCCGATAGTTTGCTAAAGGAGAAAAATGTATTTAGTTTTTAATCAAATTACAAGTTGACCAGGGAAACTTCAAGGAAACTTGCTCCAACGTTAGTTTCAAAACATCACCTATCTGATTTTATGTTGCGTTCAAATTTGCCTATTCCTTTAAAATCTTTGCATTTATGAATAAATGGATTTTGCATTTTATTCGGAAAAATATTACGGTATAATTTATTTTTCCGATACGCGTTTTTATGTTAATGGGGAGTATTTAATTGCGTCCTACGATCTGTGCTTCACTTCTCGATAAAAAGTGTATTTGAAAAGACTATCTGAAGAACACTGAAGGAAAGTAGAAAAGTGCACAGCATTGACGATTGCCGTAGCTTTAGACGAGGTAGCGAGGGTTTCGTGACATTCAGCACCAATGCTAATTGTTGTACGGCTGCGGTTGTTACAGAGCGATCTTGTATCGAGTGTACCTTCGTCTCGCGAATTTCTCTTGTCTGCATCTGATTTGAACCGATGCAACTTTCGCTCTAGACAGGGTCTGGTTTTAACGACGCCGTACCTTGCGCTGTTTCGGGAATATAAATTATTTGTATTGTATTTATCCTGATTTAAATATATGCTAAAAAGTATGTCTGACGGTGAAGGAATTAATGAAGATTTATGCGTTTTATTATACCATTAACGTTGTAAAAACCTTATAAGCATTGTTCTATCCAATTGGTAAATATTAATTTTGTAAATAGTTCACGTAGTTTAAGAGCCAAATTATTTCGAATATTTGTGTTACACGTTCGAATCGATTGATATATGAAAGGGACGCTAAATATAAATGAACACAATTCAAACGTGGCGACTGTATGAATTCGATCGCGGGCTACTCCTGACACCAAGCGTTTCGCCAGCCGTTACTCAATCGGCCCAGAATGCAGCGATGTCGCCTGCTTGCCGACCCAACTGGCTGCTGAACAACCAATAATAGACAATCGATGCGATGGACTCGCACCATTATACAATTACAGTTTAACCAAAGCGCGACGATGATCAATTAATGGGAAAAATTTACGATTATTGCCTTTTTTCCACACTTGTTAGCCTGTTTATTACAATATGCATATTCATAGTAGCAGAACAAAAAGTCATGAATACTATAATCCGATCTGCGTTATATGCCAATAAGTTGTGTATCGTTTCCTCTATGGTAATCGCGTTAAAACTACGGTATACTTTGAAAAGGCCACCGTCACGGCTCATATGTCACACGCCAGTTTGCAAGTGTACTGCTTAGCTATTTTAATGCGATGCAAAGATTATAAATAGATTAGTTGCATTGCCACCGTGTACAATTCGACGGTCGCGAGGCGATATTCCCGGACCCCGCAAACTCGTGATTATCTTTCTCTAATGATATCGCCGCGTTGCCAATGTATTTTCGCTATGAATATTTTGTGCGTTGGAATTCTTTTATATTTGTTTGCGTCCGGTACGCGGCACCGATCGTGACGCCAATACCGGATTTAACTTTGAAATTATTTAAAACAGTACGTCTATTTGTATGTGCAAATTGCAATTGATCCAAAATAGGAATGATTTCATTTTCGTGTAATATAAAAATCTTATCATAATTCTCTTGAAATTAATATCTAGATAACGTTCTACTGAATAAAAATTACTGTAGTTTAGTTAATGTTACACATACTGGACTCTGTTCCGTACTTGATCACATTATAAAAAGCAATACAAATGTATTCGTATTTGAGCAGAAGAAATGTGCGACCAATGTTGGAGCGCGATAGTTATCGTAAAACGCGGATAGTTAGTTTGAAAAGTTTACATCGTTTTATTGGAATCGTATTATGTAGTGGCGAATGCGGGAGACGCTCTGTGCCCTGTCAGAGCGCCCAAGGCGTTGCTTCCTTAATAACGTTCACTCTTACCATCTCTCTGGTAATTTGAAAAAGTGTTTGCATAGCCGCCGGAATATAGAGGCTCCCGTTCGAAAAATATCATATTAAATGACTGCCTCGGAACGTAGACAGTCCTATAGCGTACACGCCAGGTTTTCACTGCGAAGTTGTATAATCTTAAAAAAAGGAAAGAACACATTCCATACCATGTTGTAGATATATTTATTCGTAAATCTATCAACTTTATAAAATATTAATGCGATACTTGTTTGTTTTACAAAAACAGACTGAAAAACAGAAATCCTTTGATATAACTCTAATTAAAATACACGATAGCAATCTACGACATTTGTTTAATTAAGTAAATGAGGCGAAAGTTTTTTCTTTAATTTAATATAGTTAGTACTATATGTGCGATAGCGTGGAATCTCCAATGTCTACGTGCGGTTTAAAGGCGTCTGCCCACTGCAATTTATGGATACCATGATAGTCCTATGAACGTGTCAGACAAAGCAAAAAACACTAAAGAATACTATGCATAGGACGCTAATGGCACTGGTCGGGTACAAAATGGTTTAATCAAAATACAGTGACAGAGTTAACCTCAAATACGTTACTTTTCTAGGGTCATTACGAGTTTTTACCATCGCGAAAACTTTCAATACCCTGTATATTTGTATCCGACAAATGCACTACAGCCAGCAAGTCCTAAGGGGCAGACGTCTTTATGATTGATCAACGTAATCCAGTTTGATCGGTTACCATGGCGCGTGTCAAACGACAGTTACCCCGCCGTGGTCGCGGCCACCGGCGACACAACCACTCATTCCGATTTGATGAGCTACCCCTCCCCTGCCCCTTGCCCCCCCACCCCCTCCCCGCCTGATTGAGCATAAAAACTTATTACCCCAACCATCTTTCGTGGAACAAAATAAAAATTACCACCACCCCTAGACACAAACGCAACCGTCCGACTGTTTCAGATAACCATCGTGATTGCTGTGTCTGTTAAATTAATTTCTGGAAATGTGATTATGAACCATTTTAAATACAGGGTGACACATTCAACGCTGCGATTTTAATCTTTTGATATAAATTCTATATAAATGATGAATTAATTACCAGTCTGGTTAATATTGATTATTGTAGATGAGTAAGAGCTAAATTTCAAAGAAATGTAGTTATAATTGTAATTATAATAGATAGTCTATTAAAAATATGTTAAACGATTTTAAAAAAACAACTTCTTCAGTATTTGATACTCCTGGCTATGCAATGGTTCTTTCGAACATAATATGTTAATGTTTATTGCATTGAACGTACAAAAATACACAAATATGCATTTTAAAATATACGCGCAACCGGCTAACCCAATAGGTTCATTAAAAAACGACGTATCAGGAATCATTTCGCACGGATCTAACCAAGCGTAGAGACATGCGAAAAACCATCGCCATTGCACCGTGCAATCGATTTGACCTTTGACAAGATTAAATAATGCAAGTGCATGTAAAAACAATACAGCCTGGGCTTATCGCGCCTCTATTACAATACATTTACATAATTAACCGGACAATGTAAGCGCGACGACAAAGCGTGGCCGTATGACAATTCTAGTAATAATTTTCTTATTGTTGAGTGAGCGATACGCCGCGTGGCGCCGACGCTGAATACGGGAATACGTGGAGCTCTACGAACAATACTCGTGTCGAGGATTATGGAAATCAACGGACTTGTAGTTTAAAACAACTGATCCTACTGCATAATTAGAAAGAAATTGAATATGAATCGCGTATTGCTTTACATATTGTCGAATGGCTTGCGATAATCGTCTGTCGCCAGTCTATAGTCACGTGAAGGCAAAGTACTCGCATCAGGTGTTGCAATATTGTATTGTGTATGTTCGAGGTATTTATCAAATTAACTGTAATTGGTTTATAATTTGCTCGAAATAAGTAAACATAACACCAACATAATCCCATATCAAAATATACTATTAATATATTTCTCGTTAATAATTTGGACAAATAATAAAATACAACGCCAATCGCCAATTAAAACATAAATAAAACCTTGAGGGTGACTATAAATAGACACTGTCAAGTTTCTAATTCCGTATCGGAATATCGTATTAACCAAAAGTTTTAATAGACAAAGCTTTTGTGTAGAGATGCGGGCGCGTCGTTGCCTACATAAATCTCCGGTGATAAATTAGTCAATTCATATAAGATAGGGGTGCACGCGTCCCCACACGACCACTTTGTAGGGCTACCATTAAATAATCCAACGGTACTATGGGATCTCATACAAATTTTACATATTCATGTGGTTGGAAACAATTTAATATTGATATCGGTTTGTTGTTTGTTAGCTTCTTTCATTAAAATTCATAAAGAAAACCATTAATCAAAAGCCCTAGCTTATTCGTGTATAGGTAAAAACAGCTAGATTTTAGGCTGAACTAAACGCCTTGTAATTACTTGTTATAAAGGTTTAACTTCCACTGGCACGCACTAAGAGGCCTTTTATACCGACGCTTTCATCAACTTATTTTTTGGTTAAGATTAAAAACCCAATGGGCTGTGCGGCAAAAACTAGTAATCTCCGTTATGTGAGTACGTTACTGATACAAAAATGCTTTCTCAAACAGTACGCGAGTCGTAATGCGGCTGAAACAGCTGCGTCCATCGCAATTTAGTTTGATGTTAAACATTCTCACCAAATGTTTAGTGTGAATTATTGCTAACGCGGATTACATTTATGCGATGTTCCGACTGTGAAGACAGAACGATTGTTGGGTTAAAAAACTCTTGTATCCATAACAATGTACGTAATTTTGATACAATCGCGCTGAATTCTTGTTGCATCACGAGCCGGATGATTCACGCGGTGCCAGCTTACGAAACGTTATTTATTGATAGAAAAAAGAAGCGTTTTCTCCTCACCGAGCTGTTTCCAAATAATGGAGATGCTCTTTGAACGTCATTACGGTACGTCATAACAGAGTGTTGACGAACCCGATGACTTGCATGATTCGAAGCTATCTCGGTATCGATCCCGCTCGGTTCACCCGCACTTTACAATCTTTAGGGTTCCAACGGAGCCGAACCCCTGTTTACATTGCGCGCGTATTTTTTTGTCTCGCCATTACTGAGTATGTATTCACTATTTACTAAGATTGTTTTAATTATAACCAGTTCATTAATGGAATGTTTCTTGTTTTTCACAGGTAAGATAGTCCTAGCAGTCGTAAGGTCGTCAGAACAAAGTAACGTATTATTAAATATAAGACACATATAAATTAAATATTGTTGGCAACAAGGATATAACACAGGCGGTGGTAATTTGAATTGATTTTCGATCAATATTTTTACTGTCTTCCTTTTCTGAATAAGTTTCTAATATTTTCCGTCATCGAGAAATCCGTTTATTAGGGAGCTGAGTATCCTCTCAAACCGTGTCCCCGGCGAAGTCACTCGATTTTATTACTCACAATTATCATAAATCAGTAATGAACTTCACGAATACGTCACGGAGTCGATTCCGGCCGTCTATCGATCCCGAATTTAAAATTGGGTCGACTTTGACTGTCGACGTAGGACCAAAAAATACAATGCTAAGCAATTTATTTTCTCTCTTTTATTTTATAGACTGACATATTTTTAGGAATTCAAAGCGTATGACGCGATCAAATAGGATTGATTATTAGATAATATTTGTATTTAATGTTATACGCGAAAATATATAAACGTTGTGTTTATTATTAAATAAAGTACTCAGTAAAAGCATAATTTACAAGCACTTAATACATTTTTACTGAAATAAAATCTAAAGTAACTCATCAAAAGATATAATCGTTAAATTATGACGCAATATCCCGCCTTTTAAAATGTATAACTTTTTAAACATGTTTTAATATGTAGATATGTTGTAAAAGAAAATGAGAATGTAACGTATTGGCCGGTCTGTTGGCGGGAGATTATTTGGGAGCGACTATGCTGTCACGTGGCGAACCACTGCGAGCCAGTAGATATTTCAATCAGCCGGTCAAGGAACTATTACATCGGCAACGCGGCACCATTATCTTGGCCTGGAGATTGATGACCCAATATTGCGATGGACTTCGCAACACACACACACACACACACACACACACACACATATACACATCCGCGCCGCGCGTCAAACGAAAACCTTAGCGAGTCTACCTATACGAAAATACACACCTTCGCGTAGCGTTCAAAGAGTGTGATGGAGATTTTTTTACAAAATAAATATTAGAACAGTCTTATTTTTTTTAATTTAACATAAATACGTGCTTTATTATTTTGCACAACAGTAAATGTCGTTATGTGATAGTTCAGTCAGACATTACTTCACAGAAGTAATGCTAAGAAAAACGCACCCAATCAAACTAATTAATCAGATATTTTAATATAAATCGTGGATGGGGCGACGCGACCGGTCAGTATTTTATTATTAAACCGTACCGTGATACGGTCGCAGCGATATCGATTTACGTGTACAACATTGATCTGATTATCACGCTCGGTGTTGTTAACACGATACACTGATGGTCAGTGATAATAAAGTCATTATTCATGTAAGAAGACAACCTGTCTCGCGTGACGCTCCTGTTAATTTTCTATACACGATACACCATAGATAACGTGAAAAAACCGTCTGTTCGCGTAATTGTTTTAATAGACAGACTATTACTGTAATTTAATACCAAACTTCGCGATTTAGACACCCGGTTTACCTTTGCCTCGCAGACAAGGAAACACGGCGACCGGAAATTCCATTCGTTCGCAAATCGCTGCCCCGACCGAGCGGCTTGTCGACATTTTTGGAGATACTTTTTCCTGATCTTTGCTCTCGGAATTATAATAATTTTTATGGTAATATATTACTTGATATTGTATTTTTCGTTAAAGAGAAAGTTGACGGAATTTTATTCTAAAAATAGCTTTAGTAGATAGTAACTACCACACAGCCGAGTTATGGTGATCGGCCTTAGAATACAGATGTATTTTTAGTGTGAATCCACTCAATAGAATGAGGCAGATCAGTGTAAAGTTATCAATCTACCAAATGATTGTAGCCGAAATGGTGGATACCAGCGGCATTGAGATATACGTAAACCGATCACGTCGCGTCACTTGTAGTAGATCCGTAAGCGACGACAAAATAAATTCCCACACAACCGTTAACAGTATCAATAAGTAAAAATGCAGTGGCGGTGCGACAAATTCGTCTCCATTCGAATAAAATTGATGGGAAGGCCAATATCGTAATGCGAAACACGGGCGCTCACTACCGGACGACTATTTTGAGAGCGTATCACCAACGCCGATCTATTTGATGGACTCGCTGGCGTGCTGCGGAATAAACCCCCTGCTACACCCCCTGCCTCCCCCTCGGCTGCCCCGCCGACTTGCCCCATGCATTGGACGCTAATCATGTTATGTGATCTAACATCGGTGTTTTGAGTAATTGGGAAATTCCTGCATGTTTTACCGATGCGGTTGTTGCCCGTACCTGTATTAGTAGCGAATATAGCTTACCGACAAAGTAATATATTGATGGTTTTAAATGAAAAGAAACCCAGAAAAATCGCTGCTATTGTATGGTGTTAGCACGACAGCATGGCGACGCTTGCCATAAAATATGCAAATTGCCGTAGAACAATTTTTGATTCCATGCTTTGGTTTTTCGGAATGTACTCTAGCAACAATATCAAACGATAATTTTTTGTATTACAATGTATTATTGAGTGAGAATGAGACGAGAATGCATGGACGTGACAACCGGAAAAGTATTATCTTTTTTTATCAATACCTATCATCATCATGTTATCATTATCGATCTAAACGTTGTTAAGACACGTGTAAAATTTATTGCACGTATCCCTTTAAATATGTTTTTATTTTTATTATAATAATAAATTCTCTTATCACGATCGCGCAAGTATATTTTCGGCGAGATTGCGCGCACACCCCATAACAACGCGGCATGAAGTTAAACACGTCGTGTTATTTATAAGGCAATCAGAGACACGCCGTCGACTCGTGTGTACACAATGTAAAATTCAATTTGCGATACACGGCCGATTTAAAATGGACGTCGCGAAGGTAAAGTTAGACGCAGCGAGAGAGAGTTAGCGCACGCGTGACAATAAAACTGCGCGACCGCCGCCCATCGCAAGCGCCGGCGCCGCAACGCTCCAGTTGCACCGGTATCACACCAACACCTTTTAACTGCACCACACCGCGCCGTATACTCACTCACTACGGTTTCTTTCAACTGTTTAAATAGGGATTATTGAAAATATTTTAATTATAGGGGTCAATAGCTTTTGTTATGCAAGGCACTAAAAAATAAATTAGTAGCATAATATTGCGCAGTAATTTTTATACATTTCAATTATGTTATTGAATTGGCATTTTCTTAAAATACCGATTAGAGTAGGAAAATAATTGAAGTTTAGTTTTCTTCATAACGTTGATATGTTATTGGTGTATTTGTAAGCTAGTGGAGAGTATATTTAAAAATATAAACAAATTAATAATGATGAGTAAGTTGTCCCCTTAATGACTCATAATATGTGCTGTATAAATAAACAGCTATACAGTAATTAGTTTTGAAGTCGAGCATTGTTGCGCTCACAAATCTAAATAAAGATTTATCAGTTTAGCGTCTGCCTCACGCATGTCGTGTCTCCCATGTTTGTTATTATAAAAATAAACAAATAAAGTGAGTGAACAATATGCTGACATATCTCAAAAATGTGAGTCAATTTTGCTTTTATTGTGTTTAAAAATACCAAGTTATTTGAAATGTTTATTTCCAGCAAAATTAGTTTTCTATTATTCTTTCTATTTTTACATAGTGCACTTTATTTTTATGTATCTCAGTGCCAAGCATGATGTGATGTAAAGACTAAAAAATATAATGACACCATTAGTTGATTGTGTCATTTTCAACGATATATTTTTGTCCCTCACTGACCGCATAGCGTTTTAATAGGCGTGCGCACGATTAGTAATATTCCTATAGACAAAACAATAATAGTCGCACGCGCCTACAGAAATAATTCGCAGTCTATCTACACATTTATGTTTGGGAACTTTGTAGGAAAGCATTCCTCAATTAAATACTGAACTTTAACAATCTGCCAAGTCGGTACTTGTTAGTTGAGTTCGCAAACTGTTGACACGAATCGTAGCGGCCAAGTTCTGGCCCCTTATGCACTTTTTTGGTGTTAAACCGGCACCAATGCAAACTTTCACGTACCCTTCCGCTGACGGACTGATCCTGCATACAGTAATGAATCATATTAAATGTAGATGGTCAACTAAAGTCGAGACGCAACATGTTTTGGTTGTATCCGACACGAGAAGCGGACGATATGTGAACACATCCGCATATGCAGGCAGCCTAGCCGTGTGGATATTCGGAATCTCATATTTTCGTTGAATAATGACAAAGCGAACCGGTTCTCGGTGGCATTGTAATGTCGACGGGTCATAAAGAGGGCACAGGTCGGCTGGCGACCTTGCGGGCGTATTCTGAGCGGCCGCGGATGCTATTTCGGCACGTCGACATCGATCTGAGCGAGAAAACTGGAGCGGTCTCATTGGCACCCGCGTTGCACCCAACCAAACGGCCGGTGATTGCAAGATCGATGTCTCTCAAATACGTGAACTGCATTTGACGTGTTTTATATTTGAATGTTCTACAATCTATTTGTTTAAATCCAATCTCCGATGCTAGTACGGCGTAGGTACTAAATTTTAAGATTGTTTCCGTCAGACTGTTAGCATTTCTGAAATGCCCTTTTTCGGCGGTGCGCGAATCGATTTGTGTTGTTTATTTATTTCTAAATATAGTTGTTTCTTTAATATATTATTCATTCATGCGAGTGTATTTCGATTGAATCAACTAGTAGTACATACACTTGCTAAAAAATCCAATATTCAGTGCACAATTCGTTTCTCTTTCCAAGTGCCCTATTCAGCCAAACTTATTGAAATATAATTAAAAATAAGCGGTGTGACGCATAAGACACCGCGCTGAGGAAAACGTCCACACTAAATTAAAAGCACAAGCGCACTACGGTGTAATTGAAAAAAATCGCTTCATTTTAATTGGCTTTAAGTTTACCGCCTAGTAACTATAACAAGTGTTCACATATTGTGTTGAGCCGGCAACAAACGCGCACAATGCCATTTAATTATACAAATACGTCAGTGTCTGGTCGCTACCCGCGCGAATTATGACGACTACAGCAGTTTCTTATTCTTAATTCATATTAACAATGAAACTTGTTGCTAAGTAGAGCCGCGGCGACTGGCGAGTGACGATGCAGTCGACTTGCGCGTTATCAAACATATAATTGGTGTCAAAGTGTTGTATCATGCGCCACTTGTGCAATGCAACGTGTGTTCTATTTGTAATTGGTGTCGCGTATGTAGATGCGTTAATTACAAAAATATATATGTGTTATGTACGTTTTCATTTCGAACATCAGGTTTTGTATTGATATCTTATGAATTACGCTCCGGAGGCCTTTAATACCTAGGCTTAGAGCCTCTTGTAATGAACAAACTACGTTTAATTTGATGTAATCATTTTATTTATACGGTCCGATTGTGTGGACTCGTTTATATCAATTTCTGGTTTTTCCTTTGTTATTATTAAATATTTAAATTAATTACTTAGTCGGGAATTTCATAATGTATAAATAAGTTTTTATTGGAGCTGAGTACATTCTTGGGATATTTATTTTCCCAGTTGAGTGTCGCCTCGCAGCTCCGGGGCGGTGGTTACCGGTCAGTAAATAATGTACTCGGGAAGACCGCGTGGCCGAGCCAGATTCAATTTGACTCGTACACACGAGAGTTCAGCACACTCGAACACTTAACCTCAACAGCTTTTAAATAACGTGTGCGATAAGATAGTATGACATTGGCCAAAATTCTCTCGCGCGTTTGTGTGGCCCGCCGGCTCAAGGTGACCGGCGGGTGCGTTGACATTCAGACGCCTTTATCACGAACCGGGTTCACGACGCGCCTATGTTTATTAGCAGAACCGTTGCTGAGCAGTGAGCGCCATCGGTATCTTCGCAGCTTAATTATACGGACCAAATTCGCTTTTTTGCCAGTCCAAATCAGAAATGATTTATGTGGAATGAGGGTCGGATATCTCTCTCAACCCTATCCATACGTAATCGGGTAAATGTTGTTTGAAAACAAGATTTTTCTTTACGTAATATAGACGAAAATACGAGCGGACAAAGCGTTCATTTTAAGTAGATAGACGGTTCGCAAAAATACACCGATTATGGATTGAATTATGTCTGTACACAGATTTGTTGTTTGATACCTAAATATATGAAGAATTTATAATTGTTTTATCGCGAAATCCGGGTATCAAAACACCGTAGTGATACTAAATGTAGATCGGACACACCTATAAGCTGGCTAAGAATTTAGGCAAGAGCATTAAACAATTTGAAATAGATAAAGTTTTGTACACAATAAATATGATTATTTATATGTGTCGTGCATTACGTACAGATAGTTGATGTAGGTAATGGTTGTCTGTCTGCATGTCTATTTCCGAGCGTGGCTCGAAGGCCGGCCGAGGCATCCGTCGGTATGGAATTCACTATCGTCTTGCCTGGAGCCAATTCGTCGGTGGCTAATAGCTAGAATTGTGTGCCGTTCCATCGAACTATGGATTTATTGACCGATATCGTCTCCGCTCGATTACACACCAAACAGTTGACGTGCCGTTTAGGGAAAACGAGTTCCGTGTGCTCCGATATTGTTTGCGACAGGTGGATATTAATTCCATTTATCGATGCCATTCCAGATGGGCTCACTGTAGTACATTTTGCTTTAACTCGGGCAGAACTTGGACGTTCAGTTGCGCACCCGTCTGTCCGTAATGTTATTGGCGCTAGTTTTATTTTCAAAATATGCTTCAATTTTGTGTCGCAAACTGCAATCGTCTGCAGTGCAATTGGGAACTAACAGAGGCAATGATTGGGTGCAGCGAAGAACTCTATTAAACCCGAGATGGTATCTCGATGCTGTCACTTGATCCGATCGCCCGCGGCCTATACGAATAGCGTTTGCATTACGTGTACCGATAGAGTTCAATCCGTATTCTTGTAAATAAACTTAGCAATGTGGAAAATTATTTTCATTCATACACACACTCGCACCGGAATTGATTGTGCACAGTAGTGCATTTAGTTATGAGTAAATTATTCTGAGAATATTTCATCTCGCGTGTGACTAATTTCAATCTGTATGAATCGAAATATTGACTCATTTCGTCACATATGCTTAAATTGTTATTTATAAACGCCCCCAGAACAAGTCATTGTTTGCGTTTTCTACGTCAGTTATGTCCGTGTAAATGTTCCTCATGTAACTCTGTAATCGGGTGTCATAATCAGCACATTTCCATGTTATTTCTTACAAAATTTAAATTGGTCAATATATCTTTTAATTAGATAATTGGGAGCAACAAAGCTGGATCGGTTTACTTAATAACTGCCGTCGGTTGTCTTCGTCAACACAGCCGGGGGCGGCGGTCGGCGAGCAAAGGAAATAATGGAAATTATTCTCCGCGCCGCGACCTGCGAACGGTTATCGATGGAGGCAATTTGGCGAATAAATGGCCCGGTAATGATTGGACCCCTCACGGCTTCGGTAACCACTTGATGTGAGGTCTGTTTGCGTACGTACTCGACTCTCTTGTGCTCGCGAACGGGTACCTGTGGCTTTTCTTGGAAAATTCTATTGTGGCTATTGTGAACGCTGAAATGCTGAGTGGGAGTTTTGTCCTTGCGCTCAAACATTCATTATGACTAACTTTAGGAGAGCAATCATTATCTGTTATCTATGTATATTCTATAACAAAATATCTCACGAGGGCAAAGGTAGCTATGTTATCGATACGGTAGTAATTAAGCCGTTCAGCTGTTTGAATAAGGTTGTCGTTAATTGCACTTATCGCTTCTAAGCATTAGTTTAGCGTTTGACCTCAGTTACGTGCATATAATCAATCGTAAGCGCCAGGGTTAGATAAAATAAAGGCCACACTGATATATCGCTTTTATATGTTACGTTTTGTATGTGAAGTATTTATTTTATTTTAGATCTTTTGCTGTTCAAGTATTTTCATTGTCTTCGTATTTGAATGATCTCAATGCTTCCATATTATAAATCAGGGGCGTGCACTCCTTGTAGGCAGAAATGCAGTGCTTTACTTGCCATTCACAGATATTTTATTATAACGTTCGTACGTTTTAGATGACTTTAATTCATAGTAAATAAATTAATAAACAAAATATAATAACTTAAAAATGCCTAATATTTTATAAATAGCACCTATTTGCAATCACGCAAACATTATGGTTGCCACGCGAAAAGCAAGAGGCGCTGCAAAGCAAAATAATGTACCTAATCAACCAAGTAATGCCGCCGCGTCCCGCATGACATTTGTTTGCATGTGTGTAGTAATTTTGGTGTCCGTGCACAGTCGCAAACGCACACACCCATGAATATTGAAAGCCGCGACTCCTGCGGCAGGCCTCGGGAGTTCGGCAGTTTTCGGGAGTAATCGTAAATGTTCGTTGCCTATAATCCGAGTAAAATTAATAGGCTGGAATCTAATAAATCACCTATGCACATTATGCATTTTTGGTTAGTAAGGTTTTATTTGTTTAAATAGAAATGTTTTGTGTTTCGCGGGGGCCATTTAGCTTTTTTATGAGTTTTTGCATTGTTTACTATTTTATACTAGTATGTTTGTAAAAAAAATAGATTTCTTAACGGATTTTTCATTTTAACATTTGAAAGTGTGTACATTTAAAAGTTTATTACTAAGTTTCGATATGAATTGTAGTCATTTGCTTTTAGTGGTGTGTTTGTTTATTTTTTTAAATGTTATTTGATTGCGAGGTTTGTGTTAAAAATGTATGTTTATCAAATGAATGAATGAGGTGGCCGAAATCTTGCGTTTATTTACATCGGGATAGGTATAGTAATCTCAACTAACCGGAAACTTGAATATGTGAAAATTGAAAGCTGACTAGGTGAGTTTTTTTTTATTTTACTTATTAGAATTTCTTCCGCCGCGACGATCGATCGCTGTTTTGTCTGCGTTGCCGTAGAAGATGGACATGAATAGTAGTACATCTAAGACTTGTTATGTTGGCATGGTTTCCGATTTAGAGATCCGTCGCGTGGCTGTGGCTATGCTAAAAAACTATAAAAGAAAAAGTTTTTGTGACCGTGACTCCGCCGCATACCCAGTGTCATAATCCTGTGCACGCCGCTGTTATAAATCTCACTTTCATCATCGTGTTGGTTCGTTTCAAACTTATACTTTCTTAATACGCCTATTCAGGCATTTGCCGCGTATAAAGCTTTTTATAATTAACAAATCCTTATTCTCGGCAAGGCCTTGGGTCTACTACCCCATATAAATATTTATAAATAGCGGCAACATCTAGGCGTCATATTTTGACGTCGCTCACGCACCACGCACAGGGTCGTGTCGGACCGCTCACCCTCGACGGCACGACGGTCAGCCAAGCGAACGCCGTTTATTGTGTTTCCTTACTTAACACGCCAAACGCTGCACGCGACAATGCCCCGCACCCAACAAATATTATAATAGTTAATTAAAATCAAACAACAAAATGTACCAGCCGAAATATTGGTTCGTCGTCTTCACCGGTTTTCGGCGCGACGTAATTGTTTCTCGTCTGATGTTATCTCCCAGTGGGACATGCACTTGTAGACGTTTTCGTGATTCATTCACTCGAATGTAAACTGTTTGCCCGTCTGGGTGCTTAGCATGGTAACGATATGACTATCGACTAATGATTTAATTTGTGTCTCTTAACTTGTTTTCTCCAAACATTCCTACTTAGTTAATTACTTACAAACATGTTTATATTGATTTGTTTGTAATACACGTCCTATGCAAACTCATACGTCTAATTTTCACGATAATGTGCTTTACGAAGGATACTATTTGTCTTCTTTCTTATTATTCCATGTCGTAGTTAATGCCTAAGAAATATCTCCATTGTCATATTACACGGGGATTTATTTCAAAGATGACAATAGTAAATATACATTTGTTTCTCCCAAATTTGGTATCATGTATCCTCTTCGAGCGATGTGTGTCAGATACTTCTCTCATTATATTCATGTTAAGATGACAAACATAATTTAACCATTTCTGGGCACATTTTGCACAGTAAGCTCTCGCAACAAACACACGTGTATACAAAAGCGTATTTGTGTACATAATTGGTGACCGCACAGTGAAAATTGAATTCCGTTTAATCTGATGCGGGATGAAATGAAATTCTCTAAACTGCGTGCTTTATCTAGAAATGGTTGGGATGCTAGTCGGTGTCGGCGCGGCGTGTGCGGCGCGTCTCCCGTACATTCTGTGTTCTCTGCCCCTCCGGCGCGCCAGTGTGTGTTGCGCGTTGACCGCAAGAGGTAAATGTCCGTATTGGATGCAGAAACAACGTGGCCCGTCATGTCTATGACTTTGTTGTGAGCCCTCTGGGAAAAACGCTGGGGAATTATACTGCAGCTTAATAGCTATATAATCTATCTCATTTGTCTGAGTATGTAATAGACATATGTATAAAATAATCAGAAAAATAAGTTCCGATGGTTGTTGACTTGTTAAAAAATATTTAGAAAGTTATTTGAAATCGACCTGCATTATTGTGAGCTAAAATTTTATTCTTAAGAGTTGTTCAATGTTGCCAAACTAATACACGGCCATAAAATGATAAACCAAATTATGATGATGGATAAAAATCCATGTCATGTCAACACTTCGGAAGTGGAGCTAAAGTTCGATACAAATAAATAATATCAAAATAATGTAGTTATTCATCTAATGCAATTTATTTGATTGAAATATCAGCTCTTGATGTTTATTTATTGTATCAGATCATTACTAGGCCAAGACCATCCGCAGTGACTTGGTTTTTGAGCAGCGCTTGAAATTTATTGCACCGCTCCTCGCCGCTCGCATGATGCATATGTTTGCATTAATATGAGCGGCTTATCTAACGCCATAATCTGGTGTAAGTGATAACACGTCCTATTAACTCGGTCGACGTCTCAAAACATCTTATTAAAGTGTTGTTAATGTAACATTAGATTAGCACGAGACATTTCTTAAGTTCTTTGCCGAAGTAATACATTGCAGCAATGAAAAGCGTTAATATGAGTGCGCACAGTTGAATTAGCACCAGTTCAATTTATTATCACCCTGATAAAGTTTATTAATGCACAATTAAGCTGTCGATGTTATTGCATACATTACATTTATGATATATTTATCGACGCCGTTTGAATAGATTACGTTTGCATTTCAGTACATTTATTATAATTTTATACGCGTTGCTACGAGAAACATAAAATTTTACGTACTTATAAAGTTGTCCCGTTTTGTGAACGCAGTAAAACATATTTTACGGAAAGAAGAATGAAATGGTAGGAACACGGAAAGTTTTGTTTTTCTTTTCTTTTTTATTTCTAGTCGCTGGGGTACGTTCGTTTGTCACAAGTTTCTATCTGTGGCCGAAAGCCGTTAATTTAATGATTTTATTTGTTTAAATTGATCATCAACACATTCAGTAATAAAAGAAAAATAAATTATGAAACGTGTTTAAGTCAGTGGCGTGCCTAGGGTTGTGGAATAGGGCAAGCGCCAAGCCCAATATTTTTTTAGTAACAATATGTATTGGTTCAAGAGCAAAATGGTATTAAGAAAGAAGAACGTGTTCATCATGCGATAGAGGGCGAGCCTATGCGATGTAATTTAATAAAAATAGACCCCAGATTCGAATCCGAGACATCAACTTTGCGCCATCGAGGCATCCCAGACCTACCACACGATCTATATAAGATTAGGATAAAAACCAACAAAATAATATCTTTATCACCGTTATGAAAAAATATATTACAAGTTGTTTCGAAAAAATCTAATAGATGGCGCGATTTCCACGGCCATCTATTTAATATTGCCAAAATACTGAAGGGCCCATCATTAGTTTTAAATAGAGGAATAAAACAAATGTGTAAGTTAAATCACTTTTGGGCATGCATACGTAACTTTAATATTGTAATTATTTTGTAAATTAATAAACGGCACTACAATAGCACAAGTACGGCGCGGCGTCGTGTTTAACTTCGCGGCCACAAATTATTGTTAATAATATATTCATGTTATGTTTTTGTGTATGCATGTGATTTTTTGATTCATCATGAGCTCTGAAAGGAAGCTAAGAAATATCTGAAAAACACTACGATTACTGTCTACGCGAGAATAATGTTTTGAAATCTCATCACATATTATGTATATGACGCATAAAGAGGTTTCTATACGCTGTTTACCGGAATTATGAAAATATATTAATGCATTCACATGTTTTTGTCAATTACTATAAAAGTACCAGTTAAATTATTTAAATCACTATAGCCGGAACAATTCCAAAAATTTAAGTACATCGTTGGAAAAAAATATACAACACCGACAGTATAACTTATTAGTATGAGAACATCCAGCAATCTATGTAGTTATGTGCACTGATCTATAAAATTGTATTCTATAGTTTTCACTACTTTCGAGAAATACACAACAAATCAGGCGTAGGTTTTCGACCAGATACGAGTAGTTGTTTGTCTACGAAATGTAATGAATTTACCTTTTCCTCGCCGATCAACACTTGCACACACTTCAAACCATCACAAGGCACATTTTCACCCATTATTATACATAATAAACATAAAATACTATAATGAAACAAAAACTAAACGTATATGTTCAGTTGTTACTGGTTAATCGTCCGCTCGAAAGACATAATAATAAGCGTGAAGTTAGCCACAGGTCCTAAATTATGGACAATTCCAAATTAATTATTCTAATTCTAATATATTAATAAAAATATTTAAAACATCATAATACGGTCTCAAAAAATATCTATTTATTTTATATATTATCCAATATAACTTGTAGCAAAACATAAATATTTTTCGATAAATTTGGATCTTAATATGACATGTCAAGTGCACAACTTCACTCCGCGAAGCCGGGCATTTTGCTTGGTACAAATTGCATAAAAAAATAGCTATATGTATAGGTACGTAGTGTCATGGTAATAGCATTTCACCCAGAGGTGCGACTGAGAGGGCAATATACGCCAGAAGCCAGGTAAAAGCACACGAGAGAGAAAAAGATAGATAATACTTTGGTGTGTTCCATCTTTTTAAGATATTGCGTCACGCGTTGATTTTGAATGAAATAATTTTATATTAGTTTTAGATCGCGGCGCTCGCTTAGGCGAGTTGCCGGGCGCGGCGCGGGTGCTCCGTCGCAGGCGTGGGGTCCATTATGGCGCGGTAAATTTAAAAATGATAGACGTTTTGCATTAAACGAATATATTTTATTTAAAGTACTGATTTGTCTTTAGGATTGAGTATATGCGTATTAAGTAAGGCAAGCCGGGCTTTTGGGCTTGTATGGAAGTACCGCCACTGGTTTAAGTCGGAATGATACGTTATTTTAGGTGCGAGTTTAGTTTATGCATGCTATGTACCTAAACAACAATTAGTGTAGCAATTTCTAAGTCACTCATACCATTTCTTACGTGCAGTTATTTTACAAAAGCTATCATAATGCTTTGAAAGTGGATGATGGCTACTATAAAATGCAAGATGCATTTACATATACATACCTTCCGAAGGCAAATGTCATAGAATCTTGACTCATTTCTACTTCCGTTTCGCTTTTATAATTCTTATAAACCCAATTATTAATATCTTTCGAGATGAAAGGTCTGTAGTCTGTATCAGCCCATATACGTCCCACTGCAGGGCACGGGCCTCCTCTACAATCGAGAGTACGATTGAGAGTGGTTAGGCCATATAGTCCACGGTGTCGCGGGTTCGAATCCCAGGGCACACCTCTGACTTTTCGGAGTCATGTGTGTATTGATAGTCAATCACCACGCACTAAAACGGTGAAGGAAAACATCGTGAGGAAACCTGCATACCATAGCGATTTATAAAAATTTCTATGGTATGTAAGTCCGCCAACCCGCACTAGGCCAGCGTGGTGGACTATATGAAAGGTCTAAGTACCTAGAAATTAAATTTGGTCAAAATGCGTTTATATCGTTTGTGTCTATGAAAAGCAATACATCAATTAGGATGTAGGTCAGTGCAATTATCAGGCCCGTCAAATATTTACCAAGTGAAAAGGCGATAAGTGGGCGCGATAACAATTTTGGTTGTACGTTAAATTGGGTTAATCCACAACTTCTTATCTTTGCAAAGTAGTACTTATTGTGTTATAAACAATATTTGTAAACGGTATGGTTGTTGTGCAGTCATACGAAAGCATTATCTAGATAATTACATTTTTTTTAAGTCATAGTTACTGTAATAATTTATGTACTTCAATCTCTACATTGATTTGTGCCATAAAATGAATGCACTTGTATGTGATCCTCATTGAAAGAAAGTAGGTGTTTCAATGTAATTTTTTACATGTTCAGCAGCGACTTCTTTGAATGTGCCGACTTAACCGATGCGTATGCGCCGACGGCATTGAAATGACGTGAAAAATAAATTCGATATCCAATTTCGCGTTCCACAATTATGAGCCATTGAAGCTGAATCGGTTACAATCGCGGCCGGCGCGACGCCTACATAAAAACTTATGTTGAATTTTCGAAACATGAAAAAACCAATGGTCAGTCTCAACGCATTGACATTATCGCGAGACAAGTTAATGGCACGCCTCATGCGGCTACAGCAATACAACAGACGCGGGTCGTGTTAACTGAATTGTTTTTAACAACTAACCGTTATTTACATCGCCGGCGTTATGTCACCGCGTTCTCACGAAGATTTTCCAAAAGACAAGCAGGCTTGTAGTCGCATTAAAAATAATCGGCGTGTAGCGGTCCGTCAGTGCAATTTCGTGCGATTTATCTTGTTAATCTTTATTTTTTCGCCAACTTCACCACTGTGGAATGCAATCGTTTGTGATTCCGGAAAAATGCCCCTGTCAACGACCGACCACCCGATATGGTATGGACCCGTTATATTAGCCGAGTGATCGACCTGGACTCCTGCCACGATCCCGGCGCCGGCTAATTATAAACACTCGCTCATAGAATAAACAATTCCATGCTAATCACTGCAAGGAATAAAATTGCTCACACTGCTTGCCGCTTAGGGCGATTAATGAGTTGTTAGGAGGTAATATATCGCGTATGATGCGCTGATGATACGGCGATACAATGACTCCGTAATAATGTTGAGGTTAAAAGCACCGTACATGTCGTGTCGCGTAAACATTATTTCTTATTTATCGGCCAATATGTTACGTGAAAATTGTAATTACGAAATATGTGTGCCAAAACCATTTGATTCGAGCCGAGCAGTGATCACTGCGGATGTTTTTCTAAGCCACAAGGGATGGAAACCAGGTTTCAAATGTGACGAGTCGGACATTTTTGTTAATTCTACATCATTAAAATGTCCCACTCTAAGCGCTTTGCGTTGACGTGAAAAATATGGCCGAGTTCTCGTCGCGGCATATTTGGAACACGCGTCAGCTGACCAAAACAACGAGGTCGGCTATGTTTCACGTATGCGGAATCGTCTACTCGAGCTGGAGAATAGGTATCGTTGCGATAACGAGCCAGTCGTGTCCTCGCTGCCGATTATTGCGGTTGCTACATCAGTATATTTATTCTCATATGTTTTAAGTGTCGCGTACTCGCATTAATTCATACAGTTAGTGCGCGGTGAATATAAACGTGTGCCGATCGCGACGTAACCGTGTGGAAGCTCAAAGCTCGCCGGCGTGTTGATGTGATAGTGAACTGTTTAGCTTATAAGCTAGTGAGCAGCGGTGCAGTGACCCACCAGCCGTGCGTGAAGTCGGGACGATGGTGCGCAAAGGGGAGAGGTCCACTCGCGCCTTCCTTAGGACTCTGGCCGACACGCTCCGCTGGCAATCTCTCCGCGCTGTCACAATGGTACGTTCGGTAGTCAACGGCCGTCGTGCTCGGCCGCTTATCATTTCACATTAATTATGTTTACATTTTTTTTAGTACGTTGCTGTTAATTTTCTATTGAACGGTGATAATTATATAAATTTTTCGTTATTGGAAAATTGACAATTGTAAAGTGTTTACACAGGCCGACTGTTCGGTCGTCATATTTGCGTACTTCAAATATTGACGTCACGGCTCACGAGGTATTGTGTAAAATTGAAACAATCGTTATCAGATAATCGATAGGTTGTGAGTTGTCGGTGCGGTTTATCGATCGACGTGCCGTAAACGATGTTTTGACGTGTGCCCACAGCGCGTCCGTGTGCCGGTCTCAGCGCGTTCACGTGCACCTATCGGGATCTGTCGCAATCTCTGACCTCAAGGGCGGAGATCACGTTGGACACGAATCTCACTCATACTGCGTACTTCGTGCTTTATGCCCATATGCATACGAGCCAATTACATATTATGACAATTCATTTTGATAACACAAATATTGCTATGCAACCGATACATTCCAAAACAATTGATACGGCGCTAAAAGCATAGAGTTAGCAACTATCAATATACACGATTCATTTACATAGCATGTCATCGTCGCGCCATTTAATTATGTCAATGAACTCGCATATATAAACGTCCCTAATAGATCATGACTTGATGTCACTCGATCAACCTATATATTAAGTTAGTGTTTGTCCCGCAGGTCACCTCATATTGCACTGTCAGTGTGATCCATGATACACCACCTCGTTCTCCTTTAGATGTTTTATATTTTAATTTACACTAGCGACTGACTCATCTCTGAATGTTTTTTAACCGACTTCAAAAAAAAGGAGGAGGTTCTCAATTCGACTGTATGTTGCTTTTTTTTTTATGTTTGTTACCTCGTTTCTCTTTACTGTGTGAACCGATTTCGATAATTCTTTCTTTGATTGAAAGCTGGTGCTTGTCGTTTGGTCCCATAAAAATATGGTGAAGATCTGATGAATATCTTCAGACCTGGAGAGGGGAACTCCTTAAAATTAAGGAGAATTGCAATGGTTCTTTTTGCATTACGTTAATTTAACCGATTTTAGTGATTTCTTTTTCATTGGAAAAAACGTATTGACAGGTCGATCCCAGGAATACAATATGAAGATCTGATGATTATGTTTGGACCTGGAGAATAGAACTCTTCAAAATTTTGTAGGATTCCAATGGTTCTTTTTGCATTAGGTTTATTATAAAAGTTAAGCTACAGTGAGGGAGGGAAAAAGGGGTAGGGGTTTGGGGAGGGGGGGAGTGATAAAATTATAATACACGTAAATACTAATATCTTCAGCAGCTTAAAACCGATTTTAGTGATTTCTTTTTCATTGGAAAGAACGTATTAACAGGTTGATCCCAGGAACACAACATTAAGATCTGATTATCATGTTGTGACCTGGAGAGTAGAACCCCTCAAAATGTAATAGGATTTCAATGGTTCTTTCTGCATTGGGTTCAGTATAAAAGCTAGGCTACAGTGGTTGAGGGAAAAAGGGGTAGGCGCGAAAGGTTGGGGGGGGGGGAGAAAAAATAATAAACATGTGAATATTCCAATATCTTTGGCAGCTTTTAGCCGATTTTAGCGATTTCATATTCATCGGAAAGAACATATTCCTTGTGGGGACCAAATCTTCTTCATTTAAATGCCTATCAACACTAAAAAGATAAAAATAACTA
The DNA here is from genome assembly GCA_023078785.2 of Hyles euphorbiae. NCBI lineage: Eukaryota > Metazoa > Arthropoda > Insecta > Lepidoptera > Sphingidae > Hyles > Hyles euphorbiae. Next base: position 12,762,335 of record CM041046.1, read on the forward strand.
AAATTTTTAATAAAAAAAATTAAAACCGACTTCTAAACAAAAATCCACTAAAAACCAAAAACTTATATAACTACCACTCCAAAGCAAAAAAATAATATTTATTTCATGGAACTCGTGCATGTTGATTAATTTGCTTAATGACTTGACTAGCCAACAAATCATAACAAAATAATAAGTACCACTGCAAAGCAAAAAAATAATATTTATTTCATGGAACTTGTGCTTGTTGATTAATTTGCTTAATGACTTGACTAGCCAACAAATCAAAATATATGCATAACATATTGAAGGCGGGTCGCCTAGTACCAAACATATAGATATTTAAATTAATATAAGGCATAGGTCCCACATGTTCTGTCTTGCCTTATCACTATAACGCGGGATCGGTAGCTTTTCGGAGAATAATCTAATCACGGGAATAAATCGGAGAATATAATCAATCATGATTCTTCAAATTCAAAAAATCATACACAGCTAGTCAGATCTACATATCGATTACAATATTTTACCCTTCAGAGCTATTGCTACTGAATGCATTTTCAATTTCCTAATGATCAGACCATTATAATAAGCGGTAGTAAGCTATCCCTTATTAATGTACCAATCCTGACGAATAAATCTTCTAGTATTAATGCACTCGAAATATTTGCTAACTCACAAAACGATAAACCAAACAACACCGCACCCCTCGATTCGATAAGACAACATTCAACAACCAAACACGGAATCACCAGCCTGCCAATAAAATACCAGAACGCACTCAATATGCGTTATCAAATTTTGATATACAAACTGACGAACCGTCAAATTAGGTCAAATAAACCGTTGGACGCGATGCATATGTAACCTAGAAACGTAAGCGAATTGTCGCACTTTGTTTACATAACGCTACGTGTACATAATATCAGTACATTGGCTCAGGTGTGACGGCAGGGCTAGTGCTCACTTTTGCTTTGATATTAAGTAGGGCTTTTTGACTATGTATATTTTATTTCTTTTAAAGGAAAATTTTAAAGACTAATGAACTTTTCTGTTCATAAAACACTCAGTCCCGAAATGACCTCTCATGATAATTGGTGCGGGTATCGAACACAACTGTCGTTTCCGAGTTACTTTCCCGCTCTCTAAACTACGAAGATTTTATATATAATGAAGTGCGATCGGAACTAGCATGACGCAAATATATTAATTCTGTATCTAAATAAATTGCTTTTTTTTAAACACGAATTCTCGTGACAACATTCTTAGGTGCCAATGAACTCTACAAAATAATCCCCATATTTATAAATACATTTCATCACATGTCACCAAGGAAGACATCGTAAAGGCACGTAGACTTATAAAAATATTCTAATACACGTACCCCCTACGTGATTCGTATTCCTACGCAATTTGTAATGGCATGGCACTTCTTGTAGGAGCAACGTGAATGTCGAGTTCTGATAATATTACGAAAATATACAAAAAGCAATGACTTCAAATACGGTTGTCTAATATTTTAAAATAGACTCATTGTCTGTTATTTAATCGGTTCAAAAAATGTAAATAAACGGCGAGATGAGTGGGCAGAGGAGCAGACTGTTGCGCCATAACTGATCATTACGGATATTTGAGACGCAAAAAATAGGTTTGGAGGTTCTTTTGTGACAAAGTCGAGTAGTTGAAAGGAACATGCATGACTTTCTAATTAGTAATTGATCAAGACATTTGATATGTCTTTAAAGTGTGAAAATAAAAGCTAATAATTTCATAGTTTCAGCGCCATTTCATAGTTGGCTGTTAAAGGTATGACTTATTGCTTCAAGACACAATACAATTGGTTGGAGATTTTCCGCCGTGCCAACCCTAAGTGGCGTACATTCGGCCCGGGCCTTGCGTTGACCCAGTTTCGAGTCCGACGCTTCTTATCTATTCTACAGTCTAGATTGAGTCAAGAATGTCCAGTCTAGGGGAGAAGGGGGACGAACTTGGATTCTTTTCTAGTCTTTCCTAGTTTCACAGTCGGAATCAATGACGTGATTTCGTTGCGGAACTTTGAAAACTTTTCAGATACGACGCTTTTTAATCGTATAACATCGTAGATAAGTGGATACCGAGACGGTCGAGACGATATGAGAGTTTTTATCTTTTGTTAAATTCCACTTATGGTTGTGATGTTCAAATGTTTGTTCGTTTACGACTCACGACTTGATAACTGAGATGATTAAGTCACAAATGCGCATAAAATGAAATCTCGTGGTTGGATCATACAGAGTTCTCTATATGCATTTTGGTGCATTCTAAACGGTGGATTGTATTACTCAAACCCCAAGCGCATACACAAAGATTTATAAAATGATTGTTAACATTTTGATGGACAGCTTACAAGATAATTTATCTGTCGAGCGTCAAATTAAAATGCACCGCGCTTGTGTCCACTACTTGAAGTTTTTGTTACTTGAGTATTAAACTGATACTTGGGACAACATTCTTAGCGTTGTGGTTATCCTCTTTCGCTACATGCGGGGAGTTTACACACTGCACAGTACACAGTACAAAATATCAAATATGGCGCATGGCAACAGCTTCTTAGCCAACATAAGCAATATAGAATACGCTTGTACGTGCGGCTTTTGTTTTTATATCGATTTAGTATACGGTCATTGATGAGTTTTGATATGTATAGTGGAAAGTATGATGGCTTTCGACATAATGGGATTATAGATAGTTAATATTGTCTCTCTGTTTGTTGTGTATTTTCTGAAAATTTTACAAATACGATACGTTCATCCCATAACAAAACCCTAATTATGGATGCCAATTTTTACATGTCCAGTGTGCAATGTGAAGTAGCCGCGTCGTGTTTGCCCCCACCTTTAGAAGTCGCGACATTTACGCCCATATTTTGTATATTTTATTTGGCAGCCGAAATACAGTTGTTAAGATGATCATCATTAGACTGTATTCTTGCAGCGTCTGTACGATGCTGTTGTGACGGCGTCTGGTGGCTATTTATAAAACTGTTGGTACCCATACACCGGCTCCCCAACTCGCTAGTTCCGCGCTCCCTACGTAAACACGCCTGTGTTATTCTTCTATTACGAATTTAGGGTGAGTGTCGTTGCAGCGCCTTAACAAAACTCCTGCTAATGTACGGTCCGAGATCCGTTCTTATTTTGAATGTTATTGCTGTTTATCTTGATCCGGATGGGTGATTTTCAATTGGATGTCAGAATTGATCAATGTTTTAGTATTTCCATCTATTGTCTTTATGGAAGCATTCGTAATTGATTGCAGAGTAGTAGAGTATATCCCCACTTTGTCCTAAACGTTGGAATATGTGGCTACTATGGAGACTTAGATAAATGGCAGGGCGTTTTTTTGGCCCTTTATTTGAATACCTACACGCCTGTACGTAACGAATGTGACGCCGTGATGAATATTCCGGCGGGTATGCGAGGACCTTTCTTTAATATAAGCGGGTGGGCGTAAAATAAAAACATTGAACTTTTATTAACCCACCCTGGACCAAAGTTATAAGTTCGGATGTTTTAATTTCCATCGTTCTATTTTATTGTCTAAAATTTGTGAGCGTCGTCGTTACAGACCCCAAGAATGCTTTTATTCATATTTATTTGGGTTCCACTGCCGCCTCAGAATTAGTTCCCAAAGTCAGATCCCAACTTTAACAAAGTTCTAATCGTAAAATATCCGATCTAAGCCGAGTATCAAATAAATCCGACTCTTAAATAAAATAACGTAGGTATGAAGCGAACGTATCTGCTTTGAGTGAAAATTCTACGGTAAAGTCTTGTCTAGTTTCCTTAATATAAAAAGAGTATGCGAAAAATCAGCGTAGTGCAGTAGTAGTGTGCGCGGGGTTGATCAGTGTTCGGTTCGTTATCGTGGCGGGCAGCAATACATTGGATCGGCAGCGCAGCGGAGTCTCGGCGGCGGCGGCGGCGCGGCGTGCCCTATCGCCAGAGCCGCCATCCGCATAGATGACTATGTTCGCTCTCATTCATTAGAGGGGAGGGCGGGCCGGGACGCAAGACGTCGCGCGCCGCCCGACGATATCGATTTTGTCCTCCTCCCCCTCCCCCTGCCGGCCGCGCTCTCCCGCACCTCACTCCCGCACTCAGCATCCGACCTCGAGTGCTCTCCTCTCGCGCCTACCGAACACCTCCGACAGAAACTACGCCTTAACGACACCACGGCACAGCTCAAAATTCCAATGACCGCGCGCCGACCGACGTCCTCGCGGCGATCCCTAATGGACCCTCCGGCCGAAAGTCACTCGGTCGAGATTACAACGACGCCGACGCCGTCCGCGCCGTACGAAAAAATAAGCTTTTTGTTACAATTAAAATGGTAAATCAAACCAATTTTAGTAATTGCGAGGTCAAACTTTGAAGTGGCGGCGCGCGCTCAGGGCGGCCGTTTTTAACGCGTATGATTTTTAATGGGCTCCTCCTGTTCTTCGGTTATTACGTGTGATGGATGGGCAATCGCGGACGCTCGTCCGCCCAGCACGCCAATGACACACGTAGCTTGATTCAATTATTAGTTTCCGCACAGCAATACCGGGAAACTAGAAGAATTTATCCGCACGGCAACTGTTTGTTTCGCTGCCTCGATGCCGTGTTAGCCGAACACACTAGGCTCGCTAGCGCTTGTAGCTTGGACGTTTTATATTAAAAACTCTATACACCTCTTATTCTCACGGATATTTACGTATGGATTTTTATTTTAAAATTATTTTTCATATATAAACGTTTCTTAGTCACTTGCATTGTGCAGTTTTTTTACATACGCATTTAAATTCTGAAAGGTTAATTGAAATCCATCAACATAAAGATATAATAAATCATTGTTAGTCAAATAAACAAAAACAAAAAATTGACGTCGGTTTATTAGCAAAATCTTGAATGTCAGACAACAAAATGATAGAATTTCCGTGAGGCAGGTAGATACAGGTTGTGACGCATTTTCAAAAGGGTCACGGTACAACCTAAACGCTTTACTGCAGATTGTTGGCTTTTACGGATACTAGTAAGCGTCTTATAGGCTTCACAGTGTGTACAAAACCTTACAGTAACCATCTCAAACCATTTAAACAACTCTTTATGAACATTATTTTATGATTGTGATCAAAATCATTAGCATCACGCAAATGCAAAAATATTTATCATAAGCTGATTAACCACATCAAATATGTAATCAACATACACGAATATTGTTTGACAATGCCATGTTTTACAAGTCGTTGAATAAATTATAAACGTGCGTTTGCATAGAGCTGTTAACTCGGAATTATGACGGGAATTTAAAATTTCGCCAACTCCAAATACAGGGGTTGTTATGTCGAAGGAAAGCGAAGTGAGAAAGCCCTCGCGTTGTACGAATTTTGTTTGTTATATAATTGTACTTTGGGTTCAGGAGAGTAGGTAGAGTCCTACCAGGCGTAATAACAAAACCGCGGTTAAATGTTTGTGGGTTTAATATCACGGCATTCAAATTAAATCTGATGCAGTAGGTGGTGTTTGTGATTATCAAATATTTTTAGGTTATGGAAACATAATTTTCGAATGTAGTTTCTGATACCCTTGACAACATAACGTCTGTCATACGGGGTCGAGGTTATTTGTTTTATTCTATGTTCGATGTAATGCGGTGAGTTTGTCCGATTTAACAAAAACGTGGTTTATGATTTTCATTGAATTTGGTATTTATTAATGTGAATGTTAAGCTTCATTGTTATGAACTATAACTGCCATAGTATCCATCCATACCGTCAATTAATTGTATCGATGTCCACAATCAAATAATATACATATCTTCTGAACCTAAACAGCTAAAAACAGCTCTAAATAAAAATAGTAATTTGACCGTAATACCGCAGCTTAGGTAAGCTTAATTCGTGAGAAATCTACAAAAATAAACTAATACCAAGCGAACCGAAATAATTGTACGAAAATAGACAGCATTACGCCCACGTAAGTCCAGCGTTAGAATTACTATCAACCCCGCACTACGTTAGCGGAGTGCCGTCGCATCGCTGTACCGGTATAAAAATGCATTCTATTTCAGTTTTAGATATTTGCACACACTGCTTCATCGCTACAGAAGGCTCACTCTCACATGCAAAGCGGTGGCATTAGATACCATGTCACAGTGTTCCGCATATGAGGGCGTTGTTCGTCACGATTTCAATAGTTAATAGGAATTCAGGTATACTTGTATACTTCGGAGAACACCAAATTTTTTGTGATGTTGATTGCAATGGCTTTTGGTTTTAGTCAGATTACTTTGCCTACCCAATACCAAATATTTATAATTTTTGTGTTTCCTTTTTTGATAGTTTGCCCAGTGAGTGACATTAACTTCGTAGGTAGATTTGAAAATTAAAATAAATAAAAAACATAATCTGCTATACTAATATCCATTGTTCTGGATTTCATTTCTTTCACTAACTAGTAATATACCCCTTGCACTTTGCAGGTTATCGGCATACAACATATTGGTAATGTTGGGGCCAATTCTTTAATTTGAACTAGGTCTCTGATAAGAGTTGGATAAGGTTGCTGGTTGATGAAGCAACTTCAGTAAACCTGCTTATTATTTTCTTTTGTTAATTTGAGAATATAATTGATACATGGAAATGACATAATCGCGTCCGGAACGTGAATAATAAAAGATTTTCGGTATCATTAAGAGGTTCTGCCGAAAACATAATCTGCTAAGTTGCCGTTTTGCGACAACAAGTCGTTAAATTAAATACTTTATGAGGTTCGCGGGTTGTATTTAAAGAATATAAATAAAGATTAATTTTAATCCGTGACGTTTCGATGTTACAAAAAAATTTGCGATTTCGAATTTCTAACCTTTAAGCATATATTTATTAGTAAATTCTAACGTTGTTATTTACTGTGAGAAAAACAAACAAACGGTAAAAAAATGATTTATTTTTCAGGATATCTGAAATCGAATAATTAAATCAATTTAGCAATTTATTTATGCTATTGTCTCTTATACAAGACGTTTTATTGTATGTTAATTGTAAAGTACTTTTTTGTCGTGAACAATTTCCATATTTTGTTTTGTAACTAATTATTTTTTGTTTTTCTTTAGTGAAAACATCTCATCCATTGCAGACAGTCACTAATACTGCAGCCGCAATTAATCGAATTTACTTTAAATTAAAAACAAAAGTTTGAACATATTGATAGTGACCTCCTAAACTTGAACCTTCGACTCTTCTCACATGACTTGTTTACATCCAAATTATACACAAGCTGCTCCGTACTAGCGACAAATGCACAAAAATCATCTTTATTTCGTATGAAAACAATATCACGTCGACAATACGCTTTGGCCGACCCACGTGGAAAACCTGGCGATACAAAAAACAATTGAACAGTAGACGTTCTGCTCCACACATTATTTAGTTGGTCGATCCTGACCTATGAGATAACGCAGCTCGTGTTGCGGTAGGTCCGGGGGATTATGCATCGTTTCCAATGCTAATCGCAGTCTAGGGTAGGTACTAAACTATTATCACAAACTAATATATATTGCGTGTGGGTGTTCTACCACTGCTTATTTACAGCTTACATGCGCACGTTACTTCCGCTTCAATAAAACATCGTACATGCTGTTCAAAATATCAAGTTGCTAACTTAAATCGTCGAGTGTGCGTCTTTAATACTCCACAGTAGATTTATCTCCGAATTGTTTGGCTGAAATGTGTTTTCTTAATGGGCTATCTTTTGCCAATTTTAAATAGCCTACTCGCATTGCATGTCCAAAAATACGACGTTGAATTTATTTATTAGTCCGTTATGTCGAATTTCAAGCGAAATATGCACCCGCACCTTTACATACATATGAAAAGGGTGAAATAATGGAAGTCGTTAACTTGGATTGTATACTAAGAAATGATCACTGGCTTCGTAGAAGTGAACGCGTGCAATTGCTTTGCATAACTCATTTCATGATGGATTACACTAAATCCTTTAACGCAATATTTGCTTTCTCTATCGGCCGGTCAAAACCTCAGCTTAAAATAAAACGAGCGCGTAATATATTACGCGCTGGAATACAAAGTGTAGGAAATATATGAATTTAACAGAAAGGTATTTTTCTTTATGATTTATGATTGTAAACGATGTTATCTAGACATAAGACGCTTTTAAAGCCGCCGCCGAGACTATTTGACCACATATTTACATGCAGTAACATGTTCATTTGCATAATCTGTGACAATTTAAATGTGCCATTATAGCCGCCCAAGTAATGCGATGGCGAAGCGATTCAATTGAATGCGTTCATAAATGTTATTGTTAATGTGTGTTGTCGTATGTGGTGACTGGTGACTGTTGACTGGCGCGGTGCGTACAATTTGTTTATAACACACGTGCGCGTAGAAACACAGAAGAGTGTTATTTATTAAGGAATAATAACGTCTCGCTTAGTTATTATGGAAATGCCCCATCAAAGGCGTCTGCTCGGACCTGCCTCAACGAGGGGAACGCTTGGGGTCGGTTATGGCAATGCATTCGTTGAACCGCCGACTGCAAGGGTGGTTTTGCATAAGTATAGCAGTTTATAGTTTACAGTGGTGAATGTGTATGTCTAACCGGTGGATTTATGAATGCTGCGCTGCAATTATGACGTTTGGTGCGAGTGTGTGTTCGCTGTTTGAGTTCCCCACTACACTTATCATACGCATTCAGCACGCTTGTGTTATCGGCCGGAGGCTTTCGTGTCGTCAAAACGTGTCCGATCCAGTACAACGTTGTTTTCAATTTATCGATCGGGCCATTTTGGTTTGTTATAAATTTTAAATCACTTATCTAGACTGGTACCGAGTTGGAAATAAACACTGAAATCGATATGGCTTCGGCGGCCGAAATTCAAGCCGTCTAGTTTGCGGCCGTCTCTATGAAATTACTACAAGGGCGACGTTAGACGACATGAAAAACCGCGTCGGCTGTCGAGTACCTGTTGGAATATACGTCGGTTGTAATACGGCAGATGATTAAAAAAAAACGTGCGTGCCCACTTGACGCACGGTGTTAGCTTTTTGCATGTGTGGTGTATGCGGTGGCACTAATGAAACGGGCCCCGGCGTGTGCGTCGCGGCGGCCTACGTACGCGGGCCTTGCATTGGGTCGGGTCAGTGAACCCGCCCGCCCACTATCGGGGTAAATATGCCGAATGCACACAGATGCGCGCGCCTCCCCCGCGCCACCCCCGCCCAGCCCCCGCGCACCTCCCCGCCCGCCGCGCACCCGCGCCGCGCGCCCCGCACATCCCGCGCCGCACCACACCGCGCTGCACCCCGCTGCACCCCCGCCCGCCCCAACCGCCGTTGCACTTCGCACGCATGCACCCCCCACCGACCCCTCTTAAAACTCCTAATTGATTGCACAAATTTTCTCGCAATAACTGTCTTTTTATGTTGTTAATGATGTAAACTTTCGCAGTTCCGCCACTTTAATTGATACTCGACGATGTGATAACTTGTAAACCGGTGCGGCTTCCTAATTCTCAACGTATTCTCATTTGCATGTCGCTGCGGTGTCAACGCCGAGCCTTTGACATATTAATTAGTGTACGCCGAATTTTCTTGTCGCCATTCCGCTTCGATTTTATTCTTGTATCAACGATCGTTCACTTACAAATGAATAAAGTATCATACGCTTTTAAATTCCTCAACATAATGTAACAAAACCATAGTAACAATGGTACCCATCCATTCAATGGAAACGTTATCAAAGTTAAAAGCGTCCATGATTACGGTTTAATCTTTGATATTAAAACGTAGGGCCTGTATAATAGCATGTTATTTATAAGATATCTCGCGCGCGGGGCGATATTAATCGCTTAGCTGGTACAACAACCATTCCGTACGAGCGCGCATTGCTACAAATAATAATGAACATTGTAATGTTAGTTGCAACAGACGCTGATGATCCAATCGTTACATCATCTGATGCGTTCACGTGATATCACCGTGACGTCACGGCGCAATGCGTATAAATAAACGTGTGGAATGCAAAGGACGGCTTTGGGATCATCTCAAAGGACCCAAATTACGGCTCCGATGGTTGCAAATCACATTAAATTCTAATTCATCTACTTAGATATGTTGCATTTTGAAAATGTATTAAGTACAAGTAACAAGCACTGCTTTATATTGGTGCTAAGTTAAATGCCGTTTCCACAACATAATAAAACGATATTATGCGAATCAATTCAGAGAATTCGTACCATATTCCAAACATGTAATATTTATAGAGTGATCATCATTCATAATAACAGATACAAGTCCACAATACTTTAAACATACAGCAGTGTTGACCTTAGTTGGAAGAATAAAGTACAAAAAAATACATATCACATAATTTGGTTAGGTAAAGAATGAAGAAGTATTAGTGTTACCAATTTAATTTGTTAACTAGATTTATTGTTATATTTGTAGTGATAAAATATATATTTACTTTATTGTTGATATTTTAGAAATATTTATACCTTTACAGTCTTACTAATAAAGATATATTATACAATCGTTTAACGTTTATATACTTATTCAATAGATAGGGTGTGAATAGCTACTTATACAATACTTTAATAATAAACAGTGTATAAGCCTTGTATAACTATTTATTTGTTATGACACAAACTACTGGTAACATTTTGGGAACCGTTCCGAAACCTTAAAATGTTAAATACACCATTTATTTCTTTTTGTTTCTATTTTAATATTTACATGATTTTATTTTCCCATGGCTTGAGAAATAGGGCAACGACAATTCCTTTTTATCAAAAAATATTTTCAGTTTAAAAAATACAGGTTTTAAAATTGTTTATTTATTATTTCCCATTCTGTAAATTGTCCTCGAAAAATAGAGAACACGTTTTGAACGCGCGTTGAAACGTCAACTGTCATTTTGCGCAAGAAATGTAAAAAGTTAAAAACAAACCGCTATTTTTCGTATTTTTCATTCGTATGCATTTTATTATTGATTTTGTACAGGTGTAAACAAATAGCTACTTAGCCCATAACCAGCATTTCCGAGTAAGCGTCTATGGAAGTGTCCATTGCCGAACATCTATCGCATACGTGATTCTCTAAATATTAGAGAGTAATGTGTGCTGCCTATCCAGTGTGCTACAATATCTCTAATTTGCAATTTGGAGTAACATACTTGCACGTTAATTGAGGACACTCCCCTTCTGTTAATATAATACTGGGCATTGTCTCCGCCAACTTTTTAAATTTTAATACGTGTGCAATTGCACCTATCACATGTCCAAACCCACAAATACTGAGGAATCTAGCCTTGACTTCTTCTTCCTCGAGTGTTCGTGGTATATAGATAAATTGCGCTGCTTTACTTGCTAAGGCGATGGCAACGCGGCGACAAACAATAATGATTGATTGTTGGCTCATGCATGTATGTCAGCTGCATCGTCTTGTACTTCTTCTGTATCAGCCCATATACGTCCAACTGCAGGGCACGGGCCTTCTCAACAAGCGTCAGTATGATTGAGAGTGGTTAGGCCATTTATTTCACCACGCTCGCCTAGTGCGGGTAGGTGGACTTACATACCATACATTTTTTATAAATTGCTATGGTATGCAGGTTTCCTCACGATGTTTTCCTTTACCGTTTTAGTGCGTGGTGATTGACTATCAATACACACATGACTCGGAGACGTCAGAGGTGTGCATTGGGATTCGAACACGCGCCCATCGTGAACATGTTGGCAGTCGCGTCTAGTCCGTTTACGAACAGGCCACCACGCACTTACTTCTTGCCGCGCCTATACCCTGAGAGTTGTATAAACTTGAAGCTCCTCAGAGAAGCCACTACCCTTCTTTGTCGGTTCTATATCTTCTCGGATCAAGTCCACCACTTCTTTGACATACCTTTTAGTAAACCTGTATATACCTTTAAAATCATTTTCTTCTAGAGAAACGGGATCTTTAGGATTGCCGTTCCTCATCGTCCACCTCAAGTATATCAAAATAGTCGAAATAATGCATAAATCCATATTTGATACTAAATTAAAATACGTTGCGAGATGAGACCTGATAATCATTTATAATTTGTAGGCTATATACACTCTAAACAAGGTCAACCGACTGCATAAGGATTGTATAAAATGACATACACTTATACAACTGTTATAACAGGCGTATAAGTTAAAAATCCCTATACATCGTTTATTAGTAATGATTTTGCTATAACGCTGTTATACACGATGCATAAATGTTTATTAGTAAGACCGTAAATGTTTTATTTCTTATTATTTATACTGGTGGTAGGTCTGTCATATGTGAGAGGCCATCTGGGTAGGTACCACCGCAATGTCTATTTCTCCCGTGAAACAACACTGCGTAAATGCACTGTTGTGTTTCGGATTGAAGGACATTGTAGCCAGAGCGGGCGCATTTTCGGGCGAATTCGGGCGCGGCTGATGCATTTTCAACAAATCCCAAACTGTGCGATTATAAGACCAGTGAAGCTCTTATGATGCTATGGCGATTTTATGGATTTATTGATTATAAGTCGCCTTATAGCTCTATTATATTCGTATTTGTATTTTTAAGATATGGATCTGAAGGTTTGTTGAATCGCATATGTGAAATACCACCTGGGTGGGTACCACCGCAATGTCTATTTCACCCGCCAAACAGCATTTTAAATGCACTGTTGTGTTTTGGATTGCAGGACATTGTATAAGAGTAACAACTGGACATATCGAGACTTGACATTTTATGTCTCAGGATGGCGAGCGCAGTGGAATGTTGCTACTGTTTATGAGCGGTCGTATCGCTTACCATCAGGCGAACGATTTGCTCGTCTCGTCATTCATTGCAATAAAAAAAAAATCTTATTGATAGGAATGTCAGCGTTTTGGTTCAAATAATGTAAACTTGCATTTTACTTGAAATAAATAAATACATTTACTCACGTATATGGCTTATTAACATAGTTAAACTTCAATATATGTGCTGAGGAAACATATCACAAACATTTTTTGATGCTTTGATAGGCCCCGACAACATCCGTCACTACGGTCCTGTGCTCTGACGCGGCGTCATATGATGCCGAAGCCCTTTTATATTTGCTGAAATATATGTAATTTACTAGCTGTGCCCGCGACTTCGTCCGCGTGGAATTTAACAAAAACTTTATTTTTCTAAAATGATAGAATTTTTCTAAAACAAATGTAGCCTAAGTTACTCCTTATTATATCAGCTACCTGACAGTAAAAGTCCCATCAAAATCGATCCAACCATTTTAGAGATTAGCCGGAACAAACAGACAGACAGACAGACAAAAAAAAATCTAAGGTCATTTTCGTTATAGATATCGTGTATATAACGATATGTACTTGGATATTTTTATTTATTTTCACTTTACAAACAGACACTTCAATTTTATTTATATGTATAGATTATTTATTAAAAACACAAAAATCATATAAAAGGCATAAAAGTAGAAGAAAATAGATTTTTTAAATACCAATGAATGGCGAGACTAGCCTTTCGCCTGATGGTAAGCGATATGACGGCTCATGACAGTAGCAAAACCAAAAAACACCTTGAATTAGAAAGCAACGCTTGGCATTCCACTGCGCTCGCCATCCTGAGACATAAGATGTAAAGTCTCAATATGTCCAGTTGTTACTCTTATACAATGTCCTGCAATCCCAAACACAACAGTGCATTTAAAATGCTGTTTGGCGGGTGAAATAGACATTGCGGTGGTACCCACCCAGGTGGTATCTCACATATGCGATTCAACAAACCTTCAGATCCATATCTTAAAAATACAAATACGAATATAATAGAGCTATAAGGCGACTTATAATCAATAAATCCATAAAATCGCCATAGCATCATAAGATCTTCGCTGGTCTTAAAGTCCTACATTGTGTCGTTGTTGAAAATGTATCAAGCGCGCGGGAATGAGTTTATTGCAATACATCAGTATTCGTTCTCTTCTTAAATCGTGTACCAAACTTGTTCGCCGGACAATGTAATTACATACACAACTTACACACCTTACAAACAAATACTCTTATTCGTATCGAAAACATGCAACGGACAAGAAAATGTGTTTGTTTGCGTGTTGCGGTCGTGTTTGATGTAATTGCAATGTAAAATAAGTAAACGATTCTTAACATTATGGCGGGATGGAGCATGTTTTTTGTAAATAATTTTGAGTATTGTATTGCAAGTTGCTAGTAATGCATTGAAAGATTCAATAAAATTAATAATTCATATTTAGATGCTGTGCAAGTAACAGCCAAAACAAAACAATGAAAATGTGTTACGCATTGAAAAACAATAAATGGAGGTGAACGACTCATGACCCAGTCTCCAGAACACCCTCTGTTTTGATCCCCGAGATTTATTAACCGTCGAGAGAAATATTGCGATAAGCCTCCATACTGAGTTCACTTCTTATTAGTAGACCTTTCTAATTAAATATCCAGAAGGAAAGAAAAATCACGAAATATATAAAGCCTGGATGTGATTTTTAACTTTCTTTAAGTTATTTTTATTTGCAATAACAACGTTTAAATATTGCAATAACAACGGCAAAATTGTTGTTTTATCTATAAAATACCTTTTTCTACCAAATGTCTATTTATGAATGAATGTAGTATTTAATTCAGATTTATTTGATTTTGTTGTAAAGTTGTGACATGCGCTCGGTGCCGTTTCCAGGTTCCGGTAGGTTCGCGTAAAAAGCATTCGTCTGCCCGGCGCGGCTGAGATCTCCAACGGCGGTGTTACGTCGGATCTCTCCGGTCATTTTATTTTTGCCTCCCCTATTTTATTATTGTATTCTAATCAAATTATTCTCCCAGTTCTATATTTATCATTCGTAAATGTAAATCTTGTTTTACATTTTCAAATCTCAAACGTGTTTATTGTAGATAATGATATTATACCTTCGATTTGTAAACATTTTGTCTGTTTTCTTATTGTATAGTTCTTTTTGCATTTGAATTAGATATTCAGCAAATCGACCCCCTTTGTATATGGTGTACACGCGCCAGTTTAATAATTCTGGTCTACGCTCTCGTATTTTTAAGTTTCACATCGTAAACAATGCGCCAAACGGAACCACCTTTCCATATAATTTAAATATAACTCATTAATAATGTAGCACACAAATCAGTATTTCCGGGCATCGCTAACTTGTTTTCGTCACAATTGAAACAGTAGGAATAAGGTTGTGTATTGTTTATGATAAACCTGCGAAGTTGCCGACGAGCCGTGCGCTCATGAGTCGGAGTCGGGGCTCGAGAGTCGAGACATAGTTAGTAGATTTGAATTGAGCGGCAAGTTGCATCGTGCAGTGTGTAAGTTGCGCTCTTCACATTTCCATCTCCGGCTTCGTTCATTAGATAGTTAACCGTCGACCGAACAGTGGATCACGTCTCGCTATCAGGTGCGCTGCAAACAAAACGCTGAATAGAGGCCAGGTTAAACATGCACGACGGGTGTACGGGTATAATTAAAGTTTAGGAGACGCTCACGTCGCCCGTTAACCTCGTTATCGGGCGCTGGAAGTGGGTGAGACGCGGAGGGGAGGGAGCCAGCGAGGGGTCGGGGGGAAACGGGGAAAATCAATGACAGCCGCCGCGCGCCGTCTCTCCCCGGCCCGACGCGCTCATCTCGCGGCCACGTGCCGCGGTCACTGGCCTGACACACCATCCTAGCCCCAGCCAGCTCCACTCGCCACTCACCACCATCACCACCATTGCCAACATTACCAACATTACCACTACCCATACTGCCACCACGCATGATCCGCTTCGGGGGAAAATAACCTCCGTCAAGCGCGCAGACAGGCGAGTGAACGGCGACGAGCACTTGCACCGTATTCGACATTACATCAGTCAACAAACATTGAGGCAGATAGACCGTACGGCCTCATGAATCCGCTCCGGTTGTCGGCTGTCGGGCCGCGCTCGGTCGCCTGTAAAATATATACCGTAATATGTAGGTCGCTGTCAGAAATTTGGGTTATCGTTCGGCGGCGTCGATATGCGACACTTCCGCACCGGCACGATGCGAATGCCGTGCACTCGCCAATATTATTGCTATGTCATGCTCGAGTTACGTAAAAGCTTCCGAATGCCAGATGGAATATTTATAGGTCATGTGACGCAGCCACCGCATGATAATGTACCATCACAATAATCAAGAATGCTTAGAGCTCGTCAATACTGTTCACATGTATGCACGGTGCGACAAACATGACTCACCAGACGCTAGACAGACTAGACTCGACGTGAGCACATAAAAAATCCGTAGCGTTGAACTTCCTAGTCCCCAATCGACGCCAGTACTTGGGGTCGGTAGTCAGTACGAATGTTATATACAAGCATATCGCGACCCGTCGTCGTCGATCAATGTCAACCGCATATTTGGGTCAACGTCCGTCAGCCGAATTCCCGCGCTCGTCTGCTATTCATTTCCTATAAACGCATACGACCTCTTTATTGTTGCTAGGATTTGCGTTTTATGGATTACGTATCATGGGTTTTGAAATATCACGTCTAAATAAAAAATATGTAAATGTCATAAATGACATATTATGTGAGGCGTCGGCAATGTTTACTTCAATCAAGCATATTAAATAATATTTTTACTCAATGTTTATGATATATTTCGATGCATCCGTGTATACATTGAAAACTGGGAAATTACACGTCAGCCATTGTAAATAATGACTTGGTACATACTTATATTCCTTATTGATTGAACTATTTTTGGTTGTGATTCGTCATTCGCCTCGGTTATATCATGTATACAAACACGTTTGGTTTAATGTTATTCAGTAACCCTAATACCATACAAGAAAAACCCTAAAGAAGATTTTTTTAAGTATAAAACATCTATCCAGAGGATATGTATGTTTGTTGTGTTATCGGGCACTATGAAGTCTTCATATATTTTTTGTGTTCATTATATTATGTATTCCTATACTTATCTAATAGTATTCATAGAAACAACGTTTGTGGAATAACAAAGCCTATATTTTGATTATCTTTTTGTTGACGAATCCAATGATTTACCTACTTTTACTTATAGTATATAATTCGGCGAATACGATCGGATACATTTTATTGACATAGTGATGATGCGGTTGATACGCTTTTTATCAAATAAATATTTTTCCTATATGGAAACCACCTTTGCTAAAGGACAATCTGCAAGTAGTCTACTGAGAGAATGATCTCTTGTTCTCTGTCTCTGCTATAAAACTTACTTGTGTAGGAATTTTGCCGACGAATTCTCTTTATTATACCTAGTATAATACTTGTACTTCCACCATAACGTGAAAAAGTAGTTAGAAAGGCGGACATTTTGCCTAATACCGAGAAATAATTATCAAGAAGATATTTCGTTCCCATCAGGTGAAAAGCATCATTCCCAATCACAAGGAATCCCTGGTTATTCCTGTCAGCTGCTAGGTCTTCTCACTAAAATTACGTAATAAAATTACTATTTTTATTGTCAACAGGTATACTACGCGAAAAAGAAACGGAGAGCACAGTACCTGGGCGAGGACGGATCGCACAAAAAAGAAAGGAAGTTGTATAACGATGGTTACGATGACGATAACCACGACTACATCATCAAGCAGGGCGAGAAGTTCCTCGACCGGTACGAGATCTCCTCGCCTATTGGGAAAGGCTCCTTTGGACAGGTGAGACACCTATATTATATACAAATTGATGAGGCAATATCGTGAAGACCGTACCATAAAGATCTAGGCAAGAATTTCCCTCATCGCAATGGGTCTGCATAGGACTATGGTCTCCTCGTATAGGTATGTTACATGTACAAATTGATGAGGGAATATCGTGAAGAGCATAGTGCATACCATAAAGGTCTAGGCAAGAATTTCCCTGGTATGTTAATTCTGCCAACCGCAATGGCTCAGCATAAAGCTATGGTCTCAGTTTTAATAGCAAAGTAGGCTCCAGCCTTACATTATGATGTAGCTCAGTAATAGTAATGGTTCGTAGCTCAGTTACTGCGTTTTCGTAGCACTAATAAAAGACATAGACGGGATTGAGTGTAGAATGAAAAGCGATCATAACTCATGGTAATAATTAAAATCACTCCGTGATTTGAAAAGTTCATTTTAGTTAAAGCATAGTTTTTAATGTGTTAATGCTATTCTCACTCAAAATATCATTATTCAAAATATTTATTGAAAGGTTACTGTCTTCCTTTTACACGGAAAGAAAATATGATAATTGATCCGTTTTAATGCATATTAAATATTAAAAGCTGTATTTGGGCTGTACTTCCACAAGTATAAGTTTAAATATCTAGTGAGAGTGAATATTTTATTTTAAAACTGTATGTGATGTAACCCAGTTCAATGTGCGTAATACGAATGTACTAAATGTTTCAGGTTGTGAAAGCGTATGACCACGAGGAACAGTGTCAAGTAGCGATAAAAATAATTAAGAATAAGAAACCTTTCCTAAATCAGGCACAAATAGAAGTCAAGTTACTAGAAATGATGAACAGAGCAGACGCCGAAAATAAGTATTATATAGGTAAGTGTTACTTTTATTGTACGATCATTAGCATGAATAGTCCTAGACATAGTAGTAGACCAACTTCAAAATGGGTTATCGGTCTTGGAACTCAACTATCAGACACTAGGAGACATTTCTCGGCATTTTAATATTTCATTCAATCAGGTCCTTAATGCGGGAATGGAAACCGTGGCCTTTAGGTTTCACTCTGTCATTCGTTTAATACACCTCGCAGGCTGTGACTAAATTTACTTTAATATCTAGATCTAAAAAAGGCGCCAATGT
Source organism: Hyles euphorbiae (assembly GCA_023078785.2). Taxonomy (NCBI): domain Eukaryota; kingdom Metazoa; phylum Arthropoda; class Insecta; order Lepidoptera; family Sphingidae; genus Hyles; species Hyles euphorbiae. The sequence goes on from CM041046.1 coordinate 12,781,196, forward strand.
CGTGAGACGTGTCTGGAAAAGTTTTAACCTAAAAATAGATCTGGTTAATCCAAGCTTAAACATAGACACGCGCCTTATACTCCCACGCATGTTGTAAAAGTCGATCAAGACATTTAGGTCGAACAGTAGGTTCTATAGAATGTAATGGACCGATTGTTGTGATCCTTTTGACATTAAAATTAGCACTCAGATTTTGTAAAACTGGATTGTAATGAAGGGTGAACTTTTCCAAATTAATCATGGCTGTCAGTGATTGAATATAGCATAATTGAGCAGACTAACAATATTTAGAGATATTTCTCAATTGGCCGTATACTATTTCGAGAGCACTGCTTTTAGCATAAGGTTAAATCACCACCTGGTAGTTAGATATCTAACTTTGCTGCGCCAAAAAGACAAGTGAAAACATTCGATATTTACTAGAGTCACACAGGCGTCTGTCTGTATAATTACCAAATTGAAGGCTTAGACAAACAAATTGAGTTGTTATATCTCTAAAAGCGTAATAGACTCAAAACAAAATATATTGTATTAGGCTTCTCAAACAATTTGTGCAGAACTGTTTTATTTCGTTAAAAGATGAATTCAACACAAGTACAGGGGATTTGCACGTTTCTTTAGTTTCAAGAACAGGTGCTCGACAGAAAGTTTAGAAATCGATTGTTTCTAAAGGCGAACTATATTTTGGAAGTTTGTACGCGAGGGTCGACGGTAGCTCAGTTGAACGACAGAATAGTTTTGTTCACGCGCTACATACAACGGATTGACAAAAATGCACACCTTCTTTTACATTGACTCTGAACAGCTTGATGTAGTTTTTAAACGATTAATGGTACGATTATTCCAGGTGTTAATATAAAAAAATCTAAACGTATAATGCCTGGAATATAAAAGATTCATTCCTTGTTCGACAACGGTTTATAAATGTGGCAATGCCTGAACCATTACCAGCATAAATTGTAATGTTGAATTTATCCGTCAATCTTAATTATATTGTTAATTTGTTATTAAAATGTGTGTGTTTATGATTGCAGTGAAACTGAAACGTCACTTTATGTGGCGGAACCACTTGTGCCTAGTGTTCGAACTGCTCTCGTACAATCTGTACGACCTGCTGCGCAACACAAACTTTCGCGGTGTGTCGCTAAATCTCACGCGCAAGTTTGCGCAACAACTATGCACAGCGTTACTGTTCCTTAGTCAACCTGGTGAGTCACCACATACATCATATTTATTGTATTCTAATTTATTTCACAACATGTATTGCCGAGCTTAGATACCGTTGCAAATTGTTTTGAATCTCATTGAGCTGAAAAATAATGTTGCATATATGGACTGCGCGGTTTGGTTACATAGGCTGTGGCTGTAATGATATTATTAATAGAGACGATGGTCCTTAATTTCATCCTAATGTGGGTTTTGGGAGATTAAAATGATGCCAACATCGCTTCCATGTATTCACCGTTGAAGATTTAATACAAGACCAAAGTTCTGAACTAAGGTTCTGAACGCACGAACTCACATTTCTATATGAGAGCAAATTACTCATTCTTAAGTCCCAGGCATTTAAATATTTCCAAAAGATGGAATGTAACAAAAATTAATTATTCCCCATACAGTATGAACCCAGCATTCCAGTTTAGCGCCTAAAATTTCCGGCGAGGCTATAAAAGCTAGGGTAATGGAAACAAAGGAAAGACGATGGCCTTTTTTCTATAATTGGATATCTCTTCCTATTCCCAAAGGAATATGTGAAAATCCATTTCCCAATGGCTGCAACTAGTAATGGGCAGGTGATATAAGACCCTGTAACAAACCAAGTCCATTTTCAATACAAAGGGTGAATAATGATGTCTACCCGCTTTGCCCAGGTCGCGACTAAGTGTTTATCGATAAATGCTATACCGATGCTGGATTAATCAATCAATATATTGACTGTACCGTGTACGTCACATGTGTGTGGAAAGGAGGCGACACTTGTGTAAATTGCAAGTCACTGTTTTTTTTTATTTAAATAACATTTTATGGTATTGGCTATATTGCAAAACGTAAACAATGAACGTGAATATTAACAAATATATCGAGACATAAGAAACATTTGTATTTCGTCAAGTGTAATATTATATGAATGCTTTTCCTTTAAACACCATATTTAAATCATATTAAGTTAAGATCTCTATATAATATTATGAAAGAAATATATTTTTGTACCTCCTGAAAAAGTTATTTATGTTGATACAATATGATTTGCAATATTACCAACAGAATGGCCAACAGTAACGTGTTCTGTAATATATATTTTTTCAAATAATTGCGCCATTTGTGTTTTGTAATACTAATCGTTTTTGTCTGTATTTTTTCCAGAACTAAATATAATTCACTGTGATCTTAAACCCGAGAATATACTACTATGCAACCCGAAAAGGTCAGCCATTAAAATTGTGGACTTCGGCAGTTCGTGTCAACTAGGTCAAAGGGTAAGTTTGCGCGCGTCGTTTTAATGTTATTAATAGTCAGAAATATTGCTTTAGAATCCATATCGTGCTCACAGTTCTGATATATTTTAATGTCCATTACCACTCTACGGAACCCCGCTGTTTGCATATAAAAAAATAAGCCATCAATGTATGCGTATATGAAATGCCATAAAAACCAACGAATGATATAAAATATAATTAGCTTTTTTCTTTATCACTTAATTAAGAGTCTTTTAAAGCTATTTTATATGTCTCACATTAATTACTCTTATCGTATTATGTGTGGTTTTAATACATTATGAGCCAAATTCATGCTGTCATTAGCGTACAAGACTCTTATAATCATAGAAATGTTAGTATTTTTTGTAGAGAGATAAATACGTGTCAATGGTATAACCAAGTTATAAAAACGAGATTTGTTTGTAGCAAACTTTTTACTTATAAGCAAAAATGTACTAACCGCACTTAAGTTAGATAAGCACACATACTTATGATGTTGATAACTACATAATATACAATATACATTTTATTCATATTTGCGATTTCAATAGTGTAAAAACCAGTTTACAAATGAAATAGTAACTTATTATAACTGTATACCGAGGAATTCTTGGTTCGAATCCCACGTTGGGCAACATCTTCATTAGCCTATGCAATTTAAAAACTCTCACATTAGTAGGCCAAGACAGGAGTCAGTAAATAAATAAATAAATAAATAAATACACCCAACAGTCACATACATAGTCTCTGACCCCACACTAAGATCGAGTCTTGTGTCGTGGGTATCGGGAACTACGAGAGACTTTTCGGTCTCACAAACACCCAGACCCGGAAGAAATATTTGTGGGCCGCACAAACATTTCTCTCGGTGCGGGGATCGAACCCGCGGCCTCTCGTTTCACAGGCGGCGTCTAACCAACTGCGCTACGGAGGCTGTCAGTGCTTGGCATAGCGATAGATTATCTGCCGGAGCTGTTAGTAAGCTCTGTCTATCATTCCAAAGATAAACGTTCTTATTCATAGACAGTTCTAAAACCATTTTTAGTTATTTAATGTTTTGTCTTCTTTACTCAAACTGGATTCAAAGGTAGTTCGAAAGGGACAAAATATTCGTTACATAAAATAAGATTATAAACTGTTTCAGAATAAGGACTATAGACATCAGCTTATACAGTTAGATGTTATTGATTAGATAGTTCTTAAGCGATAGTAATGATTAGCGCCGCTGTAGTCATTACACATTTTCGCGGCCATTGGAGAAGCCAAATAATAAATAGATGAACAGTTCACAACACACACAGTTTAGTTGCTAAACATAAAATTAAATGCTGAGCATAGCTTTTACAACAATCATCATCCGTAATCATGGAGACAGGAATACATTTCGAGGGATGTCAAAATCCTTTTTGTTTATTCCTGCATCGTTAGGAAAAGCCACATGCTTCATCCTAGTTCAGGCGTCAAAGTTAGACTATGTCCCGCTGATTTCTTGGGATTCATTTGTGTACATTAATTGCGCAGATAAATCACTCGTGGGTCGTGTGATTCCTCTGCGCGGGTTATCGACAATTGCGCCTCAAATGTACTCAGCGCATAATATAATGCTCATAATAATACGCCCCGTGTAGATAATTTTCATTCATGTTTTATTGGCGCGGACATTTTTCGACAATCGCAATGTTTTATCGTCAATTAATTGGTGTGTTTCGTTCTTGTCTTGTTTAATTTGTAATCGTTTTAATTTATTACTTTTTGTATATTATTCGATGTTCATTGTTGCTGTGTCGATCGGAAAAATAAAACTGGTACAGAAATAATAAATGGCTAATGTTTTTATTACTCAGCAACGAATGACTCGGTTGTGCTTAGCGGATTCAAATATCCTGATTGTAGGAAGGCAATAACACTTCATATATTTTTATTGATAAGAAGTATAGAATTAAACATAGGCTTCTCGGAAAGATTCCCAGGGACCTATTCAAACGGACTGAATCCAGTGATTTCGGGGCACCAGTCTTAAGGTTTTCTCTTAATCCAAAAGTACAAAACTGATAAACGATATGTGGTATCGAACACGGTTTTTTTAATGAAAATGTCACGAATCATTTGGTTTATCACAGCTGGTGTTGAGGCGCATTTTTTATCCGGCATTGTGCTTTTCAATCTCAAGGACTAAGGCTAGGTTTAGATGACCGCACGAAGCTATTAAGCGCGCAGTACAAGATCTAACTTAACCATTTGAATTGTTCACATAACCGCGCATTACTGTGGCGCGCGGCCATGTTAAATCTAGCCTTTGTCTTGAGATTTGAGAGCACAACGCCGGATCAAAACATCTCAGTGCCAACTGTCATATGTCATCTGAACCTTGCCTAAGGCTCAGTTGCATAAACTAACTTTGCCAATACCTTTGCCCTTGAAACTGTCAATTCTATACATTCGCAAGGTCAAATACATCTCAAATGTATGGCGATGACATTTTCATAGGCAAAGGTATTGGCAAAGTTACTTGGTGCAACTGAGCCTAAGACTTTAGGTAATGTGTCTACATTATTCCAATTCATTCCAGATATACCAATACATCCAGTCAAGGTTCTACCGGTCTCCGGAGGTGCTGCTAGGCATTCCATACGACCTGGCGATAGACATGTGGTCGCTCGGCTGCATACTCGTGGAGATGCACACGGGTGAACCGCTTTTCAGCGGCGCCAACGAAGTCGACCAGATGAACAAGATCGTCGAGGTGTTGGGAATGCCGCCTGATCATTTGCTTGACCAGGTATGATGTTTTGTTGGGAGGAGGTTGAGAAATTTAGTGAGGAGTGAGAATAGACATTGATATTAAGGTGATAATCCAGACAGCAGTTGAGATAGAACACAAAAGTGGTGTAAAAAAGTGTACCCTACATTTGTTTCGTAATTAAAACTATTGAAAGTATCATTAATATGTTAACAGAAGTCCCGTTTGACATCAACATGTTCATTATATTTGTCTAAGATAATGGCGTAATCGATGGCGAACTTAATCAATTTAGCAGTTTTGTTTTCTAATAAAGCAGATTGTAATTTTTAATCAAGGCAATTTTTACTTTAGGCAAAAGTATTCCTAACGATCTGCAAGGACGATGCCCTCAAAATGCATTTTTTTCACACGAAAACTTTATTTGCAGGCTCACAAAACTAGAAAGTTCTTTGACAAATTACCGGCGTCTGAGGGCGGTGGTTATGTATTGAAAAAAGTCAACGGAAAAGACGGCAGGTGAGTTCCCAAACTTTTTTGGCAGCGTAATCCTGGCACAATTGTCGTGGACCTTTTTTGCTAGGAACAATTAGTACCTTTTTTATTACATGGTGCAAAAATATTATATCAGTATTTACTCATTTTAGTAGGTATGAGTTTTTTCTATCCAAACTAAAAGCACTTTATAGTATTTAAACTGAATAAAGTCAATTGCATAGTAATAGGTATGCTATTAAGAAAAAAGTAAACATGTCGACTGTTGGGTGTGAAACACACACAGTTCCCACAGGTATTTGTTTCGGGTCTGGTTGTTCGTGAGACCGAAAATTCTCGTAGTTCTGATACCCACGCCACAAGCCTCAACCTTAGTGTGGGCTCAGGACTATGTATGCGACTGTTGGGTGTTATTATTAATTTGTTTGGTGTTTGTGTGCAGCGGTTACAGGAAGTACCGCGCGCCTGGCACGCGGCGCCTGCACGACATACTCGGCGTGGAGGGCGGCGGGCCGGCGGCGCGTCGGCGCGGCGAGCCCGGACACTCCGTCTCCGACTATCTCAAATTCAAGGTACGTACACACACACACACATACACACACGCACACGCACACACACACGCACACGCACACACACACGCACACGCACACGTACACGTACACGCCCACGCACCCGCACACCGTCACTCACACTCACACAACACACAGTGCACGGACACGCATAAAGCACACGGTCACGCACACGCACGTACACGTACACGCAAACAACACACAGCACATGGACACGCACACAACACACAGCATACGCACACGGACACAGCACAAAGGTTCAAGACAAGTTAGACGTTCACGAAGACACGCTGACCATCGGTGCTCGGTGTCGGTGCTGTCATTAAAATGTGTGCCACTGTTGATGCTGTGATACCGCAGTTACAGACGCGGGTGTGAGGGTGGGACAGTCTACAGTCCAGAGTATACTGTACTGTATAGTGGGTATCTGAGACTACAAGAGTTTTATCTCGTCTCCGTGTGAGGATTGGAACCGCCCGCTCATGTTCTGACTCAGTGTCTTAACCACGGACACCAGTGTGGCCGTCAAATTAACAGCATTTTTATGTATATCATTGTCCATAATATAATGCATGTGTTGCTGTCAAACTCTTTATAACAAACATGTTGAAGACTGTGAAATATATATTTTTTGTAGGTACTGTTAATCATCTATTTCTAGACGAACAGTATGATCCTCCAATACATTAATGATTAAATCATAATCGAACTCATTAAACTGACAATTACCATACATAAAAAATCTCAATAACATTTCCGTATTGCAGGATCTAATCCTGCGCATGCTGGAGTACGATCCTAAGCAGCGCGTGACGCCCTACTACGCGCTGCAACACAACTTCTTCAAACGCACCGCCGACGAGTCCACAAACACGCAGCAAGCGCAGTCGCATCATCAACACGGTCAGTAATGCAATAGTATACACAAATAATTTCATTATTACAGTTTTATTTATGGAAGATGTCGTTATTCATGTTCATATGTTCTTTTAGTACAAATAGGCTGTGTGTTTTGTTTTCCCTCGCGAAAAATTATCTTCCAGATTTACAATAATTTACAAATAATAAAATTGCCTATTTTGTTTCTATTCGCGTAAAATTACCTTTCAAATGTTTGGTATTGTAGAAATAATGTCTTGATTAAGGATAAATAGGATGTGTCATCTTCCGGCCAATAAACTATTTCTAAATCAAAATAATATTTTTCATAGGTTTTATTGAAGTATTTACCAACTTTGGGCGGGCTTAGGCAGTTTCTGTCGCACGACTGCAACTGTGTGATTGCGATATTCACGATGGATAAAAGTGGTCTTAATTTCCGAGATGTATTCATATTGACACTAGAACATATTATAGCATGATCGGGTCGTTTGATATGGTAGTATGATCAACGTGAATTTATATAAATCACTTGCATTTAACAGTTGAGACTTTAGAGTGAATTCGCTCTATTTGAAACTTATTTTTTATCCGGCCACGGTACAACAATGGAGATATTTATTATTTAATACAAATTGTACTTTTTGCTTCTTTGCTGATTTTGTATTGAAATTAAACAAACAATATATTAGCGGAGTTATAAAACTTACATCAATAAAAGTATAATGGCATCTTTCATTACAAGCACGAACTAGGTTAAGGTTAAATGTAATAGTAAAATAATAAGTTAATTGTAAGGGTAATCTAAACGCAAGTTTACATATTTTTTCTCCGGGAATTGGCTTTCTCATGGGCTATATAAGGCATATCGTATGCTAATATAATCACAAAATCATTGTATTTAGTTTATAAGTTATTCATAATCATATTGAGCTTCGTGTCGTGTTCTTCGCTAACACATAACGCTTCATCATTTCATTGTAAAGATTAAAACGTATGTGACGGGTTATTGTTGTTTAACATTATGTTCATGGAAGTTATCTAACAAAACTGAGCTGTACATACAGCCTACTAAAATGGACAAATCAGCTTCACCGGACTCTAATCCCGGCGCTATTCTAACGCTCATATATATATTGCTACTTATATGTGATATCGTTAATATTTCTCGACGTTGAAAAGATGTAACTGAGTGAAAAAAATATGTTCTGTTCTAATGTATTTTGTGAGCCGATAGCAAAGGAAATGTGTCGGATGGTGAGTTTGTCGGTGTGATTGTGTTACGGTGTGGAGATTAACATTGACATGTTGTGGACATTCCCGTGGCAGATGGTGGGTCGGACCCGCGATGACTAGAGCGACCCGGCGGCGCGGCCCCGCGCCACTAGCGCCGCCGGCCAGCCACTAGCCCGGTCCAACCAGGTCTGCCACCTCTACTCTCACTCACTTACACCCTGCCGATCCCTACGCGTCTGACGTATGCTCGGAACACTTCATCGCATGGCTTCCCTACACATAGATACTTGCATCAACACTATGGATGTGTAAAAGTATATTGCACGTTAGTAGAGTTGCAAGTTTCTGTTTTGTGTGCGTATATGTTTATGTTTGTTTAATTATATGCATTAATCATATCTGCGATGATGATTCATCGTCGTGGCTATCTATCTATGCGTATTTTATAGTTTATTTATGAATATTTTACGAGTGTATTTATGTAATATGCTTAGTTGAGAGTGTAATAAAGTATCACAAAAGCCACGTGCGATGTAGCAGTAGATTCTCTGTAGTGGCTTAACAATATTATTATGCTGTAGCAAGAACTCGAAGGAAATGAGTATAGTTTTTCGTTTGATATTTTGTTGTACAGGACTCTCCTGAAGAGTTGACTTATGAGTTATGGCACGTTAGACTGTCAATTGTTGTTTAATATACCGAATGTCGAAACAATATACATATAATCCTATTTTTTTACTTGGGGACTAATATCTAAATATTTATGTCAATCAAGGTATTAGAAATCTTATATTCTTACTAATAAACTGATACAGGCTTTAACGGTGACGCTCTTGAAAATTAGCAATATATTGTGATCAAACACGTACCAGAAAAATAGCTTTTTTAGTTTAGATTTTTTTGGTAGAATTGTGTTTGTATCAATACAAAAGTTTTTTTCCTAATAACCTAAATTCAATCGTTTTGTTGCCAGACATTTGGTCGAGTGTTACTTGCTATGTACTTTTTGTATTGCGAGTTAAGAAAATATCAGATTATAATAATTATAATTTTAAGACAATGTCTATGGTTTTCTTCATGTTAAATTACTGTCTTATTTTTGGGAGCGCTCTTTTCATATATTGTATACACTTAATTTTCAATACATACCTATTCATTTGACATAACATAGTACACACAACATAGTTCATAACTCATTCATACACTTCAATTTTCAGTGGCAATCATTTGGTTCAGGGTTTGGGTATTCACGAAAACACGAGATTTTTTTTATACAAACCGATGTCTCTAGAAGAAAGTTGTTAATGTTTACCACATGCATATACAGGGTGATATTGATGTGCGGTATTTAATTTAACCCATATGTTTCTCATCACCCCAAGTGACATTATTTATTATTTAAATCATTATTGTACACATAAAAAAAATACAACATTATATAGAAACTAAAAAATATAAAAATACATTGTACAAAATTCGAGATTACTTTTTGTGGTAATCGTGATTTTTGTTTCTTAAGTTTTGGCCACCCCGTATAGTATTATTTTTACTGCTGAGCTGAACTTTAGTTCGGTACGGGAACTTACGTGTGCCGTTAAAAATCTCGTACCTATACAGGTTGATCAAAAGCCTTGAAAACTAAAATCGCGATTTTTGACAGATCTACCAAGCAGTTTATTCTTTTCAAACTTGGTACAAAGTTACCTGGGCTGGTTAGGAACATGTGGATTAAATAAAATAACATATTGCACCTTAAGAATTATAGAGACTTAATTAAAAAAAAAATTTTTTTTGGGAAACGGTCATTAAAGATTTGTAACATAAGAAAGTAGTAATGGAAGATAACATCGAAGAGATCGAAGTATAGATATTTCTGTCTTGCACGCGTCTATTGGTCCTTCATTAATAAAGGGTCGATGGAGGTGAGCCAGTATATGATTAAAAGCCAAAATCAATTTTTTTTTTATTAGGTCATTTTAATTCTCAAGGTGCGATATATGAACATGATCGTGTATAAATATGTAGGTAAGTGCAATAAGTAACGTGTGTTGTCTGCGGGCGGTCTGTGCAGTGGGTGCAGTGGGTGCAGTGGGTGCAGTGGGCGCAGTAGGCGCGGTGGGCGCGGCGGGCGCGGGCGGCGCGCGGCTGTGGGGCGGCGTGGAGCGCGGCGCGGGCGAGCGCGTGGAGCGCATGGAGCGCATGGACGTGGAGAGCGTGCGGCGCGACGACGACATGCTGCCCGTGTGCACGCACAGCCCCGTCGCCATACACTAGCGCCGCGCCGCACACGCGCACCCACGCGTGACTAACTGACTCTGACTGACTACTCACTAGTGACGCAGTGACGCAGTGACGCAGTGACGCGCAGTGTGTGTGCCGCAGTGACGCGCCAGGGAACGCCGCGACGCTCATTGGACTGAATCCGATATTTATAATTCTATATTTTTATTTAATGCTATAAGTCTGACTGTAAAGAAAATATTATGGTGACGATTTATTACATTGTAACGTGTATTGTGTATTATTTGTTCTTAATTGCTTCACTCGACAGTACTTAGACGATGTTCCGGATGACCGTGTGCGGTCATATTCACCACATCTGAACGCAACAGGGGCATGAAAGCTAGGTTTTTTTATTGTTACGCAATGCATATCAAGGACGCAATATGGTAGTAAATAAATATTGTATATAAAACTTAGACAGAATTATGAATACAGACTGCGACATAAACTGGATAATCTATAGTTTAGTTACGATCTATGCTAGTTAGGCTTTCGTTCAGTTTTAATTAATGCAAGCTTTATATTTTGTAAAGTGTCGGCAACTGATGACTGAAATTCTAAGGGCCAATGAGAATTTGTTTTATACACAAATGAAGAAATAGAATATTTAAGTATTTTTTGTAAATGCACAAATCGATTGGACTCGACGCACTGGACGTGTTTAATTGTTTAAATAAAACTTTGCCCTCGCATTTCAGAGTTGTTGTATAATGTAAATGTTTCATTTCCTATGATATTGACGCATGTAAAATCTCACTGGGTGTTACGTTTGAACCCATTGAAATATTCAGACGATGTGTAAAACAGAGAATAGTGTATAGGTAATTCTATAAAACACAAAATGTATTTGTAGGTTATGACAATGTTGAATCATATATAAAATTTTTGGGTATTTCAGATAGGAGTTAATAAAGTGAATAACTGACTTGTTCAACCTTTTTGGATTTGAATCTACAATAGACTAACCTCATTGCAACAGACTGGTCGAAACTTTGTAATGGAAATATTTTGTATAGCGTACACTGAATCACTGCCTTATTGTGCCGGAACTTTTTAAGATAATCCCGCCACTAATGTTGGAACTTTTTTGTTTTACCCCCACGTCGACGTAACGGCGTCTAGCTCTATAAAAAAAAATACTTATTTTTGAAATGTAACATTTTAAGACAATTAACAAGAACACTATTATAAGCATAAGCAATACTCGCTAAATGTCTTTGCCAGGTCAAAGTAGCAGTAACATATGTAAATTAATTCACTTTCCGCTGGCAACGATATTTTGTGAACGGTTATTATTTAATTGCATTGCTAGGTGTTGACCAGTTCAAGATTAAAATATGAGCCTTGAAAGACTTACTTTATATTTATGTATTGTATTGCTTTTGAAGAGAATTTATAATGTGTATAAAGTTTCATTCTCACAAAAGAACATTTATGTTGTTAGAATAAGCGATCATTAAACTAAAAAGTTGTGTTAGTGGCGGGCCAATGTTGTGGCAAGTTTATTCTGAACGTAGTGTTATGTTTAGCAAAATATTAAGTGAATATAATTTTAGTGGCACTGACTGAAGGGTATTGCATTCAGAATAAAATTGCTAATGCGACAGAGACAATGCAACTGATAGCAAATTATTTCTTACTGCAAAATGTTGATGCGAATTTTTATAAAACCCCTCCATAATTGTTTCATTTTGAAATAAACACTTGTAAGGTACAGGCTCTTTGTTTATGGGCATGAAGCATTAAAGTATTTTTCTAAATGTTTATTTCTTTATCGAATATGTGCTGTCACTTTTGTTACATTGTAGATTTGAATCTATTTCTAATCTTGCTGTTCTGTACTATACATTTTTCAAGTATCTGTATAATATTAAAGGTAATACTTTTTTGCTTCATGAGATATAGGGTTGTTAGAGAGAGTATAAGGTTTAGGTATGGGATACGTGAATAATTTCATAATGATAATAGAGCAATAACGAATTAATCAGCTGGCAGGTTTCCATTGTATTTGTAAATTATCTCAACAGTTGTAAAATTGTGTTCATTTCGTGTACCTTATTGTACATATTTTTATATAATATCCACCGTATTGTTTCACTTGAGACATTGTATTGTATCTGGTTTAATATTGCATAGAGAAATATATTTGTTGCTCACTAATTTATACTTTAGTGACAAGAGACATTATGTTTTTACGTTTTCTTGTAATGTAATTATGTATTATTTATTACTTGAGGTATGACTGGAGGAAATCTGCCCCAACGACTTGTATTTTATAATATAACAGACTAGTCGCGACGTTAAGTGATAAAGAACACATAAAACACCAACCTATTCGATTATAGTTCTAAATCCATTACTCAAGGATGGCCCTAGGTGTTTGCGCTTGAGTATGTAATATACTATACTATTTATTTGTACTGTGACAGAATGGAATTTGTGGATTGTGAGAGAGCAGGTGTGGTGGTGCGCGATGAGCTAAAACGTTTATTTCCTATCGGATTGTCAGTTCGCAGGCACTGTAACAATAAAAGGATAGAGCTTTATGTCACTAAGTTTTGTATTTTAAATCAATAAACGATAGCAATGATTACGTATTATTATTACCTCTTTCGGTATACCTTGTGGGATGAATGAGATTAAAGTTTTATAAACAAAGCTTTTGTAGACTATCAACGTAGTTGATTGACTACTGAAGGAATAGCAATAATTGATCACTATGTATTACTGAGTCACAGTAATACATAGCTCATTATGTATTGCTCTGAACATTTATACTCTGATGTCTTAAATAATAGGCATAGTTAGCACCTTTATGATTCCAGTTTATTTTATGAAAATTAATTAAATTAGAATGTAAAGGTAAAGGATGTGACAGCATCTCGAATGGTACGACAGGACATCCTTTTGAGAGATTGGGTGTAGAATGCAACTTCCACGAAACGGAAACCAGATTTGTTTTGTAGGAAAGGGTAAGGGCGCTCAAATCAACTCTGGGGCGCATGTGTTAAGAACCAATACTGGGATAGAGTCTGAACATCTCGGCTTATGTATGTCAAGAAGCTTGAGCTCCTGTCTGTTGGCCGGTAAAACTTCTCGTAAGAACACTAAGTAGCTTTCTCCTGCTAATTTGCGCGGTAATAAAGCATTTTTCTTTCTTTCTTCTTCTTTCTTTCCTTTTAATCTTTCTAAAAAAAACCGGACCCAGTAAATGTGTACCTTAGACGCCCGCCCAAACATTTACTGAGAAACGTTGGAATAAATCCACCCTGTATGCGTGAGGATTTTCGTGGCTCCCCAAGTGGCTGTTGTGTTGGTTGAACATGGCTGCACGCGTAAAAGTGCTCTCATCTGTCCATAAAATGTTGCGCTGCCAACTCTCAGATAACCACTGGCAGAACTCTAATCGTGGTGCGTAATCACAGGGAGTTAGGTCCTGACAGCGTCTCAGGTAGGAAGGACGCGCGCCGTCACCATTAAGTGTTCCCCACACTTACATGTGGCTAACATTAAAATGTGGGGTGGCTTCTCGGGTACTAGTATGAGGATTCTCTTTAGAATGAGCTAGTATCTCGGTTTGAAGACGAGTACGTCTGCGTACGTTATCTCCCCTGTCGATAGTCGTATTGGTATGATAAGTACCATGATCTCGGAGACGCTGAGTGGCTGCCAACATAGTCCTACGATCTACATTGGTGCCGTGCCTGTTGTTAAATGTCCTGCATGCCAATAATATATTTTCACACAGTGCCAAAGTTCATACTATTTCAGTGTATTCAATATTCGAATACCGAAAAGACATCACACGCGAAAGTTATCGAAATATCTACTTAACACTTTTCACACGTTGATATCGGTGCAGTAGCTGATTCTGAACGTTCGACTTTCCGCTTTTACATTAAAACTTGTTACAGGTTGTATAACAGAGTGGCAATTCTTTCATGGGATTCTCCAGATCTAGCTTTAATTAAATACACTGCCACTGCAGTTTTAGCCTGGGTTCCAGGCAATGCTAGACTAATTAGATATACTCATGAAATGGACTGTCCAAAATCTACAAAACCCATGCTCAATATTACTCAATTGTTAAATTGTAGTGGCGTCTCGTATTCCTGAATGCTTAATGTTAACATTTCCTCTATTTCACTTTTCTTGAAACATTTTGAAAATTGATGCTGATCTAGAAAAGCCCAATCATGTAATAATTTGTGGAAGTTGCAAACTCTGGCATTTTTAGTCACAAAGACTTTTTGTGTCTTTAAGACATTTTTTTTTAAATAATTTGGTACTCTGTTCCTCTCTCCATTATGACAGCCAGGCACAAAACATGAAGTACTTGAGTTAGTTGTATGTCCAAATGTGTCGAGACTTATACATTCTTCTTGCTGTTGCGTAAGAATAAGATCTTGCTCATGGCCTACAGTTATAATATCTATTTGCAGCCAGCAGTTTGTGCATATACTGGCTTGTTCTGGTAACTAAAACAATATAAAAAAATATTCAATGTTGAATATACTGGAGGATTATGATAGATATAATAATAATTATACCATATGAATCATTTATATTACTTAGAAGAATTGCAAATATGTCGGCAAAGAATTTATTCAAAAAATTAAATACCTCATTTATATTACTTAGAAGAATTGCAAATATGTCGGCAAAGAATTTATTCAAAAAATTAAATACCTCATTTATATTACTTAGAAGAATTGCAAATATGTCGGCAAAGAATCTATTCAAAAAATTAAATACCTCATTATGATATATCCGTTCTGCTTCTTGCCTCACAGGGCCACTTCTAGGCAAAAAATGTGTGTGCCCTTCATCAATAATTGTGCTACACATGGCACATACAGGGTGTTGAGACTGTTGCATGTCTGTGGCACGCTGCACTTGTCTATGTGCAGCCATCCAACAAGCATAGCATACACGGCCCCCTGGTGGTATCTAAATAAAAGCCACACTAAATAAATCACCACAGTTATGCATAATATTAGTAGATGTCTAGGTATTTATAGTATGTTTAAGCAGAATCATAACACATTAACATATACTAATAACTGAGTTACTTCATTATTTAGTTGCATATGGATATTATTACCTCTCTAGGATTTATTCTATTTAATATTACATTTCGTTCAGGTTCAGATATAGCATGTGACCGCCTTCGGCTAAGAGACCGATTGCAACACATAGATGTAAATTGGTGTTTGTAGACATTGAGAGCCCCTGCTGTTGCATTCTCCTTCTTATATACATCCAACAACCATGACATAACCAAGGTGCTTCAGGTATCTAGAACGAAATAGAAAAAAATAATACTTTGTGTACTTAACAATTTAAACAACAATAAACAAATGTCACTCCTTACATATCTATATGTACTGGTAGACTTGTCCTGTGGACACTATGTAATTTGGCTCTAATATATACACTTCTGTAATACTCCTTAATTTGTATTTACCTTGATCAATTGGCATAAGACATTCATTTCCCATGTTTATGAAGAAAGTAGACAATAGAAGACGTACCACATGTGGTGCCCTTAATTCAGCAATTAAACTTCTTTCAATACTGTCTACAAGACTGTGAATTTGCATCCCAGTCAGTGACCTTTGGCACATAATGCAATTAAAAGTGTTGCAAAGGTTTTGGGGCTCAGATTCATGTTCCTGAGTTTCGCTGGCACCAGGAAAGGCTTCCATAAAAAATGCAAAACATTGTGAACATATTGCTCCATTTATATCCACCTAAAAAACAACATGTATATTATTATTTTAACACTAAAGATTAAATACATATTAGAAATTGTCTAGCTGTTGCTACGGCAGCATTCCAATTGAACTCAATAAAACACACCAAAAATAAGTTTCTATAGAATTATAACCAAAAAAATTTAATATAGCAATACTACTATTTCATAATATGTTATGAGAATTATAGAAATGTAGCATTTCACCTGGTTACTGAGATTCTGTTCAATGATAGAAAGTATTTCTGGACCCATATAATTTACGAAGTAAAATTGCTCATTTTCATCAATTGCAGAAGTGCAATTTAAGCAAAGCGGCATTTTTGATGTACTGAAAAGCAGAATTAAGGGTAAAAGAGAAATATGAACATTTTAAAAGCATCAAACTATTACTCAAATGTGGCATTTTAAATAAAATGTATAAATGTTTACTCATATACGAACTAGTAAATGGGTTAAAGTCAGGAAATATCACACGCAAAAATCAGAATCGAAATAACAAAGCTTAGTCAACAGTACAGCAATTAATCAATATATCCGAGGTACAAAACAAGTTAGGGTCAAGAAAAGGTAGCAGAAATATGAGATCACCGTACACATTCGCAAAGAAATTCGGAATAACGGCCGTAATGTTTTGGAATTGCTGTCATGTCAAACATTTTCGTTCATAAGCTAAAATCATGAAATGTAAATAAAATAATAAAAGTGACGTCTGTAACAACATATACCATCATTTGAAAAGCTTATGGACTATAGTATCAACAGTTAAATATATAGACAACAATTGTAATTAGTAGCGGGTTTTTAAAAATAAGACATATTGAAGTTAAAGTTACTGGGTTTGTGCATTTTTGAACGAAATGACAATTACGCATCTTGGATGACAGAGTATCGAAGAAAATAATAAATAATGCTCCTGTAATAAAACTGAGTAAAACAATCACATTTTTGTATAAAGCCCCTCATTGACCAAAAAATCCAAATTTGTTTTATTTTAATCCCACTATTTTTTCTAGTATTTGTACTGCATGTACACAATACGGCCCAAAATCCAACATTTCCTTCCATGAAACGTCAAATGTTAATTCCTGTGTCAAATTGAAATAAAATCACAATCACAAACCTTGCACAAACCTGAAACCACAAACAAGCCAATAGCCATTCGCACATAGAGTATAGTAATACACTCATTCGCAAGCCATTCGAATTGTGATTCGAATGTGCTCTGAGGAATGTGCAGTAGAATTGTTATTTTATCAAAACATTTCAGGAATTATATCCATATATTAGCACTAACATAGTCTGTATTTTATATAATATGGGTAAGACCCGAGCATCACAATTTGAGATAATGATCGAGTTTATGGAACGGTGAGTATTTTATATTTTGTTTGAGGTTCATATAATTTTAATTAACCAAGTAAAAGTAAATTTCGATAATCTTAATAAAACGATAATAAAAACATTAATCTTTTGAAAATATTGCGCGCCCGATCGTGAGTAATTTTACATGAAACATTCATACCTAACATTCTTAAAACAAGTTTTTCTGATATATCTTTTGACCATGTATATCTATATAAGTAATAAATTTAACACTTGTATATTTCCAGTCATGGTGACTTGCAAAACCCGGGAGCCCAAGATCGGTTAGAGAATCTCAAGAAGTGGCATGAACTAGTTGACTTGCTTAACGACAATACAAAGGGAGAACCGAAACCGCTGGAGAAATGGAGGAAGGTAGGCTGGTCTGGCTGTAGTTCATAACTCGGCAAGAATAGGTTGGCTCAACTGCTGTACTGCTGTAATTTTATGTGAAGTTAATATAAGTATTATTATTATTTAGTATTATAAGGCAAGCAGTTGAAACAACTGATGTGTGCCTATATCCCAATGATCTAAGTCATTTTTTTACTTTAAAATATTTGTCAAGTTTGTTCTTAAATATATTTACATTTGGTGCGGCAACTATTTCATTACTATTTTGTTTGGATGGTGTATATTTATAGCTTGTATTTATGTTGTAAAACTATAATTCAAACAGAGTAGATATTATACAAACATTAGAGTCTGTTTTGAAATTGAAAGTTGCACCATTTGCTGAGTTACGGGTTTTAACCTAGTTCGGTTGCCAATGCTTGTTGTTACATTTAAAAGAGCTTATAATTTTGTACTGCATCGTTACAAAGATAATTAAATTGAAATAATGCAGTTATTGTAATATGTAAACAAAACAAAAATTGTATTCTTAGGCTAAGTTTACAGTGAATAAATTTATTATTATTAATTATTATTTTACACTACAGCAGTATTTTTTACAACAGTGTTTTTTAACTTTTTAGTCATGAGAGACCATCAGACAAAAAATCTAGCTATTAACTACTCAATTTATTGATTATTTTTGTTGTAAGTCACTTAATACAGTACAGAAATAAAAAATAATAAAACTTTTTCTGTCAATCCATAAATAAATTATGAATAAAAATATATTAAAGGATTGTTTTAGGACGGCTTTGGGTCACTTCGGATGCTCCCAGGGCCTCCAGTTCAGAACCTCTTTACAATATTTTCATTTATCTTGTCGAGTCTTGTTGAATGGCTATCCACAATATGAGGTGTTTGTATCACTGTGTAGAGAATAGAACCATTACTATGAGTTTGCTACTTGTGCATTTATCAAAAAAACTTTGCCACAGCAATAATGTGAATTTGTTTTTTTTTCAGGCTTGGAGTGATTTAAAAAATAATACCAAAAGGAAAGTAGAGAGACTTAACCAACATGGTGGTGTTGGCCCAAATGTTACACCACTTGAGAAAAGGGTACTTCAGCTAATAGGATACAAAAGGAAAAATAGAGATGTGGCTGCATTAGATGAAAGTGATATACAATTTAAGGTATGATAATTTATCATAAGCTTTAATATATTATTTATTTATAGAACCTCAACAATGTACATGGTTATAATGTTAAAATTTACAATGAATAAGGTACATCAAGCTGAGTTTTCTGTCAATTGTACATCAAATTTTTTGTATTAATGTGGCTCACAGTAGTATAACAATAACACATACATATATACATACATACATAAACTCACGCCTTTTTCGCAGAAGGGGTAGGCAGAGGTGCAAAGACACCCACATTTGGCCTTGTATGTTCCGTGCTACTGTGTGATAGGTGGCGAGCCTATCACCATATAATGAAGAGAAAAATCCAATATCAATTTGCCCAATCCCGGATTCGAACCAGAGAGCTCAGCTTTGTAATTGTACGCTAAAAAAGAATCAAATCCATAAATGTTAATTCATTCCGCCTTCTTAAAACTAGTTTCCAAAAATCATATTAGATTCTGTATCTTTGTTACACTTAAGTTACATTTTAGTTTACACTCTACACTTTAGTCCTATTACTCTTGATTATATATTATTATTACGTATCTCGCCCTTTATAAGCCCGGTGTGAGGGCGCCGCACCGGTAATGCCGTCCTTAAACACTCTTAAAATTACAGAATAATACATCTTTTAAAATATATCTTTTAATATAGTATAAGTAAAAAAACATAATTTATTGGTGTTTTCCAGGTGGAAGTCGACTCCGACCCGTGCAGAAGTTCTCTATCACCACCTCAACGCTACTTTGCCTCTGTCGATGACCATGCTTCAAGGCGTCGCAGAAAATCTTCCACAACATCCAATTCATCCAGCAGTTCGTCGGAACCCATCCTATCTGCAAGGAAAAAGAGAAAGAAATCAGATGTTTCACCCGATGGAGTGAAAGAGATAACAGATAGATTCTTCGAATACGAGAAAGAGAAGGAAAAGATGGCACATGAACAAGAAATGGCGCGAATAAAACAAAACGACCAATTATTGACAATTTTAGGAAGAATGGCGAATGTTCTTGAAACTTTAGCGCCAAGTATACAAAGATATTTGGATCGGAATACAAATGGTGATGGATGAACAATGGATTTCTTATTCCTTCCATTAAGGTCCCTACGACGCAACTTTTCATGGCTGGTACACAATGTAAAGCCGTAAAATTTATTTATATTGGAAACTATGTCATTTGTAAGCTTGCATATGCAAGCAATCATGGAATGCTGCTAAGACCTAACCTGAGGGATGGTTCCGCTCTGTACCAGCTCAATGCCTTGGATGGGTTGAAGCGGCGGACCATCTGCATTGTAAATGATGCAGACGTAATAAGCAACTTGGAGTACCTAAAATTGTAGAATGATGTCGTTTCTCTAAGTGTGATCACCATCTGTATGGCTTTTGCTCTAAGGAATTATTAAATTTGATCTCTTTCTCTCCATTCCTAAACAGAACCACGCGTGCAGGCTTGCGAAACTATAGCTTGGTAGTCAAAACCATATCAGCGCGAATCAAAAGGTTTATAAATTCTCTAGTGCCGTAGCGTCCAGGTGTAGAAAAGTTTGCCGACACACTAGTTCCCTTTTCTACAAACCTGGACCCTTCTGTCGTAGTGTGAAGAAGCATCTGAACAGACTGGTATAAATATCGAATGGCATGGGACCGCCGTCTGATACATTCCATTTAATACTCTGGCTGGACCGAAAGCATTTGCGCTTACTATAAGCAGTGGCGTAACTACACCATCTGGGGCCCGTGGCAAAATCATCGGATGGGGGCCCCCCTATTTGTATGGAGAGGAAAACTGTTAAGCTTATTTTGCGGTACCCCGGAGAAGACCGAAAGGAATATATTAGTGTCACTGGCCTGCCAGTAAATTGAGGCCGAGGCGGGACCCTAACAAAAATCTGCGCTAGCATACCGAATAAAACCCTGACGTCCGCATTTCGGGCGGTACTGCACAAATGAAATGTGGCCCTGCAGTGGTTCTTAAGATGTTTGCCCCTGAGATAACCCCCGTACTCACGCGTCTTTTCTATTAAAACAACCTAGGCCCGGCTTCATGGAATATCGCCCATGTTCATCCAATCCCCAAGAAGGGTGACCGGTCGGATCCTTCGAATCGCAGGCCGATTGCTGTCACATGCTGACTCTCCAAGGTCTTGGAGCGAGTTATAAATATGCAGCTCTTGACGTATCTTGAGGATCACCAACCGTGGGTCATTCGAATGGTGATCTTCTCATTTATCTCAAGTGGAGGCATTGGACAGTGGGGGTGAGGCGATTACGGTAGGCCTTGAAATTGTCATCGAGTGTGTCATGGCGTCGTTTTGGGGAAGCTACCTGCCTCGTATTTCAACCTGAGGAACTCTGAAAGTACATCGCTAGCTTTCTGGATGATCGTAGCATAAAAGTCGTATTGGACGGCTTTTGCATCGAGACCAAGACCATTAATTCTAGTGTTCCATAAGGCTCGGTGCTTTCGCCGACCCTGTTTATCTTGCATATCAATGCCATGTTGTCTATCACCAGCTGACATTGCTACGCAGATGCTAGTGCAAGTGAGGCAAGATACATCTGACTACAGAATCTCTATCGGGGATCTATTAAGAAAAGATGGTCTCAAATTTTGTCGGAAATCGAGACCTCTCTGGGGCAGGCCTCTCAATGGGGTAAATTGAACGTAGCACAATTTAACCCCACGAAGATATAAGTCTGCTCGTTTACAAGCAAGAAGACCCCTTTTGTCATGGGGACACTCTCCCTAAGCATCCGAGAGTATTCATTGACCCGAATTATTGATAAAATTGCAGTTTAGGTGTCATTTGGAAGGCAAGGGCAAATTGGCCAGCAAAAAGTTAAGGATTCTCAACAGAGCCAAGCTGTACTTTTCGTCGGATCATCGGTTATTGCTCTATAAATGCGACGATCCGGCACAACTTGGAGTTCTACTCTCACCTGTGGGTAGAAGTCCCAAAATACCAGCTCGACTCACTTGACTCATTACAGCGCCCAGCTCTTCGAATCATCGATAATCCCGATCTCACGGAGAATATGGAGCCGTTGGGATTGCAGTGAGGCTGGTCTCTCTGTGTAATCTATCAATTGTTCCACGAAAAGTGTTCTGAGAAAGATGGTGCTACTATCGCTATTCTCCCATCACACTTTCCGTCACCGCAGTAGAATTCATTTTTACTACCTGGAAACTATCCCTTCCCGGAAAGTACGTTTCCAGTGTTCTTTTCTACCACGCACGTGCAAGCTCTGGAATTAACTCCCTGCTTCGGTATTCCCTGAGCACTATAACCTATCTTTCTTTAAACTAGGCTTTAAGAAAGTGGTCTCCTTACAGTAGAAAGCGACTTCATTTTGCTGGATCCCTGGATCTGCAAAAGTCTATGAGCGGCGGTGACCGCTGACCGTGAGGCGGGCTGTATGCTCATATGCCTGCAGGCCATAAAAAGAGCTCCACAGCGAGACCAATTAGTCGTCGTAATATCTTTACTACGTGGCCGGAGACCAAACGCAGCAATGGTGATGGGGCCCCCTCAGAAACCTATTGATATATTGAAGTTTCGTTCTTTTTTAAACCAAATCCGCACTATAATTTGTACATAATAAAGTTAGTAAAATTCGCGTAAATCTAAAGAACCATTATTATTATTTTTATGTATTAAAAATAAACCTTTGTATCTTTAATGGAAACTAAGAAAATAGTTTTTGATTATCAATTTTGTTGGTAATAAATTGGCTAGGTTCTTCTCTTCTTACGGCCTCTCGGGCCTGAGGGGCCGGGCCGCCGGGGGCCCCTAAGGTCGGGGGCCCGTGGCATTTTGCGCACTATGCCACCCTATTGTTACGCCACTGACTATAAGGTTAAATGCATGACTGAATTGACCATGCCGCGCCAGATAAAAAAAATTGGATCGTAACAGTGATGAATAAACAAAGTTTTTTTTAAATTGCTATAATGGTTCCTGTAACATGTTTTTTTAATGGCTGGTACACACTGGAGACGTTAAGTGTATTTATATTGAAAATGTTTGTTGATATTATAATAATTTGTAAATAAAAACAATACAGCTATAAGTTTTTATTATTTGTTCATACCCATTTGAACAGCTTATATTCTCTTCATGAGACCAAATAATCTATATAGTACCTACGATATAATGCATATTGTAAGTATAGAGTAAAGAATTTATTTAGTTGAAACTTGACGCACATTTGGAATTTTATTTTGAGAACGCCATTTTTAACCGACTTCAAAATAGGAGGAGGTTTTCAATCCAAGTGCTTGTTTTTCTTTTTTTCGCATCAGTAGAACAATTATTCTAACGCCTACGATTTTCAAATTATTCTCTAACACTACTCTTTAGTTAGTCTAAACTCTAAAAGTGTATCCCTCATCGTGTGTATAAAGCGGGGGTTCTATTCTTGAGTCGGGCTATCCACTGTTTTCATTTATGAATTACCTGATCTGAGTCGACAGGAATTTGTACTAATAGCATGTCGGAAGTTGCCCTCACTCTCATTTTAAAATGGAAATCGTTCAGAAAAGTGTATGTGTGTGTGTGTTAAGAGATATTTGTGATATTAAATTAGCTGAAACAATTGAAAACCCGTCATTATGATCCGACCATAAGTGTCGTGTTGAAGGATTTTTTTTATTCACAATTACACGATCAAAATCCGTGGTGCTGTACATATACCATCAGGTAGGCTGCCAGATTAAAGTTCCGATGATTTATATTTTAAAAAATGTGAATAATAATGCATTGCATATTGCGGGAATGTGCTAAGAGCTTTAATTCATTGCAAAAATAAAATTATGAATGGATATATATATATCTTATCATGGATATAGATACGTAATTTTGCCAGCCTTGACAACTGCTCCGATAGCCGTGATCGTCTAGTGGTTAGGACCCTACGTTGTGGCCGTAGTAACCCAGGTTCGAATCCTGGTCACGGCAGTGTGATGACACTGTCACGGCGGAGTTAAAATCATTTTTGAATTTTGTTTCAGCATCATATTTTATTCCATTATTTTTTTTGTATATATGCTGTTTTTTAAATATAGGATTAAAATTTATGACATTAATTTGAAAAATCCAAAGGCCTTTATTTATTTATTTCATTGGGTATATAAGTGTATTTAACAGATTAATGTAGTAAACGAACTTTAATTATTGAGCTTTATATCTGAATAATAAACTAAGTTATGTATTTCCATTAAAAAATGTTCAAAATATTTTTCACATTTTAGAGCAACTACCGCCATCTATGATATTCGTCATTACTGACTTGGAGCGTTGACATGAATGCACACAGGCATTCCATTCATATCTCTTGGACTTTTTCCATATGAAATGATTATAGATGGCGTTACTTGTATTTGTTTTGGTAAAACAACGTGCCGCAGCTGTTCGCTATCACAGAAGTCTGTGAGAGAAAAGGAGTGGTGATTAGGTTTGTCTTTGCCTAAAAATTACGTTTTTTATATGGTTCTCGTGTGTTTTGCGGCTTGTGCGCGTCATGTGTGCTCAATAAAGTTGTTCTACGTGTGATATATCGTTGGCAGGGTTGAAAAACATCGCTAAACAGTGTAATTAACGATGTAAACGTTGGTTATGACGTTTACTACGGTGTTTTATATGTGTGTGTGCGTGAGTGACAGCATTGCCGACGGCCGTTGGAGCGAGTCTTAACGGAATACGTACCTACTGGATGTGAATGCTGTTTTCGGTAAGTTTATTGTTTTGAATTAGAACCTAACCTGTGTAGCTCACGCCTGGGGTTCGATGTTCTGTATACAAGATTATTTGACCTCGATACGCAGCGTACTCGCTGGCTCCCTTTGAAAGGCAATTTCTCGCGTTAGCTATTTTTTTTGCTATGATCGTGGTGTTTCCGCACGAATGTACTGTTTGATTAGCTAATTTATAGTTACGGAGGTACTCATTTATTGTATCGTACTACCTGCTTAACTTAAAAAAAATGTTCAGTCTAAATAAAGTTATTTTTTTAATGATTCGGTGTTATTTAATATAAGTACCTTTTAATCAGTTGTTTTCTCGATGTTGTCGAACAAATACATAATAAACTGATTTCTTATACTGTACTGGTTTCAAACTAAATTATTATTCATATATGCTATTGAATACTGTTTACTTGTAACTTGGATTCGTTAAAATGTTTTAATGCATTCAAAACCGGTTTTTGGTTTTTATTAGTAGTTAGTAAATCTCGTAATTTAATCTCAACTATAATATAAGGTAATTACGCATGTATTCGTTTTGATTTTAGAAGATGTTTCATATTTCTAGAAGAAAAATATTCTTAATAATAATTAACAACTCGTTTTAAGTTATGTTCTTTAATTGACTAAAATAATCGTAGGTACATATCCTAGATTATTCCACGACCTAACAAAGCAAATTATTGATGCTATGGCAGGGTATTCCTCTATAGATTTACAACCTTATTCATAGACAATTTATAACCCTATGTTAGTTATCGAATGTTTTGTCTTCTTTGCTCAAACTGTTTTCAAAAGTGATTCAAAAGGGACAAAATATTCGATTAATAAATTAGTTCTTTAAACTGATTATGAATAAAGCCGCTACATTTAATTGAGCGATGTAGGTACTTTTCGCATTGACTGCTATCATTAATCTACTCATATTTGGTCAATATTGTGTTTTATTTAAAAAAATGGGCGACCTACAAAAATATTATTAAATAGCACTTATTTTTTTCTATGACCTATAAATCAATTAGACAATTTATAGCACTTTCTGAAATATTATTTCATTACAATTATTTTGAAAATTGAAGATAATATGACATAAGACAATAATATTTACTACCAAATGGACAAATTTAAAATAATTTCATAGGTACGAAATTAAGTAACAGTGTTAGGTTTTTCTCTTTCCAAATTTGATATCTATATTTTAATATTTAGCCGAGATTTACGCATAATGCCTGTCTAATTAGACAGTCAGTGTAAATCAATTTCATCGCATATCCAGCATATGACTTGTAAATTGCATTTAGAATAAAAATTCCAATAGCAAGTATCGTCCCCTTTGTATTGCAATAGCTTTGCTTATTGCTGGAGCAAATATTTTATCGTAATTGTACAATCTGAGATCTAGTTAGAGCGTCGAGTTTGACCAGCGGAGCGGAACCCAACCGGAGTGCATGTGGAAAATTATCCCCACAACATACCATTTACATTACATTCGCATTCAAGTTTGATAACTACCGAAACTAATTGTGTAACAAAATATATTAAAATTAGCTATACGTGGTTGAAATTTTAGATATTCGTTTGAAATTAAAATAGTGTTTAACGTAATACTCAGTTCGCTTGATGATTATTGAGCATTAGTAAATACATACACGTATATGAAGTCCTCCAACATTCAGGGTAACTGGCGATGTGTCACCGAATTTAAAGGATGGAGTATGGAAGGCGGACGTAAAGGGTAGGGATTATTGGGCTTTCTGCTGTCTCTTTGTACGAACGAAATGCGACAGCAAACCTGTTAATTCAGGTAGGCTTAAACTACTGGACACAGGTTACTCTGGCATTATATCAACTTGTCTCTGCATCACCTAAAGGTAGACTGGTACTTGTCACATTAAATCTTCTTAACCCTGTTACACAAATGATTTAATTCAACATAGTGATACCCTGCCTGGACGACATTTGCGTTTACCATCAGGTGCCGTGCAGCCATTATGCCGTGCCAGTGTAAAAATAAGTACATAAGTGTATTTTTATTGCAATGAATGGCGAGGTGAGCTCTCATGAACTTGGCAAAACCAAACAACACCTTGTATTACAAAGCAATGCATGTTTACGCTGCGCTCGCCACCCTGAGACACAAGATGTTAAGTCTCAATATGTCCGGTAGTTACTCTGGCCACAATATCCTTCAAACCGAAATACAAAGATTTACACTAATGTATATAGGTCTTTTCATTATACAAGATAGTTCTTATGCATTTTTGAGACATTTGAAATGGCGATGTAAATATAAACAATTCATCTACCAAATGAAAACAAACAACATAAGGAACCCTACATATGACATAAAAACTGAATTTGTAAAGAGTAGATAAGTAGTCCAAGACTTTCATTACATTGAATCATACATTTATGATATTCGTTTGCTTCTGTTATAAATAGTTATGTATTGTATGATATTCTTTAATATACGACTTCGGCTATCGCTCGCCCCGGGTTCAAATCCTTTATCGTGGTAGACCGCATGCTATAATGAGCTCATCAGTTATAAATATTGATATTTTTTACTTATATTTGCGTCATGCTTAACTTAAGATCCGCTTATACTACTTCTTTTATAAGTATAAATACCTATTATAAATATTAGATAATCAAGCCTATGTTATTGTTGTAGAGTTTCCACGTTGCTGAATTTGATATAACTCTTTAGTTTGTCTCTCTGGATACACGAAGAGGAGCATTATTGTGATAAAAAAAGGTGGCGACAGCTCATAAAATCGTAGGCAAAATATGTCTGCAAATTGCTTGTACATAATGTTTTCCGGTACCTACCACGTAAGTTGGATAGGGATGAGTAATATTAAAAGAAAAATACCCTAAAACCTACAATCGTCATCGTTAGTCATTACGATTTTATTCAATTTAAGGGGTTTTAAGCGATATGACCACTCATAAACAGTAGCAAAACCAAACAACACCTTGAATTACCAAGTAACGCTTGGCATTCCACTGCCCTCTCCATCTTGAGACATAAGATGTTAAGTCTCAATATATCCAGTAGTTATTCTGGCTGAAATGTCCTTTAAACCGAAACAAAACAGTGCATTTTTATTCACGAGAAAGAAAAAAAACCTTGCCACCAACAATTTCTTTTTTAATAAATATACAAGAGGCGCAGTTAAGTAATTGCATTTTATTCATTGCTCAGACACAAAGCTGGATGCTACAAAGTTATGAACTCAGAAGAAAGAAGGCAATTACCATTATTCAAAACTTGTTTTCCACCAACACCTGTACACTAATGAAGAAAGTGCGACTAAAATAACTATTTGAAATACAAAGGGGAATGAATTCTAAGTACCTAATTAGTATTTTCTCCGAATGAAAAGATTTGTTTCTCAACTTATATCCTTTTTTCATCTGTTTGGTGCATTTCTTGTGCATAGTACAAAAATATCCTGTATTTTCTATGGGATTATTGCTTTACGTTAACTAACTATTTAGTATAAAGAATCCCAGGATAAAATAGGTTGTCTGCGCCGAATGATATCAAAAGTAAATTAGCTGTGTCTTCTTGAATTCAACCGAAAATCGAACCAAGCTAATTCTGGTATGTCATTAGTCCAGTGAAATAATACAAAAAAAAAATGTTATTTGAGCTTTATCAGTTAGTGCCTTTCCGTAATATATTCGAACACGTCCCTCGATGCGTGTTAGGTAAGCCTCGCAGCGGAGATCTAAGCCTGCCAGGGATCACGAAGGATGTGACAAAAATCGATCCACTGTTCCCGCCGGTGCTCGCTGGATTTACCCATTTGGTGATATTGATGAATAATGGTATTATGGATCTGTTTGCAGCAAAGAAATTATATTTTATACAGGGTACACCCAGACTACGATTGGAAAAGAAGCCAGGTGTTGGTAGTGATTTCATACACAATGCATTTAAACATTTTGAATAATAATCGAGGTTTTTTTCAATAATTAATATAAGTATTTGGGTGTACATATTATTTCTTAAAATAATAATGTACACCTTTTTATTTCTGTAAACGTTATGGAATGAAAGAGTTTTAATCATTATTTCAGCAATACCTATGGATTTACCACTTAAACACGATGATATTTTAAACACCACAAAAAATGTCGCGATTATTTCCGAAATTTTTAGATGCATTTTCTCTAGTCACTAAACTACCATCCGGCTTTGTTTCCGACCGCATACCGAAATATCCTGGATGTACCCTGTAAAACTATGGTGATTGATAGTTAAATCAAAGCCCGAAGTACTCCATACATATTGTATTTACGTTCTAATTATCTAATAGTATTAGCGAAATATGTAAACAAGAAATAGAAGAAGATATATTTTAGAATCAACTAATGAACGCTTGTATCGATAGGCAAGTGACCCCAACACGAGATGCCAGGTTCACGTTCATTACCTTTTAACTAATTATGTATTCATCATGAATTTTAATGAAACAAGCTTGCTTTTTCTCGAGATTTTTATGAACTATTCCGAGTGCATTAACCAGTTTGTGGGTTTTCTAAAACGCGTGTAGATATGAAGTCATCGTATGTACCCAAATGGTCCGTTACTAATAATATCGATGCTCTAAGTCCGCATCGGCCAAAACGAGTTTATAATGCACCATTAGCATAATGTATAGCTCGTGGAATTGTGTTCATCATTTAGACCCGATACAATGTGAATATGAGATTTCAAACTCACATTTAGTGATATTGTACACTAAGTGTGATTATATTGCGTTTAATTATAGTTAGAATGCGCTTTATTGTATTGTAAATTATAATACCTCTGACTTTTCGAAGTCAGGTATTGATAGTCAATTACCACGCACTAAAACGGTGAAGGAAAACATCGAGAGGAAACCTGCACACCATAGCGATTAGTATGAATTTCTATGGTATATAAGTAAGTCCGCCAACCCGCACTAGGCCAGCGTGGTGGACTATATGGCGTAACCGCTCTCAATTGTGCTCTCGATTGTAGAGGAGGCCCGACACCCGAGCCATGTAGTGGAACGTATTTGGGCTGCTACAGAAACTATAAAACAAAATATTACTATGATATTCTCAGCCATAGGGAACACTGAGCACTAGCTTTCGAAGATTTTGACTGCGATTTTTATTTATTTATATTCGTATACTGATGAAAGGCCAGCGTAGACCGTGACGGCACTACAAAGGATTTAATTTTTTACCAAAATAAAGTCAAACTTATCAAGTGGGAAGAAGAAATAAAGTCCAATGTTATAAATACCGGGTGTATCAAGAGTGCTACCGAAAACGAAGCAAGGTGGTAGTTTTAATGATTATAAACATAATGCAACTGAAAATTTCGCAAAAAACGCAACATTCTTTTTATCATTTCTTAAATATCATAATTTTTGGGTGGTAAATCCATAGTTTTTGCTAAAATAATAATTTTAACTCTTTTGTACCTTAGAGTCTTTACTAATAAAAGGGTATAATTTTAGGAAAAATAAATGTATTTACCACCCAAAAACGACCATATGAAAAAAATAACAAAAAAATCGTCGCTTTTTTTGCAACATTTTCTGTTGCATTTATTTATTTTATTTATTTATTTATATAAGCTTTATTGTACACCATAAATAAAACAAAAGGAAACAATTCAAACTAGAGAGAAAAAAAAAAGTACAATTGGCGGTCTTATCGCACAAGGCAATCTCTGACAGACAACCATTTGATGGATATAAGAGAAAAGGACGATAGTTGGGGCAGCATCAGGTGTACGAATAATACCTGTAGAATATTATAGTAGTGTCTATATTCAACATATATACATAAACATACATACAATATACACATATACATACATACAATATACACATATACATACATACAATATATACATATATATACCTATCTATACAACATAAAGGTCATATAATTAAGTATAAATACACATAGGAAAAAGTATACAATTACTAATGTTCTCATTCAGCCAGGGAGTAATGATCTTTAACCATCCTTTTAAAGATGGCTAGAGATTTGGCCCTTCTTATTGTTACCGGTAAAGCATTCCACAGCCGTGCAGCTTGTACTGTGAAAGATTTATCTATAAAGGAAGTGGAATGCACGGGAATTTTCAGTCTTAAGTTCTCCGATGACCTAAGAATCCTCGAATGTGAGTCAAGTAGGAATTCAAACCTATTTCTAAGATATGGGGGTGAGAGTGGATTAAAGAGTATTTTAAAAAGAAGAGAGAGAATGTGTGTATTCCGACGAAGCCGTATGGGTAGCCACTTGAGCTTTCTGCGAAACTCTGAAACATGATCATATTTGCGTAATCCAAATATAAATCTAATACGGAAATTTTGAAGGCGCTCAAGTTTATTAAGTCATTGTTATATAGTCATAAGTTTATTAGTTGCATTGTGTCTGAAGTCGCTTTAACTACCACCCGGCTTCGTTTTCGGTAGCAGTATTGATATACCTGGTATATGCCGAGGTATTGATATGCTTTTCACTATGCCGAGACGTCAATTTATAAGATTTATGTCGTATAACCAGATAAGTTCGAATATCATTTGATATAAAAATTAATCCTATGCCATTCAATAAAGTTGATTCCTGGTTGGTCGCTGGTGAAAATTCAAAAGATATTTTTAACTATGTAAAAAACGCAAACTCTAACTTAACCCAAGTGTGTGACAAGGGCAGCTGAGAATTAAGATATTTTTACTTTGCCTTCCTTAGAAAAATACGTTACTTATAACTATAAATCGTAAGTGTTACCGTTGTATGTGTCAAAAAGTGAGTGTTTGTTGTATAAATTCTTTTGCGGCCATACAAACGGTCACCCACGCCAATACCGAATTTTCTATAAATACCCAGTAAATGTTTGTGGTTAATTTCTAATCGACTTTGACAATTAAGTAAGTTACTAATAATTTTCCCTGATGTCTTTATAGTCTAATACATAGAATAATTTTATTCTTAGTTAAAAAGTATTTTAGACATTTTTACATTAAAAACTAACGGGGACTTAAATGGTATGTTGGAAATTTATATTCATTTCTCATAGGAATGGAACTCATTAACGAATGACAAGCTTGTGTACGATGCATAAATTGTTTGTTAGTTTAAGTTCGAATGGAAGTTTTTCATAAAGGCTGGTGCCTTGGCTGGTGCAAATGTCTTATCCATAGGGCGTGCATACATGTACAATGTACATATTGCGTACATTAGAATTGATTTATCAGCAGAATATCCTCTAAATATGTCATTTGTGTGGGAAGCTTCAATCTGTCCCGAGTAATTGCTTGAAGGCATAAACTATGTAGATTTATACAATTTCATTACGCAAAGGACATTTATAACGAAACTCTATTTCCTCCCACGCAACATCTTTCAAACGAAAATAGTAATTTGCGAATCACGAGAGATTGGTGCGCGGCGTCAGTTGAAATGATTGCTGTGAACAAATTTTAATTTAACTTCTAATTATTTCTTACGACGGCTGTTATTTACTGCCGTGGTTGCGGACCTATTACCCACTTTATTACTGAAAGAAACAGGCCGAACACGAATATTAAGAAACTTTTAATCATTAAGTAAGTCTTATCACGCGTCAGTAAAACCAACCTGAATTAGGCCTGTACTTTTTATAGCACCTCTATAAACACCGGCCGAAAACGTACAGACGTCAACGTATTAAAAGTAAACTCATTAAAAGTCACCACTGTTTTTTGCTTTTTCGGCTCTTTTAAGGCTCCAAAATTCTCCGTATCCGTAAAAAATCTGTTGGTCGTGTATTTAGGAATGTACTAAACATATTCAAACCTTTTAAAATGATGTCAGCAAAGAAGTCTCCGATAAAACGAGTTAGAGAGCCGTGCGAGAGAATCGGCGAGCTCGCCGAAGTGGCTTTGGCAGCTATAGCCTCATACAAAAAGCAGAAAGAAGTGAGCGACTTCATCAACTTCCTCCTAGACGCGTTAGAGCGTAATTCTTACTGGCTAAATAATACCATAAGCAAACAGAACAACTTCCGATGCGCTTTGCTGGTAGGAGCTGGCCCTAATCGTTTTCAAGTTCAGGAGATCATCTACCCTTCAGGTGACAATGAAATCAAATTAGAAGTGGAAATGAAAGAGTCTGAAGACCACGACAAGATAGCCATCGCAGCGCTGCTCAAAATGACCAATGCTGACATTGACACTCTGCTAAAATACATCAAAAACAATATGTTTGAAAACCATGCGCTCAAACAAGACCTTTTAAAAGGGAAAGCATTAGGCATAAGTTTTGCCGTCCTCAGACCCATCACAGATAAACAATACCGCATTATGGAGAGAATAGTGGTGGGTAGTTCTATAAAGTGTGTGATTTCACCCAAGAAGCGCAAAGACGAGAAGCTCTTCCAGGGACCTCCGTTAAAAAAAAACAAAAAGATAGTTATATAGTGTTTTTTAAATATCACAGCTCATTGAGTTCAAAAAATTTGTGTCGGTCCAAAATGGACGGTCGTTATGGTGTGCCGCAGTGTCGTGTACCATGTAATAGCAGCAATTTGGACCGATTGTAAAATGCGTAGCTCATGTTAAATTATACTCATTTTTGCAATGATCGTTTCCGATTACGTATGATATACGGGGTCGCATTTGCGGTGGAACGACCGCCGTATTCCAATGGCCACCATTAACTTGCATTGTTGTTTAATATTTCTTTCACATAATAAATGATATTGAAGTTTCATATTTCGTCTTTAATTGCCGGTTAGATATAATTATGTTGACCTTAATTAGTTAGGGCCAGAGGAGGGACTTATAGCAGTTATACTATGATTCATACTTGCATTCTATTACAGGTTAGAAACGCAACCAGAAAAAGTGAATCGCTTGTGTACATAAACATTTAAATAAAGTTTTGCGTGTCTCAAGGACATTACGTGCTGGCTGTAGAAGCTTGTGTTATGCTCATATGCGATATGAATCAATTCAGATTGCTAGCATCAACCATTTTCCTACTCTAGTCATATATATTCATAGAGCCCAAACTGTAAAAACAACAAAAACAATGAATACTTCTCAACTCTGCCAGTTATTCGTTTTAAAATCTGGGGGCACGGCAGTGCCACCTCCAAGTCGAGCTAAAAAGCGGCACTGTCGTACAATCCTTTTCTCGAAGCAATTTGACAGCCTCCGTGGCGCAGTTGGTTAGACGCCGCCTGTGAAACGAGAGGCCGCGGGTTCGATCCCCGCACCGAGAGAAATGTTTGTGCGGCCCACAAATATTTCTTCCGGGTCTGGGTGTTTGTGAGACCGAAAAGTCTCTCGTAGTTCCTGATACCCACGACACAAGACTCGATCTTAGTGTGGGGTCAGGACTATGTATGTGACTGTTGGGTGTTATTTATTTATTTATTTATTTAATTCAGACCATTTTCAACCACCCATAACTTCGTTGTGGTTAAAGCAAGAAGCCTGAATTTTCAGTTACTAAGCAGGCATTGTATAAACACGGTATATTTAAAATTTCATTCAATTTGAACCAGTAGTTTAAGAATTGTAACATGTCTAACTTTCTTAATTTTGTCACTCACTGACTGACTGACCGATCATCAAAAGTCTAAGGCACTTCTAGCAGACATATAACCTTCAAATTTAGAATATAATTAGTGTTTAGTGTCTAAAGTAAGGGAAAATTGAAACATTTCATAATTTCTGTCTAGTTTTCTAGATACACCAACTGCATGAATAACTTTGTAATCCCATATAAATGTATAGGATTATGAATCATTGTACCCGTATATGATGGAATTATAGTTGTAGATAAGTATCTATATATATGAAGCATAACAGGAGGGGGTATAGAGAGGGAAAGGGTGTATTCAGCCCATGAAACTGTACAACATTCCTCTAGAAAAACATGACGAAAAAAAACTTGCAAATAAATAGACTAAATAGCTCGAAAATATCAATTACCATGAAAGAAAGAACATTAATAATCAAAATCGCTATCCGCAAAAAGTTGTGAGATGCATGTAATACCAAGTCGATTAATTTATTTAGTCCTTGCTTAAGGGACCTTCTGTATAAAGTTATTACGTAAGTTAGTATCATATCAATATTAAAAATTATTTACGTTTTAAATAAAGCAGCATTATGTATAAATTGTACGATACATTATGTTTTCATGCGATGGCCAAGTCGATCTATTTATTTACAACGTAAATAATTTTTAATATTGATATGATACTAACTTACGTAATAACTTTATACAGAAGGTCCCTTAAGCAAGGACTAAATAAATTAATCGACTTGGTATTACATGCATCTCACAACTTTTTGCGGTAGAAAACCTGAGCTGCGAGGCTTGGAATTTTTTTACAGTAAACTTACCACTACATCATTTGTACTAGCTTTCTTTACCTTCTCTCTATTCCAGTAAAATTGTTTCACCGATGCATGTTCCAGTAGGCAATATATCGATGTGCTCCAATAAAAGTGAACATAATTAAAGTTTCTAAATCGTTTTTCTCACAGGGCGGGCTGATGTCAAAGATCAATATCGGTGAGATGGCGCCAGTCGTGCGCAATCTAACGCAGCTTCAATTCCTTGCGTCAATAACTTATTACAACAGCTTTAAATTTCACGCCGCGAGAGAAAAACAATAGTTTTTTCGTTTTTTCAAACTAAGTACGTATCCGAAAACGGTTGGTAAGTTTTCGATTTCCTTATCGGCGGGCATAAATCAATTTGAATCATGGGTTGGCGGTTCGGCGTAAGTCGGGTCGCTACTGAGCCCTTTTTCTAACTTGGGACCATGCGGATTAAGGGAATTCTGACCGTTGGGTAATTGGCGTAATAGTTGTATGATTTATGCTGTTTTGCCTGCATTTGCCTTGTACATATTCTCAGATTCAAAAGTCCTCGTGTACTTTATGTGCTAACTGGAGAATACAAGAGCTTTATTAATGCAACAGGTAATAATGCAAGGCATCACAATATCATCATGAAAATTGGGCTGTTATAAGTAAATAGTTCTTCATAGTATAGTTCTGACTCTATAGTAAAATGTGTGCCTGATGCTACAGGTGTCTTATATTTAGACACCTAAATGTAAATCTATGTTTTGAGTCCTACATTAAATAAAATAGAATTGTCTTTTCATTCAACGTAAACTTCGTACTCGCCTAATCACTCATGCTAATCACTTATGCATAAGGTCACAATTCCAACTTCAGAATTTATAAAAATTTTACTCATAATCTGGTCTACAAACAACGTGCTATAATACTGAACAAAGATTTCTATCAATAGGCTTGTTATTGTTGGTTATTTACCAAGTTTCGAGGCGGGGTTGTTACCGTACGGCAAACACTAACCTTTTGTGAAGTTACGCAAACATAACAGCTTGTATTGTTTGAGCTAGAAATTCTATAACAAAACAGTCTGAATTGTGTTTGGAAGTATACTTTACTTTCTTATAAGTAGTTTACCTTTTGTTGTTTATGATATTTTATTCGTGGTTGTGCGACGTGATATTCATCCATTCTTCCAACGCAAAGTCAGCAGACCGCCTCACAATGGTTTTAGTAGGTCTCTACGCGCAGGACATTTCTTAAACGTTTAAATCTAAAAAAAATTATATTGCACCAACAGATATTTATATCGTCCATAAACAGAACAGATTGAATAGAACCTAATAGAACAGATGTGATGTTCCCCTGGGAATGCTTAGGGACATTAGTAGTTCTTTACAAAGGAGGAAAATGTATAGGGAAGAGTAGTATCCAATAATCTTACTGAAAACATAGGAACATAATTCAGGCCAGTTTTCTAAGAACAAAAACACAATATCAATGAATAGGTTTAAACAAAGTCTTGTAGCAGTATGACAGAACGAGACTCAATTATATTAATGCATTATAAAACATTGAGTGCAGGAATCGAAGCCTCTGTTCCCGGTTCACAATCGGTTCCTTGCCCACTGATAAATTTACATTTAAAACCTGCATAAACACGCATGTTGCAATATTTGGGAGTCGATGATTACTAACCGGTCAACTAACCACGAGTACTACTTTTATAGTGAAGAAAGAGCGATATTACCTCGCGGACAATGCTGAAAGGCAGTAAATTGATCTGGAAATAATAACACCCAACAATCACATACATAGTCCTGACCCCACACTAAGATCGAGTCTTGTGTCGTGGGTATCAGGAACTACGAGAGACTTTTCGGTCTCACAAACACCCAGACCCGGAAGAAATATTTGTGGGCCGCACAAACATTTCTCTCGGTGCGGGGATCGAACCCGCGGCGTCTCGTTTTACAGGCGGCGTCTAACCAACTGCGCCACGGAGGCTGCTGTCTGTTTCCTGATTGTAGTTTTTACCTGAATGCACTGGTAGGTTTTTCATATCTAAAGAGGTTACCTGGTACGCCCGCGGCCCTTTCTTGGTAAGTTCCGATACCTACAGCACAAGACATAATTGATCTTAATGTGAGTTCTGGAATATGTATGTGACTATTGGGTTTAATTATTATACAAATAAAGTATCCACCGTCGTGTATTGTTTCTATCACGTTGGTAATAAAATCATATCGGCCTAATAATATGATATACTCAGATGAATCGGTAATACGATATATGGGTGTCATGTTGTCTTGTCTTTTGCCAGTGTATGCGGTAATCGCTATTCGGATACGAAAATTGTAACAATAGCAGTCGTTCAAGCCTCTGTGGAAATTATTGGGTTAGATTTACACTGCTGGGAGGTCTCTCATATGAGAGGCCGCCTGGGTAGGTACCACCGCAATGTCTGTTTCTCCCGTCAAATAACTGTGTAAATGCACTGTTGTGTTTCGGATTGAAGGATATTGTAGCCAGAGTAACTACCGGAAATATTGAGACTTAATATCTTATGTCTCAGGATGGCGAGCGCAGTGGAATGTCAAGCATTGCTTTGTAATTGAAGAAGTTGTTTGTTTTACTACTGTTCATGAGCGGTCGCTTATCATCAGGCGAACGGCATTCACGTTATTCAAAGCAATAAAAAAAAAATAGAACTGTGTTCAGTAGACTAGCTGTATGGCAAAATGCATCAACTGAGGCAATAGTAAAATCATATACCAACCTTATTTATTTAAGGATAAAGCTATTTGTGTTGTTTAATATGCAAGCGGTTGCGGATTTTGTGTGGGTGTCTGAGGAATTTAGCGTCTATTGCTGTGCTTGTTGGCTCGACTATAAGTATTGACTATATGGACTTGTCAAATATCAATGACTCGAATGAGGTCTTTGCGCTTAAGTTTAATACGGTAAATGTTTTGCTATGAATCAGGTGGAACTTTGCA
Source organism: Hyles euphorbiae (assembly GCA_023078785.2). Taxonomy (NCBI): domain Eukaryota; kingdom Metazoa; phylum Arthropoda; class Insecta; order Lepidoptera; family Sphingidae; genus Hyles; species Hyles euphorbiae. The sequence goes on from CM041046.1 coordinate 12,819,629, forward strand.
TTTGTGCATGTATAATTTGGTCGTCAACTCGTTAAGTTGAGTTAAGTGACCGTATTTTTATATAATTTATCGAAGATTTCAACGATAGGTAAGAGATTAGCTAGCAGTAGTACGAGTACTAAAATGTTAATTGCAACTCTTAAGCTGAGTTGCATAAACTAATTTTGCCAATACCTACCTTTGCCTTTGAAAATGTCATCGCAATACATTTGAGACGTATTTAGCCTTGCGAATGTATGGGATTAACAGTTTGCAGGTCAAAGATATTGGCAGTTAGTTTGTGCAACTGAGCCTTAAAGGTTTACATATAGCAATTTTACACCTTTTAGCAAACATATGAATACATATCTTCAATTCAGATTTGAATTAATTTTCTATTCCCCATCTACCACTCTAACTTAAAATGAATGACGTTATGGCGTAGTAATAACAATTTAACAACAAATAGATGCAGCTATAAGTTGGGCTCGAAAGCCTTCATAAAATGAAACTGATTTAAGGGTGAAATTTTTATTTTAAACATGGAAAGGGATTTTGATGGCGCTCGTACGGCGCACCTCGCGTTATCTTAGATTTAGAGCCGAGCTATAACACCGTTTTCAAGTGGTGATTTGAAATGTCAACTTGTGGGTTGTGTACAAATTTATTGTTTTTTTTCTGGGGTAAACGTATTGGCAAAATTCTTAATGGTTTCTTACGTCACTTGCAAATCTCTTGTTTGTTTTAAACCTAGGCATTTTCAAAAATATTGTAGAAATTAATATCTTGCTGTGTCAATAGCAAAATTCTTGTTTTAAAGGTGGGCATTCCTAAAAATATTATATATATTAATATACCACTGTATTGTATTGCTTTTTTAAGCTGAAGTGGAATTATATTATGAATTGTAGTGGATGGTTGACCTTACGATTGTGCAATTGGCCGACAGTCTACATTCAATCCTTTCGGAAAAATGAATAGGTATTGTTGCAGTATGTTGGACTAACTTACCAATTGGTGATATTACCACCCGGTAGATTTGGGTTTTCATAATATGCAAAAATTAAGTCTGGGCACATTCAGCAACCTCTTTCTACGGTTGTTTATTGTTATAAACTCTCAGTTTATATTGTCAGTAAATAAATTATTCCCAATGATTGGATATTTGAAATAGGTACATACCTAATTTATTAAATTTCAGTTTAAAATATTATTTCGTTTCAGCACCATTAAAGTAGGTACCTAATATTTTTCAGTTTGAAATCTTATTTCGTTTAAGCACCATTTACCCAGATATTCATTGAAAATTGCATTATGAAACAAGGAAATAAGGTGCTTAATTCTTCAAAGTCCCTTCATTCCTTGCATCTTACGCTCGAGTAGATAAATTCGAAGTAAGCCAGGATAATGCGTCCGTGGCGACACATTGCCTTTTAATGATCATATTAATTCTGCTATAATGGTTATTAGATAGGGACCAACATTGGACATTTTTGAATAAATGTTGGCGCAGTGATTTTTGTTTACCTTGAATTAGAATTTTAAATGTGCTTCTGGAATTAATATTGGGACGTTTTGTTACCGGAATGTGCTGTTTGGTAAAATAAACATGTTTTTATTGTAATGTTCGTGACAAAATAGTGTACAGAAAATCCTGGGATGTATGTATGTTTTTCATAAATGTGTATAAATCATGAAAGATTCAAAAATATGTCATTTCCGATATCCTTAATACATATTACGTATCAAATCAAATATTTGTTTATTTTATTCATAAATAGTTTATTGTAAACCACACAAATTAACAGAAATAATAAAATAAAGCGCTTATATATTTGTAAGAAACGGCGGTCCTATCGCTGTCGGCAATTTCTTCCAGACAACCTTAAGATGGACTGGAATGATCGGAATAGCGGAAGAAATGGGTGGTCATGCTATAGGGAAAAATAATACGATCAAACAAAAAATAATCTATTAGTGATAAAGAATATATATTTTTTAATTAACATAAATAGATTACATACAACATAATGCAAGTGATACATAAATTATTAATTTAAGAGAAATAAATTATGTTCGTGATGAGTTCGCTGATGCTTTTTAAATATGGGAAGAGATTTAGTTTTTCTTACTGTAAATGGCAAATCATTCCACAAGCGAGCAGTATGGACAGTAAACGAATTACTGAGAAAAGAACTTCTTACTAGGGAATGCAAATCTCGCGAGATTGGGACTAAAGCGAGATCCCGCGAGTTTATGAATACAATCTCTCGAGATCTCGCCAATTTCGAGATCTCGCGAGATTAGTAGTTTAGTGTGTTGGTTTTTGCATATAATCGCACTATTATAATAAATTAGGAAAAAATTAATAAATATAAGATAAACTTTTATTTTCATGAATTTTTTAAATAGACTTTACATCAAACATTGATTGACGTATCTGTCTATAATTTTTTAATAAACTTCTAAGCAGTAAACTCTGGCATACGTATCTATCAAATAACAAATGAGAGAAATAAACAGTCTTCTCTTCTAATATCAAACAAAAATCTTTTAATAAGACTACAGTCAGGAGTCCGCCTCGTGACCACGAAAGCTGTAAAGTAATCGAAACGTCAGGAACTCAACAAAATTTAAAAATTAAACCAATTCCGCGATAAAATCCGTAAATAAATTTTTATTTCAATAAGACAACAGTTTTTTAATAACAGACAATAACCCAAAAAATACTCGAATGCAATGATACTCCATCACGTTAGCTAGCAAAGTGGCTAGCAACAACTATTAGTAAACAAATCAAATGTTTTTATGCTCGAGTCCAGTCTCGTTAAACTCGCGAGATCTCGCCTTTTTTTCGTCCGAGATCAATCTCGCTAAAAAAGGCCGAGATTGCATTCCCTACTTCTTACTATGCTCGGTAATTGACGGTGAATGGAATGTATTATTGTTCGAGACTGTGTGCGTGTACTAGACTTCCTTCATAAAATCTAGCTTCTTATGCACGTGTATTAATGTATCGTTCAAAAATATATTTTTGTATGAATTATAAAACGCTTCCCACTAGGTTGTTCCCTAACCTTTTCACGTTCTATACTAATTCATTCAGGTACTTAACACCACAAAATTTACCATGAATTTTCCATAAAACTCTTCAAAGATTTAACACGTAAACAGCACTTTAGCCATATATTATGCACACGTCGCCGATGACGGTGAGGTAAGCGCTCATCCTCGCGTTTCGCCCCATTCTCCCCCGCTATTAAAAAGCCGACGAGTGTGTCTTCGGAGGTAATTCATCGAGCCGTCCCGCTGTCCACCTGCTTCCTGTCAGATGCGTCACCTGCCCGTTAAGGGGAGGTTCGGGTGTGCCAATTTCAATGAATGCGAAATTTTTTGCGCGTTTTAAATGTTATTCATCTTTGGCGAATGTTTCCATTTTCTTTTTCGTTTCTTAGATATTTTTTGTCTCTGGATAATTTCGTTGCTAGTCAAAGACTGGCTAGTGTCTGTATAAGACTTGTTATGCTTCTATGCTTGGTGTCACTTTTTTATGTGCTCTTATCTAATTTTTATATGCTCCTTGGTTGCAGGAGTCGCAGTAGATAAACAGGGGCCCTACTATATTCAACGAAACGAAGTTCGAAACTTCGGATGATCAAAGTTTATATACGATACGAATGTACCTACATAAAACTTATGGTCGTTATTGATTTATGGTCGTAACCATAGACTTATAGTTACGGTGTACGTTATACATATACATTCGTATCGTATAAAAAACTTCGTTTGTCCGAAGTTTCGAACTTCGTTCGTTCGTTCGGATGAATATAGTAGGGCCCCAGGTTGGATAGTCTCTTAGTACAATTTTAGAAGCATTCAGAATATATCGTTGACTTCTCAACTATATACTTACGGTCACTACCTAAGTAACAACCACGAAGGCTGCTTTATGTCAGCCAGATAATCTAAGATGCTTATCTTAGATGATTACTGATTATCTTATACATATAAACACACACATGTAACAATAAATAAACGAAATAGTTACATAATCCTGACCCCCATATCAAGACTTTTTCATCTCACTAACACCCAGACCTGAAATAAATACATGTGGATCACACAAATATTTGCATCAGTGTGGATATCGAAATCGCTTTTCATAGCCTACTTACCAACTGCGCCACGGAGGCTGTCGAAACTATACTCTGTAACATACATTGACCTTTCACTGCGTATTTGTATTCAGAAATATACAAATCACTACTCCCCTTTACCGTGTCCACCAATTTCAGTCGGAAACGTCCCTTTTTCCATTTTTTGATAAACGACGCGCTTGATCGAACCGCTGTACCAGAAGGGTTCCAGTTTTTTGATAATATCTTGTCGCAGGACAAATTTGTGATGTGGGCGCTCGTCCTTCCTCGGTTTACACGAAATGTGATGTATAGAGACGCTAAAAGGTGTGTACTTAGTGGGTGGATATCCATTTACTTATGATAATGTTTTTCATGTCCTCGAATTAATTTAACTTTCTGATTGATCGTTTCAATGCGTGCTATTTTTGAGCCTGCTTACAGGAGTTTCAGTGGTAGGTGTAAGGGCGGTAAAGTTTCTATTGCTTATGAAAGGGAAGTAGTGACAGAGATAATTACGTTGCGTTAAAGTAAAATCTATGTTTAAATAGCAGTATTGTTCTCCTTACATTGGAATGATTATAGCATCGTTAATGCAGTCAACACTTGTAGTAGGTCCTGCGAGTTTATATGACTGCAGAAATTAAACCTAGATCAAGAATAGATAGCAGTATGCACAAATTATAGATAAATATTTAACTGATATTAACTTATGCTAACCTAACGCCCGAATACTGGAACGCCATTCAAATAATAAGTTGCTCTTATCAGAGCACGGCCCACTTAGTCAGTACATTTAAGCGGGATTAACGTAGTTAAGCGCAACTTATATTTAATTTGCGTTCCAGTATTCGGGCGTTAATCTATTTGAGCTGCACGAAATCATTGTGCGAAAACGGGTAAAATATACTTAAGAGTTGTCAGAAAAACCTAACCCTAAAATTGTTTTATTATTTTATATTTATGATATACACCATACATCAAGCGAAAGCGCTTTAAAGCATTTATCCGACCTAACAGTTATTCCAAACACGAATGTTTTGCACAACAATAACTCGTTATCGATTCCACCCGACAACCCCATAAAATATAAAGTTTAAATATGAAAGAGAATCGCGTCGCTTTTTTCTCCAATAAATAACGTTAGATAAATATGTATCACTGTCCTGTCAAACTGTGTACTTTCGATTACACTGAGGACGTGGTGTGAGGAGGATCGTAACTCACCAATGGACATTTTTGGATACAATATTTTCCTACTAGATTTTTGCTTCGATAGAATTGATGGGACGTATCGGATGTCTTTTGTTTAGAAAATACTATTATATCTGTACTTTGCGCTTTAATGCGTGTTCTCAAACCTTAAAATATTATAGGTGAACTCAAAAGACAAGTGCTTACGCATTTGTGTTTAGCATAATCTTCAACTACAACGTCAATTCATTAAGAAATCGGTTAAAGAATAGAGACGAGACAAAGAGAGGTATAATGCTGCTCCTGGTTTCTTCCATGTTTAACAGCATCTTGAAAGGTCGACTCAGGGTTTCTTGAAATATTCGCTGCTGTATGAGGATTGTACAACTTTTATTGCAACACAATCTTGGCTGTTCATTACAACCTATTCCTGTCTATCCAATATAATTCATGTCACTGTGAAAAGCTATAAAGTAAATAATATTAACAAAACCTTTTTTACATATTACGAAGCGCGTATTACACAATATTCATTGTTTATAATCTGCATCACAATCTATCGCACTGTCCTGACCTATATTAGCGGATTTCAGACACCGCTGAAATACTCACAAAACATTAATAAATATACCATTTACCCTACGATATTTTATTAGCCATTACAATTTAAATAAAACCTAAGTTCACAACAAAGATCAGTTGTTTTTGACTTACGTCACTTACCGGGCGCACGTGCCGTTTGTCTGTATGGGGAGAGAATTCAAATAGTTTCTCGAGTCTGAAATAAAGGGATGAAGCGTGTTCAAAGTAACGCCCGTCTTTACGCGTCGTGTCGATTTGACGTCGTAACACGTTGTTTTCTGCTGCCGGCGAGATGTCTCGTATTTTATATTTGACACACATAATAGCGGCTTTGTTGTTCTTTTTCAGTTACTTCAACCGTATTATTGTTGTTTTGTTTAAGTTTGGTTATTTCGATTGGGTGGTTATTTGATGGAGTATGTATTTTTGAGAGAATAAGTGGTTTTCTTACATATTTTAAGACTTAGGATTGAGTTTGTGATAAATAAGATTTTAATACCAAAAATAAATTGCACATTTTTCTTTTTATCTCAGTATTATATGTTTGGTTATGAGCTTTCTATTGCTGAAAGTGACGAATAAGGTTAAATGTACTTCGCATTATTAATAGGAAATAAACATAGAAGCTAATTCGCATCAGATATCGTATACGAAGTTTAGTTTCATATTGTATGACATCTGTTAAGTTATTATTTTTCACGGAAGTTATTACTTTTGTACTGATACTAACTTTGTTCTGTAAAAATAGAACGAGACTATTTAAGTTATCAAAAACAATTCGAAAAGTGTTCTATGAGTCTGTTGTAGGAAAAGGCTCTGACGCAGAAAACAGAATATTGTAAATAAACGCCATTTTGTATACATAGTTAACTTAATACTTAGCAATAAAATTACCGTCAGTAAAGACTACAGAGTCACGAAGAATATTTATCAAACACAATTACCATGTGTTAAACGCTGAAAATTGTAACAGAAAATATTTCACTCGCAATAATTAAGAGTTAATTGCGTCGGCTCCGCGCAGTTCAGTATTTAATTAAGCCTTTTTATTGTGTGCATATAATCATGCGAGGCAAACTATGAGCGCTCAGTGTTCACGCCACTTCTAGGGCAAAAGCGAGCGGCGCCTGCAAAAATTACACTCACTTTTAAAATGATACTTCTGTCAAATTATGTGTTAAGAATTAAGATATTCTTTATTTTTAGATATATCATTGAGTTTATTGTCTGCTATACATAGGCGAGTTTTAAATTATATACATAACCGGGAGAGTTGTATTGGCCGGAATATACATACATATTATACATGACTAGGAGGAATGCAAAATAAGGCGAAATAAACAAAAATTAAACGGTCAGTTATTAAAATAAATTGAGATTTACAAAAAACATAAGTTGTGATGTATTTTGAAGCGTGTAGTCCGAGGTCCTGCTTATAATTTATGTGAACAAAATAAATCTGTAAGAGGATACAAGTTTATCCTTCGTCTCGAATAGGGGAGCGTGGTCCTTCGAGCCGGATGTCGGATGACGAATGCCCACATCTTCGGCACGGGACGGGTTATATAATGCGTAAAATTACTGTCTTCAACTATCTCACATATATTTTGGGAAACGGCATCGTTTTGGTAGAACGTGTTATTTATTTTAAGGGTTTGCCAGTGGCTCGGCATTTTGTATGGATTTGTGAATGCAATATTGTAAATCCGAAATACAAGTGACTGGATATTACGGATTTGAAATTGTTTCAGTAAAAATATGCTAAGTGTAATAAACATTTGCTTTCTTTCTTTCTTTCAAATAAATAAAAAATGGTAAAATTCAATACATTTTAAAAATATATGATTTTTTTTGTTCCATACATACGTTGACATAAGATTTTACTTATTAATTAGATAACCCTCAAAATATGTTACACATAAATAACTGAGCTTCGTTACTAGGTTCTAGCGAGTTAAAAAGTAACCTACAAGAACGTGAATATTTTGCATAATGCGGTCTTTAGTTATTAGATTAAGCTAAATAAATATACTATACAGTAATAAATAAATGTAAATTAATTAATCTAAATAAATGTACTATACTATACAGTACTATATACTATACACCAATATCTTATTAAGTAGTATAAAGTTATAAAAACGTATTACATATAAGGACAAAAAAGGTAATCTTGTGATTGAGAACTTAAACGCCAAAACATCTCACAAGTCAAATCGTTGCAAAACCAGCAACCAAAAGCCATAAACAACCTAAAAATAAGTTTAAGTAAAGTTTATTTTTCAATGCAACAGCAAGCCACGGTATCAGAAACATGTAGAACGAGCGTGGTCACGTACCTCTCCAGTTTAATTAAGCGGTGATTAAAGTTCTACACTGGACTCAAAAGGAATTCAGTTAGCGCGCGGGGCGCCGCATCTTGGCGCCCAACGTGGTGCTACTTTATTACTTGTTCTTTATGTTTTACCTTGGCTGTTTGCTGTTAACGTGTTTAAATAATGATCTTAATATTATGAAAGGCTTATAATGGTATTAAACGGCGTGCAGCAGTATTTTAAGTTTAATTTTGAAGTATTAAAGTTTTACATAACGAAGTGAGTTATGGACATATGTTTAGTACGCTATTATGTTGGTGTTATTAACTATGGAATTTAGCGCATACCGTCCTGTTGCGTAGTCAGCTTGTATCTGATAAGGAATCTTCAAGACTTGCCAAGCCACTGACTCGTAGCAATACACGCATACTTCACTAAACATATTTGTGCGTAGCATGTCTAATACAGTAATCAGCCTGTATTATATATTTTCATACACCACGTTACAAAGTAAGCTCATTTTCCCTCTGTTATCACTTGCCTGTACACCTCGTTAAATGCATATTGTGCGAACATTTTTCTTGCAAAACCGCTGGCGACGCGCGTAAGTCTTTATTAAAAATTCAGATACTGAGGATAAACTCGGCTCCGTGAGGGATGGGGGCGGGAGTGATCTCCGAGATCATGATTGAACATTTTATATTCTCGCCGGTACTATAACGACCGCCTACTGAATTATGGCGCGGTTTTTTCGCAGTATTGATTCATTTGTACCGACAGTCTTGCTTGGATGATATTAAATTAGGTTAGGTGTATGTGACATAAAGGTCTTCAATACATATCGTTTTAATATTAACATATTTTTGTAGTTAGCATTTATTTTTATTCTAATTACACGGCTTAAAATGAATATATTAATTTAATATTCATATTCTAAATGTTGAGTTTTGAATAGTTAAAACTCATAAGCCTTTAATCCGATGGATTTTAGTCTTTCATATTTTCACAGTAGTTATTTAAAATAAATGCTGTATTTAGTCATAATATTAACATTTTCCACGACCTTCATTCACTTTAATTTCATCTTTGTTATCATAATGCAGCATGAATATTGATGTAGTATTAGCTGAGATGTATTTATAATAAATACGAAATAATAAAAATGTCTCTCGCAGATATTATTTGAAAACATTTACAAATATTTGTATTTGAGTTGAGTCTGTTTTTTTGGTTTTGATATTTTGTTGTGATATTATTTGCATATTGCTATTGATTTCTAGTCTGAGTATTTCTCAACACGAGGGGAATGACAGTATTAGCCATAACGTATTTATTACCCTCAGCTTGTCCACGTTTGAGAATAGGCATCTTCTCAAAAAAGCCATTTTCTTTGGGTCGTCCACCTCATTATGGCTGTTCTTTGCTCCCCCATCGTTACGGTCAATCACATAGCGTTACAAGAACACATTAAGAAATATGTCGAATTCAAATTAATATATAAATCTTGACTAATTAAAGGTTTCGCGTGAAAAGGAACTGCCTCGGTGTACGTGGGTGGTGTACTTTGAACGTTTTATTTAATAAGGCTTTGTGCAGCCCTTCGTACATAATTGTAAATTAATTGCGTTCTCAGCGAAAGGGACTCGTAATGGCTAATTAGACGAACGATAAATATATTTTTGAGACCGCCTCTGAATTTCTTGATTGTATGCCTTTTGAATTATGATGTTAATAATTTATTCTTTTGATTTTTTCCGTAATAACACGTTTTTTGCTTAATTTATTACTTAGGAACATTTTTACACTGGTTTTCGTTTATCGTCTTCGTCATAAATTACGCAGAGCATTGTTTATGGGTCAAAGAGGATCAAGAATGGTAAATTTTATTCGGAAATTTCGTTTATCTACTTTCACATGGAATAAGCTTGTCTACGGGTAAGTAGGTTACGATTTGGTACTTACAGAAATAACTCAATCACAATGAAGCAAAACAAAACAACACGAGCAATCATTAATAAAAATCAGTACAAATAGAGAAATATTTTTCAATTCCTTTAACGAACACTTTGCCGCAAGTGAGCGTTTCTCATCGTATTTTCTCGACAATTTCAAAGCTTTATTCTCGACGCGCCTTAACAAAACAAGAGAAAAATCGGGTGCAATATTTTATATGTACGTAGAGAGGTTTCAATCGTGGCTTTATTTAATTAAACGCATCCTCATGGGTCCGGGCGGCAACGTCACGTGATTTCATTTTCCTGGCTCGTCTGCCCCGGATTATACTGTATCGCTTTATAAAACTGTTTATAGATGACGTCAAACTACTCCTAGACTAAAACCACAACTATAATTAACTTTATGTAAGGCACAAAAGAGATAGCAAAAAGCCTGCCTCTTTTATGCAATATAGTTTTCATTAGACATGAAAGACTCGCTATGATGCTTTAGGTGCCAAGTTATAATACTCTATTAATTACTAATTATAATCATTACTAATTACCTTAGTTGATGAGATATTTTGCTGTATTGGTAAACTATGTTGATTTCACTTAGGCATCATGTGTTGGTAGCTCAGTACGATGTCTTAACATTATCATCTCTCACATGATGCTACTGATACCACGATGATTCTCACATCGATATAAATAAATAACTACACCCAACGAATATCAAGTGGTCTACATTCAGCAACCCCAAATATTTTATAGTTTGGCTGAACTCTTTGTCTTTCCACAATTTTAAAACCAAACGACCTTTGAATTCAGTTTGAGTGAAGAAGACAAAACATAGATAACCAAAATAGGTTTTAATAGTATCTATAATTAGGGCAGTAAATACAACCATATATTCACCACTATTTAGTTTCTAAGCACGAGACTGGTAGATTTTACACGACCCAACCGCAAAAATACACAAAATCTAATATAACCCACCAAAGTGCATTACACAGCAGAATTGTTAAGAAATTCATAGCGCATACTGTATACGTTTACCTATATCACAAAGAGCGCGGTTAACACAATTCCCAGTGCGACAAAAAAAGAATAAAAATTCACAAGATCGGCGCATTTCCCGAGTCTGCTATATTGCAGTTATCTCCCGGCTATCCAATAAAGTGTCCCGGCAAGTTTCCTTGTGAAAATATCGCCGGTAAAAGTTTCACCATTAGACCTGACCTAGGCCAATAGTCATGTTTTTATAATGTATCTTGAAGCCACCGCTCCCGCTATAAACTATGCTGTTTTTAAGATGCGAATGCTTATCGTAAAACGTGCTTCGAATTTGCTGGCTAGTGTTTATTAATTAAGGGATTTATTTTAAGACGAGGTTGGAATAGTTAATACTGTGGGTGTTAGAATAGAAAGAGGTTGTATAATTGTAAGTAAGCGTTAAGGTTTTGTTGTATTAAAGTTCATTTATAGCCTGGCAAAAAAGAAGCTGTTTTTAATGAGGGCGCTAAGATCGAATTTAGTATAGTAGTATGCATCCCGATATACTACGACGAAAAATTTTTATATTGTTGATATTTTTATCTATTGTTGTTAATAGTCTCTTTGTTTATTTTAAATCACAAAACAAACAGCACCGTACGAAAACGTATAGAAATAACTGTGTATAAAATTATTCAAATGACACAATGACATTTTTAATAGTGTTGCCGAAATTATTTTCCTTTTTACACGCTTTATATTAGCTTCACTTGTATGTTTGTATGTTTGTTTGTAACCGACTTCTTAAGACGCGATTTTGACCCACTTTAATCGGACAGATTTCATTCAAATTTTGCACACCTGTCAAAGACCGATGACAATACAATAATTCGATTAAAATATATAATTATCCTGATTAGATTCGCCAGGATTAATTATTCTTATAATTGATGACCATTGCTACTGACCACTAGGTGGCGTATAGATGAACATAATTTGCTACTGACTAATAGATGGCGTGATCACGTCAATAATGCATGTTTGCACTATTCATCGCTAGATGGCGTTAACATTGTATTCTTCAAGTGTCAAATGTTACTACTGACCAACAGATGACGTTATTGATTGGAAATACAGCCGTAGATGGATGTTTTTAGTCAAAACAATTATATAATAGTTAAAAAAAAACTAAAATACACGCTTTAATAAGATATACAACTAAAAAAGTAAAAATAATTGATACTGAATTTAAGATAAGAAAATGGAATAAAATACATATATTTTATTGTTACAAAGCGTGGGGTGCAGGAGGATAAGTAATTGTTGTAAACACCCCACGCTTTGTAACAATAAAATATGTATTTTACTCCATTTTCTTATCTTAAATTCAGTATCAATTATTTTTACTTTTTTAGTTGTATATCTTATTAAAGCGTGTATTTTAGTTTTTTTTAACTATTATATAATTTTGCCAAATTATAAATACTCGTATTTATGTATTAAGTCGATCATTAATTACTTTCAGAAAACAGTTAACAACAACAATAAAAAATCGTTAGATTTTACATTGTACTCTCTCATTCATTCATTCTCTCATTCATTACTCTAATAGTTGAACACACAAGAAATGATTGATTAACGATTACAATGATGACCGATACCTAAAGGCAAAATTGTACATTATCATATCAGGATAAAGGACCTGGACAGTTTCTGCCTAGTTACTTTTTATCATGTACAAAAACAAGGCAATAATTGAATGAATATAAAAAATCAACTATTAATTTAAGAACATGTCATTTTTCTGTAGAAGTTTAGGGAGAAAAATAAAGTTTAATAAGATTTTGCATTGATACCTACCCATTTCCGCCATTGTTGGCCCCGCATAAACGTTTCGTTCGCAGTAAAGCAAGTGCAGGAAAAAGATAATAACTTTGTCTAAAATATTCCTAAAAATAATCTATAAGTAGGTAATAAGTCATAATAATTAACAATACTAAATATATATAAAGCAATGTTTGCCGTATATACTTACACATATATTCTTCCCATTTCTACACACTTTCATTGCAACAACTAAACGCTGCAGTAAAATACTTGACACTTGACAGTTGCTTGACAGGAACCATGCTTTGTTTATTTATCTTTTTTTGTTATTTGTTTACATTGTGGTACAATTAAAATACGTCTCGGTGTATATTTTGTGTAAATTATAAAATAATAGTTAATGTAAATTCCAAATTCGATGATAAAGCATTTTTGTAAACGTATTTTTATTCGATTCAATAAATTACAAAACCTAACCTACAAAACCTAACCTGAAAATAAGATATGTTTTTGTAAATATCTAAAAACCCTGAACTTCCTAGGCTTTGTAACTTTTCTGTATTAATCTTGGAACAAACCTTACCCCAACAATGCAAAAGTAATTGATGTAGACGAGATTCGAAGTACTAGGCACAGCGCCATACAAAAACTGGCCATGTCCTTTTGGCAACATAGTCAATTCCTTTTGTAGATTTTGTGAATCCTTTATAGATTAATATCACAACTTCTTTTTAAATCCCTCACTCGATTATCATATGTAACTGCACTCCAATAAAACCTAGAATTCTTTAAAATTAATTAACTACGTAATACTTAATACTCGTTTTGTGTAGTTTCGCGTCGTTTATCTCCCTTACGCTCGCATCCTCGGATTAAACTGCAATGTTGTATATAACTAAAGTAATTTATTGCATTGTTGGTGGGTCGTTAATTATATTTACGAGCGTGAATGTACAATGTACCTGCTGCAACCTTGTGGCTTTCTGCTATGCCGGGTTAAGATTTTTGTCGACTTAGGAGGAAAGGATTCGTTTTATTACATTCTGGTGTTTTTAAGCTTATATATCTCAAAAGCAAACCAGGACCCTTATAAAAACACTTCATTAGTTGCCTGTCTGTTTGTCAAAATAGTCTTCTTTAAGAATATTTGAATGTTGCAGTATTAATCTCAAGAATATGTTAGTAAATCCTATGGTGCATTTAAAATATTAAGCGTTGAAATCAACAATGTCTTTGAAATAAAACTATTATTTACGGATTTTATCGCGAAATTTGCGATAACATTAATTGTAAATAATAGTTTTATTTCAATGTGTAACATTCGCGTAAATCTAAGAAACCATTCGATAATGTCTTTATAGAAATATAGGGCAGCTACAATTCTAACATAGCTCCGTAGGCATGTCACTTCAATAACATATTACATTTTTTTATGGAATGTGATCGAAATCATTTCAATAAAATACTCCTTTTTACAGGAGTCCTATGCTCTTCAGCCTTATTTTATTAGGTAGCCTAATCCCTTTTTATCGCTATTTTAGAATATACTTACACATTTTAAGATGCACTTTTTAAAGCCTTCACTTAGAACTTTATACATTGCACATAATGACAGACTTTACAACCATCAATATGGTGAAGTTTATAAAATTCCGCAGCAAGTAAAAATGACAGTGTTATAGACGGCGGACGGGTGTGTTCGGATTTTTTCCTCCATTCAAATTGAATCAGTGCGTCTGGTGCCCAGGGGATTTCCTCCAGATTAATTCGACCGTTTGCTTTGTAGTTGCGGCTGGAGGTATTTTTGCAGCTTTCCGTATGCAGTGAGTTATTATCCTTACGTTTGTGGAGTTTAGGAGAGAAAAGCTATTCAATTCACTGCTATTGCTAGGTGTGAGATCTTTAATGCCATAAGAACTAGTAATACTTACAAATCCTGGTTATTGGTAATACTTAGCCATGATTTGGAATCGTTTGATATCAAGTAAAGCCTATTGCATGCAAATATTACGCCTTGAGTCCATCTAATGCGACAATTCCAGTGCAATGACATAAATCTGAAAGTGATATAATAATATAATATATAATCTTTCGAATCTGGACCATCAAGAAGTTATTATCAGGTGTAAAGCTTACAAAAAACCCCTTCGAAGGAATCGGAGTCACTTATTTACTAACATATGTAGTTAGTAAATAAGTGCCTATACCTGGACAGATTAATAGATGTTTTAATGGGTCTTTAGCGGAAGTCGAATGTGTTCACATTATAGAAAAATGTCCCCTGGCACCTATTCAGGGAATTTATTTAGTTCAGAAAGATAAACTATCGAGATAAAGATTGTTATCCACTGTACTCTTATTAGTAGTAATACCCAAATTGGGTGATTTCTTAATCGAATTATATTGGTATGTTACGTTTAGATTATTATATTCTTTTTTTATTCGATTATATTCGATTATATTTCTTTCTTTCTACCTATTATATGCGGCAACAATTTGATCCATATTTTTCTTTTTAGTAATAGTTTATATCGAGATTGCTACCAACAAAAGCGGGTCTGGGTCAGTCAAACTGCGTCCAGAAGTTGTTTGTCTATCAGTTGATTTAATGTAATAGTTTCTGTTCGAGCTAAACTAAAAACCTCTAACCTGCTATAACGCCTGCTATCTTTTTTCACACATTTGTATTTTGTAATAATGCTATGTCAACGTACTATCGCTTGAAATATCTTTATACCAGTCCAGTGGAGCACGCACCGTCCCTGTGTCCCTTTTGTGCGATAGTTTGAAAGTCCTCGACTGGACCCAGGTGTCGGCGGAATTGTTTCACTGGAAAATCATTTAGTCGCCTGGACCGGACACTCCCTCAACTCTGTATTAAGTACCCTCTTATTGTTTATTTGTATTGGGAGCGTTTGTGTCTTTGTATTTAGTTTTTATTTAGACATGTTGTACCGGATTATAGATGATGCTGCTTTTATATTGATATTGTATGGGCGAAGCTTTAGGCGTGAAGGTTATTGTACTTTTAAATGGTTTTAATTCATTTTATTATTTGTTAGATACTGCCAGGCTAGCCTTGACATTATCTTTAGGATTGAGCCTTGAAAGTAATACTTGTAATTGGAGTAATATTTGTGTTGCGTCAATTTCGGCTTCACCTATAGATTATTCATCAGTTTTAAATATTCACTTACCTGCATTGCATCAACGAATTGGATTGTATTGGTTTGAAGGACATTGGAGCCAAAGTAACTAACTAAAGACATATTGATACTTGAAATCGTATGTCTCAGGATGGCGAGTGCAGAGGAATACCAAGCATTGCTTTGTAAATCCAGGTGTGTTGTTTGGTTTCCTAATGTTCAGGAGCGTTCGTATCGGTTATCATTAGGCGAACGGCATGCTCTTTTCGCCATGCATAGCATTTACGCAGCTAGTCCATGTCTTCCACTACTTATAGGCTCATTTTAATATCTAACAATATTGCTCAAACGCGCATCTTTATTTAAATACCGATAAAATATATTATTCAAATGTTTTAGCAAGGTCAGTGTCCTGCTCAAGTTCAGTGTGAATCATGACACAATGAATACATCATCCGCACTTCGAATATATTCACCTGGCCCCGAATTTCGGCCGGTGTTTGCTCGATTTCGCTCGTATTCGTGTCTCCAAGATCTATGAATGATTTATGGATATGTTAAGGTTACGAGACACCTTGTGTTGGCTCCGTATTGTCTATAAAATACTAGTTTCAGGAGATATTCATGCTTATTCTAATAGTGATTTATATGTTGCGATGTTTTTTTTTATTTTTTTATTACAATACATGAAACCAGGTATATCTGTGGCGAGTAGGCGCTTGGGGCACAGTTTCTGTCGCCATTCATATACTTATTTTCTTGCCTATAATTGTTTTTCTTTGAACTCAATTTATTTCATTGTGGCTTGTTAGTAAACGTAGCAGACGCGGCTGCCAACATGTCCACGGGGTCGCGGGTTCGAATCCCAGGGCACACCTCTGACTCTTCTGAGTTATGTGGGTATTGATTGTCAATCACCACGCACTAAAACGGTAAAGGAGAACATGGCGAGGAAACCTGCATACCATAGGGATTTGTATTAATTTCTAAGGTACGTAAATTCCACCAACTCGCACTAGGTCAGTGTGGTGGACTCAATGGCCTAACTACTCTCAATTATACTCGCGATTGTGAAAGAGACCAGGCCCTGCAGTCGGACGTAATATGGGCTGTTACAGTACAGTTACAATTTATATTTGGGAAACTCATTGGCTTGACGTTATTTATATTGTGTACTTCTATTGTTACTAGCCGTAAGTTTTCCATTATGAAATAAATAGATTATCCATTAGCTATGTACATCATTTTTCACAATTATGTTTTCAATAACTGTTATCTCTCTATTCTCACTAATTACGCCATGGAGCCTGCAAAACTTGAAAATTAACTTTAATTTATGAATCTAGTACTCATTCGCAGGTAAACAGAATCCATTCGTTATCAAATTCTATTCGGGAAGTAAAATATAACAATGCATCACTGCTTTTCACCATTTTCAAAGGCTAATGGATAAGCCATTACGGCCGCAGCGCAAGCGTGGATTAAATCCCGGAACACGCTTAAGAGCTTCTGCCTTTCAGATGCTCATGTGTTACGTAACTGTGCATTATACGTATCAGAGTATTATAATATAAGAAGGCAAACAAGCAGGTGATAGGATATTTGTATTCTGTATACCCACGACAATCTATAATGGTGTAGGATATATAAGAGTATTGGATTGTATCAGCTCATATCCGTCCAACTCCAGGGCACGGACTTGCCCTACAATCGAGAATGTGATTGAGAGTAGTTCGGCCATATAGTTCACCACGCTCGCCTAGTGCGGGTTGGCGGATTTTACATAACACAGAAATTCTTATAAATCGTTATGGTTTGCAGGTTACTTCACGATGATGCAAACAATATAGAACGATCAAAAACTAAAGCTGCAGGTACTAAAGTAGTTTTTCGTATAAAATATGTAGATAATGATAACTTCAGTACAGTTGCTTCACAAATCATTTTGAACACTTCACCTATCCCATAAAACTCCATTTAGAAGTACAAATATCGTGTTTGCCAATCCAAGCATCTTCACAGTAATGCCACACGCGCACATTGTTCCGTACACAAACCCCGAAAGCGTTCGCAGTCAAATATGAAAATACGAATCCACATCGCAAAATTCATCGCAGCACTGAATTCGGATGCCGTCCTTTGGAATCTATTGTGCGATCTGATTCGGGCCTCATATGGAGATGTCTCTCATCCTCTGAGATATGGCGTCTACATTCAATGCGATTGATGCATCGCGAAATATGGAATTTGCTTGGATATGAATGGAATTGTATATTGCGTATGTTGGGTAACAATCACCAGTGTTTGCAGTTCTCTTTGAGTTGCATTGGATTATTGATGAGTGAGGTTGTTGGTAAGGCAATTTATTTTGTTATTCGTTTTCACTCCTCTTTCGTACATTTTTAAAACTAGTTTATCTGATACACGAATATGATAGATCATAGCAACAATTTGAACACTTTTGAGTATAATGTCAATAGTTTGGTATCGTTTGTCTTTTTACTTTCTTTTGGTCTTATTTATAGAAATTGCATAATTCAATTTTTAGTTTTCGTATGTTTTGAACTTTCCTTTTTGAACGACTTTTGAATTCAGCTTGAACGAAGAAGACAAAATACTTGATAGCTAAAAGAACTTTATCAACTGTCTTTGAATAAGACCGTTAAGTCTTACAAAGTACTAATGATCCTATATGTATTATAGCTATTTATGTTACTTTCCTGGATCTATCCTATATAAAAATAACAACAATATTTGCTAATGAGCGATAAATGGTTTTGTATATTTAGTTCCGTAAGTGCAAGCATACAAATTGTTAATGTGAATTATTTAGAGTATTTCATCTCTTATTGCATTGTTCGCGCTAAAGAGATTATTACAGAGTATCTCAGCGGTGGAGATTTTAATATTCCCGCGCCTCTTTTGTGGGCTGCGTTCCATTGTATAAATCTATCTTAGGAACGCTTTTATCATTGTCTCCAAAGTAAATACGGCCGATGGAGCCGTAACAGCGAGAGGGATCTCAAGATTTCTGATAAACGTAAAATTTTTATTGAAATTTAAACTTTACGTTTGCACGCTTTGGTAACAGTTTTCAATTTCGCCGCGAGCAGATGGCCCGGATTTATTTTACTTTAGTAGATATTTTGTTCGTTTCGTTCCGATTGTTTTAAGTGACCGCAACATTATTGCGTACTTTGTCTTATCTATTATGTTTTTTATTTTCCGAAGGTTCGATTGTCAAACAAATTCTATTTTTTATTGATATTCCTAGTGAGTAAAAATACTCAATAACTTTGGTATTATATGCGAGGGTGTAAATTTTATAAAAATATATTTTACAACAATACCCGATATGTAGCATAGAGCGGTCGTTTTCGTGTAAAGCAGATTTTTTAAGACATTATAACATCCATTAAGCTTATACAAACTGCCTTTTAGTGCAAGATAATATTCAGAATTAAAAAAAAAGAAATCGCATAACCTGAAACAATTTATGAGTTTCTGCATCTGATTATGAAGAATAAAAAAACCCTAATCATAAAAATGGTTCTATTTTGGGGGGACGTAGATACTTAATGGGTCCTTAGAGATGGCTAATGACTGGTATCTTACAATTGAACAGATAACCAAAATGTATAAATACGACGTCACGTTGTTTCTGCTTTTGTAAAAACGTTGTCTAATGGCGTTACGGGGGTTCCAAATGACCGGACTTGGTGTTACATTATATAAATGATACATTATGATTATTGGTCTCCTTTTGTGGCATTTAATGTCGAAGCTATTCTTTAATATAATGTATTTTGAAGTTAACTTTGAAATAATGTAGTTACTCAGCCTTCAAGGCACATATTTTTGTTTCTTAATTGGTATGCAGAAATCATAAGTGAATGTTGTTTTTTGCAAGAAATGGGACCGCCTTTTTTTCGTATCTGCCGAGGCAATAAATTCTAAACGTCGCATTTACCGTTTATTTTATTCATAATAAGAAAGTCAACGCTACATTCTGTTATTAATCTCATAAAATTTGAAATATAATCCATAATAAAATATTCAATATCAGTCATTAGGATCGAGTGTTTGAAAATTTACTATTTCTAAATCACATCAGGGATATAAAATTCAATATTAACATTTTGCTCTCCAGTTTATTATATCGATTGGAATATTCTAGAGTTATTCCCCGCAGTTATGAAAGTTTGAGTGCATAGTGATTGTTTTGTTCATAAATCTGAGTGCAGATAGCTCCATCTATCCATTTGATATTGCAAGTGACATTTCAATTTATGTTATTGGTTTTCATGTTTAGCACTATGCTTGGTAACGAATAAGCAGTTCAACTAATAGTATGTTCCCTTTAGGGCAATGACCATCCATAACAACAGAGGAATGAAAAATAAGATAATAAAATCATAGAGTAGATCTATCTACTGGAAATGTTGAGATTTAACATCGCATGTCTCAGTATGGTGAGCGCTATGTATTGCCAAGCATTGCTTGGAATTCATGGTGTTGTATGGTTTTGCTTCTATCCATGAGCGGACATGTTGCTTACCGTTAGGTGAACGGCAAGCAAGTCTCGTCATTCATTGCAATAAAAAAAATAGTCTTTTAAAAGTCTACTACTTATACCTATAATCTAATCCCTCTCAATTAAATTCTCGATTGTAAATTAAAGCTGTGCTCTACCTTGTGAAATTTATAAGTGGATTATTATTATTAACCGATTTGTAAAGAGGAGGAAATCAATTAGACTGATTTTTCTTTAGTTGCTGTCTAAGAACGAAAACCAAAAAGGGATTTCTTCTGCAATTTCACAGATGAAGTAAAATGCGGCAATAAAACTGTCACATTCAGATATTTCCTATGATCTAGTGCTGTAAATAGTAGTATGTAATATGTTCTGCTGTTGAAAGAGTTTATTGCATTCATATATCTTCGAAATCCTTGTAAAGAGCTTTCAGATATTGTGGATTTCTTCACTAATACAAGTAATAACTAACTGAACACTTGTAACTTTGAAAAGCCACTGTGATCATTTACTTTCCTAACGCCATTAATTTCAAACATGCAATTCCTAAACATGTTTTTAATCACATTTCACCTCTGCATTTCTTGTGTAAAGTGCAGCGAGGTATCAGACGAACATACGTGAGTGGCAAATGGTAAATTATCGAGGCAGCACTTACAGTCCGCGCCGGTGAAGCGAGACATAAATCCTCGTGACGCATGGAGTGACTCGATCGAGAAAAATTGTGAGATGCAATCGATTTGGACATTGGTACGAGACATGTTGATCGTAAGTGTTATTCGATTTGGATGATATTCATGTCTTGTCCAGGTAATGTATGTTAAGATTATTTAAGTTGAATTTGGTATTTTAAAGTGTGTAGACTTGTATTTGGAGCCTTGTTTGTTTAAAATTTGTGTGGGTGACTTATACGCAAATATTGTAAACTTATATCGGAGCTGCATGGGTCTCACAAATCTTATGTCAATTTAATCCAGAAAGTGTTTTTTCGGGATCTTGGAGGAAATCCTTTTGGCAAGGCTAATTTCAGAAATGGACTGAATGAAAATGCTGATATGTTATATAACAAAGCTCTACTCCACTACTAAGCAGTACCTGTTGAAAACCTCCGAATTCACTATCAGAGCGTTTTCAATACAGGCTGTAAGCACTGAGCGTGGAGCGGACACAGCCAATTCCATTATGAGTCGCAGCGACGCGACGCCGGCCACAGATGCGATACATTGCGACCGCCGCGAACATACTTCATTAAACTACTGCCTGTACTGTATTGCAGGGGTTGACAACTGTTTTACAAATATAAAGTGTTATTATTATTCTATAAACTTTTAAGACATAAAAAATATATAATATATTTGGTGCACTATTAGTTCGCTGGAAAAATTGAATTGTATAGGGTATATCAAAACTGTTACCGAAAACGAAGCCAGGTGATAGTTTTAGGACTGGAGACAATGCAACTAAAAAAGGCGTCGTATGTTTTGTTATTTTCGTCACTCAAACACGGTTATATTAAAACAAAATGACTTATACAGTCTGTAGTCACTAAAACAACCATCCGGCTTAGTTTTCGGAAGCAGTCTTAATATACCCTGTATATTGACCTAATATAGAGGTGTTTGAGCAAATTTCAATAAAAAAAGGCTAGGAGGTCAATTGCATGCAACGATTAACTCTAATGTAAAGAAAAATACATTCGCTGGATGTAGGCCGCTTCTAACAGGTCGATGTGGAGATCATTGGGGTAGGCGTATGTTCAGCAGTGGACCTCCTGTAGCTGAACCGATCGAACGAAATAAAAATATCTATAAACTCACTTAAAACCCTTTCGAACCGTGTAAAAAAGAGGTTGTGGACTGTTGACAGTCATGTAGTAATTAGACAAAAAAAAAACAGGTCAAAATTGTAAATGTTAACTTCAATCGCATCTGTTTGTTTGAAATGTTTCTTAAAGTGTGTGCAAAATGTTATTCATCACGTGACACTTGTAGCACGCGCGCCAAAGGTTGACGATCCCCGGTCTAGTGTTTCGGTTATTTCTTTTCTCTTTTGTCCCGTGTCTCTAACTTTTCTGTTGAGTGAAACTTTTTTCTTTGAAGAATTACTTTGTTGCAGTCTTGGCTATTGTGAACTGGGAGTTTGCAGTGTAACTGTTATTTAAATATTAATATGTGCTTTCTTTCTGCCAACGTGGATTGCTGCGAACATTGTTTTCTTAATTGGAAGAGTTATTGTAGTCGGTTATTCAACATTCTTTTAGTGTTTCATTTTATCAATGAATGCCGTAGAATTGTAAGATGGAATTCACGCTTGACAATAACTATACTCGTGGAACATGTGTTTCAGATTTAAATTTGTAAGAACCTTTAAATTATATTGCCACTATTTATATTTGTGCTAAAGATATGCACGTTATTATTAGGTTTATCGATAATACCGTGCTTAATAAGTATGAGATATTACCATCAAGCACATTTAACCCTTATTTCACCCGTATAAGGTTTTTTCATGGTAATCTTACAAAGATCTCCATCACGAATCCGCTGCAAGGGACACAATCAACGTCCGCATAAAGGAAACTTCATCACATTTTTGCGTGAAAATTTCGCCACAAAAATTCATCTGGCACAAACAAAACACGGGGCGTAACCGCAGGCGTGAGTGAAGTATACCTTTAACTAATTCTGTACTCTACTCTAATAAGTCTTCGTTGCTTCGCCGAGCAAATTTGGCTTAAATTATAAAGCTTATTAGGCATTGTTCCCCTGTGTGTCGTAACCTGGCGCAATGAAATGTTCTTGTATCAGCCGGTGCAAAGCCAACGTCTGCTGTTTACTTAATACATCATCGGGTATTTTGATTAATTAAGTTTTTGATGGGCTCGGTTCTGGTTTAGGTTTATGAAGTTTAAGGACTTGGTTGGATTGGTTCAGCAGGTTTCTAAGGTGTTGAAAATTTGTGTTATTAGAGTAAATAAAACGGCTTTGTCTACAGATTATACATATTTAGACTGCGAGCGAAAACGAAGTCAGGTAGTAGTTTTAGTTTTTGTGTTTTCAGTCGCTTTCAGGATATATCCTGTATAATTATATAAAGGTGCTATAGTTCAGAACTGTAACTTTAGCTCTTATTAATAATTCAATACAAAAGTTTAACTATACGTTAAACAATATGTACGGACAATATAATTTAGATAAGAGACGAAGATTTTATAGTTTCATAATTTAAATTGTCCGCGCGTAACATTTTAAATTGTAATTATGAGATTTTTTACGACATAACTTAAAGTTTATTATATGAATTTCTCTTTGAAAATGTGACTGCATGTCTGGGACTGTCATTTGTAGATTAAAATAAAACCGAGTCAAAGCGTAAAGTTATGAAACATTAAATAGTTATTTCAAAAGAATTTAATAAGAAACAGGACCGCGCCGTTGCCTCGGGCGGCGAAACTTTTTATATATACTTTTTATAAGGTTTTCTTTTAGAAAAAATGTATATTTGTTCGTGACATTGACAAATTGTCCGGTTCTGTCTGGTTTTGTCAAAAGGTTTCGCAGTTTTATTATTTTTTTATTTATCTTAATTCCAATGGAACCGTCAAAGGAAAATAAAAATGAATTTGATGATAATGATGAGAATAGTAATGATTCAGTGAAATCAAATTTTGGAGTTAATGATGATGAACAAACAAACAAAACAGCAGCTATTAAGAATGTAAATGAATTGAGGGTCTTGGATTATTATTCGGCTGATGATGTCAGGTATAGTGATATTTACATGTCATCAATGATCTCGTAGGAGTAGGAGTATACTTTAGGTCTGTCTTGTGGTCCTGGGTTTCAATTCCATGTCAATCTCTTCACTTCGTGTAAGATTGTTGTTTACATGAGTTTCTTGGAAATGGATTTTATATTAAATATGGCCAAATATTCTCTCTCTCTATTACTTTCGGGTAGGAATAAGAATCTGTTTATCCTGCGGCAGTAGTCGTTATAACTAAATTTTCTTGTACCACGTTAATGAGAAGATATCAATTACACTATAAGATTTCAATTTCATCCTTTCCTAGTAGTCTGATAAAAAGAGTCCGTTCATCGTCGCAAAGAACCAAGCTTTTGAAAACTTAATGAAAGCAATATTCAAAGAAGACTTACGTAAGCTTTGGAGACCAAGCCTTTGTGAAAATTAATATCCTGTTTAGAAATATATTTATGTATAAACGAATTCATTTTTTTACAGACAATCTATCAAATCTGCTATAGCAAGCAAAGGGTTGTTTACATTTGGCACGCAATTGCCAACGCCTAAGATTATGGAAATTTCGATCAAACCAATACCTGATGAAGCTAAGGAGAACAATGTCAATACTGAAGTTACACAACAAAGTGATGAAAGAGTTAATCTTGGCGGAAATAATGCTAAGCAAAATCGAAGTTCTAATTTAAAAAGGCGAGGCAGACCGGTCAAGACTGGTCCACCGAAGCGCCCTCCTAAACGATTCAAAATAGATGATTTTTATATCGGAAAATTATCTAATTTCGTACCTTACAAGCGTAATGGTGAATCGGAGAGTGATTTTGATTCTGAATCCAGTGTTTTATACTAATGCTTTGAAATATTTTTCACGTTAAGTCTCACGAGGTAATACTTGTATGAATTGTTCATTTACAATTATTGATTTTAAAATTATATATGTTACGGTAAATGTGATTAATTGAAAATTATTAATAATTTTACAAAATTATTAATAATAACCACATGTTTTGGTAATTATTAATAATTCACGACACATATTGGTGAAAGTGATAAAATAAATAAAAACTCAATGTTTTTTGACCAGCAGGTATTTATTTATAATATTAAACACAGTCTTACAATTATATTAATTAGAGATCACACAAACAAGGTTACTTGTGGCAGTGTAAGGCAGAGTGATGTAAAGCGAATCAAAATCAAAACAATAATGAGCCGAAGTGGTAGAATATAGAATATGGCAGCACGAGGGGGTGGGTTGGGAGGAGTGGAAGGAGAGGGGAAGTGGCGCACCTACCCTGGTACCACTCCCATGAAAAGGTAACGCACCATTCCTGAGAAATATCTATTATAACAACCTAACCCTTAAAACACTTGTTGTCAATACAAATTTGCTTCTGCATCGTCTCCGGCGCTACGGGAAGTTCAGCCCCTTCGCCCTTGCGTAACAAAAGATAGGCACCCATGCTCACCTCCGCAGCTTCGGCTTGCTGGTCACCTCCGGCGACCAGCCTCAGCCGCTGCGGCTCGCACGGTTGCCTATCCTTCGTTACAGCGGGCGGGGGCTGCTCTCCCTCCGCGCCTCCGGCTTTTTATATACACTCTAGGGTCGGTAGCCAAAAGACTACGTGAAGTCGGGGTGTTCCGAGTCGGTTTTGGGGCACAGTCGACCTAACTGATCCATAAAGCCATTGAAAATTATTAATAATTTTACAAAATTATTAATAATTACCAAAACATGTGGTTATTATTAATAATTTTGTAAAATTATTAATAATTTTCAATTAATCACATTTACCGTAACATATATATTTATAACAAAAAAATATGATTTATTTGGTGTCTGATTATATGTATATGTCACTGCAGACTAATTAGATACGTATGTACATTCCATCTCCCATTGGCGTGTGGTGAAATTTAGAACTAGAGGTAAAATTTAAAAAATATCTATTTAACGCATTGTTTGATATTTTGTCACGGTATAAATTAAAACCATTTATACACGTGATATACTTAATAGTATTAACTTTCGAACGCCAAAAGATCGTAGACGATCTATACTCTTCTTTTACCTGGCGTTTTCCCTGCTGGTGCCAGGTTCCACCTACCGACTAATTCTCCTCTATTTCGCCCGATCTTCGGCATCCTCAATCGTAAGGCCATTGACCCTCATATCTTCCATGACTACATCTAGCCAGACCTTCTACCCCTCGGTCGAGGCCCGGGAATATCGAGGCTCAGGCACACATTGCCGACGTACTCCTGTGGTTTCCTTAGAACGTGACCGTACTATCTCAAACGAGAGATCGACGTCTCTCGAGAGTATACGATCTTTACTCTATTTAAACGGAATTGCGCATACCATCAAGTGCAGCCACTTTGTTAAATCTATCAACTTTACCAATAGTTCGGCATGTAGTATATCAAATCTATTAGGTTCACGCATACAATTATTTTTAATAAACGCAGCGCGACGCTCGCCTTCGCTTATCAGTCCGAGTTAAGATCGTTTGTGTTCAGCAGTACAGTTGAGCGGCACTATCGTATTTCAGCAATCTCTTAGCGGATTGTATCATATCGGAAATTGAATTTCCGATTGGCTCTGGGTACAAGACTGGCTGTAATGGATGGCCCGACGGTCCTGTTTCACCAACTTCATGAAAATGATAGAAATACTTGAAACTCGTATTTCAACGCTCAAAATTGAGGGATATTGATGCAGTACTGCTTTTTGTTTGTATTGCCTTTGGATAAATGGTGTTTATTCCGACGTTGAAGGTTCGCTTTAAACGAGAATCGTGTTAGTTTTGTTTGTTTATGTTTGAATGTTATGAAAGGAACGTTTAGATGAAAGGTACAAAATTGGTACTCTTTTAAAAGGTTTGTTTTAATCGTTGTATATGAAACTTAAACGTCGAAATTGAAGGCAAGAAATCTCATAACTGAAGACGTAATATTCTTGTTTTTTTAATGCGATCAATGGTGAGACGAGTATGCCATTCGTTTAATGGTAAGCGATCAACCGATCATGGACAGTAGCAAAACCAAACACCACCATGAATTACAAAGCAACATGAGACACACATAAAGTTTTAAGTCTCATTATGTCCAGTAGTTATTCAGGCTACAATGTCTTTCAATCCGGAATACAAAAGTGCATTCACATTGCTTTTTGGTGGTGAAATAGAAATTGGATTGGTACCTACCTAGGCGTACTCTCGCATATAATCAGCATGTCACGTAGTACGCTAAATTTAATTCTTCTTCCATACGTTCATTACATATATTTGTCCTAGTTATATTCATCAACCAGCTTATAACAAACAAGTCCTATGTTTCAGTATAATAAGTAGCCTGTGTATTACGTAGGTAGATAAATTGGGTCCGCGCGGTGACGGTTAACAATATTTTTGTTTATGTTAATGGCTTCCGTAGAAACGGAGCATAAGCAATTTCATTCGTTTATTTTAATTTGCATTTGTTTGTTAATTTAGCACGGATGAAGGATGATGTGGTTATTGCTTACTTTCGTTTTTTTAGAATAAAAATATACGACGATCGATTTCTTTGTAACATTGGTAACAGGGGATGGGCGGGTAAAATCGTGGTTCTGTTACAATCCATTGTATAAACAAACCTAATTAGATTAGGACGAAATATTTTCTCAATCTGGAAGATATATTTTAAAAAATTCTGGGTGCAAATTAGGTTGTTTTTTAAAAGATTCATTCCTTTTAAACCACATGTTGGTAATAACATAATTTTTTTATTGCTATGAATGCCGAGACGAGCATGCCGTTCGCCTGATTGGAAGCGATACGACCGTTCATGAACAGTAGCAAAACCAAACATCTTGAATTACAAAGCAAGGCTTGGCATTCCATTGCGCTCATCATCATTGCGTCATCCTGGGACATAAGATGTAAAGTCTCAATATGTCCAGTAGTTACTATGGCTACCATGTCCTTACAATCTAACAATGATACGCCATTTATCATACACCAAACAATCTAAACACTTTTTAATAACTAAAACTTTTCTTTCCCTACTTTTGAATATCCATTTTTAATCTAAGTCTTTGTGCAGCCTATAAAAGCCAAGAATCATAACATTGCCCCACAAAATGCAGCCGCGCTAACTTTAGCCCAGTTTCTTATCAACGCATGACACAAGATGGCCGACGCGTTCTCATCGCCACCGGACACTTTATGCTAATTAGTTTTGCTTTTACGCCTTGGAATTTAGCTGGAAAATGAGTTGGCCAACTTGGGTAATGACTTTCAGCCCGTTCCAAGGTTCTAAGATGTTCTGGACGGCCGCTAAGTTATGTAATTACTGGATAAAAATATCGCGGACGTTTTAAGGAATTAATTTATGGATAGTTTTACGAGTGAATGCGATTGGATTTTGGGATTTTGTTGTATTGATGATGATTAAGGTATTATAACTAAGTTCGTGCAGTAACGAGTTACTTAGGCCTTCTTATTTTTTATTTATTTATACGAAAGCTAATACTTACATTAGTGAAACCGATAAAAAAATGCATGTTTTTCATATACTTATCGTGTAGATATCAACAATAATACATTTTCCATATCATTGCTTATTGACACTAGGGAGCGCCTGGAGGTAAAACTTCCGTGTTCATTACTTGTTCGTACATCCAACTCAATCGAATTTTTTAAATCGCATCAATATTACAGTGACAGCAGACCGGAACTGGCGCAGTTCCCCCGGCCCTCGGGCATTCCGCTAATTAACAGATCCCTTCTCTTTGCAACTTCATTCCAGTTACCAACCCTAGAAGTCAAAGTAAAACGACCACTCCGTGCATCGTACAAATTAACTTCACGTACAACTGGGTCCCCTAATCATGAACTATGAGCCACGAATGTACCTTTATCCACGGTCTCAACTGGAAAGTTCAAATTGTACAATTCGACCTAATTCAGCAAGTCACCGAAATGGACAATGCATGTAAATTGCTCCTTTTATGTCGAATGTTTCTTGTTAGGGTTGGTAAAAATTGTTAATTTATTCCTGAATGATTTGATTTAATTAGTTGATGCTATCACGTTGATGGGTCGGCTAATTGTTTTTTCTTGTTTGCATATTTTTCTAATACTGAGTTAATTTACCTGTGTAAAAATATATCGGACTAAATGAAGGTTCGTAGCAAGGACGGTTAAAAGTTTTTACGGCTTTAAGAATGGTGATTAGCTGTAAATGTAAATTCTGAAAAAAAGAAAAAAAAATAGTAATACACGATGAGATAAAAATAACAAAAACTCCATACTAAATTGACTAAAGATCCTCTGAATCTGAATGTAACTTACCACATTTCATATAAAAATACCTCAACTAACCTTTCACAAAAGCTACACACTAACAATTTTAGTCTCAAATAGCACTCAAGATTAACAGCTGAACTTCCTCAAAAACTTTACAAAATAAAAGTACCAGATATCTACCTAGCTCAAACAATGCCGCCTCACCATACACTCATTTAATCCCAGATCCGTCCAACTTCACACTGAAAGTTTGAGGGGCGAAGTCCCGGCAAGACTCATGCTCAAGTACCCTCATATTTACCTCGGATCGATGGTACGCTTTATTAATAATGAATTAATTAATGCATCGCCGAGCCAAGTTCCTAGACAGCGGAAGAGCGCAGAAAATTCTCTGTGAGCTGACGAGTTTTACATTAGATTCAAATTTCACGGGAAATTGAGAAATAATGTACACTGTTTAAGTTTTTGAGGGTAGTGTTTTGGTTAAGTATTTGGTGTTTGAGTTATATATAAGGGTTTGAGTTAACTTGTAGATAACATTCAGTATATATGTATATACATTACCGCATTTTGATGTAAATATCCTATATTCAATACATGAAGTAATATGGTAAATATTTCATCAAGTTAATGTGTAAATACTGAGTTTTACTTTTATGTTCCTTTAATTAAACGTGTAACTGGCAGTAAAGTCGCTAATGAAGGCAAACATTTCATAATTAGAGATTAAATTCTTGAAACTCAACCAATTTAAGCTAAGTTCTACATGGTGTTCGTGATTAAATAATACTTGTAAATATGTTGGACATTTTATTACATGCTTCTTACGTGTAGCTTACGAACTCTTATTCATATTTTATATGGGATCGAAGCCAAGATGTAAGAACATATTTCGTCCGTACTTCTAGTAAGTATCTACTAGATCTTCCGGAATAGAATAAGATCCTTTCGAACAGGAAGTGACATCGATAAGGGCCCTGACATCATTTCGTCTGTCGGCAAACTGCATATTGCGTCTACACGACACACAATAAGGATTTACAAGGCTGAGGACGCATCAGTAAGCCCATCAAACGTCAGATGGGGCGCATAGCCGATGCTCTATAAAAGCGAAAATATTACCCCAAAAATCCAGCCGGCCTTATGTCAACGACATAATCAGTTATTACGGACCACCCTAAAAATATTCCATCATTCCAAATAAAGGCTATTTACCCAATATTACAGTATAGCTTTTTTCACGGTATGAAAAATTGTTTACGGGCATTGCGACACGCTCGCGAGTAGAGATCCGTAGTAAAAAAACCCTAATTTCCTGCACCCTTTCATTTATATCCCGGCAATCTGGAGGCCCCGTAGCTTATTTATAGGGGTCCCGGGCGTTTGATGGGTGGCAGTCAGAATGCGTAATGATAAAGGCTGTAAAAATTTGCGTAGTCGCACTGTTGTTGTGGTCAAGTGCGATTTTTTGTCGCGCGTGTGTAGTTACTAATCGTTATGCTTGCCCTTAGTTATTCCCAGGCTATGTATCCAATAGTAATAGTGGTATCTACATTAGCTTCAACCGATGATTTACTAACTGTGGTTAAAATTAAATCCTATGGATATTTCCGGTGCATTAAACAAAGGAACTGTACATATTTTATTAAAGAAATTGTATGTAGGTATATACTGAAATATACGCCACGAAACCTTTCAGCATTAGCCCTTAACAAGTTGCGTTGTTTTGTGCGATTATTATACGCAAGTCTGTCACACCACAAACTTGCATTTCCATGTAGAGCAGTTTAGGAGTGTTAGTTTGGGTGTAGGATCTCCATGATATGTTATCGTGCTGCCCGGACCCTGGTGTAACAACCCTTTATCTGCCATATTGTGTCACCGAACACTGTCTTTTTTGTATGTTGCGGTTTTATGCGCGGATTTGATACGTCATTATTGTAGTATGTTTGTGTAGTTTGTACGTGAAGTGATTTGGGGATACGAAATGGCTGACTTTATGGTAGATTTCATAGACTTATGTATACTTAAATATATTTAGTACATAAAGGCATCTCATATTTTATAAATCCCGATGAATGGCTAGACAAACGTACCATTCGCTTGATGGTAAGCGATACAACCCATCATGGACACAAAGTGGCAAAACCAAACAACACCACGAATTATAAATGCGTGGTATTCCACTGCGCTCGAAATCTTGACACCTAAAATGTTTTAACTCGTTAGGTTATCCCAGTTTGTAAGAAAAATAACATGTATCTGGGTTAGGACGGGCCGGTAGTATTAAATAAGAAATACAGAAGGATAGACAAAATGCAATTTTGTGAAAATAAAATTACAAAACCTTATTAAACAAACCTTAATAATTTCCGAAAAAAGTGAATTAAGCGCCAAAATAATCTCTAGCGGCGATAAATTTCTAAAGCCATTTCTCACTAGCCCTAATCTGCAGTATTTACTTTTTTCCGGCTCTCGTTATATATTAAGTGGGTCCTTCGAAATCCTTTCAAATTACTCGCAGACATTGTACTGAGGGGGCTTTTTAAGCTGGTTTTTAATTATTTTCAGCAGAGATTTAGGGATTACAGCGGAAGGGTTCTTTAAGAATATTTAATTCCTCCGTGATAAAATGTCCCAGCACATTTTTTTCATCTAGCTGTGAACTGTGTAATGAAAGTAGGTGGACATTCCTTTGTGCTGATGTCGACGATCATGCGGGTTGTAACATTGTGCCTATTTAACATTATTCAGCTTTGAAAACTGTTGACCTCTTTTTAAGCTGTCGATTTTAAAGTCAATACCTGCTGTTTCAAATATTAAATGTATAGAAATTAAAATTCTCACGCTAAGATAAAGATCACTCTACCCCTAGTAATCTTTGAGTTTTGTTTTTTGAATCCCTGGCGAATCTGGGCCGCTATTCTACAGATGACCAAGTTTTCCACTGCCATATTTCCCTAAAGCGTGTCTGTCACGTGTGAGTGATGGCGCAATGTTGTCAACGTAAGGGCGGTCGCAGACGTGACCGCTGCTAGATAAGGCCGGACGTGCACGACGACAGATAGCGTCAAACGTCTTCCCTTAGATTTGAATCAGCTAGGCATACGCATTCAGTTGTTTAAGTTGGGTAGCTTAATTTGGGTGTAGATGTTTTGATAGTATTGTTTTTGTAAGTTTTTGAAATATATATATAAACGGTTGCCTTGCGCTTAGAAACTATAGCCGTTAGGGGCGAAAGTTTCTAGAGTAGAGGACACGTACAGGCAAGCGAAAAATCGGACACCCGTCTACAAGGTGGATGCATGACCTGGCTAAGGTTGCAGGGAATCGCTGGATTCAGGCCATTTCTAACAGGTCGATGTGGAGATCCTTGGGGGAGGCCTATGTTCAGCTGCGGACTTGTTAAGTTATGAGGATTGAGACATTTGGACGATAGTGATGGGAGTGATGCCTTTTGCAAACTAGTCGTCGAAACCTTATCTTAATTCGAAGAGTTCCTATATCATCGAAGTACAAGATCCAATAATAGTAAAGTTAAGAAATAACTACCTTGAACCTATACAAGAATGCACTAAAAATCATCAAAATCTGTACTAAAACGAAGAAGTTATGCATTGACAGTAACCACATTTTTGTTAGTCGGCAAAAATACAGTGGATATAAACAATTTCTTGTACTTTTATTTTAGTGAACTGCATAGGGTTTGAAGAAAGCCAATTAATTTCGTAAGTTTGTATCCACTTTAACTGAATACAGTAGCATTTAGTGAGTGCTGCGAGGCAAACTGTTGTTCCTAAGTCGCTAACTTTTTGTTGGACTTGCTACAAAGTCGATTAATTTCTTGTTGGCTTAATAACTTTATCTCTTACCCCTTAGCCGGCACTACTGAGTTTCTTCAAAGTTACACTCGCTAATATTTACATTGCACTTAAAGTAGTTCGTTATTTTAAATAGTATAAGCTGGACTTATTATATTGAACAATGTAGCAACCATGTGTAGCTATATTCGAATGCCTAAAGAAAACCGGTCATATTGCTGGAAGCTGGTATCCTATTCCGATTCTCCTACATTTTGATATTAATTGAACCGCTACCAGCTCATTTATAATAATTGAATCTTTACCTTCAATCATCAGAAACAACCTTAGCGATCGTAAATGCCTTATGGTTGCTTTAAAATGTTGATGCATTTTTGCATTTTTTCAGGAAGGATTTTTTTTTCTAACTCGAGAATTTCAGTTTTTGAATAAAATGTATAATATACTTCAAAGACCTTTCTTCTTATACTAAGATTTCAATAAAGATATTCAAAGAAAAGCCGATATAAGATAAGAAATGGGTATGAAAGCTAAAAATAGAATACGTAGAGAAGCAATTATTTAAACGACCTCCGATGATATCGTGCGGAGCGTCGGGCAGAACCCTATTCCATTAAACAGCTATAGCTCTAGCTATTATATTTTTAAAAGTTTCTTAACATTGTCCATGGATGCATTGTGAATTGCTGTAGTCTCCAGAGTTGGATATTAATGGCCACTTTAAGTGTCTGTTGACATTTTGTGTAACTTACAATGATTTACGAAGGGTGTGTACATTTGATGTGTTTTTGACCTTATAATTTCCTCGTCTCCTCCTATGTTTAATAACTCATTAAATTGAATATTAGAGTTTAGGTTTGAATCTAAATTTCTTCGCCTATAGTTCCAGTTAGTACCCTGAACCGACGATAATGTTTGAAAAGTCCATCGATACATTGTGAATTGCTACAGTCTCAAGAGTTAGAAATTAATGGCTACTTTCAGTGTCTGTTGACGTTTAGTTTGAGTACTTTTTACGAAAAGAAAGTACGTTATTCATAAAGAATTCAATTAAGTCTAAAAATGTGATTGAGTCGCTAATGTGAGATGTTATACGATATTTGTACGATGTAGCAAGATTTGGTTCAGTACAACCGTCCTGCTTACGTCAAATATATGTAAGTAGATATTGCATGTTTTTGTAGGATCGTAGCCAAAACGTTTCTTATACACAATACTCTATACTTTTGGAAGTGTTCGAGCCACGATTTTTTTAGTTATGGCCCAGCATGAGTGGGCGGCACGTCGAGATTGCCGAATGCTCTATTCTCCTTTCCTTTTCCCATCCTTTTTCCTTCCTGCTCTCCACCCGATTTGATAAGTCGGCAACACTTTCATGATTCAAGGGTTTTGGATGTTCATGGGCGGCAGTGATTACTTACCAATGGGTGTCTTGTTTGCTTCAAGCCGGACCTATGCAATTAAAAAACCGTTTTTTTACCACACGGATCAAATTGTTCCATTAGACAAAGTTTTCATGACGTCATCTTACCAAACACTTAAAATACCTCAATCCGTGTTGAAAATACCAAGCGTCCTTGCTCAGCATGACTTCGCGTTAAGGTCAAAAGGGTTGACATCCATTAAAAGGAAATAAATAGGCGAATACAAGAAGGTTACACTGAATCGCAACTGGAGGTTATCGCGAAGTTGCCGAATGAGGCGGCCGATTATCTAAGTGCTACCAGTGAGTAATGTGTCTCTACTATTGGTTCTAGACTGATTTAAATAAATAAAATAATCTAGTGTACTCTCTAGGCACACAAATAATCTTGAACTGAAATATTGGGCATGTATTGTGGATGTAGGGAACGACAATAGTCTGATGGTAAAATAAGTTTCACGCAAATTTATTTACACAAAAAATAAAATAAACCTAATAGCCACACATGCAGTCCTTAGAAACTTGTTATTTATTACGGTTTGCGTCGTTGATATCGGAAATTACAAAGAAATTTCAGTCTCAAGGTATTAGACCTGTAAAGGTTAACCTTTAGTTTTACGTACAAATATTTATCTAGATGTGGTAATGTGGTTACGTTGCTCAGATGGGATCCGAACTTTCCTCTTCTAAAAATCAATAATATTATTATCCTTATGATTCACTCCGAACTTAGTCTATGGTTACCAGTTATGATAGAGGATTAAAGCATTTTCTGCAGTACCTAGACACTTTCGTGTCCTCGTTATACTCCAAGTCGGACATTGTATTATGTACTAGCGGCCCGGCCCAGCTTCGCCCGGGTGCATATAGATTTCTCTACAATATTATGCAAGTATTATACACAAAAACCTTCCTCTTGTCAATCACTCTATCTA
Source organism: Hyles euphorbiae (assembly GCA_023078785.2). Classification (NCBI taxonomy): domain Eukaryota; kingdom Metazoa; phylum Arthropoda; class Insecta; order Lepidoptera; family Sphingidae; genus Hyles; species Hyles euphorbiae. The sequence continues at coordinate 12,855,501 of CM041046.1, forward strand.
TTTAATAAACGGCATCAAAATCCGTTGCGTAGTTTTAAAGATTTAAGCATACAAAGGGACATAGGGACAGAGAAAGCGACTTTGTTTTATACTATGTAGTGATAAGAATTCGGTGGAGTTAAAAATATGACAATTGCAATGAAAAACTCATCAAATCTCACTGTATTATCACACCTGCGAATGCCTTACACCTTCGATTTAAAAAACTGTGAGTTTCAACAGTAGGAGCACGTAGTAATGGCTGGTTGCGTCTAGTTTAGTAGTCGTCCCCTAGATAAGGCGCGTGATAACTGAAGTGTTGCCAAATGAACTGAATTTTAGTATATCTCTAACTGAAAGCTTTATGCATCGTAAAATCGAAGTAAATAGTTTCTTCAGAGATAACAAGCGTAGTACGCTCACTGAATTCAGTTTCGGAGATTCGCTGATATCGTGTTGTTTTAAAGATATTTATTCGCTGTATTGTGATTTTATTGGTCTTTTGATAGGTTTCATGTATATTTAGAGTGTCTTGTCTTCCTTCATTTAATTATTTTATGAAGTGCGGTCGTGACCGCAGTACTTTTAAGACAGAAGATTTTTTAAATATTATACTATAATGGATATTGAAAGAAAACAAAATTTACGGAGTTTATGGTCACGGGGTGGACAGAGATATTAGTCATCCGCTAAGTAGCGGTTCCATTATAACCTCCTTTAAATTACAATGATTAATTTGACAAGTTAATTTTAAAAGTTACTGTTTTTTGTGATCCCATCTACGCAGAAAGAGCTCACTGTCAGGCAGTTCGACTTTTTAGAACCGATTTTATTCAAGGTAGAATTGGATCCCACGCTTATAGAAACTTGAAATGATGCGTAATATTCACGTAAATCTAAGAAACTACTATGTTAGTATTCATATCTTGTGGATTTTTATTATTACCCGTAAGAATAAAAATATCTTGCCATTAACCATAATATAGAGTTCCAATGCAAAAATGCAATTTTGAAAAATATTCTTCATTTGAGCTTTGGAGCAGTATGATATCCTCCATTTAATAAATGTAAGACAGGTGTTGCATTGTTTCCGACGTGATCAATAATTCCGTGTCCATTGCAGCGTATATATGGCAATCAGCGATCGTCGGGCGAACATCCCGTGCGTGCTCACCGCGCCTCGCAGACCGGGTTTACAATGTGATTTCTTCGGCAATCTTATTATTTATTGGTCACGTATTTAGGATGTTGAAGAGGGAGATATATGTTATAAAACTAGTTCATATCTTTGGTTTTTTTTTGTGAGATGCTTAAATGAGATGGTGGTTTAGTTATTATTTTCGTAATTTAATGCGGTTATTTGTTTGTAAGTGTCCATTATAATTGTGTGGTAGCTTGTCTTCACGTTACAGTTGAGAACAAAGCTAGCTTTGAATTACAAACGATATTCACCCATTGCCATGGCATAATTAATTGCTAAGTTTGACTCATACATACATAAATTCATACCTGTTTCGCAGACAGGGTAGGCAGAGGTGCCATATAGTCACATTTCGCTATGTATGTTCCGTCCCACGATGTGATAGTGACACAAATTACTGACTCTGGGCTAAGTTTCATACGCCCACTTATGTATATTTAGACTGTCTTATAGTATTTGTGTTTTTCGAATAAGATTGAATGCGGACAGTGGCATTCTCGTCAATAAATACAAATTTTGTATAAGGAGAAATTTGCCAATTCTCTTTTAAAACTCGCTTCTTATTTTTCGCTGGTCAGTGACCCTTCAATTCATCTCTAAATCCAAACCTGGCGTGTCTAGTTCACAGCTGAGCGGGGCACGTGATCGCGCCGACCAATTGCCGACGTTTTTATTGAATCGTCCTTACACGGCACAGACTATTTCGCATCGCGCCGTTTAGTTTCCATGTTATTTGATGATAGTGTACTGGCCATATCGTGATATATATTTATTGCGGTATTTGCTTGAAAGTCAGCTGGTTTATAGAGGCTAATACTCAGTTGTTATTGGCTACATTTAAAGATAAATTAAATTTAGAATCAGCAGACTTGGTATCAATTGCTGATGTGAGTCAATTTAGAGATGCATCTACAATAGCTGACGATTCATGCGTCTCCGTTCTCAGTTAAGAAATTGTAATTTTCTATTTGGGATTTTGAAAGAGTTAGTGGTTCAGTGCAGTGTATTTTGTGTTTGCAATATCTAGAAAAGTTGTGCGCAGAAGTATCCTGAGCGAGAACTGTACTAAAACGTAAGTGGTCCTAAACTTAGATTGCGCGGGAAATGACTTCCATAAGTTACAGAGGTCTCGTTTCCGTAGCGTTTAACTTCTGTACACATTGGACTTCATTTCAAATATGCAATCTCCTTCGTTGATTTTTAAATTGCTTTGTTAATTGCCACGCTATTTAATATTAATGTTTTTGGTGGTCGTAACTTTTAAGAAGGTATCACCGCAATGTCTATTTCTCCCGCCAAACAGCAGTGTAAATTTACTGTTGTGTTTCGGTTTGAAGGATATTGCAGCCAGAGTTACTACGGGACATATTGGGACTTATCATCTGATGTCTCAGGATGGCGAGCGCAGTGGAGTGCTAAGCATTGCTTTGTAAATCAAAGTGGTGTTTGGTTTTGCTATTGTTCATTAGCAAGCTCGTCTCGCCATTCAATGCAATAAAAAAAAGACGGGTTGCACTCCGGGAGTGCCGGCAGAAGTGAAAACTTGATTATTAACGTTGAGCATGTTTGATATTTTGGAATGGTTAGGGAATAATTTTGCACCAATTGCTTTATCAGTATAAAAGTACTATCATTTATGTGGTAGAATACAATATTCATTTATTGCGCTATCGTACACAAACATGACAATTTATAGTATTAGATGGCTGTTACCAATATGACAAGCTCTCCAACTGACGAGGTCTTGATTAAAGCCATTCAGTTGTGACGAGTGACGACCGACTGACACAGGCTAAACGAGGCCGCGGACGTCTCAGAACAAAATTGCTACATACGTGATTACGGAATTCTTTAAGATTTTTTGCTGATGTCGTGAATCTGTTGGTGTTTGTGGTTGGGATTTTTTATTGAAATTAACTTTATTAAATGGCTGGACATAGAGTTGCCTAGTGTTTTATTTTATTCAATACGTCCGTCAGACGAGCAAACTGATGGTAATTTATCATTGCCGCCCATACAAATCTGCTATGCTTATATCATACATGAGTTGCCGGCCCATCAGATTGAAGGAGGAGCGAGAAAGAGAAGAAAATACTCTTTTTCCTTCTCGCTCGTACGTATCGGACTCATAGCGTCATACGGATTGTAGTATTCTTTGTAAAGGAGTTCTTAAAGTGCGGCCACTGATCCGCATCCTACGGATCCCGCGAATCTATGAAATCCTATACAAAGAATACTAAGATCCATTTGATGCGAAGCGTCTGATATGTACCATGCGAATGTGTGGACGCCTGCTTTAAAAATAAGTCCACAATCTTTATACTAACTTCGATAAATGACTATCCGATAGTTTGCCAAAGTTCAAAAGCTGTTGATTTATCTCCATCGGGTATCTTTCTAAAGTCTATCACTTGTATTTGTCAAATAAATTGATAGTTGTTTTTACAAATCTGACGACATCTTCGAGCATTCTATTTATTAAACGACATCGAAATATAAAACATTGATACAACATTAAAAACTGTCAACATAAGTACCTATCAGTTTGGACATAAAGCAGCTTACTTAAAAGCTTTCACATTTTCGTCTACAAAATTTATAGCTAATAACTAATTCATGGGCCCATGTGTACTTAAAAATATCTTTTTTGCGAACGTCGGACGTCGGCCATTTGTCCCTCTGGTAGGAAGCTATTAAGTTGCGCCTAAAGGTTTGTGTAATAGTCTTGGGGGACATTAGTGACCCGCTGGGTGTTTAAGGACTCGATTGTGCCTCCCGGGGGTCGCGGGGTCGCAAGTATCCGGCCTCTTAAATTGCCGTTTATAATTGATTTCTTAAGATGTGATAATGAAAATAGAGTGTCGATGTTTCGATTTTGTTTTTTGTTGGTAGAACCACTGTTGGTGATTTGGTCTGAATTATTTGGTATAGAAGTGGTGGTTTATTATATTTTAAACATAATTATATAGATAAAGCGTGATCATTTGGTGCTTACGGTCATTGTCTCGGATATGTTATGGAAAATAAATTTAAGAATCAATAAAGCCAAGATCCAATATTTGTAAATAATATGAATGATGTCGATTCTCAAATGTCCCACGCCATTGTTGTTTAAATTTCCCTCAATTATAGTGGAATCATCGATATTAGATTTCATCAAATTTAGGGGCATACGCTGATATTGTTAAGGTTTAACCAGCCAATAAACAATAATCAAAAGAATTCTGCGGGCATTTTCATTCACCACGGGGCTTTCTCAAAAGTTCGATTGTTAGTAAAATATTCCATATTTACACTGTTTTCTGGAACAATTCTCGATGCAATCGAATCCTCGTATAAACTTTTTATATTTCTGGTATCCCTTCGAGTTTCTTGGGTCATAACCGATGCGCAACCTAATATACAATTTAAATTGCGTCCCAAAGTCGTAAACGCGTGCCCCGGACTTACAGTACATGTTCGGACCCTTTAGTTTTTACAGCCCTTATGTTTTGTCCTAAATAACTTTCGCGATATGACTTTGATGAGCAATTTGCGTTATTTTATAGTTCATTGTGGGATTTTAGTTTGAAACGTTGCCGTTTCGTTGAGTTCAATGCTGCTTTTATGCGCTGTTTGTTTGTATAGTATACGTTGGATGGATTTTATTATTCTGAATGGTGATTTTGTTTTCGAATGTTGTGAATGTTATATCATGCGTGGTGAATAGTAATTTGTTGTGTTTGCTTCGTTTGTTTTCAATGCATTCTAGAAGCTACGTTTAAGAATGAAAATACTATTGTATTTAAAGTGAATACTTCTAGTACGTGTCAATATTCAGAATTAATTGTATGCGTTAGAGTAAACGAAAGTTTTGATTCTTGTATTGACCGCCTTGTGATTCTTGATGTAGATTTGAATCAGAGGGCTCACCTGTACCATGCTATGTAGGTGAACTTAATAATTACAATAATAGACAAACTTTGGGAATGCTATTCCTGAATAATTAAAATATTGGCCTTGTGTACGAAGGGGACACTGGATTTCTTGCTCCCGTTAATCTTGTGGTACATGGTAGAAGCATGCGCGGAGATAATCAAGCAAACCCAGGAAGGAATCGGTAAATGACATCTGAATTACTTGATCTGAATTGAACAAGATAACAATACTGAATACAGATCATATATTAATAATGTTATTAATTATTTATGTTTCTATTTATTTTTTCTCTTTTCTATAAAAATTTATACGCCCACTTTATGTCATCTCTGCATCACCCAAAGGTAGACTGGTAGATAATGCCTCTGGCATTAAGTCCGCCTTGTATACAATGTATATGAAGTATAATAAATAAATAAAAATAATAATGTGCGAGTTAATAGTTTCCACGAAATAGAGGCAGAGTGGGTGGGTTATGAGGGGCCATATATTCAATACAATTATAAAAAGACAATTTGCCTTCGTTGGCTATCGTAATATTACAAAAGCAGTTAGCAAGAAAGAGTTGATATCAAACAAACAGGTTGATAATTATACCGAAGACGCTGTTAGGGAAAGTTTCACTGCATTGGCAGTTTCTGTTCTGCAAGCAGCAATCTGTAAATACTGTTATACTCCGATTTAAAGGTTAAAGCAGCTAGACAATTATTACGACTACAAAAAATAGTATTTCAAATTATCAACAATAGGGAGCTAAACAAATCTAACACTACCCTGGCTTGTAAATGAACAGCTCACACCACACACCGAGCGAAAGGGTAATCCGGGACCCTTCCGTAAAGTTTGTCAACTGCTTCCCAGGGAGCGATAGCCGGAGTTCAGTAATTTTAACTAATGACACTTCGCGAAACGCAGCATGGCCCGCTACAACCGCGGCAGTTTGAAGGATTCCATCCAACACTTGAGAAATTACACTCACCACACAATGAACAACTCTTGAACACTTTATGTCGGGCATTAAGTCTTTATGCGCTTATGTCGGCAAGTTTACTTATTTTGTGTTAATTTGCATGCGGAGCATTTCAGACTAATAATGTATCGGAGGTATTCCAATAAGAAAAATATAATAGAACAATATTCCTTAATTTTTAATTGTAACGTAGCCAAAGAAAAGTTAACTACACCTTCTATTGTTATGGATTTAACAATGAGTCCAATTTCATCAAAAAGTAGGAAGAATATAAAAGTTTTAAAATTTCGATATATCGAAGCAAACGAAACGACAAAAGACACGCAACTCTCCTGTCATTCACACTGTCATTCTTCGCCTCTACCGGCCTACATTTAACCCATAGTGATTTTATACCTTCATTATAAACTAAATGAGTGTCTGGCAGACTTTACAGTCCCGTGGGAACTTGTGTTTTGTTAAAGCCTCGTTACTTAGCAGAATGTAATGCTACGTGGGCCTGGCTTGCCGCCAAAGATTTCGTATTCCACTTACCTACACTTTGTTTGTAAATACGATAGTCGTGTTCTCTAAAGCGTATAACTTACTCTTATTTCAGCTGCAATGCTTATATGCTATTATTTTACATTTTCCTTTGTTACCTTTAAAACATATATTAACAATATTATTTTGCACATTTCCTGAGTTATATTAAGCTTCATACAGCTATTAACTATATTATGTATTTTACTTATATTCCTTTTAGTTGTTTATTTTTTTCTGCTATACTTATTAAGCACTACATGCCATTGTTTTATAATATCACATTGAAATTGATAGTCCGGTCATTCTTAGATGTTTTTTTTTATCATATATTACTATCAATATAATGTACTCATTAAAAAAATATTTAGGATAATAAATATGACAGGCATAAAGCTAAATTATTTAACTCCCCGATAACATCAAAAAGGGTTGTATCAAACCAAACAGTCTCAAGTCAGACTAACCAAACCAGACAAACAACAGTTGATGAGATTTCCTCAGCGACCTGCTGAATGAACTAACACAATTTGACGTCAGAATTCAATATAAACCATAACTTTGCAAACTAATTCATAGATAACACAATGGGCCTCGTTATTTCATTAGCAGCAACAGTTCAAAGTCCTCCAATTTACATGCAAATAAATGTAACAGATTGAGATCTCGGCGAACAGTTTTGCCGCCGCAAATTGTGTTATTCATTTTGCAGTGTTCATAGTCCGCTCGGCTCGTTCCCGCTGATACATTTTTATTTAATTCTAATTCTGTTTTGTTTTCAGATGGACCTCAATTTGCCGGCTTTGTGAGTATTTTTTTCATTTGGTTGATACATTTTTATGTAGAATTAGGTTTGTAAATTGTAGATGATAATATTAGGTGAGGTGAGGTGCCGTTTAAAAACATTTACGTCACTTATGTACCTACATATATTTACCTTGTGAACTATAATTAACCATTACATATTTTATCTTAAATATACTTGAGTCATCATTAATATATTAAACTTCTACGGCTTTATTCAAACACAGTTTTAAAACCTACTTTAGTTATATTATGTTTCGTGTCTTTCGGACTACTTTTGAAGTCTTTGTGAGCGAAGAAGACAAAGCTCTCGCTAGCTAAAATAGGTTTAAAAATTGTATAAATAAGGCCGTTAATATTGGAAACAAAAACATTTCTCATACCTACTTACTTTGACAGATTACTTATTTTTTCGTGGATATAAATGTTCAAACACATCACATGATCAACCATCATATCTACATCATCGTTCCAACGGACCCGATTAGCCAACAAAGCCCGCGATGCACACTCGATTAGCATTACATTAATCAGCGGAGTTAAACGAGCCATGAGCAAACAGGACGCGCTTTATAATTGTTTACACTTGAAAATTGGCGGCAAGTTGCGCCGGTCTAATGAAAAATGTCCGGGACTTTGTCTCCGGTGGTTTATGGCCCAAGTTCTGCGGTTGCTAAGACTTAAATTATTTTAAGTGCGGCCATTTCTGCGCGCCTTGCGGTTATCGTCTACTCTCCGTGATTAATGCAAACCCAGTCGGATTCTGAGGGATTTGCACGGCGTGTTTGCCTGTGTTGATTTCAAACTTACCAAATTCCTGGATCTTTGCTGTAATGGTGGTTATATATTGCGATAGTTTAAGAATTGTTGGAGAATCTTTTATTTTACTGCGAGGATTTCAGATTTTCTGTTTTATGGCACAGGAACAGTTTTCGGTAATTCATTCGTATGTAATTAAATGGTTTTAGATAATGAGTATGACAATTCTTCTTTTGTCATTTTTGAATTTTATTATCGTGCTCTTTAAGTTTTTCTACTGGTTTTATATACAATCTTAGAACACATCCTTCGTATTTCGCTTCACTATCAAGTCTAGAGTCTACTTTCTTGTCACAGCAAGTTCCTTTAAAAATAATGCTTTTAAAAGGAAATGACAAAGGAGCAAAGTAAAACAAATTGTTCCCGACACACGCGGAAAGAGATTGCCTTTTACTGGAATCAATCTGGTGGCCGTTCTTTGTAACATAGTAAGTAATTAAGGGGGAGCTATCTTTTCCAGACTGCCAATACATGTTTAGACGACAGAATAGATAAAGACTAGAGCAAAAATGGATCTGTTTACTTTTCAATAAGTATATTTATATTTGTAAAAATTTTGTAAGTCGTACTTATTGGTGGTAGGTTTCTGCATACTTCTTAATAAATACATTCAGTTTTGAAAATGTTTACAAAATAAGACTCTCATTGGTACATGCCCTATCTTACTGTTCATAAGAATACAATACATACTCTTGGTTTTCTTAAACACAAAGAGAAACAAAGGGATATTTTTTTATCCAAACAAAAAGTATCATAATGCTTAGAGAAACCGCGGCGTGAAGCCTTGCAGTGTCCAACTTCGGTAAAAAACCGAAGACAAAGTCCCGACAGACGTACCGAAACTTCCGAACGTCGAGAGGATGATAAACGAAACAAAAGGAATAAGTGTATAAATCAGAAAAACTTCCACCATGTTAAATGTATGAAGTTGTGCACTAAATAAAACAAAAGTAATAATTGCTATTTCGCCACTGTTCGGTAACTCAGGAAATGATTTATTTCAATAGTTTGGTGAACCGTAGGCTTCTATAGAAGGTAGATAATGAAATGAAAAGTTTCAAAATTTGTTTTATACGGTGTTTAGTGGTTTTAAATTATAGAAACCTAGGGAATAGCTAATGCATGCTCATGCCTCTGGGAATAGTGAATAGAAGGGCGAGAGGAGGTAACAGCTAAGAATTAATGGCCCTCCGGAAATTAAGCCTTTAATTAACGCAGTTACATTACCTTAAACTTATTCAGAAACAAAGAGTAAGTGAGAAATTTCGTCTTTATTCTTAAAATTGACTCAGAATATATGTAGTGTAAGGCTTTCTTTAACGTTTTTTTTTTATACACTGGCCTGGCTTAGTGGCGGCATTGCACCTGATGGAAAGTGCCAACAATTATGCCGGCCTGTGCGCCGGCAAACAATTCCACAGCCTGACGGTGCGGCACAAAAACGAATTTGAGAACCGTTTGGTTCTCGCCGGGATGGTGTGGACCGTCAAGCTATGGCTTCGCAAGCCAGCACGCGTGGTTCTGGTTAGGAATGGAAAACAGTTTGTCTTCATATAATATTATTAATGATAATTGGATGGTTACTAACCCCAACGCCAATAGGACAATGATTTGATATACAGCCTATACTGACATATATAGGACATGGGACATAGACTGCCTCGGTGGCGTAGTTGTACTACGGTATGGTATGGTTACAACGACCTGGTTTCGTATTTGAATCCCGCGTCTGGCAAAGTTATATTGGATTTTTCCATTCATTATCAGCCCAGGGTTAGGAATTTGTGTCCAATATGACAATAGGCTCGCCCCCTATCATATCGTGAGACAAAAACGATCAGGGTACATAACGATACCTTTGCCTACCCTTCTGGGATGGTATGGGACATAGATGAAAAATCTAGGAAAGTGACAAATTCCATTAAATTGCCTTAAAATATATAGTAATGATGAGAGCTGTTTCTTGGTCCGTAAACAAAAAAATCATTTGTTCTAAAAAAATGTGGTAATATTCAGTACAATGTAGTAACGTAAAATGATGTTACCGACGTAAATCCGCCGGACTCAATTACTTCCCTCAATTTATTCCGGACTCTTTAAATTTTACAACCGTTCTAAGTAATTTCGCTTTATCAAAACGTGCATTATATGGCATCTGGACGAATAAAAATTTAATTTATCTCTCATTCAAACTCGGGTTTTTTACGATTTCATTTAATTTTAGACTATTTTTATAGGCGGCGATAAACGTTGCGGAACTTCGTACCATGATAATTTAGGAAAACAAAGATTTTATTGCCGCCTTATTTCGCGAAAGGCCCCTCTGCATCTGATAGATGAAAAAATAATTAAAATACGATTGCAGATAACGCACCGGAACCGAGATTTGGGTCTGAAATAATTATTATGCTTTAAAAACCGTTTGGAATTGAGCTGTCCGGCTTCGTTGTTATCTTTTATTTTCCTTTTGCTGAATTAACTTACGCTTATAAAACGCTTTAATTTGAAACAAATAAAAAGGAAGACGTTCCGGTTTGGTAATTTTTGTTAATTTAACAAGATTTTCAATACTTATACCGAAGTCTTTGTATACGACATTTTTGTAAGATATTTCTATACACAGAAAGTACTGCTAAGCAAAAAGTTCACCTGAACGAATGATGTCACTGCCATCATCCACTGTTCCGGTTTATTAATATGTCAAGCCTAGCTTCTACATAATTTTTTTAATCTTCTCCTAACAGTAAGGATGCAATTATTGCCTTTTCATCAGATAAAGTGACGCATTAACAGATAACACCTCCCATAGATAATTTAAAAAAAATTGGTGTTTGTAACTGACCAATGGAACTTTTGAAAAACCTCATAGAATCGCACTTTATGACCGTACAAACGTAATAACAGTTATTGGGGGGTGTGTTATCTGCGTTCCGCTCTTAATTACGAGCCCATTACGTCGGCCTGATAGCCGGTGCATACGGACAGGACACCCGTTCTTTATTAGCTTTATTTGACTGTAATTGTAATGGGCTGTATTGAAATGTGGCTCCATAGGTCGGATTTCATTGTTGGTCTAAGACTGAATTTGTAGCTTGATTTCATTATGTATGAGTCAAGGTTGTTACTTTAAGATCGTATTGTGGAATGTTGGTAGATAAATTATAAATATGGGTGTTGCCGTGATTTGTTGGCATTGTTGTATGGAAAAAGAAAAAGTGTTATTGTTTTTTTCCTACACTGCAAAATCAAGTGTAAAAGGAGTCATGTTACTTTTAATATTAGTGTATAATGTAAATTGTAAGATCGGAAATGATAATAATTTTAATTTTAAGTGCTGTTGTAAACTCGTGTCAGTTCTAATATAAACCTCATTAGTTTCTTAGATGCTATTTTGATTTATGTGTTAATGTTTTTTTTTTATTCACTAAATAATTAAAAAAGTGTTAGTTATTATCTTTACTTATTAAATAAAGACACGCATATTTTTCAATAAATAATAATTGAAACAAGGCTATAATAAAAAAAAATATGTTAATTCACATTCATCTTTAGTGATGTAAGACTTGAGACGGAATGTCACTAATCCACAAGGCGTCAAGGCTTCACGGTGACAAGCGGAGCGACAAGCGCAGACAGCAAAGAAATTGTCGTGATAAGCCGAGACGCTGTCGCCTTGCAACATCCATCTCTGTCGTTAAGTCCTTATCTGAGGACGGCGAATGGAAAGGCATGCAGCACCTTTGGTTTTTTGAGTTCTGAAAATAGAATAATATAAATATACATACATATAGTATCTACACTTTATTGATGATGTGCATTAGATTGGTGTAAAGGTGATAATATTGTAGTACTTATTAAAATTTATAGCCCTTGTCAGCACTTTAGTTCGCTATTAATTGATTATTGATTAGCGAATTCCTTGTTGTTAGTAAGTTACCGAATTTAAGGATAATTTTAGTATGATAACTTCAATTTTCCATATCATGAAAATTTACTTTATGCTTTGTATATCCATTCTGTATGATTAAATCAAAGAGCGAGAAAAATTCGTCTAGAAAGAAATATTTAACTTTTTCAAGTACATTAACTTTACAACTAACAAGAGAACTCTATCCAAACTTGTAGTATTAAGCTGGAACTTAAACAGTACACAGTCAATAAGAGGCGACAGTTAAATGTTTATTATGTAAATCGTTTTACTTTCGTCCAGTTCTGGATCTGTTGAACACAATTAAACTCTCACAAAGACACCCTTTGTTCTTTAGAGCACAATTTAAATCGTGCCCCCCTGTTTATGTAAAGACTGTCAAAGAGTTTAATTCATTTGAATTTCTTTTCAGCAATCTCATTTGCTTTACAATGATACTGTGCTGTACTCGTTGGTGCATGTAATTTAGTGACAGCTGCTAAGTTCTCATAATATACTACGATGGAAACTTTAATTCATCCATAGTCTCATGTCTGCAACTAAAAGTTTTAAGCTAATCTGTGTAATAGTATAATATATGTCGTCATATCTCTTATTATCAGGCAATTGTCATGCTAGTCTCGTCATTAATTGAAATAAAAAATATATAAAACAAAAACGTTTCCGAACCGACATTATTGAAAAAGAAACTATTCATTAGAAGTCGACCACGTCAATGCTATTTTCTCAGATCCGTGCTTGTTTAATTTTATTTCTCTTAAATGTATTTAATCTTAGATGCTTACTTTCTTCACCATTCCTGATTTTTTCATGTCCTCGATGCATCTTTCAGCATTTACCTCTTAGTTAAATCAATTTCGACCTTTAGCTTTGATGTACGTTTCACGATAGATTTGTATCTTTACTTTGACATACCTAAATATCGAAAATGAAATATACCCGCACAAGCACACCACGTTTCAAGATCATGAACAATCCGCACGAAGTTCAATATGCATAAATCAGCGAGTCACCGAGTCGAGTTGTTACTTGCGTGAAGTTGGCCGCAAGTCTCCGAAGTTCGAGTTGGTTCGGTGTTACTTCGCGCTGCGGTCGAGCCGTGTCTTAAGTTAAATAGCTTGCATTACTTATGTCCTACATTTTAATTTATTGTTCAGAGTTTGAAAGCTCGTCAGTGTTTCTGTGGGATTGGTTTTATTAAGTCTGCTAGGTTATTTGTGATATCAAGCGTACACAGTTACAGTTAAACTGTAACTGTATATGTATTTATTTCAGTATAAAAGGAATTAGAAAATCAATTTTGTTTCCTCAAAATTTTCTTGACCCTCTTAGAAGAAGACTCTTATAAGGTGAGGTAGGCCCCCTTAGTTGATTAGTTAGAGGTAGATCCAAAACGAGGCACTAATATACTTTGTATAATTTGGATAAAAGGAAAATTAGGTATATGTATGTTACCGTCAGTATACATTATAATTTTTATTAATATGTGATTTGTTAATTTCATCTTCATCTTCATAAAATTACTTATATATCACAAACCAACTTCAAAAAAAAAGGAGGAGGCTGTTTTCCACCCAGATGGTCTCTTATATATCAGAGATCTACCAGCAGTAATCTTTAAGTTCTTTTGAAATCCATGATCGCTTAAATCTAAAAGGAGGATAATTAAGAGAAATCCTACATTAATAAAATCGAAAGTAACCCGTACGAAAGCACGTGTCCTAACGTGTTTTTATTGAACTCCTTGAACCACATTATCATTACAATAAATGTTCTTGAGATTAAGTTGACGTGGGCGAGCGCTGGTCTTGAAGATCAGCAGTTAGTTAATCCTTACCTTACCTTACCGCGACAGACGTTATACGTGGGTTTGCATAGTAGTGTTTCTTCATTCGGTCAGTAAAGCGTGACAAATTTTCAACTAAAAAATTCTTTATTCTTTTACACTAGTATAACATATTGTAATATTTTTTATTTGTCATCATTCGTGGTGCAATTGGTTAGACGGCACCAGTGAAACGAGTGGCCGCGGGATCAATCCTCGCGCTTTGTTTGCGGCCCAAAAATATTTGTTTCGGGTCTGAGTGTTTGTGAGATGATACTCACAACATATGACTCTATCTTAATGTCGGGTCACGACGATGTATATGACTTCGGAAAGTCATAGGTGGGCCCTGCGATTAGAGCCCGCGACCACGGTGAACATGTTCCTTTTAACAACAGGCCACCACGCACTTATATCATCATCATCATCATCATCGTCATCTCAGCCACAGTCCACTGCAGAACATAGGCTTATACGGACTTATATGTTACATGCTAGTGATACAAATATCTTACCAGCTAAATTCTATCTTGTATAAATTGGCTTGTAACTTGTGTATAAAATACATTTAGTTTAAAATATTCTGCCATGTGTAGCGAGTGCTAACTGAAATCCTAGTACGCCAACTGTCTGAACAAGTTTCAGCCTCACTGACATACAAATTATTTTGTTCGCAACGAGTTTAAATTTTGAGATAAGTCGTGTCTTCTACTACGATTTTACATCTCGAACGTAATATCCGATATATTTTTTATATAAAACTATATTAATGTATACAAAAGGGAAGGATCAATTAAATCCTTTTTTATTTATGTTGAAGTGGCAGACAAGCCGTTGGAAAAGATTCAAATATTATATGCAAATTCAGACATTGTAAAAAGCTTTTAAGTTCTTTAAACGAATGTAATCACAAACAAATACTGTCAAAAGTCACCAAAACTACCACTTCGGCTTTGTTTTCGGTATCAGTCCTGATTTATCCTATATTAATATCATTGCAATGATGAATGTTTGGGATATCGATCCGTGTATATAATACTTAAGTAAATATCACTATTTCTCTATCGAGTTTGGGACACGAATTCGAGTTGAGTACAATGATAATGTGAGTGAGCATAGCGTGACTGTTTCGCTTCAGTTTCAGTAGCATGTCTTGAATTTAATTAATTGTTGTCTATATATTTTACTTTCACAGACGCTCCCAAATATTTATGATCGTTTTATTGTGCGAGACTTTTTCAGTATAAAGGATTGCTTTTGGGTTAACTGAAATTCTACTTTAGCAAAATGTTACTTGAAAATGCTTTTGAATATTACGTGGGTAAACTTGTGAACATTATTTGACCGTTTTGTTTTAATGTTTCTAGATATTCAGAAAGCTTGTTATTTTATTTCAAACTCTTATTTTTTACATTTTCAGTGAGAGTCTAAGTAATATTATTATTTAACTTTCTTTCTTTAGAAATATTTTATTTTCTACGCCTTTATCTATTTGTACGTATCATTTACGTTAGGACTGTGGGTGTATTATGTCTACCGAGCTCTAGTGGCTTAGTTCATGGAACCATTATTTTCTAAATATTTTTTCAATGAATGGCAGAAATTCATATGCGCAAACGGCATGGCCTCTCAAGGCCTACCATCAGTAAACCAGCAACCATTTCTATTACAATTACACTTTTTGACATAAACAAGCTTAAAATCACATCCATAAATACCCTTGAGTTTATTGAAGGCAATATCGTCACATGAAATAGTAGCACGAATTCGAAGCTAAATAAGGACATACATAGGGTTGTATGTCTGTAGCGTGCATTTAAATCAATTAAAATATAAGTGGCAATAATGTCACAATAACTCTATCCGGCTATCGCGATGGCATCGGTTCTAAAAACCGGGGTTACGTGGTAGCATGTCGCGCTGTTATTAACACGAACTATTACTGTAATTTGTGGGGCGTATATGGGTGCCTGAGTTTGTTTGTTACGTTGCTGGGATGTGTGGAGAAGGTATTTTTGTGTAGTTTCTGGTGTTTACTGTACTAACCTCGAGAAAATTGACAAGAATTTGACATAAGTGTAGACTATACCAGGTCTTCTACTCACACCTAAATTTCTTCACTTTTGCATCAATACTTCTCGAGTTAGCATTAGATATCTTGTTTAATTGTGCTATTTTTTGAGCTTATGTTGTGTCTACTGGATAAATGCCTCCCCTTATTTCTCCATTTTGTTTTGGAAACCGCCTGACAATGTCTTGAATGCATCCAACAGCACTTTCCACCATGTCTTACACCAGTGGAAGTCCATTTGTTTCTGCCTTTGGAAAGCCCTTGCCAATAGCTTGAATGCATCTAACAGCTCTTTCCACGTCTTAGACCTGTGCAAGTAAACCTTAAATGATCAAAAGTCATTGTTATCGAGCGTAGCTATTTACTGAATCGCAGGAATGTTAATTGCTTTATACTCTATAGGATTATATCGTAAGCATTTTCAAGTAATATCATTTAATAGTGGGGGGAAACGCAGAAACATCAGTGTTGAACGGTTAATCCACTAGCAATACAAATCGGTCTCCTTTCTGAACCCTGATGTGACTTGTAAATGTAAGCAGTGTATTTTTGTTTGGTTAGTGTTTGGTTGCGTCTACGACTATATTAAGTTAGTCATATAACTTGAACCTGTTGTAAGGTTTTAGGCGTTTACTAAAATTGCTGTATATTAGTTTTTCTGCTACACGCATTCACATTCGACAGTGTCCAAGTATGTGGGAGGAAGATTAATGGTTTTATTTCCATTCCGTGTCTGCTGGAACATAATTATTATTTTTAATTAGTTTTGGCAACTTAGTCCGCGTATTCTATGATTTTTTTATTTTTTTCGTCAGCTATGTTCATACTGTCAGCGAATCCCCATCCTATGTCGAGGATAGGATAAACAAATAATGCACATTGACGAAGTGATTTTGGCCAATTTTTCATACGCAATCTCAAATTAAAACAGTGTGATTTTTGCAATTACTGTCTTCAACCTTTTGACTCTGTTCAAGTCCTTAGACTTATAAATAAAGCTGATCTGCTTACTAAAATACTTCATTTTCTCATTTTACCCGTGTATTGCTTCTTCAGGGTTTTAGGCATAAACTTATGTACAATTAACAAGATTATAATTAGACGGTGTAATGCTGCATCTGTGACGTATAGATAGCGCGCGAGTTGAATGCAGTCGGGGCCTGAGGTGCGGAGCGGGAGCGTTTCCCCCCGCCGTCCGCACGCCTCACCTCGCCCGCCTGCAATTTAGTGATGTGCTGTCCTAGCTAATTGTACGCTTACCCTGTTATCGCGTTAATAATCAATTTGCAATCCGTGTTATTAGTTTTATTATTTTTAATCATTCATAATGACTGATCAGATTCCAACAAGTTCTGTAACGAAAAAAAACGAGTTTTCGTTCATCGCCAAACACGAGAAATGGCGAAAAAGATCTTAGATATGTGTGTTGAAGAAAGGCAAAACATCAGTTTGGTATTTTCTTTAAACAATGCATTTTTGCAATTTCTGAATCTGACAATATTTTTTTTTATAATTTGTTTTATTTTATTTTGATGTATAAAATTATCACTTATTAAAAATGTGTGATAATGTTTATTTACCTAGTTGTTTTAAATAATGTTAATCTAGTGTGAAATTAAAGTTAAAACAATGTTAAAATTTATCGACATACTTATTGTAGTCATGAATAATTATGTCACAGCACTACCGCATTCCTAAGCTCTGCATTCAACTCGCGCGCTATCTATAGCTGTATTACAAAACTACGGTACGGTTACAAAGCTGAACTCTCTAGTTCGAATCCTAAAACAACAAACACAACAACAAAGTGATATTGAATTTTTATATGCATTTTCAGCCCAAAGTCAGGTATTTGTGCCAGATATTAGGATAGGCTCGCACCCTATCACATCGTGGGACAACACATACAAGGCGTATATGTATAAGTTATAACATACCAGGCGAAATCTAGGCGTTCTGACTTGTCTGCCTACCCCTCCTGGGAAAAAGGTGTGAGTTTATATATGTAGGTACATTAGACGGCGTAAAATTAATCCCTAACAAACATATGGCTTATGGAAAACTATTACAAAAAAAGTTCCACAATAACATAACACATAAATATTACAGATTACTTACTTGAAAAAAGACAGATCAGACAGATACCAAAAATAATATAAGCAAATACATATAAAGTATGCCATAATCACGGTGCTTAGTTTTATTAAAGTTATTTTTCTTTACGATACAATTCTACGTCTCAAGAGCATATGAATGCATAAAGTGCGCTCGTTTATAACCTCGGCAAGGAGTTATGAGATAATACGTATAACCTGGTTTTAGTATTTGTTTATTTTATAGTGCAATAATTTAAAATGGACTGAATTTGAGTTCTGCTTTTGTATTTGCAACGATATCGAAGGTAACAAGGAATTATGACGAGGCACTAGTCTTCTATTACGAGATAGTTATGTTAAATGTTAATCATTACATGGTCATTTCATTCAACTTGATACGAATTTACGCTTTGAGTTAGGTGGTATAATTGATCTACCGAAAGTTCATGTGAACAACTTTGTCCTTACGTTTGGTATAGTAAGTTAGTGGGAACCTATAAACTGGTGGTAGGATATTATTTTCCGTCAAGATAGTGACCAAAAGACATGTTGGTGGAAATCTTATATTCACACATGTGTTACACATATCAGTTCCATTTTATGTACAGTCAACGACAAAAGTCGTTGAGCATATTCAAAACTCCAAAAGTCTTGCACACATGACGCAACAAAAGTGGTTGACCAGGTTCGGCCACAAAAATTCGTGAACACCTTAAGGTTACAAAAGTTTCTGAGCAACAAAAGCAACAAAATTCCTAAACACACCAATATTACATAATTCAATGAACACTTGTAAAAAGCAAGTTTGCAGTAGATGTGTTCATCTACTTTTGTTGCTTTGTAATACAATTTATATTTTTTGCTTTTCTCTGCATTGACTTATTTTGTGTTTTTGTGAAATAATATATATTTACGCGAAGTTTAAATGTTGTTCTTGTTCGTCTGTTATAATACGTGCCTAATGTTATTCATACCATAACCTTAAGATCAAAAATACATATCAAAAATTTATTTTGATCGCAATATAATTATAATATAAATTACCATTAACATTAACGTTTATTGATTATAGTCAAAATTATCAATGATTATTTTTTTTTTAATTCAGATCAGCTACTGACGTACCGTCCCTTCCGTTTTAAAAAACAGATAATTCAGGGATCAAGGATTTCATTCCTTTATTAAAATCATACTATCAGTAACATGTATTAACAGTAAAATTACTGGAATAAAAATTACTTTTACTGTTGATCGATATTATAATTAAAATAAATTGCTGTTAATATGTATTTTTGATCTTAAAAAAGAACGTAATTTGACTGAAGTATTAGTTTTTCTAACGAAGGGAAGATATATAAATAGTAGGTTCCAATCATAAAAATCAAAACTGCAAGTCGTCTACATACTGAAACACCATATTTACTCGTCTTTATTAGAGCTGAAAATATCACATACTAGTTTAAGTGAACATTGTAGGCATGAAATAGTGAGTCTTCGCGATGACGATACGTCTGTTGCCGATATTGCACGACACCTAGGTGTTGCTGTAAGTATACATTTATTGTTTTTAATTTAATTTGTATTTAAATTATGTGTTGTTGTGTTCCTTGTGTCTTGTGGTTTCCAAACGCTAGAGTCAGTCGTAAACCTAAACTCTTAAACCCCGTACGGAGACGTGGATTTTTGTTACCCCCAATAAATATACCTACCTATATACATTTTCGGTTTGAGTGTTGTGAGATCATAATGAGACTTGCGTGTATTTGATAGCCGACGTAGCTCAGTTTGTTAGATGCCGGCTGTGAAACTGAGGCCGCAGGTTCGATCCCTGCACCGAATCAAATATTTTTGTGAACCACAGGTATTAGTTCCTAGTCTGGGTGTTTGTGAGACCGAAAAGTCTGTAGTGTAGTGTAGGTATGTATGTGACTGTTGGGTGTATTGCTTATTTTCAATTTTATTTATTTTTGTCCAATATACCACAGGTTACTTTTTTGTAATCCAGGCATTAAGTCGCAGTTTATTAATGACTATAGACTGCAGTCAATTATATTTTAATGATATATTTTTTTCAGAGAAATACCGTATACCTGTGGACAAGACGGTGGGATTCTGAAGGTTTGATTGAAACATCTAAACGTACTGGTAGACCGAGGAAAACTAGAAGAGATCAAGATGTTGATATTGTTCGGCGTTTCCAAAGCAGCGGCTTCACTCGTGTATCGACGGTCGCAGTAGACATGATCTATCGACACAAACAATTCGTCGGCGGCTGAAAGAACACGGCTTTCATAATCGAGTTCCAGCGAGAAAACTTATTTTAACACCACAGCACAAACTGGAACGCCTGCAATTTGCCGAAAGATTTCTGAATTTCGATTTCTCACAAGTCGTTTACGCGGACGAAAAAACGTTCCAATCATCGGAAGATGGAAGATTCACTTTTTGGCGATTAGCTGGTGAGAGATATAACCCCAGAAATATCAGAGCTAATCGATCGAGCGGACGTATTAGCGTTGGTTTTTGGAGCCGGATGAGTGCATCGGGCCCCGGTGAGCTGACAGAAGTGACCGGCCGCTTGAATAGCGAAGGCTATATAGATCTGTTGGAGAACCTGCTACTTCCTAAGGCCAGAATGCACATATCGGAGCCAATAAACCTCGCCCACGACAACAGCACCGTGCACAAAGCTAGAAGATGTCGAGCATGGTTCTGCAATAATGAAAATGCTGTTATAGAGATGCCGTTCCCGCCGAAGAGTCCAAACT
Organism: Hyles euphorbiae; assembly: GCA_023078785.2. Classification (NCBI taxonomy): domain Eukaryota; kingdom Metazoa; phylum Arthropoda; class Insecta; order Lepidoptera; family Sphingidae; genus Hyles; species Hyles euphorbiae. The sequence goes on from CM041046.1 coordinate 12,876,402, forward strand.
TGAACCCCATAGAAAATCTATGGGGTCTCATTGTCCAAGCCTGGGAGCCCGACACACCACGTACGAAGGAAGGCATTATAAGGCACGTGGAACGCATATGGGATACATTCAGAGGAGGAGATGTGTGTGCAAATATGGTAAATTCTATGCAATGCCGACAGGCCGTCATCGAAGCAAATGGAGTCCACACAAGATTTTAAATATTTCTACCCTTTTTAGATATATTTTGAATTAATTTTTTCGATTAATAAATGTTATTATTATCTTTGTATTTACTTTTTTTAATTATTTCCGAAATCGTACACACAAGTACAAGTACTACAGTGAGTAATTTATATTTTCTTATTTTATGTAAGTTTTTATTATAATATTTGCAAACATCAACAGCACGGTATGAATAACATTAGGCACGTATTGTAACAGATGAACAAGAACAATATTTAAGCTTCGCGTAAATATATTATTTCACAAAAACACAAAATAAGTCAATGCAGAGAAAAGCAAAAAATATAAATTGTATTACAAAGCAACAAAAGTAGATGAACACATCTACGGCAAACTTGCTTTACAAGTGTTCATTGAATTATGTAATATTGGTGTGTTTAGGAATTTTGTTGCTTTTGTTGCTCAGAAACTTTTGTAATCTTAAGGTGTTTACGAATTTTTGTGGCCGAACCTGGTCAACCACTTTTGTTGCTTCATGTGTGCAAGACTTTTGGAGTTTTGAATATGCTCAACGACTTTTGTCGTTGACTGTACATACGATTTCGACTTGCCTGTTTTCGTCGACGCTCATATATTACATACATACATAAACTCACGCCTTTATCCCAGAAGGGGTAGACAGAGGTGCCAGGACACCCACATTTTGTCATTTTCCGTCCCACAATGTGATAGGTGGCGAGCCTACCGCCATATCGGGCACAAGTTTCTGACTCTGGGCTAATAATGAATAGAAAAATCCAATATCACTTTGCCCAACTCGGGATTCGAACCTGAGACCTCAGCTTTGTAACAGTATCTCAGTACAACTACGCCACCGAGGCAGTCATACATTAATTGGTTCGTAATGCACTTACCTACTATCTGATTCATTACATGTGTACTTATATATCCCCGGTTACATTAACACCAACGTAGCCCTTTTCGATGGCATTTAAATAATAACCACAACCCTCAAGGCGAGAGGCACTCAAGCAAAGCGCTCGGCGAACGAAGCGAAAATCTGAAAATCGCGAATGTATTGTGCTCACTGATATTTCAATTCATTCCGTCCCGCGGGCCGTCTGAATGCTCCTTTTGTTTCTTTAGAACAAACGCTAGTAATTAATGGATGTGGTTTTGGATAAATTCGGATTTGCCTATTATCGTTTGCAATAAATATGTTTGTTTGACTGTAGATTTAAGTGTGGATTTGGTTGTTAGTTTCATAGAGGTGTTTAGCTTCGTTTGGTAGTAACGGGTGAGTGGTCACCTCAAGTGAGAGTAGATCATGTGAATAGTTCTTGAACCAAATGGAATGACGTGACCTTTTGTTTTATGAATCCTTTTTTATGCCAATTTATTTTTAATATAATTAAGTTTTAAATAATTAAAACATCATTCCTACTCTTAGAAAATATTTTCATATTCATAGTTCTGATGGAATACTCCATGGAATAAATACCTAAACGCCGCGTCCAAAGCGACATGCCTGCACGCGTACGCCATTATCAAACGTAGCCTCTGTCTGACTGGTGATTAGAAACGCGGAATCGTAATGAATCTGATGTTTTGTTGTTTAAAACATGACTCGTTCACTCGTTCATTCAATCAACTTAATTGGGTTCACCGCGTCCCATTTTGGATAAAGCCGCTTTTAGATAATATTAATTCGGAAATTAGATTTTCCTTTGAGTATTTAATTTAAGGATTGTTGTGCGGATTAAGTCTGAGTTAGAGGGAAAATACGTAGAGATTATAGAAAATAAAGAAATAAAATTAGTGAAGACACGGGAAAAACATACAAACATGCATAAACTCACGCCTTTTTCCGCCAAGGGGTTGGCAGTGGTGCTAGGACACCCACATTTCGCCATGTATGTTTCGTCCCACGATGTGATAGACGGCGAACCTATCGCCACATCGGGCATAAATTCCTGACTCTGGGTTGATAATGAGTAGAAAAATCCAATATCACTACCCAACCCGGGATTCGAACCCGAGATCAGCTTTAATCGTACCCTAGTGCAACTACGCCACCGTAGCAGTTACGAAAAACAGATAATAATATTCCGATGTGTAAACCAACACCAAAGGCTCTCCATTCAGTTTTGTTCTGTAAACTTAAGCCGCACTGCAGCGCTAATGAAATTCTTATGAAATTAGGTCTCATGGAAGCAATATGAAGCATAAAGTGTTCAGTTAAATTTCCATACCGATGAAATTGTGTTTCTAAATAACACCACATATTCGTGTTTTTATACTAGTAATTTATAACGATTAGGTTCAGTTTGTGGTAGGTTTTTTCACTATCTGTATTATATTTCTTAGTTTCTATAGTAATATTTTCTCTAGCGAAAATGCTATTAGTACTTCCTGCAAGTTTTCATTTTCTTGACATTCTTCCATTTATTTAAAGGTTGGGATAATACTTGCGACTACTCTTAAACTTCATGGGCGTTGATCACTTGTATGACGTGTTCTATCAACAAAAACAGCTATTTAAAAAATAATACCTCTAGAGTCTTCATTAATCCGCATTCAAGATTCAATGGATTTAAATTTCCATACAAATACGACAGTATGTTGAATTTATTTGATCCCCGAAGTAATATTGCACATTTTTTCCATGGCGTAGGGAAATTGCTTGCATTCCGCTGCAGCGGGCGTGAGGCGTCATTCATAACGGGGGCAATAAGCGGCACGCTTGTAAATCTATTCCAACGATTACTCGTAATTTTCTTTAAGATGTGGTTTACTAAACTTTATGAAGAATTTGTGGACAAAATTATTGTGCATTTTATATTTAGAAGATTGATATTGCGTCAACAGTCGAGCGCTGTGGACGACAGTGGACATATTCTGTGCCATTATGTTATTAAATTATATTGTGAGGATAGTAGAGATACCAGACCATATACGTCCCACTTGAGGGCACGGGTATTCTCTACAATCGAGAGTACGATTGAGAGTGGTTAAGCCATATAGTCCACCACATGGCCTTAAAACGATTGTTTATATTAATCAAAAATACACAGTACAGAATTAAAATAAATACAACAAACAATTACAGGCAAACACAGCTCGGATATAAAAATACAATATTGAAAGTATTGCAATTACAAACAGAACAGTTAGGAGCTACGTAATTAATATCTTAAAAACATACATTATATTATTATAAATATAAATATGTATATTATTATCTGTTTTAACAAGAAAAAAACAACAACGAAATAATTGTACCAAAACTAGAGCAGAAGTTAGTAGATAATATTGCAGAAAGTCAGATGTAAATTAGGGAAGACAAGAAGAGTGTAAAATACAGAATAGTTATTTTGCATTGTGTAAATTTTGTTGAATTCGTGGACTATGTTGATATTAGTGGCCTCTTTGTCTATTACAATGAAGATACACGTATGTATGTATCTGGGAGACTTAAATTTCGTTGTTGGAATTCTGCAATTTTACTAATGTTACCATATAGATTACATAAATTTACTCTACAAGTTCCAGTTACAAACTATACTACTGAATTAAGCAATCCGCTTGTGTATATTGCCCTTATAAAGATTTATATCTATTAAGCCTTACTCATTAGGGATCATACCTAACCCGCAATACTTAATTAACTTTACAGTCACCATAAAGCACTGTAATAACCCTCCTGTATAATTTGCTGTATGTGGGTCAATAGTACCCCCGCAGTTTTTTATCGTCAGATTTCACGTTAGTTGTACTAACATTGGAGACTTTATGGTTGTAAGCGTAGTAATGTACTCAATGGTAAGCGTTGTGGTATGGATTTAAATGCTGAGTATTCTTGCGACTTTCCTTGTTTGTAGTTCATTGGTTTATAATTATAGATTACATGTACATTTTAGTATAGTATCGTATACCAGGGCATGCGTTTGCAATTATAATAGCCCATCCTGACTGGTTTTTCCATGTCACCAAAAAGGCAATTCTTCCAGCACGGAATTGCAACCCATAAGTAACATCTGTTATAATTTATAATGGTATTTGATGCGCCTTGACGAATTAACACTACCAAATCCTTACAGCTAAGGCTAATAATATGTCATTATGAAATGTTCTCAATTTCGATTAGAAATGCAGAGATTTTAACGTAGTCGTTTTATATTGATTATGAAATTCATATTATTTTGATCTATTGAGTGTTATGACAATCGTCTTTTTTATTCTATACATGGACACCAATTTAGCAAGCTAGTATATACATTAAATTTCCACACTAGAGGGGTCGGAATGACCAATTTAATCCAGTTGATCGAGCGAGCGGTAATGTTGGTAATTCCATGCTGCGGAGGGTTAACAAACGAGCTCCAAACAAATGTCGTGCATTCGTCAGGCGGCGCTCATTTGCACGGGTCTACTAGACCGCCCGCGTATGTACATCATAGTGTTAGGGTTAGATGAATATGAAACAGAGACGCCTTTTATCCTCGCTGGTAATGCACGGTTCGATTTACTTTTGTTTCTTAGTTCAAAGGGTTAATTATTTATTTGTAGTACATGGCTCCGATAATTATGAATTTCGTCCTGGATATATCGTAAAATACGTGTCTTATGCCGTTTAATAGTTACAAATAGTAAAGTAGATTTTATGATCTCCTCATACGTACCTGCACGTCCACTATCAATGTCAAATTTCAAATTTTTAAAATATACCCTATTTCTATTTACATTAGGCTGACAAATTGAATTTGACAATCGTCAACTGTCAAAATTGAGAGACGGGACGTTTGAGTACTTTCTCAGGTTCGAGATTAACCGACATGACAAAATGACAAAATCGTAAATATGATATTACCTAAAATCAGAAATATCTTTTTGCTCATTTCACTGAAACCTTTATTAATGTTCTGCATTATTGTATTTGTACTTCTATTCTAACATAATTTTAAAGTTTATCTCTGCATACACACATTACTCTGTTAAGTAATAAGTCGTGCGCGATGTATGGTAGTAGTATTATTATTTTTCATATTATCCAGCGCGCTTCCTGTAGGATTTTAAACCGGACGCAATAATTTATATTCCGTAGTCTGTGAATAATGCACACCATGTATCAACTATTAAAATTAGCTATTTTAGCAGTGCATAATTTAAAGCACTGTTTCAATATGGGATTTTGTCTAGACAATCTTTTGACGACCCGTATTAACCTTTAAAGTTATTGCATACATCAGGTGTAAAATTAAAAAAATCGGATTCGCTTATCCCATCCGAAAATTAATATTTTTTAGGAGACTGTCCCGCCCTCACACCCACCACTGTAACTCCTGTGAGCCAGGATCAACAGTGGCACGCAAAGTAATGACACCGAGCATTGAAGGAAGCTCGGCGAGTCTCCGGGAATGTCTAACTTGTCTTTAACCCGCAACGAAATTAATCAGAAAGTTAAATTAATAGGAGGAGTTGGAAATAAATATTTGTATAATTCACAAAATGTTCCGAGTTTTCGTGTTATCAGATTAAAAAGCCTTTCCTAGTATCTGATACTTATTACAGAATAACTATCCATTTGTTAGGATTTGTTAATTAAACTAAACATAGTACATAAAACCGACCTTTTCACCCATGAATTTATTATGAAAACCAATCAGGCCTCCAATAACTTTGACGCAAAGGCGTCGTGGCGTGGCCTATCAATACGCTCTCATAAAGGAGCGTTGCATTTTAAGTTTCTTTTTAATTGGAGCCGTTGCATTTTTCCAGAACCTGCCTAATTAAAATTCCAACGAGGTGGGGCGTGGTGGAAACTATTTCGCCGGCCGTCGTATTTTCCCTTGATAAAATCTCGACATGATTATTTATGCTAACATTAGGGGAACTAACCCCATCGATATTGCTGTTTATATGCGGTTTTGTACAGGCGGTTAGAGAGGTGTGTGGGAGGTATAAATTGTTATGTGTTTTAAATTGAATTGAAAGTAATAAAATTCAATTATAGTTTTTAGGTAAAATATTAAATACTTAATGATTATTTAAATGTAGATCAGACTAAAAAAAACGCGAATACATTATAAATCTTGCCGTATCTTGCCTACAATGTAAACAAACAAAGCGAAGAAAATTATCATGAAATTCAATAACATGTATGAAATTATAAGCTGACCGAATTCGTTTATTCCCTGATCACTTGTGGCCTTATTCATAAACAGTTTTAAAACCGATTTTAGTTATGGAATGTATTGTCCCTATCGAAAGACTTTTAAATTCAGTTTGAGCGAAAAAGACCAAAGGTTCAATAATTATATAATAAGTTTACAAATGTCTTGAAAAAATAAGGTCGTTAACAAAAATTTAAAAACTTATTGGTTAGTAGGTGGTGGCTCCAAACAGCATTGTGAAGTGCACTGTTGTTTTTCGGATTGAAGAACATTGTGGCCAGAGTAACTTTTGGATGGCGAGTGCTGTGGAATACTAAGCGTTGCTTAATATTTCAAAGTATTTTTGGTTTTGCTACTGTTCATGAGCGGTTGTATTGCTTACCATCAGGCGAACGGCATGCTCGCTTCGCCATTTACTGCAAGAAAAAAAAAATGATTTTAGGATGTAAGCAAGAATATAACTTTTGAATCTGCACCTTTTATACAGTCCAAAGAAAACACCAAAAACGTTTCATTCCGACCTTGTTCTTCTAACTCGGTCAACTTATATCCACTAGTGTTACTCCATTGCCAGTAACACTTTTGTCGACAATGCTACACCGCCCTAAGAGTTAGATAAGTTTTTCAGTTCATTCGTTAAGTGGGCCGTGAATGCGATTTATGGTGTCTTAACGTCTAACTTGATAGTTGTTTACCATTTAAAAGGGAAACTGAAATGTTCTACGTTAGTTCGATTGGACGAGTGCTTGTTTTTATCTGTTTAAATGGACTAGAAGTTTGTTTGTAGTGCTCAGGCTGTCTGTATTAGGTTGTATATGTTCTAGATAATTGCCATCTCGAGTTTTGTGAAGGTCTGAGCATTGTAAACTAAGTCTGTTAGAGGACAGAAAGAATTTAACAAGTGTAGAGGTGAGCCTAATGTTATGGGTTCCGAGTGAATAGCTCCAATTAGGATTGGGAAAGCTATGGGGTAATATATGAGGTACAATGGTACGTCGACTTTTTTTACTTTTACCTAAGTGCCACTGGAACTAGCTCAATGAGCAGTTATTAAAATATAGTTCTTCAGATTTCAAAGTGAATAAAATCGAATCAAAACCAAATTGTTGAAATGTAATCTTACGTACGTACTACATCTTTTATTTTAAACTCCAACGAAGTTGATTACTAGAATAAGCTTCCTGGTTAACTCAGAAACTGGTAATACATCAAAGATTAACTACGTAGCGTATCCCACCTGCCTCCGACTTCCTTCTAAATTCAGCAAAACCAATTGAAATTTAGACACCGTGGCTGCTACACGCCCTTTAATATTCAATGTGCCGTGACATCAAAAGGAAAGTTGCAATTATATAAATTGCCATGTCAAATTAATACGCTCTGTTATTTTGGCTCGGGTTTGGTCTTCGTGATCTTTGACTTTTGAACGTAATTTACGAGATTAGCGTGTGTTATGTTCTTCTACCTGGTCTTATTATGTATACGCATGTATAAAGACTATGTTATACTTTCCAACAGTTAAAGTAAATTGAAGAATTCTCAAATAGGTACTATAAAAATTAAAATGCATAAAGATTTCATGTAACTCTTTGTCTACTTGCTCGTGGTTGCTTTTTGATGGTATAATTTGAACATCTTAAAATGTGTAATACCATGGGCATAAATATTTAATGGAAATAAATATAATTCGTCGATAGGTGGTGTTTAATATTAAAGAATTTTGAGGGAACAGTGTGGTAATTTCGTGCTGGTTGGATGATTTTGTTAATAATTTAACTACTGGATTACATGACCTTAAGAAAGTTATGGCCACTTTCACCAGAACTTCAAAGATTCAGAATTTTGCAACCGAATTTTGTGTTTTATCTGACAGATGAATGCCAGAGAGCTATCCAGGACTTTATCAGGAACTGGTAAAACTGTTTCTCAGTGTACTATTGTACTTTAAAATAAAACAAACAAAGTAGATTGCTCAGTTCGAAGAATTACAAAGTAATTCCTCGCTATACAAAGTCCAACGATGATGTCACCAAAGTCAATAGTACAGACGGTTTTAGCAGTAATTTACATCGTTAGGCTCTTGCAAATGGAATAAATAAATTGTTGAATGTCTATAATATAATTATTTTTAATCTTTTTCTCAATCTTTTTCTTCAAGTCACACACAAACAATGATCAAATTTGTAAACTTTAAAAGTATTACACAGTTTGCAATCAAAACTGAAACATAACTAGAAACCCAAAAGAGCAAATGAAACGAATCGATAATACTGTACTCTTGCTTTGACTTCTTACCAATGCTTATTTTCTTATCCGTGCGAAGGAGTGAACAATACAAAGTAGATAGATAATAGTGAAACATTCAAAATACTCCATTTAAATATAAAAATCTCCTTAACATCAACAAAATTCAAAGTCCTAACTCTGAATACAGTCTTGTGTGATGTTTATGAGAAACCAAGAGAGATATTCTGTCTCGCAACAAAGTAGTACTAAATTATAATAATAATTGACGCACACTTCAATAACTATAGGGATTAAAGTAATTGATCTGTAAGTTGAGCCGGCACGTCGTTACACGTTTACTAAACATTGTATTACTTCGTAGCTATGAGGCTTTCACCTTGTTAGCTCCGAGATGACACTAATTAATGGGTCCGCTTCATGCCATATGTCGCCAGACTAATTAGTGTTTCAAATTTCATTGCGTGATGGATGTGAAGCTCTAATGCAACTTGATCTTGTTGCTTTAATAGATTTGTATTGTTAGTGTGTAGCGATGTGATTTGATTTGTTTTATCTTAATGTTGTTTATTTCGATTGCTTTTTCATATGTTTATATTTTAGCATCCCTATGTAAATAGGCCTAGGTCATAACTACTAACTAATAGAATTGTTTGCTGTTTATTTAAAGATGAAGTATAGATGAGGCTTGAAATTGTACTTTGTTTGTTTTACCTTTTGTTAAAATGATTGTTAATTTTAAGAAAGATTATGTTGACATATAGCGATTACACGGAGCATGTTATTTTGAAAATCCATAAATAATAATTTTATTTCAATGAGCAACTGTACTTAGCAAAGTAAATTAAAAAACCATTCATTATCTTACTTCTATCAAACAGCCAAGGTCTTCAAGCTATGTAGGTCTTTGTTTTGCAAAATAACATTAGTATCTATTACGATTCTTTGTCAATCAGTCAAAATATGGCTTTATAAAATTAAATTCATTATTTGCTAATCCAATAATTTGAAACAATTTATAATACATCCATCCGGCATAGCAACATCCACGGGACCTGCGCAATATAGTCTAAAAGCCCGTTTTACGAGTCTCGTTCACGAACCCCTCCCGTTTCTAATAAATTAAACGCAACAGCCCTAAATAGACATGCTAATTTCTATTCTTTATCGTCGTCTCCTATTGTTTCTTTTGTCGCAGCGTTGTGATTTGTTTCTGCTCGAATTAAAAAAAGTCCATCGGCTTCCGTGGCGTTCCCTTTTACCTGTGTTTGGATGGCTGTAACTAAATGGTTGAGATTTTGTGGCTTCGAATTTGCTCAGTCCCTACAAAAATTAGGAATGTTGTGTTTTGGTTTTTTTGACGGCCGGCCGCCGTTCGAAAAAGGAGTATACTGTTTTTAGTGTGCTTAAGAGTTTCTTTATTCCACTATATCTCAATATATTTGGATATATGGAGTGTCAGCCAGACACTGGGTATTTTTGTTTGATAAAATTCAATATGGCGGCTGTATGGTTCTATTTTCAAAAGCTTTTTTGACAGTACTTTCTTTTTTGTTGTTGTCATGTTCTAATTCTTTGTGTAGATTTTAGTTTCAATGCAAGAGTTGTTGGCTGGATATGATTGAATGTAGTGGGGTCTGTGAAAATGTTTGTGTGAAGAGGCAAATGCGTTTGTAATATCTGATATCGTTGAAACAAGATATTCGAGTTACGACTAAATATATTGTTGTTGCATGTGATCATTTCACTCTGTTAGTATCAACGCGATTAAATTCAGAATTAATTTTAATTCTTTAAAAAGATATACCTTAATTTATATTCAACGCCATTTATATTCTTTTTTCGTTGTTTTTAAAGCAAGTATAATCAAAGAAAGGAAATGATTTGAAGGAATAAAATGTTTATTCAAAAAATATGTAGAAGTAGCTTTTTCAATACTCTTTTTCCAAAGTTTTAAATTGGGTGAAATATTACATTGTACAATTTTCTGTTCAAGTTTTTGACTGAGATCGATATTATAGTCAGTAGTCATTTACAATTTCAGATCATATTGACATATAAAATGCCATCCCATCTTAGCATAAATAATATATTTCAAATTATTAAGATCCTGTCAAGTTTACAAACAGAAGACAATCATCTAATTTCCTGGTACAGTGATATCCCGATAGTCGTACCTGCTGTCTCTAATTGAAATTTTGATTACAACCCGCAACTCTGACGCGGCCTTTAACATTTAATGTGGCATAACATCAAAAGGAAAACTGTAATTAAGTAAATTGCAATGTCAAAATTGTTGGCCGCGCCGGCAATTCAGTTCATTAACCTTTGTGTCTAATGTGTCGTTTGAAAAATGGGGTCAGGCGAATGTGCATTATCATCATTGTTTTGCGGAAAAATGTTCTGGAATTTAAGGGTTGGCTGTGTGAGTTATATGGCTCTATGAAATAAAACTTCAGCCAGTAGGAGTGTTTTGTTTTATGAACTTAATAATTTATTCATGATTGACACAGAAGTTTTGAAATAGGGAGATTTTAAAATACGCATCACACGAATAGTTTACAATATGGGTGGTTTACAATATGGGTACTTATAAATAAGTGATACGACCGCTCATGGACAGTAAAGAAATAAGCAACGCCATGAATTACAAAGCAATGCTTGACACTCCACTGCGTTCGCCATCCTGAGACATGAGATGATACGTCTCATTATGTCCAGCAGTAACGCTGGCTATAATGTCCTTCAAACCGGAACATAACAGTGCATTTACACTGCCGTTTGGTAGGATAAATAGACATTGCGGTGGTACTCACCCAGGTGGGCTCTCACATACGAGAGAACTACCAGCAGTAATCATCATTGATTAACAAATAAAATCATACTCAAAACTGCAAAAATCATCAATCAAACTTACTAACGTTGCCTGAACAGCCGAACCTCCTCTTCGAATAACACCTTTACCACACACCACGACACAAACACGATTATCAAAACTAATTACTGCACCGGTGAAACTTTTCAAATATTGACCGTGGAATGGTTTTTATTGCATTTTAAACAGTAGGTGGGAGCGTCCGTGAGTAATTACATACGGTAGTGTCAGTTTAAGCTCCACTCAGACTGGATTACTGCATCTCGTGTGCACCGGTGCTCCCCCATCTCCCCTGCTGCTTCTTTTATTACGATATTGGACGTTTTGTTGACTTTTTTCTGTTATTCCGTATGTTTTATTGTTTTCTTATGTCGATTGTTTGAGTGTTTTTAGTATGTATGCTGCAGATTTGTTTAATTTAATTTATTTGCGAATTAGAAAAATTATAATGTAATTGAGAATGTAAAGGCAACATGTGATTTAAATCTTTAATTCCTAACACACAGCCAATACACGTCGTTGTAATTTTTATTTATTCATATCAGCCTTCATTCATTTTGCATTTATCCATTTGTTTCTCGCATGGTAGATTAATTGATTCATTTAAATGAACTTTAATTCAGCGCTGGAATTAAAATTGTGTTTTAAAATAATTATACAAAAGTGAAATTGCCGGAGGCACAACATCCTTTTTATTCTTCATTCATTTTTTCCCATTTGTTATTAAGAAGCTGGGTGCATCTTCCATCTACGTGTCGTAAATGTTAATGGGTGTATCACGATCAATAGAAACATGAACTCAATTATGTTGTCGTTATAATATATAAATGTTAAAATATTAAGTCAAAACTACGTATCAAAATTGGACCACAAACATTTTTCTACTCTACTTTTATTAAAACAACCATAACAGCGGATTTGTCCAACAATTTTTAATGTTATTTCAAAAACAGCATAACGCAAAAAATATTAATAATCTTTTTAAAAAATAATTCCAAAGGCATGCAACCAACCTTCCGGCAAAATCCGTTTCGATTTTCAAAAATGCGCTTGAAACAAAATGAAATTATGAAACACGTGTTTTTATTAAGCGCACAGTGGACATTACGCCGGAAGGCGCATTAAATATTGATTCAGTCGGGCCGCGGCAGTGCGCGTTGGACTGACAAAATATCGCTTAATTTTTTACACAAGCATGAAACAGCTGCTGTACTTTGCGTTCTTTACAGCATTGTTTTCACGCTCTCTGATTTTAATAAATTAACATTAAATTTGTAAATGGGCATAGTAAATGCGGCGATGTAACTTTATATACTGTCTGTATTCCAGCAGGCTGAAACCGACTGTATAAAGAGAGGCTACGAAAGACGAAATTATCTTTTCATAAAGCCATCAATATTTAATACTAAAGAACGTCACCATTCAATGACAAATTTCAAGCTGGCCATATCCACTATACATAAATATGTTTTTATTTGTATGTTAGTGCGTGGTGGCCTGTTGGTAAACGGACTAGACGCGGCTGCCCACATGTTCAGGGTGGTCGCAGGTTCGAATCCCAGGGCACACCTCTGACTTTTCGGAGTCATGTGTGTATTGATAATCAATCACCACGCACTAAAACGGTGAAGGAAAACATCGTGAGGAAACCTGCATACCATAGCGATTCATAAGAATTTCTATGGTATGTAAGTCCGCCAACCCGCACTGGGCCAGCGTGGTGGACTATATGGCCTAACCACTCTCAATCGTATTCTCGATTGTAGAGTAGGCCCGTGCCCTGCAGTGGGACGTATATGGGCTGATACAGATACAGATTTGTATGTTAGATTTTCCTAACACCAAACTCATATGAAACCCACCTCATACCAACGCAATCTATGCATTATACTGGCATCGGCTGTCACCAACGGACTCGATTCCTTGACGTAGTGTATAGTGTAATTAGGTCATTTTAGCATGTTGTTACAAATCAGACATCAACATCAATTAATGCATATTGAATGGACGTTGTAATTATTAGGCAGTGAACTGATGTTTGTAAATTCACAAAGTAAAGAGACATTGATCATCATTCGCTGGGAGTTGAGTTTAATGGTTCTAATATTTTTTTATTTCTATGACTGCCTCGGTGGCGTAGTTGTACTAAGGTACGGTTACAAAGCTGAGGTCTCGGGTTCGAATCCCGGGCTGGGCAAAGTGATATTGGATTTTTCTATTCATTATCAGCCTAGAGTCAGGAATTTGTGCCCGATATGGCGATAGGCTCGCCACCTATCACATCATGGGACGGAACATACAAGGCGAAATGTGGGTGTCCTGGCACCTCTGCCTACCCCTTCTGGGATATAGGCTTAAAAATATTATTGTATGCATAATTGTCAATATATTCTTCCCTTTAAAGCTATGTAGTCATATAAATGTTGCCAAACGGAGTTACATAAGGCGCGTATGACGTTGCACGCCGTATCTGCCAGACGGCTTGTCAAATGTTGATGTCGTAAACTTTAACGCTGCGTTTATCGGCCATTTTGGTCCTGGGCCACGGAGACAGCGGATGTAATCGTCTACGGCTTTTGGCGAGCGGAAGCGTCGTCGCCATGCTGTTTGCATTAGATTATGAGTAGAAGTGCTTGTTGTTTATATATTGTTGTTCTATGAAAACATATCTCAAACAATGCGCTAAATAGAGAAAAACGGTTCACAATATTTTGACAACAGATACCTTAAGCTAGAAAGTAACTCGGTGTATTATTTGACGATAAATGTTAAAATGACACACTGGCCCTTTAACACTCTTCATGAAAATAATCATCTAATCAATTGCTTCTTTGCGTTGGAAACATAACCCAACAAACCTTTCTCTCTTCCTTTCCTTCCAAATACAATACCGTTGCGCTTTTAGTTTACTATCACATACGCCCACGCGCCTTGTCATTCCAACAAACAAATATAGCACATCAATCCGCCCCGCTACCGCCTTTCTCTCCGCTCATTCTCTGGCTCTAACCCCGCGCATCCTCATCAATCATTGGCGCCGTCCGCGGACATTGTAAACGGTACTTAATTTCGGCCGTCTGCCAAATTAACTTTTACTATGTGAGCCAATTTCATGGATCCGATGAAACGGTCCGTTGACCTAATTCGGTTACGTATCGATGTGTCGCCCTTACGTAAATACGGTTAAGCGTCGGTGGCTTTTGCTACACGAATGGTTATTTATTTTGATGATTTTGTGTAATTGAAGTGTAGAAGTGTTTGATCTAATTTTCGATGACGGTTTTGGTAATTGGGATTTGAGATGAGTTTGTGTTCTAGATTCGATGGCATTTCGGATTGAACAGTATGTTTTGTTTAAATTGTTTATAAAATTTTAGATTTAGGGCAAAATAGGATTAGTTGTTCTTACATAGACCAATCTCATTTGGAAGTATTTTGTGGTTGTGTGTTTAAAGATGAGAAAATCACAAAGATTGATAATATGATCTTTATACTCTTTAACATTAAAGTTACATAAAAGTATTTGTCTATTCAAAAATAGTTTTACATAGGCTTCCACGAGCGAAAATCGCCACGCCCTAAAACGCACACTTAATTTTTCTCTAATGCCCCACTGTTGTTATCTGGCTGTCTGGAAGAGATCGCTCTTAACGAAAAGATCGCCAGTTCTTCACTACGTGTAAGGTTTCTCTATTAATTTCGTTATTTTATGATATTTGGTGTTCAATACAGGTGTATCTGCGTATCTTTCGAATCTCAATGTATTTTGAAAACCACTTAAATTCCCAACCGCACAACATAACTCATTACCTAAATACAACACCAATCTGACTACCGAGCAAATAGTTGTAATCCAAACAATCGCGACACTGTGTGCCGACTCGAATGAAAGTTAAATACAAACGTAATTAAAACGGCATGTGCCGTGTCGCGTCCCTGAAGCCCTGCGCTAATGACGTACATGTACAGGGCATATACATGTCTTGGAATTATACTGGATTGTAAGGCTAGAGATAAATAGTTAGTGACAAGGACTAGGTATCAACTGTCTTTTGTATTTTGAAGTAAATGCTTTTATGTAATAGGAAACAAATGATTCAGATAGTGTCTTTTACAAGTTTTAGTTGTATCGTAATTCTGGTGGTAGAACGACTTATAGAAAAACTATGTTTGAAAAGACCTCATAATGATTTCTTTGATTTACGCTAATTTTGGAATAAACCTATTTTTTACGGATTTTATTGCGGATGTGGTTTCATTTTAATTAAAACATGTTTTAATTATCATGTTTTCGATTACGCATTCTAAACCCGTGATAAAGTCCGACAAAATTGTGTTATTATAATTTGAAAGGATCTCAACTAGATAGCACTGCTACTGAATTTCCCTGTATCTTCTATTTTAAATTCTCTAACCAGTATTTAAAAAAAAAACTATTGCATCTCGAGAAACACGTATAAATGAATGCAGATAACATAACAAACTGTTACCTTCCTACACTTTCACTAACAATTGTTCCGGAAGGGTCAAAACTCAACGTAACTTTAGATCCTTACTTGCAAATAGATACAAACGTGTACGAATAGATACAAACAGCGAACATTCACAAAGCTTCACAATGCGTTCGCAAGCCTCGGGCGGTGGCTGTAATTAAAATCCGCCTTTTGGGTTTTGGATGTCGCCTACGCAACGACGCGACTCAGCAAACGCCTCAGAGCAAATTAATCTCAGGATGTGTGCATTGTACATGATTTTCTTGATTATTGTAGCATTTTAATAATGGATATTTGTTTCTTTTTGTAAAGAATTTATGGTCGGCTCTTTTTTATACTTGCATTTTTTTTCGAGTAATGGCTAATATGGACGTTGGACAAGTGATTAAGTAAGTTCTTTTTAGTGAGTATGCCAAAGGTTATGTTGATAATAATCTGTCGCAATTTCTTAAAATCAATAATTTTATAACCAACTAGATTCGCAGTCCGAGAGATATTTACAATAACACAGTTTAGATTATTACTTGGCTGTTCTGGGCTTATTTTTTAGTTTCCGATTTTTTATAACCCGTACAAATTGATCTTATGAATACTTTTGCCGCATATACTACTACTATTGACACGGTAGAATAAAATATAATTGAACAGAAGTACAATATCAGGATTAAATACAATTTTCAAGTGGAGTTTCAGGCATAGACTTAATAAATTATTAATCTTTTCTTCATTCACACGTACAAAAGGAAGTTTTAAATAACTTATTAACAAACTATGTGGTTAATCAAACCAAAGGCAGTATGAAATGAAAATGAAAAAACTTTATTGAATCTTGAAAATGTTATACATAATTGAGATTCAGTCACATTTTTTGCTCTACTACCCGGTTGCCAAGACTGTTTTCGTCAGAGAAGAACGGGCAAAATCTTTGCGTTGCTATTTTCAAAATAAGTTTCAATACAGTGATTATTATTGGTAGCTTGGTAAATTTTAGAGCGGTTCTTAAATGATCTACAATCTATTGAATATTGGTCAAGTCATTATGTACAACAGAGTTAAGTAAGGTCGCCCAGACCGCACACAGTATGTACACATAATCCAAGTTTTTCAATAAAAATCCTTCAAACATTCGACAAAACGAGAAAAGACATCTCCAAAAACCTTCATCTCAAAAGTTAAGACCAAGAATAGAATAACTTATTCCTCCAGAAATATCCTCTGTTCTTCAAACTTGGAACATTCTAGATAGGACATTTACAGTAGTTTTATTATTCTTTCGTGTGTTATCTGAATGGTTCCATAGCAAATCTGTCTCCACGGAGCGTTTGCGAGTTAATCTGTGAATAACAGTGACCTCCGAAACTAAATATTCATTATGTCAAACTTTGCCACCGCTGGCGAGATTAGAATCGGCTGCGACCAGTACTATAGGTTCTCGGTTATATCAATTATTGGTTTTATAGTTTTTCTGCACTGCTTGCGTGAATGTTTTTCGGTGGTATGTCTACTTTTTTGATACATTCTAGAATAAAATCACTAACTTAAAGAAAATTAAGAAATAGCATTTGAAGAAAGATGCATGTGCAAAAAATATTTTATTTGTCTTACAATGTATACAATCCCGTATACAATCTTACTAATACATAAGACTACATTTATTGTTATTTTAATTTCTGCCTCGCGATGAGTAATTACATTAATTACTGAGTGAAACTGTAATCGTAGTTGTAATCTTTATCTAGGTGAAGGCACTGCATCTAACGCGAGGAGTTTCTCTTCCGGTAATTAATGTATGATGTGCGTTTGTTTTATGTAGATTGATAATAAGTGAGTTAAGTGAAATTATTATGGAATACATTTAAAATTGACACGGTTTTGTCTTGTTTCGGTTTCAGTCAGAGTTCTTTTTGAAAGTTCTCTTCAAGAATCTCGTGATAAATATGAAGATCACTAATTCGAACTATCGACAGTCAATAGGCGGTTACTCTATACTTCGATAGGAAGTTCAATGTTCGTACCTTCGAAGTCTACAAAAAGATAAAAAATCCACATTAAAAAATCAATACAATTCTCTATAAAACTTATAATTCAACTCGAATTAATCTAACATTACGCCGTACCACAAAGAATTCGGAGATTTTATAAAGTATTTAGGCATATTATAGTTATACGTACGAAGTTCGAATATAAGTCGTCGTGTCGGAGTATAAAGTAACGCCCCACAATCAGCAACGGTCAAAACTGATTTATCATACTTTTAAAAATTTATTAACAGCTCATAGGTACAAGTGACATCTTATCGAAATCCCTTCGAGTTACTAAAGTAGTGGTCTAAGGAACTAGGTAACTCGAAGGGGTAAGACGTCAAGCCTAGGATATCGGGCAGGGTGCCAAATCGATGGTGCGCTGGCCGGCCTGGGCACACGATACAGCGCGATCAATATGCTCCATCGGCTCGCCCAACAATATGCATATTGAAATTTCAAACGTGCTTTGTATTAACTTTATCGTTTTTAGTACGGTTTGGTATAGAAAGAAAGTTGATTCAATTAGTGATACGGAAGGTGGAATTGTTGCGTGGCGTCTTCAATATACTGTGGTTAGCTGGGTTTCATTTAGGACTTGAATTAACATGCGGTGCAGTGAAATTGAAAGAAGTTGTAACATTGGAAAAAACGAGTCAGATTATGTGTCGGTTTATTTTTATTTTGTACTTAGTTTACTACTTAGTTTCTTACTTTAGTAGCGTGTGAATCAACAAAATCTACAACAACTTCAAATTCTGCGGCTATCTTATACCATGAAATTCAAATAAATTTAAAATCATTTAATTATTTTTCATCAACGACATTTCTTCTAAAAATGTATCTATATTGGTTGAAATATCTGTCTAATACTCAACATTATTCACATTAAGCAGCACTATTCCAATTATTCTAACATTACCTTTAATTGCAAATCCTTACAAAAAATGTCCTTGCCTTTCCCTGTAACCCCACCTGTTTAATTCGTGGTCACCCTCCAAATATTTAATTAAGCACCTCAGGCGGAAAGATTCTTTGACCCTTGTTATTTGTTTTACTGTGTCTCGCAGATTTGTTGAATTTTGTGAATTTTTCGCGTGCTCGAGGGGTGTGTTTTAGTGTGAAATTACGGTTGAGGTTGTGTCAAACGTTTTGTCTTTGATGTTTTACGTGTAGAGTTTATGGTATTTGCATCAAGTATTATTGTTACATTGACAATAATTTAATTATCTCGCTTTAGATCAGTCGATGGTAGCTTCTGGTTCTTTAAGCTAATACCATCTAACAAAAAATAAAATATTTAGATTATACCAAGTTTTGTGTAGTGTGACAACTTCATCCGTATTATTGTGGACTACCAGTAATGCAAGTTTCTCTCATAATTCAACCTTTTACATTTATAATCTTTTATATAGGTAGCATTTAATGTTTTTCGTCGTAAATTACATCAACATTCTTAAAATGTTGCTAAACTTCCATTTTATTTTATTCGTTTAGTAAATTGCGAACCCTATTATTTTGATCCTTTTTATTAAACCCCTTAAAAGTGCGGTTACTGTAACTAACATCATCAAGAGAATGGCTTGAAACGGCGATAAAGCTATCGGCGGTTCCTTAAACGTTCATTTAGTTGCCCCTTGAAGGATCGATTACCCCAATTTAAGGGGGTGCCTAAATATCTCGCGATACGGCCAGTCTATATATTGTACCCTATCTCGGAAGTTGGGATCGTTTACCTGCCGGAGTTTGATAACGTGATTGACTTTGTAAATAACTTAAGTTTAGATTAATTGTATGTGTATCAGCCCATATACGTCCCACTGCAGGGAACAACCCTACTCTACAAACGATAGCATAATTGAGAGAGGTAAGGCCATTAACTAGGTTAGAAAATATTAATTACCTATTAGCACAATAACATATAAATTAAAAAATAGCTATACTTGGTTTGGATTTTGAATCCTGAAAAATCACCTTTTGACACAATTATCTCTGCCTCTGATATACATAGACGCTACGGACTTTTAACCATCGTCTACTGTTGTAGCTATCTGAATGTATATGTATATTTTACTACCAGGTTCAGTTTTAAAATTACGATCAAACACCTCATTGATCCCCAATCTTCAACATCAAGATTTAACCGCATAACCCACAAGAAATATTAATGAAGTTTATATTAAAAAAGCAAACAATGAGGAATAGAGAACAGTAAACGTTCCGCAGACAATGGTTGTACATGTAGATATGTCATTTGCGCTCTCATTGTGACGGCACGGGGGTTTTTTGTACCCCAACAGCCCTCATTAGCGTCGTCTGAATGTTAGCCGTTACTGTAATGGACACAGCTTTTTATGTGTATTTTGGTTGATGTATACTGATGTAGACTAGGTTAGAGGTGCTTCAACAGCAAATTCTGTATGCCTCAATTAAATCAATATTTTATTAATTGTATTCATACTTATTATTGAAAATGCTTAACATCCTTAATGAAGACTAGAATTCTCAAGTGTTTTATTGTACGAACAGCCTGGAGTATTTGTTCTTAGAGTTCACGTAGTAATAACACGTATTATTTTGCATTCCCTTTTCCTACATTTCCCACACAAACGGCTGGTGCATTAAAATATTCTAATGAGACGAGGGTTCCACAGTTCATTATGTTTTCTTTACACTTACATTTATATTTTAACTATCAGATATTCGTATCCTCTATTCCTATAGATTGACCTAAATATTGTAATTCATATCAACATTCTCAAATTCATCTTCAGGTCTGCAGCCAAATTACATAGCTCTAAATAATGTTTTCAGAACTCAAACAATGGATTTGTTAATTATTTGTTGCGGAACCATTTATCCGCTTCAATCCAGTTGGTGACTAATATTGTAAATCTTAATACTTAAGATACAGAATCAAAAACCAAACTAAAAACTACGTATTAACCCCTAATAACTCCAAAAACTAAGGCAAAACACCAAAACCTTACGAGCTGTCATAGAAAAATTGCAGCAATTATCCCTCCTCGTACGTAGGTTATAAGGCGACTGGACACAAATCCTATAATCTGGTGCATGTGTCTCGACGTCGTGTTTGTACGCTATTAACTGACCGTCTTACTGCCAAGAAGCTGGAACGCAAGTGCTCTTAACTACGTCCTTAGATCGATATTGTCTAACGTGGGATTAGTGCATTATGTAATAAGATTGTAATGGACAATGTTACTAGGTATGCCAAATCGCTTGAAATGTTGTCTCAGTAAAGCCTTTATGTATACAAACACACTAGTTTTTGTTGTAGTCAAAAATACCTAGTAGTTTTGATTTTATAGGTATTCAAAGTTTTGAAAAATATCGAGTCCCGCTACAGTCACCTGATCGCTTGTGACGTCATTGTATAACGCGCCGCACGGGCCACGACTCACTTCGTATCGAATCGCCAGCGATTATAGTAGTTGTAATAGCTTGCGCAGTATTTTTTTGTTGGTTTTCGTTCGCGTATTAAGTTAATAGTTTAATAATAGTAAATATTATTCGATTAATAAAATGGATGAAGGATTCGAAAAAGGGCAATCGGATAATCTACCTAAAATAGATGGATTAATGGTTGCGCATTACTTATCAACAAATAGTGATTTCGTTGCCGCCGAAATGCGAGGAATAAAAATGCAACGGTAAGTGAAATTTCCGTGTTACTACTTTGCTTAATAGTTTATCTGTTCTAAATTGTTTTATCAAAACAAAATACCCAACTAATATCGTAATGGAAGAATGCAACTCAAATAGTAGAACTCCCTACCTACCATTAAATTTGTAAGTTAAAGACAACAAATATGTATGTATTATAGTTTTGTAGCTATTGGTAGGCACGTATGTATAATATAGGTAGGTAACGCTCTTCTTAGTAAATTTAAATGAATACATACATACCTATATTGATTTCGCATTTATAATATTAGTAGGAAGTAGGATAGGTACTTATATAGATGTAGTGGGTTGAACGTTACAGATGTACTAAACCTTTTTTATTTGTATTTTTTTACTTACAAAATACGTAAGGCCATTTTAATCTCATTTTTATTGCAAATATAGATGTTTGAACAGATGTACTAAACCTTTTTTAGTTATTTGTTTTTTTCTACTAATAAAATACGTAAGGCCATTTATTTTTATTTGAAACTTATTTCAGATCGGCAAGAGACAGCTATGGCGATGATGCTATTGGTTATATTCAAGTAAAAAGAGTAGGTGATGTATGTACGGTTAAATGTAGAATCACGCCAGAACACCGCGTACGTACCACACCTTATCATTGCAGTTTAGAATGCAATGAAAAGGATCAAGAAGTTTTAAATGTTACCTGCGAAGATTGTGCCGCCAGCAGAGGTGGCTGTAAACATACCATAGCATTTTTAATGTGGCTTCATCGTCGAAGCGAGGAGCCTTCAACGACTGCTACCAAGTGTTATTGGAAAAAATCTAAGCTCTCAGGTATTGGTACCACACTGAAAACGATTAAAGCTAAAGATTTTGGTACTAGTGGTAAAACAATTCATTTAGCTGGTCAGAATGGAAATATATTTTTTGACAAAGTAGCATCAAAACTTAGAGATCTTCAAATACAGTGTTCTCTTTCACATTATATATGTGAAAAAAAAAGAATTTGAAAAGATGTCTATTCATTATTTAATTAATCGTTTTAAAAAATCCTGTGTTGATTTTGACGTCGAAAGTTTTATAACATTTTGTAAGAACGAAAGGACAGAATCAAGATGTCTTCAAGTAAAAGAGGGTACAATAGCTCAATCAGATTCAAATTTGTGGTTTGAGATGCGCTACGGGCGTATAACAGCTTCAAAAATGCACAAAGCTGCTCAGTGTACAACAAAAGATGGTTCTTTAGTTGAAGAAATATTTGGTGCTGTAACTTTTAATGAAACGAATGCTATCAAAAGAGGAAAAATATTAGAAAAAGATGTCATAAAGGAAGTCGCGAAGCTACACAATATAAAGATAGTGGAATCTGGTCTTTTTATAAAATATGAGTGGCCTATGATTGGTGCCTCGCCTGATGGGCTTACTGATGACTGCGTTATAGAAGTAAAATGTCCAACCAAAGCAAACACTTTTATTACGTATTATAGTAAAGGTAAACTAGGCAAAAAATATTATGCCCAAATACAAACACAAATGGAAATGACCGGAAAAAGAAAAGCCCTATTTTGTATTGCACACGTTGACTTTGAAACCTCAACGAATGTTGATGTGCATGAAGTAGTTTATAATAAAAAATATTGTGATGATCTTTTTGAAAAATGTGTAAAGTTTTGGAAGGAAAATGTTTTTGACAAATTAATAAAATAACATTATCCTAATGTAATATAGTTTTATTGAAACTTTATAAATAACACAAACATTGGTTGAAAACGGAACATACGTAACCTCCTTTGGAACTACAAAAAACAACTTTTCTGGCGAATTGGTAGTTGTGTTTGTGCATTTAGGCACAACACATGATTTCCTACTATTTGGATTGGACATTGTTAAAAGTCTTTAGGTATAAACGTAATATTATAGTACTCTGTGGGTATAAATTCAACGGCACGGGCGCGCGACCACGAGCGGACTGAGTGAGCCAGTGAGCGTGTTATACTATGACGTCACACCGTAACCGGCAGCCCGGGTCGTACGGTTACAACTTGTTTTACTTCTAAATCGGAAACTAATTGACATATCGAAGTAATTCTTTCACTAGTATTTTTTATTTTTGCCAGAGAATATGGAGTGCTAATAATCAAAATTAGTTAACATTCTTCATTTAGTTGAGTATCTTTAAGGTTATAATTCCTTGAGTTGTGTTCACTTTATCATTTTAGTTTTCTCTTTAAATCCAATAACATATGTATTGTAAGATAACAAATCGTTTCGACTCCATTACTTTACGTTTCATTTTTGTATTGCAGCATTTCCTGAATTAACGTTCTCAGATAATCTTCTAACAAGGATTTACATCTAAATAAATGTGACTTTTAAAATTCATCTCCTTATCTGTAATTGCAGATAACTCCAGCTTCACCCTAAATAAATTTAATGAAAAAACACCGCAGCCAAGAAAATATTGCTGGACAGATAAAAGAATTGAGTGTTCTATGAAAAAGGGTTTGCCTCAATAAAGGAGCATCCTTGATAAGAAGACTGATAACATTAATCAAAATATGCGTAAGTTGAGACAGGATTCAGTAAATCAGAAGCAACCTACAAAATAAAGTCTTTTGAGTTTGTCAATGCCATTAACGTCAACAGGAAGTTCACTGACATCAAAAGGCTTCACAAAAGCATGATTTAATGCCATGTTTTTCATGACAAATACATAATTCTTGTCCAACTAACTGACCTTGTAAATATCATAATTCACGCCGCTTCCGTTTCATAACTTCTATATGGAGTTGACCTACTGCTATCTATATTATCTGCGGCCTCGATCTACAAATTTTGGGGGTCAGTCGGCAATTTTCTGGTCAACGCCATGCAATTTCATCCTCCTAGCAATTTTTCACTTCAGCTGATATAATAAACATTATCTAATACGTACGTCCGGTGTCTATATTCTGTTGGAGGTCGTTTATATTGAGTTTTATGTGGGGTCATAGTTTTTGCTACACTGTTTTGTGAGGTGTTATGAACAATATTTTGATACTACAAAACGATATAGCTAGTTTATATGTTATAGTTTCTGCTACAGGATTTTGTGGTTTGTATGTTATGGACAATATTTTTGTAATTTACAATTGAGATTGATGCAGTTTAGAACTAGCATAGATGATATTGTGTGTATTGATAGTCAATCACCACGCACTAAAACGGTGAAGGAAAACATCGTGAGGAAACCTGCATACCATAGCGATTTATAAAAAAATCTATGGTATGTAAGTACGCCAACCCGCACTAGGCCAGCGTGGTGGACTATATGGCCTAACCACTCTCAATCATACTGTCGATTGTAGAGGAGGCCCGTGCCCTGCAGTGGGCTGATACAGATAGATGATATTACTATAGACTATGTCTCATTGCTCTCATAGAAAGCTTGAGTGATTATTTCATGTCATATTTTATGGGTTCCCCGCTAAGACCAAAATGGAACAGATATCATCCGTTCCAACAGTGTCGTAGTTAGCCATTCACAAAGGCTAGCAGCGGAGCTACGATTTCATAGATACTACAGGTATGGTTCTAAAGTGCTATCACTATGGGACGAAGTGTTTGCGTATTAGTAAGCCTTTGCTGTTGAAAATAGAATTAATAAAATGAATTTAGCGTATTTAAACCGTTATGAAAGTTTGGGAATGTAAACATTTTATTATAATTAAAAGCATTCAAATAAAACACAAATATACTAATTAGTCCTAATAAACGCCAAACCGTCATTACCATTAAATTCAAATTGCAAACATATTCAACACTAACAAACCATTCACAATCAAACTCGTCAAAAACATTTGCATGCATTAAAATCCCGCGTGAATTGTAAGTTAGTGGCTCACTGTAGTCTTTCATCATTCCAATGAGATGTTAGCTGCTAAAAATCCTCGGTAGTGCAACGGCTCTTAATTCAATTTCACTTTGCTCAATGCCTGAAATGAGGAAATAAATTGAGTGCATGATGTTATATTGAGGCAAGATAAGGATAAAAATGAAGGACCAAATATACAAATTCGTCCTAAATATTTATTTTATTATATTTATTTTTAACTGTATTAAACTGGCATGCACCAATTACATTATTAAAATTGTTAAAACTAAATTATTATATCAAATGTCCTAAATCAGTCAGTAATAAGAATTTATAGACTATTAAGTAAAAATGTTACATATTTAACAAATCCAAAAATGTAATTACCATATGTAAATTCACTTTCCAAACATATTCAACATTAGCAAACCATTTTTTTTCATACGTTCGTTTAAATCCTGTGTAGCCGTTTTAATTTCTCACAGCAGTTCTTTTATCGTTCAAATGAGATGTTGGCTGTTAAAAGTCCCCGGTAGTGCAACTCTCAATCCGATTTCACTTTGTTCAATGACTGAATTGGGGAATTAAGCTGAGTGCAAGTTGTTCTATTGCTTTATCTGGTCTTTTTAAATTGGTTAAGTGCTGCCGTATTTGATAGTTATGTTCTGATCGTTTTATCTAATTGAATCTCTTGAAGTTTATGCTAATTTATAATTGTTTTTATTAATAAATTCTTATTAGATCGTGCTAGGCTATTGGTATTAAAATTATATCGAAGTTACATTTCTTTTAGCAGATACTTTTAACTGTTTACTATAGTTGAAAAGATATTTTTTTCTTATAAGTAACAAAAAATATTATTGATCTTTGAGGTTGGTGATAGCTTTCTTGCATATAATTTCACTTTTTTCTATCCGAGGCAATTCTTATACAATTTCAATTTCATCCCATCACGGTTTCAGGATAATAAAGATATCTAATCGAGCATTTCTTGAAGACCCTATTAAATAATTTATATCTTAAACTTGAGAAACTCTGTCTGGGAAGGATCAACTAATTCTGAATATTAAAGAGTTGACACGGCTGTACATTTATTGAGGGGTTAGCAACCGTGTCGGTTGGTTGACCATCGTTATGCTTTCCTAATGTTTTTGTAGCTAATTTCACAACTACTTTGTAAACAGAGATTGTTTTATGATATGCAATAGAGCGTGGAAGATACTACATCGGTTTGATGTAATTTACATACATAAACTCGCGACTTTTTCGCAGAAGGGTTAGGCGGTAGTGCTATAAGGACAACTCTGTTTCACCTCGTTCATTCTATCCTATAATATAATAGGGTTGGGAGGTTGTTCTAGCACTTTACCCGATCCTGGATTCGAACCGGAGACCTCAGAGGTAGTAATCGTAAGGTAGTAAGCGCCACCGATAAAGTCACAGGCAGTGATGTAATTTCTGGAACAAATAAAAACAATGCTTCAGTCTGAGTTCAGACTGCTTCAGTGGCGTAGTTGTACTACGGTACGGTTACAAAGCTGAGGTCTCGGGTTCGAATCCCGGGTTGGGCAGTGATATTGGATTTTTCTATTCAGTATCAGCCCAGAGTCAGGAATTTGTGCCCGATATGGCGATAGGCTCGCCACCTATCACATTGTGGGACGGAACGTACAAGGCGAAATGTGGGTGCCCTGGCACCTTTGCCTACCCCTTCTGGGAACAAGGCGTGAGTTTATGTAACAAAAACAATTGCTTAAAGCTACGACACACAACTTATAAGAATCTTGGATTCATAACTATCCTTCCAAGTGGTGTTTATTGTCCAAGAATCTTTTTCGGGATGAAACAAATAGTTCAGAATTGTATGCGCCTTTCAGCATAAAAATGAGGATAGAAATTGTAGGAATAGAAAAAAACGAATATAGCTATTTAGGTTAGAAGAAAACCGATTAAACAAATTCTGAGTTGGGAAATTCCCATATCGATAGATTTTGTTTAACATTCATACAACAGTGTGTCAGCGATGCATTATTGCATTCATAAGCACTACAAAATGTGTATTTAATTTCATTTACTCTAATGACCTTTCGTTTATTTGCATACGGGAAAGTGTGTTGTGTAAAGTTAACACTTTCTTGTATGGAGTTAACAAGGTTTTTGCTGTGGACGCACACTAATCGTTTTCACTGCACACATTAACATATTGACAGTTGTGGGACGTGTTTGTGCTAGTGTAGTCAGTTTCTAATATGATGCCATTAGAAGCTTTAATAATAGGGTTAAATGATATTGTTGGCGAATGACGTCATTACCATAATCGTTCTCTTCAGCCATTGCAAGTGCTTTGCAACGTAGTGCATAATTTCAATAGTGGTGTATTAGATATGGTCTGATGTTGTGACTTCATCAAGTCTTTTGTTCGCTTTGTAAGATTATTTAAATCATTTTGGTAGCTACATTTTCAAATTATTTTTCCTATAGAGTCGCATTGTTTAACGTTGTTACTGGATTTGCAGTTTTATTCAAGACAACAAAATAGCCTAACAATGCCTCTATGTCTTTGGTGTCGACACTTAGCGTTCTTTATAATGTTTATCAATCATCAGTCAGGCGCAACAATTTTAAATACGCGTACAAGCGTGTCTAACAATGGTTACTCTTACATCTCTTGTTGTGAATCATACGCAGCCAAGATTATCTCCAGTTATGCAACAATGGACGTTTAAAATTAAATGAGATAGTAATCCATTTATTTTATTTTACGACTCATTCGTCACTCGCATCCGTGCTCGCAACACGAACAAATTAGAGCCAGTGTAAAAACTGCCAGAATCGTGCTCCTACAGGCATTCGGTGTTATTGCGCTCAGAAATAGTTTTATAGTCCAATAGGA
The DNA here is from genome assembly GCA_023078785.2 of Hyles euphorbiae. Lineage (NCBI taxonomy): Eukaryota > Metazoa > Arthropoda > Insecta > Lepidoptera > Sphingidae > Hyles > Hyles euphorbiae. The sequence continues at coordinate 12,904,776 of CM041046.1, forward strand.
CGAAGTAACCGTAATAAACGATGATTTAATATGCTTTTATTGTCAAAATCTTTTACTTTTATTATCGTGCATACACTTTCAGCGATCGTTTTGAACGTGCGCTCTGCAGTAATTGAATCACCCGGTTTATTTATGTGTTAATGCTAATCAAGTATAAATATTTTCCCACTCACAAATCCATTTGGTTCGTCCTTACCGCCGGTGACGGTGCTTAATTTTGACGCGGGCCGAAATGTCACGCTGTGTCAATGGTTAATTGCCTCACCTTAGCTAATTCCCTCGTCGCCAGCTCACGGCGACACGTAAGCTAATCCCGCTTATTTCTTTTTTCAGCGTTCTAAATGCGGCGGTGGTCACGCAAAGCCACATTAAACTGTGAAAAACATCACACGGGACAAGATGGCGACAGAGATTTCGCGCCAAATCGCGCGTCTCCCGTGGCAACGCCATCTGTCAGCGGCGGGCGATAACTTCCGCGCTCGGAATCACTCGGACCGTTCTAAATAGTCATTAGTGTGTAAACTGTGTTCGCGCCGTGATGTGATATTGTTTGTGTTTGTTGTGTTGTGTTGTGTACGATGTCGGAGGAGCGGTCGCGGAGGCTGTCGCAGATCTTCGACCCGCTGTCGAGGTTCACGGACCACAGCGGTGCCGGCCACTCGGCCAGCACGCCCAACAGCCCCCGACTGTTGCCGCGGAGGTCGCGGGACCCGCCGCCCCCGCCGCCGAGGTGAGACCAAACATCCTGCCTTTATGACTTTTAAACTTTGACTTAAAATCTCATATATTATGTAACCCGTATATCTGTATCAGCCCATATACGTCCCACTGCAGGGCACGGGCCTACTCTACAATCGAGAATACGATTGAGAGTGGTTAGGCCATATAGTCCACCACGCTGGCCTAATGCGGGTTGGCGGACTTACATACCATAGAAATTCTTATGAATCGCTATGGTATGCAGGTTTCCTCACGATGTTTTCCTTCACCGTTTTAGTGCGTGGCGATTGACTATCAATACACACATGACTCCGAAAAGTCAGAGGTGTGCCCTGGGATTCGAACCCGCGACCACCGTGAACATGTTGGCAGCCGCGTATAGTCCGTTTACCAACAGGCCACCACGCTCTAGAATCGACTCGATTATTTTATTGATTCTTTTTACTTTTCAAATCAGTGGGTAATCATAGCAGGATTTTCATGTTAGGCCGAATTACATCCGTGTTTATCCATGTTTATTTATAATGTCGTGAATACCTCACTATTTTTATTTATTGCAATGAATGGCGATACTAGCATAGGATTCGCCTGATGGTAAGCGATACGACTGCTCATGAACAGTAAGGAGCAAAACCAAATAACGCTTTGAAATACAAAGTGATGATTGGGATTATACTGCCCTCGCCATCCTTAGACATAGATTAGATTAGATTACAATTACAATGGTTCATGTCACAAGTCTCAATAAGTCCGATAGTTACCCTCGCTACAAAATCCTTCAAACCAAAATACAAGAATGCATTTACACTACTGTTTGTCAGGAGAAATAGACATGGTAGTGGTACCTACCCAGGCGGCCTCTCACAATGAGAAACCTACCACCAGTGCTACTCAAAATAACCGAGTCAATTCTAAAGCCTTGGGCTAAAATTAATCCTTCGCTTTAAGGAGATTATTAATAATGTAAATAATGACATATGAGTTATTCACACCTCGAGTGAGCATGAAGACTTGTTCTAGGTATCAGTGACAATTAAAATACCTCCATAATTCCTTTGTTCTAAAGTCAGTCCTTACCTTCCCACATTTAATACCTTCTATTACCCGTTGAACTTGAGGTCCTAAATGCTAGTTATTTCTTGTTTTGCGTAGGCGCAACTCAATTACGCGTCGGCATCTTAATTCCGTCGGTAATTCAAATTGATTTGCATATTGCAATCACTGACATTAGTACTGTCGGGTCGTGGCATAATTTGTGTATCTATAGGAAAGTACACTTTATGGTTTGTGATTCTGGAGTGGAGGCCACGTATAGTCAAGCGCAGTGTGTGGGAGGCCTAAGATCAGCAGTGGAAAACGTGTGGCTGAAACGAATGAACAAACGATTCCTTTTTTATTAATAGAGAAGAAGAACAAACGATTTCTTAATAAATGATTCTACTAACATTTAGGTATTATTGATGAGTTGAACATTTCTTAAACAGTTGCAAAGGAGGGAAAAACAAGACTTTCTGGTTATTAATTTTTATATCTGGTTACTAATAAGTGAAATATAAAAACTACGGGTGACAATACCTGGTACAGGATTACTTAGTTATTAATGTTATTTTGTTATAAGGACTGACCTTTATATAGAATTTAATCACAAATCTCCTTAAGTAGCAGATTAGAATTGAAGAAGGATATTAAAAGCCCACCTCTTTTAAGGAAGGAAGAGATATACACGTTCTTTAAATGCTAGCAATAAACTTAAGGCTATTCAAAGCTTTCCCGAGTTACTCAACGTTAATGATAATTTACCACCCACTCACTAGTCACGAGAAGCGCATTGATTTCTTACCTGTAAAGAAGTAGTAATATTGCTAGTAGGTTTCTCATATATGAGATGAAATGGCAATGAATTTCTCGAGCCAAACATCAGTATAAATGCACTGTTGTGTTTCGGTCTAAAGATCATTGTTGCCAGAGTAACTACTGGACATAACGAGAGTTACAAGCGGAGTGGAATGCAAAACATTTTTTTATTGTTAATTTTAATTCATATTACTTGATGTGCTATTTGGTTTTGCAGATGAATGGCATCCTTGTCTCATTATTCAATGCAATAAAAAAGGAGTGTACTAGGTAGTGTAGGAAATTTCTGGTAAACTTTATGAGGCCGTTTTTATTAATTTAAGTCCATTTGCCATTAACAATCGAGCTTCATACCAACTGAACCTAACAAAACTCGAATTAACCTCGTAAACACTGAAAGGTATATTATCATAATTTAACGAAAACAGTGGAATTAAATCCGCTCAGCAGACCAATTGAAACTGCGATTCAATCAGAATCAATTCGGCATCGTATTCAATAATCCGACTATTTAATCATACGAAATTAATAATAGCTCATTTGTTTCGAGCATTAATCCTATGAAAGCCCGCAGCTCTATGTAAACTCGTTCAAATATTAATAGCAAAACGAAATATCGCACATTTAAATTAATGAACCGGGTTCATATTTATGGGCCGATATTGTGCGGTGCAACGGCGGTACATTTTTAATTGTGGATTATTGGTTTGTGTCGTATTTTTTTTTCATTACTTTGTTACCTCTTTATGTCCACTACATTGTTAGATTTTGCGGTTTTAATATTTTTGTGGTTGTTATTTATTTAAACATGGATACAGCATTGTTTCCCGTTCTCCCAACATATCGCACGTTGAAATCTTTTTTCAGAATAGGCATTTAAAGATTTTGTAACTTTTATAAGTTCAATAACTCGACTAAGAATTGAAATAGACCTGCTGTTGTTGCTTTAATTAATATTTCAGGATGTATTCTTATATTATATAATTAATTTTTGTTATATTAACAGATAGATATGGCGGAAAAAAATATTTGAAAAAAAAAAGTTCAGTATAGTGCCACTTTAGCGCTCTAATTTCTAGCATAATTTTACTTAGTGCCTACAATTTTAAGGATAAATAACTCTTTTGTTCCAAATTATTTCATAACAAGATACGACATAGCTGGCTAACACTAAACGAAAAAGGTCATTTTTTCACTTACCCTACTACTTACCCCGAGAACTATTTGCGCTGACGACCTTTAAAATGAGACCCCGAAGTTTAAATGCGAAATGTAGGAAGAGTAAAATTGCAATTAAAATTACTATTGTGTATTGCTAATGTCGATGGTAGTAATTTAACAAGAGATACATGATTCAATCATTTTTGTTTTGATATTAATTATTTCGATTATCACAATGGCTTTTTAAAATTAAATTTGTAATTATATGAATGAATAAATTATAAATTATGATGAATTTATTGTTACAGTTTATATTGATTTCATGAATTACTTTTAACTTTGATTTATATTCGAAATAGTATTAAAATGTTTGGACGGAAATAACACTTGTATGCCAATATGTAGGCAGATCATAAAGCTCCTACCTATGTATCACAACCTTTTGTAACCAATATATCACGTGTGACATAAATAATTTATAATTTAAATAAATTGTGAAACGAGTGACATGCTGCAAGCATGTCGAAGCACCGGCAAACTTTTTCTTATAAATTTTTTGTAGGACTAAAGTCCTATGCTTATTCTGCCTACATACATAAGTATCCTACTACACGATGTGACGTGACTACACCTATCGATTTCCCCCCAGGCCAATCGCCCATTCATCCCGTCTTGACCCGCTGGAGTATGAGCTGGTCTCCGCAGACCTGGGCTCTGTCAACTGGCAGGAGCGGTGTCTCGAGCTACAGCTGGAGCTGCATAGAAGCAGGCACCAGGCTACTAGAGTACGGGACATGCTGAGAGATAAGGTAAGATTTAATTTTATTGGATCATTTATGATAGTGACAGTGTCAGATTGTTTAGTCCAATATGCTGGAATATCGGTCTCTCCTATATATTTTTGCACCTTATCCTGCAGACAGGAATTTTATGAAACCCATCCGTTTGAGAAATAAGTATCTACTGAGAATCTTGTTGTTTATTCGGTCAAAATTTAGACTTAATAAATTATATTAGTAAGTAAGAAAATCTTCTGACTCTGCGTATAATAGGTTTTTGTTTAGCAGTTTTCCATGACTTATAATAAGAGGCATAAATTGACTACGGATTTGTGCAGCGATAAGATACCTTTCGCCCTACTGATATTTGTCCCAGGGCTCATTTCATATTTGTCAATATTTTGTCCTATGACTGTGCGGATGCCACATTGCCTCCCTAATGAAAATCAGCGCTGCGCGGCAGCATTATAGCATTGTATTGCAGCACAAAGCTGAATGGGGTTTCATTGTTGTTTGACCTACATTTTAAAATATTAGCCTTATCTTAACAACTCATTTTTTGAGTTATTCAACCATACATTTTCTTTCTCTCTTTTAAATGTAGATGCTACTGTACTATTGCAGATAATACTGTTCTAAGTATACTCAATAACAAACATTGTGTAATCAGTTTGAATAACATTGTGTGATCAGTTTTGGGAAAAATGTTTGGGCTATTATTTATACGTTCAAACTTATACTACAAAAACGTACAATACAATAATGTACCGACCATCTTCAATTTGAAGGCGTGCGGCGAAATTGGGACTACATATAAAAATAAAAAGTACTTTAACGTATTGTTTTTATTATATAAACTACAGGCATACTAATAATACTGGTAATCTAATAGTATTTGTATGCCCAATGTAATAAAATGTGAAGAGAGAGAAACTGTTATAATTAATTTGAAAACAGCGCTTTCGACAGAAGGTTGTATAGACAATCTATCCACCTAAGTAATTCAAGATGTAACTTTCATTTAAAAGTATGGTATAAAAGCTAAAATATTTTCAAAATATATTTCCAGCCATATTAATACCCGTAAGTCGTAAGATGTAATATAAATAAACACAACAATCACACCGCAACAGTTAGCAAAAGATTTTCTTTGCGATTAATCGATTAGTTTTTGTACAAATCGAACGGTGCCATTGTAACAATGATTGTGTGGTTTTATCTATACCGTTAACATTCCACGGTTATTGTCATGTTATCGATAAAGAGACACATTGGCATTTAAAATGAACCGGGCAAGTTCGAGTCGGACTCGTACACTTAGGGTTCCGTTACACTACGATGTAATATGATAATCTCTTCTTATTACAATGTATCATCATCATCTTCATCATATCAGCCCACATTAATCCACTGCTGGACATAAGCCTTTTCTCTCTTACACCACTTGTCCCGGTCCTTTGCTTGTCCCATTCACCGTTTCCCTTGAAACATAACGAGGTCATATATCTATCTGGCGGGTGGTCTGCCGACCTTCCTCTTAGACCCTCTAGGCCAGTGATTCTCAACCACTGAGCCGCGGCACTTTTGTGTGCCGCCAAATTTCAAAAGTGTGCCGCCAAATTTTGCAAATATATAATAATGTTAATATTATTAAATTATATCATTTAAAAAGAAAAATATTTTTAACATGAATATATATTTAAATCCACATAAAAGTTAATTATTTTATTATTTGCTTTGCAACGCGTTTTTCTTAGTGTCAAATTATGATGAAGCGGCGTGCATAGCAATAGGAATATGTCTCAAGTCGGCGCACACTTGCCACTTCTGCGTACAAAACGTGTTGTTTTAGTGATAGTTGGGATTCACAAGGTGTTGCATAGTAGTTACTGCACCTTTTCTTTACGATATGAGAGTAGCATTGTCATTTTTACGACCAAATATAAATCAAATTATCAAAAAAAATCAAGCTCAAATTTCGCATTAAAAATATTTTTATTATTAGCTTGTAATTAATCCCTTAATAAACGTTTAGTTATTATTGTAGTATATATTAGTTTATTTCGTATATTTAAATATTTTGGCATAAACTATTTATGCAGTGTGTTGTAGTAAGTAAATAACTTTAACTTTTTCTTTGTGTGCCGCCAAATTTTGAAATCGTTAAATGTGTGCCGCCAAATTTTGAAATCGTTAAATATGTGCCGCAACAAAAAAAAGGTTGAGAATCACTGCTCTAGGCCAATACTTTACAATGTATAATAAAATATTTTTATTTTTTAAATTTATATACCAACTGCAAAATTTCAAAGGAAATTTAATAATAATTATCAAGCATGTAACTTGAAATTTCAATATTGTAAACTTCTTTTTTGTAAATGCATGGAATATAACGTTTTTTATTTTTATTTTAATTTTTTTGATTATTGCAATGAATAAGTGCTTTTATCTTTTTCTCTTCTGATCTTAATAAAAATATTTTTGGCTACTTATGTGCCGGGCCGAATAACATAATATGATATTACATTTTATCCGTTTACTTATTGCGATTTAATATAGACGCAAGAATACCGAAAAATTGTCTTAAGTAAAATAGGATCGGGTTTATTTTATACCATCTGGGTATCACAATTTATTAGTTCTTTTGAGGTTTTATGGTTAGATAGAAGTAATTGTCGTTATGAAGGAATTCGTTAGTTGTCCAAGTGGTTTAATCACAGTATAGTAAAGAGTCGAATAAGTTAAAATAAATCAAAAGTTCTTATTTAAGCTCGTTTTATATAATATGTTATGGGCCAAGTGATTAATGCGAGCAGTATTCATAATGCCCGGGCAGTATGAATATTGCCGAGCCATATCTGGCCAAGTGATTAATTACAATCTAAACTCACCTAATTATCACATTGCCCGGGCATTATGAATATGGCTACATGATGATCGGGCAATGTGATTAATAGGAGACTTTTTAGGTGTCGCGCTGCCGCATTGTCGCATCTGTGGTCGCATCTGCGATAGACCCATAAATTAGAAAGGTTGAATTGATCTGCTTATGTTTAGTTGTTTTTTAACGTCCGAAACATTATCTTCAGAAGAAAATTAGTGTACCCACTTTATGGATCAGTTAGGTCGACTGTGCCTTAAAACCGACTCGGAACACCCCGACTTCACATAGTCTTTTGGCTACCGACCCTAGAGTGTATATGAAAAGCCGGAGGCGCGGAGGGAGAGCAGCCCCCGCTCGCTGTGACGAAGGATAGGCAACCGTGCGAGCCGTAGCGGCTGAGGCTGGTCGCCGCAGGCGACCAGCAAGCCGAAGCTGCGGAGGTGAGCATGGGTGCCTATCTTTTGTTACGCAAGGGCGAAGGGGCTGAACTTCCCGTAGCGCCCGAGACGATGCAGAAGCTAATTTATATTGACAACAAGTGTTTTAAGGGTTAGGTTGCTATAATAGGTATTTCTCAGGAATAGTGCGTTACCTTTTCATAGGAGTGGTACCAGGGGAGGTGCGACACTCCCCCTCCCCCTCCACTCCTCCCAACCCACCCTCTCGTGCTGCCCTATTCTAAATTCTACCCCTTCGGCTCATTGTCTTGATTTTGATTCGCTTTACATCACTCTGCCCAATAGGCACTTGGCATTATTCATAATGCCCGGGCAATGTGATAAATTGATTGATTATAATCACATTGCCCGCTCTTATTGGGCATTATTCATATTGCCCGGGCATTATGAATAATGCCAGATTAATCACTTAGCCCATAACATATACACACAGAAAAATTACCATTTAAAGTTTCGCCATTACAATACTTGCGAAACCTAGTTCAAAAATATACCGAAAATATATTTATTTTCACAGTGACGTTAAGAACACGGAAATCAGTTTCCGGCCTCGTGATCTGGGTCGCGTCATGTCAATTATCCAGAGATTTCTGCCAGCGTGAGGAAATTGGACTCACAACGCTCCGTATCCCTTAATGCTTGACCAAAATATGTAGATCCTTATAGACAATAGTGACATACATTTATTGGGTAATAAAATAGATTTTGTTGCGATATTTTAGGCTGATTCTGACGTAGCTTTAAACCTCTAATCTAATAATATCTAAAACTATTCAATTACACCCCAAATTGGTGACCCCTACGTGATTATATTGTTTATTTATATATACTCTTGTATCAAAGATATTTTTGACTTTTGGTAAATATTTTACACTGAAAATGTTTTATAGAAATTAACACTTCTATACAATCTTTTTGGTTCATCACAAAGCTATCACCTGTATTACCATAAGTACAGTGATTGTCATTGAGTGTTCTCCTCAATACACTTTATAATTTGTGTGGTCTTAAACTTGTTGTTTGTAGGTTTTTAAGTAATGATTGGAAGGAAAAATTACAAGAGAAAGGAAATAAATATGTTTGGTTTCACCCACCGAGTAATACATAACGTGAAGCAAAAGCTTATTTGCTTGATGCTTCACCTTGTTATCTATGAGACAGTTTTACCACATTTAAGTCTTCTATTCCTATACGAGTACTATAGTTCAATGTATCTTTATTTTAACTACAATTTTTAAGGCCAAAGATACTACGACAATAACCGATTGTGACCATTAATGTGATACCAGTCCGGTAACCGCGAACACGCTGACTAACGGTTAAGTAACAGTGATGTATTACCGGCCGCTAATTGTGATATATAGCGACATCTGTACTAGTCACGACACAACTTAGTACTAATATCTCGCACGATATGTCTGTCAATTATATCGAAAGATCCGGAAAAGGGTATTTACTATTTGTATTATTGATTTATTTTGTACAGTATTTGGTTTATTTAATCCGATTATCTGAATGCTGTGATTATTTATTTATATTAATTAATTCACTTATAGACGTAGAATATGTTAAAGAAACATAATATGTAGAAATATATATTTCTTTCTGCTGCCTCGGTGACTCAGTTACACTACGGTGTGATTGCAAAGCAGAGGTCTCGGGTTCGAATGTCGGGTCGGGAAAGTAATTGGATTATTTTACATATTATCATTCTGGAATCAGGAATTTGTGCACGTTCGCCTATCACATCGTAGGATGGAACATATAAAAGGAAACGTGGGTGTCCTGCTCTTCTGCCTACCCTACTGGGCAAAAGGCGTGAGTTTATGTTTGTATGTATGTTCTTCATTCTTATAAGTTATAACTAATCTATAAAGGTTAATCCAAAAAGGTCAGAAAAATATTTTAGTGCCCATAACGCTTTGCTTTCCTTTGAAAGGTCCTTTCAGAGACTGGTCATCCTTTTCAGAACATTATAAAATTCCAGACAATTGTTAAACAGACAGTACATTCTTATCATACGTATATTTCTTTTACATCGTTAATTAGACAACGATATTGCATCATAAGCCTCTTATAAATAAATAAATACACCCAAAAGTCACTTACATAGTCCTAACCCCACACTGAGATCGAGTCTTGTGTCGTGGGTATTAGAAAGTATGAAACAGATTTTGGTCTCACAAACACCCAGATTCGTAAAAGTACCTGTGATTTACACAAACATTTGTCTCGGTGCGGGGATCGAACTCGCGGCCTCTTGTTTCATAGCCGATGTCTAAACAACTGCGCATCGGAGGCTGTCAATATTTTTCTTGTCTTTTGTTTTGTCTTAAGTCTTTATTTACTGGAGATTTTATCATAACTAGTGGTCGCCTAGTGGTCGAAATTCGACCAAATCAAGAAGAGAAAAAGTTTTTACCTGTATGATGATGTTGTTATTCTGATAATTCGTGCACATTTAAATGTCCGTATCTCTCAAAATCGCAATTTCCCCTGAAGTATATGCAATTACTAAAATCGTAAACTACAATAATTGCTTTGAACCAGCAATAGTAAATTATATATTTTTTTTGTACCTGAATGTTGTTATTTCAGATTGCTGCTACAGAACTTTCTTTATGCATATAATGAATGATAGCGCTCATTATTTCACGTAGTATTCGTCAAATAAATCTTTTCTGTTTGATATTCAACAAAACCACAGTAAACAATTTTTTCTGATTGACATTCAACTACATATGTCTATAATAAAGCAAAGAAACAATTTGACCAAAGAGTATGTATACGTGTACAAATACTTGTGTATGCGTGTGTCAAATGCATGCTGGTTTATTTATTGATTTAATGTACTTTTTATGCATTATTATTAAAATCTTGTTTTATATTACATTTAATATTAGGCTTAATATTAATATTATTGCCTCATTTAAAATTAATATTCTCTTTTAATATTAATATTATTACCTCATTAGGCAAATAAAACCTTTTGTTTTTGATATTTCTATGTCAGAAGAACAAAATGAAAAAGAAAAGAAACAATTTGACACCAGAGTATGTATACTTGTATATGGATGTGTGCGTGAAATGCATGGCAGTGTGTGTAATGTTTTATTTTTTGATTTAATGTACTTTATAAGCATTATTATTGAAAAATATTAGCATTCTCCACTTCTCCTACACATAAACTATAAGTGTGCCAAATTTTATGCTCCTGCGTCCGCGCAATTTTCGTAAAAAGGGATCCAAAGTTTTTGCATCACGTATTAATATATAGATTATGACATTCCTGGTATTCAATATTTGTCTTGTACTTTCTTTTGTCAATCTTTTATTTACTTGAGATTTGATCTTATGACATCTTATGAATACCAGTATTCAGTATTCGAAATAAACATAAATCTTGCTACAAAATGCATTATAATACTCCTAACCCCACATCTAGCAGTCAGGTACAACAGATATCGCGATCGGTCCATGGACCATGCAATTCTCGGTACGAGCACGTCATCTGTATTTTATTGCCGCCGGCTTTAATTTCGCACGACATTATTCACGATATTCCGGTAAGTTTTTGCGTTCCGCTGAGTAACGCCAAAGAAAGGAGTTTGTGATAGATGGCTGATCCATTTTTCATTACTCCGCCCGATTCGAGGCGCTGGGGATTCTACGCGTATCTTTTTTTTTGTTTTTTGTTTTTTAGGATAATACAGTTTGTATATGATTTTATTGGTTGGTGAATTAGTGTGGAAGCCATATTTGTTGTGGTTGATTGTCAGGTTAGAAGTTTTAGGTTCGATTTCCAGATGCAAAGAAGCACATTTTTTAAATTTTTGTGCCTAGTTAAAGTTGGTGTGTTTTTCAAACGCAAATTCCACATGCTCAAACATCCGATTTTAATCTGCACGGGGATCGAACCCGTAATCTTCTACGCTATAAGACAACGTAATTGCGACTGTAATTTTCTTTAACCGATCGACGCCATACTGACACGACTGAACTACTATATTAGTCGCTTTTACAGATTATGTACCATCGACCATCGTGCCATTCTAAAATATTTATCCATACCAAAAATTGAGCTTATTTTTCTTTCCATACTCTCTCACTCACCATTCAAGGTATTTTCACAAATGTGGATTGCAATACAAAAACAGAAAAATTACAATGGAATGTAAGGCAGCTAGTACCATACGAGGAAGCGGTAAATAGGACATGCTTTCATCCAGGAGTTCTGTGTTTTTACTTTTGAGAATGCCTGTCGCTCCACTTTTGAAAGTACTGCATAGTTTCAAACGTCACTTATTACACATCTATAGTCCGCAGTGCTTAAGTCCCTTTGACATAGCTTGAATTTAAATGTATATAGAGCGAGATAATGCACTGTAACGAGAGACTTATCTATTTCTTTGAGGAGAGATTTGTCTATTTCAATGCAATGTCTACTTCTACCGTCTAGTTTATTTTTCGTGATGTTTAAATTATTCAGCAATACAAACATTTCAAAGCTGTAGCTGCCATATGAAATTTCTCGAGAAGTGTCTCGTAATTCCTGATACCCACGATACAAGACTCAATCAAGATTAGTGTGGGATCAGGACTATGTATGCGACTGTTGGGTATTATTTATTTTTTTATCCAATCTGTACTCAAGCCACGCCAAGTAGCAAATGTCATAAAAATCCTATCCCATATATTTGCCATGAGTAAAATAACCGAAAAATCCCATACGGTCCCATACAGAGTCCTCCATTAATACTGAACCAGCGATGCGCGGCTAAATACATCAAAACTACGATGCGATGTGCCATAAAAACCAACCGTCTTGAAGGGCTGATATGAGAAAACAAAAAGGATTTGAAGGGTACAGGGTTCATGTCACGGGACATATTTTTTTAGGATTTTGCGCGCAAATATCATATTGATTGATTTATTTTGTACGTATGTAGGTAAAAGGTATTTTCGTGCGACTTTATAGACTTCGAGTGATGTGGTTTTCAATTAATAATTGTTTACTTTTGTACTCGTACTTACTTGAAATAGAACCATACCACAACTGATATTTGAGAAAGACATACCACTTCCTAAAATTGTAATTATAAAATGTGTATGATTTAGTATGATAGTGACTTAATACTACGTTCATACATTTTCCTATATACATAAAATCCTGCTACACGACCCAGGGCATCCACAGTTTTAGGAAAGGGTTTAGGTTAAAATCAATGGACTATATGGCCTTACTCCTCTCTACGCAAAGCAGACTATACTGATTTATACTTCGTTCGACTTCGCTTCACTTAGCCATAAATATTACGTAAATATGATCGTATTTAAAATGTTATAACAAATTATTAAATTAATGAACTGCTGTGATTTAAACCACTTGTAACTTTTCCAATAATCACTATAATGTAAACTGGTTTTGAAAAGAGCAACACTAGAGTTTGTTGTCCGTTCTTCTCTAGTGAAAACCGCTTTCCGAACCGGGTGGTAGATAAAAGACGACTGAATTTAAATGATGTAGAACATTTTAATGAATTCTATAAAAAAAAAAAAACATTAGTTGCCTCGGTTTTTGAAGAGGCCCGTGTCCTGCAGTAGGACGTATATGGTCTGACACAGATATAGTCCACTATGATGATCTGGATTGGGTTTGTCGGCAGTCCCTATATAAAAACAAAGAGACAAATTATACTTTAGCAACTGATATTCCAGAAATTATTCAAACTCTTGTTTACATTCTAATTGACGATTACGGCATTGGACATTATAAAAGGACTTGTAAACTTATGGTCCAGCGAATGGAAACTTTTAATTAAGTAAGGGAATTTCCGTAAACGTCGTTTGGGGCAATTTGTGAAGTTTTAACGAGTGTCAACACTGGCAATCGGAATGTTGAAATGTTTATCGATTTATAAGTGTTTCTGACCGTCCATTATAGGTTTTTCAGCTTAGGAGTATATTATACATAATTGATCTCTGCATTGGCAATGTTTTCTTAATACTGGCATAATAGAGACTATATCACCGAAAACACGGATTCTCTTAGCACAGGGCAGCAAAATGTGGCGTGCAAATAAGGAGTCGTATACCCATCAGTGGGTGTACGTGGGCTGATATAGATAGATGTCTTTGACTTAAAACGTGTTCCGTTGCGTCGGATCGCGTGGCGTTTCAGTATGTTTCCACCTGACTATTTGATGGAAAGCGCAGTGCAGTCCAAGAACGCTACTGCAGTGAGAACGTTTTTGTCGTAAGTTACATACTTTTGTAGTCATTTTTATATGCGGATATACTCAGCTGAGTCCAAAATACTTCATACTTACGTAGGTCACTATAACCCTAATAACAGCAGTTTTCAAAAGCTAGGGAAAATTAATTATATGGTGAATAGTCTAGTCACTACCGTGTATTACATTTACCGTGAATCGTGTTGGCATATAGCTCTTGGAGTATGTTTAGTAAGCTAGTATAACAATACTAGTGGGATTTTAATTGCATTTTTTACTAGCCCGGCAAATTGAACCCATTCCAATTTGTTCTGCTAGACATTTTTAGTATACTGAATTTTAAGAAACTTTCGTGGAACTCGAAATACCGAAATATTTGAAACTCGAAATACCGAAGTATTTCGAGTTTCAAATCGACGAAAATCCATGTATCTTGTTGCCGACTCCCAAGTGTTCCCGTTTGAAAACCTTGTTCCCGCTGAAATCCCCGCAGTGTTCGCGTCTTCCAGGATTGCCATACATCTCCCGGATGCATAGTTTATCGTTCCGGGGCACTTAGCGCGGCGTCTGCACCTCCGTGTATTTTGTTACATTCTTGTTTAAGCTTCTTTGTTGCATGTTGTCCTGGTAGCTTGGAGGTCTTAACATAAATTTGGCGGAGATTTTTGTTGCGAGCTGTTTTTAATTTTAGATTTGAGTGTCATAATTGGACTGAAACTATTATATAAATTAATAGTATAGGGTAATGTGGTAGTTTAAAGAAAGTTTGATTATAAATTTGTCAACGCAAGTTTTTGATTGTTGGCAAGGCATGTGACTTAAACGTTCAGAAAATCCTAATCTTACCACTTTTCGTTTCTCCGTCGGCTAGTCACGATAGCACTAATACTTATATTTTATGAACCAAGAATGTTGGATTCAGTTGATTGATGCAAGGGTGGTTACTGCTTTTAGTTATGGGAGTTTTCATTCGAAGTGTATATGTGTTCAATGAAGCTTATCTTCGGTCCCCCGATGGGGTTATAGCTAAGTTATGACGTGAACTCTGTGACATAAACTTTAAACTGATTCCTTTTTATTATCTGATAGTACTTCTAGTCGTATACTATGCTACCATGATTTGTCATAAATTTTACTCGACAACATTTCTTAAACTTTAATATTATATACCTAGTGTAGTTATCTTTATAGTAAGCGATATTAAATAGCTGAAGATAGTATTGCTGAAGGCAAAAAATGTATCATGTGTTTTTTTAGTATAATATTATTTTGCTTTGAAATTATGAATTATGAAGAAATGTGTAATATTCGCGTTAATCTAAGACACCATTATTATTATATTTGGCTTCCATTCTTTATTTTACACTGCCTGCACTTGTATTCTGTATCAGCCCCTATACGTCCCACTGCAGGGCACGGGCCTCCTCTACAATCGAGAGTACCTACGATTGCGAGTGGCTAGGCCGTACAGTCCACCACGCTGCCTGCACTTACTCATTTTTTTTAAATTAATCCCATGGTTGTAAGTAAGACATTGCTGTAAGCCATAAGACCGCCATTTGTATATTTCTGTTTCTGTATATTGTTTTTTATTTGTTAACAATAAATGAATAAACTAAAAAATAAACTTAAATAAACATGTAATGTATTATGTAGCAGCCAGGCGCTTGCTGCAGTTCACACAAGATCAATGCTGTTGCTTTACTAATCTCTGCACGGCTGCACTGCATGCAATCCTACAGACTAGTTCTATACAGAGGAATTGGGTACTAAAGCGTTTTGAAATCACGATTGCTTGTTTTATTACGGCAGCAAATGAGGAGACGAGCATGCCATGCGTGATGGTAATCTATACGACTGCTTATAGAAAGCGGCAAAATCAAACACCCTGAATTAAAAAGCAATGCTTGGCATTCCACTACGATCGCCCTCTTGAGACATAAGAATTTAAGTCTCATTATTTCCAGTAGTTGTTCTGGCTTGAATGTCCTTCAAACCGTATTCGTTGTTTATACTTTGAGTTAATAATAAAAATACTTACTTGAAAATCACATCCAAAATTTAAAGTTTTAGATGATATAAGTTTAGTTCTCACCTTTCACTCCACAACAAAAGCAATCCCTCACGCTACGAAAAAATACATCGCCTCTAAAGCAAATTAGCCTGCCTTAATCTCAATAGAGTCATACATCACGCGCGCAGGTCGCAATAAATCAATCCGAAGCTGCCGACTAAAACAGATATTTTAGCTAAAAGAAGATGACCACTCGCTACGGATATTGCTCCCGTCGTTTTTGACTTATGGCCGCTGAGAGCATCAATATGCGGATAAATATTGTGGATGTTTGTTTTGGAATATTCGAGGAAGAATTTTCGGTTTGAAAAGATGTGGGAAACAGCTCATTCCATCATCAGTTCTCTGTTAATAAGAGACTCATGGACATGTAAAACACCTGGGTTATAGAAGCGTAATGGGACTTGTAAAAGCGAGGATAGGGAAGGAAATAGGATGGAAGAAGAAACTAAGAAATGGACCTGGTATAGGGTGGTGTATAGCTTATTAGATCACGGGATTTTGTTTTGGAATATCAGACATTATTGGCTAGGATTGTTCGTTTGAAAAGCTGTAGCAAACCGGTCACCTAACAGTATACGATTTGCTCTTCATGGCCATTTGAAGTAGTAGTCGTAAATTTCTTGCCGGCCTTTCAAAACGGGACGGATAAGAAGAGAAGAGGGAAGAATAATGACGGGAGTAGGATCAGAGCTTTAGGCAAAAAATTGTGTAGTTGCTTAAGGATGTATGCAAAATTTTACAGCATAATTTATGTATCATTAAAGATTTTTTCCACTTTTCAACAGCCATGCCTATAACGCGTTCGATTTTCAAAACCTCTCCATGCAATACCAAATAGCCTATTCAGAAACCAGTTGCAAACGTCCAACAGAATTATAGAAGTATCGGCCCAATCTCATTGGCGCGAAACGTTCTATAAACTGAAGATATTGCTAATGGAATAGACATGGCATTGCACACAGCAGTAGTGGACGTGGGCTCGGAGCTGCGCTTGAATCTTATTATTCATGAACTGGTTCTGTTTCTGAAATATTTCTAATATGATTGCAGTTTGCTTAAGCTGCCGACTTGTTGCATTAAGGAATAGTTAAAGCTTTATAAGATGTATTAATGTTAATATGAATCGGTAAAAAGTTATAAAGTCCTACAGGTGTAAAAGGTTCTTTGTGTATTACATTGGAAGAGAAAACGACGGTCATACCTTTAGAACTATTTCTCCAAATGGTGAAAGAATTAATATATTTCTTACCTATTTATGTTTCCGAAAACAAAACAAAAAAAAAATATATTTGGCCATTATTATTTAAAAAAAAAATAGTTTATTACATGTTGTCGATATTGATATAAAATGATAGGAATTTTATCCCTTTGCGTAATATTGCGAGAGACTGTTCTTTGACCTCAAATTCATCGATAGTGTGGCAACAGATTGTTAGCATGTTGAATATCGCGCAAAAACAAATTGTTAAGCTTTGTTTTATGTCATAGAAAATAGCGATTTATTTACTTAATTGTTTTTGACATAAGACTCATGAGCTGTACAGATTCATTTACCATGTCGGGTAATCCTTGAAAATTCTGACATTAATTGTCTACTACTAAATTCTTGCCATCTCGCCTTAGTTCGCGTCAATATGGAAACTACGGTGACTTGTGAAAGGCTCAATTGATTTTGCCTAAGTCTTCGAGAATACAGATGTTAGCTCATTATAAGCCTTTAAAATCTACTTAATTTCGTGATCTTATACCTCGACTCTCGCCAAGTGTTTCCACTGACCACATGCAAATTTATCCGTTCTGCGGCGCATCCGCTCTCTTAATTACACCACGGCTAATGCCTTTTCAATGGCAGTACGGCGCCTTAATTAGAGAGCCGATCTGCACCCAGCCTCACTTGCCGATCACC
Organism: Hyles euphorbiae; assembly: GCA_023078785.2. NCBI lineage: Eukaryota > Metazoa > Arthropoda > Insecta > Lepidoptera > Sphingidae > Hyles > Hyles euphorbiae. The sequence goes on from CM041046.1 coordinate 12,922,848, forward strand.
TTGCCATCGATCCGGTGCTTTTGATTAGGATTGAAGTAGATTTTGCTGAAAAACTATCCCATAAAGACGCATTTAACTTACAAGATAATGCAGATTATTACCTATGCGCTGTTTCGTTTCGTTCGATGAATGAATTTGCCGGATGCCCAATATTCCTTTATTCTTCCCATCCTTTTTTCTCCCCTCTGTCCTTACAATTTGATGGGCCGGCAACACATCTGTGGTCCAAGCGTTATGGATATTCATGGGTGGCAATGCTCACTTGCCCTCTTCAAATGAGCTTGGGAATGTAACCTGGTCTATTATTTTTAGTTATTGTTATCTAAATGTGCGAGATATTTATCTCTGGTTGAAACTATCATATCTGCCTGTTACTTGTGACTTGCTTCTCGTCAGTAATCAGTGAAACAGTGGATCTACCTCGGTTAAGTCGACCTCTTAGCATTTTTTTATTGCACTGAATGGCGAGACGAGCGTCCTGTTCGCCTGATGGTTTAGCGATACGACCGCTCATAAACAGTATCAGGACCAAACAACATCTTGAATTACCAAGCAATGCTTGGGCACTACACTGCGCTCGCCAACCTGAGACATAAGATGTTAAGTCTCAATATGTCCAGTAGTTACTCTGGCTACAATGAACCGAAATACAACAGTACATTTACACTGCTGTAACATTGTAGTTTTTAGCTACAACTAGTAACAAAATTCCCCTCTTCGCGTCGGTTTTCAGTGAGACATTGGATCTACCGCGGTCGAACCTACCAATGGCAGCTATAACTAGTAACAACCAATTCATATTTTTGTATGCTTATCGCCAACCGTGCATTTGGAGTGGTAGTGTTACAATCTGTGTTTCGTGTATAATGTCCATATATTTCCATTACCGGGGCTCATTGTAATAGATTAGAGAAAGGTAATTGCACGTTACGTTCACTGTATTGTAATGCTAAGCATTTTTTGTCCTTTTGTTTTATTATCGGACAAAGTTGTAATCTAGCGACAAAATATGTAAAATAGGATACGGCACGCTTTTAGTTAACATCAGCGCTATGTAAGTTTGCTGAATGCGTATTGTATTTTTTTAAATACAGGCATTAAGAGTGCATGAAAAAGTGTAAGTGTATTCATCTCATAACCCAAAGTGTAATTTGGAATAAAAGTGTATATTTGAATAATATGGTGTCTTCAATTTGAAAGTCTTATAATGGACTTCATGGCTTACGATCTTAAATATGTTCTTACAAGATTAACGAAGCCAACCTGTTTAAATTTCTATGTTTCACAAATACAAACTACTAATTAGAATATCCATAAAATCAGATTTAACCCGTCAACTGTTGCTATGAGGAAGTATGCGATAAACTTTACAACCCTATTCAAGGACATCAAGCAATTAACCCTTTCCGAAAAACCATAAAAATGACGAATAGTTACAATTTAATTATTTCCACAACAGACCACAGGGGTCAACGAACCAGCCCACGCGATCACAAACAATTTACTATGACAATCTAATCGAGAAATTCATAAAAATGTAATGTGTGTCGACCGGTATTGTAACATTAATTACAGAAATACCACTTAGGAGTGAATTAGCTTTATCGGCTAGCCTGACGGGTATTTATGACCCGCCACGGTTGGTAAAAAAGTGTCTTTACAACCCTGTACCGATTAATTTGTCATTTTTCTAGTGGCTGTCGGGTACAGTTAGTATTTATTAGGCTTAGTGCCAGTGATTCATTTTAGACCGCATTTTAATTTCTGATATTATAACGTACTTTTTAGTAGTAGGACTGGATAGAATTTTAAGAGGTGTAATGATGATCCTCATTATTTGTCTACACAATAATAAAAGCATGCATATAGAGATCCAGCTGATCCCGGAACGCGGTTACTATTACGGGTTTTCCGCCAAAGTATTTGAGCGAAAAATAAGACGATATATCCAAACAAAAGTAAATGCTTGTGTAGCTAACTTATATTGTATTCTTTCCGCAGTTGTTTGTCATCCTTTATATGAATTTTCAAAGCACTTGGTGGATGCTAAAAAAGTTGTGTGGTGGCTTGTTGGTAAACAACCCAGATGCGGCTGCCAACATGTTCATGGTGGTCGCGGGTTCTAATCCCAACGCAAACCTCTGACTTTTTGGAGTCATGTGTGTATTAATAGTAAATCACCACGCACTATAACGGTGAAGAAAAGAGCGCGAGGAAACCTGCATACCATAGTGATTTGTACGATTTTCTTTGGTATATAAAGTCCGCCAACCCGCACGATGCCAGCGCGATGGACTGTCTGTCTTAACCATTCTCATCCAGACTCTCGATTGTGGAGGAGACTCGTGCGCTGCAGTGGGACGCTTATGGGCTAATACAGAAGTGGGTAGTTTGAATGCTTCTTTAAACTAAATCCTATGAACAGAGAAACAAGATGTTGCGTCAGCGTCACACAAACCATGATTCAGTTGATAGGCGAAATCCAAACGTCAAATAAATAATAAAGTATATGCATTATGATATTATGATAACTTAAACCGCAATAACGATTTAAACTAAGCACATTAAGCACACATAACTCAACTGAGTATAGCTTTAATTTCACTTATCGCTCGATCAATGTGGGGTCTTGGTGACACGCAAAGTGGAGTATGGCGTTTGAATCTTGGATGGGCATTGACCACGATTATAAGGCTTGTATGCTTTGGAATGCATTTTATTATGCCGTAACAATAGTGCAAGGGTTTGGCTAACATTGTAACAGAATACATGATATGACATACTGTGATTAATACTGATTCAAATATAAAAATACGTACAAATTAAGGTCACGCGTTTTGCAAGAAGGGGTAGGCTGAGGTACTGGTGGCAACGAGGACACCCATGTTTCGCCTTGTACGTCCCATCTCATGTCCGCGAGATTATCGGGATCGGATAAGTAATCGAAAAATTAGAACCCAAAGCATCAGCTTTGTAATCATACTCTAGTACAACGACGCCACCAGATAGACATAGAAAAATTACATAGTTAAATAAAATTCAATATCAATTTACATACAGAATAAAAAAAGTGGAAATAAGCAATGTATTTTTTTATGAAACAATAAAATATTATTATTCTCCTTTAAAAAATAAATATTTAGTGTATTTACACAAGACATAACTCCATACCTAAGTCACGATACTACCAAAAAGCCCCAAACTAAACTCCCCACAGTATCGTATTTATAATAGCTTGATATATTCCCTATGCAGGCTGCAATTCCGGCTGCACCAGCGTCCACCGACGTGCAACTAATGGGGGCATTAACTTTCGGGCTCCACTATGATGTTTGAGACTGAATTGGCCATTTCCTAGATAATGTGGTTTTTACACTGAGCGATTGGTTTTCCTCGGCTGGCTTAGTTGTGATGGGCGGGTGATGTTTTTATAGTGTGGAGGCGGGAAGAGGATTTTTCGAAATTAGCCCTGAAAATTAACTTTTGGGGTATTATAATAGCGTTTTTGACGTTTGTTGTAGTCAAGTGGCTACAATAAATAATAAACCCAACAGATACGGTCAATCGTACAATCGTCCTGATCCCACACTAAGATCGAGTCTTACGTCGTGTATAAGAAACTACGATAGACTTAACAGTCAAATCAAATCAAATCAAATCAAAATCTTTATTTGTCAAACATGAGTATACATACAGAGCATGCAAGGTGTTCAAATATAAAAAGCAGATCTATCATGTTTGGCCTTAATGGCGTACAAATAATAACAGTCTCACTAATATACAACCCGAGACGAATATCTATGATAAATCTGCACAACAATATTTCTTTCGGTGCGAGGATTGCACTCGTAGCCTCTCATTTTATAGTCGTCGTATAACCAACTACGCCACAGAGGCTATCAAACAATGCGCTTATATTATGTGTAGTGCAGACGGGATGGTAGATGTAAGTATACCGGGGTGGTAAATCAAGGATTTTTTGTACCTACCATAAGTACATATCTGTATCAGCCCATATACCTACATCCACAGGACACGGGCCTCGGTTCTATACAACCGAGAGTACGATTTATAGTGGTAGACCATTAATTTATTGTATTTTTTAGCATTTGATAAAAATATATATTAATTTTAGATCTTCATAAGTCATCAAGTATCAATACTGTTCTGATTTACTGCACCTACTCAACAATGTAAATCCTAGTAAGAACCAATAAATTAAAACAACTTAAAAAAACTAAGAAAACAAATAAAAACTTAATCCAAGTGAACGCAATATACCAGAAAATAAAGCATAACTCCTAGAAATTCCTGAACTATTTAGTAACTTGCACACTTAACACAAACGGTCGGAGTTTTTCCGAACTTCACGTTCGCGTAAATTACAACAACACTGGGCATTCATCACGCCACGCATGATTTATACGCGGGGCCGCCATAAAGAATAAAACTTTAGTTTAACAATAATTAGTATTCAATTGCTCACGTCGTCCGGGAATATTAAACGGCGTGCCATGTTAGAAATTCGTGAAAGCCTACATGCGATACGCAGGGCTACGTTGGTCGACCAACATATTCACTGTTGATTGGATATTGGTTTAAATATGAAAGAAAAAAAAGTAAACCTATTGATTTGTGAAAGATACAAAAAAAATATAACATAGAAGGGAAATTAAATTATTAGTTCTTTTTTTAACAATTAATATTTAATAATTAACTACCTAACTACAATAAATGTCGTATATTATGTCGCCAGAAGAATTCATAAGCGGAAAGGTGTTAAAAAATAACGATGTTTTAACATTTTCTTTAATAGTCTACTGCGATCGAAGGAATGAAGAGAAAAGACTCATAGAACTTTTTCCTTATAAAGTATACATTATTCATAATAGCGTTTAATAAACTGATAAATACTAACATTGTAAAGCTGTTTTACATGAGAGTTTTGTGTGAAGTTGAATTCAAAGTACTGAGATAAAATTATTCTTTGAAATTGTAGTCAAAATAAGCTATTGTAAGCAACTACAAACAAGTTAAGAACTGGGTTTTAACAGTCGAAATTACAGGAAAGATTTAATTTAGTTCCGACAGTTGTGTGTCTGTTACACAAGTAAATAAAAGACTATTCTTCAAATGAACTACTTTGTTTTATTTCAAACAATTACCCAACGGTTTTCCGGATTTCTAAATCCTTCATTTAAACGTTCTGTTTCCTGCAAAAGACTTGATTTATTCTTTCCTTTTTCCTAATTTGTACGGTTGTCTCCATTTCACAGGGCGGTTGCAATTTGCGTCGTACAACTTGCTCTGGTTAAATCATTTGAAAATTGAAAACGTTCTGAAGCGCGATACCTCAAATGGATTGGATTAAAAAGAAAAACTATAAAAAGCATGTCGTCGAACAGTCTTTATAAAACTAGCTTCTGATTGATTTGCCGTGTGAAATTATTTGACTGTCTCGTTGGCGTAGTTTTACTACAAACTGGTTAAAAAATTGAGATCTCGGGTTCGAAACCCAGATCAGGCAAAATTATATTCGACTTTGCTATTAATTATCAGCCCGGAGTCAGGAATTTGTGCCCCATGTGGCGATTGGCTCGTCCATATCACATCATGGAACGGAACATACAAGGCGAAATGTGGGTGTCCTGGCACCTGTGCCTACCCATTCTGGGAAAAAAATGTGAGTTTATATATGCATGTATGTATGTATGTTTAGATAATTATTATAACTAGTGGTCGCCTAGTAGTCGAAATTCGACCAAATCAAGAAGAGAAAAAGTTTTTACCTGTATGATGATGTTGTTATTCTGATAATTCGTGCACATTTAAATGTCCGTATCTCTCAAAATCGCTTATTTCCCCTGAAGTATATGCAATTACTAAAATCGTAAACTACAATAATTGCTTTGAACCAGCAATAGTAAATTATAATATTTTTTTTTTTGTACCTGAATGTTGTTATTGCAGATTGCTGCTACAGAACTTTCTTTATGCATATAATGAATGATAGCGCTCAGTATTTCACGTAGTATTCGTCAAATAAATCTTTTCTGTTTGATATTCAACAAAACCACAGTAAACAATTTTTTCTTATTGACATTCAACTACACATGTCTATAATAAAGCAAAGAAACAATTTGACCAAAGAGTATGTATACGTGTACAAATACTTGTGTATGCGTGTGTCAAATGCATGCTGGTTTATTTATTGATTTAATGTACTTTTTATGCATTATTATTAAAATCTTGTTTTATATTACATTTAATATTAGGCTTAATATTAATATTATTACCTCATTTAAAATTAATATTCTCTTTTAATATTAATATTATTACCTCATTAGGCAAATAAAACCTTTTTTTTGATATGTCTATGTCAGAAGAACAAAATGAAAAAGAAAAGAAACTATTTGACACCAGAGTATGTATACTTGTATATGGATGTGTGCGTGAAATGCATGACAGTGTGTGTAATGTTTTATTTTTTGATTTAATGTACTTTATAAGCATTATTATTGAAAAATATTAGCATTCTCCACTTCTCCTACACATAAACTATAAGTGTGCCAAATTTTATGCTCCTGCGTCCGCGCAATTTTCGTAAAAAGGGATCCAAAGTTTTTGCATCACGTATTAATATATAGATAATGCATTTGAATATGATTTGGCGTATGTTTTTAGACATTGTTCGATAGCCATTTTATGTATCTAAACATCGAAATGTGGGTGTCCTAGTAGTTCTGCCTACCCCTTCTGGGAAAGAAGTCTGAGTACGTATGTATTAAATTATTCATTCGATTTGAAATTAAAATTCGTAATAAACCGTCAACAATGTGCATACAGCTTTTAAGTACATCTTAAATTTAAAACAGTAAAAAACTGTTAAATACTATAAAAAATGTTTCTTTATCATTAAAATAAAACAACTTTTAATTCTTCTCCTGTTTTTTTTTTAAATTAATTACTAAAATAAAATCAATCTTGGATATCTCTCCTGTTTCTTTTAAATTTATTATTCGGACACATATTACGATTCAATACATCACGTTGTCCATCCGTCACAGCAGTGTGTGCGACACAAAACGCATGATCTTTACGTGATTACACTACATGACAGCGACACGACACGACGAGCATGGCCAACAACGTTTACAACACACTTTAAAATACATATTTCATATTATTTCCCTTTCACTAACAAGTCGTGGACGCGAGCTGTGTAACAAGTCCTGTACAAACATTGCATGTACTTGTGACATGATAAGCCGGGCTTTTTTGACCTAGCATAGTAAAAAGCCTTCAGTTTCGTAAAGATGAGCTGAGTTGACGCTTTAGATTTGAATAATATGAATTTGAAGCAACAATTTCACTGTGGCTAATGGAATGCTCAGTACGATTCCCAAAACTCATATTTTTTATCGTTTTCCCTCTATTTTGAGTCTACTATTCCATTACCAATAAATTAGAGATGTACGTACCATTTTCTCAGTTGAATCAACAGAGAGCAGCACGGGCAACAAATAATGATGATGATGATTCAACTGCATTGCATTTTTTTTATAGTATTTTGATAGTTATGTAGTGATTATATCAGATCAGTCGCCGAATTAAATGGTACTGCAATAAGTGTTCAAAAATAAAGACATTTGTTACTAAATTAACAACTCAAATTCATAAGCTCAGTTCTAAAGGCGTTAATTTATTGTCAAAAGCAATCCTCAGTCCCCCAGAAATCTTGGCAAAACTGTCAAAAACACGACGCCTTACTTTCTCCAAATAAACAATCTTTCACTCGGAGATCCCAAACAAAAACACCTTCAATTAACACAATTGACCCCTAAAAGACCTATTTGCTCGACGTGGCAGGAAATTAAAAAAAAACATGGCATTAAGGACGGCCGCCTTCATCAAATTTAAGCCGAAGCAAGCCGTCCGATTGAATTAGCGTGGAACTTTTCGTCCGAGGGCCTGACAAATTTATCGCCATAGGATTTTTGCGCCCATCTAACTCGTAAAAAACCAAGTTTAACTTTGAAATTACATTTTTATTTTATTGGGATACCGCCGCTTTTTATGTGTTTCAATTTTGTGTATTTTGTTCCGCCCGGCACAGGTTATTTGCAAAAGTTGTGCAAGAATTTCATTTATGTTTGCTCTGTGTAATGTACGATCGGACGCAGCTATTTGTTGGAAATTCCGATTAATATTTTGTATATTATTAAATAAAATGTTTTATGAAAGTTGAAAAACCACTGCAGAGTTATGAAACATAAAGGTAATCAAGAATTTTTGTTTTCATGCCCAATTGTATTGGTTTTTTGTTCATTGAAATTTTATTTTGAGGATTTATTTTTGTTTATTCATCATTGAATAAATAGAAAGGGCATAATAAGGATTGGCACTAAGTTAACATTGCCAACTGACCTATCGACCCACTGGATAAAAATGTCGAAAGCCAAGGTAAATTGAGATTCATGCACACCTACCAACCTCTTCGAGAATAGAAAGCCGATGATCCAAAGTTATTATAATATAGAAAGCATACATTTTATTTGAATTTGGTACATCAATAGCAAACACATCAATAGCATTACATATACATACGACAAAGCAAATGAAATCACTGATATGAATGCCAATTAATGACAACATTCATACAATTTTACAAATCAACATTATAAGTTATACATAATAAAAATTGGAAACAGTAAAATTCCTTCTCTTTTCTGTACCCCTATTGCTGTATGAATATCGTCAAAATCAATGATGCACCTAAAATTCCATTTCAAGAATTCGCAACACCTCCAAAAACACGAACATTAATCACAAAAACACTTCATAACACGAAACGTGGTGTCAAGAATTCACACCGGCACCGAATTGAAAACTGCAATGACATTAACGTAGCACGCTGTCGCCCCCGTAGTTAAGGGCGCTCGTGTCGGAATTTTTAATTCAATTATGATAGCTATCTTGTTTAATGACCGTCTTCTTATAGCCAGAACGTTTTTTACGCCTGCCTTCGAAGATTTTTGTACAAATTAAGGGGAGCCTTAATGCGCGGGAGATTGATAACTTTAATTGTTTATTTAGAAGTGTGTCACAATTGTTTCTACTTTTGAAATAGACTAGATTGAAATCATTTTCAAGAGGAACTTGCACCATGTTACCTGGACCTCAAGGATATTCAAAGCGATGTGTTGGAATTAGCTCATCCTGGCCTTTGTTTGGTAGCTTCAAGTAATGTTTTCAGTTTATCGGCAAATCTTTTTATGCTTCTTTGTCAAAGCTAACATACAAACACGCGATTCTTCTGAAATGACACAAATACAACAACGCAAAATTCTCTCGAATTTTCATTTCTAGAAATTCAAAATTGAGCTGATTTTATATCGTTGTTTCGGGAAGTGGATATGGAAGCATGTTTTTTCGAGAGCATTTTCACAGTAAACGCACACGCTTGTATTGTAAAAAATCCCTTACGAGAACCTTAACGATGCTTGTTAAACTGTTCAGCCGAAGATCATCCATTACGTGTAATTGTCGAGTATTTTCTTTTTCCTCGTACGTAACTTGTGTTATTGCTAATAAAGCCTAACTGAGGTCTTTTTGGGACTAAAATATTGCTACCATAAAGATAATGTTACCGTAGGAAGGTACCATAGTTACGTAAAGAGAACTGAACTGGATTTAAATCCTTAGTCTGACCGTCAAATTCACCTACATCAGGCGTTGTTAGTGTTTGGAACCTTCAACTATAATTTTTACTTGAGCCAAATTTTCGCATGCACTTATAATACATACATACATACATAAACTCACGCCTATATCCCAGAAGGGGTAGGCAGAGGTGCCAGTACACCCACATTTCGCCTTGTATGTTCCGTCCCACAATGTGATAGGTGGCGAGCCTATCGCCATATCGGGCACAAATTCCTGACTCTGGGCTGATACTGAATAGAAAAATCCAATATCACTTTGCCCAACCCGGGATTCGAACCCGAGACCTCAGCTTTGTAACCGTACCTTAGTACAACTACGCCACCAAGGCAGTCAAGTCAGTCAGTGCAAGTGCACTTATAATCATACTTTTTAAGCACATAAAGTCAATAACATAAAACATTAGTCAATTCCATGAATTTTGACTTTTGTGAGAAGACTTAATATAAAAATTAATTCAATTACTGTCCTCACTGTCAGTGTTCCTAAATAGTTCCCTCAGGCTATTACAACCTCATTAGTCACAAAACAAGAAGCTGAACAGATAACTCACAACTTCAAACAGCCACCAGAAACTGTTTGAGATTTAAGATTTAATTCATCTCCATCCTAAGGGCGGGGTCAACATATGTTAAGAACAGCGAGTCGGTAGCTCAGGGCACGCCTGTTAAGTTGTCAAAGCAAGCAGACATGACCTCCGGCGGTTCGAGATAACGTGAGAAGGTGCGGTGGGAGTACGAGCGGGAGGGTAGAGGTAGCGAGAGCGATTAACATTACAGATGGAGATATGAGCTTGCGATTTTGTATGCGTAATGTATACAGGAAATCGGGTGCGTGAATAATTTTTGAAGTAATTTATCGCTCGTTCCGTTGTGAGATTTTGGTTGTTTTTTCAAGAGTTTTGATTTTATATATGTAAGTGTTACAGATTGAAATGTTTGTAGGTCAATATATTTCATCTACTCGTAGATAAGTGGCAGGTTTCTTTGGCCGTGTTATGTGATTTGTCCTTTGCGGAATCATTTTGGGGAATAATGTTAGTATTTCATAGACTTAGGAATTTATAGAAAGACGTAGTTTTTGGTTAATGCTTGGTTATTCATCATCAATTTTCATGCAACGCTTTGAACTTCTATGGATATATGATTTGTCTTATTTTACTCACTGTACAGCTTAATATTATCCCCAGGAGAGCTCTATATTGCATATTTTCAAGTAATTAACAGTATCCGCTCGCAGTATAACCGCATTGTTGTCAAGAACTAAAACTGAAACTTATACTGTGCCCACACGGCGTGTACGGCGGTAAGATAACTGTTTCGCGTCATATACAACTGGATACTGATGATCAGCTCTCGTATACCATATGAATAGGTATTCAGATCAAACTTAGCGCTCGGGTTTATCAGAAGTTTCATCGCCTTGAAAGTTACGGAAATTGAAACGCCTTTGGCAACGTATATAGTTTGGTGATTTTTGCTTTAAAGAATTGTATTATGATTAGTTATATGGTTATATATGTTAGATATATGGTTAGTTATATATGTTTAAATATTTGTTGTGATGATAATATTGTCTGTTAATTTTAATTTGATCTCAATTCTTAATACTAGGTGTTGACTCATCTTGCCATGTATAATTGTATTATAATTATTTTGTCCGATTTAATTTTAATTTTATCTCATGTTTTTTTTCATACTAAGTGTTAACCCAGTTTGCCTTGTATAACTTTTTTATTATTAATATTCTTAATGTTTTCGGATATTTCTAACATTGGTTTACCTAATTTTTTTTTGTTGCATTTTGTAAACGCATATTGTTTTATCACAAACAGTGCAAGTTGTGACCGCCTTCAAAGGGTATTACTCTTAATTTATTTATTGTGTATTTTATTAGTCAAAGTTCTATTGTAACAACCAGTGGCTGTCCTAAAAATAAATAAATAAATAAATGGCTGGTGGCAATGTTTATGTGCCGGGATGTAAATTACTTAAGAAAAAAATCGCTTCTTTGCTATATGTTGTCTATTAACCTTCTGATCTCAATGTTATGAGATTAATTATGAATATTATATTAACAAAAATAACTTACATAGCGATTTATGCGTAGTTATACATTTATAAAGTACAGATATATATACCTAAGCGCTCGCCTTTTTCCCAGAAGGGGTAGGCAGAGGTGCCAGGACAAACACATTTTGCCATATATATTCCCATGATGTGAAATGGGGCGAGCCTATCGCCATATCGGGCAAAAATTTCTGACTCCAGGCTGATAATGAATAGAAAAATCCAATATCACTTTGCCCCACCCGTTATTCCAATCCGGGACCTTTGTAACCATACCATAGTACCACTACGCCATCGATGCAGTATAAAGCACAAAGCATACATACATAGAATATTAATAAGTAGAGCTGTAGAACGTATATGTAAATCTTAGTAAGCAAAACCCATCTTCAGAGCAGCCACTTCACATTTACATGGCAACAATATAAATCGATATAACCCGTCACCCCGGCAACGTTCAAGAATGAGAAGAATATGAAAAGCCATAGAAATCGCACAATACATTCTAATCTGGCGGTCTGAGGAGTTGATTCGTACTTCCTGGCAATACGTCGGATCGATATTCCCATTCCAAAGAGCTGGGAAGCAAGGGAAAGCTTCACGTTTCATTTGTCGTGGCGTTGCTCTTAATGTAATGGTTTGAATACGTACTGTTTGGAGTAGAGAACAAATACGTATGCCTAAATTCGGTGTATTAAGGGACTAAATTTTCATCTGGCAGGTGGTAATTAGTGTAATTTTAGGGAACAATATTTTTTATTTATATGTATCCTAAATAAACTTAATAATACAACATTATATTACATAGCAGTACAAAAGGCGCTGATAACATTTCAAGTATAATAATTGTGGATATTAATTATTACTTAAGGTCTCCAAATATACGATTCGCTGGGGAATTTATTTCAAGGCATTGTGCTTCACTGCTCACCATTTTTCTTATAATATTTGTAATTATGTACATACTGTACTAGCACACCTCAGTTATCTTTGGTCAATATGACGTGTATTTAATACTATATATGTGTATGTTTGGATCTCAAACTGTTTTTATGTGTAGCAAGCATATGTTATATTTATAGGTAATTAATAATTTACATATTATTGCCGCTGACATTACGCAACCTTTGATTATTAAGTACCTGATCTTTTTTTAGGAATTATTATCTATGTAAAATAAAATAATGTTCAAAGTTAACGTGGTCGCAGCACACCTGCAGTTATATTTCCGTTTCAAATTACTGAAAACGTACAAATTCACAAAAGTAAGTCACTGATGTGAAAGAACTCTTTGAACTGGGAGGCTGTAATTTGATTCCAAAATACCAGAGAGGTGTTTTTTAATCAAATATATTACAATATTCATTTCAATTTATGAGTCCCGTATCAGGATGAGTTGAGTAATTTTATGAATTACAAAAAACTAAGAATATATAAAGCTTTAGGATTTATGGCCCGGTATGTGCTTAGTTTTTTATGTCATCTAGAGATGGAAGTAATCTCAGTCTCTTGGTAAGTCATTTGACTGTGTCCTGTCTTCGATGTAGCTTGTGTCAATCTTGTTGGGTGGATTTAATTATATCAACGAAATAATTGATATTATTTCGCCGGTTGAATAGAATATTAAAATCATATATGTAATAGCCATAGAAAAATTAGCAAAAGTATACGCCAAATCATATTCAAATGCATTATTAATAAATAATATCTACACATACATACATACAAAACTGAAGCCTTTTTCCTAAAAGGGGTAGGCAGAGGTGCCAGGACACCTACAGTACGCAAGCTATGTTCCGTCCCAAGATGTGATAGGAACCTATCGCCATATCAGGCACAAATTCTTAACTTCGGGGTGATAATGAATAGAAAACTCCAATATCACTTTGCTCTACCCGGGATTCGAACCGACGACCTCAGCTTTGTAACCGTACGGTAGTACAAATACGCCACTGAGACAGTCGAAACATATTCTCTATTAAATGGGATTGTTCAATTAGAATTAGTCCGCGGCTGTCGAGACTCAGGGGGGCTACTCTATAAAATCTAAAATCGAATGTTTGGACGCCGTACGTAAAACTTCACTAATGTTTTTAGATATTCCACAAAATGTTGGATTCCTTTATCGTACGTCGCAATAAAGTTCGAAGAAAATGATATGTATAATAGAGAATAGTATTGATTTTTGGAAGTGGAAATCTTATATCTTACTCCGTACGTCGAACGTCCGAATATTCGAAGATCGTATTGTTTTTATTGAGTAACCCCCAGTGTAAAGTTCGACTTGCTACCTGGAACACTGTTTGTGTTTAATCGTCCTACAACGGAGTGTGCACTAACAAGGATGGGTCTTTGAGATGCTGAATGAGCTTAGGAATTATACATGCAGTTTCTACTTATTACTTAGTTGTAAATTAGCATCGTATTCGAGGGTCATTTTGGTTTGTAACAGGAAGAGCTGCGTTCTGGTCTTGGGGCTACTTTATATTGCGACACGAAATTCGAATATTTGGACTTTCAACGACAATATATAAGAAAAAAGAAACGACTGCTATAAATCAATACTATTCTCTGTGCAACTTACCATTCACTCCTAATTTAGTCTATGGTTAAGAAATACCTACTGTAAGCGATTCGAATATTTTTTAAAGTATTTAGGCATAGTACAGTTTTACATACGATGTTTGAACATTCGTCGTCGTTTCGATATACATAGTAACCCCGCCATAAGATGAGAACAAAAAAGTAGTTTAAATTAACTCCTGTTAAAATAGTGTTGCAAGGATAATAATTTGTCGCCGGTTAGTACACTATCCGTACGTTGTTGTATTTGTCAATGAGTGTAATGTTATCACATAATCCGGTAGAGGCTTACTTTTTGTTCATGCTCTGAATAGCGAGACGAACATACACTTCGCCTGATGGTAAGCGATACAATTTCTCATGGACAGTAACAAAAGCAAACATCATGAATTACAAAGCAATGCAATAGAAACACTCGCCATCATGAAACATAAGTTACATCTAATTATGTCCTCTAGTTAATCTGGCTACAATGTCCTACAAACCAAAACACAACAGTGCATTTACACTACTTCTAGTTTGAATATAAATAACCTCTTTAACAGTCGTCACCGAAAATTTAATTTTATACAATTCCAACTAAAGTTAACCAAGTTATATTGATACAACTTTCAGTTTAAATTCCACATGTCTCACCCCAAGCTTGCAATGGAACGTGTCATTATAACCGAGTCGTGATCTTTGCACAGCCTCCCATCTTGCGGATACTTTACGCGGCGAACGCACTGTGGAATTCAATTTGGAAGGTAAACGCTTGGGGCAAGCTCGTATCGAACGTATGGGGTCTATGTTGATATTGAACTTTGTGGAATAGTCACTCGGTGGTGTAGTTGTACTATGTACTGTTACAGAGCTGAGGTCTTGAGTTCGAATCCCTGGTTGGGAAGTGATATTGAGGTGTGAGATTTATTTATTTCTGCAAAATACATTTCACTTAATGAGGAACGATCAAATTATGAATGCAACATTTTGTAGGATGCCAAAAGTTTTATATTTAAAATAAACAAAATACAATAAGGATACGTATAACATAAATTATATATTATTTAACTTTTCCATTAATTATCAGCCCGGTGTCAGGAATTTGTGTCCTATATGGCGATAGGCTCGCCCCCTAATCACATTGTGGGACGGAACATACAAGGCGAAATAAAGGTGTCCTGGTTGCACTTCTGTCTACCCCTGCTGGGAAAAAAGCCGAGTTTATGTATGTATGAAAGAGGTATGTTTTAAGGTGTAAAAAAATTGGTGATTGGACTTTGACATTGGAATGGTGTAATGATATGTTCGTGAAATATGAATCACTGGTGCCCATACCACAAATAAAATCTCTATTAGGCTTCGATCAAATATACACCTACATTTATATTATTGATTTTATTAATTGGTCGAAGTTATTTAGGCATCAAGCGTTGTGGATGCTGATGAATTTCTAAAATCCGTTTTATACTTAACCCTTCCAAAAAATTGTGACTAAACTGTCCCACAGCACAAATAGCCATTCAGTATCAATTGCCCAACACAGCATCACGGTGAGCGCGCATCACGTACTTTACCGAACATATAATAGACTATAACATCCAAGGGTCCGAATTTGAATGGCAGCGTTGCATGCCATCACGTGTCATATTGCTGGGATGTGCTCGTGCATTAATGAGTCGGATTGAGCAGAACCCTCGCAAATAGGGTTAGGTTTATTGGTTGAGATTGTAATTGTTTATTGGGAGATAGAGTTTTGATGAGTCATCAGTGCTGTGCTAAAAGGGTTTATATTTTCTTTCCGGTCTGGGTGTTTGTGAAACTGAAAAATATCTCGTAGTTACTGGTATCCACGACACAAGACTCGATCTTAGTGTTGGGTCAGGACTATGTATGTGACTGTTGGGTGCGTTATTTTTTTATTCAATAGCTTATTGTCAATTTAACAGTATTTAATTAAGTATAGTTTTTTAATAGGAACAGGAGAAACAAACAGGAGTTCTAGTGTTAGGATTCTCTTACTCAGTGCTCCGACAAAAAGACAGAATTGTATTTTATATACAGATAGAATCTATAATGATTTCATTGGTTTCAATAAATCTACACAAATATTTTCTTTACCTTTAAAACGTTTGTCTTTTAAAAGTAATAATCTGCTTATTTATAGATATGCTTTTGAACCGTAACAACCGACAACACACATCTCCTAATCGTTCCAGCATTATTCTGTATATATTATAAAGCTGAAGAGTTTGTTTGTTTGTTTGTTTGAACGCGCTAATCTCAGGAACCGCTGGTCCGATTTGAAAAATTCTTTCAATGTTGGATAGTACATTTATCGAGGAATGCTATAGTTTATATATCATCACGCTATGACCTATAGGAGGGAAGCAGTAGTAACATTTCTAGCAAATACGAGGAAATTTTATTCGTGGTCCGATTGGTCGATATTTTATATTGACAGCCTCCGTGGCGCAGGCGGTTAGACGCCGCCTGTGAAACGAGAGGCCGCAGGTTCGATCCCCGCTCCAAGATAAATGTTTGTGTGGCCCACAAATATTTCTCTCGGGTCTGGGTGTTTGTGAGACCGAAAAGTCTCTCGTAGTTCCTGACACCCACGATACAAGACTTGATCTTAATGTGGGGTCAGGACTATGTATGTGACTGTTGGGTGTTATTTATTTATTCTACTAAAATAAATAAATAAAATAAAATAGTCGGAATATAACATTTTGACCGCCATTTTGAAATGTGTATCTGCACCCGGGCGGAGCCGGGCCGGACCGATAGTTCTGTATAAGCCTAGATTCATAAGTACGTTACAGGGCACGGACCTCTTCTAAAATCGAGTTAAAAATTATATTATTAAAAACTATTTAATCAATATATTAATCGAGCATTCCAAATTACTCTCACCGTATACTTAGTTCCACAAGCATGCCACAAGCATAGCATTTGAAATACTTCGACCGGCTGCGTAGGACAGTGCAAAAATGTGCACCGCATACCGCGCCAGACGGGGAATTCAATAAAGAAAGGATTATGGCTTTTAACCGTACTGCAGATGATAAAATGTTTTTCCTGGAGTAACTATTTGCGAATAGTGAGGCAGATCGGAATAAGTCGACTATGGGAATGAAAAAAAGTGAAATAAGGAAAATACAAAAAAACTATGTTTTTGGTTAGGTATTGCAGACATATTACGGGAAAATTGGGATTGTAGAGTTCGAGAAATAAATGCTATTGCTGCAATATGAATATTGAATAGTTTTAAGGGGAAATAAATGTGTCAAACTGTCTAGATATAGTGTTACTATTTTATTTTACAACATTATATTTCCTTTATATACATCAACACTAATCTTGTTAGTTGACCTACAAAGCTATGATAATATTAAAATAGGCTAGAATAGGAAAAAAAATGTTTAAGAATTTCGGGAGACTAATGAACATATATTTTGACGACGCGACGACACGACATAAGCTAGAAAAGACATCGTTTTAGGCTATAATTTTCTCAGGAACACAAAAATATTCCCGACAATTTGTTTTACTATACCAAAAGCAAGAAACATGAATATCCAAAATCAATACACTAATCCATACGGCTCACCACAATGGTTTGTAAGGCGATGATCTGAAGGTGTGCCGCTGCAGTGTGCAATTTACGTTATTATTGTAACATACGGACAGTTCGTGCGTGGATTCCACGAGTGAATCGTTTAAAGATGTTTTTGCAATCCTTTGTACGTTGTTTTCTATATGTATTACAATTGCTGGATTCAATTGGTATGAGGACGTGACCAGTAAAGACAATCGTGTTTTAATTTGTAATCTAATCTACTAATAGATAAAATATGATCTAATCCGGCCTTATTGGATATCTAAGTTGCAAATTATTTGCCATGTTTTATTAAAGAATCTCCTTCTCCTCCCTCTCGTTTCACAGTCAGCGTCTAAACAACTGCGCCACGTAGGCTATAAAGAATAGATTAATCTTATTCTCACAAATCCGACATTGTCGAACATCACTTAAACTAGTAATGGGAATGATTGCTATTTAAAATTAACATCACCACCTTGTTATTTTTGAAGCCATGCTGTATATTTCTGCTATTGCTAATTGCTCCCAGATAATTTGGAACACAAAGAAACTGATAATATAATTTTACCTACTAAAATTACACAAAATCCACTGTTAAGTCTCTTCTTTAAATGAGTTCGTAAAAAAACTCACTCCTTCATAGATTATACACGTGATCGTATAAAAATATAAGCTGATCGACTTTGTGAATCACAATCGCAAATCGCATACTTTAGCTTATTTTTATAACGTGTGAAATGATAAAAACGAGTGCACTTGCTATTTATTCCAAAACTACAGTAAACCTAATTTCCAACATCCTAAAAACCTGTATTGCCAACTTATTTTCTACCTAAAAAAAGAGCACTATTTCTCAATTGCCATCCGGCGTTATAACTTATACCGTGCATATTGGGGTGCATTCGAAGGTCCCAGACGATTTACGAGTGGCGCGTGAATGATGCCCCATATTAGCCACATCTATCTCCGCGGGTTAAAATATTTATGGCTAAATATGCAGCTAAGTGCACGAGCTGGTGGTGCAGTGTCGGGTAATTTTTCAGTTGCTGTGGTAACTCTTTTTAGTATAATTTATGGATCTTCGTTTGCATGGTTTGTTTCGAAGTAGTTTTTTGTTGATAGGTCCATAGTTTGGTTTAGTTTTATAAAGTGATCGGTATTTATGTTCTTATTTATTTATAAAGGGAAATTTTGATAAATACTGATGGCATGTTTTGGAAGTTTTCAAGATTTTTTAAGGTCTTGCACACATATCAATCTATGGCATTATATTTTTTTCAATTAAATCTTTGGTCATAGTTTGGATTACAATTCATATTTTTTTTTTGAAAAGATACTTCACAATAGTCGCCGTCATACTTCATTTTTACATCAATTGCTAAAATCATTTAATTTCCCGTTTGAAAGAATGTGTATTTTTCAACGGAAGCACACCAATTTCATAAAACAATCGCCTTTCAGCATCCAGACATAATACGTAGTTGGCACCAAAGTAAACTGGAGTGCAATCGAAATTAATTTTATTTAAACATCCGCAAACATCGCTCCACTTTGCCAGCACTTCTAAACATGTGCGCCGCCCCTACATCACGCTATACGCACGAGCACATAACAGGGTGCTAACCACTCGCCGCCGCGCGCCCGATTCTAATGCACTTCACTTTTATTGCTTAGTTTATTTGCCGGCTCGTACGCCGACCGCTTGAGCGGCCAGTGGCTCTCAAACTTTTCAACATATGGTTTTAATAAAAATAGTGGAATATTGGGTAATAGGTTTTAGAATTTACTATTGAAGTAAAATTTTACGTGGCTACCATTCTTCGATATTACAACACATCGGAGGACAGCGAACTAGCAATAGACATATTGAGTTTGTTGATTTTATTGCTACTGTTTTGGCTCATCGAAATGTCTGGCTTTGTTTCTCGGCAGAACTAAAATATTATATTTTACCTTTTCTAAATCAGCCAGTATTCAGTTACATATAATGATAACCTAACTAAAAGCCTTGTGCCGATATATTTCTATTTTGAACATAAGCCATCATTCAATTTCTATTTGCGATTTTCAGAATTTTCATCATTGGATTGAAGGCCACTGGTTAATGTTTTGGTAGTAGATGTATGTATAATTACTTGGATAGGTCAATGGTCACCGGTGTATGAAAATATATCTGTTCGTAACTTGCTTTGAGAACCTTTGCAAACGCTATGATCTTTATAGTTTCGTGCTTATTTAGTTAAGTGTTAGTCTTTGCTTGAATGTGTGCTAATTGGGCAGTTTTCAACATGTTACACTGTGTTCTTGTATTCGAAAGTGTGTTGTTTCGTTTTTCCACTTGGAAGGAAATTTTACAGTCATTTTACTAATTCTAATTTCAAAGTTGTTTGTTTTCGTGCCCATCCTCCCTGTCTTCGTCTCAATATTCATTTTCTTTTGCCATATGTCGTTTTTCACACGCTTAATTTATCGTTTGTTTTTCCACTCTTACACCAGGGACTTGGCCAAGCCGCTAATTTTAAATTCTAATTCAAGTCCATATTCAGTGGTAGCTAAAATAGATGTGAGTGAGACGCCCTCTGGCCAGATGGCGAGATCACTTACACAGGAGAGTCGGCAGCGAATGGATGCATAAAGCTGCAGACCTGGCTTTGTGGCGTACCTTGGGAGAGGCCTATGCCCAGCAGTGGACTACCACGGGCTTATGATTTTGATAATATTGAAGGTTTAGACAGATATTTGGCACTTCATACTGGTATTTAATATTGCAGTAAGTTGAGTTTAGATGTGTTGATATAATTATGGTTGACATTGACTCAAAATTTCTAGTTTGGAACTGTGTGAAATTAGGTTAAAGACATTTGCAAATATTAGTTTACTACATGAGCCCAGACTTGGGTATAGGCAGTTAATCTTGACAGCCTCCGTGGCGCAGTTGGTTAGACGCCGCCTGTGAAGCGAGAGGCCGCGGGTTCGATCCTCGCACCGAGAGAAATGTTTGTGTGGCCCACAAATATTTCTTCTGGGTCTGGGTGTTTGTGAGACCGAAAAGTCTCTCGTTGTTCCTGATACCCACGACACAAGACTCGATCTAAGTGTGGGGTCAGGACTATGTATGTGACTGTTGGGTGTTATTTATTATTTATTTAAAAAAAATCAGTTAATGACAATAGTTAATGATGTCATACCAAACATCTAGGCAGAGATTCAAACAAAATTTGAAGTGATTTTAAAACAGCCCTTTGAGACCCATTATCTAATTTAAGCAATTTTTGTGATGAATTACCCTAAATACTAAATAAACCACCATTATTAATAATCTCCATTAACTCCCCATAGAGTTGGGGTTGCCACCCTCCCTGCATTCAGACTGCATTCAATCTAAAAACAATATCAGTAAAGTATTCATGACAAATCGTTGTCTAACGAAGAGAAATAACTTTGTAAACACTGGGTGTCTTTAGCTTAGGGGAGATGGGGTGTGGTGACAGAGGAAGCGGTTTAGGGATCCTATAAGATCTTAAAGAAATTGCAATGAGTGGTTCAGCTGGGTCGCCAACCAATAGACATAGTGGTCGAAAAATGGTGCCCACAGTCGATAATTTCATTCAGTACTACGGACAATGAATTCCGATTTGTGTGGTGATATGTGATTATAATTGAAAATTATTTGAATAAAAATATTTATATATTAGGCGAGACGAGTACGTTCGCTCATGAACAGTAGCAAAACCAAGCAACATCTCGAATTACAAATCAAGCTTGATATTCCACTGCGTTCGCCATCCTGAGACATAAGATGTAAGTGTCAATATATTCAGTAATTACTCTGGCTACAATGGCCTTCAAACCGAAACACAAAAATCCATTGATACTGCTGTTTGGTAGGAGAAATAGACATTGCAGTGGTGAGACCTACCACCAGTATCATCGCTAGCCGCTCTCAGTGGACTCCACCCCACACAGAAGCGCCGCAGTAGGGTGCGTAACTACATAACACCGTTTAGATTGATGGCTGATGCAATTTGCAACCGACTTGGATTTATTGACACTGATAAAAGTACAGTTGCGGCTTATTTTGGTTACAACCTTTGAATGGCTGGAGAATTGAGTTCTATAGGTTCTATTTTGGGTTGAGAAAGTAACTTTAATTTTAAAGGTAGTATTGTATCGTTTAAATAGGGTGTCTGACAAGAAACAATTGTTGCGACGGAACAGTCCATTTGTAGAAGACATGATTTTGTTTGTTGCCTATAAAGAAATTATAATTGGAGAGTAAATTCTATATCCACTGCCTGTTTTAAATAGCAATTATTCTGCCCTTTTTTATTAATTATATCTCAAACACACCTATCATTCCAGTGTTTAGGGTTTTAAGAGACGGCGTTGGTCACATTTCAATGTGAAACGATAAAAATATAGCCAGAATGTAGTCGTCATCTGCCTGTGCTATACATCCAAATGCAGGACACGGGCTTCTTCTACAATCGAGGATATGTTTGGTATTTTATTGGATGAATATTACTATAATCATAGCTTAAAAGGAGTAAATGTTCCGAATGAAAGATCCTTAAACAGCATATGCCGACATACGCCCAACAGCCAGCCGCCGTACATTATCTAAAAGCTCTGGACAATTTCTTAATCGCGAGGATTGGGGAGACAAATCACCGGCACCACACTGCAGTGAGTTGCGGTTCGAATCCCGGGGGACGCCGGCCGGCCCCCGCTGCATCGATATGGGGCTGTGTTGTAAGATTATAGAGGACTGTTAAACGCTGTTGTCTTTCTCCTTTCGACATTTCTCCATCTTGCTTAGTCTAAAATTTTAAAAATCATGTGTGATAGTTGTTGTGCCGTATTGTGTTCCGGTTTGAATAACATGGAAGCCACATATTACGACTCATATTATATTTCTCGAGATGGCGAGTGCAGTGTTATTCCAAGTATTGTTTTGTAATTCATGGTGTTTGGTTTTGCTACTATCGATGAGCGGTCGTATCGCTTACTTTCACGTGAATAGCATACCCATCTCGCCACTCATAGAAATACTGTCATAGAAATAATAACCATAGCGCCGTATTCCGCTTCATCTCTTAACTTAAACGCCAACCGTCAAGGGACAACTGCAAATTGCGGTAAAATGGGTTGTAACGTTCCCCGTCGCAGACTTTGACGAATGTACAGAAGCTTGCACACCTAATAAAGTAATGCATTTGTCGTTTAAGCAACGTTTTTACTACTCGCTTCAGGGGACGTGGTGTAGGGATACTCCCAAATTGCTGCATTTGGATGTATATTTTATGCTGGAAAAAATATAGCATTATAATTTACTGGGGGATAAAGTGTTTTTGGTTTTATAGTGTTTTGTATTTTTTTAAGATAATATTTGAGTTCGTGGTTGTGATTCTTAGACAGCCAAATAACGACTATTTATTACTAACTTAAATTACTACTTTAAAATGGTTTTTAGTGGTGTATCACGTATCTGTAACAAAGGAAATCGAAATCGCAATGTCCATATCCATGCGATACGTAATGGAACCCTGATTGTTTCGCAAACCTTCACAATGTTTTAATTCTAGCAAATATCCAATTCGTTAAAATTATGTTCAGTATATTTTATTTCGTGACTGTTAAAAAGAAACAAATAATTATTAACCAAAAGAATAACATTAAATTAAAGCTTAATGTGTGCTTAGTGTATTTTCAAATAAAAGGTTATATATTTAGTGATAGTGTTGACTAAGAGCTTCTTATACGCGCATTATGGTATTCCTAACAGTAAGTAAGATATATGGCATTTCTCTAATTAAGCTTATGTAATTCTTATGGAGAAATAAATGTCTTAAGTCATATTCTTATCTTGATGTTTAACATTAAATTTGCATCTACTATTCATGACAACTATCCTCATACTAATGCACTTTAAACACGTGAGATTAATTAAATAGTCTGGCAAAGTCAAAGCACTTGAAATCCTAAGACGTTCGCAAGAAGTCAAACATACATCAACAGAAGACAGCAAATTGCTCCAAGTCCTTTTAAATGTAAATGTTGAAGTACCTTCACTATCTGAATATTTAGAAGTCTCCATACAAGACGCAGGTGCATGACTCAACTGATGGCACCTATCATTAGATACAGCGTTGATGCATGGAGGAAAATGTAAGGGGTTCTCCGAAAATTGACAGTGAATTTGTAAAACGTGATTTCTCTAATGATGCAGGTTTGTTTGGCAATTGTTTTTGGGTGATTGATACAATAGTTTTCGTGATTGATTTCTCTATTTTGCTTGTGCAATGGTTGTGTTTGTTAATGCATTTGCTATTGAACCCTGGCAGGGAATTGTTAGTTGAGGATAAGTTTAAAATCGTTCAGTGGATTTAGATCAGTACAGGACAGCAATTGGGGCTTTCAGGCCCTCTAAAATGTAAATGTTGAAGAATATTCACCCTTTGTACATTTAGAGGACTCAATACAAGATGCAGGTGTATGACTCAACTGTACCTATTATTAGGTATAGCGTTGATATATGAAGGAAAAAGTACGAGGGGTCTTTGAGAATTGACGGTGAATTTGTGTTACGTTATGTCTCTAATGATGCAGGTTTGTTTGGCAATTGTTTTTGGGTGATTGATGTAATAGTTTTCGTGATCGATCTATTTATTTTGCAACAAAATTGTTCAGTGTGTTTAGCGCAATCACTGCTCGAACCCAGGCAAGGAATTGTTAGGTTATAGTTTTAAGAACTTTTGGTTTATCTTGTTTATCGAAAGTAATCATAGATATAATCTATGATGATAAAACTGTGTAAAATTATGTTTCAGTAACATGCACATCAATAGATCTATTTATTATCAGCTCGATTTTTCAACATTAACACTTAATCCTAATATTCGAGTCCATGTCTATTAATTTGCTGTTGTCTATGTACCAAAACATACTCATAATTGCAGGCTATTGTCTTACCAGAACTTGATTCAAACACCTTTCTATAAGTAAAAAAGCAGACCTCTAACTCAAAATGTATTTAATCCTTAATTAATTAATCGTAATTGTGATTAACGTGCGTCTGTTTTTCTGTCTGTGCGTCTGCGTCTCGTGACGTATAATACTCTCAATTTGTTTTATCGTTCGCTTGTCGGCTGTGGCGGTGCCTCGCGATACATTTTGTGGATTTACGTTGAGAGCTACACGACGTATTTTAGTGCGACATTTAAGTGATTCAGACGCTGTACAATTGCGTGTAAAATGCAAATGTTTTGTGCCTATTGCATTTGGTTGGGTGAAAGGGGTGGCGGGTCTGTTTGGGACTTCTAGTCTGCGCGAGATAACTTAGTTTTACAACATAGTACATGTTGTTTAGTTCTAAAGGTAAATCTATTACTTTTTTAAATATTGACTTTATTTAAATAAAAAATAATAAATAAATACACCCAATACTCACATAGTCTTGACCCCATACTGAGGTCGAGTCTTGAGACGTGGGTATCAGAAACTACGATAGAATTTTTGGTCTCTCAAACACCCAAACTCGAAACCGCTACTAGTGATAATGGTAAGCAGGTATATTTGTCTCAGTGTGGGGATTGAACCCACAGCCTCTCGTTTCACAATCGGCGTCACAATCCGCCACGGAGGCTGTAAAAGAGAAACTTGGTAGGTTTTTTTTCCACTAAAATTCCCGAATTCTTTTTTCGTAAAAAATACTAGCTAATAATATTTTTTGTTTGATAGAAAATATTTCAGTTCCGTCATATTTTGAGATTTACGCCGAGGGTCGCGGATAACATCCTTTGATACTGAATTTAATTGCTTGGAATTATGGCTCTCATAAATCGTGTGTTTTCGCCCCATAATGGAGAATAAAGGCAGACACAGTTTGTCAACGATTCCACTATTTCCATGTTTATTAGGTTTTGGGTTCACTTGTTAGTTCATATTTTAAAACAAAATTTTCACTGTATGGAAGTATAAACAGAGGTATGAGAAATTTTCATTGTGCAATGAGATGTTCTGATTTATATCCATAAATAATGTAGTAGTATAATACAGAGTATTAAGCATATTGTTTGTAAATTATGTCTATATTTTTGCCTAATTTGCTAAAAACTGGGCAAAGTTCATCACTTACAAAATAAATCTTTTTAAACGTCTACACTTGAAAATACAAAATAAGCCACGTCCAGATTTATCGGGAGTCTAAGCTACACCTGAATTCGATTTTTAACATAGCAATCTGAACAAATTGCGTTTACCTCGTAAGCTATCAACGTGAACTCTCCCTTGAGGACTTGTGAAAAATCACATTTATTACTTATTCTTTAACGTTGGTTATTTGTTGCTTTATTGGTCCGGTATCAACGGATTTGATGTATTAAGGTGTGGTCCTGGGTTGGATTTTCAATGCGGGTGATCTGAAATAAAAGATTTAAAAAACAATAATGACCGTCATGAGTTAGTAAACCATAATAATTTCTGAAACCTTGGGTTTGATTTTTCTAGTAGTAGTAAACACCCCCAGGCAACAAATTGTTATTCTAGGATACAATAAAATCAGACACTAAAAAAATTACAAAATGTTAAAACTGTACTTAGGTGAAAAGACATAGTTACATAATTTAAAACAAAGCTTTAACATTTGTAAATGGAACACAATTTACATGCATATTTCCTTCATAAAGTAAAGTATTCCGATTTAATCATAAAACAATATTGACATAAAACCATTCCGATTTTAATTTCTCCTCCATTTCTCCACCGAAGTTTCCATCGTATCAAACAGAGGAAACACGAGTACGGACAAACCGCAACTAACAATGCATTTATCCTCCATCCGCGCAGATGTGAAGGCAATAAGTCGAAAAAACTTCCAATTCAATTCTACAAAATCTTTCAGAGTTTTATCTTTCGACGCCGAAACGGAAGGATAAAGGCGCGCGCACACGGCATGCTTTGAAATTGCAATAAAGCTGCAATCACACGTCGTTCGAAGCATTCAAAGTGTCTTTTTATAACACAGTGTATGCAAGGTGTGGCGGGAGTATAAATCTAATGGATTTTATATGTGGTATTAAAATATTACTTAAAGTTCTTATGGCGAAAGATTTATGGGTTTTATTATGGTGATGGACCTTTTGCGATATTTTTCAATATAAAATTGATTTGAATAATTTTGCTTGCGATGTTTTGAATGACGTTAATAGGTCGTGTGGTTATTATAAATAACAAACTTCATTCTTAAAAGGTTTTATTCCATTGCAATATTCAAAAACCTATACATTCCTAGGTATTATGTAAGGTCATATGATAAGTTTACTCACCATGACTACAACAAATGGACTCTTATGAAAATTTGCGGTGAATATTTTGAAAATCTACTATTGAAGGTGAAGGATAAAATTTACATAGAGAAGGGTCACAATCATGATGTCCATTCTTATTTCTCCGTAAACCGAAACCACACAGCAAATCTGTCTACATCACCAAAATACCGTATCTACTTGCGCTACGTTCTCTGTAGTACTTTTGCTATGGTAATTCGAAGATGCATGAAGCTTGCATAGCAGATGGGATGTTAAATTGTGATTCAGAGCACTTTTGTGACGAGACGTGTTGGCTTTGTTTGCCTTTGTTCAGGGTTTAATTGGAACGATTGCTGTTAGGAAGTATCAATTGGAGATGCTATTTTGTTCATTTTGATACTTGACTTAAAGTGAGGTTAGTGGTGGATCTTTTATTTTTGTTGTTTAACGGTTTCTAAGATTTACGTGAATTTTAGTACATTGTAATAAAACTATGTTTTATGGATTTCATCGTGGATTTTACTGTACTGCTTTCGTGGTCAAGGGGCGGATCGTAACGTTGGCAAGTTATAAAACTCGGTAAAATTAGTAGTATTTCTTTGGTAAATACTTAATAACTACTGAAACAATGATGTACATGCTTTTATTTTTAAAGACGCTATGGTACGCAAGGTCTCCAATTATTATTTAAGCAAAAATATAGATTTACCGCCGGAATACGATGGTATTTAAAACATAACAAAAGAATAACGTTTTTTCACGATTTTTTAGTTATTGTGGTTTTAGCCTCAAACTACCACATGGCTTCGTTTTTGGTGGTAATCTTGATATAACCTAGATAATATAGTATATAATATCGTCGCTGCATTCCACAAAAAATGTATTAAGTGACAACCCGAATTTCACGGAACACAACCATATGGAATTACGCTTACTGAACTTAATTCACATTAATATAAACTTTAAAACACTTCCTAACTAAAATCATATAAATAAACCGAGCCCTTCGGCCACAAATTTTCAATTCCTAAGGGCGCTGTAACACACCCTTTGTACGTCGGAATTAAAGTTGGCGGCGGTTATGCTAAGTTCGTGTTTTGTCGCGCTTGAATAAATATTTAGAACTTGGCGACTATTTTAAATTAATCGGTGAGGATTTTACTCCATTTAAGTTTAAGTTAAGGTGGCAGGATATTCGTAAACCCTGGATTGTCACTGATATCGTAACTCTTTACAGTGAATAGTCCATTCAGATTGAAATAAGAAATTGGTTTTTGCGACCCGATCCGATCAATTACCTTCTTAAAGAACATTGGTAAAATCATTGTTAATGCAATTCTTAAGCGTCTATAAATTTCATTTATACAAATATTAATAATTAATTTTCTAAGTAATTTTGGTGCCTAGCTCACGGCGAACCTAAGCCTGAATTACGAAAACACATTTTTCGTAAAACTCTATTGATATTTGCTTTAATTTTATTGGAGAGGCGTCATGTCGTTTCAATGTTGCCATTTTTGAAATATATGCTTGACTGGCTTTCTTGCATTTATTATATTTCTTCATTAATATTTCTCAGATAACAAATATAAAAAAATTGTGCAGAGAAGTGAGAACAGCAAAATAATCACTAATTAATTAATTAAGGAATAACAATTTGCTTCTGTCGCCCGAAAGCGCTATTGTGCAAATAATAATGTATAGTTGTCCCCTCGTTCCTTTTTATTTCATTGCACATAATAATTATTATTGTATTACTGTTAGATTAATAATTACTCGATGTTTAAATTGCGTGTAAAATATATTTTTTTACTTTTATTTGTGGGTTACTTTGCCACACGGCAATATAAATCGAACAAAATACCATTAACTACCCACAGAGTTTGACAAGGTATAGAAAATCTGTAAAACTTTAAAGTGGAATATCTTTTTTCCTAGGCTTGCTACAATATTAAATCTTAAGAAATAATTGTTAAGGAATCCGAAATCTATATTTTAAAATATTTTTCATCTCAATACACACAAAAAAAAATGCAACAAAAAAAATGTATGGAGGATTATCATTGTTCTTTGCTTTTAAATTTATAATTGTAAAATGAGAGTAGTTATATAAATAAGATTCAATCCATAAATAATGGACTTATTTCAATGTGTGACATTCGCGTATACTAACAAACCATCACCCGTTTAGATTGTGTTGCATTTACGACCAGGTGCAATAATCACTAAACACGTATAAAAAACAGTGAAAATAGTTTAATTGGTGTATACTCAACATCCCCGTTTCAGTAAGCCCACAACAGAAAGTGTAGATCCAGTAAATTCTTAACTTCTAAAAATGGAATATTAGCAAACATCTATACATATTTTTGTTTCGTAATTTTTAGGCCTTTGGTTACCCTCTGTACATAAAAGATTCCTTATGCTTTACTTTAATGTAGTGGAGTGAGTCATTTTAATTGCTTAATCACTAATTACAGCAGTAATTCAAAAGCCTAATCAAAACGCAGTAGAAGGGTCGGTCATTATCATATAAAATTGTTTTGTTGTAAAACTTCTTCAGAATAATGATCCAATAACTAATTACTTCTGATCATCATCCAAAAAACCCGTGGGAAGCAACGGGAAGGCTGCTACAATAATTTGATATCCCGAAGGAAAACAAGGGGAAATCTTTGAAAATAACGAGCAGACTGCACTCTCCCACGTAGTGCGCAAACAGAGCCTTATTGAAAACAAACACCATTAAACTGCTGCCTCTGGCGTTTCCTTTCAAGCCTGTTTTGCAAACGATTATTATAAACTATTCTTTTATGGATGTTGGGAAACTGTCTGGGTTTGAAACTGGATGTCTGGTTATACTATTACATTTTTTTATAGCAATTAAGTACGAGATAAGCATGCAATTCGCCTGATTGTAAGCGATACGACTGCTCATGGACACTAGCAAAACCAAACAACACCATGAATATCACAGCAAAGCTTAGCAGGCCACAGCGGTCGCCATCCTATAGTACATGATTATATACTACAATATGTTACTCTGGCTACCATGTCCTTCAAACCGGAGAACAATAGTGCATTCACACTGCTGTTTGGCGGGAGAAATAATGGGTATATCAAGACTGCTACCGAAAACGGAGCCGGTGGTAGTTTTAGTGAGTACAAACACAATGCAACTAAAATTTTCGCAAAAAAAAAACGCGACAATTTTTATATGATTTTTTAAATATCGTAATTTTTGGGTGGTAAATCCATAGTTTTGCTAAAATAATAATTTAAACTCTTTAATACCTTAGAGTCCTTATAAATAAATTATTATTATTATTATAAATATGACCATAGGAAAAAAATTAACTAAAAAGAATCGTCGCTTTTTTTTTCAACATTTTCTGTTGCAATGTGTCCGAAGTCACTAAAACTACCACCCGGCTTCGTTTTCGGTAGCAGCCTTGAGATACCCTGTATACACTGCGGTCGTACTTACCCAGTCGCACTCTCACACTCTCATACTTATTTACCACCTATAAAATTACAATATTTTTAAAATAATGCCATGTAAAGTAAACAGAGAAATCACCGTTAGAAGATTGTCCCGTCCTCACAGCTACCATTGCAATTCCTGTAAGCCAGGATGAACAGTGGCGCGCAATGTTATGACACCGAGCATTGAAGCTCGGGGAATCTCTGGGAATGTCTAACTTGTCTTTAACCCGCAACGAAATCAATCAGAAAGTTAAATTAATAGGAGGAGATGGAAATAAAGTTACAGGTCGAAACTGATTTAACACAAGGTAAAATTGAAACACGGCTCACTTATGCCTGTCGCTTTAAAAGGTTTTCCACTGTCTAGTCGGTGCGTTTATCTCACCAAAATTAATGTTGAAAATTTCAAACTACTCACCAGCACTTTGAGAACTCATGTGTTTATTTTGAATCTAGATACAAAATACAATTCGTATATTGACCACACTCGATCGATCCTCATAATGAGAGTTTTGTGTCGTGGGTATTAGGGCTTCAAGGAACTTTTCAAAAAAAACGCTGATTTGAAGCAAATATCTATAGATTATTTATATGTCTGGGTATGTAGATCAAAAGCCTAACCTCTGATTTCAGAGACTGTTTTTTGTTTAATGCATCACGATACCTGTAAAATATTTTACTTAATTAACAAACAAATTAAAGACATTGAGTATAATTTATTCATGGTATGGTATGTCAATAATTTTAAAAATCATATCACGTGTTAAATACACATTAAAACGGTGAGCAAGTATAAGATGTTTCAGAAACATGGCTGAAACCCCTTTCACGAGTCTTGGTAATCTTAATACCCAAAAGTAATTTCACATTTATATGCATATTCTACTTTCATTTACATTTGCGTGTAATATGTATTTTGGACACGTTTTTTCTGGCTTAAAACGTAACCAATGTTAACTTTCATATGTAAAATTTCATTTGCGCTTATCGTCGTGCCGCAGGCTTTTTTCATCACTTCATTACATTCAGCTATTATTTATGTGTCGAGTTATGTTTATAAATGGCAATATTTATGCAATACGCACCCACTTTATTTCACTCAGCGTCTCCGGAGTTATAACCCTTAATAATTCGAACGCGACCGCGCTGTGGCGAACTTGGCAATTTCACCGTGCCGCCCCACTCGGCGGGTTACCATGGGCACTTTATATCAATTGTGAATAATGTTCTCGTTTTGTACATTTCATGTTTGAAATTTTTGTAATGAAAATAGTTTGTATTTCAACCGATCATTATTCATCAGTTTTGAAAAATGTTGGCGTTTTTGTTTTCAGCTTGGATCGAATGGTTTGAATTATTCGTTTAGTTAGCTTTCAGTGCTCGAGAGCTGTTGCGCTAAGCGTATGTAGGTCAATAGCTTGTTTCAATATGTGGTGTAATGAATGTAAAACCAATATAAAATGGAGAACAGAAGGAAAAAAGGAGAAATAAATTATATTTTAGTATTTTATTTTATCGTTTTGCACCATACAAAGAACCAATTATAATAATTATTTTGTAATTTTGAACACAAGAATTATGCTGCGTAGCAACATAATTGAAACATACAGTGTATTTTTTGTTTTGCAACTACGTTTTTTTTATCTATCGAGAATTAGAGTCATCTAGCTTGCTATGTATGCTTATGTGGTCATACCTTGTAACAAAATTTCACTACTTCAAACCGTATACTAGAGTAAATACATTGCTTTCAAGAAACAGGATTCCACAACGCAGGAAACATTGTAAGAATTCATGTTGCATTTAACGTCATTGTCTACTGAAAGTTTTATTCCCATATTGATGGGGACTGTTCGGATTGAGAGCGCTTCATTCACAATAAAGCAAAAGGTTTGCAGTGTTTAATATATGTATTTACTTTCTGCTTTATATTGGTTTAAAGTAGCATAATTTGTAAGTATTACTCGTATGTAGGTTGGGGTTGAAGAAGCCTATGTTCATCAGTGGTATGCTAAGCGTTGATTATAACGGCGAGGATAACAAATTCGGGCGAGATTAAAAAGAAAATAGTACGAATTCACTTATTAAGATATATTTGGATTTATGACACAATAGAATATGTCTTTTAAATATTCCTGAGTTTTCGTAATTTACTTAAGTACTTTATAAAGCACTTTAGAAACGACTGTGTCATTAGATCAACTGAAACGCAATAAAAACCATATAGTCGAATTGAGGTTCCTCTCATTTTTTAAAGTCGGTTAAAAACTCGAACCAATACATCACCGCAATCATTAATTTACATAAACATACTACTATATGACCCCTTTTACCAAACCGTCAAACTTAATTATATGAAGATAGACACAGATTATGGACATAAAGGGTGATAATAAATAAAGACGCGACTGATGGGCCCGAATTCCCTGTTTTACGTTAAAATGTACGTGCGACAGAACGGCCGGGCGCAGAATGCTCGTAAAACCGAATTGACAATTTAAATTTAATCTACTTTATGGCAGTGGAGTGACGGCTTACATGCACTATTACACTGTTATTCCATTTACTGGCGCATTTTTTCTATATTTGTATGCTGGGGTGAATTGGGATATTGCGTTTTTTGTATTGACTTGCAGTTTTGGTTTGTGTGTAGTTGACTATAGTAACGATTGGGAGTATTTAATATTAATATTTTATTTAATAGTATTTTCTGCCTATTTTAAGAGGTCGTGAAATTTATTGACACTGTTTTTCCATTTACTGGCGCATTTTTTCCGATATCGGGTTGAATTGGGAAATTGTGAATTTTATATTGACTTAGTGCGAGTTTGTGTTTTTCTTATTGGTTTTAAGGAGACGAGTATCGATTTCTGCATTTTTAAGATGTTATTTTATCCAATATTTCCTGCTTCATTTTTTTGTATTGTCGATGTATTAGTAATTAAAATTTGAATGTTTATTGTTTCAGGTCAGTCAACATAAATGCATCGTTGGTAAGATAAATTAATGAACACATTTTACTAATTCTTCTTTTAGCATCAAGTTGTATTATGACCTCACTCATGACGTCACACCACAATTCACTCAACCAATACATTACAAAATAAATGTGGCTAGATACAAGCACTTTCATTACATTGAAACATTGTTTATCTAGATGACAGGGCGTCTGCGGCACCGTCTTTGACTAATGTGGCGCCGCTACAAGCTCCTTTGACTCATACTCCATACATGCCCATTTCAATGTTACTGATATGTGAGGTTGATTTATTTGTGCTATCTTTTGGCCATGTTCTTGAGTTTGAAAATGGAATGCCCGGGTTGATAAAGGGTGATATTCTAAATTTGAAATTTAAAATTGGAAGTTTCGTTTTGTCCTAAGATGTATCTTTTGTTTACTCATTAATTCTTTTACACATTTTTTTATGCCGGCACCAAAAAGTGTCTATTACACTAGTTATGCATATGATAATAAGCGCAATAGAGTCGAAATTACTTATCTGTACTAAAGTCTTCTGCCGGTCGACAAAATTATACCGGGCAGCTCGGATTTGAATGTACCTAGTGTACCTAGTACATGTTATTGTGTAGCATTCGGTTGAAATACTACACAATAACAATGACGCATTTTCGGTTGAAATTTGAGCTTTTATTGAATAAATAAGTATAGGTAATATGATTTCTATTCACAAAACGTGGCCTATTTTAAAACCATATTCAAAAGCCTCAAAAAATATGCAATCTCGTAGGGGAAAGCGTCTCTCAACGGCCACCAAAGAGACTGGGTCGCTTATCTAGTAACGAGCGGTGGCGATGCGCTCCAGAGCCTATAATATGTATATTCTATAGGGTAGGTGCACTGTAATTGTCCATAACTTCGAAACTTCGCTCGCGATGCATGCTTCATAATTTTGAATTTTTATCGCTACATAGAGTATGGTGGTGACATAAGGTTACATAGTTTTTGCATTAATTTTATGTAGTGGGGAGTAGGTTGTATGGGATCAGTTTATAATTATCGCCAGGCTTATAAACTAGTCTAAAATAACTCCACAGTCTATCTTCAATTCTAAGGCGTTTACCGACAGATCTAATTCAATTAGAGCATTGCATATAAAAAGTATGTATATCAGATACTCTTGTTTCAAAGTCTTGCGACTTTTATGTGTAAATCATAGTTTACACATAAAAATAATTTAATATCGGGTCCCATTGTGTTAAATAAGACCTGTAAAAAATCTCCTTAATTTTTATTTTAATCCAAGTATAAACAGTATACACATGTAGATATAAAATAAATACACATTGCATTGTAGAGTCTAGTTTGATTAATTTTAATAGTAAGACAGCAAAAATATTGAGAAACACGTCGCTACTCAGACTAAAACCGTATTAAAAATTCAAGCAAACCAGAAGATGCTTAATTGGTCCACTTAGCAAATAATTGGAAGGAAATCTCCACAAAGGGATTAGAGATTTCGGATCAGGAAAGGGTAAGGTATTACCATTGTTAAATCGAAATACCAAGTACCAGTATATTTTTTAGAAATAAACAGAAAACTTCGTGGTACTTAAAATACGTCATTAAAAATCCCATTACTTCGGAATAAAAATTCTCGGTAAAGACATCATTTGCCAATCAAACTTCTGCTGTATTGGGCACCGATATTTTCTTCTAGATGTGACACGCAATTCTATATTTTTGTAAAATAGTTTTTTCATTAATAAAGTAATATTCTGTATCAGCCCATATACGTCCCCCTGCAGGGCCTCGTCCACAATCGTGAGTAGGTACGATTGCGAGTGGTTAGGCCTTAAAGAAAAACTGGAGAGTAAATGACATTATGTGTGTTAAAAAGCGCCAGACAATGCATTTCAAAAGATAAAATTGCCATACGTACTTTGAAATTAATCCGACATCAAATAGCTTAGCAGTCATGTATATATTGTGAATTGTAATTATAATAAAATTGTATATTTAATAACTTATTAGCCTTATAAACGAGAAACGAATGGTGGCGTAGTTAGACTACGGTATGATTGCAAAGCTGTGATCTTGGGTTCATACCGGATAGTGTAAAGTGATGTATTTTTCTATTCATTATCGGCCCGGAGTCAGGAATTTGTGCCCGATATGGCGATAGGCTCGTCTATCATATCGAGGGACGGAACACTCAAGGCAAGACGAGGATGTCCTGGTATCACCTTTGCCACCTCTTCAGTTAAAAACGCATGAGTGTATGTATATATTATATATGTATGTATGTATAATAATAATAAATAAATAACACCCAACAGTCACATACATAGTCCTGACCCCACACTAAGATCGAGTCTTGTGTCGCGGGTATCAGGAACTACGAGAGACTTTTTCGGTCTCACAAACACCCAGACCCGAAAGAAATATTTGTGGGCCGCACTACGCACGCGGCCTCTAGTTTCACAGGCGGGGTCTAACCACCTGTGCCACGGAGGCTGTCATGTATAAATGTTGAAATCCTTTATTATCACAATAAATATATCATTACATAAAGTTTGCCCTAGGCATAATTCATGGACTGTCTTCAAATCTTACTAAGAGACACACATGTGCTTCAAACTAGTCTTAACATTAAAAAGGGCCTAAGTGGTAATTTGTCGTAAGTAAAAGTTTTACTATTCGTATTATCTTGCGTCTAAATAAGGCTCATTATTCCTTATTTTATACGTGCATTACTCTAAGTCCGTGTTTTCCGGCGATCGAGTTTTATAGCGTCCGACTTCATTATGCTAATAGGGGGTTCGGTTTCGCCCCGAAACTGATCGCTACTGATTTTTTCCACGGCCCACTAACATTTTCGGTGGTCGTAAAATATTTTATATAGTTCTATTTGATTTACTTGTTGATGACTGGCAGTATAGTCCGGGTTTCCCTGTTTAAATGTTTATTTGCTAATTTAAAAGTAAGCTTATGACACTCTGATCCATAAATTATGCCCTGGCAACATTGATATAATGTATATGGACCTGGCGATGGGCGCGTCAAATGTTCTGACGTAAGTGAAAAAGAAGTGAAGACGATTTTTTCTTCAGGTGAAATAAGGTAACTAGGTTGGGTTAATTTAACCACTATAATGGTGAGGGAAAACGATTTGCAAGAATTTCTATGGTATGTAAAATCCACCAACGCGACGTGGTGGACTATATGGCCTAACTCCTCTCAATCGTACTCTCGATTATAGAGGAGACCAGTTACCTGCAGTGAGACGTATACGGGCTGATACAGATACAGATAAAGACAGAAGTTAAGTAACAGAAATAAGGTTTAAACATGCATTTGGTTAATTGAAATAAGTAGCACAAATATGCTAATGTACTAACTACGTAGTAATGTAATAAAAACGATTTCTTTCTGTAAGGTGAGGTACTTTATAACATTTATGACCTTTCAAAATTCAATTAAGTTTTTACGATTGGATATAAAGAATGTGTTTTAATATTTTCATGTAGCTTTTTGTAAATGGAAAGTGCTATTATAAAATATATTTCGTCGAAAATTGAATATACGAAGCTTCGAGCAATATAAATATTTATTCGGCAATGATACATGAAAATGTAATGGAAATAATTAATACATATGTGGCATGCAATATATTATTTTAAATGTAAGTGCGTTCATTGAAATTCAATTTTATAACACCAAATCCGTGATAAAATCCGTAAATAATATTTACATTTTATTGTGTAACATTCGCGCAAATCTAAGAAACCATCATGTACTTTTTGGAAAGGAAATATTTATTGGAATCACGACATCTCATAAAGAAAGCATACCATCCTCAAAGAGCTGAAAATTCGTTTCATAAAATCATAGGCGAAATCTTGCCATTTTACGTGAAAACTGGAATCTACTAAGCGCTAGGTTCATTTTACGGCTTAAGAAGTGCCTTTTCTCTTTACTTATGGATGTTACGGGTTCAAACTAGCTAGCATCGTTTCGACGCGACGCTTCACAATCTTTTGAATTCATTATGTCTTCGTAAATGTGGGAGTAGCTGCACTAAAGGCATGTATGTATTGGAGGGAAAACATGAATTTTGGTGATATTTTATAGAAAGTGCTTTTGTCAAAAAAATCCCATCAAAAACATCCTGTAAAAAAATCCAAGTCTCGCAGCTCAGGTTTTCTACCGCAAAAAGTTGTGAGATGCATGTAATACCAAGTCGATTAATTTATTTAGTCCTTAAGGGACCTTCTATATAAAGTTATTACGTTAGTTATTACCATATCAATAGTAAAAATTCTTTACGTTTTAAATAAATGGATCGACTTGGCCATCGCATGAAAACATAATGTATCGTACAATTTGTACATAATGCTGCTGGCCAAGTCGATCTATTTATTTAAAACGTAAAGAATTTTTACTATTGATATGGTAATAACTAACGTAGTAACTTTATATAGAAGGTCCCTTAAGGACTAAATAAATTAATCGACTTGGTATTACATGCATCTCACAACTTTTTGCGGTAGAAAACCTGAGCTGCGAGACTTGGATTTTTTTACAGGATGTTTTTGATGGGATCTCACGTCTTTTTGTAGAGTCCTACTTTTTTCATTTTCGGTACTTCTTACTTCTAGAATACCACTAACGATTTTTCTTAAAGCCTCTGTCTTATGGATATTTCTTATTTTTGTAGGTATCAATTTATCACAAATATAGCGGATTTGATTATTAATGTTCTTTCTTTCATTGTAATTGATATTTTCGAGCTAATTAGTCTATTTATTTGCAAGTTTTTCTTCGTCATTTTTTTCTAGAGGAATGTAGTACAGTTTCATGGGCTGAATACACCATTTCCCTCTCTATATCCCCTCCTGTTATGCCTCATATATATAGATATCTATCTACAACTATTATTCCATTATATACGGGTACAAAGATGCATTAACTGCAAATGTAACTTTGTAATCCTATACATTTATATGGGATTACAAAGTTATTCACGCAGTTGGTCTATCTAGAAAACTAGACACAAATTATGAAATGTTTGAATTTTCCCTTACTTTAGACACTAAACACTAATTATATTCTAAATTTGAAGGTGCTATGTCTGCTAGAAGTGCCTTAGAATTTTGATGATCGGTCAGTCAGTCAGTGAGTGACAAAATTAAGAAAGTTTGACTAGTTACAATTCTTCAACTACTGGTTCAAATTGAATGAAATTTTAAATATACCGTGTTTACACAATGCCTGCTTAGTAACTGAAAATTCAGGCTTCATGCTTTAGCCACAACGAAGTTATAGGGAGTTGAAAATGGTCTGAATTGCTTCGAGAAAAGGATGTTACGGCCTATAGCTCGACTTGGACGGGGGCTCGGCCGCGCCCCCAGATAAAATATTTTTGTGGTTGCCATTTTTTTTACATAGGGACACTATAAAAAGACCACAATGCATTCGGTAAGTGCTATGTTATTGGAACCCTGTGTAGAGACGAGTATTTCTTGCCAATCGATATAATTATGGCAATCGAATATATTTATGTAATTATTTATTGTACCCAAGAAAGAATAACAATTATTTATTGTACCCAAGAAAGAATAACAATTAATTATTGTACCCAATAAGAAAACACAACAGTTTATAGACACAATATAAAACAAAGTACAAATGGCGGTCTTATTTTTCTAACGCAATTTCTGCCAGACAACCTTGGGATGGTTATATGAGAAGGAAAAAGAAAGGGCAGTGTAAAATAAAGACAATAAATACTAGGAGAAATAAATAATATACACATAATTAACTCGGAAAAACACGAACTTGGGTAGCTATGACGAGTTTTCCAACATGCATGGCAGTCGCTATCCAGACGTATGCATTTAATCTTCAAGGAAATTATAATAGCAATATTTTAAACAGTTGCAATAGTGCAAAATAAGTAAATAACTAAGTGCGTGGTAGCCTATTGGTAAACGGACCAGACGTGGCTGCCAATATATTCACGGTGAAGGAATATATTGTGAGGAAACCTGCATACCATAGCGAGTTGTAAGAATTTCTATGGTATGTAAGTCCGCCAACCTGCACTAGGCCAGCATGGTGGACTATATTCTCTGACTACTCCCGTTCGTATTCTCGATTGTAGATGAGGCCCGTGCCTTGCAGTGGGACGTATATAAGCTGATACAAGTAAATAATTATTAATCTTAACCATACGATCCTTTTGTTTTAATAACATGGGAATTTATGTTTATACTGACAGAAAAACTAGATTTGTACCACGAATATTCCTCAGTTGAAACATCTTGTCTACCACATAAACAAGCACAAATTGAATTATTAAAATACACTGAGAGTAGTCTTTTCAATCTTTTGAATTCTAAGTCCAAGCTATTTTTAGGTATAGTTCGTTTTCTATTGTTGTGAAAAGATTTTCAACAATTTATCGGTTTTGGTTGTAAGCGTCTAGACGAGAGCATTCGGATAATGGAAGGATTTCTATTCATTTGTGATTTTGTCAATGGGGAGTCGCATTGCCAATTGAATGGATGGCTATTTTATTTATTAGAATTGAGTGTCCTGTTATTATTTGCAGTTTTCTTTCCTGGAGATTTCCTGTATAAGTATATTAAATAAATTATAATACCCAACAGTCATTTACATAGTCCAGACCCCACACTAAGATCAAGTCATGGGTCGTAGGAATCAGGAACAATGAGCGACTTTTCGGTCTCACAAACACCTAGACGCGAAAGAAATATTTGTGGGCCGCATAAACATTTCTCGGTGCGGGGATCGAACCGGCGCGGCGGCCTCTCGTTTCATTGGTGGTGTCTAACCAACTGCGCCACGGAGGCTGTCGAAGGTAGTATGGTTTAGTTTTTTTATTGTTTATTCTTGCCCTGTCATACTTTTTCGCTTTGCCCCTGGTGGTAAGTGCAAATGCCGTCCAGATAGTTCAGATCAGATAGACCGTCCATCCAATGTCATCAATCGGTCTCATACCATTCGGTACAATTATGCCAGCCCGCTAAGATCCCTCTTCACGCTGCGGCGGAAAGACCCAGGTCTATACTTTAGTTTAACGAACGTTAGGTTTAGGTATTGACTATGACTAATCGCATCTTTGGTCAGCATGCAGTACAGATAGGATTGTTTACCGTTCAAGGTTCGTATTTAATTCGAAAAATTAACTGTGAAATGAATTTAAACAACATAAAAATGGAATTCCGTCACGTAAAGATCGACGCGCACGGGTTATTGGTCGTAAATCACACGCCATAACATTTTCTCTATGTATGTATAAAACATATTATTTTATACTAACCCTTTGTGGTGGTAGGATAAAGACAAATCAACTACGTAACCTCATCGAATAAGTTGTTTACGCAAATCTTGTGAATGGCGCAGTCGATTATACTTTCAACGTTAATCCCTTGAAAAAAATATATTAAGCAGTTACTTGTAGCCAAATTCTTCGTATTGTTAAGGCAAAAATTTTAAAAATAGTGAATGAGATTACATAATTAAATAACGTTCAGTACCTATATTACAAAAAAATGACGAGAAAATCTTGAGTAAAATCTGTTGAATTAACATATTTATAAATATGATTCCACAATGCCGTAAAGAAATCCATTAAATTTCTGTGGTCTTGTTATCGGCAATATTTATTGTAGTCACGACTTTACTTTAATCTTACGTATTGTGCCAAGTCTGGGACATTATATTTTCTTTACAAAGCCTTATTGAATCCACTTATGAAAAAATATTGAATGAGCAGAGGTTATACCTAGGGTTTCCATTAATCCCAACAAAAAAAATTGTTTTACTTATTCCACTCTCAATTTATTGTTATTGTAAAATGATTAAAATAAAATACAAGACCTGTTATAGAAAGGCAAAATATGTAATACGGGCACTTGTTAACGTCGCACCTAAATTCGATTTTGTGTTGATAGGGGAAGAATAGCTTGATAATCGTAAATAATTAATCATTTATTTAAAAATATTTACACTTTAACGCATAAAGGAAATTTTTGATCGCATGCCAAATTTGAACGAACGGTATCACTTGAAAAAAAAGGACCTTATAGTTCTTTTTTTAAATAGAAATGATACATCAACTGTGTTGTCCTCCTCTTGCTTTATTTCATTTTTCCTTTGACTTGTACGTTAATCTCGACAGATACGAGTTTGTACAAGCGGTACATAATTTTGTGCATGTGACGCGTTGGTGGTCTTTTTGGGGGGTTATTTACCTCTTTAGTTCATTGTTTTTTCTTCCGCTTTGTCACGGGGGGAAGTGGACAATAATTTATTTCCAACTTCTATTCAATTTTCTGATTGATTTCCTTGGTTAAAGACAAGTTGGATATTCTCGAAGACTCGCTGAGCTTCAATGCTCGGTGTCATTACATTGCGTGCCACTGTTGATCCTGGCTTACAGGAGTTGCAGTGGTGGGTATATTATTGTGGTATATTGCCACTGTCGTGTGATAACAATGGCAGGTTATTATCATCTTTCTGTCTTGGTTCTCAAAAACAAGACCTATTTTGAGTTTCACACCACCTAGGTTTGAAAATCCTTTGTCATAGTACGAACAACAAACTAGCAGTTTCTTGGT
Organism: Hyles euphorbiae; assembly: GCA_023078785.2. Lineage (NCBI taxonomy): Eukaryota > Metazoa > Arthropoda > Insecta > Lepidoptera > Sphingidae > Hyles > Hyles euphorbiae. The sequence continues at coordinate 12,965,207 of CM041046.1, forward strand.
TTTTACTTAATACATTGTCTAGCCTTTGTTCTAAATAAATTATGTTTTCTATGCCATGTCGTCTTTGTATCTAGACTAATAACATACACAATTTATTACTTATTGCAAGTGTACACGCTATGGCTAATACAATGTAAGAACTAATGAAAAGCTTTATCTTGGATTATGAAAGCGGGTATTATGTACTTTTTATTTAATAATTGTTAGATATTAGCGTAATTAATTGCTACATATTTACATAGTTATTCAAAGAAAGTTTTAAAACCTATTTTAGTTATAATCTAATGTTTTGTCCCTTTCAAACAACTACTATTTTACTGTTGGTAGGTTTCTTAGGTTTCTCGTATATAAGAGGCCGCCTTGGTAGGTAGCACAACAATGTCTATTTTTTTCGCCAAACAGCAGTGTAAATGCACTGCTGTTTCGGTATGTTAGGATGGCGAGCGTAGTGGAATGCCAAACGTCGCAATAATCCGCTTTCATTCCTCTTGGAATGACGCTCTCTTTGCTCATTCAAGTACTAAATTTAAAAAAATAAACCAGAATTCAGATTAATCAACTTAAAGTTCAGGTACATATGCTTCCGTAATTAATTAACCGACACAATCTCGTACACAATATCGTAATATGGCTACACGTGGTTTTTACATTTCTAACATTGGAACGGTCTACCGCTTTCATTTTTTCATCGCATTTATAGTGACCTCGCACGCACTATGAATGAAGCCAGTTTTTCATTATGCATAGATTCTATGGTTTTCTTTTATTTCAATATTGAATGCAATATTTAAATAAAAAGTCCACCCCGTGACCACAAAAGCTGTAATACAATAATTGCATTTACTTATAAGTGCATGAAACTATTATTTTATTTTATTTTTATTTATTTGGGAAACAACAGATACAATATAACATAGAATTAACAACAACTAAAAATATATAATCCTCAACAGTTTCCACAGATAACAATAACATAAAAGAAAGAGCTGGTGCTGGTGGTATTATAAACACACTTTAAAATATATCCACCTTTTCTTCAACAATTTTATTTTACTTCCATCGTGAAAAGAAGCACTAGTGACGTAAACAACAGCCAAAAGCATATTTCCGTTGTAAGGTGACGCCCTCCGCGATATAATTTATGGCGTAACAAGATTTCCTCTTGAAATCCTCTTACGGAGGACTTCCTGAGAGGCTGGCTGCATAATCCACTAACACTATTTTTATCTCTTTACTTGACTCTAATCTTGCAAAGTTGTTAACCAAAAATACGGTATTTTTGAAGTTATTCAAGTGATATTTTTTGTAGAAGATAAAATATTGAATATTTTGTAGGAAAATCGGTATATTACTGCTGCTAAAGTGGTCTGTTATGGGTCTTCAAACACTTGATTGGTATATAATAAAATCGTTTTCATTACCCTGCCTCACCCCACTACTGAGCATAGGTGTCCAACTCTCCCTCCATAATTCGCGGTATAAAGAGATTTAGGTCACATGGGCTCGAAAGCAACCAGGTTGTCTCGCCAGCATTTCTTAGGTCTACCGTAGCGTCGTCGACTATCAGGTTAAACATTGGATGATAACATTTTTGGCCAGAGGATGGATCGATCTGGATGCATTGCACACCAAAATTACTGATTTTGTATCAAATATTGATTGGGTACAGAGAGAAAAAGAGTTCAACTAAAATTCTTTTGACGCGAACTTTGTCAGAAAATATAAAATTTTACAAACATTTTTGAAAGTATACTTTTACTCTACACTTCTGGTATGTTGTAACAAGATTTTCTCTTGAAATCCTCTTACGGAGGACTGCCGAGAGCCTGGCTGCATAATCCGCAACACTATTTTTATCTGTTTATTTGACTCTAATCTTGCAACGTTGTTACCTCAATACGGTATAAATTTTTTGGCGACTCTGACTTTTTAAGACTGGATTTACATCTAATGAGAAGCTTAATTAGAATACCAGTTTTCCTTCAAAATGAGCATAATTCGTAATAAATGTTACTACGTTCAACTAATCGTCTGAAAATAATGTTGATATAATAAAACATAATATTTTTTGCCAAAATTAATTTTGTGCGATACTCGTATGAACTCGAAAACAAAGAATCCAGATTTTGTTTCATTTTCTCCAGACAGATGCAGCAATACAAAACTTAATCCGCGTATTTTGTGGAAATACCATTTAACCCTTAAATTGTTTCTGTCCGTCTCATGGAACATGTTATAAAGATGCACACAAGTCTGATTTGAGGTGACGCTCGCGCCTGTCACGTGGTACGACGTTTATAATAGACTATCCTTTTCGCACTCGTGCATTTGAAACGCGCTCTCGCTCGTTAGACGAGTTGCATCAGTCATTTGAAATATTTAAACGGCGAAATGAATTTGCACTCGTCAAAAATATTGTTATTATGTAAGTGTTTTATATACTTTTTATGCTTAATATCGTTGGAATAATGGTTAATCCGTAGTTTTCAATTGTTTATTTTATCGTATTATTCATATTTTGTTTTCAATATCTCAGTAAATCTTTATGTCATTTGAAACTGACACCGTCAATTACTCTCATACGGAGTAACTTTTGTGTTTGTCACTTTTAACGGACATTGCCAACTAGATCTCACACGGAGTAGCATTTATGTTTGTTACTTGTAACGGACATTGCCAGTTAGTTAGTAGTAGAAATATTATCGTATTTGTATAGTATATGTTTTACAATTGACAATATTTTTCTCAGTAACATGGCAAGGAAAAGTTGGAGATCGCAGAAAATTCTTGCGTTAGTCCCTCCATCAGATTCTATAAATTCAGAAATTGAATCTGAAGATGATGAAGAGAGAAGAATACTTATTAGCTCGTGAGTACTTCAAAAATAACAACACTGGTTCTGACTCTTCTTCACCGGTAAGAAGTACTATTTCGCCAGCTATTTACGACCTCCTTGAGGATCTCAGTGACTTAGAACTGGAAGAACCGGAGGCAGAATCAAATGGCTTAACGTCTGAAAATCACGTTAACCAAAATGACACAGGACCCATGACATAATCATCGTCTTCTTTATTAGGTAGATCACAAGTTCTACCAACTTGCATTATACCGGAAACACCATCAACAACTTCAATAATATCTCCACTGACACCAAGGGCACAAACTACAACACGCCGTCGTACCAGACAACTCGCAAATATTGAGTCATCCCCCATGCCACTTTTAACTGCAGTACCCATAGCAAAAAAACGCAAGATAGAACAATTAGAATTTACATTAAAAAAAAACAAATATTCAGGAGCCGTGGAAGTGGATACAAGTGTAAGTTTTGCTGAACAATATCAATTAAAATCACCGCAGCAATATTTCAAAAAAAAATTTTGTGACGATCTGTTATATTACATTGTAGATATGACTAACCTGTATTCAGTACAACAACAAGGTAAATCTATCTGTGTAAGAAGAAAAGAAATAGAAATAATATTAGGTATTGATATTATTATGGGAATTGTAAAGATGCCGGCTATTGAAGATTATTGGAGTAATGATCTTAGATTTGATCCAATTGCATCTGCTATGGGTATAAAACGTTACAGATCTATCAAACGTTTTTTACATTTTTGCAACAACACGAATGTAGACAAGAATTATAGCTATCACAAAGTATCGGTCGTAATGGAGCATGTTCGGCAGCAGTGCCTCAAGCTCGAAGAAGAGAGGTCATTTGCTATTGATGAAATGATAATACCATACAAAGGTAAAAAAGCTGGCAATCGCAAGCAATACAATCCCAAAAAACCCCATAAATGGGGCTTTAAATTTTTGGTTCGAGCTGGGACCTCAGGGATGGTTTACGATTTTTTTGCCTATGATGGAACAAACACTTTTCAGCAAGATGCGTTCACAGAATGGGAGCAAGATTACCTTGGCGTTGGGGGCAAAACAGTTGTCAAATTATGCAAAACTATTTCTAATCCGATTCTTGCCACGGTTTACTTTAATAACTGGTTTACTTCTTTAGTGTTGCTTTATTACTTACGTAACGAGATGGGGATACTATCTTTGGGCACGATCCGAAAGGACAGACTACGCAATTGTCACCTAAGCAGTGACAAAGATATGAAGAAGAAAGGCCGTGGAACATTCGAAGTTGTATGCGATAATTCCAATTTATTAGTTTAATTTAGTTGTGATAAGCTTAATTTTTTTTTTTTTTTTCATATTATTTCGTTGAATAGTCAAACGGGCATCGTACGTTTTGTGTGACATATATTCTACGCTCAATTATGAAGGCAAGGTGGCAATGTCACTTACAAGTGACGTGAGAAAAACCTGTTAAGATATAATATATTTGTTTAATTTCCATGTATGTTGTCTTTTTTTATCCCTAACAATACATATAAATTTAAAAAAAAAACACAATTCACCGATATATGGTACTGCCAATTTAAGGGTTAAGTGCAAATATTTACAAATATATTCCCCCGCTTGACTAACAGATCGATGTAGACGGCGTTTGTTAAATCGATTTTAAGCATTCTCGATCAGTCTTAGTCCTCAGATGGCGCCCAAAATCCGACTCGCCTCCCGGTCGACTGCCTCTATTAATAAAGATTTTCTCACCAACAATCTCTAGATACTGGGATACAAACTAGCACTACAGAAGGCTCAGAAAGGGAAATTATGTTGCTGCAATTTACCTTGGTATTGAATATATAATATGTGGAAACATTTCGTTAAAAACCTTTGGATGTTTTTGAATGAATTTTATAATAATCATATAGAAAATAAAGAGGCACAATATGTTTATATTTAAAACACAGTTACTACAGAGTAATGGAAACGTACGAATCTTTTAAAGTCAAATGTATTTGCATTCTTATTGATTTAAATATTTTATTGTTTAATACAATACTTGTTACTTATACTACCGTCTGATTGATAGTGTTACTAATATTGAATTTTGCTTTAATAACAATTTATTTTGTAGAAGTTATACCCAAATTATAAACAGCATATTGAACATTCTGTTAACACATTTCTTGTGTACCGAACCCCGAAATCCTGGCTTGGTAAGCCTCACCTCGCCTTCACTTATCTGATTGTCAGTGTTATGTTATTTACTGTATATTTCCACTGAGGGCTACAATGGACTGTTACAGCCGGACAATGAACTTAAGGGCGCAATGTATACAGGGGGATTGCGGCTCCTTAATTTAGAAAAGGCACATGTGTGAAATGGCTTGAAAGGTTTTTAAATTTTAGTTTTAGGGGGTATATTTGTGCACTTAAGGTAGTTGTTTTGTTGGCAGTACACTACAAAATCATTGTTTTAATAGATTTGAACATCTGGCACCGTAACGCAATGTGAATTAAAATGCGTAACTTCACACTTTAACTTAGTGTTTTAAGTTTTATCCTTACAGACAAAAATAGTCGTACATACAAAACTTTTTCTCATTTCCCTTACTCTGGAACTTAAAAAAGATTATTATTATTACCACGGAGTAAAGACTCCTACCCACTGGCTATCTCAATATATCGGGTGCTAACTTATTTTCTAATTAAATTTTGCTATGTGCAATAACATCTACATCTGTCACCCTATCCTATCAAAGAAATCATCGGCGCTCTAAGTAATTTACCGGTCCATTGCGTTTCACGTTGGAGAACTTTTCATTAACATTTCAGAGACTACGTCATGTCATTAGAACGTTCCATAAAGAACGAGACACTCCACGGAAATCGTCGGTAGGTAATACCTATCTTCTTAAATCTCGACCGAAGTGTGTGCAGGGCTGGATTCGGGTCTTTGAGGTGGTTTTTCGATGAATTTTTCTTCGTGTTTGTAGATTGTGTAGAATTTCATATAATACTCTTTTTGTTTTCGTTTTATATTATAAACAGAATGGAATTTGTATGTTTGTTTATATGTTACAAGTAAACACCAGAACTGATGAAAAGTTCGATAGCAATTGGCACATTCACAGGCGACGCTTAATTTTTTTTATTTCTTTCAACACTTACGGATAAAAAATGGTTTGTAAGGATTAAATGGAAAATAATGTTGAGCCATATTAGAAACTTGGCATAAAAAAACAATTCTATTTTTTCCAATATGTTCCTATCAACAATGTCTTGCAATTTCTGTACAATAAAAAATATGCATCTGGCTAGGATTAACTTGTTGTTTGGTACAAAAACATCAGAAATACGTTACAAAAGGGCATTTTGTTCCACAAATCCCTAGTTCCAAATACGTCACTGGCCAGGTGCTCCTACGGGACGGTTTACTGTTATTGCCGCTGAGAGGAGCCCAGATATATGGACTGTGGATTTCTTCTGTACGTCACACATGCTTGGCCTTAATTAAAAAATACTTTTGTTATTAGTACATGCGGGTGAGGTGAAATTGCGTTTAGGGTTCGTTAATTTAATATGCTTAGTAATTTTGTAGAGGTGTAGGAACACTATTCGAGTAATTTAATTGCTGAGTTAATTATTTTTTTATAGAAAGTATAATTTTCTTTCTTTTGGTTAAGGTTGTCGGGAAATCCCTGGATGCAGGTCCCTTACATCAGGTCTGTATGGCGATCCATCTGGGAAGCCTTTGGTCATTCAGCAGTAAACTTCCTCTGGCTAAAAAATTTTTTTGAACCATAGTAAGCACCAATTGTGAGTTGATGCTATAATACCGGGCTGGCTGAAACTGGATATTTATGCTTATTTTAATCACTCTTTTAAAAAACAACATTATTATCAAGAATTCAACAAAAAATATGACTATTAAGTACGTATGTTTTTTTTTGCTTATTACAATAAAAAGTTGCATCCAGCAACCTTGAGTTCTAGACAATGGTAATCTGGAAAGCTTGGTCCGGTGCAAAAACGATTTTTACGAAAATGGATAATATAGATGTTAAAAAAACAATAATGTAACCCAAACTCTAACTTACTAAAATGAGAAATAGCCAATATGTGCGCACAACAGGCGGTCTTATCGATAAGCGCGATTTATTTCCGACAACCTTGTTTTGAAATATTTATGAAAAGAAATTTACCACTTTTCTAATTAAATACCTCACCCGGATTTGTGTAACATCAGGGTCATCAATATTTTATCAAGCCACCATAAATTCGTACCTTTCGAGCAAATATTCGGAGACCAACTGCAAAATCACAGCAATAAGCATAAGCGATAGATACGATCCAAATTCCAACGTTATTGACAAACCGATGGGAAGTCTTATTAATATCGGATCGGAATTCAATAAGTCGCCCAGTTTATCTTGACCCCTGGCATCCAAATGAAATGAGCCTGAAAATTAAAGGCACAGGTGATGTTAAGGCTCTTTGTATATTGGTCGGTTGTTTATTTGCTGACTGCGTTTTGTAGATTATTGTGAATGAAAACAGCGGGCTTTTGTGACGCAGTGAACGCTATGGTATGGGTTCATGCTTTTCATAGCGCATGTAACTGTGGAGGGTTTATAAAACCTATATTAATTTTCTTTCACTGTGATAGTGCGGTATTACGGTGAAGGAAAACATCGTGGAAACCTGCATACCGTAGCGAATTTGTAAGAATTTCTATAGTATATAAAGTCCACCGATCCGCACTAGGCCATCTTGGTAGACTATATGGCCTAACCACTCTCAATCGTACTGTCGATTATAGAGGAGGCCCGGGTCCTGCAGTGGGACACATATTGGCTAATACAGTACGCTATATATGTTAGTGCGGTGGCCATTCTACTGTTTTGGTGCATAAACATCTTTTATTATCAAGAGTTCAATTGCATTGCCATAGACCCTTTAAATTTATCTGTGGTTGCTATCTGTCGTGCTAACCAATCACCCGCTCATTTCTCTAGTTACTAGTACATTTGTATTACCTTAAATGCACAGAAAACTGTTATTATTAACCTACTATCTCATACCAACTTATCGAATATGAGTATTCCGTACAATTCCCAAACTTCCACACTTTTAATATAGGTGTACCGTGATGGTACATAGGGAATAAGCAATACGCGTGATGGAGACAAATGTAGAAACGTACTCACATTTGCCGCCTGCAGGTCCGCCTGGGTGATGGTCCGTTTCAGGATACGAGACACTCAACGAGATTTCCTGAGTTGTTTGTCGACGCCTTTTGTCTGTTATTGAACGATTATGAACGCCACATGAATAATTCTATGGCGACCGCGTGCGCGCCGGTTACGATTTTTGTTAGTTGTTGATGCACTCGCGGCCCGCGGAGAAGTTGTAGCGCGTCCTCCGTGTGGGGGCGCTAGTTGCACGACGCGTGATTGGCGCGTCGACGAAATGCCTCGACGGCATTGGCGAATTGGCTAGTTGGCGGCAATGCGCGCGAGTTTGAAGATCCTCGCCATTTCACATGTGCCACCATCACGCATTATATTGAAGAAAAACGGTTACGAAACATTCCGCCCACCAAAATACATTAATGTATTTTCGAAATTATGAACAATTCAAACAATTAAAGAAGAAGGCATATGATATCTTACGAACTAAGAAAAAATACGAAATAATGATAATCAACTTTAATCCGCTTGGTTAGGTAAGGGACAAAGTTTGACTAACGGTCTCGTAAGGCGAGTGCCTTCGGCCGTACGTATCGTCGCGATTCGGACTACGCCATCTGGGCTAGGGTGCAACTCCTCAACCCGAGCCAGAGGCCAATGTAACGGAATTGAATTATCAGTTTTAATAATTACGATCGATCCTACATCTAACGGTCGTGAATTCTTGGTCCACTTCGCTCGCTGAGTTAACGAATGAAGATATTCATCTTTCCAACGATTCCAGAAATCCTGCTGGAATCGCTGAATCAACTGCCATCGACCCAATCGATTTATATTTAATGAAGTAACATCTTCATCAGGAACAGTCGTAAGCGGCTCAAGAGTTAGAAAATGGCCTGGTGTTAAAACTGACAGGTCATTGGGGTCGGAGCTCAGCGGACAAAGGGGCCTTGAATTTAGCATTGATTCAATTTGTATGAAAAGTGTCGTTAATTCTTCAAATGTTAGACATTGGTCGCCAACGATACGATACAAATGTGATTTCACAGATTTTATTTGTATTTCCCACACTCCACCGAAGTGGGGACTTGAGGGTGGATTGAAACGAAATTCGATTAGATTTGCATTAGCGGCATTTCGCATGTAGTTTAGTAATTGTGCATTAGCACCGACGTAATTTGTGCCACAGTCAGAATGAATTACGCTAACCCTTCCGCGACGCCCGGAGAAGCGATGCAACGCAGCAAGGAAAGCGTCCGAGGAAAGGTCCGATACCGCTTCAAGATGCACCGCACGAGTCGCGAGACAAACAAATAAACATAAATATGCTTTGGTAATTTTTGCACCGCGATGTTTACCGCTTTTAACTCGAAAGGGGCCGCCGTAATCGGTCCCTACGACAGAAAATGGTTTCACCTGATTTACGCGAACTGCAGGCAGATCGCTCATAAAGGGTTCAAGTGGAGATGGGTGTGTCTTGTAACACGGTACGCATTTGGATAAGCAATTTCGAATGGCACGTTTAGGAGATAATATCCAAAACTGTTGCGAAAGAAGATACTGCGTTGTATTTACGCCGGCGTGACAATTTTCACGATGAACAGCTTCGATTATAAGAAAAGTCAAACGTGATGTACGTGGAAGTAGAGCAGGGTGCTTATGCTCAAATTCGAGACCAGATCGGGAAAGGCGACCGCCCACCCTGAGAATTCCCTGGGCATCGAGAAACGGGTTTAACTTACGCATTTGTTTCGATAATAATTGACCTTCCTGTAGCTGACGAATTTCTTTTTCGAAAGAAGCTTGTTGATTGTGCTTTACGACGATCAACAAAGCGGCATGAAGCTCTGCGTTATTTAAAAACGAATCAGAGCAACGATTGTGTTTATGACGTATAAAATTTATAAATCTCCGCCACCAACATATTATACGTTGAATTTTCCGAATGGAAGAATAACGATCGAGTAAAATATCTATAAAAGAATTATTCGTATCATCAGAGCCAAGAAAGCTTTTCAGCTCCTTTGCCTCCGACTGAAGAAGATCCTCACTAGGATCGACATTAAGCTGTGGCCAATGTTCGGAAGGTAAGCGCAGCCAAATAGGACCCGCCCACCATAACCGATTGTTGACAAGAACGAATGGTAACTGACCACGAGAAGCGACATCTGCAGGATTGTCTTCAGAGGCGACATGGCGCCACTCAACATCCGGAATGATATCGTGAATATGACCAACGCGGTTAGCGACGAAAGTTTTCCAACAAGACGAATGAGAATGCAACCACGCTAGAACAACGGTAGAATCAGACCAAGCTATAACTCGAGTAAATGGAAAAGATTGCGCAAAAACATCAAAATATTTTCCCATTTTCAACGCGTCAGGTGATATAAGATTCATGTGGCCATGATCAAGATATTCCTTCATAAATTTGCAATATTGAGCATACAGCTGTTCGTTTTTAAGAAGACGTTTTTCAATGGAATGAAAACACCGCAAGGCTATATCACGAGATGTAGGAAATATAGTTTCTTGTTCACCGTGTTTAAACGGTAAAGAAACAACGTATCTAACGGTAGCATCTCTGGTATGAGAATTCTCAAAAATCTCCTCGCATCTCTGATCTTGCAAAGTAAGAGGTTTTGAATGCGAAACTGTTAACTCCTCAAGCTGCCATAAGCTCTTGAGATCATCATGAATTTGTGGTTCGTTAAAGGCAAAAAATGAATGAAATGTTGAATCTGTGTATCCAACGTTCCCGATAAGAAGCCAGCCAAACAGCGAATTTATAGCAGACGGTTGGTTGGTACCACCTTCGATTGTTCCCGGTAAAAGAAGCGAAGCGAAACATTTCGCGCCGATAAGTAGATCTACAGGACCAGGTATGTGACAATTTGGGTCCGCTAGCTGCAACGATTTAATATGCTGCCACGATGATTTATCAATCCGAATGGATGGCATCTTCCCACAAATGCTTGGCAAGGTCAAGGCTTTAATGGAAAAGAGAAACTGGTCGTTATGTCCGAGATCAAGGTTAACAATACCTGACACGGGAGCTGAAGAATGACCCAATCCACTAACCTTATGGGATGTGGAAGTACTGGTGAATCCCAGTCGCTTGACAGCATTCTCTGTGATAAAATGACTTTGACTACCGGAATCAATTAAAGTTCTAAACGGTTGGAAATTACCCAAAGAATCACGAATCTGAACAATCGCTGTCGATAATAAAATATAAGATTGTTCATGCGTAGTGGTCAACACTCGAACCTGATCTTCAGGTTTATCGACACCTGGAGAAATAGCTAAGGAAGTAGTGAGCGATTCTCCTTCATGCAAAAGGGTATGATGTCGTTGATGACATTTATTACATCTGAATAAAGATCTACAATCTTTAACGGTATGAGACGTTCTCAAACAATTGAAACACCAACGATGAGTTCGAGCATACTCATTGCGTTCGGTGACCGAAAGTTGTGTGAATTTTTCACACTTATTTATCGAATGATTTAGTTGACAAAATGTACATTTTACAATTACCACTTCTGGTGTTTGTGAAGAAGGAGAACTAGACTTTTCCTCAGAAGTTGACCTCGCCGCAGTGTTTGAAAGAAATATGGAAGTCTTCTTTTGAAACTTCGAATTGTTCGACCTGACTTTATGTGATTTAATTATATCCATAGATTTCCCTACGTTAGGATTAACCTGATCAATTAATGAAAAATGGTTATCTCGAATAAAGGCGTCAGCTTTGTTATAAAGGAAAGATTTTAATTCTTTGAATTGCGGCAATTCTGACGATTCTTGTCTTTCTTCAAAAGAACGCCGGGTTTGAGTATCTAATTTTGACAAAATTAAATAGCACAGAACAAAATCCCACTCGTGAATAGGAAGGTTGAGACTGGATAATACGTTTAAATTTTCATTGACTAAATCAAAATTTCGGCGAAACTCGATCGGTGAAAGTGATTTTAAATTAACGTTTAATATTTCTTTCCAACATGTAAATGCTAAATCTCGTTTATCACGGTATCTGGCCAGCAACGCTTCATACGCTCCGCGATAATATTTACCTTGAATCGGGTAAGATCGAATCACACCTAAGGCGTCACCACTAAGACAGGTCTCAAGGTATTGCATACGCTTCGTATCCGAAAGTGATTCATTGTTATGAATCAAAGAATTAAATAAATCGAAGAACTTAGGCCACTCCTTGATTTCACCAGAAAACGATGGTAGGTTAATTTTAGGCAACTTTATGTCGCATCCTGACGAATGGCTTGCATTTTTATCGCAAGAGTGAACGTTAGAAACAGGAAATAAATTTTGATTAATTGCCAAAATTTTAAAATGAATATCATCAAACACGGTACGAATATCATCTTCTTGTTGGAAATCGTCATCATCGATAACGCCTAAAATATCCGAATGAACGCTCTCAAAACTTTCGATTAATTTTGGCAATGAGGAGAATTGAACATCAAATAAATTCAAACACGATTTATCTTCCTCTGCCGATTCAGCAACTTCTAGAAGTTTCTTTAAGCGGTTGAGGGCCAAAGTACGCTTGCGCCGTAATACAGGCAAATCCTGAACCCTCGGACTATCTACACTCGCTAACTTTGTTAAACGTATCTTTGGTTTAGTAACACGAACCGAACGATACGACATTTTAAATAAATGTCGAAACGAATAAACGAAATTAAAATTAAGTATATCAAACTATTGTATAGTCACTGCCTACCCTTTCACGAATAGAAGTACTGTACGCGAGAACGAATGACGATTAGTACAGCACACGAATTTGAAAATCAGGACGGCAAATGACTAACGAATACTGAAGTCTAATTAGTATCTACTTAAGTACTTATTCCTTCACAACGAAACTGAATTGCCTACAAAAGTTATAGCATCACAAAATTGCAACACGAATTTATGTAAACAAAGAACGGTTAAATGAATATTATTATGACACCTACCCGAATGCACAATAATAATAAGACAGGCCAAACGGCGTATTTAACCGACTACGAGAAATGTGTACACTTGTCGCCTATTTGTACTCGAATGTACTCGACGTTTTAATTGATAAATGTCGCTAGAATAAAAACAGATGAACGACACCTATATTAAAACTTCCACGGAATAGAATCTATGTATATGTTAACCTATGTGTATTTAAACGACGTGAATTTGTTAGAGAATCGAAACCCAACGATACATCAACGAATTGGCACTAGAATAGATGTAACGCAAGTAACGAGGCGATAAATAACAATATTCAAATGCATATAATACACCGGCTACCAATACTAGAACGTTTATTACGCTGATATAATTATGTACATTAGGGGACAAATGCACATCGGCGCTAAGGATAAATCAAAGACAAAATGGCTAACATTTGAACAACTCGACGAGAATGATTTTAAATTGTTTGCATTAAATAAACATTTGAAACACAAGTAAATGTAATTGTAAAGAACTATTCACGTAGAAATTAATTATTAATTAAAATATTGTTATATTCAATAAATGAATTGGTAACAGTTTAAAAATGTGATATGGATGACGAAAGAATCACGCCACTGTAATTTGGTCGGTTTATAATATTTACGTGAATTGCCGATATTTAACAATGTAAATAATTTGAAAATATACTACACTGTATCTAAGTTTTATGCAAACAATCATATGCCTTCCTGGAACGACCGGTTGGAATGTTATTTGTTAATTTTTAACAAAATGTGCAATGGCGGTATTGTAATGCTTCGAACCAAGTTTATCGCAAGAAAATAACTCGGAATCTATGTTCGAAATAGCGAATGTACTCACTATTCCCGGGTTTCGGCACCAAAATATGTACCGTGATGGTACATAGGGAATAAGCAATACGCGTGATGGAGACAAATGTAGAAACGTACTCACATTTGCCGCCTGCAGGTCCGCCTGGGTGATGGTCCGTTTCAGGATACGAGACACTCAACGAGATTTCCTGAGTTGTTTGTCGACGCCTTTTGTCTGTTATTGAACGATTATGAACGCCACATGAATAATTCTATGGCGACCGCGTGCGCGCCGGTTACGATTTTTGTTAGTTGTTGATGCACTCGCGGCCCGCGGAGAAGTTGTAGCGCGTCCTCCGTGTGGGGGCGCTAGTTGCACGACGCGTGATTGGCGCGTCGACGAAATGCCTCGACGGCATTGGCGAATTGGCTAGTTGGCGGCAATGCGCGCGAGTTTGAAGATCCTCGCCATTTCACATGTGCCACCATCACGCATTATATTGAAGAAAAACGGTTACGAAACAATAGGAGTAGCAAAAATTCGGACATTACACACACCCGTACCATGAAATCCGGGAAACGTTCCGGACCGAGTTAATTTAGCGGTAAGCGGCGCTGCGGTATCGGAAATTATTATTACAGATATAATCTGAGTATTTAAGTTACTGTTTCCGTATTTGGTACGTATTTACGTAATTTCAGCTGGAGGGCAATGTCCGCGTTTGAATTGTAGGAAGGTATTTTGTGAACCAGCGTGTTAGGTGTATTATTTTGTAAACGTTTAAAACATGTTCTCAAATTTTAACGCAATATCTTTAAAAGTGATCTTTAATACTACTGCTTTATATTATTGATAAAAAAAATAATGATAATAATTAATGTCTAAAGAATTTAAAAATAATTTAGTACCAAGAGCTTATCTTCGAAAATAAGAAAAAAACATTGCACCAAATGAGACTGGACATAAATTATTTGAAAATGGATTGAATGGCTTATTAAGTTTTTTGTCGCGGTATTGATCGAATAATCAGTGCAAAATCAAAGTATGATTTACAATTTACCCAAACCAATTACTAAATCTTCGATTGCCAAACTACAAATGATTTAGAAATGAACCGAAGTGTTGTTCAAGATAATAAATCATACATTCTCGAGTAAATGCCTTACCGAAGCCTGACTAAGTGCTGTTTACTTAGTAACCCAATAATATTTCAAATTTCAATAGGTTTTGTATTAATTTGTGTTTATGGCTTGCGGTGTTAGTTTACCAATTGGCTCATAATTAAGTTATGGTTAGTTTCAGGTATTTGCATTATGTATTTACTATTTAGTTTCATAAAAATTTGTTCAAATTATTGTCATTATTTTACAAATTAAAATGTATTGTTAGTTACCATTATTCTTATATCTGACACGAAATTAATTTTATTTACATACATATGTTAGTTGTTTAGAAACAATGCTAAGATATTTTTATACAACACTTCAACATCATTTATTGATTAAATTTAAATTAAAAATTACATTTTATTCTTAAATTAAGTATTTTTATATTTATTTCCTTTAGCATTATACACGTAAAATTCCTTTAAAATAACATTCAACATTCTTATCTGCACTATAAATGTATCCTGTGCATTAATTTTAAAACTAAACTTCCATTATCCAAGTTTAGATTTTACCATTTCTTATCGCGACCAGTAAAGCTTGACCCCTCGCTCTATTTTCCCTCGCACTTCACCGGGTCTTACAATAGTGTACCACGGGTCAAACTTAATAGGTGATAATGTACCTCGGTGGTATCCTTGGGGAGCTTTTGACACGGAATTCGGGTCTTACCGCTTAACCCTAGTAATTACCCGGACTGTTGATACATCCTACAGGATGCGAAATGCGGCTTAGGGCAGCCTTTGAGTTATATGTATGGCGTAATCTTAGTTCCTCGTGTTTATTGTCCAGTTTCGGGAATGTCTTTTAAGTGCTGTTGTCCTCCGAGGGATCCCGGACGTCTTGCCAGAGTGATATATTTGAGTCGGTGAAATCTGCAGATGTAAACGTGAAATACGCTGGTTAACTCTTGTTTATTTACAATTTAATTTTGCAGAAGCGTGCATTTTTATGTAAAAAAAAAAATCGTTATTAATAAATTATTTATCGTATGAAATAATAAATCCGTCTTGAAGAAAAATGAAAGCTGCAAGCCAAATTCTTGAGAGTCTCTCGAGACGTCTCAAAAATTGAAAGATTGCGCTTTTTATTCCCTCTACTATTCTTTACGTAGATGTATTACATCTTTTGTTGTCTACCTCCTCTATTAGTGTTGTATTATTAACTACTCTGTATTTTGTAGTAAAAGTCTGGAACTTCAATTAAATCTTTTGTGTCCAATATCTTCAAACTGTAGCTATTGTATCTTATTGTAATACGGAATTGGTAGATTTTGTTTTGTATTAAAACGGTGAGGGAAAACTTCGCGAGGAAACCTGCATACCATAGCGATTTGTAAGAATTTCTATGGTATATGAAAGTACGCCAACACGCATTAGGCCAGCGCGCGTGGTGAACTATATACTCTAACCACTCTCAATCCTACTCTCGATTGTTGAGGAGGTCCGTGCTTTTCAGAAGGTTTTGTTTTTACAAACCTCTTGGAATAAATGTTCGCTAAAGTGTAGGTTGGTGTAACTCTAGTACCACCTACGGTTCGTCAAGTTTTTTCGTCACTAAATGTAATAGTGGGCGTCTTTATCGTCAGAGGAGCATATCCTTTGTTTTTTTTATATGTTTGCACGACAAAGAAAAGGCAATACATCTAATGTTACGCAGGTATATTTTGATGTAAATAAAGTATTCACGGAATAAAGTGTCTTAAGTTGTTTTGCCGTTTTGTTATTATGTGGTGAGAGCACTCTGTCGAGATATGTGTATGTGTGTGGTCATATATAGCTGCTGGCAGGCCTGCATCATGGGTCTGTGATTTAATTAATATCTATAACCATGTTTTATGTCTCTCAAGAGTATACTCGTAAGCACATAATATATTTGTGGCTTAATAAATTGCGGTACTAAAATTGTGTAAACACCTTTTGTATTGACAGAGTAGTATAGCTTGTGAAATCAAGCCGTACAAAATAAGCATACTCTCAAAATTAGAGAGAATTTAACGAACATGAAACAGTATACAGTAAAGTATGATGTAATCTTCAAGTACCGGTTTCAAATTAAATTAACACAAACTTCAAACGTTTTATTGCGTCAAGTTATTTTCCCCGAAAATTTGTTTTCATCACAAAATGTTCCGACAAAGAAAAACAAAAATACCAAGTTAAGATTTCGTCAGCGTTCTTCGAGTCACAACATCCGGGTTCATGGAATCTTTAATATATTTTGGATAGACGTTTATAAAAGGGAGTTTAAAGGAAAAACACTGAGGGTAAGTTTGTTATGCAATCTCTGGCAGTTGCTATAGTGACAATACAAATACCTGAATTTATTAGGGTCATAGCAGTTTTTTTTTGTGTAAAGTAGATTTAAAATACTTTAAGGCATTGAGGTTTTAGTAGCGCAAATTATAGAACATAATTTGTAAGACTAGTGCATTGAAAGATATTTCGTGTCAAAGTTGGACATTGATCTTTTGAAATTGAAAACATGGCATGTCAGTCCGCCCCGTGACCACAAAAGCTATAAAGTAATCGAAACGTCGGGAAGTCAAAATGTAAAAAAATAAACTAAATTCGCGATAAAATCCGTAAATAATAGTTTTATTTCAATGAAAACATGTCATTTGCCACGCAACGAAAACTCAAAATTGCTGCAGCATTTACGCAAGCTAAAATCGAAATGCGGTGGAAACATATAATAGAACTACTACCATTAAAAATATGTATGTATAATACTAATATTGTGTCCGAGTGACTTTTTCGAGTCATTTATGAGTATATTTTTATTTCAAATAGCATTTTCGAAGCGTACTTTACAATGTTTGTTATGAAAGCTATCGCTATCGAGTGGCTACTTTATACTTTCTTCGTTGCTAATGGATTCTACCGGAATAATTTAGCAAGCAATTAAGACGTTCTCGACTTGCAACCTTTAATGAAGTGTTTTAGAAGTACGTTTACATTATTAAGTGGCGGATATTATTAATTTATGAAGGGGAAATCATTTGATTTTGTTCAGGTAATTTAATTATTCATTTTGATGTAAGGTACCTTTGTGGGGTGGTAATTCGGGTTTTTAGTATTATCGGTGATATGGGTATTCTAAAAGGCCATTGGAAAATTAATATTTTTTTTTTTTTTTTTTATTGCACTGAATGGCGAGACGAGCAAGCCGTTCGCCTGATGGTAAGCGATACGACCGCTCATAAACAGTAGCAACATTCCACTGCGCTCGCCATCCTGAGACATAAGATGTTAAGTCTCGATATGTCCAGTAGTTGCTCTGGCTACAATGTCCTTCAATCCGCAACACAACGGTGCATTTAAGCAGTGTTGTTTCACGGGAGAAATAGACATTGCGGTGGTACCTACCCAGATGGCCTCACACATATAAGAGACCTACCACCAGTAAATAATAATTTTATACCTGAAATAATAATGGTCAAGTATTGTGCCATGGTGTTTTAGTTGCCTGAAATATTATGCCAGGAAACAAGGCTCAAGATAATAGCATTATAATGACAATGTATTAGCTAGCCGTAAACTTCATAGAAAATATTAATGTCACTTTAGCTGACTCCGACCATCTTAGTGTGGCGTTAAGACTATGTATGTGACTCTTGGGTGTATTTATTTATTTATTTTATTAATATTAGTAAAAGTTATTGTTTATTTTAACCTGCATAACTAAGAATTCTTACATCAGTTCTATCTAACGCTTAAAATATATGTTTGTCGTATATACAAAAAATAAAACGCCAGAAATGTTAGCAGAATATAACAGATAGAACACATTAGCCGGCCATTATATTTTCTGTTTGTTATATCCTCCAATTACGAAGGTTTCTCGGATATTAATTTTCTCATACAAAGCGCCCCTCGGGTGTGTAAGAAGTACTTGTGTGAGACTGTCTTAGTTGTAAGGTTGTTGACGCTGTGAGATGTGCAGTGGGATCGATTAAATATAATTGTTTTTAGACCTGTTGATATGTGAATTAAAATAACTTAAATGAATTCATTGTAATGCTGAAAAATCATGGGTATTGGGTGCATATTATTTCCAACTCCCATTACCTAATTTAACTTTCTGATTGATTTCATTGCGGGTTGAAGACAAGTTAGACATTGCCGGAGACTCGCCGAGCTTCAATGCTCGCTGTCATAACATTGCGTGCCACTGTTGATCCTGGATTACAGGAGTTGCAGTGGTGGGTGTGAGGGCGGGATAGTCAGGTACCTATTATATTGTGAAATGTGATTCTTCAAAAGTTACAATTCAAATATTTAGAGAATATTCTGTACTGTATATTGTACCAGCCCATATACGTCCCACTGCAGGGCACGGGTCTCCTCTACAATCGAGAGTAAGATTAAGAGTGGTTAGGCCATATAGTCCACCACGCTGGCCTAGTGCGAGTTGGCGGACTTACATACCATATAAATTCTTATAAATCGATATGGTATGCAGGTTTCCTCACGATGTTTTCCTTCAGAGTTTTAGTGAGTGGTGATTGTCTATCAATATACACATGACTCCGAAGTCAGGTATGCCCTGGGATTCGAACCCGCGACCACCGTGAACATGTTAGCAACCGCGTCTATTCCGTTTACCAACAGGCCACCACGCATTTTAGAAGAACTTTTTTAGAGAATATTCTAAAAGTTATTATTAGTCTAATTGATCGATCACTATGTGAGGTTAAATAAAATAACTAGATATATATATGTACACAAATATCTTCTGTTGATTTGAAAATGTAGGATAACATTATTGATAATTTTAATGGTAACGTTAAATGGCACGTCGACATTCAACTTGCCTGAGCTTTATCTGAAGTTACAGTTTGCGGTAGCCAAAAGTTTGGCCAATAAGATCTAAGAATACAAAACTCTTATCTAAGATTCAGTGGGATTTGCCTGTAGTGGAACAAGCCATAGTTAGTATTATTTTTAATTTCTTAATTCTTCCATAAAAGTTTTTTGGTAGAATTACAAAATGTTCTTCGAAAGAATTAAGAAAGGTCCTTCGTATTAAACTAGGCGTGACTTTACGCACAGGCATTTTTACGGCCAAGGAAAACAATGTGAGGAAGCCTTTATCAAAATTATATTATCAAGATAAATATTTTCCTAATAAGGCATGTGAAGTCCGCCAACTGTAAATAGGCCACTGTGATGGACTATGCTACTATGGCCTAACCCATCTCAATCGAACTCTCGACTTGAGTAGTCCCATTTATAGTCTGATATAGATGACGTGCATTTCTCTAATTATAAAATCCCTTAGTGTGCCCCGAATCTAAATCTAAGCCGATTGAAGTCTTAACATGACGCTTATTGTTTTGAAAACAATTGAGAGATTACATCGCGGCGTTCATGGTTTTTAATTCAATTCCTATCTTGAGAGCATTGTAGTGGGTTTGTCTGGCACGTTGCGCATCTCGCTGTTGTATCTTGTGTCCAACTTGTAGCGTATTGTCGGAACATATTGGGTTCAATTGTTGGCAGTCTTTTGTTTTTGTGGGAATAGGTGGGACGTGGTATTTAATATTAATACAATATCTCGTCTAATATTATATTTAAGCTATCAATCTTTTCTGCAATTTATTGCTTTAGTGTTTGAATGTTATTAAATATCCATTGTCCGTTATTGACAGCCGCCGTGGCGCAGTGGGTTAAATGCCGGCTGAAACGAACGAAAACGGTGAAACGAGAGGCCGCGTTCCGAGACAAATAGTTATATGTTCCACAGGTACTTTTTTCGGGTCTGGGTGTTTGTCAAAGAAAAGTCTCTCATAGTTTCTGATACCCACGACGTAAGAGACTGTTGGGTGTTATTTGTTATCTTATAGAAGATAAATAGAGTTTTTTGCGACCCCAATGATCTCTTAATAGCATAAATAAAGTATAGTTTCATCTTAATATTAAGCAATTCAATTTATTTAGTTATCGAATTGTATAAACAGAATTGTAGTCTACAAAAGTTATAGCAGTATAAATCTATGGACGATAGCTCCTAATAATAAAATAAATGCGTTATCAATGCAAAGAAGCGTAATAAGAGTATAACACGGAATCTACGCCGGAATGAGTTCCGATTCTTATTCGCTTCGGTTTATTAATCATTGGGCGACGTTCACGCGAGTCTTATTTAAAATATAACGTTTTTAGTTTCTACAAGATATTTTGGACTCTTTGAGTAACGCTGTAGTTTTTATTTTAGTTTCATACTGATTTGAGCAAAGTTAATTTCTGCCACAGTTCGTTTTGAAAGTTAAACGGAGTCATAACTAGAGATAACTAAAGCATTGCCATTCAGAAATTTAGATTCTGAAACAACTTCACACTATGTTACAGATGTACGCGATAAAATCCGTAAATAATTGTTTTATTTCAATGTGTAACATTCGCGTAAATCTAAGAAACCATTCTTACTATGTTTTTTTATGATCTCAATATTCCGTTGCTCTTAAATCTAAACACATTTGTTACGCATTACTCATTGAAATAAAGCTATTATTTGTGTGGTCCCGAAAGCTGTAAAGTAATCGAAACATCGGGAAGTCAAAAAATGTAAAAATTAAACCAAATTCGCGATAAAATCCTCAAATAATAGTTTTATTTCAACAACTCTAGAACACTAAACCTAGTATAAACAAACACCGGAGTCCATTATTTGAGTTGATTCCGGTGGATCACGGCGCAACACGCGCTCGCAAGTATCCTACCGAAATCCTTAACACGTAGTTGAATTAAAATACCTCGTGACCCTTTTTCATTAATAAGAGATCTTGGCCCCACACTGAATATTTATGCTGGCAGCGCGTGGTGTAAGATGGTGGGGAAGAGCGGGAAACTGAGCGTATTTGAGGATTTGATTTGGGAATAAGTTGTTTGGTCTTTCGCTCATTGGTAGGAGATTGGATAAAGATTTCTGAAAAAATAAATATTAAAGAGCAGTGATTGAATTAGTTGTTAGATTCAATTTACTTTCTATTTCATCGTGTTGTAAGTTCATAGACGTTTTTAGTAAATAGCTTTCTTGAAATGATACAGACTTACGTGGGAAAGAGATCTGATTACATTAATCTGATGGCTTTATCGAAATTCTTCCTGTGTCGACAACCATTTACCAAATTGACTCAATAAATCGCAATAGGTAACAGGACAATACACAATTGACAGTAAGGGTAACATAAAGTCCGGTCCCAACTTACACCACACGCCAAAACGAGAGACGTGCAAGCGGTTACTTGATTTTTCTGATACATTTTCATGAGGTTAGGAGCTCATAGCCGTAAGGTCCTTTCTAGTCGAGATTGGACCTCTAAACGGATTAACACTGGATCCACCTTGTACTCAGCCTTACGGCCTCTGCATTCAAGTAATGGTTCAAGACATTCTGTTCATGCAAGAATAGTTTATGGCTTGGGGATTTTGTTTGGTTTTGTTAAAAGATTGCCTTATTTCTAGGTGAAATGAAATTATGGTCTTGTGATAGTGGACTATGTAAGAAAAACTGTCTTGCTGTGTGTAAATACTTTTATCAAAACAGTGATTTTTGTTCAAATACGCTATCATTCGAAGATTTTTTTATTGGCTGCTCAAGATTCAGTCGCAGGAAACAATTTCATATCCTGTCATAAATGTTACCCCCAAAATACCTCTATTGCATCTATTATATAAATTGTTTGTGGCATTTTATAGTCTCTGCCTACCCCCATATAAATAAAAATATTAAATAATCGCAACACGAAATCGCACACCTATGGAATATTCAGGCGTATCGATTATGTATGTACATTAGGGTGTCCCTTAAATTTCGAGTTCAATATATTTCAACGCATACCTTTTTAAAACTTTCGTATTAACCCAATATAGCATAGAAAAAAATATAAGCCCGTTTTACAAACGATAACCCGTGCCGACTTGCAATTTAAACATCTCCATACAAGTTACGCGAGTACCGGCGCAGCGACCTGTAACTATACGTTTCTTTTGTCATTTAAAGCGAGATTTTTAAGATTGTGAGTGCGCGTATTATTGTTTATTACATTAATAATGATGTCAGTGGAATAACGAAGTGATAAAACAAATATTGTTATAATAGGAACGCCTAGCCATCAAATGAATGGTGCAAAATAGAGAAGTTTTCGTTTGAAAGTGCAAATCTTGTGATTCAGGAGTGCATTATATTTTGGGAAAAAAACAAAATACCCACAAAGGCATTACCTAACTGTGTGGAGAAACGTACTGATTTTTATCACGTTTGGAGCAATGCAAAAAAATAATAATTAAGAAGACTCAAAACTCAAGAAATATTTAACCACCGTGACAATAACTTAAATAGACCTAGAAAAAACTATTCGATATTGCGAATTTGAGAGAATGAAAACAGAGGAAGACAAAGTATTTTGAAGAAACAGAGAGAGCCAGGTCGGGATGTTTAGGTGGTGTGGACAAAAAAGGGCATAAAAGAAAATCTAGACAAAGACGATTGGAAAAAGAGGAAAGAAAATAAGACACGATTACAGCAAACTGATTGAACTAGGTGTAATGTTTTTTGGAGGTGATCCAACAAATAAACTAAAACTCAGGCATCCTGAAGGTACGATGGATCACGAAAGCCTCTTAAAAAATATGTTTGCATTAGTCACAATTCCTAATGATTGCAAAGGACAAAAATGCTCTACAAGATGTTTGTTTATTCATCGTCACACTGTATGTTAAAATCTTGGCTCGAATGCACAGTGGCAATTACGAGTAAAGCACCTAGTTAAGATTGGTGCTCCTTGAAAGTTTTCAAAGATTACGAAAAACTAAACAATAAGTAAGTTTAGCAATCACTTGTGGCGTTTATGCGGGAGACAGTCTTTGTATATATTTTTGATAATGAAGTTGACAATCACACTAAAAGAAAAATGATCGCCAACTTAAAAAGAGATAAAATCTCAGATTCAAGCAAATGCTATGTCTCACCAAGGAAGACCTACTGCAAAAGCCATTTGTTAAGTTTTTTTGGTTTGTATGTCATTTTGGTGTGTTTTTAGCTGTTATTTCTTGTTGTTATTTAATCAGTTGTTTTTTTTTGCATTCAGATAAAACTTTTGATGAATTCGTTTAGGAGAAGAGCAAATAATTTCAATCTCGGACAGATCGACGACAGTTTTCTCCAGAAGGTTATTGGACGATAACGCAGATTTTTTGGGATCTAAATAAAATAAGACATCTAATGCAAGATTTAAATTGACTTATTACTGCTGAAGAAGAGCAAAAACAATTATTGTTTCGCTGTGTCCAAGAACATAGAACTTTGTATCCATATTGTAAAAAATCTACGCTAAAAATAATTTGAATTACACTGGCTGATTGTTATTATTTTGTGTATTTACATAAAGCTTTATGATTATATTGTTTTATTATTCCCAAAGTCATTATATATTGCATTTATATAATTTTTAAACTGGGCGAAAATATCACAAAAAATACGATTTTTTATAAACTTTGAAGCTCGGTCGGCACGGGTTATAATCAAGCTAGAATTAAAATAAAAACATATTTAAGTATGCTTTAGCATTTATAAAAAATATAGAGGGTATGCATTTCAAATATTTAAAAAAACATTTTTTTATCCTATAAGGGACACCCTAATGTACATATGTACTAATTGTTTGAATTGTATAGTCTTTTTTATAAAATAAACAAAAACTAAATACCAATTACATATGATAGAAGGCAAAAATGATGTAAAGATTTAAAATCTGTTTCATTTACTAACAATTATGCGCAATCCGGCTCGAAGGATCATATTTAGTGCATTCATATTTACACGAAACTATGAATGCCTCATGCAATTTCCTTTGACTGCACGCTTCAGTTGCATTATAAGATAGATACGTTACACTCAGAACTGATTAAGATGTCAAAAGCTAAACTAAATTGATATGTAATGTATCTGTCGTGTGCAATATTGAGTTAAAGTGAAGCAGACGGGAGCGTTCAGCTCAGATAATTTTCGTAGAGAAGATTAAATTCTGTTAAACACTTTGGTTTTTATTTAGTTGAGAATATTATCTATACTACACGTTTGAGTGTACGTGTATCATGATGACACCCTGTATGGGGATGGGTTGGGATGGTCGCCAAGTTTATGCCGGTTTTTACCGTCTACCGGTTGAACCAAGAACGCAATGTCTTTTTGGGTTAACTGGTGACTATCGGGGTAGATACGTTTGAAAATTATCTCACCAGCCCATAATTATTACGTTATCTTTTCATAAAATTCTTTGTCATAGGCCTATGGCCTCCGCCATCGCGTCCGGGCTGATAGTGAATAGAAAAAAAAATACTTTGCTCGTATATGGCCGAAGACTAAATGGCCTAACCACCTTCAATCATACTCTCGGTGGTAGAGTAGGTCAGTGCCCTGCAGTAGGACGTATATTGGCTGATACAGACCACTTTGCCAGATCAGGGATTCGAACCCGACACTTCAGCTTTGTAACCGTAACGTCGTACAACTACGTCACCGGGAATTTATGTGAAACTTAAAAAAATATTAATTTATCGTTCAGATCACCTTAATCACGGCCTGAACTGCTATTCGATAAATAGTAAGTTTTCAGATATCCAGCAGACACAGATTGGCACAGTTAAAACTGGAACTGCACACGAATAAAATAGTTAACCTATTTTACACCCGACAATTCAGTTATCCGATTTTAACTGTTGGCGAGTCCCAGCACGGTGAGAAATCTGATTATAGCCAATGAAATCACCTTTTAGATGGCTCTGGTTGACCGAGATTCGAACGAAAACGGAAGGTACGACAAATTTATCATTTATTTTTACTGTATATTATATGGAAGGATAACTTGCAAGATTTAATAATTGCCATTAATTTCTGTGTAGATTTATTTTTAGTTTCAACTTGTGTTTTTGTTTAATATGGGTATAGCTTAACTTCATATTTGTTTTTAAATAAAAAAATAACCGAACGAAACGCAACAGCAAAGCTGTCGCTTCATTTCCTGTGAGGCAGTGGTATTGCTCCAGATTAGTCTGCCCATTCATGCTGAGCTAAGACTGACAACAACGTTGCTCTAGCATTTGCAAAAATATTACCGATACTGGAGTTTTGTTTTAGCTACAAATTTGCAAGTAAATATAGGCTTCATTAATTTAATTCCTTGATCATTATATTTCAAAATAGCTAAATTGCTGCACACATTTACCAAAATGCTCGTGAATAATCTAAAGTATGCAAGCCATCTCACGATCCGCAAAGTACGCGACAAAAATAAAACTTTTCCAGAAACCTACTTATAAATGTAAGTGATCGGTTGTCACGTATGTAAAATAAAATATATGTTGGAGCGGCAATCCCTGTATTAGACTCCTTTCAAACTTTCCGTATTACTTGAGGACTTCTCTCGAATGTAACCTAGATAAAATTCGTATCTGGTGAGACTTACTGTAATGTCTTACTATGGGTTCTCGTGGGTTTGTTGAATATTAATATTTTCATATCCAATATATCGCTATAGAAATTCATGGGGAGGTTTATGTTCAACAATGGACTTTCTGTAGCTGGAGAGACAAGAAATAAATCATGTTAATATCAAAATGACCAAATTGAAATGTAGGAAAACGATGTTATGGTTTTTAATTGTGAAAAAAGAACTTAAAGATCATAACATACATATACAGATAACATTGTATTATATCAGAATGGGCTGACGAATATGAATACGTCTCACTGAAGGGCACGCGCCTCCTCTTCAATTGAGTAAGCAACTCTCTATGTACCATCGTTGCGGCAACCACGATCACTCAGACAAGAATATAATAAAAAAAACATTAAAGAATTTATATAAGTCATTTTAAAAATGATCCAATTCTATTTTCTTTCAAGACTCTACGCCAAAATATTACCAAAACCCAATATATTTTCAGTAACAACAATAAAATTCTAACGAACGTTTGGGAATATATTCTCACGTACCCTGGTAGCGCGAAATATCCGGAGCATTTCAGTCACATATCGCGGTCGGGCTTATATTCACGTGGCCAATATTTTAAGATCTCTCCACTCACAAGTGGAATACGCTTTCCACTTCAACTTTTCAATGAAGGCTTCAGTTTTTTTAGCTCTAATATAAGCACTACTTAGTCCATATTGCGTTTTGGAGTTGGATTAGCTATTGAGTTCGATGATTGTCATGGAAAGGGATGGGTAAATTTTTAAAGTAAATTACTTTCTTCTACTAAGGACAATAGACTTATAGTTGTATTAAATCAGCCCATATAAATCTTACTGCAGGGCACGGGCCTCCTTTATAGTGGAGAGTACGATTGAGAGTGGTTAAGCCATGTAGTTCGCCACGTTGGCCTAGTGCAGCTAAAACCTTCAGATATTTTTTCTTTATTTTTAAAAGAGGATTTTAAGTACAATTATTTACGTCACCCTCTTTGGGGCTAGTTACTTAGACTAATCACCACTGCACATTTAGATGTACAATATGTTATTTATTAATTATTTCGGAAATCTCATCTCATTATATGGGTATTGAAAGTATAGTAGTAGAAAGAAACCAATACCCACTAGTTTTACTGAATTTTTAAAATTAACTTAATCTAGAAAGCCCTGCGATGCACTACGGTATCGATTGACGCAATCTTTTAATCCGATCTTATTTATCTAAGATATAAAGTTGATGGACTCAGGCTACTACTACCTACAGACCATCGAATAAATTGTCGAGGCAAGCTACATTATTAAGTAGTAGATTTCCTCCACCTAAATGTGATAAATAGTGTCTTAAAAATATGAGCCATAATATTACCTGTTACATAATAATAGATGTATGAGGGGTTATCAACGAAGTGAACATAAATATTCAAAAGGAGCCTTTACCGGATAATGAAAAACAACGGGGGGTTGTACACGTGACGTCACTTACCATGTAGATGCGAGACAAGGTTATTATTACACAGGTAATGAACTATGACGTCAAGCTCATGAAGGAAGTAATTTAGCAAATTTCACTGACGCTTTGACGTATCCGTCGAAGACTTGCGTGAATGTTTAATTAAGCAGAGGATTAAACAAAGACGAACAAGGATAAACAAAATAAGGTACATATGTATGAGAAGCGAGGCATTTGTAGGATTAGACAGTTAATTTAAACAAAGCTAATCCCATTTAGACTAAAGACGTGGGTTATTAGAACAAAGGAATTAAATGTAAGGACCTATATGGATCAGATTTTAAAGAAGCCATACATGGCTTCTTCAGAATCACTCGATTCTGTTCCTAAGAAAATTATCATACAGAGTAAAGTATACTGATTAGTCCACGAGCTCAATTTCAGTTTAAATTAAGTATAAGTTCATAATATATGAGGTGAAAAGCACTAGTACATTCCACGTTTGACCTATTCAGATCCTAGACGTTTCAAATTATCTGATACTGTAAACTCTAAAAGAGTAAACAAAGGGAGCCATTTCCCGTATTTTACATTCTGCTTCTTTGTCATCAATAACAAGGGGAAATACTTTTCGAATTCCCTCACAAATGTTCTGTACTTTACTTCAATATTTACTCAACCGAAATACGATAGCGTCGTAATGTGTAACTCACGCCAACTGTCACTAGATGGCGTTAAATGGCAATATGGCCGCCAGTTTCAGTGTATCGCACCGCTTCCTCCGAACCGCTTCCGCTGTGAAACTTGTTCAGATATGAAGCTTTAATTATGTGTGCGTTTGTACCGAAATTGGAATATACTGTGGATTAATTTTAGTTAGAAAATTGGATGGAAATGGGATTTGGATGCACTGAGTGTTTAGAAATCATATGGTGTAATATGATGATATGTGTAGGTTATATCTATCAACCCATATTGTACCAGTCAAAGATACAAACACATTCATTTTTAAGTATCCAAAGTATTTTATGATTTTTCAATCTGAATACCTACTTAATTTATTGCATTTATAACCATTTCACGAAATATGGCTAATCGACAATTCTAGAACGATAAGTTTTATGCTTATTAATTATGTATTTACTAGTTCCCACCGTAATCTAAACATAATACGAGTAATATGCTGCCAAAGGAGTATGGATTTATACCATGCAGATATGCATACATGGTATTCAACCTACCGTAGCTACCTATAGATCGTCAACGGTATTTTGGCGTGCGAATGCGTGGTTGTGATGCTGTTGTCAAAATATTAGGAACAGTTTTTCTCTATTTATACTCCATGTTTTACTCTATTACTGGTGGTAGGTCTCTTGTATATGAGCGGCTGCCTAGGTCCCACCGCAATGTCTATTTCTCCCATCAAACAGCAGTTTAAATGCACTGTTGTGCTTCGGATTGAAGGACATTGTAGCCAGAGTAACTACTGGACATATTGAGACTTAACATCTTATGTCTCAGGATGGCGAGCGCAGTGGAATGCCAAGCATTGCTTTGTAATTCAAGGCGTTGTTTGGTTTTGCTACTGTTTATGAGCGGTCGCATCGCTTACCAACAGGCGAACGGCATGCTCGTCTCGCCTTTCACTGCAATAATAAAAATATTAACGCATTGTGTGAGATATGTTTTTTAATATAAACAACAATCATTTAAATTCGTAATTTAATAGTATTTACATGTCCACTATATTTAAATATGAAAGGAGAAAAACTATCCCAAAAAACGTGTGAAGTGTTCCAAAGTAAGTGGTGCGCGCGCTCCAGCTCATCTCTAGTGGAGCGTTTTTTAAATTTCTTGCTTGTATTATGACAGAAGGGTTAATAAATGAGATTTTTTTTATCACCGGTTAGACGAACTTTATTAATCTATTTTGCGCAATTTTCACGGTCGTCTTTTTAAAACTTCAAATATACCGAAGGGCACAAATGCTTAGTTTTCAAATTAATGCCGTAGACGATCTTTACTCCAAAATGCATAGCATTTTTTTCTTAAAAAAAGATCGCAAGTGCCAGTACAGACAACATGTTCTAGTGAACATAACGTTATTCTTTAGAGAGGTAATATTTCACGGAGCCACCTCCGCGAATCGTTAACACGGAACGATATGTTGCAACACGCAAGCGTGTTAGTTTTATTGACTTAAGTAAAAATGTATTTGTGGAGAATATATTGATGGATGTGTATCTCGACTTAAAAAATACATTACGTAGTTTTTTTTTATATTTAACAGTTAATATTAAAATATGTCACACGCTTAATCGTGGAGTGAGCAAATTAAAAAAACCTAAC
Source organism: Hyles euphorbiae (assembly GCA_023078785.2). Taxonomy (NCBI): domain Eukaryota; kingdom Metazoa; phylum Arthropoda; class Insecta; order Lepidoptera; family Sphingidae; genus Hyles; species Hyles euphorbiae. Next base: position 12,995,482 of record CM041046.1, read on the forward strand.
AAATTATGAAAAAATATACTTAGGTACTATCCTGGCAAAAAGAATGCAATGCGGTGACAATTGGCGAATAGTTATGGCAGAACAATCATGGCGACTTTATTTTAAAATGTCATTATATTCGTTAAATAATTTTACACATTTTCGTAAGGTTTTTGATTGTTTTGTGACATAAAAAAACAAAGAGGCTATTAACAACAATAAATAAAAAGTATTTAAACATTTTCCGTCGTAGTATATCGGGTTTCCATGTTAATACTAAATTAGATCTTAGCGTCAATCATTAAAAACAGACACTTTTTGCCAAGCCACACTTATAAAGAAATATTTTACAAATGTTAACAGTATATTTAACTCATTTAAGACTCATTCCGTATTCAGTTCCTTTTATTCCATACCTGCGTTGTATTTTGTGCCGTGGCCGTTGACATTTCAAAGGAATTTTCCGTTTCACCACGCTTAGACCACAAACACAATTAAATTGTTGACTACATGAAGCTTCGGTACGACGTTTAAGCAAAGACTACCCTGACCTGAGCTATACTGCCAGCTTTTCGACGACTTAACTGCGAAGTTAAAATTCACAAAAACCAGACCCGTTAGCATTTTTTTACAATTTAACAGCACCATTGGCACCAACGAAGTTTTTAAACACATCAGTCGGCAATTTATGCCCTATCCAGGGAGATAAGTCGTTTATTCGTGAGTAGATCGTCGAAACAACGGCTTTCATGGCAGCAAAGTGCAGAAATTCCCGGGACAATGCAACCTGTGTACGGGAAGATGGTAGGAAGATAATACGGTAAGTGCGGTTCTGCGCTCTAATGAAAACTAAAATTGCGTCCGTTTTCCCTCGGACTTCATTAATTGAATCAATATTTATTCTGCAGTATCAGTGTTCTTTGTACTATAATATAAAATATGTCGTTAAGTTTTGGTGTATTATTTTTCGTGTATCTCACTTGTGTTTACTCACATAGTTTTTATTTAAGAAATGTATTCTCTAAACTACATTGACCCAAAGCCTAAAAGACCTACGACCAGGAAGGAATAAGCAAGTGACCTGGCGGTATGTTCTTAACTGTATTAGTATACCAGAAACAAGAATTGGCGAATATCTTGATTCAGTTTTATGTGTTGGTAGCCATCGAACTATGAATATACGCCAGCACATATGTTTATTTTAAGCGAAGAAATAGGTGAAAATGTAATAACTTGCCAAGTATTTACAGCTGACTATTTGGGAATAAAAGCTAATTTTATCGCGGATTTGGTTTAATTCTTACAGTCCGCTCCGTGACCACGAAAGTTGTAAAGTAGTCGAAACGTGGGGCAACTAATCTAAGAGACCATAAATAGCTATAGTTTTTTATAAACGTCCACAAATAACTACAACGACAGCGCAACAACCTTTTTTTGAAAACACAATAGGCCCCCAGCTTTCAGAACTTCGTTTATTATCGGCCAGCATTTGTTATGAATAGCAGCAAGGTGCAACAATAGTCGGTTTAATTAAGAATCATCGAGGGGAGACCAGACAACTTTGGACCACTTGAGGAAATTCACTTTGGCGTTAGAGATCGCATTTTTTGTTTATTATTTGTAAGGGGAGGGCGGATATGAAATTATTTGTTGTCACTTGCAGCTCTTTTATAAACGATTTTGTAAAAGAAAATGCCATAAAAGACTTTGTTGTATGGAATTTATGTGGTGGGTGCTATAAGTTTTGTTTGTGATTATAATGTGGTTAGGGATGGAAACTGTCTAAGGAATTAGTACCTACATCTTCTTTCTTTTTCTATTTTTTTTGTGTTTGGTTTTGCAATTTTTTGTAGCAAAAAATGTTTCTCTTAAGTATTAATTAAGCATTCGTTCATCCACTCCGTCTTATCTCTGCATCACCTAAAGGGTGATTGGAAGTTAATTCAATGGGCATTAAGTTCGCCTTGTATACCTTTCTGTACTCGTATATGATACGTAATAAAATAAAATAATATAAAATGGATTTTGGTTTAGTAAGTACCTACGCCTTTTTCATTATTGCGTTTTTTTTAATGTTTCTTTTTTTATTTCAGGTAAGATACGTACTTCAATATTGCCGGAATTCGAGTAAGTTATATCTTTTATTAAGTTGAAATTTACTGAATCAATTTTTTCTCAACACATTATAGTGTTTTAGGATTAATGTCTGTTAAGTGTTATATATATATTCCTAACAAATAAATCAGTGGTTTCGACCTTTAACTTTAAATGAAACATAACTGTACAACCCGTTTTATAAAACACCAACAACTTAATAATTCGTAACAAATTATGAAAATCAATCTAACTTGCTTTATGAATAAAATTTCGAACTACGCAGACGGCTCTCGCAGTCGACAACTTTGTACGCTGGGGACGCGTTTGATAGCTTGTCCGGTTGCCATGGCAACGCAGTCTTGCCTTTAATTTCGTCCAACAAAAGCTCCACAACGTCCTTATTATACATCATGCCCCAATTATTGTCGTCTCAGAAAGTCGGGGACGAAATACTGCAGCATTTCTAAGAATTTAAGTAGGCAAAGTTTTTTAACGACGGCGTCATTTGTTCTTGATAAAATGACTATGAGAATTTGACGTTGTGTTTTATGTTTTGCGACTGCGTTTTTATGGTAGATAACGTTTGGCTGTCCGTTAAAGGGTGGGTAGTAGCTTTGTCCAAACAGTTAAGTATGACCGAGCTTTTTTGCGCATGAAAAATAAGTGTTTCCCTCATGGTGTCCCCTTTTGACCTGTGATAACAATTTTGCAATCCACCACATCGTCATAAACATGTCAACAAGTTGATCGTGTTGCAATAGATTATGTTCATAACTCTATGAATAAATTTAAAAATGTTTAATTATGTCGTGTTGAGATGTTCCACCAAAACTATCTCCACTCTAGCAAGGGTCAAAAGCGCGAAAACGAATTTCAAATTCCATCAACACAAAACCATCGATATTTATTTACGTTTAAATTGTGGAAACTGGAAACTAACCGCCAAAAGTACAATATTTGCCGGACTCCCCTAGCGTGTAACATGCGATGTTTGCCAACCAACAATAAAATGGTTTTGCGAATCTTAAAAAAATCAAATAAAAAGTAGATTTATAGAGATGTAGCTATTAAATGAAAAATACGAAAATATTTATGTTTCTTGGTAAATGTGTTTATTCCGTGTTTTGCGGATTAGCTACTAAAGGCATTATTGAGCTCATTATTGTGGAGTTGGACTATAAACACATCGTTTCCTTTTAAGAACCATTGGTATAGTTGATGTTTAATATATTGAGTAATAATGGACAGTTATCTTCATCTGCTTTGGTTTTTATTTGATTAGGTTTAATGACTTCAAGATCTTTTTGCAGTTAGTATACTCTCGCAATATTAAGACTTATAGTAATATCTATTTCGTGCTACACGTGTTCGACCACTTCGATATCAATTGTGAATAATCTATGTTAGGACACTATGATAGAAACAGATTTGAGATTGTATATACTTATGACAAATGAATCCATATTCTCAATTATCTTTACAACTACCTTTTCGTATTATCGCGTTCTTCATTCTTTAATATAGCATTTACGATAAGGTGTTCCGACTATGACCAGCCTTTCAAGCCTCTTGCTTGTCTAATTTTCCAATTCCTATGATATAAACTACTATCGATGTAAGTGACGCCTGCATTATTCCAGCAATAAATTCGTTTACTATAGCTAGAACTCTAAAACAATGCTCACAAACGAACATAAAACACAAACAGCACATCGGGATACCTTTACAAGAGCGTAACAGCCGCAGGCGAGAAACTGCTCGATTCTATTTGAATATCTAAGTTTTATTATTTTTATAGGGGCACAAAGGAATCTTGCGAGATCGTATGGAACTTGGTGCGGGGAAAGTTGTCAAATAACCGGCCGATTTATAAGTATGATCGCAGACGGGTGGCGCGCTGTTTTCTAGTTTATGGTTGGCGAGGGTCTGTTTCGGCGAGTTGAGTTTTAATTTATTTTAGATTTATGTTTTGCTGTTATTTTAAAACGAATTACTTTTACAACAGAGGATTAACGAAGTGGAGCTTTGCGAGTATATATTCCTGGCCTGTTTGAGATAATGCCTGGTAGAACTGATAAAGGTTTTATTAATGTCATTGGGAAACTTTACGGAAATGTGAATATAGAAATGAGTTGGCGTGGAGACAAAGAAAACATGAGCGATCGCAATATTAGCAATAATGAAGAATACAGTAAGTTTGATAGGTGAGATGAATATTAAAGGACAAACATATTATTACAATACATACACTAAACTATACCAGAACCATAGCAGAAAAAGCAGACGGTGAATTATGGATTTTAGATTTTGATATATTTGAATATACTCTAACTATTACATTCAACCATGATGTAAATATCCAACGTCCACCAAATTCTAAAATTTAAAACTGTCTCCTCCTTCTAGAATATCAGCTAATACCGCTTTTCCATAACCACAATTCCACTTTTAAAGAAATTTCTCTCCAACTTCACTGTTCATTACACACACGGCGTTTTGTAACAAATTTGGGAGAAGGCTTGCATTACACGAAGTTCCTCTCGCCCCATTGCGTAGTGTTAACGAGTGACGCACCTGTGACGTAACACCACATGACCGACTAATGACGTGTGCTTACACGCATACGTGCTTCTAGCACTTTCTTTCCATATGTAGTGACTGTGTTTTCTCTTAAGAATTTAAATACTATAATTTTCCTTTCTCATTATTACATTATTAGAATGTTAGTAGTTTAGATAAAGTCTGTAAACTTACATTTATAATAATAAATAAGAATATTCCAAAAGCTTCAAAGAGTGTTTTGGAATTCTTAGTAACAGCAGAAACTAAATTCTTAATTGTTATTACTTTATTATTTTTCTTAGAAATGATCTTTCATGATTTTTCTAAGTTCTAAGTACATTGTTAATTCACTGTATAGACTCGTTTTTATGCATGTATAAATAAATTCAAATATGCAGAATATAATTTTCAATGTTGATCCGATGATCTGACGATTGAATAACTTTAGATAATATACTATAGAATATTTATGGGTTAATACTTCGGAACTATTCAATCCAATGGGCAAACTGAATAGCCCTTTAAATCCACCCTAAATTTCATCGAATAGCCATCAATCATCGGATTTAAGATCCGTACCTCTAAATAAAGTATTAAAAACACATTAAGTAAACTTTTGTACAACTCATCGCTTCTAGTGTTGCTGAGTTCCCTCTCGGAACCGCGTTGAGATAAGCTTAGTGCGTGGCAAGCCTCTTGAGAAGAACTAACGATCCATGTAACACCCAAATTCAGAAGACCCATGTCGTGTATTAAAACACCAGGCACTCGCGGCTCATCTTAAATTTGCAAGTGTAAACCATAGCATTGAAAATTTATTCTAAGTACGCGAGGGCGTTTGATGGTTACTTATGGTAGTGTTCTTGCCGTAACCACCAGTTTTAAGAAAACTCCGTGCATTTAATATTTCATTGGCGTGAGAGCTCTTGCCGAGTTGGTTATTTGGAAATATGGTTTTCGCAGTACATATGTTGTGTGTGCTGAAATATTTTGTGGAGTGTAAACAAGTGTTTATTTCAGTGTGGTGTTAACATGAGTTGCTGTTGGAATTTTTGGGGGATTTTTTATTTGTTTATATCTTTGAAGAGGCTCGGGAATTGCTTTGTGGTACACACGAACTGTTATGTGTTTTGGTAATTGTCGGTGATGAAAATAAAAGACACTTATATTCCGTTTTACCTTGTATTCGTATGTTCGATGTCTGGTATAAGATATAAGATTTCCACTTCTAAAAATCAATGTAATACATACATCTATATATCTATTATATTCATCATTTTCTTCGAACTTAGTTTATAGATGCGACGAACGATATAGGAATCCAAAATTTTGTGTAGTATCTAGGCTCATTAGTGGCCTTTTACGGCGTCCAAACATTCGAAGTTCGTATCGTTTTAAAGAGTAACTTCCCAGCCCTCTTTCATGGTTCGACATATTTCTCGCATTACTGAAGTAAAGGAATAAGTGACATTGTAATGCGTATTGATTTACTGTTTTTGAATTACTATTGTGTATTCAGGTTGTGTCGTATTGTTAAGAATACGTTTCCTTGTATTGACTCTGGATCAGGTATGGTTTTGTTTATAAGCTATTTTCGATTGAAACTACGTCTGTGAAGTATTTTCGTATCTAGGACATTAACTTTATTCTATGATTTAAAAAAAAAATAAGTAATTGTTAGCCCTATTTGATTGTAGAGTAGGCCCGTGCTCTGCAGTGGGACGTATATGGGCTGATACAAATATAGATACAGATTAGCCCTATAAAAACTTCACGATTCATAAGGTATTGAATAATGACATTTATAACGATATTTATTTGGATCTAAATTTCAGTACTTAGCGTTGTCTTTTAACGCAACTTAATTAGTGATACTTCCTCGCTGGGGCGGTTGTACTATGATACGTGCAAAGCTATGATCTCAGGTTCGAATCCCGGATCGGGCAAAGTGATGTTTGATTTTTCTATTCATTATCAGACCGCAGCAAGAAATTTGTGACAGATATGGCGACAGGCTCGTCCCTTATCACATCATAGGACAGAACACACCAGGCGAAACGTGGGTGTCCACCTGTACACCCACGTTTGCACTTCTGCCTACCCCTTCTGGGAAAAAGGCGTGAGTTTGTAAATGTCTGTAACTCAATTGATGCTGTAATTTCAAAGTTATTTTTTAAACGAAACACATACTAAACGACCTAAGCGTAATTTGCTGCTCCGTATTTTGAGCAAATTACTCTCAGTCTATTAGCATTGAAGTCTGAAATTTGCAATTTTTAACAGATTAGCGCTGTAGGCGCCTAAGAATAGGCAGTTAGTTCCAGTGAGCCTATGAATTATTGGATTTGTTAGCACTCAGTTTTAGCACTAATTGGTTAAGTAATTGAATGGTAACTAGACAAAGGCACTCCAAAATATTGGATTTACGCTCTGGTATATTTTGTTTATTACGTTTTAAATTTGTTTGTGAAAGATTATTTGGTACATCGTCTTTTTAGTAATGGAACTTATATTTTTACTTAAATTGATGTATTGAAATGAACCAACGATAGTAAAAAAGTTATTCCACATAATCTTTTATAGAAATATTAAGAATCAGAGTTGTCAATGTTTATTATAGTAGGCATAATTTAGTTTTGTATGATAAATATTTATTGTCGCCGTTGCCAGATTAAAAAAATAATGAAACTGGTTTTGTCATAAATAAAGCGTAAAAATAATATAATATTGGCAATCATTGGGGTGCCAGTTTTACTATTCTCAAAATTATATCATTACATAGAATACAACAAAGTAGCTTCTTACTTACTGCCTGTTTTTACTTATGCATAGATCTTTTAAACTATGCAACGGATACTGATGCGGTGTTTTTTTAAATATATAGAGTGACTTTTGTTTAACTTTTGCCTTTCCCACACGCACGGCATATCGACACAACACTATTTGTTTAGTTATTATAAAGTAATTGACTTACGCGTAAAATGTTACACTGGACGATTTTACAATAAACTAAGAACTAAAATATATTCGTGCAAATGAGAATTTGTCAATCACCACGCACTAAAACGGTGAAGGAAAACATCGTGAGTATTCGCCCCTCTTAAACCCATCATTTTTCACGCAGTCTATCCATCACTTCTGCAGTTTCCGTCCACGTTAGCCGCAATATTAATATTTAACACTTGCTCTATTAAAATTTCTCTCCTTAGGATTTTCTCTACGTCAATAGTTCTGTAATATTTGTCGAATATATAACGCTATTTTGGATATTTTATTACAATTAGATTTTCAACAGGCATTTGATTTGATATAATTCTTGATAAAAACATTTTCGCTTTACCAACATCAATTTCTTCATGATTCATTATTCATATGATTATAAAATAAGTTAATTTAATGATCCAATATTACAATAGAAATATGTAACAGAAAATCCATGATTTTTCAAAGGACACTAAAAAAGTATTAAACATCCAAGTCATTAATAAATCAAATTCAAGTATTACAAAATTCAAAGCAGTCTAATTTTGTCGGAATCAAACAAAATTGCTGAAAAAGTTAAAACGTCGCGATTATCGAAGCGAAAATCTTTTGTAAGCGAAATTAGAAAACTTCTATTGAAACCCCAAAGAGTTCTTTATGTTGAAAATATTCGATGATTTTCTTCTTATAATATTATAAGAAATATTTAGGTGTACGAGTATAGAAAATTGGGTCGGCAAGAGAATATAAATCCTCGTACGAATAGCACCTGATGTAAAAACACCAAATATATTTGTAATGAACTAGCAATGATCTTAAACATTATATTTGGTTTTAAAAATCAAAAATGGAGAGAATTTGGAGACTCGTATGGTTTGAACATGACATGCCGACAGACTCCTCGCCAAATGCATCATGGCCATATCTTGTGGCAAAAGCTACTTACCTAGTAAGTCTCCGATATGTGAGACGCCGCCTGGGTAGGTACCACCGCAATGTCTATTTCTCCCGTCAAACAGCAGTGTAAATGCGCTGTTTATTTATTTATTATTTATTTAATTCTTTATTGTACACAGTAAAAAGAAATGACAGTTTAGAGACAGTATAAAACAACAAAGTACAAATGGCGGTCTTATCGCTCTAAGGCAATTTCTACCAGACAACCATGGGATGGATATATGAGTAGGAAAAAAGAAAGGGCAGTGTAAAATAAAGACAAATGAAATGAAAACATATAAATACATATTGTATATACATACACACAAGTATTGTACATATACATACTTATATACATTTATAGACGAATAAACATACATATATATATTACCAATATAATCAATAAGAGGAAATAATCCTGATCAGTTTATAGAGATAGGTAGTGTTCTTTTAATAGCTTTTTAAATGATGACAGTGTTTGAGCCTGCCTCACCACAACAGGAAGTTCATTCCACAAACGAACAGCTTGAACACTGAATGATTTATCCATAAATGTCGTGGTGTGGACGGGCATTCTCAGCTTTAGGTTCTCAGACGACCTCAAGGACCTCGTATGTGATTCATGAAGAAAAAGAAATCGTTGTTTCAGATAAGAAGGAGTGATAGGATTGAATAAAATATTGTATAGAAGTGACAGTATATGGGTATTCCGACGAAGTCGTATAGGTAACCACTTGAGCTTAGCACGAAACTCAGAAACATGATCATATTTGCGTAGACCAAATATGAATCTAATGCAGAAATTTTGAAGGCGCTCAAGTTTATTTAGTTGGTCCTCGGTGAGATCTAGATAGCTAACATCGGCATAATCAAGGATGGGGAGTAGGAGCGTTTGCGCAAGCGAAACCTTCGTGGCAACGGGTAGGAAGTTGTGTAACCTTCGCAAGGACTTAGCCGATGTAAAGAGTTTTCGACTGACTTCTCGAATCTGCGGACCCCATGTGAGGCATTTATCTATATGCAGACCTAAATTTTTCACAACATCGCTGTATGGGATGGTAACACCTTCACAAACAACGCTTGGCAGTAGGGCCCAGTCAAGTTTGGAGATCAACCTGGAGCTGCCGACAATAATGTTTTGGGTTTTACTAGGATTAACCGTCAAACCATGGGCTTTGCTCCAATCGCATATGTGTTGGATATCGAGGTTAATCTTTGAAATAGCTTCGGCCATTCCGTCTAGAGTTGCCTGTGTGTAGATTTGGAGATCATCAGCGTAGAGGTGGTAGGAGGAACGAAGATTATTAGTAATGGAATTAATGAAAATAGCGAAAAGTAGAGGAGAAAGCACGCCGCCTTGTGGTACGCCAGCAGACACGGAACACCAGGAGGAAAGCTTATCCTCAACACAGATGCGTTGCCGGCGTCCATACAAGTAACTTTGAAACCAGTCAAGTGCCGTTGGAGATATGTTAAGAGAACACATTACACTCAGCAGGACGTCGAAATCGACCGTGTTGAAAGCATTACTGAAGTCTAGTAATGCCAGGACTGTTAGCTTACCTTCTTCCATGCCCGACCTAATGCCATCCGTAATATGAGTTAGAGTGGTGGTTGTGCTATGCCCAGCTCGAAATCCCGATTGGAAAGGATTAAGGAGATTACTCTTGGAAAGGAAATCATTAAGTTGGGAATGGATCAAACGTTCAAGAACTTTAGAAAGGAATGGGAGAATTGAAATGGGACGAAATTCAGAAGGTACGGAGGCGTTAGGTTTTTTAGGAATAGGGATGATATGTGCTTCTTTCCAAGCGGTAGGAAATATGCCCGTGGACAAGGAATGGTTTAGGATGTGGGTAATGACGGGAAGGATTTCGTCTAGGATAGGGAGAATCATATTACGGCTGACATGGTCACTCCCCACGGCATTGGAAGAAATGAGTGCAATGGCTTTCCTAACATCACAACTAGCAAAATGTTTGAAGACAAAAACAGGACAATCAGGAGTTTTGAGGGTTGAAAGATTTTTAATTGTGTTATCTTTGACCATCGTATTGAAATACGTTGGTGACGAGAAATGATGGTTCAAGGAATTTAGGTCTGAAGATCCGGGAATAGAATTTTGACGAGATTTACCCACTCCTAGAGTCTTAAGGAATTTCCAGACTTTAGCCGGGTCACCATTATCAACTGAGCTGTGAATATGTCGGCGTTGAGCATTCCTACACACCTTACTGCAGTGATTCCGAATGTTTATGTACTTACGCCAATTTAATTCGCTAGGACGGCGATTGTACCTAGACTTGGCTGAAGCTTTCCTAGTTAGTAGTTCCTTTATTTCGGCTGTGAGCCAGGGTGCTGGAAGATGTTTCACCTTGACTGGCCGAACTGGTGCGTGGATGTCGTAAATATTCAATATGTTATGTGTAAATATTTCAACTTTTTTGTTAATGTCGTCAGTGAGAAACATGGAACTCCAGTCCATGGTGTCGGCATCCTTGCGAAGATCAACAAGGTTCATACCCCGAAAGTTCCGTTGCAACAAGATTTTAGGAGAAGATTTGGGCGGATGGATGCGATAGGACAGGAATAGAAGGTCGTGAAAAGAAAAGGCATCAGCGGGACATTGTCCATGTTTTGCAACATGGTTTAAGGAGGACACAAGGACAAGGTCAAGAAGCGAGGGTGTACAGTGGGGAGGGTGGTGAGTGGCACTGAGAGGAAGAACAGAAAGATTACAGGATCGGACAGAGTTCAGAAAGGAAGAAGAACGTCGGTCGTTCTTGAGGAGACAGGTATTGAAGTCACCCATGATTATGGTTTGACTGTACAAAGGGACTAGATTTTCAAGAATAACCTCAAGAGAAGGAAAGAAATCAATTCGAAGCGAGGGGCAATAATAGACACCGAGTAATACTTTCTTATGGGAGAATTCCACCTCTAAGAAAAGATGTTCGCCAGCATTTGGCGGTGGAGGTTGGGGTGACACACTAACTACAGTATAAGGTAGATGTGTACGGAGATATATGGCCACACCGCCTCCACCACGAGCCGTGCGATCATTTCTGATGAGGTGGAACCCCGGGAGTGAGAAAGTGGTAGAAGAGAGAGAAGGTTTTAACCAGGATTCAGAAACAAGGATAGCATGGATATTGGTACAGTCAAAACTGGCTAGCATATCTGTAAAATGAGCCGGAATACTCTGGGAATTCAAGTGGACTACATTGAAGTTCTTGGGAACGTCAGAGAACTGAAAAGAGAGAGTATCATTAATTGAAGGAATACTAGCAAAGCTGTCATCACTACACGCTGAAAAGAACTCATCGCTATTACTGTCGTCGTGCACAGACATTTTTATAATATAAAGCTTTGTAGAATAATATTGGTAAAAACTAAACTAAAAATACAACAATAATTATATGACTAGTAAAAAAAAAAAATAATAATAATTATATTATATATAATAATAGTATTAAATTAAAACTCTAATCATCCATCTGCCGGTTCTGTATTACATATTAACAGGAAACAATAAAGCACATGACAAAAGATTAACTATACCTATAACACAACAAAAAATAAAAAGTAGTAAAAACAAAACAATAAAAAAAAAACTATTTAAAAACTTTAACCTTATTCTTAATACATTGAGATCTATGAGATGAAAGATAAAATAAAAACGAAGAAAAATATGCAACAGTTAAATTAAAACGTTGGTCCAGGCAACTTAGAGATATATAAAATCATTATATAACAACAATCAATGTTAAAAATAATAAAATTGGTGGTTGTTGTTTTGTTGTTGTATATGCACATTTCCCACAGACATTTCCGAACGAAAAACCAAGTTGTCAGAAATGACATTTGACATTTATGCAAACAAATGGCAAACAAAACTTGTGGGTGGTCTAATATTGTAACAAATTATGCAAATTGTAACAAAATATATACAAGAAATTGTGATAGTAAAAGTATTATAGTAAAAATAAGTCATAAACAGTGTATATGAGAGATTAATTACGTCACAAAGATAAAATAATGTAAAAACCAATTGTTACCTGAACCAAAACATCTAACCAAACAGGGAAATAATCATTTTTTTACCGTCGCTGCTCACCTGGTCTTGGGTACAGCTATGGTCTTCTTTACCGGGGTCGGCTTCGCTGAGGTGTCCACACTAATCTGGCTAAGCAGAGTAAGCGACACTACGCGATGCCGAACGCCAGAACTTATGACATACACATTACCGTCCCGAGTCCATGAGTTTGTGACGCCAAACTTTTCGCGCGCCGCCATGAAGATGTCATGTCGGGTTTTGGTGAGGAACTCGGAGAGAGTTATACCAGAACCTTTAAGTTTGGTTTTGTTGTACCAAATCTTGTCTCTCATAGCAGTGTCTTGCAGTTTGACGAGTAATGGCCGTGGCTTCTTAGACGAAGAGGGTCGACCCATTCGGTGGCAGCGTTGTATATCACCCGTGCTGAAGTCCGAAATACCTATGCGCTGCTTCACAGTATCAACAACAAGCTGCGCTGAGTTCTCGTCTGTTGCTTCGGTAACACCATGAAGTAGTAGAATCTTACGGCGCCTCTGCATCTCCATCGTATCTACAGAGTGTGCCAGGGATTCAATTTGTTGCTGCAGCAGGTTCAGAGTCTGGGTGACGAATGCTCTGTAAGCAGTAAATTCTGCAGCCAGGTCTGAAGGTCCGGACACATTGATTGAAGATTTTTGCAGATCAGCTTCAAATGATGTCATCCTCTGATGGAATTGATTCTTCAAATCTTCAATAGTTGTTTTTAATTGAGACTCCATTGTGCAAATAATAAGAGGTGATTTGTAGTGAAATATAGTTGAGTGACAGATAAAGTTAAGAAAGAAGATAAGTCAAGGAGATAGTACACTAATACCGGCAGGTAGACAGTTAAATAAAGTTCTAATACATTAGATGTAGTAAATTAATAACAATAATGATTTTAAATATTAAATTATTAGAGAGCAAAAATTTTATGACTTGCTTTGTCAACTACCCACGCAGAAAAAAAGTTCACGCAAGCACGCTGTTGTTCCGGTTTGGGTAAGGAAATTATGGCCAGAGTAACTACTGGACATATTGAGATTGAACATCTTGTGTCTCAGGATGACGAGTGCAGTGGAATGGCAAACATTGCTTTGTAATTGGTGTTGATGGGTTTTGCTATTGTCCATGAGCGGTCATATCGCTTACCATCAAGCGAATGACATGCTCATCATTCATTGCTATAAAATAACACATATAGATAGATATCTATCTACCAAGAAGAAACCTAATGAATATTTGTAACAAACCCAATGAAAGCTGATGATATGCGGAGGGCCTAATAACTGCGACACTATTATAGCTAATGCAGTTAAATTAAATTAAATTAAAATATGCTTTATTGTACACCAAGATAACATACAATTTACAGAATAATCACACAAAAAATATGTACAATGGGCGGCCTTATCACTACAGTTATTAGGGCAAAACTGTATTGTTGCTTCAGAAATGAATGTTATTTAAAAGTTGTTTATGTTACGCCTAAAATACGGTTAGTTAGTTCGTTTGTAATTCGCATGGTTAATTACAATGAATGGTTATACAATATGCGTGGCTTGTATCACATACAAGGATTTAGTTTACACCTGCCAATTAGTTTCGCTTCCATGCTTTGTTTGATGATGTTGACGCCGTCATTGGAGCAGCGATGTGCATTGACGTATATATAGACACAGGGTATATCAAGACTGGTACCGAAAATGAAGCCGGGTGGTAGTAGCGACTTCAGACACAATGCAATAAAAACTATTGCTAAAAAAGCGACGATTTTTTTTGTTCTTTTTTTCCTATGGTCGTATTTGGGTGGTAAATACATTTTTATTCTAAAATAATAGCGTATACCATTTTATTTATAAAGATTCTAAGTATGAAAGAGTTTAAATAATTATTTCAGCAAAAACTATCGATTTGCCACCCAAAAATGGTATTTAAAAAATCATAAAAAAAAAATTGCCGCGGTTCTTTGTGAAATTTTTTGTTGCATTGTGTTTGTAGTCACTAAAATTACCACTCGGCTTCGTTTTCGGTAGCAGTCTTGATATACCCGGTATATGTAGGTATTTCTATTAAATTCTATGGCCATAGCCGCTTAGGTTTACTAGGCAAACTGGCCTGATAGACATGCCTGCGGGGAAAACTGCTGATGTATGGCGAGAGTAGAAACGCTATGCTTGCCTGCTGTTCGATAGATTATAATTAAAACGGGATCACAATTGATTCATGAGGCCATGTGTGTTGACTCCTAGATCATATTTAAGATCTGTACAATTCCATAATTAGCTTTCCATTATGCAAGACTGGGCTGAATTAAAAGTGAAATCTAAAACTCATGGAGTGCCTTCTAATTGGTCTAATAATGTTGTATTGTATACTGTGCTGTCATGAATAAAATAGTTCTTTCTTTCTTTCTAATACCCTGTCAAATGTAGGCAATTTCATATTCTTACTTCATCTATACTCCAGCCACTTATTATTAATGAACCAGTATAAAAATACACCTTGAATAAAAGTAGTCGGTAAACACAGGTAAATAGCAGAGCGAACAATAACGCAGATAGACTGCACGCCAGTCTGTTTCGAGTTCAACTCGCATTCAACAATGCATTGTACTTCGCTTTGTACTTCCTTTATATAGGCCTCCATTCAATACTACCTGACCATATTGCAAGCGAAAGCCAACCTTGTATTTAAAATTATAGGGTGGTATTTAGCTTTTAGAGTGGTCTCCCTACGGTCAGTTTGCGGCAGTCTCAATAGTTTTGTTACATGAAATCATTGTGCTTTAATTTTGTGTAAGGAATGTATAGGTTTCGTATTTAAGGTGTTCCGCATTGCTAGAATATTGTAATGTTTATGAATAGTACGATTTTGTACTTTGCCATTAGCTTTATTTGAACTATGATATTATAAGCAAATTTGTTATGAGGGCCTACGGGTTCTATCCTTACACTGCGTTAAACGTATTTAGGATTAATTAATATTTGTTTAAGTTAACTTGGATATTTATTTCTATAACAAAATAAAATTGATAAATGCTCTGGACTTCATAGATTTACGCAATTTCTGATATTAATTATGGTAACAGACACATCTCAGCATAAAATGAAGTTAAATTAAGATACTTTATTGAATCTTTAAAATGTTATAAATTATTTAGATTCAGTCACTTTTTTCTCTACCACCTCTCTTTAAAAAACAGGAACGAAACTCTAGAGTTGCTCTTTTCAAATAAGTTTACAATTGATTCTAATAGGATTATGAGTCTAAAGATAATTTAATCCTTTCTCCATTTCATTTATGGCAAAATATTAAATTAACTTGAATCCCTTACTAAAATGTGAAGTCTGTATCGAAGAGGCGAGTAAATAGGTGAACTTATAACAAGCGCGTAACTGAGAGCTCGGACGCAGAAACTTAGTAATGAGATATACCCAGCAGCAACGGATTTACTGCCTACTGTTTGTAAATAAACATCTTGAAGGGTGCTCGTGTGTACAGTGTGATATTGCATGAAGAAAATATTGGTTGAAAGGTGTTCTTTATTATATAATGGCAGCATAATATGTTGGTCTAATGGCGTGTATAGGGTATGAGCGGTGATGTTTTGAAATGGAATCTCAAATTGGGCTTTGTAGCTATTTGAGTTGAAAAATCGTATATACCGGGTATATCAAGACTGCTACCGAAAACGAAGCCGGGTAGTAGTTTTAGTGACTAGAAACACAATGCAACTAAAAATTTCGCAAAGAAACGCGACAATATTTATTTATTATTTTTTAAATATCGTCATTTTTGGGTGGTAAATCCATAGTTTTTGCTAAAATAATAATTTAAACACTTTTATACCTTAGATTATTTTTGAATAAAGGGGTATACACTATTATTTTAGGAAAAAAATGTATTTACCACCCAAATATGGTCATAGGAAAAAAAAACAAAAAAAAATAATTGTCGCTTTTTTTGCAACTTTTGCATTGTGTCTGAAGTCGCTTTAAGTAGCACCACCCGGCTTCGTTTTCGGTAGCAGTCTTGATATAGCCTGTATGACCCGACCGGATAATGACCCGAGACACGAATATGCATCTAGTAAGATGATACTCTGATTCGTGTCACATTTGGGATAATAAGCTCGACGAACTGTTTGTTTATAACCGTTGTCTCCTAATTTATACGGATGACATTAATGATGAAAAGGGTGACATAACATCAATTTATTTAAAAACCAGCATACTAACGTACATTTCCCAATCTTACATAACGAAAGGAGTTTAAAACCCTTGAAACAAAGTAAAATAAAAAATATATAAATAAGATTACAAACTATTTTTGCATTAAGTTTTGCAACACCATGTATACGCGATGCGCCCCCATATGAGCTAAATCTTTGTTGTGATTAAGTAGGTATTTCTAGAGACCCATTAGTAAGGGCGAGGGGAGCCGAACAAGTGAACATTTTTCTTTACTTACCACAGGAAGATATCACGTGACTCCGCTGGAATTTCAAGTAGATTCAAAAGAATAGCATTGTTGGTTACTATGTGGAGTATGTTTAGATTATGTTCGGATTTATTTACTGAGTCCTGTATAGCATACAGTAATGTAATACAAACAATTAAAGGATTTTGGCTTTCCTAGCTAAGTAAGTTTGGTTGTTATATTCAATTCACAAACTATGTGATAAATTAATTTAACTGAAGCTAAGCATTACTAGTAGTAGGCAGAAAAATAATCAGAATTTTGGTTTGATGAATTATAAAACTTTTAGAAAAGTATAACTCGGGCAATGAAATTTTCTTTTACTTTTATTTTATTTTTATAACCCAACAGGCCCATACGTAGTCCTGACCCCACATTAAGACCAATTAGATCTTGTGTCGTGGGTATCAGGAACTACGAGAGACTTTTCGGTCTCACCAACATCCAGACACGAAACAAGATAAATAAGACAAAATTCCTTGTTTTCCTGAATGTCAGGGCCTAAATATGTTAAATCTAAAGTCTAGACTCACTATACCCTATTCAAGCAATTATACGGCTATACAACTATCTATACGATAGATAATTAAGTAGTCGCCTAAACTCCGTAGACAGATTGTAAGATAAACGCGTTCTCGGAGCGAAAGTAGTCAAATATTCACGAAAGCGGGGACTCACAGGTATAGGCAAAGTCTTTGACGATCAACAACGTAGGTAAACAACATTGAAAACGTTAAACTATACAAGCCATACATTTACTAGGTGATAAATTCTTTCTGAGAGAAGCTTCAGGATTTATGAGAAAAATATTTTTGTAACTGCTTGATTGCCTAGGTGGCGTAGTTGTACTACAGTACGGTTACAAAGTTGAGGTCTCGAGTTCGAATCCCGGGTCCAGAAAAGGTATATCGGGTTTTTTAAATTAATTATTAGCCCGACACAGGAATTTAAAAAATAGGTTTTAAAGCTGTTTGTGAATAAGAACGTAAGTGTTTCACCTATAAATAAAATAATAATAATAAATAAAATTAGACCTTCTGTAAATAATTATACTTATCTTCTGTAAATAATTGAATAACACCCAACAGTTTTTTTTTAAATTTCATTCTCGTTTGTGTCGATTTAGAACCTCAAAACTATATTTTATTCCCTATTAATCCTGAATTCAAGTTTTCCTTTGGAATCTGCCAAGTCGACAATGATTAAGTAATGAGTAGAAGCGTCTGTCTCACCGCAAAATATGGCGCGCTTGGCGTTCCTCCCGCTCTGGTTTTTATACAGTTAACGTTGTTTTCACTGGCAATCTTGTTAGAATTTTGTTTTTATTTAAAAAGGATGTAATACTGATAAGGGTTGAGATTATTTACTCTGTTATACCTTTTTGTTAGAATAGTTGTTAATTTTAAGAAAGATTATGATAATGAAATAAGGATTATTTATTTCCTCCTTTTCTCTTCGTCCGGCCCGGGATTCGAACCCGAGACCTCAGCTTTACAATCATCCCGTGGTACAACTGCGCCAGCGAGGCAGTCGTTAACATGTTAACGTTAAAATGCTTAAAGTTTTCTTGCATTTGCAAACCATGCAAAATTCACGAGTCATAAAGTTGAATGCACGAGAATAATGCGATTACAGAAATTCCATACATTCAGTGCAAGGGATTAATTATTCCGTCCGTGAACACGAGTTAAAGCAAACTTTTTGCCATATTTACGATTTCACCTAATTCCACAACTGTGTATAGCGCCATTAGTTACTGTCGCCCACAACTTATTGATATTTGTGTTGTATGATAAATGTTGTTCGCAAGTTCCCGGACATTTCGTAAATCGCCAAATATCGCCAATATAATGTAAACGACGTCAATATTTCCACGAAACTCCGCTACAGCCGCTATTTGCCACGGTACGTAACCTATTTTTCTTTGACGCGTGAGAATCAGGCCCCTGGAGTGAACTTCAAAAACTTTGCTCTATATATCACGTCGATTAATTATTACGCATTGCAGTGTTGTTAGCGGTTTTCTTTGTGGATCTTTAGCGGGATTTTGCCGCATAATCGTTAGCTTTACCAGTATCAGATGTAAACATACATACTCTTATACCTCTTTTTTTTTAAGTAATTGAATAATCTAAAATTGTATTCATTAATAAAAAAATAAAAATAAAATTTATTTATTGTACATGGTGAGATTACTTTCAAATTTATTTGTGGTAGCGCTCTCATATCTGAGAGGCCAACTGGGTTGGTACCTACCCAGGTAGCCTCTCACATATGTAGTCCTGACCCCACACTAAGATCGAGTCATGTCATCAATCAGGAACTACGAGATATTTTTCGGTGTCTCAAACACCCAGACCCGAAAGAAATATTTGTGGACCGCACAAACATTTCTCTTGGTGCGGGGATCGAACCTGCGGCCTCTTGTCTAACCGCCTGCGCCATGGAGACTGTCAACTGACTATAAACTGCCAAGTGATATTAATGCCATAACAGCTGCACTATTATTGCTGGCAATTGCTAATATTGTGTCGATTAGGCCGATCGGTTCGAGCGGTGTACAAAATTGATAACAGAATAATTAAAAAAACAAGTTTTAAGGTCGTGATATCATTAGAATAATTTTATCAACTTCTTTTATTCACTTCATATTTTAAGAAACGTTTTGAATGTAAGCTAAAGCTAAATATTTTTACTGTAATCCAATTCTGTCTTCTACCCCGCCTATTCCAACTTCATTTATTTTCATATCTTAATCCAATGTAGTACAAGATCAAATAAAATCTCATAAAACGTAGTTATTTAGCGTTCATAAAGGCACTCCTCCACTGTAATTGGATATTCGCCAGCCCTTTGACATGTTAAGGTGATGTCAATTACCAAGCGCTTTGTGTAAATGGCGTGTAAGGTTCTCTCTCCAGCTGCTCTTGTGACGCCGTGAAACGTCGCCTTAAGTTATGACAATCGATACTAACAATGGCTTGAGGACCGTAGCTGTGTAGTAAATGCTGGATGCATTGTGACGTGGAGTGAAATATGTACAGACTAGGATTGTTTAGGATGGAGTTGCATTTTAGTGAAAAGTGTTATTTTTGGTCCTTGATGTGTACGAATAAATTGAGACATCGAAACCTTTAACATTAATAATTCAAGTAGGAGATTCAATAATACTCCAATAAAATTTGTATGATCACGGTTTTAGCTAAAGTACATTAAAATTAAGCCATGCACCGTATGACATTCATTCATTCATTCATTCAGTTCATGGCTTCAAATTTGCGTCCCAGGCGATGCAGTGCTTGTGGAGAGGACACTCCGCCTGTGCCTGCATGGGTACAGACAACAACACGGGGAGCCGCAGTTACCGGTGATAAGCCTCGCGCTAATGGACGTGTGCGCAGGCGCCAGGGGTGGCCCCTGTCGGTGGGATAGCTCATCGCGGCTAATTGACTAGTTAACGCCCGCCTTAAGCTGGGCAGCCCTCAGCCAATAAGGTACTAGTCCGTCCTCCATCTTGCGCTCCTATGGGTGTGTGGAGCAGTAGGCATGTCAATGACTATCACAAGATGGGAATATAATGCACCTAACAACATCAAGACAAAAATATACACAAGTCAAAGGAAACCAAGACTTAAGGGTAGGAGTGCGGTGTTGCGCTTCGCCACCTGGAATGTGCGCACCATGTTACCAGAGTACGGAAACTTGGCAAACGATGGCCCTGCAATAAGGAAAACTGCCATAATTGACAGAGAGCTGCTGCGTCTCCGTATCGACATTGCTGCATTACAGGAGACTCGCCTCCAGGAACAGGGTAGCATACGTGAGAGCAATTACACGTTTTTCTGGAAAGGAAAGGATGCGGGAGAAAGGCGTGACCATGGGGTTGGTTTCGCAGTGCACAATAATTTGGTTTATTGTATTGACCAACCGATAGCTATATCTGAGCGGCTAATGTATCTTCATCTTATGTCAACCTCTGGTCCCGTTACACTAATCTCTGCATACGCTCCAACCTTGAAAGCATCTGCTGAAGCCAAAGACAAGTTTTATGAGGAACTGCGAGAGTGTTTGCTTAAAGTGCGTAGTTCGGATAAAATACTACTACTTGGAGACTTTAATGCAAGAATTGGAAATAATTGGCACAACTGGCCCGGTTGCATCGGTGTGCATGGTACCGGAAATATGAATGAAAACGGACAGCGGCTCTTGGAACTCTGCGCCTCTTTCTCTTTATGTGTAACTAACACCTTTTTCCGGAACAAACAGGCCCATAAAGTGTCTTGGAAGCACCCTCGTTCCGGTCACTGGCACCAAATCGATTTTATTATAACTAGAAGGCGAGATCTCCGAGATATCTTAAACTCCCGCTCGTATCATAGCGCGAACTGTGATACCGACCACTCTATGATTGCGGCTAAAACACGTCTCACAGCAAAAAAGATTCATTCATCCAGAAAGGCTTGTGGTAAAACGAGGATTAACATCAGAGCCACACTTGACGAAGAACTACATAAAAAATTTGCCTTGGACATCGGGAATAAATTGAATCTGGAATGTCTTGATCGTTTACAAGACGTTGAATCTTTATGGCACCTCACTAAAGAGACTCTTTTAGAATCAGCTGTTCAAACATTTGGGAAACAATGCAAAATCCAGTCGGACTGGTTTGCTGCGAGTGAAGATGTGTTGCGCCCATATATTGAGAGGAAAAGATGTGCTCGGTTGCAACTTCTGAATTGCCCAAACGACAAACTGCTCCAACTCTCCTATAACACTGCCAAGGCCGACGTACAGCAGATTTCTCGGCGCTGCGCAAATCGGTACTGGTCCAAACTTTGTGAGGATATTCAGCAATTTAGGGACATTGGTGACATGCGTAGCATGTATCAGGGCATCAAGACCGCAATTGGACCAACTATAAGAAAACGTGCAGCAATTAAAGACATAAATGGCGAACTCATCACAGATAAACGTCAACAACTCGATAGATGGGCGGAACATTATTCGAATCTTTACTCGGAACCAATAGACATCAATCCTGAAGCCTTGGACCAGCTACCAACTTATCCAGTTTTAATAGAACTAGACGAGCCTCCCACTCTTGAGGAGTTCGGAAATGCGCTTAATGGTCTAAAGTTGGGCAAAAGCACGGGGCGCGATAACTTACCTGCTGAAATTATCAAGCTGGAGTGTGTTTTTCATCCTTTGTTTGAGCTCCTTCTACGCTGTTGGGATAAAGGCACAATACCTCAGGACATGCGTGATGCGGATATTATAACACTATACAAAGGCAAGGGCGATAGGGGCGATTGTAACAACTATAGAGGAATATCACTATTAAGCATCGCCGGCAAAGCATTCGCAAGAGTAGTTCTGAAAAAACTTGAGACTCTTGCGACAAGAGTTTATCCCGAATCGCAATGTGGATTTAGAGCCGGTCGTTCTACAATCGACATGATATTCACACTACGCCAGCTTCAGGAGAAATGCCGGGAACATCAGATGCCGCTATACATGGCCTTCGTGGACTTAAACAAGGCCTTCGATACAGTAAGCAGAAATGGCCTTTATAAGATCTTGACTAAAATTGGGTGCCCACCTAACCTACTGGCCATGGTGCGTGCTTTTCATGAAGGTATGCGGGGCTCGGTTCTCTATGACGGCGATTCTTCATCTGATTTCTATATGAAACGTGGAGTAAGACAGGGATGCGTGCTCGCGCCAACTCTCTTTGGGATCTTTTTCTCAGCTTTGCTTAATGCGGCATTTAACGATTGCAATATTGGTGTACTACTACACACAAGAAGGGACGGAAGACTATTTAATATAAATTTATTAAAATCTCATAAGAAACGCCACGAAGTACTGGCCCGTGAACTTCTCTACGCTGACGATGCTGCACTCGTTGCCAACTCTGAGCAGGATCTGCAGGATTTGGTATGGAGATTTGGTCGAGCTTGCAAACTATTCTCAATGAGCATTAACACCAAGAAGACCGTTGTCATGGTTCAAGGCACTCACTCGTTACCCGACATTACCCTGGATGGTGCGCCGCTGCAAGTTGTGGACAGCTTTTGCTACCTCGGCTCTACCACAACATCGCATCTTTGCAATAATAGAGAGATAGATACTCGTATTGGAAGAGCTTCATCGACCTTTGGTCATCTCTCATCTAGGGTCTGGAACAACAACAAACTGACCCTGTCAACTAAGATCCTTGTTTACCAAACTTGCGTCCTTAGTATCCTGCTGTATGCGTCAGAAACATGGACTATCTATTCTAAACAGGAAAGACGGCTCAATGCTTTTCATATGCGCTGTCTGCGTACAATCTTAAGAGTTACTTGGAGGGACAGGATAACCAATGAAGAAGTTCTGTCACGCACCAGCAGTAACAGCATTATGGCACTTCTGAAACAGAGACGACTCCGCTGGCTTGGTCACGTTCACCGAATGGATCATGATAGATTACCTCGTGAAGTCATGCTTGGACAGATTGCCAATGCTAAGAGACCTGTTGGGCGTCCTATTTTGAGATTCAAGGACTCCTGTAAGCGGGACATGGATAGCTTTGGTTTGGAATTCAGGACTTGGGAAAATCTGGCCATTAAGAGACCTGAGTGGCGCAAAATGGTTGCTGATGGGATGCGGAGGCATGACGAAGTCTGGCTCGATATGATAAAGCGGAAAAAGCTTCGTACTAGAGCAGCTGTCCCTGTTCCCGATTCGCGCTTCACTTGCGACATATGCGGCAAGAGATGCCGTGCTGCCATTGGCCTTGTAAGCCACAGAAGAAAATGTGTCAGCACCAGAGTACAGGCATCCTAATTGCTTATTATCTTACGCAATAAATTTTGTACACCACAAACACTGCAACAATCATCTGTCAAGATGTTGTGGCCAATGACCGTATGACATAATAATGCCTTGGTTTTCATAAGCAATACTGATAATTTCTGGCCTAGGAAAAGAGAGCCACTTAATTTTAAATAAATAAATTCACCCAATAGTCACATACATAGTTCTAACCCTATAATAAGATCGAGTCTTGTATCGTGGGTATCAAGAACTACGAGAGACTTTTTGGTCTCACAAACATCCAGACAGAAAACAAATACCTTTGGATCACACAACCACTTGTCTCGATACGGGGATCGAGGCCCGGCCTTTTGTTACATATCCGAGGTCTAACCAACTATGCCATGGTTTATTAAACAAAGCGTGTTAACAACTAACACAATAAACATCTCTGAAGACATTCAATTCACCAAATAAACGCGACTATGCTAAGCTTAAACGACCTCCAAACTCACAACTAATCCGATGTATCGTATTCAAATGCTAGTGCCAGTTAATGGATAGCAAAGTAGATGGACAAAGTTTAAACGAACGTCCAATACGGTTTGTGCACGGCTTAACGTTTCCGAGTTGACGGGTAACACTCACTAATTCTCTGTGTTGGATTCTGGCTCGTCATTGCTTGTGTTGGGAGTTACCTTAATAGGTTTAGTGTTAATGTAAGGGGTGGAGTTTTTGAGAGTCGTGGTTGCCTAGTGAATGATAGTTTAGTTTATCGAAGTATGGATTGCTGAAGCAAAATAGTAGATGGTTCTCAATTAGATTGTATCTTTTTTATTGCTTTCAATTTTGATATTTTAATAATGTGCGGAATAATACATGAAGAAAAGGTATACGTCAAAGGAATACGTCAAAACTAATCGCGCATCGATGTCTTTGTTGGTCTTCACAAAAGCTAACATTCGAAGACTGATCAAAGAAACCGACAAAATTATGTGAATTTATTTTATTTTTTATTTGTAAATGCAAGAAGAGCGTGCCGTTCCCCTGATGGTGAGCGATACGACGGCTCATATACAGTAGCAAAACCAAGCAACACCATGAATTACAAAGTAATGCATGGCATTTCACAGCGCTCGCCATACTGAGACATAAGATGTTAAGTCTCAATATGTCCAGTAGATAATAAAGTGTTCTTCAAACTAAAATACGAAAATGCATTTACACTGCCGTTTGGCCAGAGAACTTGCGGCCTCTCACATAAGAGAGACCTACCACCAGTTAGAACCCGTCAGTCAGTGCATGAAGCCCAGTCATACTACGAATGGATTGTTGTAACATATGTGAATGTTGAAATTCAACATACGTGAGAGTTATCTACAAGAGATATGAATCTTTGAAAAATCTACCAACGTTAGTCCACGGAGACTTAAAGTTTAGCCTCGAAAGGGTTGACATCACGTTGCAAAATTGTAAATCAACTTATATTGTAGCAGAGTAATAGCATCGTCTCAATCAAAGTATACACCCGTTTCTTTCCATAATTCACAGCGTATGCTATATTGATCAGTGTGTGATCAGAAGTGAATTACAAATAAGGGAACAATATACAGCATATGATTAACACTCTTACTACCAAAGGAAATCGACAATTCGTGTTACAAATTCTTTTACGTACCACATTTTTGCCATAGCCTTGAAGCTACTTAACTAACAGTAAATCCTTTAAACAGAATAAAGGAACTAACAAATCTAAATCTCGGGAGCTCTGCTATCCTTCAAAACTTCGGATCTTTAGAGAACACAAACAATTTGACAGCGCTATTCGATACAAACTCAGTGTATTCTCTTCATTCAACTTGTACAGTAACATCAAACCGCAAGCTATACCGTCAATTGAAAGCAACCCACCCGTGATTCCTGCTATGTACCCTCCGGTGTGCTTCGCAAATTAGTGCCTTTATCACTTGTTGAACCTTCGCTTTATTTGAAACATATTATCGATGCAATACGGGTGATTTTAGATTGGCAAGTGATGGTTGATGAGATCTTTATGATGGTACAGAAGATTTGCAGCGTGCAATATTGTTTCTTTAGTTATGTAGCGTTTCGATTTCGTATTAATTGTACTGCAGCATAATGTTTGTTGAAATAAGCGAAGCGGACTCGCAAAGTACATTTCATTTATGCGGGAATGTTGCTTTTGCATATTATTTAGCGTTTGTTTTAATGAAGTTGTGTTTAAGGTTTTGTGAGTGAGCCAAGTGAGAGAGAGAACATTAAACTATTACGTCATAAATTCTAGCATTCATAAAGTTTTGAAGTGCTTGATTTATACTGAAACTTTACTTGCATTATGAATTGGTACGGTAACACTGACATACATAATATCGATGAAAAAATCAGCTTTGCTGCTACGTTCAGTGAGATAAACTTAGACTCAAAATATTACTATTCCCGCTTATTACCCCTTCAACTTACTAATCCCATGGGCTATGTCGGATAATCGGTAGTTATGAAATATTTATAAATTAAATATGGTGGATGCATGAATAAACTGTGATAAGGACTAATTACATTACCAGTTTTCTAAAATACTTGGAATTAAAATGACAGTGCGATGTTCATCTCGCATCAACATTTCGGCTCGACTGGCTTTCGTTCTCGAATCGAAGCGCTTCTATCATCAGATTATACTGCGCTTGCTGTACTATCAATACCTACATCTGCACACTTTCCGATACGCCCAACCGTTTCCATTACAGACTGAAAACCCATCAAGAGTGGAACAGCGAAGATGTAAATCATTCATTAATTACACGTACACTAACGTGTTTTATAGTGAAACGCCAGATTTACGAGGGACGCCTGTTATCACCTAACCCGCTAATTGCGTTTGTACCCTTTGAGTTATAGCGGAATGCTGGACAATAACTTCTGGATGAAACTATTGTTTTATTCGCCCGCACGTGTCAAAAGTACATAGATAACTTCAAAACTGTGTATAGTCGAGACTTGATTGGACGACTTATTGTTAAGTCGTAGGCATTACATACATACATTTACATACAATCTCAGATTTTTATCATCAATGGATTAAGCATTGACTTGACTTGGTATCGGGTTGTAGGTATTAAAAACTTAAGCTCAGGTCTAAATCATCCATGAATTAAGGGGTATCTAGTAACAATTTACTTAGTTCAGTTCCGTTGCAAAT
Organism: Hyles euphorbiae; assembly: GCA_023078785.2. Lineage (NCBI taxonomy): Eukaryota > Metazoa > Arthropoda > Insecta > Lepidoptera > Sphingidae > Hyles > Hyles euphorbiae. The sequence goes on from CM041046.1 coordinate 13,022,610, forward strand.
ATGATAGGACACGGGCCTGCCGCGAAACCAAAATGAAACCTTTTCGATCTGAATCAAAAATTTCATTAGATATAACCTTCAAATACTCCTAGTCCATTAACCCATTTATTGACACTAAATAAACCTATTCTTGGTATACTAAAGCAATATTTACGTAACAAGATAGTGCCTATCTACAAAACAGGAAGAAAATATCACGAGAATAATATATTTTGCCCCGTAATGATCCACACGATGAATCAACGAACACAGCCTATAATCCTTGTATTCCAAGGCGGATGGGAATAAAATATTTCACGACAATAAAGAGCAGGAAAAGAGGAAATCCGGTCAGCGTTTTCATAATACTGGTACAGATTTTTGGTAGGCTTTAGATGTACTGAATATTTTCTCTTGTGGAATAAATAGAGAATTAGTAACTTGCCTCAAGTCGGAAAGTTGTATAAGAAGTGTATAAAAAATTGTGACGGAGTTATTCTCTAAGAAACATGATATTGATAGTAATTGGAACAAAAATTGTATAAGTTATACAAACTATACGTCATAAGCGATTCTGGGTTTGACTGTCGAGTTAGGCAAAGCATATTTCTGCAAACATAATTGTATAGGCACTTCCTACATAAGTTTCCAATTCTGTTACCATCAGTTGAACCAAACATAAAATCACCAGTGTATTTTACAAAACACTCGTATAGATTAATAACATAGAAGATTTATGAAACATAACAGTAATATATCTAGAGGCGGCACATCGGTACCTAGGTGCAATACAAATTGCAATTTTATCAGACGTCGCAATCAAATACGTTAGCCGACGTAATTTATACATTCGCTCGTTTCCTACGCTGCAGAGGGTCTAATTTGTTTAATTTACAACACTGTTGGTTGTAATTGTATGGGATTTTTAATTTGTATCGTAAACTGTATTTATGCTGTTATAGTAGGCCGTTTTAGTGCTGTTGCCATGGAGTTAAGTTAATGCGACAGCGAGATGGATGAAAGAGCACGTCACAAGTATTTGTTATGGACTGCAATAGGGTAACAACAAAGGTATAAGTAGACGATTCCTGTATCCCGAATTAGAGGTACCAGTAATACTTCTGTGCTGAGCGATCATGTAGAAAGTAATCATGTTTTTGCCAACTTTATAGGTTTCCGTCATCGGTCAATAACTATCAGGGGCTATTGACTAAGAAAAGGTCTCTTTTCTAACATTTTAAAAAAAAGAGACATCATTTGTTCAAACTACTTCACTAAATTCAATAACTACCAAAAATATTCCACAAATTCTAACTTCTTTCCTAATACCCTATAGTTTCATACAATATTCGCCTGAATGCATCTTGAACCTCACCAGGGGCATCCATCTATCTAGTGGCACTTTAACCTCGAGCCAGCAGCTCGTCGCGCCAAGAGTCACTTATTGACACTTCATATCTGTTCTGCCTAGTTCGATGAGAAACAAGCTTCTTTCAACCATTAGCTTCATGATTTTGACACTAGTGGTGAGGGTGTAAACGATTTGCATCAAGGTGTTTTAGTTGCGGTTCTTATAAATATTGCTTCATTATAATTTTTTTGCTGTGAAAGGATAGACGAGCAAGTTCACCTGATGACTATATGACCGCTCATGCTCATCCGCTCATAGTAACAAAATCAAACAAAACCATGAAATACAAAATAATGCTTGGCATTTCACTGCGATCGCCGCCCTGAGATATGTTAAGTCTCTCTACTAGTAGAGATATCCAGTAGTACTCTGGCTATAATGTCCTTGCTGGAACTCAACAGTACATATACACTGGTGTTCGGCGGGAGAAATAGACATTGCTAAAATGAATTATTTACTGAAGTGTTTGTGTGTGTAGTAATAGTTTAAGAATCATGATGTAGGGAAATAACAGCATGACGATGAACAGTAGCGTCATCAGAGCGAGAAATGACGACATACCTTCGCCATTCCGCCAAAAAGCGTGCCGGGTATTGATACATAATGTCAACTTAGTGTGTTTCCATTTCAATACTGCTATAAATTAGTTGTACTTAGCATCTGTAAAATACGTTCATTGGGGCATATTGCAGACTAATTAAATGAAATGTTTTTGTTTTCTACGCGTACCCTTGAGTTACCGTGTTGTGTCCCGGTTTCAAGGACATTGTAGCCAGAGTAACTACGGGACATATTGAGACTTAACATTTTATGTCTCAAGATGGCGAGCGCTGCGGATTGCCAAGCATTATTTTGTAATTTATACTGTTGTTTTGTTATTGTCCATGAGCGGTCGTGCCACTTACCATCAGGCGAATGGCACGCTTTTCTTGTCATTCTTTACAATAAAAAATAAACATTTCTATATTTACCTTCCTCATTAAAACACACTTACCAAACCCTAAAATATAATGTTACAATATAAAATTAATTCGGTAAAAAGTCCTGAACGAAGCTGAAAGAAACGGGACGACATTATTCGCGAGTGTAACACGACACGTCCATTAGGGGAGGGAGGGGGGGAAGTAATAGATGGTGGTTAAAACATCGTTGACGAGATAATGGTCCAACTCACTACAATGTTTTGTGCACAAGTTGATAATGACAACGATTTTATTATGATAAACAGCGCGCTTTCTGAAGGCAAATTGAAGCGGTTATGAAAAGAGGTTTAGAACGTCTAATGTGCTAGACCATAGTGTCTGGCTCAGCTAAATTCTTTTTAGATCGTACAAAGTCAAGAATTCTCCTCTAACTATATCAAATTTTATTGTTTTTTTTATGTATATTAATAATTGATAGCTTAAATCAAATTAGTCAAATCTGAAGTACTAACGGGAATTATGGAGGCACTTAAGGCAACAGTTTAACAGTGTCGTCAAATTATAGTATTCTTTGAGGATTTTATAAGTCATATCATTACCTTAGCCCACAAGTTGCCTACTAGGTAAACTTCCATCAAAAAAATCCTCAGCGAGCTATTAGAAGCCTACTGCATGAAGTGACCAAACCTATATTCGCCATTATACATATGGCATAAGCTCGATCACTTTTCAGTCGATCTATTAACATATTTTACACTCGATATCATACTATAATTGGATACCTATAGAGTACATTATTGTGTGCAGAATGGGTACTAAATAAATATTATACCAATTAATATCCTCCTGGCAAACAATGATAAGTAGTGTACACACCGTATCTCGGATTATGATGAATAATTAATTGCATAATCATGTATTGTGTAAAGCATTTCAATAAACGATAATTATTCATACGTGTATAGCCGGAGGTGACAATTTATTATAAATTTCACTAGCGGAACTGTTGCAAGGTGCGTTGGATTGTAGCATTAAATTGTACTAAATACATACATGCATACATATGTACATACATACATACGTACATACATACTTACACACATACACATATACATACATAAACTTTTTCCCAGAAGGGGTAGGTAGAGATTTCCCTGGCAGCGACCAGGGCACCCACGTTTGCCTGGTGTATTTAGTCACACGATGTAGTAGGTGACGAGCCTATTGACATATCAGCTACACATTCCTGACTCCGAGATAATAATGAATAGAAAAATCCAATATCAACTAATTACAAAGACTGTAATTTTATAAGTATAATAATATCTGTTAGATATATTGTTATAGTTAGGAGAAACGAATTATTTTTTCAGGATTTTTCTGTCGCTTTTATTTCATTGGTCTGTTGGATTATAGTAACGCATATTTTCTACAAATGGCTGAATTTATCAGACATCAATTTACTTCGGAAAAATATATAAAATGTATGCAAAACTTATGCTAAATAATTTTTTAGTTACCGATCATTCCAAGCACTCAAAATACCCAAGATCATATAATATTGAACAAACAATTTCCAATGCCTGCAAACGAGGTAAACTAAGGTAAACTAAATACCATATCTTACTAAATTCTTAGTTAGTAGCCAGTGTGCCCGGGGGTTCGGCAGCGAACACAGCTGGACACTGTAAACAATCAATATGCTAATTTAGTTAACACAAGCCCTCAGGTGCTCCATGCACGGTACATACCAATTTGTGTGCCTGTACTATCATTACGCTCATATTAGATCTAATAAAATCTGATTTCACTATTTGAATATGCATGGCTGCGTTCAATACGATCAATTTCGATTTCTAGTGTAATTTTTATGTGTTTGCATAATTTGATTTGATATAATTTAAATGGTTTGAATTTCAATGGTTCTTAAATGAGGGGTCAGTTTAAGTTGGTTTTAGATTTAATTAAGCTTTACATTTTTGTTTCGTTATAAATGTAATATGGCCTTATAAGATGAATAAAAGAGAATCTAATATTGTAAAATATGAAGCAATTTTTTTTAATTTCTTCAAATATAATGAGAATATTTATTGAACCCATAAAATTTCATACATTATTTAGATTCAGTATGAGTATATCAGTGTCATACAATATATAGATGAGATTCAGTTGTGTAATCGGATTCTTCAAAAAAAAAATATATATGGGTTCTCTTCTAATACTCTCCACTTCATTTATATACGTCATCTTTTGTTTCCATCTAATGTTATGTAACCTAAAGAATATTCCTTCTCAAAACTATTCCTCAAGACACATCGGTTGTTACCCCTATTTTTACAAAATATTTCGCAAACCCAACTGAACTTACAGTGCACAAACGTCATAAAACTCAATACGGCTCGGAGGCACGCGTGCAGCGATATTGTTATTTTACATTTTATTTTACGCACGTGTCGCCCATTATAAATCCATATGTAATTGTAAGTTATGTAAATCGAGGTAAACCGTCTGCCTTTTGTGCTTCGGCTACGTAGCTTTGATGTTTTATATTTTTTTTATTTAAATGCAATGGGTTTTTTAAAAGCCTCTAGGGTGACTTTTGATGCTTCGTTCTTTGGATTTTCTAACTTGGTGTTTACTGAGATGGTTTAGTATCAGACTGTTGCTTGTTGATTGTGGATAATAAATTAAGGTCTAGCTTGTAAGGTACGGCTGTAAACATTTGTTTAAATTCAATATAGTATACTGGTGCAAGGTCTGTTGCTAGAAATAACTGACGCTAGCGCGGAGGCTTCCAGGTAAATGTAAAATACATATTCAGCAAAATGCATACGATGCTCCACAAACTGTTCCAATATTGCCTGTGTATATTACACTAAGGGGAATAGTCCTTACTCCTTAGTGCCTTACGATATCTATTATCTTAGAACGCCCTTTTCTAGAAAATCCAACCAAGAAATTTCGACACTAAAACCACGAATATTGCAGTCAAATCCGAAACCACTTTAATACAATTATATACAACATTTAAATCAAGCCGTGTATTTGAAAACTTCCAAGCACAATAGCTTATTGTTAGATTTGGTTAATATGCGATTGCGGTCAATTCAGAATTTCAATCCATATCGCCCAAGTGCAGCGAATTCAGGCTGCTTTGATCTGGTGGAACAATTCCATTTGAAAAGATTTTAACTGAGCTGCTCATTTCGGTTTGTTGGTACTCTTATGCAAACGGCATTTATTTTTGAAGTGAAAACTTCTTTAGCGGCGTTGAGCACTTTTTCTGTAATGGGTATAAAATCTTAAACTCGCGTCAGGACACGTGACCTGATCGTAAGACGAAAAGCGTAAGACGAATGGAGAGTAGACAGCTGTCAGTTAGCTGTCAGTTTATAAAGCTTTGATGAATTGCCAATGATTTTGAGTGGAGATTTCAACATAAACTTCGCAGACGATAAAAATCAACTATTAATTGAATTTTTAAATAATGAATTTGGTTTAACTATGTCAAACGATCGCAATCTTAGCACAACGAAATACAAAACTACTATTGATGCGGTCTTTATTAGACATTTAAATAGGTTCGAATCAAAACTGTTCGTTTCTTACTTCAGCTACCATAAACCTATCGTATCAGTTTTAGAGATTGGCGATGATAGTTCTGGTAATGATGATGGTGAAAAAGTCGTTGAAATTATGGATGAAAGTTGATTTTTCGGAGAGATAAACTTTTTAATGTAAAATAATTGTAATAGTTTTAAAGTGTTAAATTTTTAATGTAATATAAATTGTTATGTTTGTGTACGATAGCGCAATAAATGAATATTGTATTCTACCACATAAATGATAGTACTTTTATACTGATAAAGCAATTGGTGCAAAATTATTCCCTAACCATTCCAAAATATCAAACATGCTCAACGTTAATAATCAAGTTTTCACTTCTGCCGGCACTCCCGGAGTGCAACTCGTCTTTTTTATGTTTAGTTGTTATATAGACTGCGTATATATAGTGTTACAATAGGCTTGTTTAAAATATTTTTGTTTATGGAAATGTTTACCGGCATATTAACCTATTACGTATAAATAGTCCACTGGAGATATCTCCAGTAATGAAATAGCTATGAGTATACACAAGTATTCGTGGCGCGATGCTGGTTTTCACATAATATTTACGATATATTCGATCGAGCTATAGCATGTACATTTTTCTGGAATCATTTACGATGATAACCTAAAATTTGGTTTTCTTCATCAATTAATAATGCTTCAAAGCTCTAATACTGTGTCTAAACCACTGAACTGATAATATTGTATACCCTACAACCATAATATTGTGTTTACACGAACAATACATCTGTCCACATAATTAAACATCCCCAATGGAGCGACTGCACAACAGGAATATGTGACTGGTATGACAATATTATAGAATAGCAATATGTGTGAAATTATAGCATATTACTAGCTTTATTTGGAGTTAGAAAGAATAAAAGAACGGAAATAAGAGTCAACAATGATTTCTTACGAACTATAAATTTAATTGGAAAACATCTACACCGAAGTGAAAATTAAATATTTCGGAATATCCAAAAAGATTTAAAAATGTTTTCTACACAACTTTGTAAGGAAAACTGCAACAAAAGTTGTTTTTAAAACCATCACACTAATGAAAAAAGTTATGCGTTGTGAACTAGCTAATTTGGCTCATTCTAATATTCCATCGAACAAGACTCAAACGCGTGGATATTAATTTAACGGAATCGCATGAAATACATCATTCAGCGTAACATTATCGCCAGTTTCCATATCACTGAGCATGATGACCATTTCTAGAACAACCCTGACTAAGCTGCTGTCAATCATAAAACATTCAGCGCTGTATGGACGTGAGGGGTCTTCTTATGCTGGACATTTCTTCCCAATCAATTTACGGTGACCTGTCCTCCCTTCCCCCTATCGAGCTTAGGGATACTTTGAGGGTTAATGGGGTATAATTTGAGAGGTCTTTTTACACTGGTCGTGTATTGTATGGCTGTGTGTGACATGGGAAATGAAGTGGAATTGATGGGAACTGCCCGTCTGTGGCAGTGGTCATTCGTGGACGTTTTGTCGGTTCGTCAGATAAATTAAATGCAGTCTCTACTGAAATGGATTTTGACGTGTGCCGCTGTCGGTACATATTTCCACGTGTTGGAAAATATTATCGTTTTGTTTAAATTAGCATAGGTATGTTTTCGGATATTCGGTGGCATTCTGACACTCTAAATTTGCGCTTATATTACCCTTTTTTAAGAATATCAGCTAATTAGTCGTAAACGAATAACCATACACCTTTATCATCGTTGAGATCTTGAGTATCCGAAGGCGAACAAACTATGTCAGAAAAATTTTAGAACTCCAGAAATTACATTGACCGTCAAATCTTATTCAAAGCTGCAACATAAATAAAGACTATCTTTGATCCTACATAGGTACAGTTTAAATAATGAAGAGAATAAAGTTTAACAGCAGAAGAAGAAAAACAATTGCCAACCGAAAACTTTGAAAACACGTACAATTTTCAAATCGTGTTTGCCAACGCGGTCGGGGCAACGAATGAACGAGTTACATTAAAATTCCATGTAAAGGAAGATAAATCTTCACGCCATTACCCGCCGGGGGTGAAACGGGACAGGTGTTGTTATTTTTATCCCGGAAATTGGGCGACCACTTTAATTTTGGATACATTACTTTGATACATGCATCCTGCCGGCCGGATCGTAGTATAAAGGATGTAGCCATCAACTTTTATATGGGTTTGAAAATGAGTTTTCATATTGCGTCATAGCGCGATGACAATTTATGGTAAACACTGGGACAACATCGCAAAAATTCAATTCACTTTAAACTCTAAATTCATGGTTCCCGTTAGATTACGTCCAGTAATGAAACGAAGCCGCTGATTATAATAGTTAATCATTCAGACAAACAGATACCTTCCGTGGCGCAGTTGGTTGGATGTTGGCTGTGAAACGATAGACCGCGAGTTCGATCCCCGCACCGAGAGCAATGTTAGTGAGGTGTGTGAGTTTTTGTCTCGGGTCTGGATAAAGACCCAGTGTGACGGAAAAATCTCTCGTAGTTCCTGATAGACAATACACAAGATTAAATTGATTTTAATGTGGGGTCAGGACTATGTATGTGACTGATGGGTGTATTTATTTATCACTTTTTTATTTTATAAAATACATTATTTAGTCATTTCTTTGGTACTAGCATTCCAACGCGAATATAGTCAGCAATAACCATCACATATTAACCTATTTATCAAAACAACAATGTCACACTCACGCATAACACGACCCGAGCCCTTGGAAAAATTGTTCGCCACGTCCGGCCTTCGCAAAACGACAACTCTTAACCCTTATTTCTTTTGTACGTTAAATTACGTCATTCGCTTGCACCGTTTAGCTCCTTTTTGAAGGCTTGTTTTGCTCGAAATGAGCATTCGTTTATGCGATTTATTCCTTTCCTGCGCTCTTGTTTGGTGCTAAATTAAGTGGTACGGTCAGACATGGTTGTATGAAGTTTTGTAGTCTTCTTTGAGATGGGAAGTGTGAATTTTTAAATTATTGTTGTAATAAAGTATTTTCTCTTAGTCTTAAATTGATACTAATGTATGGATGTACTGTTTCACATTTCAAATATGCGATATTTTTTGTTGAAAGTTAAACAGACAAAATATAATAAATTTAAATAGCTACGGTATTAAACAGTATTAAAATTAGATCTAACCTCATAAAAAACAAGAATAGAGTTTGATACATATTTTTAATGAAATATTACGTATTTTCTTCTATACCTTTCAAAATATGTTTCTTAGTATTGTAAAAAAATTCGATACTGATATTACAAACGAGGTTTTCATAGAATACGACTTCGATACCCGGAACAGAAATTTCACGTCTCCCCAGGGTGGCCCGGCTTTCAAAGGTCATTAAAAAAATACCGACTGAAGTTTGCGGCTTAGCTAAAAGTATTTTAACGAGTTGATATTTTTTTAAGTACGATTTTCTGTAAACCTGCCAAATGACGGGTTATTTTGGCAATAAAAAAGTTTTAATGTCACTTCTTTATTTTTGCGCATTAAATACATCCATATGTTATCAGACGGTTATGTAATTTAGGTCCATCTGTGTGAATGACAAATTGTTGATAGGCACGGGCTTACTTCCATATGAAAAAAAAAACATAAAATAAAAATAACACCATGTAAGTATTATGTATTCTGATTTCTATGATGTTTGTATTAATTTAACTAGCGGCCCGGCCCAGCTTCGCCCGGGTACAAATAGATTTCTGTACATTAATATGTACTTATTATACATATAAACCTTCCTCTTGAATCACTCTGCCATCTATTTAAAAAAACCGCATCAAAATCCGTTACGTAGTTTCAAAGATTTAAGCATACAAAGGGACATAAGGACATAGAGACAGAGAAAGCGACTTTGTTTTATACTATTTAGTTAAGATATACACGTAAGTTGCCACGAGGCGTTATTCATAAATGTTGAATGGAATATTTGTGCTATAGATATAGTACCTACACCATTTTTTGCAGTTATATAACTAATTGTTAACATTTAAAGATATATCATACCTATTTTATATTATTCTTTCAATGAACATGGAAATTAATTAAAAAACATTTACTTAATAAAAACGTAGAATTATTATCTATATTTAGCTTAATATGATGCAATATTTGTTTAAGTTGCGATATTACATAGCGCTCGATAGTACGGCGGCAACGGATAGGTAATTTCGTCACGCTCCTCAAGAGCAGAGTGGCGCAGTGGAAGCGTGCTGGGCCCATAACCCAGAGGTCCGTGGATCGAAACCACGCTCTGCTAGAACAATTTTTTTTTTATTTTCTTGCTTTGTTGTGAGTAAAATATTAGTATTATTGCACAAAAAATACTGGCCGAGATATTTTTAAAGAATTATTAAAAACAACGCTTTCCTAGAAGAAATACTTATTGTTCCCTATCATACTCGTAATTTAATATTTTATGACAGCTTATAAAATTTATTTTGTTTTAATTATTTATTATTATTGGGAAATAATGATTTGGGTATTAATGAGTAATTAATTAATGAGTAAAAGATTTTTGTTCATAAATTCAATCTATTATTTTACATGCATATTAAATGTATGCATACATACAAAAAAATCAGACCTATTTCCCAAAAAGGGTAGAGGTACTACCAATACATCCATTTTGTACCCATTTAGCTACGCCACCGAGGCAGTCATACTATATTTTTTTAGTTGATTTTAAAAGTTTTAATTGTATTTTTTTTATATATAAAACATGCTATTATGTTTTTCTTAATTGTTACAGTTAAAACATCACTGAATGTTTTATAGGCTAATTAAAGTATAATTTAATAAAATTCACATCAATTCCTAATTTATAAAATAAAACATGCATAGACCCAGCAGCCACTTAAACACAAAATTGTAATAAAAAATTCAATTATGAATTGTCGACGAGGGCGTAAGTTAACCCGGGCGGTTCATAGCGATATTTCATGCCCAGGGCAAATGAGGTAAACAGCTTAATAGCTGTACGGGGCTAATTGGTATCCCGGATAACTCTTTAGTGCTAAACTGCTGGCAACTTAAAAATATTGCCTCCCTGGGACTTAAGACGAGATATTGTTTAAAGCTAGGCTAAGATCTGGCTATAAACTGCGTTATGAATTTCTTAGTGCCTATCTTGTCAGTTTGGTAAAATTAAATAATTAATTTTATGAGTATGTCGTGAAAATAAAATTGGTGTGTATCTAGAGAGTGCGAGTTGTAATTTGATATTTCTGTTAAATTTTTTACCGGAATTAATTTATGCTGTTTTTGTATAATATATTATTCTTGTGTTTTAGATATAATGGCTCATCTGAATCTAAATAGTGATAAATGGTGATATATGGCTTGTTTTGTATCGAGTTTAAAATAAAAGTAACATGTGGTGGAGATAATAATAGTTTAGTTTGCATTATTTTCCTTATAAATTCAGCACGTAAGCGTTTTACCTTAGTGCACTCTATCACATCGGAACACACAAGGTGAAAATAGTGTGTGGCACCCCTGCATACCCCATCTGGGAAAAAGCGTGATGTGCATGTATTTATGCATGTAAGCGTTTTGTAAACATTAAAAATGTAATTAATATATATAAAAAAAAGTTTGGTGTATTAACTATATCGTGTATTTCCACATTCCGCCACCACCTATTCACAATTCCGCTCATCCTTTGCAACCTTCGGTTGGAAGACTCATATTTTTCTTGACAATATCAAGCCAAGGTTTTTTCTGGCGATCTCGACGCCTACATATATGATGTTGAGACTTGCGGCCATGTTATAATATACTAGCGTTCCTGCTAGGCTCCATCCGGCTGCGGCTATATTTCAAGAATATTCTATATTCATCAGGAATAATGTACAATTTAAAAATGATATCATTTTTCAAATCGGTCCTGTAGTTTCAGAGACTATTCAATGCAAACAAACAATTAAATCATTCCTCTTTATAATTACAGTTTAGATTGGCAAGATAATCGTGTTATTTTTTTCTAATATTTTCAGTAATAGAAAAAATATAGCCATTAAGTACACATATTCCGACTCCAAAATGGCTAAATTCCTCAACGATAGCACAGTAATATTACACCACATAAGTCAATATTGACGGCGTTTAGTAAATTAGCAAACAATCCGTGCAGTGCTGTTGCTATTGTAAATTTCAGGCGCCGCTGCCGTTTAGGTTTAGCATTAGGTTTAGACTTTAGACGTTTAGTCCATGCAAAATTCACGTTTCACTCAGTTACCCGTTCTGGGTGCAGATGCTGGAAGCGTGCACCGTAACTTCGCACTGATTATATTATAGCTGCATTGAAGTTTGCTTTAAACACTGCCGAAATTCTGTTTGAATTGCGCTGATATCTTGGTAAATATTGCACGCTTCAGTAATACTCGACAGAAATTTTGACTGAAACTGATAACATATTTTTTTTAGAAATTAGCTTAATTTTTCAAATCCTCGGATACATCTGCTGTTATATAATGTGGCGAGACCAGCATGCAAAATCAAAATAAAATAAAAAATAAAATCATACCAAAATTGCATACAACTTAATTTTGTTTTTTAATGAAATGAATAGGTGTGCCATAATTTTGGTAATATAATGAAACCTTGTAACTATTACCTAGACACACACTAAAACCACGGCCTAAAACTAATCCAGACTCTACCCTTCCCAATGCCTCGAATCCTATACTAATTGTGCAAATACCAGACAAACCATTAAATCCTTTCAAGTCATTTGTTCAGGGTCTCTAAATGAAGTATGACTCATAAAGGCATAATTCAAAATTAGTGAATGGACCCAGGTCTTTGGAAACACGGGCAATGCGTGAAGGGTGAAATTGGGGTTAACCAAAGCGTGCCGTTGCTAGGCAACCCTCTGATACGGGGCTCGTCATTAGGTGCCGGGGGACTGTTTAAAAAGCCTTATTGATAATTGGTATTTTATCTAAATTGACGAAATTTATCAGGCACGAGATGGATGAAGTGTTTCTTTGTTGGAAATTCTTTTGAATTTTTTTATGCAAGATAATTTTTTAACCAATTAATTTTATCTTTTGGGAACGGAATTATACATTCAAGATTAAAGCAAGCGTTACAAATATTGTCTGTAAGCTTTTGTACGAATAATGAGAGCAAAATATATTTTATCTAGAGAAAAAGCCATCTCTTCTTACTGCTAGCTATCTATATATCAAGAAAATTGAAATGGATACATATAATTATAGTAGAAACAGCAATACCATGACTCATACTTCTTCGTAATATTTCATAGGATGATTAATTGACAACGTGATACTGAATACAATTTCTAGGTCGGATAATCCATTAAGACGTTTTTCTTACTATGCTAGACCAGTGATTCTCAACCTTTTTTTGTTGCGGCACATATTTAACGATTTCAAAATTTTGCGGCACACAAAGAGCGCCTTGAGACATATTCCTATTGCTATGCACGCCGCTTCATCATATTTGGCACTAAGAAAAAACGCGTTGCAAAGCAAATAATTAACTTTTTTGTGGATTTAAATATATATTCATGTTAAAAATATTTTTCTTTTTAAATGATATAATTTAATAATATTAACATTATTATATATTTGCAAAATTTGGCGGCACACTTTTGAAATTTGGCGGCACACAAAAGTGCCGCGGCACAGTGGTTGAGAATCACTGTGCTAGACATTATATTCGCGTTCCTTTTGGCTACAGATGAAACAAAACCTTATAATTATAGGTCCACAGAACCATCGATCTCATGTTTTAAAGGCTATTCTAACCATTGGAGAATCGCTGTAACTGTTAAGCAATGTAATGAAATTAAGATGACCTTACAATCTATTTCTAATCCTTGGACAATCCTAAGAATTACAATATAATATCAGCAGATTTTTTTATTAGGCTGTAAATATAAAAAGTGCACCCGCCAGTATAGCGACGCACATGTTGCAATGTTCCTCCACATTTTTTCACGCTAATTGCTCCGGCCTGCAACCGTGCAACTGGTCTGGTTATCGGCCAACCACCATTTCCATACCACCCAATTCAATTTTAAACTCTATTATACAAAACACAAGGTCCAAAATCACTTATAGGATGTAAAGTTCAAATTTGTCCACTCTTTACCGAATAGTCCATAGGAGGATATAACGGTATTAATTAAATTAATGGATTCGGCGCAGATAGTCGCGGGATACAACTAGCGTTGTTTTTATTTCTCGTTCGATTCCTGTTTGTACACTTGTTAAATGAATATTGGGATTATCTGCGTATGAATTATTTCTTATTCTAACGTTATGTTTTAGTATTGTTTCGCAAGATATAAATCATAATTGAATTTCACGTTGATATTAAATTAAATATAAATGAATCGACTCAAATTTGGTGTCTTACATAAAACTGAAGTCTAATAAGGAATCCGTGCTGCGATTGCTTAAGATAATCTGATACCTAAATAGAACTATCTTTCGTTTATGTTATTCAATTACGATGTTCATTAATTTTCATCACTATTTCTTTTACATACATATACACACCTTTTGTCCCAGAAGGGGTATTTCACCTCGTATGTTCTGTCGCACGATATGGTAGAGGATTAGCCTATCGCCATATCGGGCATATATTCGTGACTTCGAGCTGATAATGAATAGAAAATTCAGTATCACTTTTACCGACCCGGTATTCGAACCCGGACTTCAGCTTCTGTAAGTTGCGCTTAACTACGTTAATCCCGCTCAAAAGTATTGGCAAAGTGGGCTGTGTGCTGTTAAGAGCAACTTATTATTTGAATGGTGTTCCAGTATTCGGGCGTTAGCCTCGTCTAAAATCAATTGCAGCAAATTGATTCTTGATTTTACAGGTTGTTACCCAGTTAAACTATGCAAATAACTCAATCTCCGAACTAATTCAAGTGTAGTGCTTTAATATAATAAGGTTTACGACTGTGCCGTGCTGCTTCATATGGGTATAGCGACTAGGCGACTAAGTGAGCAATAAAATTAAACGAGATTGTGTGAAATTGTATTAATTTTGAAGGCGAACGGTTGTGGTCTTTTAAATTCAGACGACCCAGTTTTGGGAATCTGATTTTAATATAATTCTTTAATACTGGTGGAAAATGGATATTGTATTGTGATATTTGAGGTATGAAAATCAACTGATATATATTTTTTTATTAATTAATATGACGAGACCCGCAGTTCGCCTAAGGTACAAGATATGCCAGCTCTTAGACAGGAATCATCTCACTTAAAATTTATATTTAATTAGCTCTAAATGGCATTACACTTCGCTTTTTACTACAATCTAAGTGTCTATCGCTCACTATTTCTTCACAAAATATTATACATCCATCAGCCAAAGGAAGTCCACTGCTGAACATAGGGCTCCCCCAATGATAACTAATGATAAACAAAAATACTAACATACAACTAATTTGATGCAACAATATACAAATTTGCAAACAACCGTCTAGCAAATACACATGTATAAAACATGTAAGTTCGCAGTTTATATATAACAAGCAAATATAATCTGAAAATATCTAATTTAAGGAACGAAATAATTTAAGCAATTATAGGCATTTGCCATCATGTAGGAGCTGACCCCACCATCATGTGGGATGCTTGGAAGAGAGAGAGAGAGAGAGGCATTTGCCATCAGGTATACTATAAAAAAAATGGTTTTAATTTACGCTTTGTAAATACAGTAAATAATGTAAAGTGTCACTACTGTCCCACCCATATCCGAGCTATTTATTTAGATGAATGGCGTTCGATAGCGAACACGATGTAGACGGGATTAGCTCAAGGTCTTGTTGGCTGCGTGGGCGCATAGTGAGAGTTCATTCATAGTTGTGACGCTGTGTAGGAAAGGAAAACAGTATGCTAATATTTATTTTAATTTTGTTATTTATAATGTTTCTTTTTTTAATTTATTAGTTTTTGACAATATAGTAGTAGATCATGTAAGTAAAAGTAATTATGTAAATAAACTTTTATTTTAGATGGAAAATATATGTAGTGCATTACATTTTTGTTTTTGCTAATGTTAACCAATATGTTGTTAACGTTAACAAATAAAATGATCATTTTATTTATCAATTTGATTAGACAGGTAGTTAAACTAAAATCGATATAGACCTGATTTTGTCACGTTTGTGGTAGGGTTTTAAATTATGTTATTTAAATTGTCGGTTTCGAGTTTTGTATTTCATTGCGATATTTTTTTTTACTATATACGACATTATTGTCTGTCTTTCAAAACAATGATAACAACCATCGCGTTGGTAAACAAATACAAGTTTTTTATTACAATTACCTTCGCACACACTTTTGTTTTACGTCTATTTTATTCTCACAAGTACGAGAAAGGAAAGTGCTCGCCGCATTAGCGTACTGTTCAACTTTAGTACATAGCGGTCATTCTACTTTTATGTCTGGCAGTTGGTAGGCAAATACCACGCTTATAGCAAACCAAATAAGGGTTAAAATGGAATGTATATGTATGTAAGGTCACCTAGTACAGGTTATTGGATAATCGTGTAGTGGGCGCTAGACTATTGCATTACACCAATGAATCAGTGGAAATATTCTTGTGAATGGTTCGAACCTCTGTTTGTTTTCGTACTGTCTGATTTAAAATCTTTAGTGTATTTATTATGTGAGGAAAAGCTTAGATGATGTATTAATGGTACGAAAAATATGAAGTTTAAAATTAAGACTCTTTTCATGATGAATGCCCGTGTTACTTCTTTCAATATGATATTATAGTTACGATTATATTTCAGTTTTTTTTTTGTATTTATATTTATATTAAGTTTATTTATTTATTCGTATTTAGTTGGCATCGACGCCCCAGTAAGATGTCATAACTTGTATCAAGTATGTCAGGAGCTACGAGTCATTTTCGGTCTCACAACAGTCAGACCGAAAACAAGTATTTCTGTAAATGATTATATGTCAAGGATTATAGATTGAACTGGATGGATAGATTATAGAAACCGGCCGTTAAACAACAGTGGAGTTTGTCGAAGGTTAAAAATAGACAATATACCTATTCCTATTTCCGACATCTGTTTGTAGATGGGTCCCTCTGACTGGTCGTCCATTCATTTAATTAAATTTAGACGTCAAGACAGAACACTTACGCCGGCGATACGAGGTCTGTTTGTTGATCAAACAGTCTATCAGTTTGTTGCTATGAGTATGTGGATACATTTGTTTTATTAAAAGTATTCTCTCACTTTTTTCAGCCACTGTAATTCCCCTAATGAAAATAGACTAAAATATTTCCAAGAATTTCAATAGCGATCTGTAGAAAGCGGCCCGAAATTATTACACAATATTAATTAATACATCTTGATAAAATACAAAATGTTTATAAGCCTTTGTTAAATAATACAAGACATAAATCTAAACAGCTCATAAAGTTAATTAACGTTATTAAGTTTGCTTTCTTCTATAGTTTAACAAGTCATCTCTTGTGATATGTAGATTTACCTTTGTTTCTCTTATGTCAAATTTAAAGCTATGTTTTTTTTATTAAGTTTATTTAACACACTTAAGAATACATACAATATTTGTTAGTAGATAACAATGGAAACAACTAAGGTTTATATTTATGCTATCAGAGTTGATATGGGGTTGATAGATCGTTTTTTGTTTTCTCTTGCACCACTAACATTAATAAAAATAAAACAATACCTATACTTACAATACATACTGTATCTGTATCAGCCCATATACGTCCCACTGCAGGGCACGGGCCTCCTCTACAATCGAGAGTACGATTGAGAGTGGTTAGGCCATATAGTCCATCACGCTGGCCTAGTGCGGGTTGGCGGACTTACATACCATAGATTTTTTTTATAAATCTCTATGGTAATACATACACAATACATACACAATATATGTATTATAAATATATATTAGCAATCACCACAAAGCCTGATAACCACAGCATCTATATATCAGCTAATAGCCTCTAACACTATCGCTAATTAATTCGGAGTTCAAATCAGTGTTCATTACGGCACGCATCGAGTGCACTTCGACAAATCGAATCTAACCCTTTATTACTTCATGATTAATGCAGACACAATTTGTCAACGCATCTGCGTAGGTAATTTGTACCCCGAAACATGTGTTGTTGATATCGGGTTCTTTCAGTTTAGGGTTAAGAAGTATGTAAAAAGAACCATACTAAGAATATATTCTTAGGTTTAAGATTTGTCATCTCGGTCTAACCAAATTTTGTTCTCGGAGTTTCCCAAATAATTGGTAATTTTCGACATATTTACGCAGGATGTTTGTTTTGATACTACGTGCGTATACGAAACTCAGTTCCCTTGTTTGAA
Organism: Hyles euphorbiae; assembly: GCA_023078785.2. Lineage (NCBI taxonomy): Eukaryota > Metazoa > Arthropoda > Insecta > Lepidoptera > Sphingidae > Hyles > Hyles euphorbiae. Next base: position 13,040,915 of record CM041046.1, read on the forward strand.
CTAATTACTGATAATATCAATTATCAGTAAATAGTCCAGATAATGGACGATTTCCGATCGAAAATAGACTATTCTGAAAGTTCGCACTATTTTGATTATTTTGAAACACAATTTTTTCTGTGTCTGTAATAATTTGTTTCTTTGAATGTTACAATCACTAATATTACCTCCATCCCGTTAAAACTTGATCCTATCCTACTTTCAAGCTTTATCATAAGTATTAAAACCACTAGAAGTTTAGGTTCCCCAAGTTTCGACACCACCCAAACCTCAGAAAAGCAATTATTTCAATTCAAACTAATAGCGTCCAAGAATCAGTCACTCTGTTTCTAAGTTGCTAAAAGCATTAAATTAAATTCCACCTCCGAAGCTGTGGCTACAAACTTTAATCACAACAGTTGTCGGCAAACCTGTGAGTCCTCTGTATGGTGAAAAAGTTAATTATTTCACCAAAAGCTTTCACAAACAGATATAAAGCTGGAACTCCCAAACCGTAATTATCTGGCATGCTCATTTAATTTCATCGTAGTTGGAATATTTGATTCCACCGTCTGCCATTATTAAATGCGAATAATTTTAATTTAACAAGCGTCCTCGAGGACCTAAGTTACTTTGTTTTTGGCATTGTCAGAATTTAAATGGATTGTGATTTTTGGTATCACTACATAGTATAAAACAAAGTCGCTTTCTCTGTCCCTATGTCCCTATTACCCTTTGTATGCTTAAATCTTTAAAACAACGCAATGGATATTGATGTGTTTTTTTTAATAGATAGAGTGAAAGTGCGTGGTGGCCTGTTGGTAAACGGACTAGACGCGGCTGCCCACATGTTCACGGTGGTCGCGGGTTCGAATCCCAGGGCACACCTCTGACTTTTCGGAGTCATGTGTGTATTGATAATCAATCACCACGCACTAAAACGGTGAAGGAAAACATCGTGAGGAAACCTGCATACCATAACGATTTATAAGAATTTCTATGGTATGCAAGTCCGCCAACCCGCACTAGGCCAGCGTGGTGGACTATATGGCCTAAACACTCTCAATCGCATTCTCGATTGTAGAGTAGGCCCGTGCCCTGCAGTGGGACGTATATGGGCTGATACAGAGTGATTCAAGAGGAAGGATTATGTGTATAATACGTGCATATTATTGTAGAGAAATCTATATGCATCCGGGCAAGGCTGGGGCGGTCCGCTAGTGCTTTATAAAGTAGGTTTATTCTTAAATAAGAGCTTAATCAGAGTTACTGCAAGTTCCAATTAAGTAACAATTTACTCTTAAATACTAGGTTTTGTGAGGTGCTCTAAGGAATGCCCTTCAGGTCGCCAATTGCTACTTTCTGTTAGTAATTGATTAAATATGTTTCTAGGAATGAAACTCCGTTTGGTTTAATAACAATATTGTTCTCTAATTGTTTTATATCTATTCTTGCTACACTTCTCAGTCAACCATACGCCAAGACATTAATCAAAAGGCGACTGTTTTACATTTTTAAATTCCGCAATACATTTTCCACATTTTAGATCTATTTTTTTAAACACACCTACTATACAGCTACTATCGTTACCTCTGATGTCTGAGTTTAGAAGAATTAGAAATAAATTTAATATCATTACTACAAAAATGTACTAATTTACATATGCAGCCTTACAGAACTAATTGGCAGCACTTTAGCTAAGTCTTTTTCTACGTATACATTGAAACTCCCCACATTGTTAAACGAGCTCTTAGGATTATTAATGCGGTTGTGAGGTACGATAAACCATTCTCCAAGTTTCATATGCAAATGAGGAGTAAGAACAATGGAAGTGCATGTCCCAGTGAAAAATGTGTCAACTTTTCCCCATAAAAGCCCATATGTTTAAAACGAAACATGAGTTCACGAGCAAGCGAGTCCGTAGCTAGATGGTAGCGCGTAGAACATGGTAGCGCGTAGGCCCCGTAGCCGGCGGGTGCTATAGTAACGGACACCAGTCGCCGCCGCGGTCGCGAGCCGCGTAGACGCGTCGCTACGAGCGCGTACAATCGGGGTACATTATACCCCGCAAGTATTTCCCTTTATATATTCGTGCATCTCAAAAGCCATTTTAATTAATGTCGCGGGTTTTTTGAAACCGATGTCGCGTTCGACCCGCCGTGCCCTTTCACGTCAAGTGTTTATGTTAATGCGTTTTTTAATATGCAAAAAAAAAAAATCGTGTGTGACGTGTGTTGTGCGTTGTAATTATGTTAGTGTTCCTGCGAGGTCCGTAGGTCGGCCTTTGTTCGCTCGTAGGCATTTCGTAGGCTTTAGTGATGCTACATACATTCCGTTTGGTTATCGGTGCGAGGTTGTGATACGTTGTAAAAAACTTTTTATCCGAGTTGTAAAATTCAATCGTGCCGCATGGTGTAACAATAAACGTTGTTTTTATTGCTCGGATGTATCGATGTGAGATGTTATCTGGAGATGGAATATTTTTATTCGTATCCGGAGAGAATTTGTTTGAAGATAAATGAGTGTGTGTTAGCGGAAGGGATGTGAAAGAATGAGGAAAATTGTGTTTGAGCGTACGTATTAACCCTTTGAAGTGTGCGTAATGATATGTGTTTCTATTTTGTTGTCGAGTTGTGTAGTTTTATGTATTGGTGTTATTTACGCGAGGTTCTTCGGTGAGTCTTATCGCATTTAATGCTTCGACGGAATGGACTTAATTAGTTATTGTTTCCGAGACGATTCAGTGGTTGATATTTTCTGGAATATTTCGTTTAAACTAAAAGTATATTATGTATATTTTATTTTATGAGTTAATATTATACGAAGGATGATTTTCATTTAAGGTTGAACAAAATAGGTTGTTTTGTTAACAGTTGGTTGTTCTTATAACGGTTTATCTTTGCCAAATAAAATTCATTACAGAATGTCGGGTACTTTTAAACAACTTGAGAGTCGCAGAATAATTTTGTTTTAGGTTGCTTTGATTAGGTATTTTTATTTATATAAAAAATAAGAATATTAATACCGAACATTCCATTGTATATTCGTACGGTTACGAAGTATTTCTATATACTATTGTTTAATAAGGATTAAGTTCCCATTTTATTGCGTCGTTTTATTTATATTTCTGCTACTAAATGTTTATTGTTGTCAAACAATATTTTATATAAACAAATATATTTACATAAACAGATATCGTAGAATAAACAATACACTGACTTTCAATGTCTCCAAAATAACACACGATGAACTTTAGGAGTTTTGCCAATAATAATATTTCGTTCCAATATTATTTTTAATTTTACTACACTTATTCTATGCACAGTTTATTGTTGTTTGTTACAATAAAATGTCTTGAATTTAGTTATAGAAAAGCTTAAGACGATTACAAATATCTTAATATACCAGAAAAAAATACAACTACATTTAAAAGAAGTATCTACGATGGGCGGCCTGATTATAAAATTTAATTTCTACCAGACAACCTTTGGTTGATGATGTTGTTGATTTTTAATATTAAAATTCTTCCAAAAATCTTAAGTGTCTGTCTTTATACACATAGCGCTTAAGAAATACATCATATTTCACATGCCAATACGGTTTTTAACCAATTTTGTAATGGGCTTTGTTTAATGAGATATTTAGAAAAAACTCTGAATCTAAACGAGAATAATTATATCATAAAAAAACTATTTAATACATTGTATTCGTTTAGTGGGCATTTATTTGTATGTAACTTATTCGACATGTTCATAGAAATAAATGAAACTTTAAAAGCTTTGTTGTAAGTCAAAATATCTCAACTTTATCTGCACGCTTAATTACTCATATTTTAGTAATATTATTTCGATATAACATCTATACCACATAATATACTACATATTACAAAGCTAAATAGGATATTCTAGAAAGCTGCATCGAATACTTTATCAGACAGCAAACACGGCCCACCGATTTACGATATTAGTATAGGCACGGTTTAAAGTGGCGTGCACAATACACCACTGGCTTTGACATATTAACGTTCTCGTGAGGCCCTCCCTGGCGTACTGACAATAGACGCCGCTATCTGCACTCCAGCATATCGGCGCATACAATACGTTATACACAAACACAGTGTACTGAGGTTACTAGCTTTCGCGTTAGAAATTCAGAATTTCGTCTTCAAATATTTTTGAATTATGAATTCAAAATATACACAATATATTCTAACTGAAGATTGTACTATAAAGATGAGTTCAAAATTCAAAATTTGGTTTTCAAATGTTTTGGAATTCGTAATATGCACAATGTTTTACTGAAGCTTGTACACTAGGAATGTGTTCGAAATTCAAAATTTCCTCTTCAAATGTTTTTGAATCCATAATAAAGACAATTTATACTTGCGGAAGCTTACACTAGGAATGTGTTCGAAATTCAAAATTTCGAATTATATAAATTTTGAATTCAGAATACAGGATTGGGGAATATGTTCGAGATTTGAAAATTAGTAAATACAGAATGTGTAATCGATGATGCAAACGCATTACTATTGTTTGTTTTGAATTCTGTGTTATACTAATGTGAGAAATTCAAATGTTTGTCATCGGTATATCTAAATATTATTAAACACGGCTCTGTCATAATAAGATCAATATACAGTTGCAGACACATAAATATAGTATTTTCGTATGACAAATATATAATTATTGTGAGAATTTTATGAGTCTGTTAGTATAAATAAGCATTAGGTTTTCAGTATTATGTTTTGTGCATTTTATACACTGTAATTTCCTGTGCGACTTTTTAGGATAAAAGTAGGGTGGCTTATGTATAGCAAAGCAAACACTTAAACTATTTATATTTTAGTGCAGCATTGCCATTCAATTAATAACGAAAACAATAATAAAACCTTCAATATCACACATTTACGTGATATTTATAAACATTTATAAAACCTATATTATTTATTAAATGTGTTATCCCTTTCGAACAACTCTTGAATTCAGTTTTAGCGGAGAAGACAAAATATTCGATAACTAAAATAGGTTTATTAACTGTTTATGTATGATGCCTTTAAAATATATGTATAATCCTTTACCCAATAACACCAACTAGCAATACTTTTTAAGAAAAAGATATGTAAGATTACGTATATAAAATGGATAAAATATATAACCCTGGACCCGATAATAACAGCTACAAATGATTTTTAATTAATGTGCGATTACAGAGAAAACGAGCTTCTAATTAGTGTTTGTTCTCCTTTATAAAACTGCCGTATACACTTTAGTGTGAAAAACATGTAAATGAAATTATCAAATTCACAGAACAGATGGGTATGGTGTCATACTTATGATCTAAGAAATATTATATAATTTTTATTATTTACATACATAAATAAATAAATAACACCCAACAGTTACATACATAGTCCTGATCCCACACTAAGATCAAGTCTTGTGCAGTGGGTATCAGGAATTACGAGAGACTTTTCAGTCTCACCAACACCACCCGAGAGAAATATTTGTGGGCCTCACAAACATTTATCTCGGTGCGGGGATCGAACCCGCAGCCTCTCGTTTCACAGGCGTCTAACTGACTGCGCCACTGAGGCTGTAAAAAATAAATAAATAAACTTACGCCTTTATAGGGGTAGGTAAGGGCTGCTACAAAGACGCCCACTTTTTGGCTTTTATGTTCCATCCTGTGATGTGATAGCAGGCGAGCCTAAAACCACATCGGGCACAAATCCTTGGCTCCGGTCTGATAATGAATCGAAAAATCCAATATCACTTTTCTCGACCCGGGTATCGAACCCGAGACCTCAGCTTTGCAATCGTACCGTAGTACAACTACGCCATCGAGACAACCTCCCTATTCCATTGACTTAAAATTCTAGTATTTACCCATAAACCTAATATTACTGCCTAAGCGTACAGACGACCTAGGTAGGTATTGAAGCTCAGACGCGAATTTCCATAATTGCCAGTACATAATTAAGGTGGCATATAATCTGTCGTGATTTGGTAATCTGAGCTGATAATTCACGCTGAGCGATGGCCGCTATTATACTAACACCGTTTTACATACAGTAGTTTAGTTCACTATGATAATTATTTTAGTATTTGCTTTAAGTAATGCCTTTGTATTTGGTATTAGTTATTAGTTTTAAAAATATATATTATTAAATAATTATTTTTCTTAATTAAATTAAAAAGTTAAATGCAATAACCTAATACACAGACATAATCCTGATAAGACATAATCTAGTAAGATATAAGGGCAGAGAATATATTCATAATGTTACGGTTTTCGAAAATGTCATCGAAAATTCCGCATCACATTAATTTTTTGTCAAAGGGTTTGAAGCTGTGGCTTCTCATTTCAAGGCGGGCGACAATGAATTCTGCAAATGTAAATTTTAAAAAAGAAAATATTTCAAATCAAAATAAAGCCTTCTTTAGCAATCCTCATCCTATCCACGCACAAAAGAATAAAAAAAAAACAAATCTCCAAATTCAAAATCGGAAGTGGCGCACCATTGCAGCCACAACAAATGAACAGTCCCAATGAAACGATAACAGCACGACCAAAGCTTACAAAAATTTAATTAAACCATTGTATTTGACTTCGACATTTACCCTGTAAAATAACTGCGTTCTTTGTCGATTTAAAAGAACGATAACAATTGTATGTTTCAATTTAATTGTTCAGCGCTCGGAATAGGCGTGTATTGACAATTTATCTTTTAAATGTTAATATATAACAGTATTAATGGCTGATATGGCCTAACCGCTCTCAATTGTACTCTCGATTGTAGAGGAGGCCCGTGCCCTGCGGAGGGACCTATATGGGTTGATACAGTATATAACTGTATTTATGTAAATGTATTATTTATATACGTTATGTAATCCAGTTTGACGTAGGCGCGAAGTTGGGTGTGAAAAGAACGGTTGTGGGTTTGACGCAAATGTTCGGTCAAAGAATATTGTTTGCGTACTAAAATCTTGACCTTTACAGGTATTTATTATTACATTAAGTAATAAATTCGATTATCTATTTAAACGAATCAATTTCTCGTTGATTATGCCGTAGGAGTCTTCTTAAGAAATTAATGATTATGTTTTTTTATTTACAAATAATACAGAACGTTAAGTACTACGTAAATATAATATATTTTTAATTGTCCTAAAACATACTTATAATAAAGGCTGTAGTATTTATAGCAACGTCTATTTATAGCCTAAGCCCTAGCAAGATCAATGACCCGGCAAATGCTCCACAATGTACAGCCAGCGAAGACGAACCATCGACAATTTTGACGAAAACTGCTATATTTTACGATGGAAATTACGTCCATTGTTGAGATACTCTTTTGTCTCTTAGTACCCCGGGTTTTAATACGAAATTGAAACGTTTTCATTATAATAGAGTAATTAACTGGAGTGCTTTGGATGTGAATTTGATTTTGTTATTGTTGCCTTTATTTCTAGAATTTTAGCTGAGGCTTTAGAAGTATTTATACGTTTGCTTTTGCTAAGAACACTGAAATGGCAAGAGTCATTCTAATTGCTGTTATTAGGGTTACTGAACCATACTTGAAATTGCTTGGAGAGCAGAATCAAAATGAGTTGGGAGTACTTAACGATTTGTGGTTTTATGCGGCATTTCTTCTATACAGCTAAACGCGTATATTTATCGATACAATTCATGAATATTTTTATTTATTTATTTATTTATACACTTTATTGCACAAAAAAAAACAACACAAATAAAATGAAAATCACAATCATAAAAGTACAATTGGCGGTCTTATCGCTCAAAGGCAATGTCTTACAGACAACCATGGGATGGATTTGATAAAAGGATAATTAGAGGGCAGTCGTAAAGTGTAAAGAATAGGAGTTAAGACGGAAAAAAATATATATAAGAACAACAAATAATTACTAAATAATAATAAAATATATATATATATAAATACATCAATACATACATATATATAACTAATATAGGTACATACATAAATAAATACATATTTATATACAATATAAGAGTATCAGTACATACAAACAGGAAAGTTATCCACATCAATGCGTAAATGTAGGAGACAGGTAGTGATCTTTGACCATTTTTTTAAACGATGATAGTGACCTCGCCCGTCTTACCACAACTGGTAGGGCGTTCCACAATCGGACAGCTTTGACGGTGAACGACCCGTCCATAAAATTAGTGGAGTGCACAGGCATTCTTAATTCCAGTCTCTCTGACGACCTTAGGGATCTTGAATGGGAGTCATCGAGAAATACAAAACGATCTTTGAGATAAGATGGGGTGACAGGATTAAACAATATATTGTAAAGAAGAGAAAGAATATGAGCATTCCGACGAAGCCGTGAATAATTAATTGTGTTTTGCTAAGATAGGTATTACGACTTTGAGAGAAATTTTAAGTCTGTCGTCTAACGTTTACCATAACTTTGAAGTTAGAAATATGAACCCTTATTGATAGTAACAAAACCGAAGAACACCATGATTAAAGCAATGCTTAGTATTCCTATGCGCCCGGCATCCTGAGACATAAGATGTTAAGTCTCAATATGTCCAGTAGTTACTCTGGCTACAATGTCCTTCTAACTAATATATTAAAAGAAATTTTTGCCTGTGTCATTGTTTGCGATTGTCAATAGTGGCGCTACTTTAACTTTGTTATTTGAAGAACATCAACTTTTCTTAAAAACATATTCCAAATCAAGTATCAAAACTTATCTAATGACATTTGAACACACCTTACCATTTGTTACAAAGCAAAATACTATCTCATTACAAACTCGGCAGCTAATTCGCAACTCGAATAATTAACTGTACAGCGAATATACGTATCTAGCATTAGTAGGGGTATTATTTCGTTTCAAGAACTTCTGAAGAGGCGCTGGCAAACTTCTGTAACATTAATTGCAGCGTGGGAAGTTTCGCTGCATTTCTTCTGCGTTTATTGTGTAGTTGGAGGACAAATTTCAAAGTATTTTGTGTTTATGTATTATTAGGAGAGTATTTAATGTCCTTTCAGCATCTTGGAAAGTTTCTCTTTAATTGGAGTTTGTTCTATGTTGGATGGTTTTGTGTAATGGTGGTTGTTGTGTCAATTTAATGCGTAATGAAATCGTTTTAGTTTCGGAATGTGAATGAAATTAAATACTGTACTGTATTAGCCCGTATATATCCCACTGTAGGGCAGGAACCTCTTTTTTAATTGAAAGTACGATTAAGAGGGGTTAAGCCATACTGTCCACCTCGCTTCCGTTTTGCAAATGGGCGGACTTCATGTACGTATAAAATCATACATCTATATATATCTCACAAAGCGCTATGGTATGCATGTTCTTTATTTTTTTCCTTCGTCGTTATATTACGTGGTGATTGAGTATCAATACATACCTACTAATACTATTTAGATGTTGTTTAAAAATGTGTTAGATGTAGTAAAAAGTTTTTACATATATTGAAACAAGATTTTTTTTTCTGTAGTAATAAAGCCACAAAGTGTAGATACACTTTTATTGAATAAAATAAAATATTAATAACTCTTCGCTGTTTGGTCATACAACTGAAGCCCTTTAATTGCGCATTTCTAGTCATAAATAGGTAGACTCTGAATCAAATTAAACCGTGAAACACCGAGACACTAATCCCAGTCTCGAGTCTAGGTGTTTGTTCTGAAGTCTAATTGTTGAAGCTAGACATGCGATTGAAACAGTATTACACCGAATTAAACGCTGGATATAGTGTTTAAGAGATATTAAAGTGAATAATAATATACATTAAATCTACGATTTTTAGAGTTGGAATAAATAAGCATATGTGTACTAACACAGATTGTAAATACAAATGGAAAGGTCAAATTTTAGAGTTGTGACAAAAAAATTAGTTGACACATTTCGTGTTGCTTTTTAAGCGAAATTAAGTAAACGGGTAATTTCGCGCCGATTCGTTTGTTGCCTGGAGAAATTAAACCATATTAGTCGTAAGAAAATCTTTTAATTATAAATAATACAGACATTAATATGCCATCGGTCATAAGTAATGTTTAATTATATTTTTATACAATCGTATAAGATTATTCAAAAGTTTTCCTTCGGTCAATAACATCTTTATTCTGAATACCTTGGGAATTCGGTATTCCTGGAGGTATTCCTTGGATAAATTACCAAATAAAAATTTTGATTTGAATTTTATTGTGGAATTTAATTGTGGAAGTTAAAGAAAATTCAAGTTATATTGATAATAATCAAGCATTCCATTCGTTTCTAATATACACGCACGCAACGCAAACGTATTATGAATAATTTGTCTATAGATTACCAGTTCTAGTTGCAGGATATTAAAATGCAACGACATCCGCGCTATTTCGTTGATTATTTGCAATTGTTTCAAGGAAGTCGACAATAATATACAGCATTTTACACTGCTGTTTAGCGGGAAAAACGTTTTTTATTTATATATATATATATATATATATATATATATATATATATATATATATATATATATATATATATATCGGCAATAAATCATATATTATTGTATAAAAATCACGTACGAATAATAAATACTTTCAAACGTGACTTCGACGTTTACATTTACAATACGGAGTAAAACATCGTGATAGCAGCCATGGATCGGACAAATTACATAACGCATTAGCAGACACGTGCTGCGAGACCGGAATACCAATGGCATACGCGTTCGATTCCCGGGTGAGGCATGACCTCGCCTTTAAAGATTGATGTGCACTTCCTTTAACAGCTGTTTGATTATGAATGATTTTACAAGTACCTGTGATTGTACCTGTACGACAATGTACGTAATATTGATTTTGTTCGATATTCTAATTCACTCTTTGCACCATCCAAAGGTCGAATGGTAGGGAATACCTCTGGCATTAAATCCACCTGTATACAACTCTGATATAAAGCATAAATAAATAAATAAATGTTCTTATCTATTTGAATTTCGAGATGGGTAGATATGACATGACGTCTCCCGTAGAGTTCTAATAATGGGACGGCTGTGGCTTAAGTACAGGTATTGTGCAGCGTTCAATACTACACGTGTATGAAGTTAGGAAAAATACGAGACAATTTTGATAATCGCATTATGCAACATGAACCTTATGCTTACAATTATTCAAAGCGTGTTATGTAGATAAGTATATAATACAATCTTTGACATCCTACGATAAAGACTAACTATGATTTTGAGTTTACACTGTCACCACAATATAGGTGTCATAACTATTGCTATTACAAAGTTTATAAATTGAGACACTAGGGCATTAAAATATATGAATGAATTTCGAAACTTTGTACAATCATGCCGCTTTAGACCCAACTAATATTTGTGTGTAGGCGTAAATGAATGGTGTAACATGAATGAGCTTTTAGCTCGCAGTCGGGATTCGTTTGCATAGTGCGTGGTTCGAATCCGTGAGATCGTGATGCCAATCTATTTTCATATTGTCATACTGTACGCATGGAATAGTAATGTAGAATTATATAATACGTTTATTTTTAGATATTGAATGCATATTGTTTTAAATGCGAGAACGGACGCACCGCGTTATTACGTCCGGATATTGCAAATTTTATTAATAAATATGGCTACTTGTTAATAGTTTTCTGCTAAAAAGGCGTGACAAAGTCTTCAACAATTAAAAATAATAATACTGCACTCAAACTCGGAGGTTACAATAGGATCCGAGACTTTGTCGTGGACAGAAAATTTGGATGAAACTTTTCGGTCCCAAAATACAGAAACCTAAAAAGAATATAATTTATACCTTTCAAAACCTGGCAACTAAAAATTGTAATAATGATCTCACGATTAATACAATATACCTAACATTATGTGTGTATTGATACTCAATAATAACACTATATAGCGATTTGTATGAATTTGTGTGGTATGCAAAGTCCCCAAACCCGCTCTAACCCGGACTATATGGCCTAACCACTCTCAAACGTACTCTCGATTGTACTGGAGGTCCGTGCTCTGCAGTCGGACTCATATACAGGCTGATTCAGAACATTTTATTAAGAAAACATGTGTCTTTGTACCTTGGTTCCCGCTGTACTTGACATTTCTCCCCCCTCCCTCTCCCTGCAATACCAAAACACAACTCACAACTCTGGATTAATGGTAAAAAACACCACAAAATTCCTTTTATACCGTTTGAAAAATAAAACTTGCTCTTTATTCGTACACGACTAAACGACTTTTACAAACTACTTGTGGCGGAGAACCTGTCTCATAGAATGCAACACTGTTGCTACAAGTTTAACAGTTAGCCATTGTCATTCACGTGCCTGCATATATTATGGGTCGGTATCTTGTATGTGATAATGATTGGGCGTATTAGATATTAGGATGATATATTCAACGACGAATGAATTATCAGAAATCATCTAAATTTTAGCGAAAATTATATTGCTCAGTAAGTAGTTTATCAGATAAATTGATCATTATATATATATATATTTTTTGTATAAGATTTTTTCCTTTTTATTGTGCTATTTGTAAGTTTTGTTTTGTCTCATAATGATCTCATCTTTTGTTTGTACTTAATGTTAAAATGTATTAAGTTTTTTGTTTGATTCTTGTAGTTGATGTTTAGTAATCGTCCTATTAAAATAAATAAAACTAATTGGACCGGAGAATTTATTCTTTATTTTAAACAAGTATTTGAACGTTGGATCCAAGGTTTTGATGTAATTAATTGGAAAGGTAATCTAGAATTATTTTACAAACATGTTTAAGATAATCCATAGTTTCAAACAAGAGGTACTATTATTGGTTAATTCAAGATTGAAGATTATAAGACATAGAGTATTACATTTACGGGATTATTCATAGACAATTTTAAAACATATTTTAATTATCAAATGTTTTGTCCTGTGATGTATCATCCGATCAACTGATTAGTGCCAAATTATTTTACAATAGCACGTATGCGGATTCTCCCTGTATTCTGTTCGTGACCAATATCCATAACCAAAGCCCGTTTAATTTACAATTTAACTCTTCATTATCAACCAGAGATATATAATCAGTTCTAATCAACTCGTATTTAAAAGAAAAGAAAGAAAAGAAAAGAAAGAAAAATATTACTAGAAACTAATATTATTAGAAAGAAAAATATTTAATAGACTTTATTTATATAAAATCTGTCCTATGAATTTCGCCAGAGTTATAATGCACTTGTAGCATAATAAGCGTTGACACACATCCGACATCTGTGTCTGTTTGTCAATCAGCGGATACTGGAAAGGTGTCCGAGTGGGCGGGACAACACTTACACATTCGTATTGGTTCTAATATGAGGTGTATTTGTAAAGAGCTTGCCGTTATAACATGGTTTAAACAGCTATTTATTTAAGCTTGATTGGACACTATTCAAGGTATATCTTTTAATAAGTTATTTGTAGCTATATGTAACTGTATATTTGTTTGTCTGTAATTGTGGCGAATTATACAACAATCTTAGTTATATTTATAGACCAAGACTACACCCGCAACAAAATGTAGTTTTCTGTGGACATCAAATATTTCTATCGACCCAAAGTTTTGGAAGGCTAAAAATCTAATCGTAGTTTTTGATACCCATTACAAAAGACACTTGTCTTACTGTGAAATAAGGACTATGTATGGCTAGTCATTTCACTTAATAAAGTCCATCTATCTTTATCATAATTTTTCTTCGCGACGAAATGTTGCGATTCGATCACACCCGCATATACTCAATCAAACTCACGCACTATATCTTTATATAGATACTCCACACCCCAGCAAATATGCCGAAGTGTAACTTCCTCAGAATATATCTAAGACCAAGTAACAGGCCTTTTGTGTGGGTGCGGCGCAAACACAATTATCCAAAGCAAACACCTGAGATTCCCGCCAGCGCCTGCGGGCTATGCATTCCTGGTACATGCCTTAACGTTTCGATACATCGTGGTTGGGTAATACAACTATAGTATTATGTTACGTGAATGTTATTTTGTTCGTCTGCTGCACCTGAAGGGCATGGGTATGCTTCGAAAAAATTACGGAGCTTGTTTAATTAACAAGCTTCTCTTAAGATATACTCACGTCTTTTTCTCATAAGGGGTAGGCAGAGGTGCCTGGACACCCATATTTTGCCTTGTATGTTCCGTACATGATGTGATACGGAGCGAGCCTAACGCCATATCGGCAACAATTCCTGACTTCGGGCTGATAATGAATAAAAAAATCCAATATCACTTTTTCCGACTCGGGATTCGAACCCGATACGTCAGCTTTGCAAGCATACCGTAGCACAACTTCGCCACGAAGGCAGGTCAAATAAGGTCGTACAGTACTTTCTACATACTAATGATACAGATATAGGTTGTATGTAAAATTTACTATGTTGATATACGTGTATGCAAAATGATATGAGATATTGGCGGGAACTAAAGAGGAAATTGACTATTTAAGTAAATTAGAACATATCATCATTTCACAGACAGTTCTTAAAATCTATTTTAGTTTCGAACGACGTGTGAATTCGATTTGAGCGAAGAAGACAAAACATTCGATTAGTAAAATAGATTTAAAACTATTTATGAATTAGGACACTTATCTATATCCCCAGGCTCCTCTCGACACCGAATTAATGGTTTGAATCAACAATTAATATATTGTTCGGGTCTCAGTGTTATGGTACTATCAGTACCTTTACATGAATAACTAGGAATGGTATCAGATATCTCAGAAGTATTGGTAAGTTAGGTTATTCTATCGAATAGCGAAGTCTTGTTTTTTATCGAAACCCACACCAACACATTCCTTAGACTCAAATTTATATACCATAACAAATCAGAGAAAAAGCAAAAAGACTTGCGTTGTATTTGCGTAAAATATTTACATTTGCAATTAACTGCACTGATAAGCGTGTGCCTACAACATTAGCTTCGTGGGAATATTTTCATTTTTTCTGCTTAACTTTTGTTATCTTAAAGAAAGAATGTTAAGTACGTATCTGCATAGCTTTGCGCGGAAAAAATGCGAGGTGCAAAGGAGATTTTACTAAATAAGTTACGATTCGAATTTATATTATTGTAGTTGCCAAATAAGTAGTAAAACCATTGACCTTTTTATACAGGTATCCCATACTGTAATAACAAGCGGATTTCCAGAAATAGAGCACCTCGTCGGTTATTCGAATCACCACCATTTATGTTCCGCGACCACGTTGTATACACAGATGAATTCTAAATTTGGATTTCCTTGTCATTTGTTAATATAAATATTGTTAATATAAAAAATTAAATACTAAAGTACAGAGTTATTGCATATTATTGTATATATCCATTTATTAAATCATTTACTGTTTGAAAAATATATGTATTTTTTAGTGTAAATGCTATTCAAATCAAAACAAAACGACAAAGTTTCTAGATGACCCAAATTTTGACTACCATGTTAATAAGGTCAAGCACTCCTGACGAGTTTAAATAGCCCGCTATAAAGCTAATATTATTTTTAATATAGTCAGCTCAATTAATGAAATTCAGTACTTACCTGAGACGTCGCGAGAAAAATGCTTGATTTTAATACAAATGGGGCTCCGGTGAAAAGGTCTAAAGTGCTAAATGTATGCAGGGGCACGCCTACTGGCCCGTTGATCCCGGCTATCGTTGTTTGTTCAGTTCTAACTAGAAGTACTATTGTTACTCGAATCGTTTTCGCTTTTGGGTTTTTGATAAATAATAAAAAATAAAATATGAGGTGATAAATCGTATTTGTAGGTGTGTTTATTTTATAAGTATTGATAGTAGATTTTTTTGTGGCTCAGCCATTGTGCTGCGAGAAAATAGGCCTAATTCAGTGCAGTCAATAATTTTCTATCACCAATCAATACTTTATCGGTCATACATAACATTCTTTCAGTGTAAAAAAATTATCAGGTCAATATGACAAAAAATAACAAAGAAAGAAACATCGTTATCAATAGGCAACGCATTCACGTATCAAAGAATATATTTTTTATTCTCAAGCTGAATGATAAATAAATATTGATCCCATTACGAAATAATGAGCCTAATACAACGAGATTTTAATATCATACATTTTGTGCTCATAAAGCTTTTACCACGAGAGCACACCAATCATTAACTTCATTAAGGAATATCAAGTAACAATCCTTAATTAAGACATAAATCTACTTTCTCTTAAATTTTGATGCGGAAAATATCACGACTTAAGATATTAAATTAAATAATAGATACTTCGAGTTTGTGCTGATTGTCTTTCGAGTTGCTGTAGTAATACAATTTATAGATATTTGTGTTTTTCATTGATCTAACATTTCATGGAATTAATTGATGACTGTTAATAAAATGATGAATTATTGGGCTTTCTTTATTCTCTTTTGCTTTGTCATTGTTAGTTCGATGGTTTTTAATAGATGTGATCATGATACTTATTAGTTCCACCGTGGTGTTAACTAGTCTTTGGGTGCTAGAGATATGTTTCATTGTAATTTTTGGGGTGGATCGAAAACATTACTTTGATTATCAAGTATAAGTCAAATATAGGAGGGTAAATGACAAATATTTTGTTAACAATCAGTTCAGTATTAATATCAAGTGAAAGTGTTTTTTCGAACTATTTCAATGAATTGTTTATAAGTATTTTGTTGATTATTCGTGCAAATGTTAACTTAGGAATGGAATTTAGAAGTGACTTGGTACTTGCAATTATTACTAGACCACCTTTGAAAATTTTCAAACTTTCTACCAAATGTGTGTTCGTGATGTATGCTTGGAATATTAGCTAATATTCTTATTTGTATTCTATACTGTATCAGTCCATATAATATGTCCCAGTGAAGGGGACAGGATAGGGGACGGGCCTCATCTATGTATAATCAAAAGTACGATTGAGAATGGTGAGGACATATTACACCATACTTGCCTACTGCGGGTTGGGTGACTTTACATATTATAGAAATTATTACAAATTGCTAAGTTTTGCAGGCACCACGATGTTTTCCTTTAATGTTATATAAGTTGTCTTCATTATTGTGGTATTACAAAATGAAAGAGCTGCGAACGGATTCTTTAAAACCGCAGCACAAAATTAAGTAAAGGAACGCAACAATATACCAAACAATGCCTCGGTGAAATGCGCTTTGTGACGTTTTTATTTTAAAATATATTGTGCATTTCTTATATTAACTGCAGATATACTCGTATGTTTTAAATAATCATTCATTTTTTCTTAAAGCTAGATGTTTCATTTAGCTCTGGTTGCCTCTGGTTTTAACTCCACCTATATAGTATGTTTATAAAGTAAAGATAAATAATTTTACCTCACGTGTGTAGTATCAAGAGACTTAACTAAACACCCAATAGTAAAAAGCACAATAGAATAAATAGTAGGTTTTTAGCAACTACTGCTTCCATTCCTTTTGTTAAAATACCCGAACATAGAAACGTAGAACTGACCCTTTACCATCCACATTCGACCTTTACAAACAATAAAACACAATACCGCTGAAAATACATCATTTGAAGCGAGCTTGGACCGTACCGAGTGTTTTAATACATTCAACTATATTTATCATATTCAATTATTTCATCTCCAAGAATTTCAAGAATTTCTCAAATGTAAACAATGTTGAAATAATATCTCATCTTTTCGTTTACGTTCTATGTTGACTTGAGTTTCTCTTTATTCTTCAGTTAGTCGTCTCGCCATCGACCTTGTTATAAAATTATGTCTTTCTCTGAAGCAAGATGTTTACCTTTTTCTTCAGTTTGTTTTGCTTTATTACAAATATTTCTCAGTTCTGTTTGTGCATAATATTATGATGTTGAATTTAGTTTTTGGCCGTGTCTTTCGTAATGGGCAGGATGTATGAGTTTTGCAGAATTACAGTGTTATTTCACTTTGATCTATTTTCATATCTTTATGTCGGTGTTTAGCTGTGTTAAATTCACTCACAATATTTTTGTTTCCATTGACTCGTTCTTGGTACTTATGACGTGTGAATTGGCGAGTTTATGTATGTTGTCTGTTTTATGTTAGATTGTATTATATTATTTTCTTAGTTTCTGCTCGGGTTTCATATTGTGTGTTGGTGTATATATTCTGGTAAATTGTGAATGATGAATAAATGAATGAATGAATCAAGTATATGCTCATACTACTTCTTTATTTTTATCTTTAACCTGTTGAGATGGCTCAGCGACAAAATTCCAATCTTATACTGCTACTACTAAAACGTCTAATTTAGTTTCTTCTGCTACCTTCACATCTAATTTAGTGACATCACCAAATTGTGTTACAGCAAACTCTGTCTTCCTATCTAGTCTTTAACTAGCGTAAATTTTTTGATCGACTTTTACTAGTGTAAAGTGCGGTTCGTATTCAGATGTAGTGTTTAGTGATATGAGGGTGTGTGAAGCTCTCCTATGACGAACAACAACAACGGTGTGAGCAGTAGCGCTGGCGGGGAGCCCGCCTCCGCAGACATGGATTCGCTTGAGGAGATGCTTCGGAAGGTGAGTAGATTTTTGGAAGTAGCAGAAATTATTTAAGAGCAAAATATATTGTAGATACTCTTGTTTTAGTGATTAATTTCAGTCAAGATATAGCATGTGGGGTGTGTAAGCCTACAGAACTTGGGAGCAGCAGAAATAATTTGAGAGCAAAATATATTGTAGATGATTTTTGGTTTGTAAGTTATTCATATCAGACAAGGTATAGTATGTGGGGTGTGTAATCCTACAGAAATTCATAGAAACAGAGTATTTCATGCCTTGACCCGCATGCCAGCCCTAAAAGAGACACCACAAAATTGTTATGGTTCTGCACTGACTAAGCATGTTATATTATTATTAAATATGGTGTTATAATTATAATTGGCAAAAGATGTTTACATGTATGTTTATTTACTACATTGGCATGGTTTACATACAAATGTTTAGTACAAAAAGCTACCCCAACAACTGCAATTGAGCAAATACTTTTAGCTAAAACATTTAAAGTGCACAAGAAATTAATTAAACATATTACACTAGCATAAAGCAGACTCCATGAATTTCGTTCTAAAACGTTCTCTTGTTCAACTGCTCGTATTTGCGAAGTTTTTCTCGCTTCACAAAACAAGTACGGCAACATGTACATAGTTGAGCTAATTACTATAGTTTAAATTATTCCCTGTGATCTTTAATTTATCCAGGGAGTGCAATAAGCCGGCAAACCTTTTCATTTGGATGCAAATTTTAGTACATTCTTTCTAATGTACACAGAGTGCGTTGTATTTAGAAAACTAGCGTTGACTCTCATAAGCTAAAAGCGCTGTACGGTACGGTTATAGAGGAGACTGAAACCCACCATTGGCCGTAAATTGCCTAATTTACATACGTACAGGGTGTATCAGGACTGCTACCGAAAATAAAGCCGTGTGGTAGTTTTTGTGACTGCAAACACAATGCAATTAAAAATTCGCAAAGTAAGCAACAATGGTTTTTGTGGTTTTTAAATATCCTTTTATTTGGGTGGTAAATTGCTAAATAAGCGTCTTTCAAAATAAAAGGGTGTACACTATTATTTAGAAAAAAAACTTTGTATTTATCTCCCGAGATAATAGGAAAAATAACAACAATAATTCGTCACTTTTATTGCAACATTTTTAGTTGTATTATGTCTCAAGTCACTAAAACTACCACCCAGCTTCATTTTCGGTCTTGATATACTATATGACTCCGCATTACATAGTCTAAAGCCTAACCCCACGATCATACACTAGACCAGGTAATATTTTAATTACAGTCATGTTACGAAACATTTCGCGCACTTCATGCACTTAACTGAAACGTTATCCATCACAATGTGATTTATCACGAAGTGGACGAGGTAATTACCGGTCCGCGAAAATATGCAAGTTTTCATAAAATTCACGCTATCGCAACCCCGGACAGTTCGATAGGCAATTGGACAGTAATAGTGAGGCTTTTGTTTAATGATATATTGTTGTGAATGAATCCAGTGATTGTTTAAATGGGTGAATAAGTGACTATCAAACAGAAGATTGCGTTCATTGGTGGTAGGTATCTCATAAGTGAGAGGCCGCGTGGGTGGGTACCATCGTAATGTCTATTTCTCCCGTCAAACAGCAGTGTAAATGCACTGTTGTGTTCCGGTTTGAAGGACACTGTAGCCAGAGTAACTACTAGACATATTGAATCTTTCTGTCTCAGAATAGCGTGCGCAATGGAGTGCCTAGCATTAATTTATAATTCATGGCATTGTTTGGTTTTGCTACTGTCCATGGGCGATCTTATCGCCTACCAGAAGACAAATGGGATGCTCGTCTCGATATTTATTGCAAATAAAAAAAACACGACAATGATTTTTCGAAGTTACGAGTGTAATGTGTATTCTTAGTTTTATGGCTTGCTCCAAGAACGATAGAAAACATAGCGATGAAATCTATAATATTATTTAAAAGTTTTCTTATAACAGTATCTTAGATTTACGCAAATGTAAAATGAAACTGATTCTTACTAATTTAATCGCGGAATTGGTTTAATTTCACCGTGGACACGAAAGCTGTAAAGTAATCAAAACGTAGGAAGTTATAAAATGTAACTATTAATCCAAATCCTTCATTTCAATGTGATATACGACAAAGGCATATGCATTTATCACTTAGTAGGCATTAGGGCAACATGGTTGAGGATAAGAAAGATTACAGTCTGACAGGCAGACAGATATTAAATATTAAACCTAATCATTCCACAACATACTTGATAGGTATGTTGCATAGAACCCAGTTCTAAGAGCCAGCAGAAGACGAAGACATATTTACAACTCCTTGTATACAAATTACACTAAGACGAAATACAGATGTGTACCCATAGCTCTCAAGCCACTGGTCAAAGCAAAGCCGGGCTAGTATCAACATTGTCGAGCACAAACTTTGACCGGTACAGTCGTGAACATAAAGGATATTCGGCGAGCGTTTAGCTGAAGCCCTTTGATATGAAACCAAACACTTTGACTGTGGCAAACTTTATCGTGTGATGGAAGCTTGGTTAGATTTACGTGTAAGTAATGTTTTAGATAGATTTCTAGTAACGGTTCTTCTAGTTACGGCTTGAGAAATAACTGGATAATTATAAATATATGTATTCTATATTTATTTTTATTTATGTTGCAGCATTCACATTTGCCAGCCGTATTTTATGAATATTATGTGACGAGGTTTTAGTCTTAATTCCATTGTGCTTACATAAGACACTTTGTAGATGGGTATATGCATAGACTTCGTGCCAACCTTAGAATTTTCAAGCCAATTAGGGTACTTAAAGAGAATTGACGACTAGTGCTCTTGTAGATATTTGAACATTTTTTTATGAAACATACCTCAATGTTTTGGATACAAGTCTATAATAATGCCAAATTGTTTCTACCGAACTACACGTCCTTCAGGTGAGATAAATAAAGTTAACCGTAACTCAACCCTTCCACCGCTCAATACGTTCTAAATTCAAATCCAACCCTCCAAAGCATCATTAACGCACAAAGAGATCAAGTGTGAGAGAATTCGCACGATCTTTAAATAAACTTGCGGCTGGCAGTGCAGCAGACGGTGCGATGACATGATTTCAGAAAAAAAAAAAGAAAAAAATATCGAGTCGAACACGGAAGCCCGCGGCGCGCGTCGTCGCCGCGCGGTTTTTTCCATTTTCCCGTGCGCGCAACATTTTTCATTTCATCGAACATGTCTGATGGTCGCCGGAGCTAGGGTATGCGACGCACTTGATAGTAACTACATTTGATATTCGGTTCGGAAAGCACTCGCCGAAACCGTTCGTGTGAATTTTTTGTCGGGTTTATTAAATAATGCCTTCGTAGAGAGTCTATCAGTTGCGAAAGTTGATGAATATGCTGCCAATTGCAATGAGACTACTTTGACACTAAGAAAAATATTACGAATACCTACCACAAAAATTGGAATTGTCCACGAGAATTGTTACTGAATCAAATAAATTACATTAGTTAAAGCTACCAATAGTTTTTAAAAGTGCGGTTAGCTTGACTCTATTGTAATTATTTATTTAAATTTCGAGTTGAAGTTTGCGAATATTTTAGTTCTAGCCAATATACCAACAACATTAACAAAATATTCTCACATAAAAATGGTCTAATGTCAACTCCTCAAAGGAGATAAATAAAAACCTCGGCCATTAAAAAACTCTTAAAAGCATAATTAAAAATTAATAGCAAGAGCGTGCTGTGTACCTGACGGGTTGGGTTATTCAGAGGATAAAAAAATTTAAAAATACCATACATTGGACTTGGGATCCTTGTAAATAAGCAGCAAGGATTTGGCGTTTTGATCAGGAGTGGTAAACATATGAAATATACAAAGCAATAACAATGTGTATTATGTGATATCTAGATCAGAATGTAAATAGTCAGTGATTGGTGGCAGTAAACGAAGTATTCCTATGTCTGTCTGTGCAACGTTGACGCAATTTTTCTCTTTCCCTAATCTATGTTTCTAGTTCATCAGAAACTTCATAGTTCATAGCACACGATTTCATTATGAATTAGTTAACTATAAAGTATTGTTACTTGGCTATGGCTATGACATAAATAATACAAAATATATTAAAACAGTCAGTATAAAAATGAAAATCGTCTAAATACAAATGTCGAACTTTAGTATGTATGTTTGTTGAAACTACAAAAACAAAGATTTTAATGAACACGCCGCGCCAACTCAAACTTGAAAAGAAAAGAATTATTAATGAATCTCTCAAAAAACCGCTTACCACGAAACAATAAGTAACAGGCACAAAAGAATAAAAAGACAATACATAAATTCGGATACCTTTGCAAGTTAGAATTTCTTTTGTTTATCTCGCAACGGAGACGGTCTGCCAGACACATAACATTTCAACTTTAATTACACACACTGAAAAAACTGCTCTCTTTTCTAATTACAGTGTTTTTCAATTATATGCACTCCGCTTGCTTTGCTTTGTAGGAGTGGTTTAATTATTCTGCGGTTGAGTAATTGAGTACGTGGATATTTGGGCTGGCAAAGGTAGCAGGAATCGCATGGAAGGTTTTTGAGAGGCCTCAATTCAATATAATTGATGATCACTTGATTTGACAAAGAAGAGATCGTGACCTCTATTGAACGATTTGCCATTGAACCCGTTGAACCCATTGGTTCAGCGATCGTTTTCATCTATGATTTTCATATTGGAACAACATTGTTGTAAACTTGAATTAATTATTTAGTAAAAAAGAATGAATAGGAAAAGTTGAGTTCTGGCGTCAAAATTTTCCGTTGCATTTGAACATATGTAGCCAACAAACAAATATTCACAAAAAAGCATTTGAAAAACATAGAAAGTGTAATTTGTCAGCCAACAGTTGTGCACCCCTGCACATCCAGTTCCGCACTCGGAGACTGATTGATCTTTCAATTTATTCTGTAACAATTGAACGTTTCTGAAAACTGTGCGCCATTGTGAAATCCGTTTTGTTTTTGTTAACTTTTTCATCGTCCAATATTTTTCGTGTATACTACTTTATTATAATATTAATTGTTGTCGACCAAGGCAATTCAATAACAAAAGTATTTTTTTGTTTTTATGGGACAAAACACGTTTATATGCTAAAACAATAAAAGGAAAATATAAACTTAACAATGAAATACGCGCTACTTATGAAGTCATTTGGTCATTTCAAGAATCCACATCTCCTTGAAGTTTGAGAAAAAATTAAATATATTATTACTCTTATAATTATTATTATCAGTGAATTAATGTGATATTACAACCAGTGTCTTCAATCTATAACCTGAATTGATAACAGAGTCATAAAATCCTTAATACCGTAAAAACAATATACTGTAAAAAAGTATTAAAATTGGTATAAGAAGCTCAATATATCAGCATTAAAATAGCCGTAAAGCCGCAGCAATCTCATGATTTAAATTGCTTCCCGATGCGGCGCGACGACGTAAATTCAAATTCATTGTATACATTTAATTTTTTTCAGATAAGTAGCCATAACTAGTACCTACTTGGCCAAGCCTCTTGCTAAGATAATTATTTATTAAAAGCTTCATACACTGTCGTATACTAAACATATACATACATGCGGAGTTAATGCTTGAATCATACCCTGCAGTGGGATGTATAGTCTAATACAGAACAGATACAGATGAAAATATGAACATAAATATGATATTTATTGATTAAATAAATATCTATACATTTAAAAACTATAATACATTATATTATGTAAATATTTACATACACAACACGGATTCATATTGAGCATTCATTAGAATAAAAGCTATCTGACAGTATAAGGCTGGATTGATAGACCGGCTTAAAGCCTCTTACAATGGAAGCCAATTCCTTGCATCACTTGTTGCAGTTCAATGACGTCCGCTTCTGCATATAGCGGATTTTATAGACACAAAAAGGACAACTATCAGGGCTAATGATTCTTATATTGATATTCGAACTGAAACAATTATATTTGTATGATCAACAGGCATTTGTTCGGGTCTGGGTGTTAGTGAGACCGAAAATTATCTCGCGGTCTTTGGTGCCCACGACACAAAATTCAACTTTAGTTGGGGTCGGGACTATGTATGTGACTGTTAAGTGTATTTATCTATTTATTTATTAATATCTGTAGTGGCCTGAATTTCACATAAATGGATTATAATAATTCCTAACTTTTAGGTGACCAAGTTTACCTTTCCTTTCCCGCCTACTAGATCAAAAATGTTTTGGTACTACATTGACCGCATATCATTCAAAATCCATAAAACCTCCGAACTCAAGTGCACGTAAATGGAAATATTCAATTAGTAAACGAAATCGAATTAATTTGAATATAATTAAAACGCGACCGCTCCCGCACGCCGGCTCATTAATAATGACAACTAATTAAAACTACTCGTGTCTGTCTGCATGCGTTCTACATGGGTATACATACGCTAATAATAAGGTAATGAAACAGCCGAATGGAACTGTGACGCGACCAATTGTGTTGCAGATATTGTGATTGTGTTTTGCGTTTTAGTTTGAACTATTTTTGGTCTAGTGGAAAATGAGATGTGTTATGATGAGCATTGTTGGATTTTTTGGACAGTTCATTCCGTGTGAGGCAAATACTGGTAACAGATATATTTTGGATGCATTTCCGTCTGAAGCAAAAATCAAATTATTCTTCATTCGAATAGTCTTTCATAAGGTTTCTTATGAACCGTTAAATTCTGCTACCACCGCTTCGGAAAGTGTTGTAGCTGTGAAGAAGAACCGGCGCTAGAAAATCCCTCAACAACACGAACTTCTCATTTATTTATTTTTTATATAATGATGTCAATCCTTACAACGGATGAAGATAGAGTAATCTTCATCCATAGAAAGCGCACTACTAAACGTATGCCTCCCAAATGTTTTACCAGTTGCGTCTATTAAAAGTTGATTGCATCCAGCGTTTTCTGGCTCGCTTTCATTTGACTTGTATTATCCTTCCCAAAATCCATCACACTCACTCTAGTGTTCGCTGTATTCTTATGACTTCAAACTCATCATAAATAATGAGATGAGAAAGCCAATTGTAAACTGTAGTGGTCAGTCTTTAGCGAAAAGTTCTCAACGCGTTGAAAATTCCTTGGTATTCAAGTTTTCGAGGCCCGACGATACACATCACTTCCGTGGCTCGTGTCAATGGCAACCGTCGACAGGCGGTAGTCAAGGCAACACAACATTTGTATTAAAAGTTCCCCGCACGGCCCGGCTCCCGCGGGACTTACTCAAGCCGCTTTATTATTTATTGCCCGCTATAATAAGTTGCCCTGTTTCTGGGTCGGCTTTATTTGTTTTCTCAACTCGTTACGCCAAAGATTTGGCCGAATTTCGGAAAACCGTTTGTTTATTCATTGCACCGGGACGTTTGTGAGCGGTGCGCTCTATGTCATGGCGTTATAACATCATTGACAATTGAATTTTTGATGTTCATGGCGTTTTTATGGGGGAAATTTAAATGGCTTCATTGGAAGTTGGGTCGTTAATTTCAGTTTTTAATGCGGATATGCGTTTATCAACTTTTTATGGGATTATAAACGTTGAAAGCCTCACGTTTTACTCAATTTCACATCTGTGTAGAATATATGATTTCTAGCTTTATACTTCCTAAATGACATTTTAAGAGTTAAGTATTTATTGTGTAAATATATGTATAACTGCCGTAAGAGTTAACTCTGATCATAAGAGTTTAATATGATAAATAGATCAGCTGAATACGCTCTCCATCGTTTTCAACAAATAACACAATGAATAATTTTCTTAGTAGAATTATTATATTTAATAATGATTCCAGTTTGTATTTATATTAATTACAAGTTAATGTTATTCATAATTTAGTTATTAATAACTGCTTGATCACTTTATTATTTACTAGCGGCCCGGCCCAGCTTCGTCTGGGTGCATATATTTTTTGATTCCACTCCACACCAAATACATGTTATTTTTCGTATAAACTCTTGTATACCTAAACTTGACGTAGCTGTCCTACTGTCCGGCTCAATCCCGTCTCATCCGTCTGTTCAGTCTCTTCCCAATCCATCCCGTCCTTTCTCTTTATTATCCATCCCGTCTTATAACGTGCATTTATATTTCGTCTTATCAAATCTGTCAGCTATCCCAGCCTTCTCCCGTACCTTCCACTCTATTATATCCCGTCTCTCCATATTATACATGTGTACATATAAAGATTGCCTTATGAAATTTTTGTGCAGCAGAAATCGTAATATTTTAATTTCACCACAACTTCAAAACCAAACGTCCAATTTTAATCATTCAAAGACCAAATATTATCAACATAAACTGTACTTATTAATGAAATAATTTATTTTGATAAGGATTAATAGCATGAGTAAAATAAACGCGTTTAAATGTAGTCCAAAAAAAATTCAAGATTTTTAAATAAAAATGTGGTTGTTGTGCCTCACTCGACATAGATAGGTATAGTGTGTCGCGGACTTTTTTGTAGA
This sequence comes from Hyles euphorbiae, assembly GCA_023078785.2. NCBI lineage: Eukaryota > Metazoa > Arthropoda > Insecta > Lepidoptera > Sphingidae > Hyles > Hyles euphorbiae. Next base: position 13,068,003 of record CM041046.1, read on the forward strand.
TATTTATAAGATCTACAATTAATTATAACATTTTATGGTTCTATCTTTTGTAGTTTAGGCAGCGTACGCAAAATAAGTAACTTCTTTGGTTGATTTTTTTCAGTTTGTGTCCGAAAAATCCAAATATCTTACGGAACCCTATTTTTTTCCAAAATAAAATATAGTCTATGTTACTCGTGTATAATGTAGCTTTCGAATAGTGAAAGTATTTTTAAAATCGGTCCAGTAGTTTTTGAGCCTATTCATTACAATTAAACAAACAAAGTTTTCCTCTTTATAATATTAGTATAGACTAGCGGCCCGGCCCAACTTCACCCGGGTACAAATAGATTTCTGTACAATAATATGTACGTATTATACATATAAACCTTCCTCTTGAATCACTCTATCTATTAAAAAACCGCATCAAAATCCGTTTCTTATTTTTAAAGATTTAAGCGTACAAAGGGACATAGGGACAGAGAAAGCGACTTTGTTTTATACTATGTAGTGAAGTATAGCAATATGTAACCACCACATTAAGTTACGATATCTTACTGACTAAGAATAGAAACAGAAATAGATTAAAACAAGAGAAAGAACAATAAATACTAATTGTGGGAGGCATATTGTCAGCAGTGACGTTCCTGTGACAGAAGAGAGAGTTAAATAAAAAAGGAATAAAAAGAGGAAAGCTAGCCAAAGATCATTCCATGACACTTTGTAATTTGCTATAGAAATCCTCAAACATACGGCATTAGTATCTTCACGTAACTATCCCATTAAAGTGTTTATGAGCAACAATTAAATCATTTACGATCACCGCAACCCAAATACTTCGAACATGTGACCTATATACCTCATTACTATGTCACAATGTTCCCTATTTCAGTGTTAATTGCTGTAAAATAAAATGCAAGGGTTACGTGTTATATCCACAGTTTAGTGAAATTAATGCTGTTGTTTTACAATTACACCTTGAATTACAAAGCAGAGCGACTTGGCATTCCGCTCCGTTCGCCCTCCTGAGACATACAAACACTGGCTACATTGTCCTTTAAACCAAAACACTGCATTTACACTAACGTTTGGGTCAGAATTAGACATTGCGGTGGTATCTATCCAGGTAGTCTCCCTTATATAAGAGACCTTTCATCAGAATGAAATAACCTGCATGTTCTTACCATCCAAGGTAATAGATTTCAGGACTGAAAACATTTTTTTTACCGCTTTGGTGTGCTTTCCTCACGATGTTTTCCTTCGCTGTTTTAGTGCGTGGTGATTGACTATCAATACCCACATGACTCCGAGAAGTCATAGATGTTCCTTGCGATTGAACCTGCGGCTACCAGCTATGTTGTTGACATGTTGGCAGCCGCGTCTTTCCCTTTACCAACGCACGAAAATTGTAGGAGAACAATTATAAAAAACCCCAACAAAGGTGATATTTCACCGCAAAGAAAACAACAAATTGCACTGCAACAGTCCCGCTAAATAATTACCTTGAAATTGTGTTAACATTTTTCAGTGTAGTTAAAGTGTTGGAGGTTTTCAGCGCTATGAAGTATTTAAGCAGTGTCCCCGCATTGCAGCTCTGTTGGAATAAATCGGAACAAAATGCGCACTCGGCGTTAAAACCGATTAATGTCTACCCAGCACGCAATGTTGCAGTGACGGAAAAAATATGTTGGGCGCGTGTAGGATCTAAAACTGGGGATTCTGTTGGTTGATTATTATTATTTTATTTATTTATTCCAAATATTTACAAAGTAAGAAACAGTACAACAAACAAATTGCCTCAAAACTGCTGCTGCAATTTGCCTGTGGGATCCCCGTCAATATTTTAACTAACAGTACAAAATAAGTGTACAAGTACAACAATCAAAGATGTTCCATTATTAGGTACTTTGCAAATATATTTTTATATTTGAAGGCGATGATGAAATTGACTTAGCCGTGACACAAGCGGTTAGGCGCCGCCTGTGAAAGAGAGGCCACGGTTTCGATTGCCGCATCGAGAGAAATGTTTGTGCGGTCCATAAATATTTCTTTCTGGTCTGGATGCTTGTAAGACCGAAAATTCTCTCGTAATTCTCGTAGACACTAGACTCAATCTTAGTATGGGCTCAGGATTATGCATGTGACTGTTGGATGTTATTTATTTATTATTAGTTTATAGAGCATTTGATACATCAATTAGAGATTATCAGTTTTCGCCCGTCGACATAAATACGAAGGTCTGCCATTGCCGATCATGAAAATTGATACATTCGCGTAGAATACCATCGTAAACATTATATCTTGTACATAGTACATAGTCATGGAATATCAATTTATAAAAAAGTCCTTTCAGTTATCTACATACAGTCAGCTTCCATCTTTGTAATCACAATAGATTATTATAATTATTTATAAATTCTTTTGAAAAAAATGTGGAGCAATCAGATTTTACGAAATTTAATATTAAGTATATTGTATAATAAACAACAATTACAACATATTTTCAAAAAGTATAATTTCACAATCTATCGCCACCCAATAGACAATCGTACATTTAATATATTAAAAAATATTTTGATACAAAAAATCAAAACCCCCATCAAGCACAAACACTAAGTAGAGACTGTCGCAACTTCATCCTCATTAATAATACGTTCCCAAGCGGGGGTTTGATAAGTTTTTGTCAAACAGAACCCTAAAAACAGTTTGAGTAACTACAGTAAACCTCGGAGCAAGTTTATGGCTGTTCGAAGTCCTTATTAAACAGTTACATGGTATATATTGTGCGTTAAAAGTTTTCATTACTCCCCATTTTGAATATTATATTCATTTTGCTGTAAATTAAATATAAAATTATGCTTTTTTATCGTCAATCTTGCTTTATGGCTTTTAAGATTTATTAAATCTTCAATTTATTTTTATTAACGTTTTGCAAGCTTATTTTATATTTAGCGCGAACAAAGGATTTTTTTAGAACCAGTAACCAGTATAAAATAAATATGCGTAGCGATAAAGCGTGAAGTTTACACGAAATTGGGAAACTAGTGACTTGCATTTTCTTGAAATATTCGGTTTTAATAAGGCCTTCATGAAAAGAAAGATATTTTTAAAACTCAGAGGTATCTGGACCTAGGGTATTCCACTACTTTCATTTCTTTCAGTATTCTGCGTACAAAAAAAATATACCATTAAACAAAACATTTCTGTCAAAACAGTAAAAAAGTATCTTGCTACATGAGACTTTTTTTAAATAAGTAGTCAGAGCATAATGGAGATATCTTACCGTCTCTTTCACACGCTCATACTGTAATGCATATTAGATTTAGTGACGTCACTAGTTTCGTTTTCCATTTCTCTTCGAGAAGACGAGGAATAAGAACTCCTACTACAATATTTAAATTATTTCTAACTTATTTCATTCTGAACAGATTTACAAAATGCTTTGTTTGTTAAATTTTGGATATGGGATAACGTTCGATAAAAACAATAAAAATGGCGTCTAATACCCTTTTTATCGCCCCAATCCGGCAACCAATAAAGTATTAAAACAAACACAATGATAAAAACTCGAAGTTAATTTGAAAACCTCGCGAAAGCTCAGCTAGACAGGCCCATATAAGGTTTTACTGCGGGCGGTATTAAGTGTCAAATGATTGCGCCGCGATATTGGTTCCGCGATTCCCTAACAGATAACACCACTCGTAAAAAGTTAATAGGCATTTCGATTTATGTGCACTGTTAACGTTAGAGATGCAGTTTGTAATTCCGCCGCTAGGGGCGCTGGGGTTCAAGTGAGTTTTGTTCTATTGACGGTTCTAATTTTAAATTGGTTATAACATTTTATTAACAAAATATTTTTGACTAGTTTGCGGTGATGTTATATTCAATTTATTGATTTTGAAATTTTTTGTTTGTAATTGTACGTGATATTATAGTACATTTCTAATACAATTTATATTCCGATGCTGAAAATAGAATATTTGGCACATTAAAATCTTTCGCGTACGTTCAGTTTCTATGTTTGAAACTTCGTACAAGGTTTTATAGCCAGCCCAAATGTTATTTTAATCTTTAATACTTTCCATATATTTCGTATTAACCGTAATGCACCACTATCTCTCAATATAGCATGTAATAATACTTTCTTTTCGATAAATAAAAGTATTTTATTACTACTTCGTGCCATACATTTTCAAATCCTTAAATAGTAGCTACATAATATCTGAATACTCTAACTTCTAAAGAAAACCCAGCTAGAACATTCCATCTCCAATAAACCCATAAAATTCAGCAAACACTAGTTAGTCCATAAAAAATTACGACTGACCAAAAATGCCTCGGAGCCACGCGCCAGTAATCGTTTGATGTGTACTGTCACAATCAAAGAGCCTTTATTCCTGCCCCGAAGCCTTTATTGAAGGGCGAAGGGCCAATTTGCCGTTGTACATTATGGCCAGTACGGTATTGGTGGATGACGTATGCAAACTGTGATTGGCTTTTTTACGCGACTGTACTGCGTTTGTACAGTTGAGGTTAGCTCAACGTGTTTTTAAAGGTTTTAAATTTAGAACAGAGTGAGGTCGGTTTTCATTGTGATTTGATTTTTTTATTCTGTATTTTATAAAGACACATCAAATAGTAACAATGCTGGTTTGCTTAACGAAATCAAAACTCCACGACATTTAACTAATAGATACTACTTTTATTTTGATCAATCAACAAGTTTTATAAACAAGCGAATAGCTTACCTAATAAGATTTCAGCTTCTGATAAACGCGTAGGTTTTTAGCATCTCAAAAGAGGCGAAAAGAAGTTTTGGAGCGAACAATTATCAAAATAAAGCACCTTAATAGATTATACAAACTTTATAATCGGCTTGACTGGGAGAGAATGTTCTATTTTAATTTTTAAGTCCTCCTTTATACGTAATTTATTTCAAATTAATAAATAAATAACATTTATTAAAACCTCTTATATATACAGCTTTCTTCAACCCTTCAACACAACGTAAAATAAATAGAAAAGGTAAATCCCACGTTGTTTACACGTGTGAATAAGTTTGCCATCAATACAAGTGTCATATCGTTGGGGGCGTGTATTCTCATGCGAAATCAGCGGCAAGGACAAACGCTCCCGGTCAATAGTCACGTACGTCACAGTGTAGTGAGTGTACGGTATCATAACTTTACAATTTTCTATTTATATGTGACAATGAGTTGATTTTTAAGAGCTGGGAAACGAGAGAGGGTTTGATCCTCGTAGCTAGATAAGTGTACAGGCCACAAATAGAGACCAAAAGGCCCAGGAATAATCTCTCGGAATCAGGATATAATATGACAGTCAGGTGAACTTATGTATAGTATATATAAAAGTGGCAACCACAGCAATAAGTTCTTGCACACACTCGGCCCAGATGATATTCGACGAGGATGATATGAAGTTAGTCGAAGACTCCTAGATGCAATTTAAATAGGCCTTCACATAATCCTTATTTATATTTTTTTATGATATAATTTACTACTAAGATTTATCACTACACCTCAGACGTGTATCATAATTGTTCAAATGAAACTTGCTCTACTGAACACTCCATTCACTTCCAAATAGAACATCACTCGAGAATATCGAGAGCTCGTCACGACGCCGGTACATATTATATGAGTTGTACACACAAGTACACATGCGTACAGTCGAACACACAAACACAAGTACACATTTGTACACGACTGTACACACAAGTACACAATTGTACTTGTATAAATGCGTGGTGCTCTAATATTGATTGACACGTATTTGCACTGATAAGAACAGTCACATCAAAAGTTTGTTTATTCAAAGGTTTGTGAGTGACAGTAACCTGATTATCAAGAGTCACATATTTGCACCCTGGGTACTTAGTTATGATATTATGATATGCTTTTGAATTATTTCATGAAATTTTATAAGTAGGATAATTTTACTGCACGAAAGAGATGACGTTATTGGTGACGATATTATAACTTCTTATTTTTTTACACTGGCATAGCATACGACTTCTCTGCACCTGATGGCAAGCGTAAATGCCGTCCAGGCAGAGTATCGAATGGTATCAAACGGCGGTCCCATGCCATTCGATACAATTATGCCGACCTGCTAAGATGCTTCTTCACACTACGGCTTACCTCATTATTTCTTAGGTCATATGATACCACCCACTTAAGGCCATCCCTTCGTAGTTTTAAACCTTTACTAAAGCGTAACTCATTTCATCCAGTTCTAAATGGCCAATTTTCAAGAATGTGACAATCGAATTCTAAATGTTCCCAACTTGTGTCCATAAGTCAATTCTGGCTAGGAAATAGGACTAAGTCCAAATCGAACTTCGCAGTTGGTTCTGAATTACTGCTAAAACTGGCAATCACGGCGCCCGGTATGTTAGAGCTAGCAGCGAGCAGTAAAATATTACGTCGAACTGCCGAATGCTCTTGGTTTGCTCTAAGTTGCTCGAAGCGGTTTGTTTTATTTCTGGAAAGTTCTAGTGAAATGGAAATCAATAAGATAATTTTTATTTTTATTTGCAAGTACCAGGTGACATAATTTGCTTAAAAAATGTATAAATCTCTAAACTGTGCAATATTGTCCAATTAAAAAAAAATCGAAAAATCCCCTCTCATTTTCGTAGATACACAACAAAGGCAAAAAGGGTAAAAGTATAACTTTCTGATTTTTTTCTGAGTTTTATGGAAAGACTTTACTTTGTTCAACAATAACAAAAATAATAATAAAATTGGATAAAAACTTTCATTAACCTAATATGAAACATTCAAGCATCAGTTAATCCACAATCAACGACCAACATGTTATTTAAAAATATATAAATTACTTCTCAATAATTTCAATAAATAATCCACATCTACCAAACCACATTTATCACTCATTTCCCACCATAAAACATTGATACACTTTCCGATATCAGTTCGTTTAAGTTTCTCTCGGTTCGCCAACAGCGTCAGTACCTTGGAGCTTCTAAATCGGCCGATTTATTTGTGCTCTTCACGTCGGCAAGTGTAAAATTTAACTCGGGAACGTTTTAGTGCCCCAATGGTACTGAATAAAATAGTTTTGTGTTGAATACACCTCAATTGTTGAACTGAGATTGCGTTGTGAGACTGGATAGAAGTTGAATGCGTGGGAATGTTAGGTTTAAAGTTTAATGTTATAGATTTTCTATGTTGTTTTTCGTTTAAACTAAGGGTTTTTCATACATTTTATGGTGCTGTATGTGACAGGAGTATGATGTATAGTGAAACGTATATTTTATTTTATGTATTTTTTTTAAGTTTTGTAATGCTGGATCGTAGAAAAGGCTCTTATATTCGTGCTGCAGCACGTACATATTAGGCTACATTATAATATTATAATTATATCTATCAATCACGTGTGCAATGATCCTAGTTTTGATTGCTTTTTATTTGCGTCTAGGTTTCTTGGGTTCGGGAAGTTCTTCGTTCATTTTAGATGCTCTCAATATATTTTCTTATGTGAGTATCATATTTCCTTATTGTACCAAGTCTCACTAGACTTTCAAAGCTAGATTTCACTAGATCTTTATTAATGACATTTCTAATGTATTCACAAACTCCACACCCTACTTATTTGCCGATGATCTCAAATTACTTCGCGTTATTCAAAATTAACACGACACAAAACTCTTACAGGCTGACTTGGATCATCTTGGTGAATGGTGCGAACGTAATAAAATGTTTTTAAACTACACTAAATGTTTTCACATAAAATTTACCCGCAAAAGATTAAAAACTGAATCTACCTACAATATACGCGGAAAAAAATTGACTGAGGTAGACGTGATCAGGGACTTGGGTATTCTTCTGGATAATAAGTTGACTTTTACTTTACAGTACGATAAAATGGTAACCACAGCTTACAAATCCCTGTTTTGTTCTACGCAATTCCAAATTGTTTAAAAAGCCGAGCACCTCAATACTTCTGTACAATAGCTACGTTAGAAGTCGACTTGAATACTGTAGTGCCGTCTGGAATCCGCTGTACAAAGTTCATGAAATTAGAATAGAACGCGTGCAGAAGATAAGTTATCTAGCTTACCGATACGGAAAAACAACATCGACCAGTTCATACAACGATAAACTCGATTACTTTAATCTGTTATCGCTTTAACATCGAAACACTATATCCGATTTAATATTTCTGCACAAATTGCTTAATAATTACATCGATTGTTCAGCGCTGCTCAGTAAAGTCTGTATTAACGTGCCTAGTAGAATACCTCGGTACCCCTGTTCATTGCTTAAAGCCCCTCCATATCGAACAAACCTCGGCAAACAATCACCCATTGTCAGATTAACACAGGAATATAATTCGATTGTAAATTATTTCGAAAGAAATTGACATTTTTAACACTACACCAGCCAAGTTCAGAAAACTAATAATGGATGCAATAAAAACCTAAGAAACGTAAATTCGGACGCACGTTTACGTATTTAACTGCACATTTGCATGTTTTCTGTATTTCTGTTTCTTTCATGTGATCTCATTTTCTTAATTAATTTAATTGTTTAATTTATAAGAACATATTTATTATAATAATTTTATGTTTTTTTTTTATTTTATTATTTGTTGCATTAATATCAATTTTAATTTTGATTTTAATTTAGTTTGTTAATTTGTTTTATTTTGTAATTTAATTTCACTTCGTGGTGAGCATACTTTGAAGCTTGTTGTGATTTCCTATAATTGAGGAAACACGCTGAATGTGTTATATATGATATTGTTATATTAACGCTATGTGTATTCCTTGTGGGAAATCCTTTAATAAATAAATAAAAAAAAAAGATTTAGCAGTTTTAGAAGAATGGTCTAATTGTTTCAACCGCCGAGGTGTAACCACCCATCGCCGATCGTTATCTGCACCGCACTGCACTTAGCAGCAGATTATTTCTTTTATTTCTTTCATTCGTCCAAAAAAACTGCAGCATTTTAATCTACTATACTCGTAGTTTGATGCACTGTAGAAGAACTATGAGCAACTGCAACTTACAATTCGTCACAGCCACTTGACGAAATACCTTCAATTCCAAACACTGCATTAACCTAGGAAAGTCAGCGCCGGTCTACAGCGATGAAAGCAAATAACAGTGCTGTGGACGGGTGCGGTTCGAATGCAAATCAAACAGAACTCCCCTCTCTCCCCTTTCCCCTACTCCCCTTATCCCCCACCTCCCCTGAAGCGGCGTCCAACTATCTCGGAAACGTCCAATTAACGCTTGCCGCCTTACCCCCACTTCGCTTTTCATCCGGATTAAAGTTTGCAGGACTTGAGTGAACCTTATGTGCCTTCATATTCGGATACGTGAATGGAACACGTTTCTTGTTCATTCGTTTTGCGCCGGACTGTACGTTGACAGGGCTGCTGGTGCTTAATTACTCGTGTTCTGTTGTCAGGGTTGTTAGTTACGAAATTCTTTGTTTGAATTGTCTTGCAAGCATAAAAAAATGAATTATCTCAATAAAAAGTTGAGAATTTGAGTTCTGCATTTCATAGGAAAGATTCAAAGTAATATAATTTTAATAAGTGTATCCTTTTTCTGTTTCGTTTAGTAGAGGAACTATACTCAATATGTTCAATGCTATTTCAACAAAATATTTTGCTTTTGTACGATTAGTAATTACAAGCTTGTATTAATTTTGCGAAGTTAAATAGCAATCATCCTAATAAATCTTATAACTCAGATTTATAACTGACACAAATATTACCGCATTAAATCCGAGAACCCACAAAATATAACTGCATCTGAAAATACGAATAATCATGCGCGGATATCCGAATAAAGTCGGAATATCCGCTAATATATTCGCCGCACGTCGAATACCCGGTAAAATCCGCTTAAGGTGAAGATATGCCCGGGTTAATCTCACGCCTTGATTTATGACCGCGGCACACTTTTACATCTAGTCTTTTCGTAATTAATTCTAGTAATTAATCATCTTTGTTACATCAAGAAAATGTGCTTGTCCAACTTGTCTCGTGAATAATGTTTCGTTTTGACTTGGTGGATTTATGATATGCTGTACAGATAATAAATTATTAAAAAATTAGGACTAAAGTTGGTATTTGGGTTTTATTTATTTGTTAAAATATTTTTATTGAAGGGTACAAAGATAATATACACATATATATAAGAAAACACACACAAAATAAACTATACTATGTATTCCTTCAATTAAAGGAATAAAATAATGTGTTCACATTATTTAGTAATTATTTTTAAGTACTTAATAATAAGAATCAGACAAAACCAATATAGGTTTAATTTGATTTTAATTCGTTTGATTCTCATTCGTTATAACTAAAAGTTAATCATTAAACAATAAATATAATAGGAAACAAATATTTAAACAAAAACAAGAATTAAAATATAAATCTATAAGAAATAAAGGTTACTGATGTATTTAGATTTAGGTGCATTGTAATTTGTAACGTGAATCTTTTTTTTCGTCTCATTCGTCTAAACAAATGCGACAAACAAATGCATTACTAAAAGGTAATTTCAGAAACATTTACATCCTTCTTTAACCTCCATTTTAATATTCTAGAAAATTCCATAGCTGGCTCAATGTAACTCAAACATGAGCATACAAGGACCCACAAGGCCGTATATTATGCAAATAACTTTACAAAATCACATAGAAGGACACAGGAACTAGGCCGCAGCCCCCGGACCGTCCCTTAACATGCAAATTGATCTTGTGGCGGAATTACTAACGAATCTTATGAGGAAAAACTGTTAGCGTGACATTAGATAAGTTTGTGTTGGGAGCTCTAGTTATAGAAGACTAGAAGTATGCTTGAATATATTGTTTTTATATTTGTGAAAGGAAAAAGAACAAAGGTTGTAAAAATTTGGAGGTGACCAAAGCCATAACACATACCGTGATTGTAATAGTACGATAAAAACACCAAACAGTCACTTACAAAGTCCTGACTCCATATTAAGATCGAGTCTTGTATTGTGGTTATCAGAATCTATAAGAGACTTTTCGATCTCACAAACACCCAAATTTGAAAAAAATATTTCTCTCGTTCCGGTATCGAACTCCTGGTCTCTCATTTCACATCCGACATCTAACCAATTGCGCCACGAAAGCTATTACATGACCGTAGTTACGTTACCGGTTTTTAAACTAGAAGTTAGAGTGAAGTATCTTTATATTGAAATTTTACATACCAGAGAGTTGGCTCGTTTTTCACGTCACATTGTTGTGTGAGCGAAGTCTTACGCTGTGTTTAATACTTAGAACGCATGATCTCACTATTTGTAGCTTAGTTTCAGAAGAAAAAGTAAAGTATGGTTTTGTTGAGGTTTGCTAATCGCATCAGTTTTTTTTATTGCTGATGGATGACCTATAGCTTAGAATATCTGACATCAATTGACATTTGTAATTTAATTGTGCCTAATTCTTTACTACACAACGCCATATAGAAAATTTATTGAATATTTTTATTTATTAGAATCTCCAAAGAAGTTAAGAATGCCCAATCTAGCTCATTTTTTTTTTTGAATGTTCTGTTCTATTTAAATAACTTCCAATATAATTTCCACAAAGGACCTACATAACATTCAAGGCGGAATACCCGTGATTCTGCCCCGCTAATGCCCACGTTTCGGCACAAGTATTGATTTATTAGCGTTTAGCTCCTATTAACTTGCTGAGAGCATTTATCTTCAACGCCCGTGTGCCGAACACTCGGTACCTTTCCCCTACTTAAGGATGGAAAATCACAATTAGATTTGGCAGTCAATTATTTGATTTTAATGCATGATTTAATTATACTGTGTAATTAAAGGTACTGAAAAAGACGTTTTAATTATATAGCTGATATTGGCTTTCTCAGATACAAATAATTGTATACTGCATAGAACCACAGGGTGAACTGGTTCTATTATGATTTGTAAAGATCGTCATATTACAAACCTTTATGTATTTTTTTGAAGTGAAAACTTCTTTAGCGGCGTTGAGCACTTTTTCTGTAATGGGTATAAAATCTTAAACTCGCGTCAGGACACGTGACCTGATCGAAAAAGCGTAAGACGGATGGAGAGTAGACAGCTGTCAGTTAGCTGTCAGTTTATAAAGCTTTGATGAATTGCCAATGATTTTGAGTGGAGATTTCAACATAAACTTCGCAGACGATAAAAATCAACTATTAATTGAATTTTTAAATAATGAATTTGGTTTAACTATGTCGAATGATCGCAATCTTAGCACAACGAAATACAAAACTACTATTGATGCGGTCTTTATTAGATATTTAAATAGGTTCGAATCAAAACTGTTCGTTTCTTACTTCAGCTACCATAAACCTATCGTATCAGTTTTAGAGATTGGCGATGATAGTTCTGGTAATGATGATGGTGAAAAAGTCGTTGAAATTATGGATGAAAGTTGATTTTTCGGAGAGATAAACTTTTTAATGTAAAATAATTGTAATAGTTTTAAAGTGTTAAATTTTTAATGTAATATAAATTGTCATGTTTGTGTACGATAGCGCAATAAATGAATATTGTATTCTACCACATAAATGATAGTACTTTTATACTGATAAAGCAATTGGTGCAAAATTATTCCCTAACCATTCCAAAATATCAAACATGCTCAACGTTAATAATCAAGTTTTCACTTCTGCCGGCACTCCCGGAGTGCAACCCGTCTTTTTTTGTAAATCTGAGTTTAATAACAAATTATCTCTCGTAACAATCAATTTCACTTATAAATTCCTCTATCCTAAATGTATAAAAAGACCAGAAAATAAAACTCAATGGGTCACACATACCCATTTCCCAACGCGCTCGGCAAATCGCATTACGTAATTTTCTTACCTTACACTTCCTTACAAATTAACCCTGCGTGGGAATATTCATGAGAGCAATAATACGTTATGATCTGAATCCTATGGAAGCGTTCGTCGAGGCTTTAATCCATGGGTAATGTTATGCGAAGCACGGCTTCCACCGTGAGGCCGATTCCGCCGGCTTACCCGCTAACCGGTTAAGCTTTGCATCCCACCTTTGACGGGTTATCCGTAAATTTTACATTGTTATGTTAATTTTGCTTATTACACGTGAACAGATCGCGAATGTTCGTGTATGAATTAACCCGTCCCGTGCAGTTATAATGACGGAATTTGCTCTCTATTAATTTTATGAGCATTTCGCGAAATATGAGTAAACATAGAGTAATTATTTTTGTGTGCATAAAATGTGGCTGTTGTTTGCTTGGAGATATTAGGTGTTTGCCATGAATCAGGAATTGACTTACAAAGAATAGGCTGTGCTTTAATTTATTTAATAGCGAACTATTTGTGTTTGCGTAAATGAATTAGCCAATTCGTTTTACTTTAAAGTCTCATTTACACGGATATAATTACTCGCGGTGAGAAACGTATGCCGTTATTGCATAATATAACCGCCATAGATTATCGTGTTGTGATAAATGTTTGCACGATGCAACTTTTTTAAATCTCTGTGATAATCGTATCTTGGAGGCAAGAAACTCTCCTTTTGTAAATAGGGCTTTAGGTCCATTTCTGCATAAATAAAACATCAGCTCCCTATCACATCGTGGAACGGAGCATACAAGGCGAAATATGGGTATCCTGCTAGCATCTCTGCCTACCCCTTCTGGAAAAAAGGCGTGAGTTTATATATGTAATGTCATCAGCTATTAAACCTAGGCTTCTCGTCGGTTTTGTTAATTTCTGTTCTTCGTCATCATCGGCGCAAAATGCTAACTAAATGATCTTCGGTTAATCTCATCCATCCTACGCTCTTATAAGTCAGTCCACTGTACTCACCCTAAGGCGTCTTTCACTACTTCTTTACCTTTATAACGTCAAACACCCACAGTCACACAAACACACACAGTGGAAAATAGTCAATCTGTAATATAAGAAGTAAGTTGTTGTTAAAAATAAATGAATAAGGTTCCGTACACATTACACGTTTCGTATTCAGGTTAATCCACGATATGATTGTGCCGAATGGCGTTTTAATCCGGCAAAAGCAAAGGCCGACGGCAAAATGGAATAATTTTTAATACAAAAATATCATGCTTTCGCACGAAACTTGTTGGCACGTGATTTCAGGCTGTTTTACACTAGGGCTTAATGAAAGGGGAATAAAATGAAAACTTTACGTGCTGAATACACTAGTTAAAATAAATAATAAATATTTTTGGACTTTGGTTCTCTGATGTATGCGAAATAGCATTAATGGAAGTATTATAGAATAATCTATTAAGCAGTTTTATATAAAAAAAAATATTTTAAATCTAATCCACTCTACAAAACACTATGCTTCTTTGCAAATATACCCACATTTAATCAAATTGTGGGTGTAATAAAATTTATTATAGACTAAGTTACCGTTATTTAACAACTGATCCCCGCCATCTATACTCACGAGATCCGTACGTACAGACAAAGTTCCCGACATTTACAACACGCTCGCCTTAATTTAGTCATGTCGAAACTTCCCCGAAACTTTGTGATATAAAAACGTTTATTAATTTCATGAATAACTTTGCAGCTAAATCAAAGAACACGGAATAAACATTAGTGTAAACAATTTCCTTTTTAAAAACACTCCACAAACGCTTTGATGTTCCACGAAAATGGAATTAAATAAATAAAGTGTACAAAAAAATGGTAACTTGCCCCGGGTGGAGCATCGACTCAATTTTAACCCTCAAAAGCGCCTTTGATCGCACAATTGGTTTAATGTCGAAATATAAAAAGAATACTTTAGTTCATGCAAAAATTATTACAAAGAATTTCGTTTTAACTTTATCTTTCTCCGTAGAGCTTGGTAAGGTTGTGAACTTTTATTTTGTTTCAAAATCTGGGTCTCAAAGCATAAAGTATGTTGGCATTATTTAAATACAGCGACTTGTAACTCAGTTAGTAGAACGTTTTTTTTATAATAACATTGCTTTGTAATGAACTATGTAGATTTAAATCTAGGAAAACAGTACATTTAGTCCTAAGCCTGAGGAACAGTTTAAGATATGTTTGTTACCATTTGTCACTGGTAACAGTTATAAACTACATCTAAAACACTGTCGACGGATGAAAACAATAAACACAGACACTAGACTATTAATACACATCTGTGTACCTCTTCGCCTCAGGCCTGCGTGGAAGACTAAGGACTACGAAATTGCTGGTATAAGCTTGTATAGTATTGATTACAAGATGTCAGAATTATTTTTGCTGATATTTATTTTTCGGACAGTCACTTGTAATCTGAGGATTATTCCATGATCCGAAACGAAGACTGAATGTTCGTACATCGTACGTAAGACTATACGAATGAGCCTAGGTACTCCACAAAATATTCGAATCCTCTATCATACGTCGTAACCATACACTAACTTCGGAGTGAACAATATCATAGAGAAAAGTACTGATTTGTAGAAGTAAAAACTTATTTCAGGCGATGAATGTCATTCAAACTTCGTTTCAGATCATAGAGGAACCTCCCAGATTCGCCAATAACTCGTCGATGCAAAGTTTAAAAAAAGTTCTAAAAATTTAGATGAACAGATTACGCGATCTCATTAGTAGTATTATTAAGAAGCGCGGTGGTGTGTAATGAAATCGTAGAAAAGCGACGCGACTAACCCTGCGGAGATTTTAACGGAAATTGCACCGGTCAGGTCGGATGCGTCCCGCGCGCACCGATAGGGTTAATTAACTGCCGTTATAAAACTCACTTGTCGGATATCATTTGAGGATTAGGTAATTTTTCGAATGTGGAAGGGTTAAGTTGGAAAATGTGTAATGTTTGAAATAATGTAAATTTTCTGCGCATAATGTTAGATGGACATAATCATCAACGTTTTCTCGCAATATTATATTGGTTCATTAAATGTAACTATCTAACCACATACCTTCCATATAATGTATCGGTTATCGCTGTTTAATATTACAATCTTTATAAATATTCCGAATCAAAATATCAAACAAGAGCACTTGAATTTTCAATTAATACTACCGACATTTTTACTACCAATGCGTAATGTAGCTGATAGAATCAATCAGCCTAGGACTTGTCCTTTCTTCATACACCTCTTAAACTTTGCAACATCGACTGTGCCTCAAAATACTGTCATCTTAAAATGCACTCGAAATCAATCTTCTTTATTTTTATATTCTACTAGCTGTCGGGCCCGGCTTCGCCCGGGTGCAGATAGTTTTTGAGTCCAATCCACATCAAGAACATATTATTTCGCGTGTCTACTAACCATATTTCCCGCGTGCCGTCGACTATATTTCCCGTCCGTATTGAATGCTGTTCAATCCTGTCCTCTCCTATCCCGTGCCAACTATTCGAATTTGAAAGAGTAGAAAATATGTATATTTGGTTTCCTGACTCATCCCACGGGAACACTATATTTTTCGGGATAAAAAGTAGTCTATGTGTTAATCCAGGGTGTCAGCTGTCACTATACCAAATTTCATCAAAATCTGTTGAGCCATTTTTTCATGAAAGAGTAACAAACATCCATACATACAAACTTTCACCTTTATAATATTAGTACGGATATTAAACATTATTATATTGTAAACGTGTCTTTAGTTTTTAAGTGTTTTGTAAGCGTCTTTCATATTGGTGTAAAATAAAGCATGCAATATATAAATAAAAACAAAAGACATCTTGGTAACAACTAAGGCAACAATCTATTATTTCTTTAACTAGATATATTTAATTGTAACCGCTAATTACAGGGCCATCCTTTATAATAAACTAATAACAGCTAACAGAATTATGTTGATGGATGACGCGTCAAACGACTCTGAGGGACGCAGGTGTCTCCAACAAGGAGATAAAGTCCTACTAGATGGAATATCGGATTAGATATAATTAAATACTGTAACTGTATCCCATATGCGCCCCACTACAGAGCACGGGCCTCCTCTACAATCGAGATTACGATTGAGAATGTCTAGGCTATATAGTCCACCAAGCTGGCCTAATGCGGGTTGGCGGACATAAAAAAATAGTCTATAGTTAGTCTCGGTCTATAGTTTTTTACTTATATAATTCTAGTTATAAAAAATACAGAAAGACAGACCCATCCAGTGATTTATAAATCTTTAGTCTCGAGTAGAGTGGCATAGTTTTTCCTCTCGGAGCACGTAGGGGCCGAAATATTCTAATTGTATTACTTATTGTGTGATAATGGTGTTCTACATCCTTTATATAAAGATTAGTTCGCTTCCTCATGAGGAAAAGACTCGACAGCAAACTGTGTTATTATTGTATCTTCTTTTATCTTGGATCGGGAGCAAGAATCGGGAGAGATCATTATTTTAATGGTTCTATCCTATATATTCTAGGTGTTTCTAAACTTTAGTTAGTACTTCTTCTCTTCTTCGCCCTTATGCTATATATTTTTATAAAATTACTATGGAATGCCTTTCAGCTTCGTTATGATGACTTCCTTCATGTTTTAAATAAAAAATCCTCTGTGATCTGGGGTTAATAGCCTTAGGAATTAGGAATTATCCTCTATGTTGTTAGAATAGCATACGTTAGAAAAATAAAAAATAACTAATCATCTGGATTGAAATTTTACTTGAATATTGATATTACGAAAGTAAGCAATATTGTGTTTAATAATTCCAATTTTAGAACTCCGAATAATTCCCAAGTCGTGTTTAAATACCAACTACCCTCATTCACACGTGCCAACGAATAAATTTCGAGGGAAAATAATCAATTCCCTTCAATTTCACAAAGATTTCTGAGTTACGTTCGACACTGGAAGTTATGAAACTTCAGCTTAATAATAAAGTTTCAAGGGTGAAATTCAATTAATTTATCGACAAGGAACGAATAATGTTTTATGTAAAGAAGTTTTTAATGGCCGTCGACACGTCAGCTTCTCGGGTGATTAAATTCGACCGGGGGGTGAAATGGAACACCCCATACATATTCAGCGGGACATCCTGTGAGATTTCGAGCGACTGACTCTAGCTTGATGAAAGGAGAAATGCTAATCCGGTTAGAAACGGAGAAGTGATAATTGAAAATATTGGAAAGGCGATTTTATCTTTGTTCAACTAAATCATCAATACAAATATGAGAACCATACATCTATTCGAAATAAGTAGTTATAACTTAATAAAAATATTTTGAAGGAATCGTGCGGCAATATGTACTTATTGATGGATACTAGTCCAAAAACTTAAAAACTGACACTATGCATAGACAGGTTTAAAAACTATTCTAAAATAGTTATTGAATGTTATATTAAATGTTTTGTCTCCTTCGCCCAAACACAATAAAGCATTAATTCATTCCATTAAAAATGTTATTTATTAACACTAAACACACATCCCTCTAAAATACATATATCGTTAAGTTTCACAAAGTGACATCTACTGGGACACATCTGAACTACCTCTGAATGCAACTCTGTCATATAGGGATTTATTTTATTTATAGAACTGGGATGGTGTCGACGTGATGTAATATTGACGACTATATCAGCATAACGAATGCACATCCGTGCCGAATTTACGGACCGAGCGACGAACCAATTTATGTTTTATCAATTTTTAAATTATCGTTTATGTACGTGCCATTTTATTTGTACTGGATTTGTGATGCTGGAGAATATTTTACTTGAGTGTGAATTTTCAGTTTGTTATGATTTTAAAGCCGCGTTTAGACTTTAGTCCAAGAACTACTGCATGTAAAAATTAATGAGAATTTACTGGGATTTATTCTCCAGTTGAATGTACAGAGTTGTTGCTTTTTAACTCTACAGTACACGTTATATTGTTTCATAAGCTTAATGTGATGTTTTTGTTATTGATCTACATAATATGAAGATTATTGATTGATACATTGTATATTTTTAGTTTCATTTTCATCTAATTAATCATTCATATTTGTTATGAATAAGTATTTTAATAATGGCCATAGCTTGATGGAACACTTTATTATCTGCCCCAATATGACAATAACATTTGCACCATTATCAAAAATTGCATCTTAAACTTAGCAATATGTGTATTTCATAATATATTCAACAAGACGAAAACAATGATTAAAGAAGTCCCATAGTGAGTACAAGACGTGCGTTCCGGTCCCACGCCGTGACTCGAATGACGCGCGACTGCATAGGAAATTGGACCGGAAATTGTCCACGTGACGCGACCGGACATGACGTCATTGCACGTGATATGAACTACCCAATCACAGCTCATTCAATTATGGCCGCGTCTGCGAAAATTTATTCGATTTAGAATTTGTTTTTGACGAATGTTGGATTTTATGATTTTTTTATGAATACGTGTATTTTATTATAAACTACTGAGGCTGCAGCTTTTTTTCATTTCAAAGTGAACGAAAAACGTCAAGTTAACATGTTATTGAAGATTATTTATACAAATCATATTTAATAATTAAATTATTTTTGTTACAGGTAATTTCGTGACAATGCTGACTATTCTGGTAAACTTTCTAACAAATACAAACCATTGAAGTAAAATTACTTTTTACGGATTTTATCGCAAATTTGTTTTTATATTTAGTTTTTTTAACTTCCCGATATTTCAATTACTTTACAGCTTTCGTGGTTACAGGGTAGACTCAGATATTAGTCATCCGCTCAATAAAGTTTAGAAAACTAAGCTCGCGATAGAATCCATAAAAAAATAGGTTTATATATAGTAAATGTGTAGTATTTGCGTAAATCTAAGTAACCAGTATATACAAACCAGTCTTTAAGTTTCTAACACGCTCTGGATGGATGCAATTTACAGTGCCATTGTGGATTAACCTAAAACTCACAAATTCACAGATTTGCACTGCATTTTACGTCCTTTCAATCATCAAACCCAAGATCCCCTACTCGACATCTCTTATTTCATTATTCCCTCACGCCATTTTGTAAGTGTTGCTCAATATTGAATTTGCTCGAACATGTCGCTGAGTGGTTTTCATGGCCTTATGGTGTTTGTGGAGGTTCCGCGGAACTCTTTTGAGGGATTTATCGAATAAAACGATTGTTTTTGTTCCTTTATGCAGTTTAAGAGGATTTATTTGTGTTTGGCTTGGAGGATGAATTGTTGGAGTTTCTGAATTATTTGTATTGATATACTTAAGCACATGCTGTTTTGCGACAGGAATATGAATGGTTGCTATTTAATTTTCATTACCCCTAAAAATATTACTATTATAAAAATTCACGTACTTATTGTATCCTTCAGTTTCTACTGCTTTTATTAAAAAGCAATTTATATTTTTATGATAACTTACCGTCATTAATCTCGACATGAGTCCCTACAATATGAAAACAATAGCTTAAAAACTTTAACCCATCATAAACGACCTTAAGGAATTACTGATAAACTTTTAAAAAAATTGGCTCTAAAGGCCTAACCTAATTTACCGTTTCGGTCTATTTCCGAATTCCGTTTTTTCAGGCCTTGACCCTTTCGCATCGCAATGCCGGGCACGATCTCTCCAACATTGAGGTATTTCGAATTATAGACTTGCGGAATCCCCTGGGCTGGCAGACGTGTCTACAACAGAGAGGCTATTTTTGTAGATAAAAGTGCACTCACCTTTATATTGAAGTGCAATTTGCTTCGCCATTAGATTTGAGTATCGATATTATGTTCTTGGAGTGTTTTAGAAATCAGCGACACTATGCTATAATGTATTAATTTATTATTACACGCTTTATATTAGCTTCACTTGTATGTTTGTATGTTTGTATGTTGTATATTTGTATGTTTGTTTGTAACCGACTTCTTTGGACGCGATTTTGACCCACTTTAAACGGCCAGATTTCGTTCAAATTTTGCACACCTGTCAAAGACCGATGACAATACAATAATTCGATTAAAATATATAATTATCCTGATTAGATTCGCCAGGATTAATTATTCTTATAATTGATGACCATTGCTACATTCATCGCTAGATGGCGTTAACATTGTATTCTTCCAAGAAGCTTATACCCAAATGGAGATTGCATTCCGTATAAAACACTGAAGCACAAAAATTTGACCTTGAATGCAATCGCTGTTGCCTGCTATCCTTTTCTTTAGAGTGACAATGAATGAAGTTCACGTGAAGTTCATTCATTGTTACGCTAAAGAAAAGGATAGCAGGCATCAGCGACGTCATTCAAGGTAAAATTTTTGTGCTTCACTTTTATATACGGAATGCAATCTCCATTTGGGTATAAGCTTCTTGTATTCTTCAAGTGTCAAATGTTACTACTGACCAACAGATGGCGTTATTGATTGGAAATTCAGCCGTAGATGGATGTTTTTAGTCAAAACAATTATATAATAGTTAAAAAAAACTAAAATACACGCTTTAATAAGATATACAACTAAAAAAGTGAAAATAATTGATACTGAATTTAAGATAAGAAAATGGAGTAAAATACATATATTTTATTGTTACAAAGCGTGGGGTGCAGGAGGATAAGTAATTGTTGTAAACACCCCACGCTTTGTAACAATAAAATATATGTATTTTACTCCATTTTCTTATCTTGAATTCAGTATCAATTATTTTTACTTTTTTAGTTGTATATCTTATTAAAGCGTGTATTTTAGTTTTTTTTAACTATTATATATTATAATAGATAACACTGCAGAATGATTACCAATTTGTTTTGGACAACAAACTGTCAAATACATCAACAAAAACAAAGTATATATGCTTACAACTTCAGACTGAGTGCCAATACTTAAAACTTTTGCATCCAGTTTGAGCAAAGAAGACAAAACGTTTGCTAACTAAAATAAATTTAAAACTGTCTATTAATAATTCGGATAGCGTTTAAGCGTTTAATGCGTTTATTACATCGCAAAATTATCACTGTCACTGCTTCGCAAACGCCAACTTATGAAATACGCACTAAGAAAGTCAGCTTTGTATAATAATGCTATAAATTCAAAGCACTGTTGATTTATTAGATACCTTTGTTGCTAGGTGCCAATCATCTCCATCGTTTATATGGAAAGCTTGTCTGACGGCAGTAATGCCAAATTGCCCGGGGACACTGTAAATGGGATCGACGTGTATTGCTGTTTGACATAGACTGGTTTAGACAGTGTCACGTGCCAAGACAAGCTTTGTTAGACTCAGAGATATGTATTAGAGTAATGACGTTTATTACTGCCGATTATTAAAGGATGGTGGCTTAATTGGTTAAATTTATTTTCGTGGTACATTTACTTTGTACTTGGCATTCAAGTACGGATAATGAAAAATGTCAGAGAATTAAAAAAAAGGAAAAATGTGTTCAATTCGGGCTAGCACGCCACTTACAATAAATAAATAAATAACACCCAACAGTCACATACATAGTCCTGACCCCACACTAAGATCGAGTCTTGTGTCGTGGGTATCAGGAACTACGAGAGACTTTTCGGTCTCACAAACATCCAGACCCGGAAGAAATATTTGTGGGCCGCACAAACATTTCTTTCGGTGCGGGGATCGAACCCGCGGCCTCTCGTTTCACAGGCGGCGTCTAACCAACTGCGCCACGGAGGCTGTCAATAGGTCGATGTGGAGATCAGTGAAGGAGGTCTACGTCCAGCAGTGGACTTCTTGTGGCTGAAACGAACGGACGGGCGTAGCTTTGTAAATTTAAATATCACAAACCGAAAGGGTCATTACTAAATGTCTTATTTCCTCTAATGGTATAATTTCCACCACAGTATAATAGTAGCATTACATCTCACAACGCTACAAAGGTAATATCGAATAATCTCCTTATATTCCTTCTCTTATATCCATCCCATGGTAGTCGGTAAGAGATTGCCTCGAGCGAAACGACCGCTATTTTTACCCTTATGTTAAATATTAGTTTAAACAGATTTATTTGTTGTACAAAAAAGAATAAAAGGAACTAAAACAATTGCCTGTCGCTTATCTCCAATAATGACTGTCCAAGTTCCAACTCCATTACCCGCGTACAAGTGAATTCTGGCTCAAAGAGACTGTTTGTCTTCACTGCCCGCCAGGAAATCTATTTTCAGGGAGTGAACATTTTCGAGCACGGCGCCTCTGTGGGCCGAATTCACAATCACTCGGATGTTTATTAGTTGAGGTTCTCGCGGTCGACAATCCTTACAATCTATGCTTTTGTTATGTAAATCGAAAGGGCTAAAGGTGAGGTCATTTTTTGCTACATTGGAAGTAATTGAATTTATTTTTAGAGCTTCGTGGATCAGTTAATGGAAATTAATAAATATTATTATAGGAGCATATTGCCGATATCATATAAACGTTAATTTGAAAAAATATATGTATATTGGATTGAAAGCCTTATATTATATGGGCAGATTAACTCGTTTAAAAAAATATTTCAATTTCATACCTCTAAAGATGCATTGTCTTGCTAAACCTTAACCTTTCTCTGTGGTTTAATAAACACCTTTTTCAAGTTATCTGAGTTAATGCAATAAGCGCGCAATCTCCAAGCTCTGGGTTCGATGATCAAGCCCAGACTTAATTCAACCTAGACTAATGCACTTTTATTAAACTTAAGATTGGCACTTACACCGCGCTGGATTTAGCTAAGTTAAACTAAGTGAAAGTTTAGTATACGCTTAGCACGTTCAAGTTATTTGTTTTGTTCATATTATTAAATGTGAGTAAACATTACTAATGGAATTTGTACTTACCGTGTATTTGAAAATGTTTGTGCTTCTAGGTGTTATTAGAATCTCTATAGTATATTTTTGAATTTCTTTTCCAATTGCAAGAAAAGAAAAGAATATAAATTCAGCATTTTTTTATGAACCAAAGATAACATTGATGCAGTGTCGAGGATTCTGTAATAAATTATAAATTGCTCTCGACTATCCTTATTAACATTTATCCCTTCGAGCATTGGTAACATGACATTATTCTATTGATTATTTTTTGCACCATACATAGAACTAATTATAAGGAAATAACATTATAAAAAAGTACAAAAGGCGGTCTTATTATACTGGGCAATCTCTTCTAGGATACCTGATATAACGCAAAGAGACAATTACTTACCGGTTCGATAATAACCAGTCGTAAAAAAGTTAGACACGATTAGTGGATTTCATATCATACCTGTGATGTTGAGACCTAAAAGTCCCTGTAGTTCCTGAGACCCACGACACAAGACTCGATCTTAGTATGGGATCAGGACTATGTATATGATTGTTGGGTGTATTTCTTGTTGATTTGTTGAGTTGAAAATACTGAAAAATGCAAAAAAATGGTTAAAAAATGAATAATTCCCGCCCAATCACACCACCCTTGCTAATGCAGCCCCGTCAGTTCAATAACGATGTTATCGCTAGCATAAAAGGTGTTTTACTACATCTGGATATAAAAATACGCCATTATTTTATGCTTTATGCCACAATAAAGTTTATAATAAACGAGCCCCAGTAATATCGTAGTAAAACGCTGGAACTTCATATCGCGTGCGGGCGGTGGAGCGGATTTTTTTCACCGTCCGATTTATGGATTTGTCGTTTAATCGAACCTGAAATTATTGTTGTAAAACCTGTAATATTTGTTGTTGTTTATAGCGGTGTTTGTTGTGTGGTGCAAATTGCCGGGTTTCTACTTAATCACCATTATTCAGGTGATACTCAGTATTATTAATTTTAACATCTCTGTCCCTTTCGAATCGATAGCTGATGCGTACAAACCGTACTAAGATTTTTGACCATGTTGGGGCTCAAGCATGTGTTGGTAGTGTGATCCTGTCTCATTTAAGGGCTACTTTGATTAACGTTTTAAGTAGAATAGAGGATAAATTGTGACGAACTAACACATCATATTCCTTCTACACAACCAACGGTACAGCTTCAAAATTCCAGCAAAACAAAATGATCGGAAATCGCAATATACATGCGCCCTAATTAGAACACAAAATACCGAAATCCATACCCGAAACCACAATCATTCACAACGCGAAACACATTACAAATTTCCCTAATCCTAAGCAAATGTATGAAAGGTTTACAAGGGCCGTCGGCTTGCGATGAAAAATTCATAGGTGAATAATCTCCCATTTGGCGGCATCGGTTTGTATGCGGACCTCATGCGGGTTTTTAATTCAGTTGCAGGATTTTTTATTATTCCTCGCTTTGAAAGCGTCGCGATGCGTTTGCCGCCGACTATTGTTAAGGTGACATGTGCCTGGCTAGTGCTAAATGGACAGTCGGTATGGGCTTTGTTTTGTGGCTGGAATTGGAATGCGAATATACGTTGGATAAAGATTTTTTGGAATAAAGGATTCATATGGCTGTCGATTCTCTTCATATTCGATAGAAAGTTGCACAGATTTATTTGCATTTTCTTTTCTGAAAAAGATATGGTACCTATATAAAGGTCCTCACCTTTATATTGCTGATTGTTCTTCTAACATAATGGGGCGACATTACGGACGAACGGTTGTTATTGGTTCTAGCTGAAACAGAACTGATTATGGCTCTTTAAATTCGCAAATTAATATTTACGAACTGTCGAATTAATGTTAAGGTCTTATTCATAGACAGTTCATAAACCTATTTTAGTTATCGATTTCTTTGTCCCTCTCTAAAATTCCCGACTATTAAATTTAGCTTGAGTGAAGAAGACACAACATCCGATAATTACAATAGGTTTTTAAACTGTCTATGTAAAATATCATAAATCTTATTATCAGCTGCAACCTACTGCTTAACATACGATTATGACTCTTCTATAAAATCCATGGTGACTTATTACAATCTTGTCATTTTTACTGGTGGTAGGTCTTTCATATGTGAGAAGCGATCTAGGTAGGTACCGCCGAAATACTGTTTTTCCCGCAAAAGAGCAGTGTAAATGCACTGTTGTGTTTCGGTTTGAAGGATATTGTAGCCAAAGCAACTAATGGACATATTGAGACTTAACATCTTGTGTCTCAGGATGGCGAGGGCAGTGGAATGCCGAGCATTGCTACTGTCCGTGAGCGGCCTTATCACTTACCACCAAGCGAATGGCATACTTGCCTCGCCATGCATAGCAATAAAATACCGTGGAAGATTAAATAATAAAAACAATTCCCCAGAAAGATTTCAATATAAAACACTAGCGCATTGTCTCGTGTGCATTAAATTCTCAGCTAGGTGTGTTATTAAAATGCATATCCCAGCACCCGCTCACGTATCAAATAAATCCTCACGGTCTAATTCTTTGCAGTCAGCCACATTGTTCCAAGCATTTAGATATTGTAGAAGGGACACTGGAAACAAATAAATGAATATACCCATCAGCCATATACGTAGTTCTGACCCTACACTAAAATCGAGTCCTGTGCCGTAGCATGCAGTTGCACTAGAAAGGACACAGGAAACAAATTATGTGTTAAAATTAAAATAGGTACAACCAACATTTATAGTTCGGACCCGACTATAATAGTCGATCAGGAACTACAATAGACTGCCCGGTGTCACAAGAATCAAGACCTATAAATATTTGCCATTTGTCTCGGTGCGAGAATTCAACCCGTGGCAGCTTGTTTCACAGCCGTCGTCTAACCAACTGCGTCACGGAGGCTGTACAAAAAGAGCGATACATGTACTAGTATTTCATGACAAAAGACCATCTCTGTTTTTGAGACCGAAAAATTAAATTTTTATATAGTATAGATTCTAGGAATAGAATCTATATTAAGGAACAATTTAATTTATATTAAATGTCTGAGTGCGGCCGTTACACGTTAAACTTCAACGCGTGGTGTTATCAAAATGCGTGCCACTTTTGATCCTGGCTTAGAGGAGTGGGGGGTTTAAAGGTAGGACAGAATCCACATAGTCATTCGGCCTTATTCATAGACAGATTTAATTATATTTTAATTATCGAATGCCAAGTCCCTTTCGAAAGACTTTTCAATTCATTTGGAGGAGAGAAATAGGTTTAAAAACTTTCTATTATTAAGGCTGTAAATTTTTTTTTTTCTTTCGCTCCACTGTTTTCTTTAATCCTAGTAATTTTACAGTTTGCACAAATTTAGTTCTCAATGTCCAGTCTGGTATAATACTCTATGTGTCCGAGCAATTTCCAGCGAGATTTTCTACGGAATTAGACGAATGGCGCGATGGGCGATGGCGAACGTTGCAGCGATTTCCTCTGTTCCGTGTAATGGATACGGTCTATAATATACGTGAAGGTTTCTCAGATAAAGTTGGGTTACGGTCGGAGATTTTTATTTTTGACCGTCATTTTTGAGTTAGAGAAACCAACATCTGTAACTTAGCTTTATGACTTTTTTTAGTTTAAAGCTTCATATTACTTGTTCTAAAGTAGAATTTTCGATTGTCAGCGCGATCGGCTCGCCACCCATCTGATTGTGAGGGGGACATAATTTTTAATAAATTACACAAATGACTATTCATATACGATGGTCGTGTAGTATTTATTTATGAAATTTCGATATGCTTTGTAGAAGATGCAATTGGTCTTGGTAATCTTCATTAGACAATGAAAACAGCATAAGAAAGCATCAAATACTTGTATGCGGTTTAAAAGTTCTGATACTCATAATGAATAAAGAAAATTTCAACCTTCGATTAATTAGTTTTGGCCTTGCCTATAACTTCTGTTATTATAACAAGCTTTCCAAAATCGCATACGTTGAATCCAGACAGATACGAATATATCATCAATTAAAACACCAATAATTTCCTTAGACAAAAAAGATGTGGCAAATTACCGGCCCATTAACATATTGAATTGTTTTGCAAAAATTTTTGAAAGCATTATTTACTGTTCACTTTATACACACTTTAAACACAGACTTAACTCCAATCAGCACGGCTTTGTAAAGGGATTATCAACCACCTCGAATTTATTGACATATACCAATTATTTATGTAAAGCTTTTAATAAAAAAAGTCAGGTAGACGCTATATACACGGATTTTGCAAAGGCGTTCGATCGCGTCAATCACCACATACTACTCACAAAATTACAACATCTTGGAGTTCACGGTAACCTTTATCGCTGGCTTTGCAGTTATCTGATAAACCGAACTCAACTAGTAACTTTATACGGTTATGAGTCTACTCCATTCATACCAGTTTCAGGCGTTCCTCAGGGCTCTAATTTAGGTCCTCTTTTATTTTTAATATTCATCAATGATCTTTTGGAAAGATTTACCTGCCCTTGTTTAGCTTATGCAGATGATATAAAACTTTATTTTGAAATTTTAAACCTTAATGATTGTACATTACTTCAGCATAACCTTGATATTCTTAACAAATGGTGTAATAAAAATATATTGTTCTTGAATATAAAAAAGTGTCAAGCAATTACATTTACTAGAAAAAAGAAAGCTTTAAGATTTAAATATGCTATTGCTGGATCAAACTTAGAGCAAGTTACTGTGGTCCGTGACTTGGGTATTTGGTATGACACTTCTCTGACTTTTAAGCACCACTACAACGCTATCATCGCTAAAGCTAGAAAAATGCTTGGTTTCATCATGCGTACAGCAAAGCCTTTCAAACATGTTCAGTCATTTATAATACTCTATAAATCTCTTGTTAGAACACAGCTTGAGTATTGCTCCTCCATATGGTCACCTATTTACAAGACAGACATTAATAAAATCGAATCTACACAAAAGAGATTTTTAAGATCAATATGTATAAAATATGGTTTCCGACACTCACTTCCGGAGTATAATGACCGTCTTAAATATTTCGTTTTCTCAATTTAAATTTGAGACGCAAACTTGCAGATCTATATCAGCTCCATAAAATTGCTAATGGAATACTGACTGACGAATTGCTATCCCAATTGAACATTGCTATTCCTAAGCACACATTTCGCAACCCACGACTATTTAGTATTCCACATAGTAATAACAACATTGCATTTAATAATCCCCTGCATCGAATGTGTCAACTGTACAACTATATTATTAGTACTAATGTTGATATTTTTCACCAAAGTTTTAATAGTTTTAAAAAGAATCTCCTCGATAATAATATCAATAGGATAGATTGTATTGATCAATAAACAATCACATTAGTTTTAAGATATTTCTTTTTATATTTTATTAGTTACTTTATATTAAATGTTGCGTACAATACTTTGTTTAACAAATTTATCACTGTTATTAGCATAAGTTATTTTAAGTTAGTTAAGTTGTATTTTGTTAAATGTTTTTGTACCTAATTAAAATAAAATAAAAATAAAATAAAATTACCCAACGAAATAAAACTTCATCGTAATAATACGTAATTTCAACAGAAATTGCGACGGATCCTGGGGCGGATAACATCGGAATCATTATAGTCAATTTTAATCGGAGATTACGTGGCGCTGCCATTTGCGCCGCGCTGCACTCTCACGCCAATCGATTGTACTGATTAATTAAAATTAACGTTTATGCATGAACGTCCGAAACTTTAATTTGGGAGTTTAATTAAGTGTCTTTGTTATGGCATGAGAGGAAAGGAACATAATGGTTTTCAGTATCTTCATACATACATCATATATAAACTAACGCCTTTTTCTTGGAAGGCGTAGGCTGAAATAATACCAAGACACCCACGTTTCACTTTGTGTTTTCCGTCTCACAATGTGGTAGTGGTTGGGACATATCGCCATATCGGCCACAAATTCAGGATTACAAATTAAATTCAGGATCTTGATGTTATATCTGTGTTTGAACTATGACCGTATATGTAAGTTAGCTTGTCGTTTGTCTAAATGAAAGTATATTTAAAGCCTTGGTCTAACATCTCAGGTCTCAGGATGGCGGCGTAGTGGATTTTCAAGCATTACTTTGTAATAAATGTTCTTACTGTCCATGAGCGATCGTACCACTTACCATCAGGTGAATGGCATAGTCGTCTCGTCATAGATTCCAATAAAAAAATTACAATTCTCGGAATGTCACCCATATTCATTTCTCTTTTTGTAATGTCGAACTAAACATTTCACATCCAAATGATAGCTTAAATCCTACCCCGAAAATGCTACATGAACAATACTTCAGTATGAAATGGGTGCTTACGTATTTCAAAAGCAACACTACTGGTTTTATTATCTACAAGTACTTGCAAAACACCAATGTTATTACGTGACCTTTCTAGAAATGCGAGGCCATGAAAATATACGTCTTGTAATGTCTATCTTGTAAATAAATTACGTAGTGTTCGGGCCATGTGGGAACGGCTTACGTATACTGATGCTTTCTTATCTTTGTAAATGGTGACGTAATAACCTTTATGGTTATTTAACTAATGCCTTTCTTCATTTTTCTTGAACAAACTGACAAGATACAAAGTTTTATGTAAAGCCCATTAATTGTTTTATAATAAAAACCATGCCAAGTTCTGTTCTGTCCATGAGATATCTTTCTGTTTTATTAAAGTTCCTCTGTGATGCCACTGGTCTGAATAATCTCATCTCCAGTTCATTTTATTTTCGAAAGCATTGTTGATGGCATAACTCCAGATGAGCTGGTTGCCCGTTTGCCAAATTTATATATGTGTACTAACATCATAAAGGGGAAAGACTTGTTGCATTGAATAACTTATGAAGGTACTGGACTGATTCGACAAAAATAATTTAACCATTAGACATTCCTACATTACCACTGATGAAAATAGGCGCAAGAAAAAATTTCAAAAAAATGTTTCTGGGTCCTGGCGGAGCCCCGTCGGGCCGCTAGTCTATTAATAAATGTAGTAAATATTTACTGCATCTGTATCAGCCCATATACATCGCACTACAGGGCAAATCATTTTCAATCGAGTGTGCGATTAAGAGTGAAAATATGAAGAGCACAAATAAGTATCAAATAAAATAAAGTAAAAGTTACGTAACAAACAAGTTTATCGAACACTTAATCATCGATTAAAACGATGCCTTACATTCACAGCCTACACATTTCAAATAAAGAACGAAAGTACCTCATAAACACCAACATCGAACAAGTATTAAGTGTTATCGACATCGATCAGTTCGATCATAAATTCCGTGCAACCGGCCACTTTTCGTAGGGATCACTTTTCATCAGGCCGACACCTGCGCCCGGCCGTAACGCAAGTTAACGTATAGACGGCTAAGTGGCCGTGAAGTGCGAGAGCTCAGTTTTTATAAAACACTCGTATTTTGGAAGGTGTGGAACGGCCAAGTTGGCTGTTCGAATAAGAAGATTGAACGCGAATATCATGTTTTATTTGCTGTAAATTAAGATCAACTTTTATTTGCGGACTTAAAATGAGTTTTCGGCTTATGTGTGATATTTATGTTTTCGTATTTTGAAATGATATCGTCTTTGCGTGTACTCTCCGAACCTTTTCTCTATTTAATTACTAACATATTGTTCTAAAAATCACCTAACATTGTTTTTGTAGTATTTTCGCTTTGACACGTATTAAATATCTGTCCATGCGTCATTTGCAACCTTTAGCGCGTCTATTGAAAAAATCGGGTTCACAGCTCCCCTGCTAAACGCCCATTGATAAAACAGGCTTTTGTTATAGGCCGCGTTGACACGCCATGTCACGGACACATTTGTTACGGGAATTTTAGAATTTGTTACATCGGCCTGTAACACCGCTTATCTGTTTACAGGTCGTTACATACACACATACATACATAAGATTATGCGGATGCTGTGAATCTAGCCTTTATTCCAAATAATAGTGCTTTTATACCGATTGAATCTTTTTTTAGGTTTTATACTTATCCTACAACCCCAAAATATATAACATGTGTTAAAAAAAAGGTAAAAAAATCGATTTTTCGAAAATTGTATGTCGTTTAAAATTTTCTGTGACGTCACTAAACACCAAAATGACCACTTAAGCCGCGGTTCTCAGTGCCACCGCACCCAGAGGTTACATTAGCACGCCGCCCGCCATTACTGTCAATATCGTCATCCCGCTGACCATTTGTCATGGCGAGAGGGCCACGCCTCTGCCGTGTTCGCACTTTCCAGATCCGACCGGATAATACCGCTTTTAGCTGGATGCGAAGAGATTTTTTCACGTATAACGCCTTTGGAATAGCTAGTCGGGTAATTTTTTTGTTATTGTTATGGATGGGATGAAAGTAGCTTTTCTTTAAGCGATTGTATGATGGGGGAAAATGATTTAAGTTCTATTGTTTTTATAGGCACTGTCATGGGGAAAGTGTGGTGGGTTAAGTTAATACTTAAGGGGTAATATTAAGCGATATGAAATAAATAAATCGTTCTTTAACATGAGTATAAAGTTACTCCGACTCTATGGAAGTTATTAACGTGCGTCAGTAGAATATTATGTATATTTCTTTAAACTGTGACGAGAAATTACAACATTGCATCTGGTTTTTATTGCGATCTAAATGCTGTATATTTACTAATCGGGCACGTTTATTTCTATTCGACACAACTAGCTTGGTCCAACAAAACACATAAGGTCTATTTTCGCATAACCACCTATAATTACTTACGCTCCTCCGCACCTGAGTTGTACAAGGACGGTTCATTTTTCAAACACGTTGCAACGGTCCCCTCGAAAATGAATTAGTAAAAATGTAGGTCAGGATGGCACTTGCGTCCCCTCTATACACGCGTACTCAACAATGTTACCTCTATAAGTAGTTTTATTGTTCGCTGACATTTTTTAAAAAAGATTCGCGCGAATATGTCACTCTTCGTGCTCATTAAGATAATCATGAATACACAAAAAAAAAATACGTCAGCTTGTGAGAAAGACCAACAATTTTGTAGGATTTTCTGCCTTACAAAAATGATATAGAGTAATATTTTTTTACCGTCTTCGCAGGCAATCAGAATTTATTCATCACATAAACAGCAAGGTACCTGAATTGAACTAGCCACTAGTTTCACAGTAATAATACAAAGTATGTAGATACTGTACCGCCCTCACACCCATCACTGCAATGGCTGTACTGTGTACAAATTACCCCATCTCGTTGTAAGTTTTTTTACAGCCCAAAACATATTATAGTTTGCTATACAGCATAGACATCTATACATATACAGCATAGTATAAATAACGCAATTCCTGAAAATATATTCTTGCAACTGTGTCCCTATTCTGTCATTCAAACAAGTTAGATAATTTAATTAATGTGTATGTAATCTTTGTCGGTAATTCAAGATACAGGCCATGCCTAGTTTGTATACCCCTGAAAACACTAGTTATAAGAATTTCATTATTTTATATTACATTATTTTTGAGTAGTATTAAGTCTCTGTACGTCTGTATTTTTAATGAACGATTTTTCATTTTCATTTTCAATTTACATCACTACTGCCATCTTAATTAAAAACTCTATAATATTAGGTCTACGCCAGCCCGATCGACTGCTGACTAATGTCGCCGATAAACAGGGGACAAAGACGCGCGCGATTATTTAAACGCAGCTTTAGGTAAAAAAACCAGCGGAGATAGGATCCAGTGAATAAATTGTCGCGGTGTAGAGAACGCTACGACGGACCGGGAAAACACTCCCCTATGCACCAATGAAAACGGCTATTCAAATCATTTGTTGGCGACGATGAATACTCCATAGAAGTGTTTTAGTTTAATGAAATTTTTATTTCGACAATGACGCATTTCTTGCACATTATTTCTTCCATTCCCATTGTTATTAGATATGGTGATGTAATTTGTATGTGAAGGATGCGGCCCAAGGTAATATTTGAAGGTGGAAAATATATTGTACTATGTGTTTGCATTTGTGGCTAATTGGTACATAGAGTTTTTTCCTGAAGAAAGCAAAAATAATAACCTTTTTCTGTAAAAGCTACTAATTATTTATTGATAGGATTATACCTTCAGGTTTCAACATTATGACATGACTATACCGGTGACGTAGTTATACTTAAGCTGTGGTCTCGGGTTCGAATCCCGTGTCGGACAAAGTGGCATTGGTTTTTTTGTTCATAGGATTCATAGGATCGCCCTTTATCACATCGTGGGACGTACACAGAATGTGAAATGTGGCTGTTCTGGTGACACCTCTGCCTATCCCTTCTGGGAAGAAGGCGTGAATTTATGTATTTGAACATTATAAAGAATCCTTAGATACAAAAATAAGTCAGAGTGTGTTCTACTGCACAAATATTTTCAAATCTTACCCAAAGACTAAAAAATACAAAAAAATATTTAAACTCTCCCAAAAGTGAATTTATTTAAAATAGCTCGCGCGGGGTGCTCGTGAAGAGGCGAGCACTCTATTGCGGGCGAAAAATCGCCGTCACGTGGTGTCGGGCTTAAGTATTCAAAAAATGTCAAGAGCACACAACGTATGCGGATTGTCTGGACTGCGCATTTTGTTTCTAGATTAAACCGAATTTATGTTAAAAAATACATTTTATTTCGAGTCCGGTCGGTGTTAGTTTTAGTTTAAAAAAACGTTTGTTTTTTCACCCTGATACATTTGATTGAACCGACGTGAATTGACACGGAATTGTTATGAATTTGCCCGTCGCTTTGATCGACGTCACGGTTTTATTTCCTTTGACAAATACATGGGTATTTTTCTACAAAATCGGTTTCATATTTTTTTCGATTTTAGCCCGAGGTCAATATGAATAAAACTGTATTTTAGTGTTGTTTATTTCGTTTGTATAGTATTAAAATGTTTGCATGTTAATGTTTAGTCAGCGAAACGGAGAAATAGGGCTATTTTGCCAAAGGCAATTTGTTCCGGACAAAACCGGACAACAAAGCTCTGATTTGATGTTGATTCTATAGTATAGTCTATTTGACCTACTTCTGCTGCACTGAAATGACATATAGTTTGCTTACCTCTATGAATATATTTAAATAATATTGATAGCCTTCGTGACGTCGATTACAAAGTTGGCTATGAAAGGAGAGGTCGAACGTTCTATACCCGAGATAAATATTTGTATGACCCATAAAATATTCGGGTCTGGAATTCAAACCAAAACGTTTCCCTTAGTACACTGCGGATTCAGGACTACATATGTGACTGTGTGAAAACTAAGTGTATTTATTTACGTATTTAAAACGTATTGCCAACAAATGTATATAAATATATAAAAAAACAAAAGAAAAAGAAAGAAAAAAGAAGACAGTTCGTGTTGATGAGGGAGTTTCTTGCGCCGCTTCTTCTTCACAGCTACAACACGTTCCGAAGCGGTGGTAGCAGAAAAGGACGATTCAAAAGATCTTGTGAAAGACTATTTGAATAAAGAATATTTTGATTTTTTATTTTGATGTTAGCTCTAGGTTTCACAAGAAAACTTTGGTCCAATCTAGACTCCAGAGGTATCATACAAGTAAACTTATATACCACGTAGTTTCCCGACTACTTTATTTTAACTACCATAACATGAATTTTGTAACTACTATGAGAGTTTCAGCGGAAATTTCAGATATATTTAAAATCTCCTCCCTCTCTATATTATATCATCTCAACAAATTCATGGTTATCCATAAACTTATCCGACCTCAAGTTATAAGCGAAAGCTTCAAATGCTTATTACT
The DNA here is from genome assembly GCA_023078785.2 of Hyles euphorbiae. Classification (NCBI taxonomy): domain Eukaryota; kingdom Metazoa; phylum Arthropoda; class Insecta; order Lepidoptera; family Sphingidae; genus Hyles; species Hyles euphorbiae. The sequence goes on from CM041046.1 coordinate 13,103,551, forward strand.
TCCATAAACTTTGAAATATTAGTGCATTCTGGCTCCAGAATATAAGGACATTTCCAAAATATGAATGAATTATTCATCATCATCATCATCATCTCAGCCACAGGAAGTCCACTGCTGAACATAGGCCTCCCCCAAGGATCTCCACAATGACCTGTTGGAAGCGGCTAGTACGGGTCGTCGACAACAAGAATTATTGACAGGTTATAAATGATTTGACGAGATAATCGACTGCATACCCAACTCTGAGTTTTCGAAGAAACCAACCACTCTATATCAGGCACTTTTTTGCAAAACAAATCAAATACATAAAAAAATGGCATCCATGTGAAATATATAGCAATTCGACTTCCCGTTTTAAAACTCATGCGATGTCTCTACACCAACACTACAAGAATCTTATTGAGTTGTAGCTAATAAATTCTTGAAAGCAAATAAAATTATGAAGAAAATGCCTTCGTGTCAAAAGCGTTTATTAGACCAACATGTCGGGATATTTACTAAGTTATTTATTGCTTGAACTTCAGCCCTAATATATTTTCTAGAAATAAATCCCCCATAGATAATAGCAATAATCTCATAACTTGTACCACACATAACCGATGAAAGCTACTGGGAGCTGGCGTTAAAACTAGTGCCTCGCTGAGAGCTTACTTAACTTCAAGCCTCATTACGCAGACACTCGTCTACGGAGCGACGCGTTCCGTGTAAATCGTTTCAGCTTACATGTTACACCTGATGTTTTAATTACGTGAGGGTAGGAATGTATGTACTAGGTGATTGTAGGTTATTTCATATTTTTTCCTACAAACAGCGTGGTGGACTATATGGTCTAACCACTCTCAATCGTACTTACGATTGTAGAGGAGGCCCGTGCCCTGCAGTGGGACGTATATGGGCTGATACAGATATGAAACTGAAGGTAAATTACATAAGCATTTATTGTACGCGAATCCCGGAAAAAAAGTGTGATGGTCATACAAATATTTATCACCGCTGAATCGAACCCGTCACCTTTAGATATACTATAGAAGCTGCGCCGAAAAATAAGTATGTTAACAATTTTAAGTCATATTTTATATATTTTGTAACATGTCAAAAAGTTAAAGTTGATTGTTGTGGAAAAGTTACAAAATTTACATAAAATTATAATGACTCTGCTACTTACCAAATCGAATCAATCAACCAAACATCAAACTTTGACAATACTGTGATGAATGTACTTTGTTGTTGAAATTACTTAATGATTAAGAAAATTTACAATAAGGCTTGGTACTAATAAGATTTTGAAAATTCTTTTACTCTTAAAAAAGTATATAATTCTTGAGTGGTAAAGGCAATATTATTCCAAAGGAGTAAAAAAAGGGTTGAAATGTTAAATAAAAAACGACAACAATTGATTTTGTTTCTATGAAAATTAAAATAGAAAATATTGTCGTGCGACAATTTTTGAAAAACACCATGAGGTTGAAATATTCTATGGCAAATCAAATAAATCTTTAATAGGTAGGTAGCTACCAAACTTGACACTCATATTTCGTAGAGTCCAAGACATAAGGGGTAGATAATCAGCATACCGGACTCAAATTGCAGTCCCGGACGATTCATTTGATATGCATATCACTATCAAAAATACAAGGCTCATGTTTATGTATAAAAAAATCAGGGTTATCGTGCATGCACCCTTTATATACGTGATCTTGTCGCCAAAGCCACTGCATAATAAAACCGATAGCCCAACTTCACGGCGCCTTGAGGCTTCTTAAACACACAATTTTAGCTAAAGTTTAAAGCTAACATATAATTATTAGGCTCTATCGATTTACTCGAATGCTTGTATAAGTAATAATATGTGCTTGAATAACAATAATCTGGAGAATATATTGTATCCCGCGGCTTTGTCTTACAGTAATGTAAGACAAGGACAAAAATAACAATGGCTTTAATAAGCATAATATCAACGAACGTTAGTGAAGTAGAGAGAACTTCGCATTTTGAACTGCAAAATCTATTTTTGTACCCCTCCCAAAAACAGTTATTATTTTCTTCTTCTCATTTTGAGGGGGGATAATATACAGGGAATTTTTGCAAAAACTATGCATTTACCACTCAAAGACGACGATATTTTGAAAATAAAAATATTTTTATTGTATTACGTTTGTAGTCATTAAAATAAAACTACTACCCGGCCTCGTTTTCAGTAGCAATATGCCCTGTACAAGCAACATAACATTACTCATTATATAATGTAACAGTTATTCGATAGGTCTTAATTCCATGGCTACAACATACTCACAATCATGATTAATAGAGTGAGGATATGAATAGATAAAGCCTCTATACCATAGCTAAATAAAATATGATTTCGTGTAAACGCATGTCGGTTTTCCGCGTTGTCACGTTGATGGATTGTTCCCATTCCGTTGATTGGCGGTTCGTTTTAATTTTTTGTTATTTTGTCAACTGCGGGGATGTCTACGGAACTTCAGTTTTTTAGTTTTCAATTTGGGAACGTGTGGGTTTACCTGGTCAATACCGTGTGGTTTAGAACGACAGCTTCTGATGGGCTCTGCGTCGGTGAACGTACGCTTTGGGTTGTGTTTCGATAAAAATGAAAACGGCTTTTGAAGCCTTTTAAGTGGTACGGACTTCTGTTTGATCACGATTTGATGTTTTTTTTAAGTGCTAGGTGATGGAGACTTAAAAACGACAAACAAAATATTGTAACAGCAATAAGTCCATTGAGTTTTAAGTTACATTCCTCATTACAACTTCTGGATGTTTTTTCTACTTTATCAGAGCCGACATTATTTTCTTTTGTTTTAAAATATTCGTTTTTGATGTTGCTTTTAATTTAAACTTTGGAACCAATTGCCAACATCAGTATTTCAGGATGAATTCTAAAATTAAGTTAACTTTAATTTTCTTTTTTTGTATTATAGAAGGCAAGCATATAGGTAAGCATACGGTTAACCTGGTAGGCGGCGGTGACGCCTATGAACATTTGGAACACTATGATGTGATGTTGGGCATAGGGATGCGTTGCCGGCCTTTAAGGTGGTAATAAGCTCTATTTTTGAAAGTCGCCAGGTGGTATTTGAATGGCGTTGTAATTTAATACCACCGCGTCTAACTATCATCTACTATCCTGAATAATAAATTTAATATAACATTTGTGGGGAGTCCAGGATACCGCTTCTTGTATTAATCCTTCATTATATTCACTCTAAGGTAGACTGATTGCGCGTTCGCGTGAGTTCTCCTATTATGAAATTGCGTTCTTAATAGAAGCGTAAAGATGCAATTATACGTAACTGAAAAAGTCTCAATCCAGTATCTATTTGTTAAGCACGCTATTAACTAAAAATATGTTTCCATTTAAATTATTTCAACTAAAATCATACATTATCAACAAAGATAATAATTTTATTCTCGATGAACACATCCTCAAAATCCACGCACAATTTGGCTCACAAAAACTCACGTCAGCCGCAAGAGTAACCTAATAACTTCAAATCCAGTCATAAAGCACACCTCATCCCGTAATCCCCGATCATCCAGTTCATCAATCGCGATCGTTCATAAATCCATCCGATCAAAAATCAGACCGATCGGAAATCCGACCGATCGAAAATCAGATGTGCTCGACTACAAATTCCGCTAATAAATGGCAACGTACTTAAATTCGCTGAGGCACTGAAAGCTGCAAGGCGGGCGCCGTGGAATAATTTATTAAAAGCGCCCGTTACTGCTTTTGTTGAACTTTTGGCGTAGGGGTGGCACTTGTAAGATTCTATTATTTTGAATTGTGAAATGGCTTGTGTATTTTTTTTTAAAGAAGAATAATATAAACCTTATTAACAAAAAAATGTTAGAGATAAGATCAGCAGGGGTCTTCCTGCGCTTGAAGAAGATTGAAGCGAAATGACAGATTAAAAAATACAAATAGAGAAAAGAAATAAAAATGAAACAAACTCTTAGTATTAGCTTTACTTCGGCGTTTTGCTCAATAAAAGAGGTCGAAAGGTTTCCTATTTTCCTACCAGTATTCATTCCAAAACACCATTGTACTTCGAGTTAGAATATTTTAACGCGATATTTCATTGATAACCTTCATGATCTAACAGTCCTTACAGACCTAGATACTGTGAAAAAATAAATATTTTTTCGTATTTAGAAAACGCTGCGTTGCGCTGTGGCAGCCCTAATGTAAGTCCTGTAACAGCACATCAATCATGCAAAGATGGCGCCTATCTCCTTGTTTCGCACTACTTTATTTTTCCGATTGTATGCAAAGCTTATTTTCTTCTGATCGCATTCATTTATATTTTGAGTTGTATTTAAAGGCCATTATTATTGACATAGTTAAAAATGTTTAGAAATGTATGAGATTCAACTAATATTTGGAGTGGATGTTGCATTTTTCTTCAGCTATAGAAGATAGAAGTCTTCCTCTAAAAATAGGCTTCTTTCTGTATTGAATTTTGATTTTATTATAATGAACTGCGAGACGAGCATGCCGTTCGTCTGGTGGTAAGCGATACGATGCTCATAAAAAGTAGCAACTCCAGCATTCCACGGCGCATCATCCTGAGACATAAGATGATGAGACTCAAATAACACCACGAATTACAAAGCAATGCTTGGCATTACACTACGCTAGCCATCCTGAGACATAATAATATGTTAAGTCGCAATATGTCCAGCATTTACTCCGGCTATTTCCTACAAACCCGATCACAACAGTGCATTTACACTGTTGTTTGGCGGCAGAAATAGACATTGCGGTGGTACCTACCCAGGTGGCCTCTCACATATGAAAGACCTACAACCAGTAAACTACCAGTACCTGTCGTGTAGTTCTTTCTCGATATTTTTGAGATATTGAGAAAGTCTTCTCTAAGTCTTAAGTTAGATAATGTTGAACTATGTATGTATACTTGAAATTATATGCTAAACAATCTTGAAAAAATAAAAACATTGAAAAATATACACACACTTCAGAGAACACTAAAGAGCAAAATAACTTACTCTAAGTAGAGTTATTTAAAGTTAGCAAACTGTATAATATTTAAAATGTGAGTGAATTTGTACAAAATAAACACGACAATGGATGCTAATGAGGTTCAACGGTTTAAAAAGTTGTGAGCAAATCTAATTCGAGTCAAGGCAAATATGAAAAATATTTTCTCGTCACTCCGACCCGACCGAGGGTGAGTTCAGAAGAAAACTTGATTTATAAACTCATTGAATACGCCTTGCACAGCAGCTCTTCCTAATTTATATTTTAAAATGTTTTTCCACTGTTATTGTGCGTGGATTGGAACGTAGCTTTTGTGACAGTATTGGTACTAATGTGGTAGATGTCGCTGTACATAAAATCGAATTTATTAATAAAGGAGTATTTGGATCAAATATTTTTTTGGTTTAAGTTACAATCATTCATTTATGTGTGTATTTTTTTTTTCATACAATAATATGAAAGTAAAGTAAGGAACCTTGCCTTACTTTTGAAACAACTTTTTTAAAACAACTTTTTATTTGTCTACCTGATAATTTGTGCACTTATTAGTTGATATACAGTGGGCTGATTTCATTCAATGTTGGAACTCGTATTATAGAAAACGATTACCTAGCCGGGAATAAAAAACAATGATTTATTGTTTTGTATTTCATCTAGGACATGTGTTATCCAATAATCAAGCCATAATAAGCGCACACTACTGACAATATTCATAAAGGCCATTAGAAGTGTAAGACGTCTCAATGAGTCGTTACGTGCGCAGGTGGCGCGACAAGCCGAGTGATTTTATAAAGTTTCAACGCTGCAGCGCGGATACTGTGTAATGCGATTTTAAACAATAATGGAAGGTGCTTGTACATCTTTGTATAAGATGTACTTTGTGAATACTCTTTTGAAGTAAAAATATCTTGATGCAAACTTTATAGATGAATTTGGAAATAATTACATGAATTCCTACTCTTAATTTCACTTTAGTCGTACAATTTAATCTTAAAATCGTAATTCATGTCAAAAACTGGCTGGCAAATTTCAAGTCAGTACGCTATCGTATTGAATTCTAGGTTCACTCTATTGACTTCATGAAATTGAAACGCTTACACAAAATTGCAATGATAGTGAAGTAAGCTGTACCGTTAAAAGGAAAAGATCCAAACACAAGACACTTATTATTACTCCAAAGCCAATCTTTAAAACCCTTTGTAGATGCGCCACGGACTTGGAAAACGATTCCCAACTTCACATTTAAAGTGCAAATAAAAAATAAAAGAAGCCTTGGGTGGCGCAATCAATTGAAATCTCTCGTCCCTTTTTCCTCAAGCTTTTTTCTCGACATGAAGACTGTATTCCGGCTAGAGTATTATTCTCACACAATAAATGTATTGCACAGTTTTAGTTAGCACTTACATATATGTGAGTAATGTACCTTAAGCAGTTTAAATAAGTAGCCATACATAATGGTTTCTTAGATTTACGCGAATGTTACACATTGAAATAAGACTATTATTTACGGATTTTATCGCGGATTTAGTTTAATTTTACATTTTTTGAATTCCCGACGTTTTGATCACTTTACAGCTTTCGTGGTCACGGGGCGGACTGAGACGTAACACCACGTAGGATACCGTATGAAGACATTATTTGTAATGTTGAGAACAGTCTCTTTACTAACAATATGAAAAGGGAAGATTCGGAGGCGATACGTCAAGATATATCATCTTTATTACGTCGTAACAAAGTGCCCAAACCAAATCTCCCAAAACACCTATTTATCGCTCTAAAGAACCTGCGATCGATGAAGGAATTAACTGTTCTCCGTGCAGATAAAGGTAATGCGACAGTAGTGATGGATACTTCAGACTACAACCAAAAAATTGAACAACTTTTATCGGATGAAAGTACTTATAAGATAGTCAAATCAGACCCGACTAACAAAATATTAAAGGCCACTAGCTCTTTAATAATTAAATACTCCGAGAAGTTAGATCTGAATGTTAAATCACTCATCCCATCGTGTGCAAAACCTCCAAAATTGTATGGATTGCCAAAAATACACAAGGAAAATGCTCCACTACGTCCCATTGTGAGTCAAATCGACACACCAACTTACAGATTGGCTCAGCACGTAGCAAAAGTGCTTTCACCACTCAGAGGAAACACTAAAGCATCTGTGAAGGATTCATACCAATTTGTCAGCGAAATTAAACATCTACAATTAGCTGACAATAAGACAATGGTTAGTTTTGATGTCCAGTCACTTTTTACAAGCTTACCAGTACAAGACTGCATCACAATTGTCACTAAGAAGTTAGCAGAGAACAACTTTCCACTAGAATATGCAGAATTACTGAAACATTGCCTCACATCCGGCTATATGTTGTGGAACAATCAATACTATGTACAAACGGATGGCGTCGCTATGGGCTCACCTGTATCTCCAGTAGTCGCTGATATTTTCATGGAGGACTTTGAGGAGAAAGCCCTTAGTACAGCCCCAGTCTCACCAAGATTTTACAAGCGGTACGTAGATGATACTTTCACAATTTTACCATCTAACCAAGTAACTGCATTTTTAAACCACCTTAACTCCATTAACAATAAAATTCAATTCACTATGGAGTTAGAAAATAAGAAATCTCTTGCCTTCTTAGATGTTTTAGTAATCCGCAATCCTGATCAGTCCTTAAGTCATACAGTGTATAGGAAAAAGACCCATACAGATAAATACTTGAACGGTGATTCTCACCACCATCCAAAACAGTTAGCTACCGTGGGTAAATCTTTGTTTCAGAGAGCACAAGGAATCTGTGACGAGAAACACCTGGCGACTGAGCTGCAACACGTCAAGCAAGTACTGCGAGACAACAAGCTCCAAATTCCAGCCGTCACAGAAACCGAGTGAAACCAGCCACAGTTGAACGGGTTCCGGTTGTCTTGCCATACATAAAAGGTGTCACAGACAAGATTGGCTATATCCTGAAGCGTGCTTCTATCAAAACATACTTCAAGCCGCCCAAGAAGATTAGTCAATTTCTACCACCTGTCAAGTGCCATATACCTTTGCAAGAACCGGGCGTATATAAAATAGACTGCGACTGTGGCCTCTCCTACATTGGTCAAACCAAAAGAAGCATAGGGACCCGCGTGAAAGAACATATAGCTGACGTCAAACATCGACGCTCAACGAAGTCTGCAGTTGCTGAGCACATAGAAGAAGGCTCCAAGCATTACCTTCGTTTTGACCAGCCCCAAGTCCTCGCGAAAGAACACCGTTTCCTGCCCAGGATGTTTCGCGAGGCTATTGAAATTAAAAAACATCCAAATTTCAATAGGGAAGATGGCTTGAAGCTTGCACAAGCATGGGATCCTATTCTACACTTAATTAAATCGGAACCCAAAAGACCAACTGCCAGACCTCAAGACACAGTGAGCTCCTTCTGCGTGGATCGGAACACCAAAACAGATTAGTTATTTAAATTAACTTTTTAATTTAATAATTCAAAATTAAGGGTAGTTAAATTGTAACAGTCACTGAGCGGATGACTAATACCTCAGTCCGCCCCGTGACCACGAAAGCTGTAAAGTGATCGAAACGTCGGGAATTCAAAAAATGTAAAATTAAACTAAATCCGCGATAAAATCCGTAAATAATAGTCTTATTTCAAAGTAGCCATACAAATTCTCTAATTTTAGAGTATCGGTTTGATACAAACACGTAGACTCCCAACAATATAGATTCGTCAGGACGTCATAATTCTTGTATTGGGCATACTTAATAATTTTTATAATATATTAATGTAGTTGCTACTAGTCTTCAAACGTAATTTTTAACAAGCTGTTCTTTCTAGGTAAATTGAGCCAACATCAACGTACTCCAACATGGCACTCGCATCAAATCCATGCTTATTCAAATAGAAAGGACTCAGGCCACTCAAAAACACTGCACCATTGCCAAATCATCACACCTGTCCGTAACTTTTACATCGGATAATTAACTCCACAGCATACACTTCACATTGTGCGCACCCAAAATTCGAATTGTTGGAAACACTCAAAGTAAATTCCATTTAGTGGCCGGCGCTCGCAGCGTCGCGTTTGTTTCATCTAATTACACGATGTGTGCTGCTACCGCCCTCTGCTCTGCCACTTCATTCCCGTTCTTACGTTCACTGAATTTCAACTGGTAAAATACATATCTTTTTAGTTTGACTTTAAGTGTATGATCTTTGGATTAGATAATAAGCTTTGTGTCTCGTTTGTTTCATCTAATATTACATTATGTTTGCTGGCTTTTACCGATCGATGCGCTGGCAAATAATAACTGGTTTTACCTTTATTGAAATTTAACTGCTAAACTAAAAACTACTTTTTGTATCATTTAAAATTAGATTGTTATTCATGTTATCTTTTCAATGACTGCGTGAAAAAAATATAACGCTAAGCATGCATCTTAAAAGGCCCACCCAGGATATGAACTGCTATGAACTATTGATGGAGGCGGTGTTATGGTGTAAAATACGTTATAGTCTTGCTCTCAATTAGGTCACTTTCCTTAGTCAGAAAATGTAAATCCGATTATATTATGGAAGACATTTATATATGTTGACATAATGGACATTCTACTTGAACAGCACAAGACTTCATCAGGAGTAGTTACTGTACTGTACCAGGGTAAATCGAATACTTTTGTGTACTAAAACATCTCGGAAATCATATAAAATAATTGACTAGACAGTGAACGAAACAAAAAACATGGAGCAACAAATAGGAAAAACATAAAAGAAACTGGAAAACTGCAACAGAATGAAAAGCCAGTACAAAAATAGCACATCCTAGCTTTCAGATAAACGAATATTCAAAACTAAATTGGTAGATAGTGATTAAATCCCATTACGAACGGAGGGAGAAACCGAGCGTTTGTTTTATCTTATTACATGAGCGTGCAGTACCAACTTCATTCCCTTACTTACAGTTATATCTTCATGGACCGGATAAAGGCTGGACTTTTAACTGGAGTACTTGGGCTTGGGTGAAATTTATCCCTTGACTTCGCTAGAGAGACGATTTTCGCAATAAATAGAGCCAACAGTCACGTAGTTAGTTCTGATTCCTCAATATGATATTAATGTAATGTCGTATTAGAAACTACGAAAGATTTTTGGGTCTTACAAACGTGTCTGATTCTTGTAAAATTAAAGTGTTGCACTTATTCATTGTTCATGGTGGCCTGGTAACGGACCAGACGCGACCGCCATCATGTTTACATTGGTCACCGGTTCAATTCCCAGGGCACACCTCTAACATTTCGGAGTCATGTGTGTATTACACATTGAAACCTATATACCATAGTGATTTATAAGAATTGATAATTGTCCGTCAAAGTCCGTCAACCTGCACTAAGCCAGCGCGGCGGACTATATGGCCTAACCCCTCTCAATCGTACACTCTATTGTAGAGAAAGCTCCGTGCCCTACAGTGGAACGTATATGGGCTAATAAAGTACAGATTTTCATAAGCATCAGTATTCACTAGCCATCTAGTGAGCCGTTTGCTTTTTGCGAGCTCTTTGCAGCAAAAATAAATATAAGCTAATCAAAAATATCCCCAAAGCCAAATAAAACTCGTCGCAAACTAAATAAACAACGTGCCAATGAATAGATACATTTCTTTTCGTAACTTAATCACAAAGTTGGGCTCCTCGAAACTGCCTCGACTTAGTTTTAAAGTAGTCGTAAAATAAAAATAAAAGCGATCAAAAACGGTTTTGAAGATTCCACGTTGAAAGTTTCCAGTCCCGCGACTGTAACTAAAACAGCTATCCGAGATTTTTGACTCAACTTTGCTTATTCACCGAGGGATGTGCTCCTACCGTTGCGGCCAAAGTTATAAGTCTTTACTGCTACAATGGGTAGACAAAGTTTAATTTATAGTAAACGCTCTTGTAGCGTAAGTTTTATACACCAAGTAGTGGGTGACGTAAATTCTATAAAGTATGATTGTTATAATCTTTTCATAGTAAAGTGTTTGAAGATCGTCGACGGTGTTTTGGCGAGCTAATGCATTGTTGTCACGCAGTTGTTAAATACTAGGAACAATTTACGAGTATTCCCTTTTCCAAATTATTCCTAATATTTTAACAACAGCATGACAGCCACACATTCGCTCGTCAAAAGACCGTAGATGATATATACTTTGCATTTTGCAATATAATTATACACATATAATATATATTCTAGATAATATTCTTACTTATTTTAACAAAAATGATCCCATCAAAAACATCCTGTAAAAAAATTCCAAGTCTCGCAGCTCAGGTTTTCTACCGCAAAAAGTTGTCAGATGCATGTAATACCAAGTCGATTAATTTATTTAGTCCTTAAGGGACCTTCTATATAAAGTTATTACGTTAGTTATTACCATATCAATCTTAAAAATTCTTTACGATTTAAATAAATGGATCGACTTGGCCATCGCATGAAAACATAATGTATCGTACAATTTATACATAATGCTGCTGGCCAAGTCGATCTATTTATTTAAATCGTAAAGAATTTTTAAGATTGATATGGTAATAACTAACGTAATAACTTTATATAGAAGGTCCCTTAAGGACTAAATAAATTAATCGACTTGGTATTACATGCATCTGACAACTTTTTGCGGTAGAAAACCTGAGCTGCGAGACTTGGAATTTTTTTACAGGATGTTTTTGATGGGATCTCACGTCTTTTTGTAGTCCTACTTTTTTCCTTTTCGGTACTTCTTACTTCTAGAATATCACTAACGATTTTTCTTAAAGCCTCTGTCTTATGGATTTTCTTATTTTTGTAGGCATCAATTTATCACAAATATAGCGGATTTGATTATTAATGTTCTTTCTTTCATTGTAATTGATATTTTCGAGCTATTTAGTCTATTTATTTGCAAGGGCATGTGACATGCTGAATACACCATTTCCTTCTCTATATCCCCTCCTGTTATGCCTCATATATATAGATATCTATCTACAACTATTATTCCATTATATACGGGTACAATGATTCATTAACTGCAAATGTAACTTTATAATCCTATAAATTTATATGGGATTACAAAGTTATCCGCACCGCCGCTCATGCCCGTCAAGGTTAAAATAGTAATACAAATTGACCTTAGTGCGACCGAAATGGCCATATTTAACGGATTTCTAATGCATCCAAACGCGCCACGTCATGTCAACTACTAGTTGACAGTTGGTTTATCTAGAAAACTAGACACAAATTATGAAATGTTTGAATTTTCCCTTACTTTAGACACTAAACACTAATTATATTCTAAATTTGAAGGTTCTATGTCTGCTAGAAGTGCCTTAGACTTTTGATGATCGGTCAGTCAGTCAGTGAGTGACAAAATTAAGAAAGTTTGACTAGTTACAATTCTTAAACTACTGGTTCAAATTGAATGAAATTTTAAATATACCGTGTTTACACAATGCCTGCTTAGTAACTGAAAATTCAGGCTTCATGCTTTAGCCACAACGAAGTTATAGGGGGTTGAAAATGGTCTGAATTGCTTCGAGAAAAGGATGTTACGGCCTATAGCTCGACTTGGAAGGGGGGCTCGGCCGCGCCCCCAGATTTTACAATTCATTCATTTTGCAATAATACTACATTTTATCACAGCTATAATATATTTCGGACTGCCTCGGTGGCGTAGTTGTACTACGGTACGGTTACAAAGCTGAGGTCTCGGGTTCGAATCCCGGGTTGGGCAAAGTGATATTGGATTTTTCTATTCAGTATCAGCCCAGAGTCAGGAATTTGTGCCCGATATGGCGATAGGCTCGCCACCTATCACATTGTGGGACGGAACATACAAGGCGAAATGTGGGTGCCCTGGCACCTCTGCCTACCCCTTCTGGGAACAAGGCGTGAGTTTATGTATGTATGTATGTATGTATGTATGTATAATATATTTCTAAAAACGCCGTATAAAAGACTTTAATTGTCACATGAGAAATTACTATAAACCAACACGTACATATCTTCTTCGCTTAAACTTACACAAACACCAATCTAACTTTCCAATAGAAAAGCTAAAGTGGAAACCAATTTTACAAAAATATCATTTATAGATTTCCAAGCTCCACTTAAATCCTCACTTGGGTCTCCGATCCGCACGTAAAGAACATAAGCTCCTTTTTTATCGTCGGCTAATGCCAGGTCCGTGGGACTGAATCCTGTATAAAGTTAGATTTTACCTTAAATACACAGGGGAACAATAAAATTTCTCGAGCTGTTGGTAAACGGTACATTGAATCGCCATAATGGTGGGTAGTTGGTTAATATTTGATGGCGCGCATCGTCTTGCGTCCGCGCGCCCATTTGTCGTTCGGACACCGCACGGAGCGGACGGCCCACGACCACCGCTCTAAATGTTTATTGCCTTTAAATAAAATAGAATTGAGATGGATGCTAACATTGTTGTGATATTAAAATGTATTTATAGTCACTTGAATTTACTTTCTTGTAGAAAGGAGATCAGTCGATTTGGTCCAACTACGGACAAGAAATTAAGTATGACTAAAAAATCAGGCGTATTTTTTTAGATTCATTTCTCTATTTATTTTTATCCTACACCGTGGGGATTAGATTTTGTAAAAAAAAAGGATATCATAAAATATTCTACCACTTTTTGCATTGTTTGCAATAATATCAGAATTGACATCTGTCAAATTCATTCAGTGTTTGTCAAATTCTATTCTTTGTGCTTGGTCGCGAAAGGAATGTGCTTTTGTGATGTTGGTTATTTTGAGTTTATTATTTACGACAACTCGTGGCTACTCTAAAAAGATTATAATTATTATATTCCCAAAAATAGCAGAGCTTGCTCAGTGCCTCTACGCAATACCTCATTGGATTTTATGATGGAAAGGCTCTATAATATTAATTATATTATTTTAGTTCTAACATTTACAAGACATGTTTAGAATTATAAAGAACTCTAAAACATCAATCGGTTTTAATGAGATAAATAGTATGCCAGATCACTTAGTGCGTTATTGGTTAGGACAGAACAAAAATATGTTTTGTTTATATTCAGATCGACAACTCTCAAAATGGCCACAATGCAATAATACAATATTATTGTAATTGTATTGCAATCAAAAGGACAGTGGGATGCTCTGCACATGTAGTGACTATTATGTGGTACCTTGGTTGGGCTAGGTACCAAAATGATACCACACCTATTGCAAAGCACCTCGACAATGTATTGTTACTACCAGGTACATGAGATATTGTTTAGGAACAAGTTCAATAGAACTTTTTATCATAAAAATGTGTTTCTTATTATCAATACCAACATTTTTACCGTCATCATTCCCTTTTTAGAATGACCTAACTTTTTTTTTTTTATTGCATTGAATGGCGAGACGAGCATGCCGTTCGCCTGATGGTAAGCGATACGATCGCTCATGAACAGTAGCAAAACCAAACAACACCTTGATTTACAAAGCAATGCTTGGCATTCCACTGCGCTCGCCATCCTGAGACACAAGATGTTAAGTCTCAATATGTCCAGTAGTTACTCTGGCTACAATGTCCTTCAATCCGAAACACAACAGTGCATTTAAACTGCTGTTTGACGGGAGAAATAGACATTGCGGTGGTACCCACCCAGGCAGCCTCTCACATATGAGAGACCTACCACCAGTAACCTACTTTTGAAACGGATATTTCTACCCCCAGAAATGCTTTCTTAATCAACTTTATATCGAAAAGTATTTAACGTATTTATAATAATGTAATACAATTTACAATATTATTAAACGATATTATTTACATAGTTACAGAAAATATAAAATATTGTCCAAATAAGATATATGTGAAGATAGTAGAATATGGTAGTTTCTGTAAAACTTTGAGAGGATATATCTTAAATACCCCATATCGTAGCTCAAAAAGACTATATTATATTTAAAGGATATTGAATATTTATTATTTAATTCTATGTCTCATTTGTGTCCGTCAAGTTTTCACTACTAGGCCCAATTTCCTTAGGAAATCGACCGATCTCCTTTGATTTTTGTTTTGTTTGTCATGTTTTTGATAAAGAAAACTGTTGAATAACGTTCGTTTGTTATATCAAACATTAAAATACTGATTAACCTTAATGTTAAGTTGAAATGCCTAGTTATACTTTAAAATCGCGTTCCAAATTTTTACGGCAGCGACTTTCACGTAATGTAATTAAGTATTCAAATTTTCTTGCCATATCAACATTAGGAAATCTAAAACACGGGTTCCTAATTCAAGTTAATAAATTTAATTTAAACTTAATGTAAAATTCTAGCCGTTGTTATAATAACAATCCAAATTATTTGTGGTAATTGGCTTCATACCTACAATACAATTACCTCGGCTCGAACAATAACCATGTTTGATTAAACTAATACTGTGTATATGGAGTGTGTAATTTTAAACTATATTCCCTTATTTGACTACATTACGTCCCACTATTGGACTTATTATTTTATGATCGACTGGGGTTTAGACCTTAATCCAATATGACGCCTACCTGATGTCGATTAACTTCACATACCTTTTCGATTATTGTGGGCATCTCCCGGTTAAGCATTTGTTTATTTATTTATACAACTTCGTACAAAGACATGTATATGTGGACTTATTGCTTGAGGTATTACAGTTGAACCTAAGGAGATGCGGAGACAGAAGATAACAATATCCTGATTTATTATCAGGGTATTGTTACATTATGTGAAAATACACGCTAATTTAAACACACAGGAGCTAACTAAAACTATACGACTAAAAGCACTGACTTGATTGCTGTCCACGATGATATGAGACAATGGACGCATATATCTACATCAAATCAATCATCAAATGCCCCCATATTACACAATCTATTGAGTTGTAAAATTACCCATCAATAAGACTTTCGTTCAGTGAAAACAAGAAAGTGCCTACCGCGGTTGGGTACACAGGAACATGTTATTGTACACCCACGCTTATAACTAATAGATACTAATTGCTGGGCTGTGAAACCAATAATTACTTTATCACCCCGCCCCATCCTTCGGGAACCGTTTACAATTGTATGAATTTGACTAATGACGGATTGTTTGACACCCACCACTCTCATTGTTACTGAATGTGTAGTTATTAGGGATGTGTATTGTTCTAACAGTTAAAACAATCGAGTAATTGAAAGTCCATGGCACAATTGATTAAGATATTGTATCGTAGGGTAGATCATCGGACTGAAACAAATGTTTTTGTATATTTGTATTTATTTCTCAAACAAAAATGCCTGTGAAAGTTTCTGAAGCCCATGACACAACACTTAACAGCTTATAATAATAAATTATTTATTACAATATTTCCTTAACTTAAGTAAATTACAAAACAACATTTTTAGATTCATGAAAAACAACATCCCATCAAAAACATCCTGTAAAAAAATTCCAAGTCTCGCAGCTCAGGTTTTCTACCGCAAAAAGTTGTCAGATGCATGTAATACCAAGTCGATTAATTTATTTAGACCTTAAGGGACCTTCTATATAAAGTTATTACGTTAGTTATTACCATATCAATCTTAAAAATTCTTTACGATTTAAATAAATGGATCGACTTGGCCATCGCATGAAAACATAATGTATCGTACAATTTATACATAATGCTGCTGGCCAAGTCGATCTATTTATTTAAATCGTAAAGAATTTTTAAGATTGATATGGTAATAACTAACGTAATAACTTTATATAGAAGGTCCCTTAAGGACTAAATAAATTAATCGACTTGGTATTACATGCATCTGACAACTTTTTGCGGTAGAAAACCTGAGCTGCGAGACTTGGAATTTTTTTACAGGATGTTTTTGATGGGATCTCACGTCTTTTTGTAGTCCTACTTTTTTCCTTTTCGGTACTTCTTACTTCTAGAATATCACTAACGATTTTTCTTAAAGCCTCTGTCTTATGGATTTTCTTATTTTTGTAGGCATCAATTTATCACAAATATAGCGGATTTGATTATTAATGTTCTTTCTTTCATTGTAATTGATATTTTCGAGCTATTTAGTCTATTTATTTGCAAGGGCATGTGACATGCTGAATACACCATTTCCTTCTCTATATCCCCTCCTGTTATGCCTTATATATATAGATATCTATCTACAACTATTATTCCATTATATACGGGTACAATGATTCATTAACTGCTAATGTAACTTTATAATCCTATACATTTATATGGGATTACAAAGTTATCCGCACCGCCGCTCATGCCCGTCAAGGTTAAAATAGTAATACAAATTGCCCTTAGTGCGACCGAAATGGCCATATTTAACGGATTTCTAATGCATCCAAACGCGCCACGTCATGTCAACTACTAGTTGACAGTTGGTCTATCTAGAAAACTAGACACAAATTATGAAATGTTTGAATTTTCCCTTACTTTAGACACTAAACACTAATTATATTCTAAATTTGAAGGTTCTATGTCTGC
Organism: Hyles euphorbiae; assembly: GCA_023078785.2. Lineage (NCBI taxonomy): Eukaryota > Metazoa > Arthropoda > Insecta > Lepidoptera > Sphingidae > Hyles > Hyles euphorbiae. Next base: position 13,121,077 of record CM041046.1, read on the forward strand.
TAGAAGTGCCTTAGACTTTTGATGATCGGTCAGTCAGTCAGTGAGTGACAAAATTAAGAAAGTTTGACTAGTTACAATTCTTAAACTACTGGTTCAAATTGAATGAAATTTTAAATATACCGTGTTTACACAATGCCTGCTTAGTAACTGAAAATTCAGGCTTCATGCTTTAGCCACAACGAAGTTATAGGGGGTTGAAAATGGTCTGAATTGCTTCGAGAAAAGGATGTTACGGCCTATAGCTCGACTTGGAAGGGGGGCTCGGCCGCGCCCCCAGATTTCACGTGAAAAAATATTGCTTAAGAGTAAATAACATTATGATTATGGTATGTAGTTGATTTCTTCAAACACAGCGCTAGTTCTGATAATTCGCACAGAGCCCTTACTTCCTCCAAAATTTTATCTTTTAAAACAAATTCAGTGAGTAACACTTATTTAGTTCTAGTCGAGTAGGCGACGCGTTAGTTCCGCGCCGCAAGACGACCTCAAAGCTGCGAAGTCCGGTGGAAATCTCGCCGATTCACAGTTCAAATCTTCAGTCTGGTACGCGATGCAGAAAATTGAAACGGATTTTGGGGTTTTGCTCCGTTAAGTCGGTGAAATTGAGATATTGCGAATTTTTGAAGGATTCCATATTTAAAGCTTGGTCGAGAGTGCAGAATATATTGGTGTTTTTAGAATTTATGAGGCGTGTTGTTTGTGGTTAGGCATGCTTGTTGGGTTTGATCTAAATCTGGCTGGTGAAACATATAAAAATGACGGGATGATTTTAATTATTTGCTTTTGCTGTTATAATTAATATTGAGAATTGCCAAACAAAGGTTTTTATTTCAGTATTTTTGATAAATTATTCCTGTAATTAGGATCAAACGTATTACACGATTTAATTTAATACCGAAACATCGAAAAGTTACTTTCATTCGCTTTAAGTATACATAAAAGCCGAGTGTCAAACCAAATTTCAAAATATTTCGTCGTAATTCCTTTTGATTTCCACATAAACTAGATACCAATCTGCCGTTTCATCTTAGTCCAATTTGTAGCGGGCTTATTTATCAATTTTCTTTTATGTCACGACTTCTAAGGAGTTTATTTAATGCATCAATGGCTCGGCTTAACTTATGTTTGATGTGGAGACGCAACCAGTCAACATCACCGTCCTTTTCAAGTGCCTTCAAGCAGGAAATTGGTTAGAGTAAATCATATTTTGTATGTACGTAGATGGTCGGAATTCGGGTGTTAACTTTTTACTTAATTTACGAGACTTTGTTAGTTCCGGTTCCCCTTATTTTCAGCTTTTTTGTTCTGACATAGTTGAATATGTTATTATTGTTTTGCCCCTGAAACAACGCATGTTTTAGACAAAACGAAAACTATAGAAGCATTATATCAGTACCAATATCTTTAATGTAAAATGGCCACGAATGTAGCGAAGTTAAAGGTCGTACGTTTTGTAGCAAAATTTCACTTTGTTTTACGTGTTGGATTTGCCTCTTAAAACACGTTTTTATACCACGTCATATTTTTATCTAAAATATATTGTAATCTCAACATAACTTTTGCCAACGTCAACATTTCCACGTTTTCCTAAGGTTCTTTACAAAATATAACATTTTAGGGTCATCGTAAACCTTCAATCAAGTGTTGAATAATAAATTCCATCAGTCTCACTCGCACACAACAAACGTCAATAAAACTGACATTACTCTTCAACAGGACCTGACAAGAGGTTTTGACCCAAATGTGTCATATTATTGGACTATAAATACACACTCACCAGATAAAGAAGACCTCCGAGTTGTTTTACAAGTGTTTAAGTTGTCTTTACGCGGAGGGGCCAAGGTTCTTGGACATTGTAAGCCTGGTTCCCTATTACGACGATTTAGTGGTGATATGTGACTTAGGAGCGTATCACGTGCCACTCGACATATCCAGTGTAGTTGTTCATTATGGGGCTTGATGGCTGAACTACGGTGAAGGGAGATTATGACGTCATTACTCCAGGTTTGATGGTATGGAAATGCCTATGATTTTGGATAAGATAGACATACTTTTAAGTCATGATATGAGCAATGGATCTGTCAATCTTCGATGTGTGATTACTTAAATCAAGTTTAGAATAAACAAGATTCAATATCCGTTTTTTTGCACCCAAAACCTTAGTGAAATTGTTTGTGCCTTCTTGAAATTTGAGGAACCTATCCTGGTCGTATAAATGAGGTCACAACTGAATACGTATTAATTTCCTGTAATACAAGAATGTTATAATACATATTTATGTAAAAACCGCAGAGATGATGTACGTGTAGGGTCATTTCGCAGTTGGAATAACTCATTTTCGCGGCACCTCTGCGGTTGGATAATGTTTGATACAGAACCAATATCATCCTGTTTACACAATCAGTAATGGCGCCAGAATCTTATAACTCTAGAGTAAAGTAAGCGAATAAAAATATTTAGAAGCTCTAAACGCAGCTAAAAAATATAGTTTTATATTTACCTACATTGAAAAAAATGGAAAATAAAATACAAAATACATTCGGCTAACAATAACAACAATCACTGTCCATAGAAGATAAATTGATTCCATTACTTTGTAGTAATGGACATATGAAATGAAAGTATTGTATTGGATATTGACGCAATTCCCACGGAATCTAGATTAAGGATTTATCTAGTTGTAAAAGCAAAGTGAATAAACCCGGCGAGCGTGGAACTCGAAAGACGTCGCTTGTTTCGACACACTAGTAGAACACAGAATGCATTTTAGAGCATTTGAAACTTCCTGTGCTTCCAGGAAAACTATATTCTATTCCTTCGTATTCACGTTTATAAGCTGATTTTATTTCCGGAGATGTGATCTGAATAAACGATAAATCCACATCTAACATGGCATATTTCAATATTCAATTTTACTGAATATTCTAAAGTCTACCAAATGTTGGAATACCATTTACTACCGGATTTCAAAAACGGAAAACGAACCTACTTCTTTGATCGCAACGCCGATATACCTAGTCAGGTCATAAATTCTGTCACATGTTTAATATAAAATAATTGAAACAAGTTTATTCATTGTGTAACCATTTATATACCAAAATGAACTTAACAAAACATAGATTCTTATGACACTAAAGTTTATTCAAAATGACCTCCGTGATTTTGAATACAGGCCTTCAATCTGCGCGGCCAGTTGTCTATCGCAGCACGAACGAGGTCCATGTCAATATCGGGGGCTGCCTTAATCAAGGATGTCTTGAGTGACTCCAAATTGGGATGAGGCTGTAAGCACGCCTTTTCCTCCAAGTGTTGCCATATCTTGTAATCTAACGGATTCAAATCTGGACTGGAGGAGGGCCAGTCTTCGTGCCGGATGAAGTCGATTTCACGCGCCGCCAGCCAGTCTTGTGTGCTCTTCGGTCTATGAGCTGGCGCCGAATCTTGTTGGAATACCCAGTACCTGTTATTGAACATGGTAGTAGAAACAGGTTCCACAAGGTTCGTCAGGACTGTATTTTGATTCACAACTGCATTCGTTTTTACACCTTTCTCACAAAAATGTACCTCTGATAAGCCCCAATAAGAAACTCCCAACCATACCATGAGCGAGGATGGAAAATGACCTCGTTGGACACGCGGAATACGGTTGCTCGCTTTTTCACTACTGTGTGCGTACACCTTATCATTTTGTTTGTTGTAGCTCTCTTCTACGGTAAAAATTTTTTCATCTGAAAAAAGAATTTCCCGATATTTTTTTCCCGCGTACCGCTTCAACAAAGCGCGGCATCTCTTCAGTCTCAGGTCCATTAGACGAGCATTCAAACGATGTCCTGTTTTTCTTCGATATGCCCGAAGCCCTAAGTCTTCATTTAACACGCTTTTCACCGTGGTTCTGCTTAACCCCATCTGAAGGGCCAACAGTTTCTGCTTACGTTTGGGATTTCTTTGAATTCGCGCCTTCACAGCTTTTATCACTGCTGGAGTCCTAACAGACCGAGGGCGACCACTTCCTGACCTGTCATCTACACTAGAGTCTTCATTGTATCGTTTGATGGTACGATAAACGAATCTTTTGGTTATATTCAAATTTTTCAGTATGTCAAAAATTTGAATTGGCGCGTAACCGCAACGATTCAACGCAATAACTGCAACACTGGTCTTCTTTAAGCGTCCACTCCATATTTAAAAATGAGTTAAATTCTAAAAAGTATACATTTTTATTTTCATGAACAATTCGAAATTCTAATTCAATAAACTTTTTTGTGGCCGGCATTCTTAAAGAAAAGTTTTTACTGTGTGACAATACTTATGACCTGACTGTGTATATTTTGTTCCATCCATTGATTTAAAAACTAAAGCATAGGCCATTCAGTACATTTGGAGTTTCAAAAAATGATCGTGAAAATGGCGCTGAATAAATATTCTACTAACTTAATTGATTTCGTCTAAACGGTGTTCAAAATATTATCTTCATCTTTAGTAAAGTTTCTGTCATATTACAAACAAGCATTATCAAAATCATTGCAAACGACGACTAATTTCAGTAACGCTCCACCAGACATGTACTGGAGCGCGCACCACTTACGTCAGAACACTACGTATTCCGCCGTGTACATATATTTATGTCAATGGATTCGTTGAAAGTTTTTTCTCTGGCTCGTCAAAGGGCTACACGGCATGATGAATCTAATATTACCTTCCATATAGCGCAGCGAATAGCAACAGGTAATTATTCCTCGCTACTTGATACAATTATTTCAGCTTATTTAAGAACTTCTGCAGCTAATGGACTAGACTTGTGTTTAGGCTGGTCTAAGTAAAAAGCAAACATATTTGATCAACGAATTTATGCTGCTTAATAATAATTGTTGCATCTTGCACTAAAAAGAATAATTTCCTCAGCAACTATAAATAACTATATACCGAACACAAGCTTCTCAAAGCACAAATTATCATTTTCAAGGCAAATATAAATCTCAAACCGAATACAATTTCAAAGCCCGATGTGAGAAACAATAAGACAGTTATAATTTCCTTCAGCGTTGTAAAGCCTCACTCGGCTTTGATTTATTGCACACGAGCTTGCCTTTGAGGCTTGCATCGCAATCCGGGCTTGCTACATATTTTTGTTTGTTTCTTCGTTAGGTCCCGATTTTGTTTATTTTACTGTCTGTGTACGGGGATTACGCTTTGAGCTAAACGTTGTTTTGAGATCATTTGGTGTTTTTCGATGTTTTTCGAATATTGGCAACTTTATTGAGTAGTCGAGTTATTGAGAATAGCATAAGGTACGAATTCGTCAAAATAGTCAAGGTTTAAATTCTATTAATATCACTTATTTCCTTTGTTGTTACGTTGGTTTCGATCTCTTGTTTTAATCATCATCAATCGGTGGGACACTGGGACTATATATAGATTATAACTGCTGATACATATACACACTAACACCTAACCCTTCTTTGATAATTATTCAATCGTGTGTCCGCATTGTGTTTGTTTCCTTTATATTGAACACATTCATTTATTACCACGAACACTTTATTAAACATATAAAGACGCCTACACATCCAATTCCACACACGAAAAGTACCCCACAATCCTCCAGAAAAACAATGATAAATAAAGCTGTGTATTCAACACTTCCACACGTAACATACACCATTAATATAACCCTTTGGAACGCTAACACGTGTCTACCGTCCATATATCAGGCATAACATTTTGAACAGCACACTCGTTCCGGGAACCAATCCCTCCTTCCACCCCTTACCCCTTACCCCTACCCTTTTACCCCCTCCCCCTCGGTACCACCGATCGGTACCATCGGTTTACTGGTGGTAGGTCTCTCATATGTGAGAGGCTGCCTGGGTGGGTACCACCGCAATGTCTATTTCTCCCGTCAAACAGTAGTTTAAATGCACTGTTGTGTTTCGGATTGAAGGACATTGTAGCCAGAGTAACTACTGGACATATTGAGACTTAACATCTTATGTCTCAGGATGGCGAGCGCAGTGGAATGCCAAGCATTGCTTTGTAAATCAAGGTGTTGTTTGGTTTTGCTTCTGTTCATGAGCGGTCGCAACGCTTACCATCAGGCGAACGGCATGCTCGTCTCGCCATTCACTGCAATAAAAAAAAAAAAAAAAAAAACCACGGCTCACAAACCGCACGAATACTCTCTTACATAACAATAATACCTTTTCTACAGCCTCCGTTATAAATAGATCTGCGTGTCGTGGGAATGGTAGAAGCTTGTATGATTTGCCAAATGGCTGCCTAATGTCATTTTGACAGATAAGTGACGTAATATCTGTATGAGTTTGACATTTGTAATAAAGCGCGGGAAATAAAATTTGATTAAATTATCGATTGTAGAAGTCCAGTGGTTAAATAAAGTAAGCGTATTTAGATTGAAAATATGATTAAAATATAAAATAGTATATTAGGAAGTTGCTTTATAGTAAATATTTAATCGGGGCGAAATTGTTAACGTTTTTAATTAACTACAAAAAATAAAATTACAAAAATATTCACAGCCAAAGTATTGTAAATCAACAGGTTTATTTCAAGTTCGTTAGCATTTTAAATAAACTTGCGATTTAAACGCAATCTTAACAAGCTTTAGTAACTTAAAAGCCTTAAAGTAAAGCTTTAGACCTTTAATATGTAAATAAAATTAAGCTAGGCGTTACACTTAAAAGCTAATTCTAAATTCCGCCTACAACGTGTCTATTTAAAACGCACCTCCCACCACGTGGTTCAATAAAGCGAATACTTCGTGTCAGCGCCATCTAACGGGTGGCGCTTGAACTACTCACAGAAAGTTCGGGAAAATGTTTCACGGAAATTCCAGAGTTGCGTCACCGCGTGGTTTGGAGTTTACAATTCTATTACAGAGATGGCGCTAGTAGTCACATTAGAAAATATAGAAATATAATATATTTTCTGTGGTTTGTATATTTTTTTTGTTAATTGTTTTTTTTTATTGTTACAGCTCACGGAGCTGGAGCAGCGGGTCCTGGAGGCTGAGGGCCGGGCTGAGGAGGCGGAAGATAAGGTAATTATTTTATAATTTTAATCATTAGAAATAACTGCATTTAGAGCAATAAATAAACGATAACCTAATGAAAACACATAAAATTACAACTACTGATATTTAAAAAATATGCAACTGCCTTAGAATTATGAAATATGCAATATCAAATTTGGATTTGAAATACCAATTTTTGTGTTTTTATAAATTAGGTATTTAAATATTTTGATATGCTTTTTATACAGCTGACAGCAATTATACGGTAATATAATCCGATATAAATTTTCATAGAGTTGCTCCTTTAGTTTTTCCAGTTACACAATCTACTTTTAAAATTAATCCTATCGTTAAAATAACGAAGATCTTCGTAGGGATGCGGAAAAACTTGGAATCGATCGGCGCGCTCTTAGTAAACGCTTACGTAACAGTAAGAAAACACGAAAGGGTTGTAATGGCGAACAATGACCCCGAATGCTCAAGTGTTTTCTGTAAAGAAAACTAGAGCAAATATATAGCATTTCTGTCCGCGTAAAGGTCGTTTCTATACTTTTTTATATATGGTAAATATTTTTTCTCCGCGGTTAAATATTTGATGATATAACGGATCTCTTCGATAACTGTTGGTTAAAGGACATTTGATATCTCGAAGTGATATTAATCGAATGGAGAAAGTAGAAAGTTTAAGTATAAAACCAAGAATATTCATGTACTTGCATTTATTTCACTTGCTGTTAGTCCTTGGTAAGTCACACCTCTGACTTTTTGGAGTCATGTGTTTTGATAGTCAATCACCACGCACTAAAACGGTGAAGAAAAACATCGTGAGGAAACTTGCATAAAATATCGATTTTTCTTCATATGTAGGTAAATCCACAAACACGCAATAGGCCAGTATGGTGGACTACATGGCCTAGCCACTCTCAATCGTACTCTTGATGGTAGAGAAGGCCCGTGTCCTGCAGGGGGACGTATATGGACTGGCACAGAGAGATATAGAAGACGTATAAGAATACTTTTTGCTTGATACTACTCTATAACACCGCCATAATATGTTACCATGTATTAGTCAAGGACTATTACAGTAAGCATGCAATATATACACCCAGGCACTTAGATTGCACTAATAAATCAACAAAAAATCCTAGCGATACTCTCCCAATGAAAACAAACGCTTTCTTTCAACAATCCTGCAAGTCACGAGGATCGGCAGAAATTCCATTAATCCTGTAACCGAGGTTTTGTCCGTCACGGAACCTTTGTCAGGAAAAATACGCAATACAAAGGATTCCAGTGGCGTGGACTAATGACTTTGTGAAACTTTTGAATAAATTAAAGTAGTTATGTGCAGTTTTTGTTGTGATAAGTGTCGTATATAACTTTTAAATGGACGAGAAGGGTTATAGGTTATTAATGAAAATACTTATTTTATTGTAAAATATGAAAAACATCTAGAGTGTATGAAGGCACGAAAATAAAAGTGATTATATTTCATTGAAATAAAATAATATTGTATATTTACAGTTTAATAGTGTAGGTACATGGTAGTGTCGTTTATTACCTTGAAATGGAGGAGAAGGGTTAACAGCTTATGAATGAAAAGGGTTAATATATTGTATAATAGGAGAGCTGATGGTGTAGGAAAAAACATCTATAATTCTAGCCCGAGAAATTAAAAATCACGTCAGTACATTGCATTTAATTGTGAGCATATATATTTAGGGTTTAATAGTGTTGTACATGGTGAAATCAGACTGTAAAACACATAACGATCCCTACACAAAAATAGCTGTTTATATCATTGTCAAACATTTGTATCGGGCGCGAAAGAACTTAAGACTTTCTGACAGTCAAATCAAGCCACTTATTTTAACCAGTGATAGAAACAGTCTATCCAAAAGTTAATAGTATTTCTTATTTTTCTTATTAAAGCGAATATCTTCTGAAAAACAGATCCAATACCCATCGTAGGACATAAATAACCTTTTTCCATTAACGATTCCCATTCGACACTTTTCAATTTAATCTATACATTGTGTGGGATATATAAACGCACTATAATTCCGTCCAATAAATCGGTTAATGGTTTTCGTGTCAATAAACGACCGGACATTTAATTATCCGTCCCTGAAGGCCAATAAATTGATTAATTTCCCATCGTGTTAAGGCGTAGTTTACTACGATAACTTGGTTTAAACTACGTGGACGGAAAACTACGGTGCATGCACATAACGAAGTATATGTACGACAAAATATAATTCTACAATCTTCTTCTTCTTAGTCGTACACTCTTGACAGAGTGGTCGTGGTTATGTTTAGGCCGTTTGCTGGGCAGCCGTTCTCGCGATGCGTCTCCACATGTCCCGATATTTGGCGGAGCGGGAGCAGGAGCATTTATCGGCGGAATAGATTTTATAATAGGTAAAAAATAATTAAAGTTTCTTCTTGAATTTAGTAAATTAAAAAACTTCCGGGTTCAATTTCCAGCCCAGAAATCTGTTAAGAAATTCGAAATCAAATGCCGCGCGTTTGTACGAAAGGAGTGAGTATAGATTGAAAGTAGCGAAATTCAATAGTATAATTTAGATTTATAAAATCTGTAGAATGGTTTATAAAAGTTAATTACCTATTCGTGTTTATTTTATATTTTTCACTGTTTAATATCACCCTAATTAAAACCGAAAATAAAAGATTAAACAACTAGAAAATTACCAATAAATCCTCCCCTAAAAACTATTTGCACAACCTAAAAAAAAACCTTACACATTTCTGTATTTAACACAAAAGTTTGGACCGCATCGAGAGATTATGGAACAAGCAAGGCGACACATCGTAAAACAGCCCCTTATTTGGCACATTTGTCGGAGTACACGCTGACAACTGAGAAATGGGGAGACGTGGGATTACTGCCGGGGGTGGAATGTACCGACTGCATGTCTGTTGCAAACCACATTTTAATGAATGCTAGATTTAAATGATAAATGCAATGATTCATAATTTAACTGAAATGTTGCGTAATGATAATATAATAATTGTTTAATTTCCTGCAATGAGTTTTGTTTCTGTGCGCATATAGTTAATAAGTAATTTATTTGAAAGTATTCATTTACCTACTTGTTCCTATTACAAACAGTCATAATGAAACAAACAACTTTAATAATTTTATACGTGTGCTAGGTTTTAAAGCAATTTTGATGTTACTACCACTTCATCTCGGACTAAGGGTTCCGATGTGTTGTTTCCCTTCAACTTTAACAATCAATTTGAAAGATACATAACACCCAATAAATAAATAATACATACATACATATGTACTTAGTTTAGTTGGTTGACTTTACCAAAGATTGCTTAAGTTAACAATCGTCTTTCTTTCTTAGCCAACCGAACATTAGAATTAACAAGAAAATTAAAATTGCACAAGCCGCTCTTAGTCATATTGGCTTCACTGGGTTTCTGATTTCGTTTTAGCTTTTACTTTTAACTATAACTTCACTACTACACTCCATAGTGTATTTGAATATTTCCTGCAAGAAGTTTATAGATACCAAAGAGTGTTTTTAAAATTAGAATACGCCGCATCATAGAATCATTTGAATTTTGACAATCAAAACTCCAAACGTACTTTTTACTCCGACAGTACTTGGCAATGAGAGGCCGCGGTACAGGCGAGCACACAAGTGCACGCAGCGCTACGGGGATGAACGCTATTGATTTTATGAATTGCAGGATTATGACTCACTCCACAGCAACGCTTTGTTGATTTTTCGACTATATTGAACTATGAAATCTTCAATGGCTTCGTTGGCTCTCGATGAATTTAGGTTTGAAAATGGAGGCTTTTATCTCGTGTTTGGAGTTAGAATTCGTGCTTTGTTAATGTATTGCACTGCTATGATTTATAAACGCATTTTTCAAAAATACTTGAATTTATTGTCAGTAAGGGGATCCAATCCACAACCAATATATCGCAAGCATATGTTTTTTTTTTAAATAAAAAAATAAAAGTAGATAATTAGCCACTAAAAGGCTATTTATGTATGTAAAATGTACTGCAAAGTAAAATAAAGTTGGAATCTAAATCCGTATAGACATAACAAACCACCGCATGTTGTACTGCGTTTTATTGTCCCCGCCGGGCGCGAAGTCATTTGTATGGCAATAAAACACACGCCGTATCAGTAGAATATGCCCAGATATCTAACACGTATAAATGATATAGGATTTTTCAAGCCACGATAAAGATCCTAATTCTGAATCGGCGCATATACGTCCTACTACATGGCACGGATTTCCTTTACAATCGATAATGCGATTGCGGAATCAGTGGCATGGATGACTAAATATGCTAATTGAATTAAGAATAATTAGTTGTGGAATCTTAATAGCTTTTGGGGTTGTATAGTTTTACTTTTAAAACTGATATGATAAAGAGATGGTTGTACAATTTATGGACATTATCCTGTACTTAGATAGAGTACCAAATAACAAATTATATGAGGCGAAAGGCTTGCGCCTTTCGGAATGTGGGTACCCCAGTAGCACCTTTGCCTAACCCGTCTGGAAAAAAGGCGTGAGTTTATGTATGTATGTATAATAGAAGTGAAGAGGTGGTAGAGCCAGGCTGCTGTCAGTATTTCAGTAATGACTCAGCATATATGAGCAGGCTCGTCCAGGTCGGTACCACTGTCTCACAGCAAATCGAAGTGAAGTTACAGCTACAGTTTACTGGTAGGTCTCTCATATGTGAGAAGCTGCCTAGGTGGGTACCACCACATTGTCTATTTCTCCCGTCAAACAGCAAGCACTGTTGTGTTTTGGATTGAAGGACATAGTAGCCAGAGCAACTACTGGACATATTTAGACTTAACATTTTATGTCTCAGGATGGCGAGCGCAGTGGAATGCCAAGCATTGCTTTGTGATACGAGGTGTTGTTTGGTTCTGCTACTGTTTATGAGCTGTCGTATTGCTTACCATCAGGTGAAGGGCATGCACGTCTCGCAATTCATTGGAAAAAAAAATCGCTATCCTGTTTCGTTCAAAGAATAAGATTGCCGGATGACTCCTTCGGATGATTCCTCTCCATCTTTTTTTGTCACTTCTCTTACAATTTGTGGGGTCGATAACACATCTATTATCCAAGCGTGATGCATGTTCAGGGCTTTGGGCGTTTGACGGACCTAAAAAAGAAAAGCAAAGTGAAATCTGCTTCAACATATGCAATGCCATATTTAGATATAATAAACCAAAAAAAAAATAACATGTTTAGTTATAATTTAATTTCACTTTTATGTTATATTTTGTGTGTCTGTCACAAATATTCTTTTTTTTCAAAAATCCAAAACATATACGAATATTTGCGACAGGTTTCTATTACAATAGGCAGAAATGGAGGCGCTGAAGTCTAAAGCCTAGATTGATACAGTTTTTCAGGTGTTTTTAATCTCAAGCACGCTCGGCGGTTACAAGAGCTCTTTATTTCCCCTTTTCGATGCTCATTCTGGTTTTATTACATCGCTCTACATAGGGATTACTTATGTATGTGCCATGGGAGAATTTTAAATCTGAAATTACAATAGATAAATGCGAAAACTGTAACAGTCTCCGTGGCGCTGTTGGTTTGAGCTGTGAAACGAGAGGCCGCGGGTTCGATCATCGAGATAAACTTTTTTGAGACCTTAAAAAAATTGTCTCGGGTGTTCATTGTGGTCTTAGAATTATTGTGAGGCCGTAAAGTCCTCTCGAAGTTTCTGATACCCATGACATGGAAGCTGCAGAGTTTGTTTCTTTGTTACCTGTAATCTCAGGAACTACTGGTTCGAATCGGAAAATTATTTTTGTGTTAGTTATTTTTCGAGGAATGCTATAGACTATGTAATATATATAATCATGCTATATATGACCCGTAGGAAGGAAGCATAAGTCGCCATTTTAATTCAAAAGTGTATCTGCACTAATATTTTATACAGTCTGTGTCTGACGTAAGCAGTGCAAATAACAAACACACATAATCCATACATCTTTTCCCCAAGCTAAATAAGCTTTGATCTTTCATAAAGATTTCGTCCCTCTATTCTCTTTCATAATAGATTCCCGCTAGCTATTTGTTCATAATCTTTCTCTTTGTATTCTCAAAGTCTTCCGATGAATATGATTCCTTTGATATGTTGCGCAGGATTTTAATTGCTGTTTCGAGTAATATTTGGAAGTGATAGAGCCTTGTATTATATCTACAATACAAATAGATCAGCTTGAAATTTTAATTAAACAGAGAGTGTCGTAGCGTTATGGGTTAACATCCGCTGCCAATAAACAATCCCAATCCAAAATTTGCCGTTTTAGATTGACAACTCAATCTTTTTTCTGATACTATATTGCCAATATAATCAATTTCAGTATTGAAAAAACTATGGCAACATGACAAGAGACAAATCGAAAAGTAGAAAACAATCCAGATTGAATCTAATTTTTTCAATTGATTATTGGCATCGGCCGTTAGTTTGTATATGTATATACATAGAGAGTGTATATAGTTTGCGACCTAAAATGAAGCCGGGTGGTAGTTTTACGGCCACTCTCTATATCCTATCTATCTTCAGCAAGAGGTTATAATAGCATAGCTTCCGCTACTATGTTGGTACAATTCTACGCTTCGTTAAACAAAGATAGACATATATATTTATCTTACCTAGCTGTCTAGAAACATACCATATTCATACCTCCAGATATTTTCCATGCATTGATTAAAAAATTATGAATGTTTACCTATTGAAATGCACATGGAAATTGAAAAAGTAAAGACAATATTGGTTCAGTGTGCCCGACTCGCAGCTAATAGACACAGAGCACACATTTTATGCACACGGTCTGCTACGAGCAATCTAAACAGGTATTCATACATATATGGTAGGTATTTAAGATCAAACCTTAATATTCTGCAGGAGTGTTAGTAATGAGTTATGGAAATAATATTATTACGCTTTTATTGTGAAAGTATTTCATCATAATTTTCCTGTATCAGTCCACTGATGGACGTAAGCATATCAGCCTTAGATTCCTTATCTATTCCTACCCATTGCTCTGTAGATATGTGATGTGTTTCTCTCAAGATAGCTGCAACACCTAATGCTAAGGATTATATAGAACAAAATTATAAGGTCTTCATTGCTAGATACAATACTAAAAAAAGTACTATACCAATTAGCGGTATGAGCTAATATGCGCTTAGAATTTCCCATAGTTTCGTGAAGAAAGCTAGATCAATAACGCTAACACAAGACTCAAACGTAAAATGTTATCCAAAAGGACCTCTGGCTAGTGGCTGTAGGTTATTATTTAATAGTTTATTGTTGAGATTCAATTTTAATACCCTTGAGTATTATCGTGAATATAAATTGTATTAACCTTGACATTTTACTCATCATTCAATTGAAAAGAGCATTATACAGTTGCATGTTATTCAATTTTACAAGTGCCAACAAATACTAGATATAAATGTCGAATAAGGAAAGTATACCAATATATACTTATATAATTTATACTTAATAATCGTTTATAATACTGAAAATGAGGACAAACTAAAATTCCCACAAGGATTTCAAAGACATGTCAAGGCCAACTAAACTTCTTCTAGGCCAAGCGTAGCAAACGATCGTGGCGTAGCAATAGGATAGGTGTATGTTACACATAAACATAATATACGGACTGTTACATATACATCTATATACTTTTACTGCCCTAACATATACTTGACAGAAAATAAAAATATGAGAACGTGTAAGATTAAATATTGACTCAATCGTTGCGAAATTCCTAGCGTGCTTTATCAAAATCAGAGTGAACAAAACAAGATCAAACATTCGCTAACATCTCACGTGGTACAATATTTAAACGATGACATAATAACCCAACCGGCTGCCTTTTTATCCCTGACCCCAGCTCACCCCATTTGCCTTTTCAATTCGCGCGTCAATCATACGAAAACGCACTTTATTACTCGGCAATAAAATCCACGGATATATCAATGGATTAGTTTTATGGAATTGTTTTTTTTCCTACATCGAAAGTCTGGCTCTGGCAACAATAGGCTACGGCCACCCTTCCACGCATGCGTGCTGATTCGCAGCCAACTTCACGTTTATACACCAAGCCACAGGCCGATTCAACTTCGTCCCATACCTGTATATACATAACAATTTGTTCTCGTTATTTAACCGTAAAATATATAAATTAAAAGAAATTCATTCCGTCTTTAACATATAATAGTTTACGTGCAAGTGTTCACGCTAATATCACGCTATTGCCATTCACGACCGCGCGTTCACAACACAAGAACGTCCGTATAGAAATACTCTTGATCAATAGGACCTCTTTATTAATTTATTTGTGTTCTAGATAAGGAGCATCGCTTTCGGTGGCTTTAGTGTTTTAGTTCGCGCAAGTTTTGAGGACAGTGACAACGAATCTAGTGCTAGCTTTACGTGTGTATAATAATAAAATACTGCCGTCGTATCAATCGTCAATTTGGTCAATTTTAGAGTAATCCGGTTAGTGATAGTGTTAATATGTCTAAACCCAACACGCTGAAGGCCCACAGACTGAGCGCCGAGTTTGCTGAGAAGCGCGGTCAGTCTATGAAGAAAACAGATCCTACCAACTCATAGCAATCACCCGTGAGTATCCCAATGCTTCAAAATATCATATTTATGAATTATCATATTAAAATACATTTCATTTCCCATTTAATTAATTGCATAGAAATATTATTTTTAAAAATGGAACATAATATTTTGTAACTATAATATGACAGGCTCTTGTTATGGTGTATTTTGAAAATCGAACATACACTTTTTAAAACCATAGATAACGAATGTTTTTCATCCGGAATCAACGTGCTCTTCGCGTATTTTATAACGAGGTCGCATTTTCAATGTAAGTCATTATGCGTATAATTCAAAGGCGCATTTAAGTCTGTCAAGTACCAAACTGGCGCATATAACACGGTCGTCGTGTTTTGAAATATGTGTCAAGAACCTTTAGTACGTAGCTAGTAGCTATGATGTATTAATTATGCATAGTAAACTGACATGCATAGTATTACTACGGCCAATTAGTTGGATGAATGAAATAATAGGTCATAGTTCATAGACATGGCATGAATAAAACGTTTGTAATCAATGCTGTGTAGACAGGGCAAGGCGCACGATGTCTACGGCGAGCCAATATGGACGCCACTCAGCTGTTTAGAGTAGAACGCATGCGTTGTGCGTTTCCCGCCATATTTTAACTTCGACCTACACGCATTCCGTACGAATTCTAAGACGTTACTATCTACCTAAACATTATGTACTGATTGTTTCAGAGTAAAACTGTTGTGTATGAAATTCAGATTACCAACCAGTTTATTTAATCCTAGTAGTTAGCACAGCGCTAAATTTCGTAAGACCGTAATTTCGTAAAATAATTCCCCTTAACCTTAAATTATGAAAACTTATACGACTATATTATAAAATGTATCTAAAGATTAATAGCATTGTTCTTAATACTGCACCATGGCAGTTAGCCAAGTTGATATTATTCCAAATTTCCAATATATTAAGCACATCCTCTTCAAAAGATATGTTACGTAAAGATCTTTCCATGGTGTTGTCGCTATGAAATGATAACTTTAATTTCTACTTGTTACAATACTTCTTGTGACTGTCTATTCAGATATAATGAAAATATACCTATATTCATGAAAATGTATAATTTGTTAATTTTATTCCTCGTTTGATAGTCCTAAATAAATAAACAAAGCTATTGTAATAATTAAACCGTGCCCTAAATGGGCTAAGACCCTCTGCCCATGCATATTTAATGTCCAAGCTCCCAAAATCTAGTAGGCTAGAATCACATGCTAGCATAGGAAGGTAATCAGGCGTACTAGACTGAAAAAATGACACCATACTCCTTTCAGCGTCTAGGCACAAAACTTGCAGCTTAACAGTTCCGTTCATATAAAAAAAAACGGCAAGTAAGCTTATCAACTTAACCACTAACTACTCTCAATCGTACTCTCGATTGTAGAGTAGGCCCGTGCCCTGCAGTGGCACGTATATGGGCTGATACAGACAGAAGCTTATCAAATTCGATCCTATTATTTATTTACAAACAATTCTTGTGTCATTATTATGTCCTCATGACTCCGTAATGCGATACAGCGATCGATAAGTTTGGAGGGTGAAGGTCGGTCACAAAATTAAGAGATAATTCGGCTTGTTGTGTGTGTGTTTTCTTTGTATTTGATCGTAATTTACACCAGGCTACTAGCCTTACTTCTAAGTACATTAGCTTAAGATGTTTTAAGTTACGTATCAGTTATGTAGTAGCGAATCGGAAATTATCTGACTTTTGTATTCTATTTCACCATCCCTAATACTCTATGATCTGAAACGAAGTTCGAATGTTCGAACGTTCGACAAACGAAGTAAGGCAGAAGTTTTCCATTTCTAACAATCTATACCACTCTCTATGACACTTATCCTTAACTCCGAACTTAGTCTATGGTTACGACGTAGGTTGGACCATTGGAACTTCGTTCTGAGTAATCCCCCAGTATCCGTAACTATCGATTTGCGATAACATATCTCATCGATAAGAAGTCTGTTAAGGTTGCACTTCCCTAACCGTCGGTGCTTTGTTCTCTTTTTGTTTTGTCATAATAAAAACTAGAGTTTTATACTTATTATTTATACATATAATTGCCCAATTTGAGAGTAAGAAAGAAGTCCCTCATGAAATTAAATATTCAATGAATAAAATATATATATTTCTCCTAGTAATGTAAATAAAAGTCAACACGAACGTGCTCATTGCTAAAAAGTCTTAAAAGAGAATATAAGAATCCATTCAAATGAGATCTCTATTTTATTTGATGTCTCATACACTAAGGAGATCTGTTTATTTTGGTTTATATAGGCTTGTTTATAAAATAATGCGCTAAGAAACACGCGAAGTGTTATCGCGCTATGTTTTGTTGTTATTTTTTCTTTATTTTATATATATAGATAGTATGAGTTTTATCTAGTTTCCTCACTTTTAATTATTTATTTTACACTGCACTCTCTTTTTCCTTCTTTTAAATCCATCCCATGGTTGTCTGTAAGACATTGCTTTAAGCGATAAGACCGCCATTTGTACTTTTTATATATTTTTTTTGTTTCTGTATGTTGTATTTTTTTTTATGTGTACAATAAAGATTTAAAATAAATAAATAAATAAATCTTTGTCTTTATCCGTCTTTCTATTTAACAGCAGCAGTTGATTTAAATAATATTACTGGTGATTGGATATTTGAATCTCGAAAACGTCAAATATTCACAATGAAAACCCGGAATAGTAAAACACAAGAGTATGTATATGTATTTTTCTGAATTGATAGATTGAACATATTTTTATTTCAATAGGAAAATTGGCCTAAGTGTGCATAAAGAAACTTATACATTAAGAAATTCTTTCAAATTCAGAACTGTTAAAAGTAGAGAAGATGATAGAATACACATTTCCACGTAGATTCATGATTTAAACAAACCATGGCGACCTGTATATTATGTATATCAAGTTCCGGAATTAGCGTACATGAGATTCAATGAGGTTGATATAATTGAGTTGTCCGGGAACAAAACTTTCTTCCAGAAAAGTATTATAACGATACTGTGCAGCAACTTTACCATATCGTACAGCATTTTGCGCTATCCGCAACATACATTTTTCATATATCTGGCGTAATAACTCTTTTCGGAACACTCTGTATACAAATAGCAGAGGCGCCTCCAACACGCCACATCGTCTATAAAGATTGATGCGAAATCGTTCCGACTAGTTCATACTCCATAGTAAAGCGGTATGAGTCATGCGGTGCAATAACCCGAGCCAGACAGATGGCAGTGCGGATCAGTTGCTGGATCAATCGCTGGATCAGTCGGCGGATCAGCGCGGTTCAGCTGACGAAGTGCCGCGGAATGATAAGGGTTTAGTCTAAAGAGATTAGTGTCTAAGAAAATAAATAGAGTGAATGCTGGCTGGATTAAGTTGGCCACTTCCATTTTCAAAGCTGAATCTTAGTTTCCTTCGCCTCTTTTCTCGGGCCGATTTAACTGATTTATTATTTCGGAGCGTAGTAAAGAAGATGGAATGCAATAAATTTCATCCGTTCTGTCCCGCGATTATTAATTTGAGAAAAGATAAAGGAATGATGGATTGTGAAAGACAAAATTGGTACTTATCGCTGCTTTTATTCATGCTTTATGAAATATTTCAAATCTGGGATTCATGAGGGCAAAAGGCCCTCTACGACTTAAAATACTGAACAGGTATTTCAGTTTGGTTATATATCCTCTAATATACTTACTTATAATAAAACGTATCTAATAGACTTAGATCTTATTAAAGAAACGAAGAAAATATTCAAAGCTCATACGAAATATCTACGTTAATTTTGATCAGAATATCTATTAAAATACTTTATTAGCCTATCTAATAAAGGCCAAGGACAGCTCTGGTCCTTCAATATGTGAAGAGGATTTTGGCCTAAGTCCACTATCTGCGCTGTCAATCAGTGCGGCTTCATACAGATTACGCTGGTAGCAAGACTAAATAAAATAAAACAACTAAAAATGATAACATTTTGTTTTAAAACTTTTAAAATAAAACTTGTTTATGAAAGAAATTTGTATTGCAATAAAAATGTTATGAAACGCATTTGTTTTTAGAGCTTGGGCAATAAAATCGAAGATAGGATATTCTTTAAAGGACGGATATCGACCAATGACAGTAAAAAATTTACAACCGAAATTTTCGTGCAATTTATTGCACATACAAATACTTGCGTTGTGATCATTTCATCTCATCATTATAAAAATCATTCTTATTATTATACTTATAAAAGCTGATAATTCAGCTTCAGTATTCCTAATATCCAAAACCATTATCATTCACCGACAACATACTAATTATCTAGTTCTCAATCAGCTCACAATGCACCATTCAAAATTGCATCGCCACAAAGAGAGAATCGTTGGATGCAACTCAGGATCGTACATAGAGAACAAAGTTTCAATGCATTGTACAGTAACTGGACGGGGAAGTTAGACCGTTACGGACTAGTATGACTTAGCCTGCTACTTCGAAAACGTGGAATAATGTATGTTGGTATTAAAGACTTGTAGGACTTGATAATAGACCTTCTGTTCACTAATTCATTCAGTTACCTTGTTTATTGATGTCCAAATGGATGGAGAATGTAATAATGTACAGACTTTTTGCTGATAGGTAATTTAGAGCTAACCAAACAATACGCGATAGGAGAAGTGTTAATTCATATGGATCTTTTATGAGAATATGGTGATATCATCTAGTTTAGCGAGACCTTCATACTTTAGTCTGAATGGGTTACAGTGGAAGACTAAACGTTGCTTTATAATAAATGGTGTTGTTTGGTGTTGCTCCTGTCCATGAGCTGTTGTATCGCTTTCCACCAGGCGAATGTCATGGTCGTTTCGCCTATAATTACTTAAAAAATAATAAGGATGTTCTACTTTTTGTCATCATCCTAATCTTTCGGAAGAAGTCCTACGGCTGAACCTATTCCTTTCAAATTTATTTTTGATAGTTTTGTCAAGGGCTCACTCACACACCCGTGGAAAATGGATCTATTCTTAAATTATGTAATTCTCGGATTGCTAATACCTTTACCTTTGATAAAGCCACTATTCCTTAATATGCAAAAATATACTCCCAAAGCTACCTACTACTCGTATACGTTTCCTCATAATGTCTAAGACCCGTTTACCATGAGTAGTGTAGAAGTAATAGGTCGGCAAATAGTCGAGGTCCATCGGGGACGGCAGCTATCGCTAAAGCATCCCTCCTCTGTATTTACCATAAACCTATCAAGACTGCAACACACAGCCATAAGTAATGCTTTCGTCTACCTCGCTTCGCTTCCTATGGTACTTTATTCTCGATAAGCGATTTCAAAGTATATTTAATAGGTACCTTATGATTTAATTCAAAAACTAAATTATATGAACATTAAGTCAACACTAATTCTAATTATTATCACTAATGACATTAATTTGTAGGTTCAATATACTTTACAACTAATTCAAAATGTATTTTTAAGGAAGTTGCATAAAATCCTCAGTCGAATAAGCCGCCTCTTAGCGTCTCTGTAGCAAAAGAGCCTAAAATATTGGGGGCTGTAACTTATTAGATGGCAATGGCTATCCTTTGCGTCAGAAACCACCCAGAGCGATAGTTCCAACCCAGATCTCTAAGATGTCGGCCAATGTCTTTTACCAATATCTTGTACATTGTTAGTTTGGTCTTGTCTTCCAATTTCTATAGGAAAAGTATCACTTAAAACATTCTTGTCATTCAAACAGCTCACTATTCCTCGAACCAAGACAGAGTCAAATAAGCTTCACAACTTTAAATTATATTCTTCTAGATATTCCTAACATGTCACTTTCGTGTTTACTTAGTACGTAACCCACCCAGGGCTGTCGCAATATAACAGAAAACGGGACGCATTGGGACTATACAGCGGACGTATCGAGATAGAGCCCCGTCCCTAGTTACAGCGGTATATCTTGTTTACCAATAGATGTCGCTGTTTAATTGTGTTTGGATTGATGTTTTGTGTTGTTGAACAATTTTGAGACAAGGTTTTTTTGGAGGTGAAAGTCGAGGAATAATTTGATGGCTATTGCTAAAGATCGCAAGGTAACAATGAAGATAATATTTTTTCTAGTGTATTAAAATTAAGCCGGATATGAAGTATTCCGACTCGACGGGACAAAAGAGATATTTCATATTCGAATAACGTAAAGATCAATTGCCTTTATCTAACCCTGCTTACTACAGCCGTAAAAGATAATAAATGTAGGTATGTATCATAAGCCCCAATAGCTCTTGTAAATATATATTAATTGAGATATCAATAACTAACGAGTGAATTTGGGCGCATCAATTCCTAATGAGAATAAATTAGTAATCACGTACCATATGAGATTGCTTGCATTACTAACTGATTATAGGCATTAGTAATCGTCGCGTATATCCATTAACCGAAGCTTTATTGGCGGTTCTAACCGTTTGATGTTAGAATTTTGTCTAGTTATATAACTGCCCTCTTTCCATCCCGTCCTTCAGATTCTGTGACGCTAAAATCTGAACTATATTTAAATTGTTGTAGGTGATAGGTATACATTTATATATATCAGCCTACATAACTGCTGGGTATAGGCCCCTTCATTTGCACGCTACATTTTTCTGTCCTGTGCCAAGCAAATCCATGATTTTGCTGCGACTCTCTCAATATCATCCGAGGCTTGAGGCAGTATCCATGTCATAGGTATTAGTCTTCTTCTTTTTGTTGTAGTGCTTCTCCAACTAGTGAAGGATGGCAGTCAGCTTAGCATATTATCCCTTGTCTTGTGCGAGCCGAAATATTTCTGCGGCGCTCGCAATCCCTGTCCACTCTCGAATGCTCCGAACCCATAATTTTTTCCTACTTTTTCATAGGTATTCATACATGACAGTTATTGCTTACCACTAGGTGACCGTAGTCGTTGTCGGACTTCAAAAAACATCACATCAGCTAGATCTCCCTAAGTATCAAAATTCCAACCCTAACACCAGTCCATACTTCATGAGTATCCTGAAGGCATGACGCATTGCGCATTTACATAGATTCCCGAATAACCCCGAGCCATCGGGCGCAGCTGTCGCTTTAATACATTTTTTATTATTTTCTCTCCTACAGGAAATAGATTCTCCATTAAAATGCCAATTCTAGACGCATTCGCTAGGGTTATGTGCAAGGAATTGCAATACGCTTTAATACTTTTTTCTTGTTGCTCTAAGAGATACATGCTTGCAATTTTAAATTGTCTAGTCTTGTTAAATTCAATTTACTTGTAAGTAGTCAGCGGAAATAAATCTTTCAAGTGGAACTTAATTGGATTTCATACACGTTTGTCTCCTCTCTCAATATTGAAATTACTTTTCATTACTCTCACATTTAGTTAGTTTGACAGATGCACCAATTAATACGACCTAAATATATAGGGTTACGCTTAAGGTTACGCTTATATCACCAAAGAGGCAGCTAAATTTGAAACTAGTGTGATCTACGATTCTCAGAGCTTAATTCTGTCTCATGCCATGGTATGATTCAAAACTTGCACATTGCATTCTAACTGGCACAAATTGTAATCCCAGGAAACTTCTACTAGATTCTATACAAAAATATACAATGTGACCTTACAGATCACAAGTGCCTGGCACTGCAAGTATACAAAGTAAATAAACACACACAACACTAACATAGTCTTGACCCCAAACAAAGAAGACAGTCTTGTTGTGTGGATATCACAACTAAGAAACTACATACCACAGTATTCTTTATAAATCGCTAAGGTAAATGCAGGTTTCCTCACGATATTTTCGTCAGAAATAGTGCGTGGTAATAGACTATCAATAGACACATGGGCCAGAAAGTCAGAGTTGTGCCCTGGGATTTAAATTCGCGACCACCGTGAACATGTTGGCAGCCGTGTCTTCTCCGTTACAACTAGACCACCACGTACTCTAAACAAACAATACAAGCTGATTTTAAACGTCTCTTCTATATTGTCACATGGTGTTGTATAATAGTGTCGAGGATATCACGTGCCGAACTGTCACAGGAAGCGTATGCGAGGCGCTTCCTTTGCCGCACGATTTGTATTCCTGGCAGCTACCTGCCAATTGGCTTGTACCTTGCATCGTGTAGTTTGCGCTTTATTGATGTACTGTGTGTTAATCATTGACGGTGTGGGAGTGTGAAGATTATTCGTGTTAGTTTTTTCTTTCGTTTTTACAATCGTTTATTAGTTTGTGGGTCGAGATTCTAGAATTTCTGCGTGATTTTGGCCTTCAGTTCAGTTGGAGTCAAAATGGCAAGAGCTCGCAGAAGACAGGTTCAAGTGGAGTAACAAAGGGGAGGCCTTTGCCCAGCAGTGGGACACATTATAGGCTATTATAAAAATATCCATAAACTAAACTAATCCAACAGAGTACTCTGTTGCCTATAGTTAATTAATTATGACAACAACACAATAGTATCCAAATAGTGTCTCCAAACAATAACGCAATTACTTCATTGTTTATTATCTAATACCAATTGTTCCATCGTTTGCAACAATATTCGGCAGTCGTTGTTCAATGTTCGCTAAATGAAGTCCTTGATTGAAATATGGCGGACTATTATTTGTCATCATAGAATATTTGTTAATATCAAGTTGTGTGTTTTTGTTTTGAGAATCTTGTGTGGTTTCTGTGATGTCCATGGGAACTATTTTAAGAGCAAAGTAAGTGTTATAATTTATTGAAGTGAAAACTTCTTTAGCGGCGTTGAGCACTTTTCTGTAATGGGTATAAAATCTTAAACTCGCGTCAGGACACGTGACCTGATCGAAAAAGCGTAGGACGGATGAAGAGTAGACAGCTATCCCCTCTCTACAGCGCGGCGAAAATGTATGCCTGGGCCTACTGTTTCGTTTTTTTTTTCAGTTTCACCCACTTTTTCCAAAATTGTCCCATAGTCCCCCCTGCCTTCCCCCACCCTTATTCCGAAATAGTGCCTATTAGCCTCCCCACGAAACCTACCCCCCCCTTCCCTTCCCCACCCCGAAAATTTACCTCACCCCCCCCAATCCTATCTCGGCCAACATAGGTCGTAGACCCACCGAGTTTGGTATCCTCGGAACCGTCTTGGTGAGGGCTACAAATTGACCCCGCCAGAAATCCTAAATTACGCAAAAAATTACCCCCCCAAAAAAAAAATTTTACCTCCAAAAAATTAATTTAAGTTAGCCTCCCCACGAAACCTTCCTCCCCCCCCCCCTCCCTTACCCCACCCCAAAAATTTACCTCACCCCCCCAATCCTATCTCGGCCAATATAGATCGTAGACCCACCGAGTTTGGTATCGTTGGAACCGGCTCGGTGAGCTCTACAGATTGGCCCCAACCAAATCCCCAAATTCCTCCCTCTCTCCCCTAAAATATTTGTCCAGGCATAACTCCGTCATTTCTTAAAATAAACCCCCCGTGTTTGGAGTCAGAGGAATCGTCTTGACGAGCTCGACAATCGAGAGCAGGCAAAATACGATTTTTCTTATTTTTACTATGGGATCAGGCTGGGGCAGCAGTCTAAAATTATATGTAATTTGCAATCTGTACCCACGGTCTTCCCCCGGTATTTTTGAAGTGAAAAATTTCCGATGGAAAATGAAAAGCCATTTCCGTCTAAAAAAGTGGAGATGGATGGTTTGGGTCTTGTATTGTGAATTTGATTCAAACAAGAACAAAATATTTGCAGATTTTGATTTCATACATTGAGCTGATGTTCATACACACATTTTCAACATACACCCTGTATAAGAAATAAAATTATTTGCCATATTCCAAGGATGTGTATTATCACTACATAGTATAAAACAAAGTCGCTTTCTCTGTCCCTGTGTCCCTATGTCCCTTTGTATGCTTAATTCTTTAAAACTACGCAACGGATTTTGATGCGATTTTTTTAATAGATAGATTGATTCAAGAGGAAGGTTTATATGTATAATACGTACATATTATTGTACAGAAATCTATTTGTACCTGAGCGAAGCTGGGCCGGGCCGCTAGTTTGTCATATACAGGGTATATCAAGACTGCTACCGAAATCGAAGCCGGGTGGTAGTTTAAGCGACTTAAGACACAATGCAACAGAAAAATTTGCAAAAAAAAGCGACAATTTTTGAAGTGAAAACTTCTTTAGCGGCGTTGAGCACTTTTCTGTAATGGGTATAAAATCTTAAACTCGCGTCAGGACACGTGACCTGATCGAAAAAGCGTAAGACGGATGGAGAGTAGACAGCTGTCAGTTAGCTGTCAGTTTATAAAGCTTTGATGAATTGCCAATGATTTTGAGTGGAGATTTCAACATAAGACGATAAAAATCAACTATTAATTGAATTTTTAAATAATGAATTTGGTTTAACTATGTCGAATGATCGCAATCTTAGCACAACGAAATACAAAACTACTATTGATGCGGTCTTTATTAGACATTTAAATAGGTTCGAATCAAAACTGTTCGTTTCTTACTTCAGCTACCATAAACCTATCGTATCAGTTTTAGAGATTGGCGATGATAGTTCTGGTAATGATGATGGTGAAAAAGTCGTTGAAATTATGGATGAAAGTTGATTTTTCGGAGAGATAAACTTTTTAATGTAAAATAATTATAATAGTTTTAAAGTGTTAAATTTTTAATGTAATATAAATTGTCATGTTTGTGTACGATAGCGCAATAAATGAATATTGTATTCTACCACATAAATGATAGTACTTTTATACTGATAAAGCAATTGGTGCAAAATTATTCCCTAACCATTCCAAAATATCAAACATGCTCAACGTTAATAATCAAGTTTTCACTTCAGCCGGCACTCCCGGAGTGCAACCCGTCTTTTTTTTTCGTAAACCACAGCGTTATACTTCCATAGAGTACTAACGAATAAGCGGGTATATACTGTAAACTGAAGTCCTCACAAATTAAATTTGTGACTTCTTCGATTCTTACATAAATATTACAAATATGATCACTTTCACACTTATAAATGAAAGGTCTCAAGAACGCACTATGTATTTTCTACTCGTCTTAATTCTTTGACATATCTTACCAAATGAGCTGCTTGTTTGCCGCGATCATACTGCAAAAAAGATTTTCTACCGTTCATGGGTTTAAAAAGCCTAAGCGCTTAATTAACATAAACGACTAAACGTCCGCACGTCATGAAGGTCTCTCATCGAAAATCAGCGTTCCAGTGCTGTTCAGGTGGTGCTGCAGCATATTAGCTGAATAAGAGCTACCTTTGACACAATATTTATATTTTTTTTAATACCTGGACTGTAGTAACTCCTCTGTACTTTATTGTGCTAGTAAAAAAATATTCTTTCTTTTTTTTCTTCTCTTTGATCTAACTGTTTATTGCTTTCCCGTACCTCTCGATGAGCCTACATAGCCTAGATTATTATTATAACAGCCGATACCTCCAATCCTGTACAAACAGCACCGTCATCACTTTCCACTTTCTAAGCGCATATAATCGCAGCGATACTGCGCACAACTCAGTTTTAGTTCTGTATTTGGACATGCGCCAGACCGTAGCTCCGGCGAACGCTGCGGGCGTTTTGCTCATTTTACACTTATACTGTTGTGGCAATGAGGTGTTGTGGGTAGAGGGGACAATATAGACAACATTTTGGAATGGATCTGGTAGGAGAATGGCTGTGAACCTTGAGGTTAAACTAAGGCTTTTCTTATTGCTATGAATGACGAGACGAGCATGCCCGTCGCCTGATGATAGGCAATAAGACCCCTCATATATTATTGGACCGGAACCAAACCACACAATAAATTAAAAACCAATGTTTGGCATACCACTGCGAACTGAAACATAAGAGGTTAAGTCTCGCTCGCCATCTTACTCCGGCTACAATGTCCTTCAAACCTTTGTACGGGAGAGAAAATCATTGTGGTAGTACCTACTGATAAGACCTCTCACATGTGAAAGACCTATACCAGTAAAACTTGTTATAATTTGGTTGTTTTTCTTACAATGGTCATATTCTGAAACAACCCCGTCACTTTCCATTAGTGGCAGCATGTCTGTGTGTGGTGTGTGGGAACCTGGAGATTGGATAATTAGGAAAATTAATTCATATAAATTGATAATGACATTTATTATTTCTTACCCGGGAGTAGAGTTTATGTTCGTCATCGAGATCGTTTCACTTGATCATTAAAAAAATGGAAATAATATCGGCAACCTGTCAGTAGCACTTTCGACTATGAGTACCTATGAGTACTTAATAAGTACAAATAATTTTATTGCTTCATAAATGAAACTCGCCCATTAATATAATACGGGATGTCCTCTCTGCTATTAACACCTCAATGGCCGTCCGCCACGCACACCGAACCGATTCTATAATAGTGAATTAATTATTTTTAATGAAGCATATCCGTTCGCCAGATCCGTCACGATAATTATGAGCTTTTCTAAAGGATTTCACTTGTTTTGTTCAGATCTCGTATTTTGTAAATACTGGTTTATTATTGAATACGATGGAAGAACTAACTTATTTTTAAGTCTTAAGTGTGTGGTTACGTTTAAAATAAAAGTATCAGCCCATATACGTCCCACTGCAGGGCACGGGCCTACTCTACAATCGAGAATACGATTGAGAGTGGTTAGGCCATATAGTCCACCACGCTGGCCTAGTGCGAGTTGACAGACTTACATACCATAGAAATTCTATGGTATGCAGGTTTCCTCACGATGTTTTCCTTCACCGTTTTAGTGCGTGGTGATTGACTATCAATACACACATGACTCCGAAAAGTCAGAGGTGTGCCCTGGGATTTGAACCCGCGACCACCGTGAACATTTTGGCAGTCCCATCTAGTCCGTTTACCACCACCACCCACTTCAACAACGCTAATTAGTCAAAATTATTCATGTTTTTTAGTAGTGCGTGAGAATTTGAAATGTTGGTATTTAGAATTAATCAACCATAAATAGTACAATATGGTTATAGCTTGAACAAAAACAGAAGTAAATACCTCTTTAAAACCATTTCAATGTTTGTAGTTTATAAACACGCAAACAAACATATATACTGAAGGTAGGTCTCCCATATGTAAGAGGTCTTATGGGTAGGTATCGCCGCAATGTATACTTATCCCGCTAAACAGCAGTGTAAATGCACTGTTGTGTTCCGGTTTGAAGGACACTGTACCCAGAATACGAGTAACTGGACATATTGAGATAACATCTTATGTCTTGAGATGCCGAGAGCTCAAATAATACAGGAACATTGCTGAAAAGTTGCTCTGCTGTACCACATGTAAGTGTAAAAATCCTCCTTCATACAATCCTGGGTCCTTCCGCCGTAGTGTGAAGAGGCACCTTAGCAGGCCGGCATAATGGTTTCCATTGGCATGGGATTGCCGTCCGATGCCAATGGATACTCTACCTGGGCGGCATTAGCACTTACCATCAGATGCAATGCCGCCACTATGCCGGGCCATTATAAAAAAAAAGATGCAAAAAAGAGAGTGCAAGCAGAAGAAAAATTACATGACCGATAAATTAAGTATGTTGTGACGCTATGGTTTTGCAGATGTTCATGGGCGGCATTGATCACTTACCATCAGGTGAACCGTATGCTCGTTTGCTCCTTATTAAAAATAAAACTAGTCACAGCATTACATGTTGTATTACATATACTGAAGTAAATTTACCTCTTTAGTACATTGTTTTGTCGCCCGCATTATCATGAAGGGGACTTGACAATAATATATTTCCAACTCGTTCCATTTATTTAACTTACTGATAGATTTCGTTTCGGGTTAAAGACAAGTTAGATATTCTCAGAGACTCGCCGAGATTCAATGCTCGGTGTTATTACAATGCGTGCTGTTAATCCTAGTTTACAGGAGTTACATTGGTGGGTGTGAGGGCGGGACAGTATCCATATGTAGAAGTAAATCTCAGTAGAGGCATTTTTAATCAAGGAAGAGTATTACCAATTAGTAAAATATTAATCAAATGTTTTCGAGTTGATAGTTCACTTCGTTATTTTTCATGATATTATCGCCACTTAGAATATGGAATAGAAGAGAATAAAGAATTGTAAATAAACAAAATATGACGATAAACATGAGCTATCTGGGCGTAACCCTACCACATTCTCGACGGAAAAGGTTTTTGAAGAGACCAGATGGCTTCCCTGCCTATTCTTTCAGGCACACGGACCTGAAATTACCTATAGTATGTTTAAAATATATCGCTATAAAAGGTTTCAGTGACAATTATATGAGTTAACTAGGTCAGTCGGGCCGCAGCGTCTTAAGTGCTCGTTGTTATGCCTTGTAGCACTGTGAGAGCCATCCAAGAATAACTGCTGCAGCGGATCTCAAGGAAAACAACCTACTTTGTCGTCTTTCACGAGCGCTGAATTCATCATAGTGACTATAAAGTCACAAGTGGCAATTTACTAAAAAATAGATACTGTAATAGGGAAAGTTGTGAAATAAGTTAAAGTTAACTGCCTCGGTGGAACGGTTGTACTACAGTATGATAATGCTGAGGTCTGGGGTTCGGAACCCGTGTCGGGAAATGTAATATTGGATTTTTCTATTCATTACCAGCCCCGAAATCATGTGGCGATAGGCTCGCCCCCATCATGTCGTTGGACGGAAAATACATGGTGGAAAGTGGGTGTCCTTGTTGCGCCTCTGCGAAACTTTCTGGAAAAAGGCACGAGCTTATGTATGTATATTGAAGTATATTGGTTTTTCCTAACATTCCAAAAATATACATATGTACATAATTATTCGCCTCATGGCAGAGCTCAAACTTTGTTTATTCTTGAGAGTGACTTAAGCTTTAGATCTGCATGCTGATCTAGTGCGGGTTGGTGCACTTTACATACAATAGAAACTCGTAAAGGAACTTCTTAGACTAACAGGTTTTCTTACTAAGTTTTCATATTAATCTTCGATTTAACTACGGGAAATAAGAGATGCTACTGCACAGTAAAGTACGATTGCATAAACTTACATAAACTCACGCCTTTATCCCAGAAGATGTAGGCAGAGGCGATACGACCGCTAATTGACAGTAGCAAAATCATACACCACAAATTACAAAGCAATTCTTGGCACTCTCCAGACTACAGACCCCAGACTCCAGGCTCTAGCCCTAGGTCGCAATTATGTTTATATTTATTGAAAATATATTTTTTCCCTACACAATAAGTAGGTTCCATCGAGGGACGAAAATCTTCGTATCGATACTGAGTTTCATAGTAAAACACACGCCTTTATCCCATCAGGGGTAGGCAGAGGTACAGAAAACCTGTTTAGCCTTATATTTTCTGCCCCATGGTGTGATAGGAGCAAGCCTATCGCTATATTGGGCACAATAGACTTACCTACTTGACTTTCATTCTGTAGTATACTCGTATGCGCAATTTTCCGCTGAAACGTTTACTTGCATTAGGAAAATCCACTCTCAATCGTACTCTCGATTGTAGAGGAGGCCCGTGCCCTGCAGTGGGACGTATATGGGCTGATACAGATACAGGAAAATCCATTCTTATTGCGGTTCAATGCGGTTTGGTGCAAAGGTAATTTATTACAGCTTGGCAAAGTTACTTGGGATTCCCAATTACTCAATACGGTATTTGAAAAGGGCGAATTCATTAGAATTTTGCTGTTACATAATAGATAAATATTAAGCTTATAGATGTCAGCAGTTGTTTTACACCTACGTAGGTAGGTAAGTTCAACACTAAAATTCTTGAGAAAAAAAAAGAAGTAAAATAAAGCTATAAAGTAATGGAACCGTCGCGTCGGAAGTAACTCTTTAGGTTTGCTTTTTCTGTTTATACCAGTCCATCCAAAAGTTGCCTGGATAAGATCACTGTGAGCAATAAGACCGCCGGTTGTACTGATATTGAGATCTAAATTTCGTAGACACGAAAGTATAACATAAATTTCCCTGATAATAAAATATAAATAAAAAGTTCCCTGTAATAGAACCTACATAGCCCGAACCTAAGTCAATTATATTAACCTGATAAAGTCAAGATTTTTTAGAACCTGAGCTTCAACTTCTGGTCATTACTAAAACTACCCTCTCAAAAAGACTTCATCGTTTTCGAGTGCAATAACTTTTTTATAAGTGCACCTTCGTTGGAGTTCGGCCAACGATTCGCTTTTTGTTCTTAACGTTTGTTCGGTGATGTTCGGACAACTGTGCCGAGTTTTACGATAAAGCATGGATGTTTTTGCCGATGGTGTCAGGAATGGAAGAGTTGTGTGTTTTGCTTCGGTTGATGCAGTATGCTTGTTATAAAGTTTTTTGTTGTGTTCATTGGTTGCTGAATGATGGCGTTTTACATTGTGGACAGTTGTGTTAAAAACTTGGAGTTAGAATAAAGACAAATAAAGCAACAGAACCACGAATGTCGGCACGTGATACCATTAGATTGACAGTCAAAACCATAATTATTATCTGTGATAATTTTTTTATGATAGTCTTCTTTTTTTTTTGCATATTACAAGTTTTTTTTCGGTGAATGCTTGCCTAGTTGTAGTGTACAAGGTATATCAAGACTGCTATTTAACACGAAGCTGGATGGTAGTTGTAGTGACTACAAACACAATTCAACTAAAACTTTCGCAAAGAAACGATTTTTTTTAATCCTGTATACGAAAAATATTCTAATTCTGAAAATAAAACGCTTCTTTAACATGCAATCGACGCAACGTCTCCACTTAAAACCAAACATAGATACTATGAAAGTTTAAATATGAGTTCAAACTCTTCTCACCCAATCATAAAACATCTCTCAACGCTGTAACCGAGTTCCCCTTTTCATCACCTATTAAATCAAAAGTGTATCTCTCAACAGTACAGTAAGAACATAATAAAATGAAAGAAACAGTATGACAACAGATGTATCTAAATTCAACGTGTCCTTCACAGCCGCAGCCAACCCGCATATTATTTATGAAGTTGAACTGCTTATAAAGCATACAGACTTGGAACTTACAGAGAGAACGAAGTCGGAAATTAAATGGAACGTTGAGAGGAAGATCACAGATTGGCATTTCGTAGGTACATATTTAGAGTGGAATGAATGAGAGGATTTCTTTATTTATTTTCCTCTTTATTATACATACAATATACAATATCACGACTGCTTTTGAAAACGAAGTGAGGTAGTAGTTTTAGTGACTTCAGACACAATGCAACAAAAAAATTCTAGATATGACCTGTATACA
Organism: Hyles euphorbiae; assembly: GCA_023078785.2. Taxonomy (NCBI): domain Eukaryota; kingdom Metazoa; phylum Arthropoda; class Insecta; order Lepidoptera; family Sphingidae; genus Hyles; species Hyles euphorbiae. The sequence continues at coordinate 13,154,043 of CM041046.1, forward strand.
CACCAAAAGAAAAACAAAACAATTGTAGCTTTATTTAAAGTAAGTACAAAGGACGGCATTATTATACTGGGCAATATCTTACAGATAACTTTGGATGGAGAATAGAACAGATGATTATTTTTTCGCGATTTTAGGGTTGGTCGCATAGTAAAATTTGTTCATTATGTTGAGTAACCTTATACTACCGTATAACCGTACTGTCATACTATTGGATCTACATAAACAGGTTGTTGTCGCTGTTTGATCATTGTCGTCGAAGTAGGCTGCAAACATCAGATTTTTCGTTTAAAGTAAATTATCTCATGAGATTGATAATCAATAACCACGCACTAAAACGGTGAAGGAAATATCGTGAGGAAACCTGCATATCATAGCGATTCATAAGAATTTCTATGGTATGTAAGTCCGCCAACCCGCACTAGGCCAGCGTGGTGGACTATAAGGCCTAACCACTCTCGATCGTATTCTCGATTGTAGAGTAGGCCCGTGCCCTGCAGTGGGACGTATATGGGCTGATACAGAATCTCATGAGATACAATTGAATAAGTGTCGGTAACGAACGAACAATTGTCGGACACCGTATCAATTGCTAGGCCACGCTTAATGTTTTCGCTCTAATTGCTTCATATTATCGACGTTATATAGATATAATCCACGGTTGAGTGATTCTTTATTCAATATACATTACCGACCTTTAAGACATAGTTGAATGTACTTTGACCTTCGCTTGAAAAAATATATGCGGGATTACGTATAACTATACTATTATAAATATTAGTATCTTTATTAGCTGAAAGAAGAGAGTTGGTAAAGATATGCTTGATGTTTTTAGGTTATTACCAACAGATAATAACGAGGAATTATTCTAGTCATATTGTTACGCTAGTATCAAAATGCTACGCCTATTTCTCAACGTATCAGGCCAAAAATGTTCAATAACCTCATTACCGCAAGCACCATTAGTGCGTTTTCGACCTTAAGGACAGCTGATTTCAAAGTTCATAATACTATTATCGAGAATACCACAATCCTAAGAATAAAAATGTGGTGTGCACCCAACTGTAAAGTTTAAAACAAACTAAAGAAACTCAGTTTACTTATTTAAGCACCTTGTAAGAAAATACAAACCGAAAGATCAACTTGTAACAGGAGCAAGTTTACAAATTATAATTATTTATTCATCTTAGTAAATAACTTGGCTTGGGAAAGAACAGATCTCGCACAACTTAGAAATTAATCTTTCACGTTAAATTTCTTACTTCAGCAATCTTCATCATTTGACAAAGTTTTTGCGGTTTTGCGGAAATCACGATAACCCGAACAAGTTTCACCCATCTTCGAAATGTTGACTGATTTATTTAGAGTATCGAATGAAATGTTCTTGGAACTAAAGTTTATTATCTGTTCAAATATTTTGTTTAATTATAATATTCTAACAGGGAATATTTTTGTAAGCCAACCGTTTGTACGATTTGATTGTAGCATTACTTAGTTGCATCTTTATTTTGTTGTCCACTGAAAGACCATGTATGACCGTACGTTTGGCATGTACGATCATACCGTAGATGTGAGAACACTACTTTAACTAATTTATTGCTCATTGATTGCTTGATAAGGTTTTTTTAAGGAATTATCAGATGATGATGCCAAGCGACGCAACATACCAAAATTGCAACTTCATATATATTACTTAAGTACCAAATTTCAGTTATATCACGATTGCGGAAAAATAATCCCTTTGATTGGTATGAACTATGAACTAACACCAAGATTATCCTAAGCGATGCCCAACTACTAAGCAGTAATTTAATTTAGACCGTATAATTCCTCAATTGGATTAGGCTTAATTTATCGGAAGGCGTGTAGAAAATAAGCCTTTTTTAATAACTAATACCTCGATGATTCCAGAAGACCTCCAGCTTCTAAAATGTAATTTAGATCAAATGCTTCCTGAATTCGGAAAGAAAACTATTTAGATTTAGAGTACTGGGGCCTAAATAAATGTCTTTATAATACATTGATAATCCCTTGTACAAAGCTGAAAACTAAATAGGTATTAGGTCCAGAATGAGAGAAGCGACTTGTTGGCGCCTTGGATCGTAGGCAGACTGACGGCAAGACACGTTATGTCTCCGCAAACGCCATGGGGATGGCTAGGGGTGCCTTTATTGCGCTTTTGATTAAATTTTTAGTCAACATTAATAAGGTTTTGTTTGTGAGTTGGCTTTAATTCTTAGTTTGTCTTGCGTTTTATTATGGTTAAAGTTTGATATGAAATTTTAATAAGATAGCAAATGTTGTGGTTTGTCTGCTATTTTGAGCAGATAATAAAATTAATTTCATATTTATACATTTAGATTATCTTGTTGGATATAACATTAATAGAGATGAAGAATTTATTTAATGCACACCTCTGATTTTTCAATCACCACGCACTTTAACGGTGGAGGAAAACATCGTGAAGAAACTTACATACCACAGCGTTTTGTAAGAATTTCTACGGTATGTAAAGATCACCAACTCGCACTAGGCCAGCGTGGTGGACTATATGGCCTAACCGCTTTCAATCGTACTCTCGATTGTAGAGGAGACCGGTGCCCTGCAATGGGACTTATTTTATTTTAAACTAAGAATTTATGATGAATCTGTCATTGTTATACAAAAAGTCTTTCAAATATAAACCGATGTATAAATACCAGGTGAAAACCAACACGTGACATGTATAATTTGCAAGAATTTCACAGTTGGTTAAACACAGCCCTGATGCTTGTCGAAGCGTGACGCTCCTCACGGCTCCAATATAATATGGCCCTTTGAATTTAAATCGTGTCCAGTACAGTAATAAATATAGAGGTGTGTTTGATACCTTTTAACGTCACAAATACACGAGCGATAACTTTCAACAGGGATGTGGAAATAACTTGTACCATTCAGAAACTTAAGTTAGAGGCTACATTTATATCATTAATATTTATGTTACTAGAAATAACTCCTTATAATTGTATATTTACTTTAAGAATAATCCACCTTGACCTTGTATATTAAGTTTATAAAACCAACCTGGTGAAACCACCGAAGAATAATCCATCTCAACTTACCAAACTGCTGAATAGAATATGCACCCATTTATTCTGTAAATACTAACTACTATGCAGTTTCATTAAATATTTGTGTGTCATATTTGAAATATTCCTAATAATAAGGTTTCATAGGTATCCACGCTTATCTAGAGACAAAACAACTTCACATTTTCAATACAATTTCCACCATAAATATACTTAAACAAAAACTACTCTTAGCTTTGCTATTCATATCCACCTGACTAAATTTCTCCTGAATATTCTTTTTCCCTGATTAAGCCGTAAACTTAGACTCATCTCGTGCATAAAACTCCAATGTATACCTTTCAAAGGCCAGATTAAATTCTACGTCATACGCGTATTCATCAGACTTTAATCAAATATCTCAGATGGACGTACATGCAAATTTAATAGCTCAGAGACAGGTCAAGATTAATTGCTTTACATACACAGATCACTTCCAAGGAGTTGGGAGTGATCTGTGTTTACATACGATGCTACTGGGTTATGACGTCAAAGAAACATCAAATTTATATACATAAACTCACGCCTTTTTCCATAAAAATGGCTGTCATTAAATTTCTCAGAAGGTAGAGATGTCAGGAGTCAGGACATTTCGACATGTATGTTCCGAACAAAAATGTGATAGTAGGCGAGCCTATCGACATTTCCGGCACAAATTCCTGACTTCAGGCCTATAATGCATAGAAAAATCCAATATCACTTATACCGTACCCGTACCTAGAGCAACTACGCACTTCAAATTTATTATACAAAGTGTCGGTGTTTTAATTGCTTTAAATTACAACGTCATTAAATAACGTAAATTAAAACAAATTAAAATTATTAGATTTTAAATCACATTAAAATTTAAAAAATGATATTTTCAAACAAACTAAATAATAAAATAAATTGGTTTAAATACAACACGCTTTATAAGTTACCTACTGCCCTCAGTTGACCCAGACATAAGAGCGGCAACGCCGCATTTTTCGTCGCCGCGTCGCAAATGGCTTTTAAATTGATTTGGCGCGATGAATCCTTTGTAGTTTTTAGGCATAATTGTATTCGTAGAATAATAATTAATTAAAAACGCTCTTAATCAAGTCACCTTTTACACAAATTATGTGAGTCAAAATTGCTTCATTGGGTTGGGAGCGACGATGCCACTTACAATTAGTACACAAATTCAGTCTTATTTTTGCGAAGGGGGATGAAAATAGCACGTCGCGTAAAATATTACTGCCACTAAATAGACCTTCAAACAAATCATATCAGTGTATTCCACAGCTGTAAATCGCGACATCATGAAAATAAAATGCTATCGTAATTCGTAATGTGTTGTGAGCAACGCACGCGCATTCGCAAAGAACAAGTACGGCTCACTGACGAGGTGGCGCGGGTGCCGACTCCCGAGTTTACACCAAGTAACAAGTGTCTTAAAAGTTACAAGTATTCCGTAAAAAGACTAAAGAAGTTAATCGCTGTATGTGTCACTTTTCTAAAATTCATCATAAAGTAGTGGAGATACATAGTCGTGACCCCACACTAAGATCGAATCTATGGTTTGGTTGAAAATTTAAGGATGGCTCGGTGAAATAAAAGACCCTATATCATTATTTTGTAGTGATAAACAGTTAGTAAGTGTCAGAAATAGCTTTACTATTTGTCTTGTTAGTCATATTCCAGTATGTTTTATTCTTACTGTATACTTTGTTTTGCTATTTTACATTAAATGAAGCACAAATAGTTGTAGTGTAATTACGTTGCAACACTGCCCAGGAGTCGCGGGTAATCCCAGGAGCAGGCGCGGTGGGGAAGGATGCACGATTAGAGATGCATAAAATAATTCATCGATATTTTTATCGAGAGTAAATAAATGTCGTCAATTGAAATATGAAATCCGCATAATTCATATTTAAATACTTTTAGGGCAGTAAATGTCAAAGAATATCATATTTATTAACACAGTTATCAGAACTAGGTATAAAATGTAGATGTGAGTTGTGTATCTCATTTTATGTATCACATTTGTTTTTAATATTGTCGATAAATAAAGGTTTTTATTAATAAAGTTTGAATTCTTTAATTTTCAATAATAAAGTTTGAATTATATCGATAATATTGATATTGTATGATCGATGAAGTCGTTGCCACCCTAGCCTCATTTTGATCAACGACGCGACGTTGCCTATTCGACATCACGACGTCGCGAAGTTATGAGTCTTACTATCATGGATATTAGGTCTAAATTCAATTATTGATATTATTTCTATGCAACTAATAATAAGACCTTGTATTTTATTGCACTTGACCTTTATTATTCGTTTGTGTCAATGACCTAGCCAAATCGCTACAGCAGGTGGTTAAATATTGAAAACTAAAAAACTATCCTGTGGCTAAACGGGTGGTGATAAATTAATAAAATTTGGTGCATGGGCTGCTGATGCGGTACCCTATATGTGGTCCAAAAAAAATACTTATGTCACCGCCATTTTGTATATCTAAATTCTAAACATCATGAAATTGCTTTATTTTATTCGTTATTAGCGGTCCGGCCCAGCTTCGCCCGGGTACAAATAGATTTCTGTTCAATAATATGTACGTATTATACATACATATAAACCTTCCTCTTGAATCACTCTATCTATTAAAAACCCGCATTAAAATCCGTTGCGTAGTTTTAAAGATTTAAGCATACAAAGGGACATAGGGACAGAGAAAGCGACTATGCCTTATACTATGTAGTGATCTTTTTTATTATGTGCGTCTAATATTTCAAAATTTATACTATGGAGATTGGAGAGGAAATAGTTGACATAAACTGCTATTATTGCATCTCTGCTTACCATTTCATACGACCGTGAAATCTTTATATTTTATCGTCTTTTTTCATATGTATATCAGTTTAATATGATTATACATCTAACAATATTTTATCAATATAGTAGAAATTATAATATAGTCCCCTTCACACATTGCAGGTTCGTGTATTGTTCGTTTCATATGAGCCGCTGAGTGTTGATTGTTTAAAATATATAAGTATATGAAACAAAAGGACATATGCTTCCCAAGATTGACGAGCACATGCCAATATATTTTATGCGTAATAAAACCGGCAACATCTTTAATCAATCTAATAACGCAATGTTTGCCGTATGTCCGTAATGAAGGCGAGTGCATATGAAAGCAGGACCACAACCACACAGGAAAACTTACTTTACTAACCAAGACACACGGTTCAAAATCATTCCTGCGGTATATTTATAGACATAAATTTCCCCCATATGAGTCAGTGGGGCCGGCGAAGGGTGAAAGGACCCTACATACTAAGGGTTGACTCATTAATCGACATTTTTTGCCCTAAATATTGTAATGTGATATGAAAATGGGTCGGCAGAGCTTGCTTGTTTGGATGTGATCCAGTGCGTGGCAACCCTGACCTGACGGATTGAGATCAAGCCAAGTTATGGGAAATGGTTTTCCTCTCTTGTTGCCAAACATACCATTAGTTATGTAAAGAGTGAAAGTTATATTGACTTCCAGGAAATTGGAATTATTTCAAGAGGAGTTACATAAATATGAATAGATATTTAGTGATCAAGTTTTCGTCTTAAGTTCGTTCGTCAATACCTACTTAATTTAGTAGTGAAATATTAAATATTTGCAAAGTTATTTTATTTAGAACATTTCTAGGACCTTTTGTTATACTATGTCAAAGTGGCAAATTGATAAACTTCCTCAAAATCGCGGAGTAACCATTGCATTTTCATACAGTGTTTAGTATTAATAAGTTCTGCGTCGCAATTTGTAAAATGTACTCTGTGTTTCTGCGTAGTCATTAAACTTGCTCTTGATCAGGGTCATGCTTAATTTTTACCCTCAAACGGGCAAATCTGTTTATCGTTAACAAAACCAGCCGGACAGCTACATAAAAAAATATATAATTATTTTCAAAATAATTTATAGTTACCCCTATGAGATTTCCTTTGAAGTTGTTCATCATTGGAGTTGACCCATTACCCTTATGTGACCAACTGAGTACGGGATGGACAAGTGTAAAGTGCTCACTCGTTCACACAGTCGATCACAGCCAATGCAGTAATGCGTAATAATCCGATACAACCCTTTATTGATTCCATTATACTCGTATTTTATTACTTCAGTTGATTAAAAAAAGGTGTACCTATTTTCTATAACCAATGTTGGTAACAAAACACAAGGTATTGTTATGCTGTGTTATAAAATAATGTATGAGTTGAGAAAATTACAAAGTTCATTTGAAAATAATTTAGATTTCAAATTTCGAACGATCCCATAGATTCAAATCAACAGTGTCGTTTTGAAATTAGGAGTGTTGCCAGGTTGCAATTAATAATTGTCAATTATTCCAGATATTTAGAGCAACTCTATTTGTTTCTTAACATTAAACAAGTCATTTATTTTTGAATATATGAATGCAAATATATTTGTTCAATCAAAATCCCAATTATTTGTGGTAATTCGGCGTGAATGTTCCATTTAGCTCCCCTAATTCCACTGAGAACCGGTATTTCGGTAAAAATTTCATAAAATGCGCCTTAGAATTCGTTTTAATAAGAATGTTAAATACCTTGGGAGTGAGTTTTTTAGCAGAATGAGCGTAAAACCATGCTGGATCGTATGCAAATATCATCTGGAGTTGTGAACATGTACCTTGAAGAGACCAGGAAAAGTTTCTGTGCTACCAGCGTCTTTGCCAAACCTATCACTGGAATCAAATATAACAGCAGTATTATGTGAATAGGTCCCATTTATAAATAATGATTTGATCCGTGGTGCTTTACAGTTGGCTTTTCGGCTGTAAAAGTCTTTTTTCATGGTTATTTACCTCTTTAGTTTATTGTTATATCACCTGCTACGGAGAGAATTGAACAATAATTATTTTTTAATTCCTCCTATTAATTTAACTTTCTGATTAATTTGATTGGGGGTTATAAACAAGTTAGACATTCCCGAAGGCTCGCCGAGCTTTAATGCTCGGTGTCATTTTAATGCGTGCTACTGTTGATCCTGGCTTACAGGAGTTACAGTGGTGGGCGGGACAGTCTCTAATGTTAAATATATCGACCTGTTTACTACATGCAGCCGTATGTCTTAGTTTAGAATCTTGCATTGACAAAGCCTGCTATCATACCAATAGAATGTAAACCCAATACTTGCCTATTGGGACTTTACAATTAATCTTTACAATGGCACTGCCAATGTACTCAACGCACTTAATACATTTGGCACGGGGTTGCAAATGTTTTTCAAGTATTTTCAAGGCTTCTGACATGATCTCTGGACGGTTTCCAAAACACGTCACCAGCGCTATGGTTCTTTTGTACCGTAATCAGAGAGAGTGGTCGGGGGATCCAATGCTTTGCCAGTTTATTTGTCGTGTTCGAAAATTGTAGATTGTATTCGAAATAAATGTCAGGGCTGGATTTTATAAATGACGTCTCATTATGTTTCTAGCAAGGACATACTTATTGATTTTGTATGTATTTATTTCTCAAATCTCTCTCTGAATGTCTTTAGCGACGATTCCGTATTTTGTTCTTTTCTTTTTACAAATTATGTAATGTATTTCTTATATTGTATAATATTCAGCTAAGTATAATCCAGTGTAGATTTCAATATCTGAATAAAGCCTAATCTTATCTATTATAACATCTAAGCAATTTCCTGAGAATACAACTAACTTCGCATCGGTGAAAACAAAAGGTAATTTGCAAAGAGGTTTCATACTAGCTATAAATCTGAAATGTATTCATTGACTTATACAATTCTTTTCCTGAAACCCCAATTCCCTGTAACATGTCAGGGTTTTAAACTCCCATAACCCCCACTGCATTCCACCCTGTTCCTTGTAGACAATGTCTTGGCGCAATAAAAACGTACAACTCCTTGGATCCTTCCAAACGTCTTCCGTTTTTAATCTCGACTGATTTATGTCCATTATGTTCATTTATGGGCATAGCTGTCGGTGTTATTGCATTCGGAATGGCTTGCGGTGCAGGGGTTTTATTTCATGTCACAAAATGTTAATAAAACTTTTGACGGTAAAAATTAATGTTTGTTTTTGGTAATGTACTATTCTATATCCGGTTTTGATTTATTGTATTAGGACTGCGTTGTAATGATGGTTTTAAGTATTACCAGCAATGTCCATTTCAAACTCAACGAATGAAAAAACAAACCATGAAATATTTCTAGTTAGGTAGGACTTTATAAAATATTGTTTTTCAATATATTTGTAGTGTAAACAAATACTCCTAAACTTCTAACACATAACGTAGTTAATATTAAGAACTGTTAATTCATTTTGCGCGATAAAATCTCGCAATAAGAATTTACGCTGTACATTAAACCTCATGTATAAATCATTTTCACCCACGCGCTCGTACAAAAACTCTATTAAGTCAAAAACCGTGTTTACATGCATAATAGGCGATAAAACTTGATGCACTGCCTTCACTTGTTATTTACGATAACGATATTACATACTACTCGTATATTCTTGAAATTTATTTGCGATCGAATTGAAGTTTATGAAACAGATTTTTCAGAAGCAATTTCCAAGGCCGACAGAAGTCTTTAACATTAATAGACCAAGTCTAAATATTTCTAGTATAAAAAACAAGCAGCTATGTGGTCCCTGAATATGCGATCCTTAACAAATTAATATATTTCGTTTATTACAAACTCAAAGACTTTCTTTTCAACATTATTAGCTTTATTGCATTTACCGGTTCAGTTCCGCCTATAGTCAACGGATTTACCTTATTACATATCGATTTTTTTAAATATTCCTCCTCATTTAATGCGAGATATCCTAACTCGAACGTTAGTTTATCGACCCCTACTTCAGGTCATTCATTAGAAGTTTAGTGGTTGGCAACGTCGGCTCAGTTCACTTAGCTTCATAAATGCTATGGAAATAATTCTCACTGATTTTCGCCACGCTATTTTGAAGAAAAAAAAATCGCACCCCATTTTTGGTTGATTTTGGCACTGTGTACCCTATCTCTACTATTTGTTGACGATGGCAATAGATCAACGAACCGATATTAATCTCACTAATCTTAATTAACCAAACAGCATCCCCATAAAATTGTAATAGTGTTTACTAAGCAGCATTCTATTTGAGTCACATAATGTTTAGTCTCGAGTAGATCAAAACGCACAATAATTAAAATAGATAATGAGAAATGCAATTACAGCTTCATGCGTCCTCAGTTAACCTCCTTTGTTCGAACTCATCCAGCCATTCAGTGTTTCAACAACGTATTTGTTTTATGTGCTTTCATCATAAGCCGGCTGAAAATATGAGCCGTGATTAACTCGTTTAGTTTTATGTTGCTGTTCAATTTTCTGTTAGCGGAATTTGTTGCTGAGTTTTGATGAAAAATTTTGTGGATTTTGTATTAGATTGTTAGTTGAGTGTATTTTAGTTATTGCCTATTTTGTTTAAAACAAAATTGGTTTTTTGATTATTTATATTTTAGACTGCACTGAAATTATTAAGGCCTCAACTTTTAGATACATTAACCGTACTCGGGATAGACGGATTTGAACCAAGATACTCAGGTTTCGAGCCTTGCACACCAGGATTTAAGTGGCAAATAAAAAAAATAAAGTTTGTCTGCTTTGGTAATAATTTTTATAAGGCACGACACAAAATGACTACGTGAGACGGTGAATTTAATGCAAAAACATTAATTATGAACTGTAATGAATACCTACAGTTCTAAGACAACTTCTAAATCAACAATGTAAAAATATTCAATTTCCTTATTTTCGGTATTAATGTAGAAAGCGTCCCACAAGCGGGCACTTTGTGGAGCACTGAGTAACTGAATCATGTTATTTATAAAACTGCGATGGAAATAAACGGATGACGGCCATACGGGGTGTAGTTTCACACTTCGCTTCATCTAGTACTACTAGCTTTTACAAATATGGTATGACGTGCGAGAGGTGATTGACCTTTACACAAAATATGATTTTTTTGGAATTCACTTTATATTATTGTGCCCGTCTATACTTAGAGATTATTAATATAGTGTCTAAATGTATTTTATATGAAGTGCGAAGTTTATACACGTTAGTTATAAATTTTATGAACATTCTAATAATATTCTTATAGTGTGGAATAGACTATGTTGAATTAAATGGTATTAAATTATTTTTTTCAGCGTCAATTTACCTCTTTAATTTGTAATCAAGTAGATTTTGTGTGTTGTATGAAAAATAATAAAAGTAAATAAATATAAAATATTAATTAAATCACATGAAACATACATTACTCAGAAACTTATAGCTCAATTTAGAGTTAAAAAATGGAATAAATGTATTAATTCCTAAATTGAAATCATCGATAAAATAGACACCTAATAATCGAATTATTAAACTGTCAAAATATAACAGTTGCACATCATAAGCACTATGTAAATATCGATCGTAATGTAAACGCATCACGTCCTGTAGGATATCCTCGGGACGTTAGTACCCTTCCGCGCCGCGTGGAGCGCGCACGTCGCGTTCCGGATACCGATTGTGAAATAAACGGTCCTCTACATTCCTGAGGGATCGTTGCCATTGTGACAGTGTGGATTGACCTTTATTTTGTGGCGATTATCGATTGTACTATCGATTAGTTAATGGTTTAGAATTTTTGCACAATTGTTGATGAGAGAATTGATAAGATAGTTTAATTAATATGTTGCGATTAAGATTTAAAAAAATATAGGTACCGAGTGTATGTGTATTGTTATTGATAATTTACACTAACATGTGGTCCTGTTGAATTTCCTTTTGGTCTAAAAATTAAGACATTTTTGTTACACTTTGGTTTAACAAAATCGGTGGTAGGTACTTATTAAAACAAATATATTCGGGAAAATTATTGTATCTAACGCAGAATGTTTTATTTCCAGTAATTATCAAAGTAATATCTCTAAATTGAGCGTATAATACAAGAACATGAACGTAATAAGTTTTAAAGCACGGAAAAACCCGTAAGCCTTTATTAGAAAACTAATTTTAACTGTCAATACACGTGCCATCGTAATAGATTCGCCAAGCTTATAAGAAAAGGGTCAAAATACATTTTTATTTCCAAGGCAGCAACATGTTTTTATTGGTTTTTTTATTTTATTCTTTTAATTAATTGAGACTTCTTACTGAATGGATACGTTACTATTATTTGCTCTACACTCTTGTAGAGAAATTTAAAAACAAGAGATACTACTACGAGATACTACTTACTTACTGGTGTTAATTTTATGAACGGTAGAAGCTTCATAGACGATTTCAAAAACTGTATTTTGCAAGACAAATAATTGCAATAGCTAAATCAACTTTCTCTAAAAATTACCTTTGAAATAAAACTATAATTTACGGATTTTATCGCGGTTTTGATTTAATTTTTAATCCGCGATAAAATCGGTAAATAATAGTTTTCAATGTGTAACATTCGCGTAAATCTAAGAATACATTGTTCTTGAACCGCCTATTATTAAGACTCTTGGCCCACCAGGCTGGTCTAATGCGAGTTGGAAGTCCAAAGAATGGATGGAAACTCTAATCGAAATGCACTGCATTCACTGACAGCTATTTTGTTATGTACAAAGAATAGTCTAAAAAAATATAAAGCTTTGTCACCACCGATTAAAACCTAACTTCAACTTTACAGCAAGTCAGTTAATGTTACCAAGTTACTAATGCAAATACCATGACAAAGTTTGAGTCAGTGTGCCAATTTATTACCAGTACGTAGCCAAGACTAAGCTAATTAGAGGGGAAGATGCTTCGTATACTTGTAATCATACTGCGGAATTATATTAGTGCCAGGGGACTGAATTAGGTTATAGGATGAGTGAGTCAGCTGTGTATTGGATAAACTCATTAGAGTAAAAGCAGAAGGTTTTTTAGTCATTTTGAATCCTTTTACTATTTAAAGAGGATGTAATATTGATGAGGCTTGATTTTTTTTCATTTTTTTTTATTTCAATGAATGGCGAGACGAGCAAGCCGTTCGCCTGATGGTAAGCGATACGACCGCTCATAAACAGTAGCTAAATTCCACTGCGCTCGCCATCCTGAGACATAAGATGTTAAGTCTCAATATGTCCAGTAGTTACTCTGGCTACAATGTCCTTCAATCCGAAACACAACAGTGCATTTACACTGCTGTTTCACGGGAAAAAATTATTTACTCTATCTATTTTACCTTTTTAATAGAATGGTTGTTAATTTTAAGAATTATTATATTGACGTATGGCAATTAGACAGTGCATGTTACTTTGAAAACATGGTAAACGTATATGATTTTGTTGAATTCTAATCAAATTATTTTAATAATTAAAACAAAACTGAGTTTGAACCTTTACAAAGATTTCGGGGATTGAGTTTATGAAATACACAATAATCCTGATATTACAATAAAATAAGTACCTAATATCGTAGATCGAAAATCTTGGATATTAATTTTCCGAGAAAATAAACTTTTTCACCCTAATTATTCGTATGATATCCAAGTGATAATTATGATAAATAATGTAAATATCCCCATATTTTATTTCATAACACGACATAGGCATTCTTAGAGAGGCACTAGAAAAATGGGGACAAATAAGTTACGTTTTAAAGAATGCTAACATGACTTTATACACTTTTATACGTTATACTATATTCAAGCATAGAACAATTTGTTGGTCCAATTGTTACGTGAATTGTGGAACGCTACATAAAAGCAATTTATTGTTATAGGTTTATTGTGTGTTTAAACATTTTTTTATGTACGAGCGTAAATACTTTAGCATATTAATTTGACTAAATATTAATATAAGAAGTAAAACTAAATACTTAAAGAAGTCGTTCCGAGTATTATACGTATGACAGACAGCAGAGCCAACATTTAAAGTTATACGTTTTTCACATTTACTTTTATTTCAAAACATTAATCAAATCAATAGCCCTTTACAAAAATTCTCAATGTAGGGGAGAAGTGGCATGAAGGAGCCAGGTTTTGAAAGAGCCACTTCTATTATTTCGGTAGTTTAGGAACCGATTTGGTTGAGGATTTTATTTTTAAGTGATAAAACTGATTTCTCGTCACCTACAAACATTTGACAGTTCGCCGACATCAACGGACGTCGGTGTATTGAGTTAAAGTTTTTGGCACTAAAAAGTAAGTATTTTACTTCATTTAAGTTGTTTTTTGGTATTTTACTGTAAACAAATATAGATACATGAATTGTAGATTAAGTTTGTGCATATGTTTGGCTTGACAGCTGCATAAAAACTGAGCCCCAAAAGATTTAATATTGTTGTTATTTTTAAGGTTATATTTTTTTTAAGAATTAGTTTTGAAAGAGCCGGGTGAATGGGCCATAAAAGAGCTGGCTCTTTCATAACCGGCTCGTACATAAACCCTGCATTTGAATTTTATAAATAAAATATACTAATAATAAATATGCATTTTTTTCATATACCATTAAATTATTTGCTTCAGATATTGCATTATGGAGAAGCCTGGTCTAAAAAAAACGAATAAGACCCGAAAAATAAATTAATAATAATAAAATAACACCCAACAGTCACATACACAGTCCTGACCCCACACTAAGATCGAGTCTTGTGTCGTGGGTATCAGACACTACGAGAGACTTTTCGGTCTCACTAACACCCAGACCCGAAAGAAATATTCGTGGGCCACACAAACATTTCTCTCGGCGCGGGGGTCCAACCCGCGGCCTCTCGTTTCACAGGCGGCGTCTAACCAACTGCGCCACGGAGGCTGTCATCGAAATCGGTAATTGAAGAAGCAGTCAATGAAGTTTTGGAGAAAGGTCAAACTCCAAAACAAAGAAAAATAGTGATGATTGCGTAGTTTGCAACAAAACATATGAAGACAGTGATCCAGATTGGTTTAAGTGCAAAATTTGTTCTGGTTGGGCTCATGAATCCTGTGACATTAAGGAGAAATTTAATTTCTTTTGCAAGATATGTTTCTAATTTCGAGAAAATAACATTATATTCTAAAGTTCCTAAAAAATCTGAATCTTAAGTGAGCAATATTTTTTTTTTAATTTCTTAAAGATTTAACGTAGTTGTTTTTGATAGAAGATTGATTATTGTTAATTTTTGAGATTGTTATTAATATAAAATAATCCTTCTCTAATATATTAAGATTATATATACGAATATTATAATAGGTTTGACTGACTAAAAATAACCTAAAATGACTGATAGAATTAAATATTTGTTAAAAAAGTCATTAGTTTATAAAAAGGATTTGGTAGAATTGTCTTTTTGTTTTTTATAGGGCAATAATTATTATTTTACATAATTTTCACAGACTGGCTCATTCATAACTTTTGGTGGCTCTTTCAATACCGAAAAGTTATGAAACAGCCAAAAGACACATTTTTTTGAAATGAATATTTCACTATTTTTTGTAATGTGTTTAAGGTTTTTTCGTATGAAATAACCTAGTTTAATAAATAAATAAGAGGTTGACAAAAAAAAATCATCACTTCTTTCATTAAAAGTGTATTTTTTTGCTCCGTTTAGTAAACTGGCTCTTTCATACCACTTCTCCCCTATCACATAAACAACACTCGTAGAGTAGTGTTTTTCGTAATTGAACACACCTACCGACCCAAATACCGGGAAGTCCGGATGTCTCGCATCCGCAGACGAAACTCTTCGATCGCTTTGATCTATTCTCGGCATTGATCCGATGTAACGACAGACTGCGATTGTGTTGTCGATACACTCACTAATCGATTGATGTATTGGAGTAGTGTTTTGTTATTTCGAAATTGGAACGATTAGGATATTATTTTTAAAAATGTGTTCTTTGTTTGTAATTTAGGTTGGTTAATTGATAGATATCGAGAGGGTATTCACGTTCTTATGATCTTGTAATATTTGGTAATTTGATATAATTATTTCATTTAGTCCCAGTAAAAATGCAAATCCAATTTTTTTTGAAGATCAATATCCGCATTAGACCCTTTTGCGCGAAAAATACGATAGGAAACGGATATTTAATTTAAAAAAACGCATAAATTACTCAATAAATCTTGTCTTCTTGTTTTAAACCTCGAAAAAACATTCGAATGTCGTTGGCAGAACAAAAAAATACCGTCGAATAGATAACCTCCTCCTTTTTTTGAAGTCAGTGAAAAACAAAACTAAACGCTAACAATAAAGAAACTAATGTATGTTTAAAGTATAAAACTTGTCATGTTTCACGGTTTTTATTGGACACCGAGGATGGCGGTGCGCCACACTCGGTAATTTGTTATTTTTATAGTACTGAACTTCGTTTTGAAAAACTCACGCCATTTCAACATTCACGCCTCCCAGTTGGAAAAATGTTGTTGAAAACTTTGCTGTATTAACTCGCGTTGCCGAAGTATGGTTTAATATTTTGTAGGAAAATATTTAGTGTTTGACTGGTTTTTTGGCGCTTATTTTACCAGAAAAATATTCTATATTATATGATTGTTTACATTATTCACTTATAACTTGGCACTACGGCAGCCAAAAATAGAAAATAATTTAGTAGTTACTACGTAAAAGATTTAAAATTTTAAGAGGACATAATATTTTAACCATTTATAATTCATTGCCTCGGTCTGTGTGAGAGTCTCATGAATTATTCCGCCCTAATAAAATATTTGGTCATTTATTGACAGAAAGGAGTTTACATTCCCGAAATATTTATAGAATCGTAAATAAAATAAAAAGAAACCGACTACATCCGGTGGCGGTTACGGCTGCGTTCAGTGAAAATTTATTTTTAAAGCTAAATATCACTGTAGACACTTTCACTTAAGTTAATCGCTATTTCCACCGTCTTTTGTTTATTCAAGCAATCCCATAAGGCAGACAACAGCCAAATGTTTAATTAAAATTAATAGCCTTACATCGTTTTAAAAATGACGGGTTGACACGTTTAGTAAACCCAAATTATAATTAATAATACTGATTTATGAATTTTAAATAACTACACCTAAAAACAAGGATGTTTGTAAATTATACACCACGAATATAGCTTATTCTTCCAATTGTGTTTTTCGTTTACGTTATTATATCGATACGAAAGCTATTCATGGAGTGTTTCCAAGTTTTTCATGAGTCACAATTTATTTCCAGGCACTAATGTCGTATCGATATATTTTTATACTTACGTATAAATATAACCTTTCATTAATTAGTGTATTATTTTAGTTCAATGTATAAAAAATACAATATTATAGCATTTTGATTGAAATATTATATTATACTTTTAAGAAAAAAACATTTTCATAAATTACTCTTGTTATTCGTTTACTTTTAACTATTTTAAATATAAAAAGTTCTAACTGTGCTCTCATCGACATTTATGCTACTTCAAATTAGTAGGGTTGATATGAAGAACAAGAGTTGATTTCTAACAACTCAAAATAATATCAAAAGAAATAGACATTAGGTTTGAATACGAACGAGTATATGTATATTAGTAACGATTGTATGTATAGTATCGCAATATCATAAAAATATGTGTATTTATTAATGAATAAAATGCAGAAGATAGTAAATATGTTAATCCTGGGCCATTTAACCCGAAAGCGTAGTACCAAAGAGTGATTAAACCGAAAAACGTAATTGGACAAAGTTAATTGTACGCCTCTTTATGATGCATATACCAACAAACTTATCACTGAAGTACTGTGCTACCCGCGTCATGCTGTTCACACATGGAAGTTCTGACTGAAACAATTAGCTTGGCGATGAACTGGCTTCCATGTGTTTATTACACGATCTAAGTTTAACTTGCAGATTAATCGATTCTCATGAACTCTGAGTACGGCGGGATTGCTACTCGTTTTTCTCTTAATTGGCGCTTGGTTGTCGTTAGTCTTTCTAATTCGCTATTTAAGAGATCGTTATTTCATTATAATGGGCATAATATTTTAAATAAGCTTAAAAAATCATATACTATGCTCCTATAATGATATATTATGAGTTAAGATAAACAATTTACTTTTTTTAAGTTTTACATTCGACTTCCTGTTTACTTCTGAAAACCGTGAAATCGTACAAACAAGAGTACACATCATTTCCACGTACAGATTATTTTACTAACACTTCCAACTGTCTTTGGGCTAAGTGTCCATTGCTTATTTTTCTTACGGCGGGTGTTGCCAGATTTAGAAAGTTCCCGATACCGTGGCGTCCCCTCTTGTCGTGAGTCAGGCAAATTACCGCTTCAGTGATTAATGCGAGCTATTCTTGGGCGTATCCTCAACAGTCGGTTACCTTCCTTTGTTCTTCATACGTGAAATGTTCGTATGATAGATTTCATTCGTTCCGCGAATGCAAAATTCCGGCTTTTCGGGTCCATGATGGATGTTGTATTGTTTGGGTTTCCATGTGAAGTGTTGAATAGAGACTGTGTTTTATTCCATTCGCAATTTGTAAGCTATTGTTTGCAACTTTTGTTAATAGCTTTTCATGTTGAAATCGTGCATTATTTATTTAGGCAATCTCTTGCCGACTACCTTGGGATGGATATTGTCCATCCCAATCCAGAGATGGAAAAAAAGAGAGGGCAGTCAATAGTGTACCAAGTAGGATAAAGCTAGACTAAAGAAAAAAAAAATTAATAATAATATTAAATAAAATCATTATTTGACGTATGAATTTTAATATGAATTTACTATCTATGGGTTTATTAATTTATCAAATCTGTAGCACCAACAGTTCGCTTTTACAAAATTTCTAATCATACTTTTCCAATATATTATTTGATACACAGCCCCAATAAATCGACACAAATGTTTTGATTAATGCATGTTAAAATATAACGGCGTAAAAGCGGTTTAATGATTTATTAGAAGTTAAACAATGCACCAAAAGCTAGTTAACATTCAGGAAAAATCCGTTACGGAGTAAGGTATGAGCATCAGTCGAAATGACAATGTTAAATAGTATTCCGGATTGTAGGTACATCCATTACATATCTATCCGTTCGGCTTTGGGAAAACGTTTTAAATTCAACATCATACAAATGTGCTTCTGAAATCGTACAAACACCACTAACTGTGCAACACAACGCAAAGGAAATTCGACTGGACATGTGAAGCTATTTCTGTACATTTAAAATTTACTCCAAACATAAAATTTCAATTAAAAAGCCAGGGTCAATGGACTAATTTACTACATTAAAGCTCATCTCACGTGTTTATAGCGCCGGAAACCATGCACCTATGTCGCATTAGTTAGTGAATATTGGACTTTAATGCGCTACGGTGATAGTTTATATGCAGTGAATTTAGAAGCCGTCAAAATGCAGTTAATTAATTCGTACGTGGACATTTGTAAGTATCTATAAGGTTTTTAATAACCATGCCTATTATCACGTGGTGAATAATTTAAGTTTCTTGGAAAGCAGCAATGAAATATTGTTGTTTATATTTGGTTTAATCAGACAACGTCTGTTGAATTCGTAAACATCTGATAAATATGAAAATGAAGATTTTTGATAACTTTATGTAACGTGTAATGATAGCCATCATAGCATAAATTATCATTTATAACTTCTAATATTTATATAGATTATATGAATGTAAGCTACTATAAAATTGGATTACGTAACTGCACATTAGCTAATAAATATGTTTCATACAACAGTTTTCATAATTTCAGTAACAAAACAGTTATATTAAAAATGACATGAATTCCGAATATCTGAAAGCCATGCTATGCAACGCGCTAAGGCATGCAATAAACACTGGGGTTAACCGTAGTACTAGCGTTGTCACCGCATCCACCCGGCATGGCATCTGGATTGCGACACGCCGGTATCAAATCCTGCGGTCGCCGGCTTTGTTACACCACTGCGTATTGTGGTTAGTTTTATTGCACGGCTTATATATAAGCCGGTGAACGCCTGTGCGTGCCTCTAAGCCGCATGCAGTACTGTTAGAAATTAATGTTTGGTATGATATGAACACGGGTTGAGTAATATTTTCTGTAGAGTTGGATGTGCAGTGTGGACGCGTTTTAATATGGTTGGTGATTTACGAAACTTAAACTCCAGTTTCAATTTTTGACGTGTATTGTAATAATTTGGTATTCAAAAAATAAACTATCATTTGCATTAAATATTGCGTACATTACCATATTTTCCTAATAAAGTATTTTTTAATATCGATTGAGATTCAAAATAAATTATTTGCGTTTCCGATATTTTAAGTAAGTTTATATAATATTTTATGTTGTTATAATTGTTGCAGGTCCGCGCCATGGAGCAGCGGCTTTGCGAGTGGCCGGCGGGCGCTGACGGCGCACCCAAAGCTATCTCGCGGCTAGAAGGCCAAATAGAAGAACAGGTACTAACTGCATTCATATTTTTATTTTGATATCTTTATCTCCACAAAGTCTTATCCGTATAAGCATGGCATATATGGTTACTGATATAAGTAAAAAAAATAATTAACAAACCTCAATAAAAAAACTAAACAACCAAAGCTATGAAAATTTGAATTAAACATCATAATCATAATATATTATAAAAGAAATTAATTTAATATAAACGTATATTACGCACGTACATTTCTAATAAAAATATTGTTGAACGCACCCTAGCGCTTTTTTCGTCAAAGCGTTTGTTTGATGTTTTGTAATGTCAAGTTGACGTCTAATCGGACGCTTTATTATTTTTAGAAATTAGAAAGTTTTGTGAAATTATGAATGAAATAATACTGTTTTACTTTGAAATGTTATTATTAACTAAGTATATTGTCTCTTACAACAAGGATTGATAATATTCCGAAGGTGTTAACGAAGAAAAAATGTTGTAAACAAAAGTACCGTCTGATCCAAACAAAATGCAGGTAAATAATAAATTGCGTTTAAAAATATTTCACAATTTACAAATTACCTACAAAATTCTTTACAAAAAATATAAAATGAATAAACTTAGATAAAATTCTGCGTTATCTACTAGTTAACGGTTTCTACAATCATAAACATGTGTTAAATTCGATTGTCATATTTTGGTTTTACACTCACAAACTTTTTAATTTTGAAACAATGACTTTTGGTAATAATTATTAACGTTTCATTCCAAATGTTTACCAATTACTTTAATTTTAAAACTAAGTGCATTGTGTTATATCTATTCATATTTATGTATTTTTTATTGTTCTTAATTCATATTTAATTAATTCCCATATTAAAACCTAGTAAGCTTGGCCTACTTTAGGTTTTTAATTTTTCTGTATTTTATGGTCATATATTTAAAGGCTGTTCATATATTTGAGAGGTAAATTCCTTTCTCCAAGCTTATATTAAATCAATATTTTCAGAAACATCTAAGACTCCAGGACGCGAAGCAGGTAGAGGCGAAAGCAGCCCGCATCAAAGAGTGGGTGACCAACAAGCTCCGGGAGTTGGAGCAACAGAATCAGCTACTACGGGAACAGAATGATCGGTGCAACCAGCAACTAGAGTTGCTGAGGAACCATATTGCCGCACAAGGAAGCAGGAATTGTACTGTAAGTAATACTATAAAATATACCAATACTACCACTCTGTACCAAAGGTCTTTTGTTTATTGAGCCCATTTAAATTACTAATAACTATGTAGGTAGTACATACTTGGTATTACTGCAGTAGATTAGTACTGGTTGTAAATTGTAATTTAATTCTAAATTTGAAATGATATAAAACTAATTGATAATAGTAATATGGTAATTTATTATTGTAGATCAAATAATAGTTAAAAAATATATATTATGTTTATACTTAACACATTTTTATCAAGTTCCATTTAAAATCATAACCATTCAAATGCTATTTTAATCATTGAATATTAAGTTGGCCTATCATGCAATGAAAGCATAATAACTTGATTTAGCATATGCAGCTAATTTTATTAGTAACATTTGTAATACTATTTCAACATATTTGACAAAATTTTAAATAAATAAATTCAAGATAAACAAATTAAATCATATATCAGCGAACAGTATTAATGCAATTAACTAAACAATTATTCAAAATTTAGTTTTTTTTTTTAATACTTATAAGGCAAATAACATTTAAATTCTGTCAATTCTTTAGGATAAAATTGGTTAACAATAATTGGAAAAACAACTAAACAATTATTTCTGATCAAAATTTCTCAGCCGTGCGTAAGATAGTCACATAATTGGTTCACTTCCCAGTTCCTACCAACTCGTGCGAGTCTGTCACTAGAAGTGAGGACGGATGACGGGCCCTCTAGGGCGACCACCAGCCTGATAGCTTCAAACAGGCGCCGTTCAGAGAGTCTCGAAGGGCCCCAGGTAGAGCCCGCAGCTCTTACAGTGCTACCACATTATTTTGCTCACATTTATGTTCATGCACATTAACATAGAATTTTTATAGATATTTTAAAAAGCTTGTTTTCTTGCACTTCTTAGGGTTCCATGTACCATTGGGGTTCTGTTTTATTGCTACAGAATCTATAATTGATTGTTGCTAATCATATGAGTAATATTTCTCAACATGGAAGATTCTGTTTGAAATATTTTGTGTTGTCGCCTTTAGGGCTGTAAATATAATATTGCTAACATTCACACTATTAATTTTAGTTGCACTACATGTTTATAAGTTCTAAATAAGTTTAGTGTTTTTGATCATCCATATTAGAAAGATTTATGCAGGAAATAAAGTGTTCAACTGCAGTAGGCTTTTGATATGATGATTCTTCTGTGTCTAATGCATCTTTATAATAATTTGCTACATTCACAAGGGCTATTTTTGTAAATGTATTTGCATAGTGTTTGTCTATGTTAATCTTAATGATTATAATACACCAAAAATATACTTGCAGTTGTGATAGCATACCAAGACAGTATTATGTTATAATATTTGCCTCTCGATGTGATAGATGATAAAGCTAGTGCTATTACCTAGTAACTTATTTACTCAAATATTTAGGTCACATAAATATAAACAGATGCCATAAAGTAATCCCATGGTCCAAAAGCAATGTTTACTAAAATAATGGGATAACATGTATGTTCTTTGCATATAGCTAATTTCATTTTAGATATATTCATTAGAAAGGGTCTTATTACTCAAGGAGCAGGCATGTAATGAAATGTTAATTGAAAAATCTCGAAAAGTATTTTCATAAAAAATATTATATGTGTTTAATACAATATTTTTGCTTTGTAGCTATGTTATGATGTTACCATGTCTGTAAAGCCTACATGAAGACAGCATAAGTAATATGTTCCATAATGTTCGTAAACTGTATAAAATGGCTGTATAAAGTTTGTGGGAACTCATTTATCATAACATGTAACTTAATACCAACTAAGAGGGGTTTATTGCACCCCACACATTATCATGTTACATGATAAGCATCAAGTTTAAAGACACCGCAATATTATAAAGGGTGTAAACTGAAACATGATTGTATTAACATACTGTATAATGTCATTTTAAGTATGATTAATGTATGTTTCTTGTAAGGTGGGTAA
Organism: Hyles euphorbiae; assembly: GCA_023078785.2. Classification (NCBI taxonomy): domain Eukaryota; kingdom Metazoa; phylum Arthropoda; class Insecta; order Lepidoptera; family Sphingidae; genus Hyles; species Hyles euphorbiae. The sequence continues at coordinate 13,177,684 of CM041046.1, forward strand.
ATTACTCAGGGCATAAATTAAGGCTTGTTCACATGACACAATTAGGTAGACAACCAAATTGTCTCTTCTTAAACTATTTCCACATGGTACGTCTTGGCTGAAAATGCTTGGTGGGTTTGCTGGATATAAAGATCAGGCAGCATTGATACTTAGCCTGTAATATTACTATGTTAATTACTGTCTGCCTCGGTGTCGTAGTTGTACTAAGGTACGGTTACAAAGCCGAGGTCTCGGGTTCGAATCCCGGGTTGGGCAAAGTGATATTGGATTTTTCTATTCAGTATCAGCCCAGAGTCAGGAATTTGTGCCCGATATGGCGATAGGCTCGCCACCTATCACATTGTGGGACGGAACATACAAGGCGAAATGTGGGTGCCCTGGCACCTCTACCTACCCATTCTGGGAACAAGGCGTGAGTTTATGTATGTATGTATGTATAAATTAAGGCTTGTTCACATGACACAATTAGGTAGGCAACCAAATTATCTATTATTAAACTAAGTAGTTAAATATCAAGATCAAGATGATGTGTATATGAACTCAAGATGAACCATGTGGAAGTCCACATGGTACATCTTGGCTGAAAATTTTTTGTTGGATTTGCTGGGTATAAAGAGCAGTGTGCAGTGATACTCAGTCTCTAATATTACTATGTTATTTACACATAAATTACTCTCATTACCTGACAAATTATTCCATAAAGAAAAGACATTAGTACCTATTATGTTGGTGTCATTTGTGATTCTCAAACATTGAGATAATATACTGTAGGGGACACTGCAAACAAAATGTTTGTAACAAAATGAAGGGTACCTTCTATTTCTGTCTCTGTCACGCCTACGTAGTAACATTATCTTCGCTCTCATTTCACTGTGTACCCGTGTGCAAGCATAATACGCGGAGATTTTGTTATCGATGTCGGCTCTAGTATAATACCTCCATGTTCTCAAATTATATTTTAGTTTAGTATTAAGTAGGATTTTGATGTATCACGGATGCATTGTTTGATACAATATTTTTTTCTAGTTGCCAATAAATTCGTCGGAGCCCCACTACAGTACGCCGGTGCGGCATAGACGCAACCTGTCGATAGGTACTACCAACATTGCGAACAACGTCAATGCTGCCAACACTGCGGCTTTGAACACCATGAATCGTACCATGGACGAGAGGACCACTGCCAGTCTATTGGCTGATGACTTGGCGGTAAGATTTTGAATGACTTATAATTATTAAAATTCGATAATTCATCTTATCACTGGTTATTGCAAATATGTGTATAAATATCGGCAGGGCGGAGTTTATAAATAAAGTTGAAGATATTGTTATTGAAGTAAAACTGAAATTATAAGTACCGCTCGATATTTTAATATTATGTGACATATTTTTTTATAAATATTGACGCCGGTGTGGAAGTGAAATAGTCTTGTTAGACTTCAGAGCCTTCGTAGCGTAAGGGACTCAGAATCCTGTGGATCTCTAAGTCCTTAAATTCCACTATAATTATACACTCGTTCCTGACCTTTTCATCATCTATTGTATGTGACTGTTGGGTGTATTTTATTTATTTGTTTCTCTGACAAATATATATCAGGTTAAAGAGGAGATAGTGTTCCTAAGACACTCCACAAGCCTCAGAGTTCAAAGTAAAAAGGGCCTAAAGTCAGTCCTAACAAAATAAGTATAAAATATGTAGATGTCAAACATTTTGATTTATTTCAGACTGCGGTGGAGAACTTGGTGGTGTTGCCGACCACGCCCAACACGTCCACAGACGGCGACACGACGCATGACTACGCTGAGATTTACACGCCTAGCAGAGGTATGAAATAAACTCCATATGATTTTTCTTTTTGTTTTTGAGTAGGGTTTTTCTCAATGAATTTAAAAAGGTAGTTGTGTTCATAAAACTACTTAATTTAAGAATAAAAATAATTTATTTTTATTTATTTAGGATCCACTCGCACTGTCGATTGTAGAGGAGGCCCGTGCCCTGCAGTGGGACGTAAATGGGCTGAAACGGTTTATTTAGGATAGCCAGTGGTTGTTACAATAGAACTTAGGGCCCTACTATATTCAACGAAACGAAGTTCGAAACTTCGGATGATCAAAGTTTATATACGATACGAATGTACCTACATAAAACTTATGGTCGTTATTGATTTATGGTCGTAACCATAGACTTATAGTTACGGTGTACGTTATATATATACATTCATATCGTATAAAAAACTTTGTTTATCCGAAGTTTCGAACTTCGTTCGTTCGTTCGTTCGTTCGGATGAATATAGTAGGGCCCTTAGACTAATAAATTATACAGAAATAACTTAAAAGTAACACTCTTTGAAGGCGGTCACAACTTGCACCGTTTGTGATAAAACAATATACATTATACATATTGAATAGTTTGAAGGACATTGCAGCCAGAGTAACTACTGGACATGATGAAACTTAACGTCTTATGTCTCAGTATGGCAAGCGCAGTGGAATGCCAAGCGTTGCTTTGGTAATGCCTCGTATTAGTTTGGTTTGGAACAATTGTTTTACAGTGACATTATTATATAACTGAAAATTGAGTCTTTTTTTTACAAAGCAATGCTTGGTATTCCACTGCGCTCGCCATCCTGAGACATAAGATGTTAAGTCTCAATATATCCAGTAGGTACTCTGGCTACAATGCCCTTCAATCCGAAACACAACAATGCATCTACACTGCTGTTCTTCGGGAGAAATAGACATTGCCGTGGTATTATCTACCCAGGCGACCTCACATATGCAAGATTTCATCATCATCTCAGCCATAGGAAGTCCACTGCTGAACATAGGCCTCCCCCAAGGATCTCCACATCGACTAGATAGACCTACCATCAGGGAAAACCTGTATTGTACTGTATCAGCCCATATATGTCCCACTGCAGGGCACGCGTCGACTCTACAATCGGCACTACGATTGAGAGTGGTTAGGCCATATAGTCCACCACGCTGGCCTAGTGCGGGTTGGCGGACTTGCATACCATATTTTTTTTTATAAATCGCTATGGTATGCAGGTTTCCTCACGATGTAAACCACCAGTATAATTATAATACATAATGTGTTGTCACCAGAGCGCACTCCAGCGTGGCAAGGCACGAGCAGCAGCGTCCCTGGCGTGGTGGCTGCTGGTGTGGGCGTGGTGGTGGTGCAGGGCAGCCGCGGCGGCTCCTCTGCAGACAGCTGCACGTCGGACGCGCCGCGCCCGCCCACGCCGCCGCTGCACCGCTTCCCCAGCTGGGAGGCCAAGATATACCAGGTACTATACTATAACTGCAATAATATGTGAATAGTGTCATTGATGTTAAATAATCGTACTATTCAAATAAAAAATTATAAAAAAAAAATTATTACACATTATTGTGCTTCCAGTTCATGGAAGAGTCCAAGCTCTCCCTGTAGGTACTAGAATAATACCCTACAATTTTATCTAATGCCAGTCCTGTTGGTGATAAGTTATGTTTTCCTACTCAATCCAATATACTCAGATATTCCTCTTATATCTTCATAATTGTGAGTTTGGATTTTATATACTATGTTCGGTGACTTCAAGCTAGCACAATATTTAACGTGCTCCAGGTATTGACCCAATTATACTGAAACCCAAGCTTAATAATATTATACTGCCAACGTATTCGTACACATTACAACACTACTACAAAGTTTATCTATTCCATACTAACATGTCATTATCAATTAGGGTGTAAATCAACTTTGATCCATTCTTTTCTAAACATGAACCACAAATTCAATGTCACAAAAAACTGAATAGCTCCCATCCCAGCACATTGTTGAATGTTAAACATATTATTAATCATATTTTCATTAACTGTTTCACACCTCACAAACCTACTTCCACATGACCTAACCAACAATTTGTATGATCCAGGTGGCAGATGATGGCTTGCAACAGTCAGTGGAAGAAGAACTAAGTCCGCCGCCATGCCCGCGACCAATGCACGAGTCCACCAGCTATCAGGATATCTCTGTGCCTGTCTACGCTACTGTTAAAGGGGTATGACATATTTAATTTAAATCCAATATACACTATTAAATTAAATCCAATAAAGGTTGTTCAAAATGCCCGTGAAAGAAAAATCGAAACACCTTGCAAGTTTATGTTTTGTGAGGATTATCAGAAAAATGTGGATATTTCGAAATATATCTCAAATGTCTTTTAATAATGAATAATTATAGGTTTTCATATCCTATTTTGATGTTCTAAATTCAAATTAAATTTATACACTATTTTCTGATAATCCTCACAAAAAATAAAATTGCAAGTTAACTGTATTAAAATCGCGAATTTGATCCGAGAGCCAAGGTAATTTTTTTTTATTTTGTAATGTTGAACGGGCTTCTACTCACAGCGTATACCAGTCCCATCGTACTCTTGACAATATTTAGTAGCCTAATTTTGCCATGCATTCAAAAAACAGTTTTGCATCATTGCATATCATATGAAACAAACCTACATCAGTTTTATCAAAATTCAGACTTATTAAAGGTCTGCATTAGAAAGAATATAATACAAAACCAATCTCTTGAAACGTTTATTATTTTTACACGTTATTTGAATTATGATTTTCTCCTGCAGTAATTATTTAACCGCCCTATAATCATGATCATTTTTTTGGTTTTGTTATTAAAAAACTTGTCTAAGCAGCGACAGCGATTTAAAGCCGTGTTATTAAAATTACGAACAGCATACCCAATACATTTGTTGTTACAGCGTGCGAGTCAGATAAGATCGATGCCGTTCACGGGAGACTCGTCGGATGACTCGTCGGACGGCGAGGAGTCCATGGGAGTCACTGTGCACAACACGCCGCACCACCAGCTCGTCGCTAATACTTCGTATGGTGAGTAATATAGGATTTTTTATTATGGCGGTAGGTCTCTTATACGTGAGAAGCCGCTTGGGTACCTATCCAGGTCGCGTGATCGTGTGGCCAACAAATCTTTGTGTCAGTTTGAGTGTATGTGAGACCACAAATCTTCTCGTAGTTTCTGATGTAATAATAATAAGTCTTTGTTATTGCACCACGAAACATAAAATAAAAATATGAAGCAGAATGTACATTGGGTGGAACATATCCACGACACAACATTTACTTGATCTTTGTGTGAGGCAGGACTAAGTCCTAAGTGACTGTTGGGTGTATTTATTTATTTAAATAGTTTTTAAAACTGTCTATGAATAAGGCAGTAACAATATGATATTCGTCCCAGCGCAACCATCACAAATGCCGATAAACAACGTGAACCTAACGAGCGCGTTGCCAGCCTGCCTGCAGTCCAGCCCCGCGCTGGTGCTGGCCGCCAACGGACAGTGCAGCTCCTCAGACACCAGCCTCAGTGCCAGCAGCCCCTCCAAGAGTGTGAAGACCAGCTCCAGCCTCAGCCCAGCCAAGAGGTCCAGTAGTGGATCGCCCAGCAAGCAGAGCAAGACTAGAGGTTAATACTACATTTTCTGTTATTTTTTTCACATTATTTTGATTCACCTACTTGCCTCATTGGTTAAGTAAGTCGTTATATTCGGATAAATGTCAGCACTAATGAAAATCAAATGTGCTTAAAAGAGCAAAGGATTTTGTTTCAAAAAAAATAAAGCACTTTTTAGGTATACATATTTATTCCATCTACTTAACACTACACCATTTTAAAAAGCTTTTGAAATCGCGTTAATTTTATGTTAGTTTTAACAGAAAGGTATCTTGGGTTTCATTTGAATATCTAAGAAAATATTTCTCATTGTAATTTAAATTTTGAAACTACCTTTTCAGCACCAATTACTGTCATTTTACAATTATTCTATCAACTACAAATCTAATCAACTACTATTTAAATTCGTGATCTCAGACTAGGAGATCTCGACCCTATTTAAGGAGCATACCATTATCACAAACATAGTTTGATCCCGTAACGCTCCGTGCTTTGTCACTCGCCAAAAACAATGCCAGTTCTGCTATTTCTTCAGGCATGCCAACTTTACCAAGAGCAGTCGCTTTAGCAACAACATCCCACGGAGTATCATCGCCTGCGTTTTCCAATATATCTGTTTTGAAAGGCCCTGGACTTATAGCGTTTACTCTTACTCCATTAGGCGCCATTTCCATGGCAACACCTCGTGTGAAATGATCCAATCCAGCTTTTGAGATGCTATAAGCGAGCAATAAAGGAGTAGGTACAGATTGTCCTGCAACACTGGATATGTTAATAATATTCCCTTTACTTTCAATTAGATGCGGCATAGCTATGTTTGTGATGTTGTAAACTGCACGCAAGTTCGTATTCATTACTTCATCGTACATAGCTAGTGCGTTCTCACCTTGTACGCTCCCATATCTAACAATGCCTGCGTTGTTAATCAGCACATCTAGTTTACCATACACATCTATGGTATGTCCAATAATTTTCTTTACCTGTTCGGTATCTGTGACGTCAGCTGTGATCACAAGCGGTTTGATTTTACATTGGCTTGCAACGTCCAATAGCTTCGTCTCGTTTCTTCCCACCATTATCACATTGGCTCCTTCTTGCGAGAAAAGGATGGCAATAGCCGCTCCTATACCGGAACTCGCTCCAGTTACTAAGACGACTTTGTCAGAGAAGCTCATTGTCGTAAATGTTGAAACATTTTGCCTTCATTTCCATTATATACAATATCACTCCGTATAACCTAATTTTATGTTTGAAAGTTCTTGTACGAATAAATTATGAGGGAAAATAACATTTGGTCCACTTACAGTAGTTTAAAACGTGGCATTACTGTTTCGAATAATGTGAATAAAATATAAACCACCTTATTACAGGGCTGAAATTTTATGGTAATTGTAAGGTTGTACGTAGCAGACGATGTTTTGTAGATTTAACACGTAATTGCGTGATGTTTGTTTTTAATAAAATGACTGGGAATATTGTTTTTATTCTTATGAAAATATAATTTAATGTATTTGTACACGAGTCCCACCTATCCATATTCATAGGACAGCTTATTTCATATTACCAATAGCCAATTATTTGTTGTCACATATAAGATGCTCAATTTTGTAGATGCGATAGATAGTCTATTAAAGAACTTTAAATTATTTCTTAATTTTAATATCGGTAAAGCACTTTTCTTGATTGAGGAAATTCTTATGTCCATAAAGGACATTCGACGTGATGATTCGAAGATGATTGGCATAATATATTTTTGGAAGGAAGGTTTCATGTCACGTCATGGAAGTCATGTTGCTTATTGCTCTATCATGGGCTATTCTTGTTGATCCATTAATTCCCACCATTATGTACGATGGTCGTTACGACCACACTCAATAGAAGCGAGTAGGGATCAGTGTATCTATTTATTTACACTCGATACATTGATGTGGGAATAGCTCCGCCTCGGGAAAAATCAAGCGAAGAAGGTCTTAATAATCTTCAAAATATTCTAATATTTTTTAATACGTCTTTATAAACATCTTCTTAGTCGTCCTCCACGTCTTCCATCATATTCCAGACTGTTCTATTCCGTCCTTGCGTACTTCAACATCCTAATCATTCATCGTCTGACTCTTTTCATCTTAAGTTCTTTCACGAGTCACCTCTTTCACACAAACTACGTTCGATATCAGTCATTCGTCTAACGTTTCATTCTACTCATCTTTCTCCATAACATTCAAATCCTACAATAATAAGTATAGTTATTTTTAATTCCTGATGCCTTTTCCAGTCCCAAGGTGATGAACAGATGAAAGGAATGAATTTCACGGTATTTAGCACAATTTTTTTATCGTATTTAATCAAGATCAAATCAAAGTAGGCGCAACAAAAATAATAATAAACGAAAATTCAGGTGTAAAGTAATAAATATTAGATGAATGTGGGAATAGTTCCGTCTCGGGTCAAACCAACAAAGATTGTTTGTATAATCTTAAGTATAATTTCGTCTTCTATAAAACAAGTCTTCACCGCATACGTCTTCCGTCCTTCCTCGTCTTCCAGACTGTTCTCTCTTATTCCCTCCTTACATACTTCAACATCTTAATCATTCATCCCCTTACTCTTTCCGTCTTAAGTACTTTCATTAGTCATCTCTTTCACACAAACTACGTTCCATATCAGTCATTCGTCTAATGTTTCATTCTACACTCATTTTTCTTCATAACATTCAAATCCTACATGAATATATTAAATATACATATAGATATATAATATAGTAATATATGCTCATAATCATATATATATATACATACAAAATTATTCATATTATATATTTATTCATACATTTACTCCATAAAACATACTAAGATTATTCTTCAAATGCTATCCGTTACGACTTACACAAGACCCTGACACAATGAACGACATCGGGAACAAAATCTTTGCGTATTGTGCGTGCACACATGAATCTAGTGGAGCGAGAGATATGTATTACTGCATAGGTGTGACAGAGATAGAAACAGAAGGAGCGGTACGGTACCGTTGATTTTGTTTGCAGAGCAGTTTATAATATCTGTATGTATGTGCAGACACATCGTTCGAGTCCGGCATGTCGGACGACTACGCGATCCCGCCGGACGCGGTGTCGTGCGCCAGTGCGCGCGCGCCCGCCGAGTCGCCGCGACGCACCGACGCGCTGGAGAAGAGCGGACATCTCGCCAAGCTGGGCGGGAAGCTCAAGACTTGGCGGAAACGATGGTGAATAATGCATTATTTGTTTGTTTATTTTTAGTTACAGTTAGTTTGCTGAAAATTCCGATAGTTTTCTGTGAAACTAGAGGCCTCGATTTCGATTTCCGCACCGAGAGAAATGTTTGTGCAGCTCACGAATATTTATTTTTATTTTATTTTATTTTTTTTTTATTTTTTTTTAAAACATGGAAAACTTACGGCTAATAACAGAATGATTAGACACAGTATAAATAACATAGAGCTAATAACAAGTTTTCACTTATAGATACACTGATATAAAAAAAAATATATTCTAATATGTGTAAGAAAATAAATAACTTATTGGCTAATTTATTTCAATTTTAAGTGTTTGTGAGACCGAAAAGTCTATCACAGTTTCTGATAGCCACGACATAAGACTCGATCTTAATGTGGGGTCAGGACATGACACCCTATTAAGATGATTATTTTAGATATATTTCCGTTGGTTCATTTACTGGATAAGCTGCATGAAATTGACTCCTTTTTAATAGTTTGTGAAAATATTTGCCTATTCCAACAATATTGTAAAGTTAACATATCTGTAGAGATCATTGTCGACTTTCAACTTCAAAACTAAAGCAATTTGAAGAAATATCATTAATATTTAATATGTTCTCAGGTTTGTCCTCAAAAACGGCACGCTATCGTATTGGAAGTCTCAGTCAGAAGTCAATAGAAAGCCACAAGGACAGATTGGTCTCGGCGAGGCTTGCAAGATATCGAGAAACGAAGGAGCGGCCACGTTCGAAATATTCACTGGAAGTCGAACCTACTACCTTACCGCGGACAGTATCGCCACCATGGAGGACTGGATACGAGTTTTACAGGTAAACATATTTTTCACAATAATTTATAGGTACATAAAGTCGCCATTTTGCATAGTATTTTAGTGAATGTATGAATACATTGCCATACTTACTGCTTACATTACTGCAATAATTTGTAGATTGCCTCTCTTATGTACTATATACGAATTTGTGCATATCATCGTCATCATCAGCCTATATTGTTGTCCACTGCTGGACATAGGCCTCCTCCAAATTGCGCCATTTCACTATTTCTTCGGCTTGTCGCATATGATGTTTCTCACGCGTTTGTGAATAAATAATAATATAATTTCAGTTAACATTATCGATAATTACTTCCGATAAATTTTGGATTTGACACTAAAATCAACTGATGTCATGCTAAACATAATTTTATAGATTTTTTTGTGTGTGTGTGTGTGTGTGCAGTAAAGAATAAAATAATAAATAAATAATAAACCTTATGTTTTATTATTCCAGAACGTACAAAGACGCAACGCGACGAAGCTGCTCCTAAGCAAAGAAGACAACAAACCCACAATTCAGGGTTGGCTGACTAAAGTGAAAAACGGACACGCCAAGAAGAGTTGGTGCGTTCTCATCGGCAAAATGTTCCTGTACTTCAAATCACCTGGGGACCAGGTAAATGAAGTCTTTAATAAAAAATCACTTAGTATAATGGAATATGATAGCTTTGGTTGTCTGTAATAGATCGCTCATATGAGACTGCCAATTGTTCACTTATTTGTAAGGTTTCTATGTCCTATTTTTTCTGTAATTTTGTGGTGTTCAATAAAATATACCTGGATAACCATTTATACCCAGCTCCTTTTATTCTCAAAGTCTAGTAACACATTTATCGTTTCCGAATGTTGGGGGTGTTTATGAGTTTTTATACTTTTAACTTTTCTTGAAGTAAGCGGCTTATTTATTCGTCTTTTTGAGCAAGGTAAATTCCTAGCATTTTACATGACCTTTATTACACAGATCTGTTCAGATGGAATATCAACTTGCTAAAAGTGATCTTTCATCAGCTACTACTATAAGGTTTGCTTACGCTGAACCACATATAAATCTTTCATAGTTCCTGGTACCCACGACACAAGACTCGATCTTAGTGTGGGGTCAGGATTATACTGAGTATCTCAAGACTGCTACCGAAAACGAAGCCGGGTGGTAGTTTTAGTGACTACAAGAACAATGCAACTAAAATGCGACAATTATTTTTTATCATTCATTCAGTCATTTTTGGCTGGTAAATTCATAGTTTTTGCTAAAATAATAATTTAAACTCTTTTATACCTTAGATTATTTATAAATAAAAAGATATAAATTATTATTTTAGAGGAAAAAAATGTATTTACCGCCCAAATATGACCAAAGGAAAAAAATAACAAGAAAAAAATTGTCGCTTTTTTTCGAAAATATTTTCTGTTGCATTGTGTCTGAAGCCGCTTAGACTACCACCCGGCTTCGTTTTCGGTAGCAGTCTTGATATACCCTGTATATGTAACTTTTGGGTGTTTTTTTTTATATACATTCTAAAACTCCACACACTCAAACACCTCTAGCTTCTTTCAAAACTCACCATAACTACCCTCTAATATGTATATTAACCCTTTCCTTATTTTTCCTTTATTTCCAGAACCCAACCGGCCAGATCAATATGCGCGACGCCCGCGTTGAAGACGTAGAACACGTCTCTGACTCGGACTCTGAGGAGAAGAACGACGACGCTCGCAACCACCTCACAGTCGCCATCTATCCGCAGCACCAGGTAACTGGGGTCGGTGACGAAACTATCTCATATGCATGTGCAACGACTGTAGAGGGACCCCTAGAATTGTAGACCTTCATACCATAGATACTGACCTATCAGTAGGCTATCCCGATATCGATAGGAATAGAGTTTTATCGATATTAATTTGACTGATTTTGACGATAAAGAAATCGATCTTTATATTTCCATAAGTACTTAATTGGTTATTGTAATTATTGAGTTTATATAACCGTACTATTAAAATTAATAAATCAATTATAATTGTCTGCTACAATACAGTAATAGTAATATTTGTGTTGTCGATATAGATTATCCAAAAATCGAGTAGTATGTTATCGACATCATTGTACAGTAAATTATCCCGATGTTGATAGTAATAGTTTTTTATCGAAATTAATTTACGAATAGATGACACCGATGTAAATACTGGATACCCATATCTAATACCAATATAGTATTGACACTCTTTTTACTTTAAAACATTCCCATGTCCATACCAATAGAAAATAGAAATTTATCTGACAGTACAATATTGCCATATCGATGATGATAGAGTTTTTATCAATATTGATATTGTGATTATTGAGATCTCAATACCCATAGTGAATCGTCGACATTGACCAAACTATAAAATATCCCTGTATTAATGCCAATAGCTAGATTGTATTTATAGTGCCGTGTGATATGTCCCTGTAATGTCCTGTCAAACTATCCCAGTACAAGTTGAATGATATACTTGAGAATAAATATCAATGTTATGTCATTATTCCCGGTGTGGTTGTGTTTATTTAGTTTAGTTATTTTTGTCATTTCTATCTTTCAGAGAGTTTCAATTAGTATTTCGACATGATATAAAGTAATATTACAATATTCACATATTATAAAATGTAGGAAATTTAATTAAAATAGACAAAAAACCGTATATTCTACTTAGTGTGCATTCAATCAAAAATTATTTGTATTTGTAATGATAATCTTCTAAAATAGAATCTTAAGTATAAACTTGTAAATTGTTGTAAATAGCACGATAAGTACGCATAGAATAAAACCGCATGAAATATGTATGTATGTAAAGTTTGACGATGTAAGAATTGTGTTTTGTCCCAATTGGAATTATATAGTCACAAATAAATCCCTTTAAAATTATGGGTCTAAGGCCCGTATTCACAAACAATACTTTACTCAGTGTTGAAGTAACCCTATGCTAAGTAAGACATTTCTCATAGTGATCGTTCCGCTCAGCCTTTTTATTCATAAACAATACTTGAGTCACCCTTTTACTATGGGAACGCACAGTGTCTAATGCGGATCAGTGATTGGTCAATTACTGTTGCTAATTTCTCTCTGGTGTTTGACAATTGGTGTCTGCGCATGTCCCGCGAATTATTTATCAGTTTCACTTTGACAACTTCAAATATTTATGTTCCAAATATTTAATAAAATTTCTTTCCCACGTTTTTAAGCGGTAAATTGTGTGTGTTAACATAGGCCACCCCCCTCCCCAATGAATTCCACAGTGACCTGTTGGAGGCAGCCTGCATCCTAATAGATGATTACTAAACTGAAAACTCCCGTATCTGTATCAGCCCATATACGTCCTACTGCAGAGCACGGGCCTCCTCTACTATGGAGAGATCGATTGAGAGTGGTTAGGCCATATAGCCCTCCACGCTGGCCTAATTCGGGTTGGCGGATTTACATACCATAGAAATTTTTATACATCGCTATGGTATATAGGTTTCGTAACGATGTTTGCCTTCATCGTTTTAGCGCGTGGTGATTGACTATCAAAGAATCAATACACACATGATTCGGAATAGTCAGAGGTGTGCCCTGGGATACGAACCCGCGACCAACGTGAAAATGTTGGCAGTAGCATCTAGTCCGTTTACCAACAGAAAACTCCCAGATGAATAAAATCTTAAGGCCACAAGTATTTAGTAAATAGGCGGTATTGAAAGGCTTCTTTCAGACTAGTGGCAAAAGTGCATGAAGAACAATATACCTATATATAAATCGATAGCGTTTTCTAAATTGTTTGTCATTGTAAAAATCAAAAGGATTTTGTAAATCTCGAATAATATTTCTTGCACTTATCGTCCTGCGTTCGGTGTCCTTGCCGAATACAGAACGATAAGTATCATCAATATAATTGTCGAACTCCTCCTCTCTGCTGCAATCCATTGTATTGAAAATGGAAAAAGCCTAATGCAAAAACATGGACGTAATATGCAAAACACATAAAATGAAATTACAATTTACATTCACAGCTGTCACTTTTACGTCTTCAATCGACACTATGCGTTGCGTAAAATAGCTGTTGTGTTTCTTTACCAGAGGGCCTCCATAAGTGAACGCATAGTGTCACTCATCACTCAAGTATTGTTTATGAATCAAAATTGACAATTCTGTGCGTTTGGTTACACTATGCGTCCTCATAGTATTGTTTGTGAATACGGGTGTAAGTCTAATATTCATAATATTAGAATAATAGAATATACAACTGGAAAACCTTTTATGTTATCACTAGTATTATTAATCTTTGCCAGTGTCTTAAAGTCTCATCCTATATTTTATACCCATCATGTGTAATGACTTAAAATTATGAGCTTAAATTTTTAAATTCAATTTCGTACCTACTATTTAGTGTCTTTGCCTAATAAATTTATAAAATCACGAATCAAAAACAATAAGATACTTAAACAAATTATATTTTATTTAATTTATATAGGACAGCCAGTATTCTCACAACAGAACTTAGACAACTAAAAATACATGAAATAACTTAAGAGTAACTCTTAGAAGGCGGTTTGATGAACTTCCCCAACATATCCAACCCCAATACCCTAAACCCCAGGACATATTCATGGAAGCTTTATCCCCAGGGCCCGACGTACCTGCTATTCGAGAGTAAGGCTGACAAGGACTCGTGGCTGTACCACCTTACCGTAGTGAGTGGAGGGGGACTCAGCCAGGGAACCCACTTCGAGCAGCTGATACAGAAGCTTATGGAGACTGATGGGGATCCTAGTAAGTATATATAATTATATACATTTAGGTGTAGGAAATAGTCTTGTTAGTAATTGGAAATCATTGTTATGGCAATCAAGTAGTTGCCTAATAATGCCTTATGTGTCCAAAAGCAAGTATAGTCTCTTTATGGCTGTAATATGGTAAATGTTAGTAATTAATTCTACGAAGCTGAAGTGTGCTTTGTTTAGTGTAAATAAATTTATTTTATTTTTAATTGCAGATTGTGTACTGTGGAGGCATCCGACGTTACTATATTCGAAAGAAAATCTCACATCACCACTAACTTCGCTTAATTCGGAAGCATTACAAGCAGAAGCGCTAAAATTATTTAAGGTATGTCTCGATGTTGTAGTGTCGAAAGTTTGAGCTGTGATACGGTATAGTGTCGATTAATCGTTTCAATCTCAGAGTTATATCGATGAGAATTTATCAATTTAATAGATCTGTTGAAACTATGTTAGTGTGATCCATTTTATTTTTTGGAGTATTTGTATAATTGATTTATATTCTAAAAATGTTAATAGCTATACCATAAATCTTTTATATTTTTATTAGCAAGCGCTGTTTGTGTTCACATGTATTTACGAATTAAATAAAATAACAATAAGTGTTTGATTTTCTATTTGTCCATTTTTAATTCTGTCAATATTTTATATTACATATTTAATCATTATTATTAAGTTTTTAAAACGAGTGTTGATAATCGCCATGTTAAAATAGTGTTACATTGCACAACTTGCAGTGCGTGCAGCTGTTCATATATTACATATGTACTAATCAGTATCAAGTTTAAAAACATGTGTTGATAATCGAAATCGACATGTTCAATATATTGGTATTTTATGTAATTCCCAGTGCGTGCAGCTGTTCATGTCGGTGTGCGTGGAGCAGGCCGGCATCGACTACCACGTGGTGCTCGCACAGAACGCCCTGCAGCAGTGCCTCGAGGTGACGGAGCTGCAGGACGAGCTGTGCGCGGCGCTGGCGAGGCAGACCGCGCCGCACACGCACACCAAGCACGCAGTGCAGGTACACAACACCACCCCAGCCACGGCAAGACGCCTGCGCCTTAGACCCGCCAAGCTTACATCTGTGAGTCTACGTTTAATTTATTAAACACGATTATCAATATTTTTATCGATTTATAAATTATATAAATGTCGATGATTTTTGGTAAATCGATATCGATTTGTGAATGTTGATTTTTTATCGATGTTTTTTGGTGAATCGATATTGATGATAAATTATCGATATGGAAAATTATGTTTCAAGATACAATTTGAGTAATAGAATTGATTGGAATAAAATAACTAATGGATATTTGTTTGATAAATTTATCGATAATCGAACGAAGCAGTGACGAGAATCAAGATGGGTTTAAAATGAACAGGTTGTAAATTAACTATCTGCAAATTTGTACAATACAGTTTTTTTCTGTTAGTTTTTCATATACGCTGCTATTTAAACCCAACTTTTGCATTTTGTGTGCGAGTAAATAATAAAAGAAATCAGATAAAAAATAGCATACAATGTGATTTTAACCCATATCTCCCGCACGTACCAAATTTATTACTTTTACTCTCACATAAATTACTTTATTTTTACGTATCGATACTTGTTGTGCTCCTCTTTGTTAATAGTTTATAATGAATATAATTACAGAATATTTTTGTAATGATGAAATAACTTGTAACTTAATCATAGACTTTTTACAATTGATAGCATAACTAATAATATATGAAGTATTTTTTTAAAATTATTTTTAACCTCATAAAATGACATGAGGCACACAACAAGACACTTCGCTGTATTTACGAATATTTTTGCTTCCGAAATCAAAAGTAATCGTAAATCATGTAATATAAGTTATAGCATGGCTTTCGATGTAACAAAAATATGCAAAATTTTCAGAAAACAGGCGGAAATTTTTATTTTAAAAATTGTACATAATTTTCGCTTTTCTCAGCAAAGGCTTCAGCTTCGGGCCATACGCTTAAATGCTTTTCTCATATGTGATTCGTTTCAACCATTGATTTTTTTCATGAGTGTTTGATACAACTATCGGCACTGTGTAGATTAGACACTATTATTTCTTCTACACTTAAAAAGGGTTTAGTGGGTATCAAGCAACTGTCATAGATTCTGTCTTTGATTGTTGATGGTTTGTCTATATTAATTGTTTAAAGTGAAAATGCCTTCGTGGGGTAAATAAAATCATTTTTATTGTTTATGAACTATTTTAAAATCTGGAGTTTTCTGTATGAAAACATAAACCCAGATCAGCTTGTTGCTAGAATATTAAAAAGGTTTTTGAATGTAAAACACTAATTCCTTCGACTTAATTGCTCCATTACCATATTGTGACTAATTAAAATATATTTATCCCCTAGAAGGCACAAATATTAATTAAGGCCATTACTTTGGGAAATATTTAACTGGGTTATAAGCCTAGACATTAGCACTTTATGTAATATAGCGCTTTAAAAGACTAATATTTATTTTGCGATTATATCTGTAAATATACACTAACAAACCATTACAATATGTTATTACTAGACAGCTTTGTGTGTTGCTATGAAAAAAAAAAAATAAGCTTCAAATGTCGTGGTTGATCAATTTGGAATTGTGTATGTGAAAAACTATTTATTGGCTTCATTTGGTATTAAAAAAAAAACAAAATTACCATACACGTATGTGGAATATTATTTTCAAATAAATAAATATTCCAAATTTGATCGTTAATGTTCTGGCAACATTTGAAAAATAAGACTGTATAAAGAGTATAGATAAAAAGTACGATGTTGCCACAACAAAAACAAGCGGTTTGTTACGTCATTTCAAATGGAATGTTGGTGTAAATTTTTGTTCCCTCATTTTGTTTCTTCCGAGAATGTTTGCCCCCACTTCCCATAGACGTAGGGAATGATGTTATTTTTTTATTTAATCATTCATAATCTATCATAGCTAGTGTTTCTATTGGCACTGTTGAACTCGTTTGTATTGAGATGTTGCAAGTTTTTTAGTCTGTTACCCATGTTTGAATGGAATTATAATTAGTGTAAAAATATTGGAAATTAAGGTAAGTGCTAGGATTAATTGAAGTGTAATTTTGTGTGTGACTGCCTAATATAAAGATTAAAATTATATTAAAAGTATATTTAGCTTATAATTTTATACAAGTAAGTAAGTTGTTATTTATCATATCGTTTTATCTATGTATACGATTAGTCATTTGTAGTTTCAGTAACGTCAAAAAAACATATTTTTATAATTAAAAGGTAATTTAAAGCAACCAATCATTATGAAACTGTAAATACGGTTTTGAACTATTAACTTTTCTTCGCATTGGAGTTTCTGACATATTAGGCAGTCATACAAAAACGTTGTCACATGTCACACTGTAAAATTTGTCACAAGTACCAGTACGTCATATTGGGTAGATTGTATATACTTGGGTTATTAGTACAAAGAGTTTTAAGGCACATACTGATTACTGGGACGCCTAGTGCGGTCTAATAGCACACACATTGGCAAAAGCACTTGCACTAACCAAACATTTGGTTTAACTATGAAACCAAATGAATTATTGGCGTCTAAATTAAATTACGCACATAGCTTGATCAGTCCATAATATCTGGACCGTAATTTTTGTTGTCAGTAGAAAAAATATTTAAAACATCACACTGAAAGCTATGTTTATTGAATACAAGGATATAATTAATTAAAACATATTTTAAATGTAAAGTCAGACAATTTTATAACCAACTGCACTGTCATTAAGTGCTATAAAATGTGACATGATCATTATATCACACTACCCTACAATAGCGTGGCGAGCAACAGTAGATATACATCGAAACACTAGAGTGTTAGGCAGTGACGTGCATTCTACGGAAACGAAGATAGGTAACACGGCCAAGCTACGATGAGGCCCATATTTGAATATTCATAACATCAATTAATAAGTAGATATTTAATATGAAAAATCATTTAAAGTAGGCAATACATCACTTTCAATTTCAGTGAAAAAACGATATATATTTTTAGAGGGACAGTAAAATGCATAGTCAAAAACAAAGGCTATTAATGGGCGTTTTAGCTAGATACAGGATGTTTGGTAAATTAACGTCCGTAAATACTTGCACATCACTGGTCATCAGTTAGGCATAGTAGCGGAGCCCCCCGTATAGTGTGAGAACACCAACATTTCATTTGTACAGCAATTGCTACTGTGCGCGACACAGTCGCTGTTCACTTGCGACACTGGCGCGTCGTCCGTCGGCGCCGACAACAAGAGCGACGCGCCCGCACACAACGCCGGCTCGCCCAGCTCCGTGCAGGTAACGTGATCACACAATGCGGGTTACACTTCCTTTTATACGTGCGTTGATGTGTGAAGGTTTCTTTGGTATACTTCAATGTATGTTGTTTTTAACGTTTGTCACGATTTTAGTGTTATTGGTACAGATTTGTTTACAATAAATAATATTTAAGTAGGAATTATTGTAGTTTCGAGATTTGTTTTTAATAGATGAGCTTTTCAATGGAATATATTTGTAGTTCAAAGAGTAAGGAAAATGTTGTAACTTTGATATCAGATGTTAACAAAGACTTAAATGTGTCCAATTTCGTAGTACTGTAGATTTGAAAAAAATGTGGGTAGCTGATATTACAAGGAATATTTTAAATACTATAATTTCGAAAAATTAGCAGATATTTTTATTAAATTTCACTTTCCTATGCAACGGAATTAAAATAACTGAAAACCTAATTGAGTAAGTAAAGGTAAAAACAAAATATAACTATTGCTTGAGAAACATCAGATACGAAAACATACTATTATTAGAAGGAATTGTAATCTGTATAAAGCTGCGGCCATTTTGTTTAACAGCAATAAGTAAGGCATACCCTTATGCAATCCTAAGTAATCGTTGGCCTTTGTACTGACAATCTCCAAAGCAATTAACTTATAAATTACCACTACGTTCCTGGGGCCCTACTATATTTATCCGAAACGAAGTTCGAAATTTCGGACGAACGAAGTTTGTTACGATACGAATGTACCTACTCTATAAATGTTCGGATTGCCGATATATTCGAATCATTCATTCATCGATCCGAAGATTCGAATTTCGTATTACAGAGTAGGCTTCGAAACGAAAAACGTTATGAAGATTCGAATTTCGGATTTATACAGTAGGGGCCCCTGTTTCGATTTTTTTTTGTCGATTTCTTCGTTTTTGTATGTGAAAAATATGCCCACAATTAATTCAATGTTATACATTTTCTTAGGAACGTGGAAGTAGTGGTATCGACGTGTACTGCACTTGTGTTGTCTCATTAATAAAATATGTTACGTGTCGTTGACGCAACCCTGAGCTTATTAAACCAATACCTCCTGAAGCCAATAAACGTATTTTCATTACAAATCGGACCATATGAGAAAGGCAAAAGAGTTTCAAATCGTTTACAAACTGCTATAAGATTTATTCTAACCTTATTCAAAGGGTTGCCAATTGAAAAACTGTAAGGATATACGAGTGTAATTTTATTTGGTGTTTTGAAATGTAATAAATATTGATGAAAATAAAACATGGCGAGTGATGTTTCAGGCTCCGTTATTATCGGTGGATTGTAAGAGCAACCCGCCCACGTACAGTTTCGTCCAGGGATGGCAACTATTGGCACTAGCCGTGAGTTTGTTCGTGCCACGGAATAATAGATTGTTGTGGTACTTGAAATTACACCTGAGCAGGCATTCAGATTCCAAGTAAGTATACCTTCACGATAAATAAATCTTTTAAATTATACCAAGATAACATTTAAAACTTTCATGTTTTAGTATCAGTTTATTTTTGCCTGTTTCCGGAAGATATGTTTTACTACATTACAATATTTATGTATTAATTTATTAAGTTAAATATAATGAAATATTCTCATTTATAGCACAAATAAACCTAATAGAACATTTCTTTATTTTCTCCTTGAATATTATTAGAAATAAAGTCAAAATTAATGCTAATGATTTTTCCTAACCGTCAGATATTTTTTAATCATATAAAAATAATTCATGCCTTCAATTTGAAGAATTTTGTAAAATGCTGTCTCACTTTATCAACTTCCTTTACTAAAGTATTCGACTATTAATAATTAGAATTTTTTATATAAAATATAACCTACAGGACGGAATGCGGCAAGTACGCGGCGTACTGTTCGCGCGCACTCGAGCGTACCATACGCAACGGAGGGCGGGAGGACAAGCCCTCGCGTATGGAGGTGCTCTCCATACTGCTCAAGAACCCCTACCATCACTGCCTACCTCACGCCATACCTGTGCACATGCTAAATAATACTTACCAGGTAAAAACTCTTTCATAATTAATTAGTAAAACGTCCTTTTAACAGAAATGTTAAATGTTGAAATTAAACCAGGTTTTTATGCGACTGCAATGCAGTACTATATTTCTATTGTTATATAATAAGTTTCGTTTAAATTCTACGCTTATGTTTTATGTATATGTCGGAGAATAATAACGGATGTTCTTACCGTTAGTAATTGTAATTTATAATTTGTATTTTGTAAATTTAACATATTCACAAGTTTTTTATGGGACTGAAATTCAATATTTTATATTTTTTGTCATGTACATATTGGGGAATAATAACCGTTGTTCGTATAATTAGTACCTCTATTTAAAATTAAGTAGGAAATATCCATATTTACGAATATTCACATTAACTTGTAGGTAATTGTAAGTATCCACGCTGCGATGGTGGGTAGTTGCTATTTATTGACTGGTTCTAGGGTATAAAAGCCTGTCAAAAAAGCGATAATGTTTAGTTTATTGTGAGACGTAGACTGCACCAGTTGTGCGTACTACCCGCTCGTTATTGATTAAAATCTGTAGTGTACCTACAAATCCGAAGAAATCGCTGACATAGGTGTATATTTTTTACAAAGGAATTACAGTACTTATTATGAAAGTTATAAATTACTTTTCCTTGTATTACAACTTATTTTTTTTTGTTTTAATTTAACGTTTTAAATATATTAGATTCTTTTATTCTTTAATAAATAGTCGTCACCTTAATTACCATATCAAAATGAAATTTATTTGGTGGTTTGGTTTACGAGTATTGTGCTATTTACATCCCAGGTAATAAGTTACACAATTTTTTTTATTTTTTTTTTGTTTTGTAAATTGTACTATTTACTTCCCAGGTAATAAGGTAAATTATTTTTTTAAAATTTTGTTTGATGGTTTTGTATATTGTACTATTCTATTCCCAGGTAATAAGTTTCGACGGATCGACGACAGTAGAAGAGTTCCTAGCGACGCTCAGCACGGAGTTAGGATGCCGGGACGCTTCATCATCAGGATTTGCGCTATTCAGTGACGATCCCATCGAGAAAGACTTGGAACATCACATCAAAACGGACAAAAAGGTCAGTAAAGTTTTCTCACATATTTATGATGTTTTATTGTGTTTTGAACGAATACAGAATTGTTGATTTTCTCTTAATATACAATTTCCTGTACGTATTTTATTTTTGTCGTTTCAAGTCGATGTAAAGTCTAAATGCTTCACTGAAATTATTGTTTATAAATTCCTAGAAACCAAAGGGTAGTTTTAAAAGCAATTTTATTAACGTAGTATCGGTTGTGGTTTAATTTTTCTTGAGGCAATTTTGGTGCCATCTACCCACTTTTTGAGGTAGTGTCTGAAAGGGTTAGAGCCGTCTGAAATTATAAATCGGCTCCGGGGCCCTACTATATTCATCCGAAACGAAGTTCGAAACTTCGAACGATCGAAGTTTTTATACGATACGAATGTACCTACATATACTTATGGTCGTTATTGACTTGTTTTCGTAACCATAGACTTATGGTTACGATGTACGTTATATAAATTCGAACTTTTACAGAGTAGATACATTCGTATCATATAAAAAACTTCGATCGTCCGAAGTTTCGAACTTCGTTTCGGATGAATATAGTAGGGCCCCCGGACCGAGGTACGGAGCAGTCAACATTAAGTATTCGGCATTTAGGCATTGCAATTCGTGCGTTTCCTTTCGAAGCGACTAGTTATCTAATATATTCGGATATGTCGTTTTTCTGTTGACAATATCGTTACATAAACAGACCACTGCTGTATTCAGTGGGTCTCACGTGGTTTTATTCCGTCATATGCATTAAATTCAGGAATAACCAAAACTTACTTAATTCTCAAAACGTTATTTGAATATTTTTACAAATACGCATATATTGATATTTTTTTCAGCCTTTTCCTTTCATAATATCTGAATGCAAGTTTAATATGAGTTATAAATCTCTTTTCCTTGTATTACATTATTTAAAAAAATATAGGTTTTTATCACTGTAAATCACAATGTGTTTTTGTTTTAGTTATGTGACGTCATATCGAAATGGGAGACAGCGCTCAGAGAGAAAGGATCGGGAAAGTTCGAGAACTCTCGCGTGATCAGACTTACTTACAGAAACAGGATGTACTTCAAGAACTCAGTCAGGACAGAAACCGACAAAGAAAGATTATTGCTGTGCTATCAAATCAACCAACAAGGTAAGAAATTACCAATTACCATATTGTTTTGCTTTCGTGAGTGTTGGTATACTGGGTATCTCAAGATAGCTACCGAAAATGAAGCCGGGTGGTAGTTTTAGTGACTACAAACACAACGCAACTAAAAATTTCGCAAAGAAACGCGACAATTATTTTATATTATTTTTTAAATATCGTCATTTTTGGGTGGTAAATCCATAGTTTTTACTAAAATAATAATTTAAACACTTTTATTCCTTAGATTATTTATAAATAAAAGGGTATACACTATTATTTTAGGAAAAAAATGTATTTACCACCCAAATATAGTCATAGGAAAAAAATAACAAAAAAAAATCTTGTCGCTTTTTTTGCAACTTTTTCTGTTGCATTGTGTCTGAATACGCTTAAACTACCACCCGGCTTCGTTTTCGGTAGCAGTCTTGAGATACCCTGTATATAGGTACACAGGGTGAGTTTTTCAAGTCGGCGTGGATGGCCAAATCCGTAACTGACAAATAGCGAAAAATGCTGAAAGGCCTTAGCAACATTATCGAATGGTGTAATAATACATCATGTGTTTTTTTTTTTTCAAAATTATTGGGTTCGATTCCTAGCTAGGTATATTGATTTATCAAAAACAGGAACCGAAACCAGCTCATTACGGTACCGGTATCGACGAATTTCGGTTACCTTTATGATTTAGGTAACCGCTATGACACATTATAAAGGTTACCCTTATATACGGTAACTCTTATTTCGGTTACCTGTGTGATACCGGTTAAATTCCAGGAATCAATAAAATTGGCGTATTATTACTTTTAAAAATACCGGTAATTTTCGTTACCTGTTTCGGTCCCTGATCAAAAATCTAACTATCTGCTACTTAGATTTTAGTTTTCATCAAAATTGGGCTCGTAAGTCCTTTGAGCATTTTTTGTTATTCCCCATAGTTTCGGATTTCGCCATCCACGCCCACTGCAAAAACTTACCCTGTATAGACTAGTTGTCGATTTTGAGAAAGCACATGGCATTGGCAGAAGCGCCACGTGTGCGGTCGTTAATCTCTTTTAGTGAATAGACAAATAAAACAAGTACTTTTTGTATACACAATTGATTTTATTAGTTCTGTAAGTATTTACATTTTAATTACAAACATACACTAATATTGATGGTTATCGCAGTGGTGGGTGGTCGGTTCCCCGTGTCCCGCGAGCTGGCGGCGGAGCTGGGCGCGCTCATGGCGCAGCTCGAGCTCGGCGACGCGCATGCGCACCACGCGCACGCGCACGCGCTGCCGCTCGCGCACCGCTTCTACCCGTACCGGTACCGCGCCGCACTCACCGGCGACGAACTGAGGTGAGTCAGCGACGCACGCGCACCACACACCGCGTCTACCCGTACCGGTACCGCGCCGCACTCACCGGCGACGAACTGAGGTGAGTCAGCGACGCACGCGCACCACACACCGCGTCTACCCGTACCGGTACCCGTACCGCGCCGCACTCACCGGCGACGAACTGAGGTGAGTCAGCGACGCACGCGCACCACACACCGCGTCTACCCGTACCGGTACCGCGCCGCACTCACCGGCGACGAACTGAGGTGAGTCAGCGACGCACGCGCACCACACACCGCGTCTACCCGTACCGGTACCGCGCCGCACTCACCGGCGACGAACTGAGGTGAGTCAGCGACGCACGCGCACCACACACCGCGTCTACCCGTACCGGTACCCGTACCGCGCCGCACTCACCGGCGACGAACTGAGGTGAGTCAGCGACGCACGCGCACCACACACCGCGTCTACCCGTACCGGTACCCGTACCGCGCCGCACTCACCGGCGACGAACTGAGGTGAGTCAGCGACGCACGCGCACCACACACCGCGTCTACCCGTACCGGTACCGCGCCGCACTCACCGGCGACGAACTGAGGTGAGTCAGCGACGCACGCGCACCACACACCGCGTCTACCCGTACCGGTACCGCGCCGCACTCACCGGCGACGAACTGAGGTGAGTCAGCGACGCACGCGCACCACACACCGCGTCTACCCGTACCGGTACCGCGCCGCACTCACCGGCGACGAACTGAGGTGAGTCAGCGACGCACGCGCACCACACACCGCGTCTACCCGTACCGGTACCGCGCCGCACTCACCGGCGACGAACTGAGGTGAGTCAGCGACGCACGCGCACCACACACCGCGTCTACCCGTACCGGTACCGCGCCGCACTCACCGGCGACGAACTGAGGTGAGTCAGCGACGCACGCGCACCACACACCGCGTCTACCCGTACCGGTACCCGTACCGCGCCGCACTCACCGGCGACGAACTGAGGTGAGTCAGCGACGCACGCGCACCACACACCGCGTCTACCCGTACCGGTACCCGTACCGCGCCGCACTCACCGGCGACGAACTGAGGTGAGTCAGCGACGCACGCGCACCACACACCGCGTCTACCCGTACCGGTACCCGTACCGCGCCGCACTCACCGGCGACGAACTGAGGTGAGTCAGCGACGCACGCGCACCACACACCGCGTCTACCCGTACCGGTACCCGTACCGCGCCGCACTCACCGGCGACGAACTGAGGTGAGTCAGCGACGCACGCGCACCACACACCGCGTCTACCCGTACCGGTACCCGTACCGCGCCGCACTCACCGGCGACGAACTGAGGTGAGTCAGCGACGCACGCGCACCACACACCGCGTCTACCCGTACCGGTACCCGTACCGCGCCGCACTCACCGGCGACGAACTGAGGTGAGTCAGCGACGCACGCGCACCACACACCGCGTCTACCCGTACCGGTACCCGTACCGCGCCGCACTCACCGGCGACGAACTGAGGTGAGTCAGCGACGCACGCGCACCACACACCGCGTCTACCCGTACCGGTACCGCGCCGCACTCACCGGCGACGAACTGAGGTGAGTCAGCGACGCACGCGCACCACACACCGCGTCTACCCGTACCGGTACCGCGCCGCACTCACCGGCGACGAACTGAGGTGAGTCAGCGACGCACGCGCACCACACACCGCGTCTACCCGTACCGGTACCGCGCCGCACTCACCGGCGACGAACTGAGGTGAGTCAGCGACGCACGCGCACCACACACCGCGTCTACCCGTACCGGTACCGCGCCGCACTCACCGGCGACGAACTGAGGTGAGTCAGCGACGCACGCGCACCACACACCGCGTCTACCCGTACCGGTACCGCGCCGCACTCACCGGCGACGAACTGAGGTGAGTCAGCGACGCACGCGCACCACACACCGCGTCTACCCGTACCGGTACCGCGCCGCACTCACCGGCGACGAACTGAGGTGAGTCAGCGACGCACGCGCACCACACACCGCGTCTACCCGTACCGGTCGGTACCCGTACCGCGCCGCACTCACCGGCGACGAACTGAGGTGAGTCAGCGACGCACGCGCACCACACACCGCGTCTACCCGTACCGGTACCGCGCCGCACTCACCGGCGACGAACTGAGGTGAGTCAGCGACGCATGCGCACCTGGAAATGATGCAAACAAAAACAATCATTATTTATTCATTTAAACTTTAGGTATACAATATGTACAGACGGACTTAATGCCGTCGGCATTTTCTACCAGTCAACCTTTAGAAGATATATACACATATAGATGAATACAATATATAGCTATAAAATATACATGTCATAAATGAAACTAGAACTTAATTTGACTATTCTGCCATTTGTTTTAGAAACAGTTCTCGAACCTTATTCATGCAGTACCTATGAAAAATATTAAAGAACATATTGGAAGGTCTCTGTATAACAGAAGCCTTGAATAATTATTTGTTGTGTTCTTAAAAGGGCCAATTATGTACACAGTGAATTTAATCCAAGTGTTTTTATTACAGAGATTTAGAAGAAAAGTTACGGTCGAAATGGGCCGCGCTAAAGGGCAGAAGCACGGCAGACTGCGTACGGATATACCTCAATTGCACAAGGAAGTGGCCGTTCTTTGGAGCGACACTTTTCCAAGCCAGGGTAAATATATATTGTTAACCATTGTTGTATATTGAAAATAAAAGCTACCAAAATAAAATAGGCGAGTTTGACTCAAGAGCAAAAAAATATTTGAGGATAAATAAGATACGGGTGCATTTTCACATTATTCCCAAAATCACATACACCTCAAAAAATGTTGATACCGACGTTGTAATTATCGATGGAATGGCTTTGTTTTGTGAATCCATCGATATACTAAAATAACCAGAAAAAAAAAACGGAATATGTGATTAAAAGCTCAAAAAATACTTAACTTATAGACAATGCTGACTAAGCACTAAGCCAGTGTGGTGGATTATATGGCTGCTTTCAAACTTACTTTCGAGTATACTTCGGTCTCTCAAACAACCACTAGACCCGAAACTTGTACTTGTTGTTTACACAAACATTTATCTTCGTGCGGTAATCGAACCCGCCACCTGATATTTTACTGCCACATTTATGGTGGTCTTACAAAATCACAAATTGGAAAGTTGCATTTGTGTGATATTCTAACCAGAGTAATTACTGGATATATTGAGACTTAACATCTTAATGTCTCAGGATGGCGACGGCAATTGAATACCGAGCATTGCTTACTAATTGGTGTTTGGTTTTGCTACTGTCCATCAGGCGAATAGCGTGCATGATTTCGCTATTCATAGCGAAAAAATATATATAAAAATATAATAGCGCTTACCATGTTCTGTGTGTCTCTTTCGGCCTTCCTTCAATTGGAACAACGCGTTGAACCGGAGTCAACGATTGACTTACTTCTCGGTATGACAGGGCGCCTGGAGAGTAGCAATCGCATTATAACAAAACCTCCAAAATCGCAAATACCAACTATGATTCTCGGTGGCACCACATCTCAAATATTAATCTTAAAATTATATAAAGATTGGAACCAATACCATAAAAATATGTCTGGATAGTGGATAAGTACAATAAAACTTACTCAATTTTACTGGTGGTAGGTCTCTCATATGTGAGAGGCTGCCTGGGTGGGTACCACCGCAATGTCTATTTCTCCCGTCAAACAGCAGTTTAAATGCACTGTTGTGTTTCGGATGGAAGAACATTGTAGCCAGAGTAACTACTGGACATATTGAGACTTAACATCCTATGTCTCAGGATGGATAGCGCAGTGGAATGCCAAGCATTGCTTTGTAATTCAAGGTGTTGTTTGGTTTTGCTTCTGTTCATGAGCGGTCGGATCGCTTACCATCAGGCGAAAGACATGCTCGTCTCGCCATTCACTGCAATAAAAAAATAAATGTTGCCCTCGAACTTTCAATTGAAATAAGTGGAGAACCGGCGCTGCTGTCGCTACTCAAGAGCGGCACTAATAGCAATAAACCAGCGAAATCACGAATACCTCCAAAGCCAAGGTTACCGACGAAATAGTTCCCGATGGAATCCTACTGTTCACATACTGAAAATAACCTGAAAACAAACAAAGGAAAGTTTAAATCAGCTATCACAAACATAGTTTCTTTCAATTGAAGCAATGCGGACACCAGGTGTAGTTAATTCTTGTTAAAATGACCTGTTCATACAAAACAGACGCTGTTTTATATTGGAACAGTTTAGATACTTTCTAAATTGCCAGCACCTACCTCACACTGAAAAAAAATATTGTAATAAAACTATTTTATTGCTGCTAAACAAGTTTCATAACTTAGCGTAAACAAACAATTATTTCAACATATAAAATTCATGAAAACATACAGAGCAAGTTGATAAAAGCTAATAAAAAATTATTCGGTATTAAAACCAGCGTGGTGGACTATATGGCCTAACCACTCTCAATCGTATTCTGGATTGGAGAGTAGGCCCGGGCCCTGCAGTGGGACGTATATGGGCTGATACAGTTACATTAAAAGCACAAAAATATGAGCAAGCACAGCAAGCTTTTATACCAGTCGCATAATCACATCTACCTTCAGAACTGCATATGCCGATGAAATGAATAGTTCTCGATGAAATATTTTTGTTGATATACTGAAAATAACGAAAAAGAACGTTGGAATATATCACACAACAAATCTGGACTAGTATTAGGCGCGGCTTTACCCGTATTTTTTTTAATTTTCGATATTAAACTACCCTATAAAATCTTCATCAATATATAGAAGTATCGAATGCTAGATTATTTTTATAATTGGAAGTAGTACTTCCTGAGAATATCACGTTCAAACAAACAAACGCAATTTATATTCATATGTGAAGACAGTAGAACCATGCTTAACTATTGATCGTGGTTATATATAGCCAAAACGTTTCCTTTAATTAAAACGATGCGGAGAACCGTCGTTGTCGGTGTCTCAAGGACAAATGGACTGTCACTATTTTACTGACGTCTTTTTATACCAATCACAAATACCTCCAAATCATATACAGGATGAGTTTTTCAAGTGGACGTGGATGGCCAAATCAGGAACTATAAGGAATAGCGAAAAATGCTGAAATGACTTACGAGTCCGATTTTGATGGAAACTAAAACTGCATACTTAGTTTTTTGATAAAGCAATATGCCTAGCTAGGAATCCGAACACAATGATAATGAAAAAAAATACAGATACTGTATTATTACATCATTCGATAATGATGCTAATAGGGATCGAATTCTGGGAAGTAATGACATGCGTCAAATAAAAGGAAAGATGGCAAAATTCAAATTTTTCCTCAGTTTTCTTAGCACCTGACCCCCCTGCGTAGTTAGAGGAATTTTAGAATTTGTCGTATAGTGTCGATTACTAGGGTCAAATTCTGGAAAGGAATGATATGTGGTAAATTAAAGGAAAGACGTCTTTTTTGTAGCGAAACACGTTCAACAAACTACGCAAAGTAGGAAACTTGAAATCAATAGAATAGAAAATGTATTTGGATAATTTACAACAGCTTACCATTTATTGTGTCACGCGAACGTGTCTTTCCATTCAATCAATATGGAGATCGGTCGTAGTCGGTGTCTCGACGACAAATGGCCTGTTACACGTCAACAGACCTCTTTTTAAACAAGTCGAAAAATCACAATTACCTTTAAAATCGCAAATACCACCAGCCAACTGTCAAACTACCCCACAATAAATGCTTTTTAAATAAATACACCCATATTCACATTTCACATTAAGATTATTAATATATATTTTCGGTATTAGAAACTATGAGAGATTTGTCAGTCACACAAACACCCAGACCTAAGACAAAAACTTCAGGTCGCACAAACATTTGACGCGATACGGGGGTCGAACCTGCGGCGTCTCGTTTCACAGTCGGCTTGTAATCAACTGCTACGGAGACTCACTAATTATTATGTCATACTTATAGGTAATATAAAACATAATAGTCTTACCATAATGTTCTTTATTCCAGATAAAAGAGCCGGATTTGTCTATGGTATGGCTGGCTGTGTCGGAAGAGGGAGTGACGGTGCTCGAACTCGCGTCTATGGCCGTCATCGGACGATATGCGCTGAACTCCATTGGACTCTTTGGAGGACTTCAGGTAAAGCCCCAATATTTAAGTGAAGCAGTAAAAACAAATACCACAAAACGTGTATCTAAGAATTTTAAATTTATCTATTGAAGAATTCTAAGTTTATCAATTGAATAGTTTAAATTTTTATGTATTTATTAACACTGAGATACGATTCTAATTTACTAGAAAAGATTTTTGATATTAACATTTTTTTTATAGGATGACTTGATGATGCTGATCGACGGAGAAGACGCGACGAGCCCAGTTCACAAGATGTTGATTAGTCTCAATAAACCTAAAGTAAGTATAAGTGTTATAACGAGTAAATAGATTTTTTTTAAATTACCATGATATCTTCAATGGATTTTCATGGTAGCTTGAAAGGTCAAAGTTCCGTAATATTCTTTTTTTTTAATATAATGTAACGCAATAGTTTAAATTATTATTAAAGCAAAAACTATGGATTTACCATCCAAAAACGATGACATTATAAATTACAAAATATAAATTGTCGCGTGTTCTTTGCGAAAATTTTAGTTGCATTGTGTTTATAGTCACTAAAATTACTACCGGGCTTCGTTTTCAATAGCAGGCTTGATATACCCGGTATAAACTGTAAACTAATTGTAACTAACACAACATGTACAAAAACATCATATAAATACTGATAAATAAATGATTGAATATTCGTAATTTGCAGATGGCAGAGCTAACACACTTAATAGCGGACTACAAGAACGCAGTCCTGCGTACGGGCGGTCCCGCCACGCCCCAAATGAACTCGCTCACACGTCACGGCAGCCACCGCTCCGTACGCAAACCCGCCCCCCACTCCAGCCCCTCCACCCTCCCACACCCCCTCAACTCACACGCCACCACCATCACCCTCGCCTCAGACCGAAACGCCACCCTCACACTCAGCTCACATACATCCACATTCAATGCAGACAGGGTGCTATCCCACGGACAACCGGATATACTCAAATCCACGCCAGACCACAGGACTGATAAGAAGAGGACGCATACCCAAGATACTGGTGTCGCGTGATTTAGGGTGAAGCGGTAGTGGACATTTAGTGTGGACTGATTATGACTGTTTTAGATATGCTTGTTGTGTTACAAGGATATAGCAGAGGTAGACTGGGTAGTTTTTATTTATAATATTTTTTTGTTTTCATTTTAGGATATTGTCTTATAGAGTTTCGCAATTTCTCTTGATTTTTGGAGAGGAATGGGCGTGAAAATAGTGCACAGAATATAAAAATAATAAAAGTATCCCGTGGCAAAAAAAAACTCGACTTAGTCTTTTGACAAATTTTTTTTTTACATTTACATTTGACTTCAGGTGCTCACTTTTTTCATTTTAACAGCATTACAAATGTGACAAAATATAAAAATATATATACATGGTGCTCAAACTGTGCTATTTTTATTAAACCTACGAACATGCATATTTGAAACAGTTATATTCACAGTGCATTATGCGAGGGGTTAGAATTGCAAACCATAGACAAATTGTTAGACTTTTTTTTTATTTCGGTAAATGTATTGTGGCAAAAAACACAAGCACATGCAATTATATTTTGGGAAGACGATAGTAAAATGACAATCTCTCGTATAAGCATTGGTACGGAAAACCACTCCGTTGTCGAATGTATTAGCATTCCACCAAAAAAGCGTTAATCATAAACGAAATAATTCAAATATACCTCATATTTTGTAGCGTCGATCGATTCAGCCTAATGTTAATCGGCTTACAATAGGTTATACGGCTAGATTATAGTTTTATTTTGAAGTAATGTTAATTTGGGTGGTGAATGTTGACTAGTGTTGTGACTCGAGGTACATCACTATGCGAGAATGTGTGTGTGTATTTGTGATTCGGTTGTTTAAAACACCAACTGCACAAACATTGTTTTGCGAAACTTCTAGAGTTTGATTTAATGTAAATTACGTTATTAATTGCATTTTAATAGTACTGTGTATAGACTGTTCAATTTAAATGACCGAATTACGCTTAGACGAGTGCATAGTTTGGTAAAGGCAAATTGACTGATAGTATTGGAAAATGAAATAGTGCTTCTTAATCAAATTCGAAATACTTTGGTTATCGTTTAGGCAGTTATGGCGGGAAAATTCAATTTGCGTTTATTGAACTATGCATAAAATTTAGTCCCAAATCGACTTAGCATAATATTACCATGTAAAATTCACCCACGTAACTGTTTTCACAAGTGCTATTAATGTGACATAGCGTATGGGGTCACGTTTGTGCGACTAGCAAACAAACTGGTTGGTAAGGTCATTTGCACGTGACAAAATATATCACTCGTTCAAAATTATCAATATGACAATTCGAAAAATCAAAATTAAGACAGGGTTGTAATCGCGCCCTTAGTATTCTAGTATACTTAAAATCTCAATGGAGTTTAGAATCTCAGCTTCCAATTGGTACATTCCTTATAAATTATCGACATCGAAATAAATTAATGACAAATCATCACATTTAACAATCACAATTGGAAGGTGCGGAACAATGGACTGATGATTGTAACTTAAAATCTTCAACGAATATAAGACCATTATTATATCGTGTAGTCGAAACTTATTAAATTTTGTTCATATTGTAATTTATGAGATAATCGAAATGCTATCTACGATCACTTAAGGCTCGTATTGTAACTAGGGCTAATGCAGTTGTTGACTATGGCATTAACATGTCTAATTAAAATGTCGATAGTGCAAAAAGGTCATCGCTATGAACTAATAAGGGGGCGTCCATAAATTACGTGAGGTGTTTTTTTTTAATTTTCTGCCCCTCCCTCCCCCCCTGGTGAGATGTCGTGAGATTTTATTCAACCCCCTCCCCCATCTCCCAATCTCACGTGAGATTTTTCAAAATGTGAGTTTCTTACGTAAACGTGTTGGATTGTTATTGTAAAAAGAAAAAAACAAATTTGCTTCGTGCTTTTATTTACGACTAGTTATGACTAGTAATCAATGTTGCTGAGAGTTTAATTATAAGTGTAATAAAAATTTAACAATAGAATACTTAAATCCTAACTACTTAGATTAAAAAAGAGTATCTACTCTAATTCAGTCCATGGAGAATCATGCACGGTCTCAAGAGAGACTATTTTTATATAATTTTTTTTTGTTTCCATCAGAAAAAAAATTGCGTGATATTTGCCGAGACCCCCCCTCTCTCCAACGTAAGATTAGATGAGATTTGACTCGACCCCCTCCCCCCCTTAAACACCTCACGTAATTTATGGACGCCCCCTAAAGGTTGTCGACTTATTCGAAAAGACTTACATTTAAAAGACCACGTATGTCGATATACAAAATTCTTAATTTCGATAGATGTAGACGTTTTGTCGATATAGTAGCGTCGATACTTGACGATGAATTCTAAATTGTTGATTCGTGATATTTCAACTGAGTCGGCACATGTTGCGCTTTTTATATGAGATAGTAGGTAGCTAGGCGGTGCCGGAACAGTAGTGTACGCATCGATATATCGTCATTTACTTATCGATACCCGGTTGTTGAAATTTGTCATCGACTCTGTAATGTAGTTACATTTTGTGGGCATTTTTACTTGTACCGTGAAACTGTACATAGAGAATATTTTGTATATTTTTGCCTTTATTGTTTTGGGGTTTCGTGATTACCGATGATAGCCAGTTGTATAATTAGTGAATAGTTGTACGCAGATAGAAGTAACGCGTCACATTAGACATATGTTCGTCCGCTGTAAGTTATTATTTAAAGTATCAATTATAATTTCTAGTCGTAGTCACATCACGAGATCCCGAGCCGAACTATCAAATATAATTTTTATACTAAATTAGCTTTGATAGATATATTTCTACGGATTTTATAATTAACAATATATTACAAAGATTACGTTACCAGCTTGATGTGTGATGCTTGTTTGCACTTTTCATACAATAAAGAAGGGTCTGTCGTGGGTAGTGTAGATAAACTTGTATATAATTTCGATGTAATCTTGGCCAAAGATTTTTATCGATATTTTGTATAGTTATCGCTGTTTGTCGACATCGATAGATCTGATCTGCTATTTCGTATTGCTAAGTAATTTATTTTCTCCGTGTAGGCGGTATTGTATTCTTCAATGTATTATGAAGGTATTGAGTGGGAATTCGATGTTTAACTATATGCATAATACGAATTATTATATATGGTCAAAGACCTTCAGAAAGTAACGTGAATATTTTCTCATTAAAATCCGTACGATCAGTTTGTAAGCTTATCACATTAGTAATTAATGAACATGTTTATCGATGAGAATAAAATGATTTTTCATCTGATTCATTCAATAGTATGTAACGCGATAGTCTCAAATGTATATTTTTTTATATTTCTGTAACCTTCTTTATTGTATGCATACACATATGCCACAACTGGCTAATTGTATAGGGCTACAAATAAAATGGCAACTAATAGTGGTAGAATACATAGACTAGTGGCTAATCGTTCATCGAGATATATGAATCATGTAATGTTTCGACCAATACGCTTTCGCGGCGGGAAGTGCCGCGGCGACCGTGCTGTGTGCTCAATATCGACTCTAGTTTGTATCTATAACAAAAAAAAAATATTATGACAGACATAAAAAATAAATGAGAATGAACTATTTGTAAAAAAAAAACAAAAATACATGCAATACAACAAACTCGTGAATCTTGATTCTTTTCAGTTATAATGAGTTTTTTGCGTGTAATTCTTGAGAAATTTGTTACCATATAAAAGTAATTTGATTTAATGATAGTAAAGACTAATCATTGATATGCAATTAGTTATTTTCCGAAAGAGTTGCTGTTAAGCATGATGCAATCATAGGATCATAAGACTGACAATATATGATACAAGAATTTGGTACCGGTTCCCTATGTATGTAGTTAGAAGAAAAAAATACGACGAGTTATTGAAATGAAATAAACGGTACAGTCTCTTACACTATAGTCGATACTGAGCATTGAGTGGCACAGTCTGCTCTTTAGTTATGAAATGACATCTCAATTGCACATTTTTGCATAACACTTAACTGTTGATACTTGTACGTATAGACCATTTAATGTATAATTTATAATTAAGTAATAATATTCTGATTATTTTATCGGATTAATTTTGTAATTAAGACTCATTAAAATTTAATTTATTATTTATTTTTATTTTGTAATTGATTGTTTAATTTGATTGTAAATGTATAAATTAGCTTTGGTTTAAGTTATTGTCGGCCTAACTGGAAGACTAATAGGTGTAGTTGGGGCCTAACATAACATTGCATTTACGCGATTTACATTATTTCTGTTTGACGATGCGAGAATAAACTTGTATTACTTACTTGATGTTTCTTATTTTTGTCATAAAACACATTCTTAAAGAGATACTTGTGGACAAGATTTTTGTAATTATATATGATTTAAAATGCATTCCAAGTTTGAGCGTTCGAAATAAAATTTATTTAATAAACACAACCAACAGTCACATACATAGTCCTGACTTAACACTAAGATCAAGTCTTGTGTCGTGGGTATCAAACTGCAAGAAACTTTTCGGTCCCACAATTACCCAAAGCCGGTACAAATATCTGTGGATCACACAAACATTTGTATCTTCTCATTGGAAATTAAGCCTAAAAATACAAACGATATCAAACAAGAAAATATTTATACCATTTCTAA
The DNA here is from genome assembly GCA_023078785.2 of Hyles euphorbiae. Lineage (NCBI taxonomy): Eukaryota > Metazoa > Arthropoda > Insecta > Lepidoptera > Sphingidae > Hyles > Hyles euphorbiae. The sequence goes on from CM041046.1 coordinate 13,213,826, forward strand.
TTCAAGAAATCTCATTTGACATTTCATACTTTTATCATAAATAACTTTGTGAAGACGTACCTCACACAATTTCAATAAAACTTTCCGTAAAACCATAGAATTATGAAGCTATTCTTATTTTATTACAGGATTTATAATCCATAATAACTAAATTTAAATATAAATCCTTTAAATAAAGCAAAACAACCATTTTAAACAACATACTTTTTTTACTAGACGTCATTACAAAGTCACGTCGTTAGGTCTTCCATGTGTAGAGTTGAGACTTTGCAAACGGATTTGTATACGCATAATCGGTAAAAATATAGAAATAATCGCGCAATTTTAATCCAGTTGTTTTCTAATTTTAAAAAGTACTGAATATCAGCTAATAACAAGCATAGGGGAGAGGGGGGCAGTTTTGAACGTTTTTCATACTTTATTCCATAACTTCTGAACTTATTTAATTTACTTAGATTTTTCGTCGTAAATAGCGGTCATGATTATCAGGCAACAAAATAATTATGTCCTCCTTAATCATTCAAAAAGGAGTAATGAGATATTTAAAGTTTTGTACAGGCTTGTAAATGTTCAAAGCTGCCCCGTGATTGGGGCAGCTTTGAACACACCTGAGGCAGTTTTGAATCAGTATTTTTAAATGAAAGAAACTATATTTTTCTACATGTATTTGGTAAATAATTAATGAACCAACCTTTTTTAATGAAAGGTATCATTTGAAATGAAATTAAAAACGCAGAAGATTTTAAATATTAAATCACTTACAAAAGCTAACAATGTGTGATATAAGAATCAACTTAGTACTAATAAAATTTATCAAATAAAACATTGCATAGTTTCCTATCAAAATAATAATATTTTAATATAAATCTACTTAAGCGATACCTATACTAATTCAATATCACTTTAAAAAGGAGATCTGAAATTACTGGCTTATAGGAACCACTTAAAAAAAATATATATGAATTACCAAAAATGCGTTAAGCTATTAGCCTAAATTCCCCCCTCTAATCATATTCTCATGAAACCGAGTTCGAGGAAATATAAAAACGGGAGGAAGAAAGTTGCCTATCGCATTTCCTATGCCACACATCGTTATTAATTGCCCACGCTCTGCTGACACACTTTGGCCAACTTGTTTGGTTCCAGTTTGTGCTATGACATTTGGTGCTTGAACTACCGTCATTATATTGGTTTCATCCAGGTTATAGCTACGGTCAGGTGTAAAATTATACTTTTTCAAAACCTTTTCATAATTATCATAGAATTGGTTAACGTTATGTCTGTTGAAGCTGGTAGAACGCGACAAATTTGTATTTTCTGGTTTGCGAAGGGAAAGTTCCTTATGTCGCTTCATGAAGCCTTTAAGCCATTCAATGCCAGCTTGTCTATTTTTATTCCATAAAGGAGGGCATTTATTTAGTGCTGTAGCATACTCATATGCTAGTACCTGAGCTTGTTTGTATGTCAGACCGTAATGCATTTTAGAACTTTTTATCAGATAAGCCTTAAGTAGTTTTTCTTCATCATTCGTAAATACTTGCGCAACTGTATATTTTGTCGAATAATCTGCGCTTTTAGGTATTATTTCTTCTTTATACTTTTTTATTCTGTAATGTAAAGTATTAGGTTTGACATTGTAAACATCAGCAGCCTGTCTTAATTTCATATGCCCTCTTATTACTTGAATGATAGCATTCTCAATATCCTCTTCATTCACTTCACGTTCTCTTTTTTTTTATAATTTCTAACCATACTGACCTAGACCAAATAAAAAAAGCAATAACTAAACGAATTTAATATTAATATTATTATGACGGGGCACCTTTGAACAAATATTTCAAATCTGCCCCAACTACTTTGTTCAAACCTGCCCCAAGGAGGTCTTTCCAAGAATAACGTAAATTTAAAAACGGAGCTTACTTCTATGTTATATTTTTTTATTAAATCTTCATTGAAACTATACGTGCTATCAAATAGAGAAAAAAACACTAACCGCTTTCTTAAATTACGTCCAGGAAAACCTTAAAAGTAAAATTAAAAATATTTACAACAGACCGGTGAAAACAAACAAATGCTTTTACTGGTTACTCATATGTCAAATATTTGAAATGACAAGTGACAGCTATGCGCATCAGCGTTGCCAATACAAATTACGATTTTTACCAATATAGAAGTTAAAATAGTAATTTGTAAAGTCATTTGTTCTAAACTGCCTCTGTTCAAAACTGCCCCCCTCTCCCCTACTATCACCGAACAACCATCAGTAAATAATGTAATAATAATTTTAATAAAAGGCAATAATTTAACAATTTAACAATAATTTTGTGTATGTGGTGGCCTGTTGGTAAACGGACTGCTGAGACGCGGCTGCCCACATGTTCACGGTGGTCGCGGGTTCAAATCCCAGGGCAGACCTCTGACTTTTCGGAGTCATGTGTGTATTGATAATCAATCACCACGCACTAAAACGGTGAAGGAAAACATCGTGAGGAAACATGCATACCATAGCGATTTATAAGAATTTCTATGGTATGTAAGTCCGCCAACCCGCACTAGGCCAGCGTCGTTCCATACACTGCTGATAAAGCGCTGGCGCTACTTGTTTCCCTAAATTTGTTGAAGTTACAATATATAAACCTAAGAGAATCAGCAAGTGAAAAAGGCTTTCAATTGTATCCTTCGTATTATAGATCTGGCACGGTACATATACAAGTTTTACTTGGTATTTGTTAATTTATTGGATTAATTTATTTTATTTGTGTCAAACTTACTGAAGATAATCGTAAAAAGAGTTTTAGGAAATTTTGATTTTTATCTTTTCTTTCGAACTGCATAACTGAAAAAATTGCAGGTCGATACAGACGTTCGAATATCCATAGCATAGTAAAACAGACCAAGATTCAGAAAAATAAGGTTTCAACGCAGCATCTAGCAGGATTTCGTAGAAATTTAGGGTTTTATAGTGCGTTCCATACATCAAAAATCTAAAATATTTTTTTAGCCAAAATTATAAGGTTAAACAAAAATGTACAAAGAATGAATATTGTAAGGATTGATAATATCGAACCGTTGGCATCAAAATAAATTGGAAATTCCGAAAAAAATCGTGTCACAAAAATTGCCATTTTGACTCAGTGGGCCGGGTCGCTCGTAATAAAGAAATCATTGCTTTTGTTCCTTAATACTAAAGTGACTTATGCAATTGTGGATGTCTCATTAGGTTAAAGATGTACATAAAAAAACGAAATAATGTTAAATATAAAGTGTAATCGATTAAGAAATACAAACAAATGGTATCGATATCTCGTTAATAATCGGATATTGTACTAACCGATTTATTTGACATCATCCCTTTTTCACAATTTTGAGATATGTCAAATGGAACTTTTATAATTAGATAGATAGTAATATGCAAAACTAATAAATTAGATATCTTACTATATTGCACTCATAATAATGTAAGACATTGCCTTTGAGCGATAAGACCGCCAATTGTAATTTTATGATTGTGATTTTCGTTTTATTTGTATTTTTTTTTTTGTGTGCAATAAAGTATATTAAAAAAACAAATAAATAATGAATTGTGGATAATGACTAATAACCATCTTGAATATATCGTCTATATTAATATGCAAGCACAAATTCTTCTATTTTAGTATCCAGAGCTTTTAGCATAGATTCTGTGCGCATGGAATGTCTAAAGGAAAAATGAGATATTATTTCGCATTTAGATCATATTTTTTGGGTGATATCAGTATCAGCCCATATATTATGTACGCTCCACTGCAGGGCACGGGCCTCCTCTACAATCAAGTTGAAATTTTTACAAATCGTTTGGTATGCAGGTTTCCTCACGATGTTTTACTTCACTGTTATATTGCGTGGTGATTGACTATAATCAATACACACATGGCATCGACAGATCATAGGTGTGCCCTGAGATTTGAACCCGAGACCACCGTGAATAAATGTTGGCAACCTAGTCTTATTAGGTGTTAAAAACGTTTTAACCTAAACGCATACAGCAATTTTTCCGAGATGTGAGCAAAAAGAAAAATTTCTTGGGAGTTAAACTACATAAATATCCCAAGATTTGACAACAATGTGTCTAAGAACTCGGAAAACCAGCAGCAGTTTTTTTACAGAGTTGACAGAGAACGTCTCGGTGTTGTTGCTGGGGTAGACGCGTTTTGCGAGGAATACATTCGTCGACTATTCGAACATGAATAATGCTTATGTAATAATTCATTTAATTAGGCTATAGGGCAGTGATTCTCAACCTTTTTTTGTTGCGGCACATATTTAACGATTTCAAAATTTGGCGGCACACAAAGAGCGCCTTGAGACATATTCCTATTGCTATGCACGCCGCTTGATCACAATTTGGCACTAAGAAAAAACGCGTTGCAAAGCAAATAATAAAATAATTAACTTTTTTGTGGATTTAAATACATATTCATGTTAAAAATATTGTTCTTTTTAACTGATATAATTTAATAATATTAACATTATTATATATTTGCAAAATTTGGCGGCACACTTGAAATTTGGCGGCACACAAAAGTGCCGCGGCACAGTGGTTGAGAATCACTGCTATAGGGTCAGGAAGAACTTAACGTTACCTATTAACTAATGATGATAGAGGCAATTATGTCATAACGAAAAACCAGGACAACGTTTCTAGCCTACTTCTTCGGGATCGAGGACTGCTTCTATACTTAGAACGCCAAAGTTCGTAATAAAATTAATAGGAGACCGTCACGATCGACAACGGGTCTGCACGGTCTGTCTGTCTGTCTCATCTTGTCTGTCTGTCAATACTAACATTAAATTATAATATCTGTAGAATGTATTCAATCCGAGAGCCAAGAATTAAGCAGCTATTTCTTTGAAGGGGTTGTCATGGTTTTAATACCAACTGATGAACGGATTGTTCTTTTAATGAGGTGAGAATAATTACCACTGATGGTAAACGGACATGATAGATAATTATATATTTGACGTAATTACTCTAACTGCTGCATAATTAGTTAAATAATTTATAACAAGTATTGTTTTAATTATAAGTTAGAAATCATTTACAGTCGTTAATTGATTCGTCATTATTCGGGCTTTTTTATTTACAACAGTTTAGCTTTGAAATTCAGCTCTTTCTTTTATGCACTAATGCTTGAAAATTCAATTCCCGCGCAGATAAATACAAGTATAAAGAGATATGTGCTTGTGAATGAACAACAATATAGCAAAAATTATAAGAAAGAAATATTATTAAAAAATATGAATACCATTACATTTTAGAATATTACCAACCTTTGAATTTCTGTCCATTGATAGTAAACTTTATGTATTTAGCCATTTTATGATATTATATTTATTTAACAAATAAAAAAATAAACTACGGTGGACTTGTGATCACTTGGCGATTACTCAATATACTAAATAATTACAAAGGATAAAATGTCGCAGGTTAAATTATTTTTTATTATTTTGACAACCTCCGTGCCGCAGGCGGTTAGACGCCGCCTGTAAACGAGAGACCGCGGCGGGTTTGATCCCCGCACCGAGAGAAATATTTGTGGATCCACAAATATTTCTTTCGAGTCTGGGTGTTTGCGAGACCGAAAAATCTCTCGTAGTTCCTGATACCCACAACATAAGACTCGATGTTAGTGTGGGGTCAGGACTATGTATGTGACTGTTGGGTGTTATTTATTTATTATTTATTTATTTATTATAAAATGACATTTATACAGATTGGATGTTATGCACATGCATCTGTATTTGCATATGAAGTATATTCACAATTATTTAATAATTAATTGTCTTAAGCCCCACTTACACGGGGAGATCTTCACGCCTCGAATATACGATTATCGTAAGGATATAAACAAGTCCAAAGCATGCGACAAAGGCATTCGATTCCTGCTGAAATCGGGCGAGAAGTAATTCTCCCCGAGTAAATGACGTTTGTATTACCTACCTCATTATCTAATATCACAGTCTAATATCTACAGCTAGGACGGACAAAATAAAGTTTTCTGTTGATTTGTCAAGTGTCTAAAAAAATTATTATCAGCGATAATATTAAATGGTTATAAAAATGATGGTTTTTAATCAAAAGGTTCGATTGATCGCTAGACATATTGCATTTTAATTGTAATTAGGTCATGACTCCTTTGAGTATTTTTTCGGAGTACACTTTCGGATATATTTAGGTATACACTTTTTAGATAAATTCAAGTAATATATATTTTACTAGGTATAATCATAATATTCTACGTATCGTCATTAACAAATGAAATGTAAAGCATGTGCTATTATAAACTCACCAATTGAACATTCTGAACGATACCAGATCATTATGAAAGTAACAAAATGTTAAATAAATGTTATTTACTAATTTATCCACATGTTAGTTAATTACTATTTGTAATATTATGCAAATATTTAATAATATTTTTTTATTATTCAATACTCAATATTTTCATACTTATGCAAATACATTTTATGATCGCTCTTAAACGTGAATATCAAGTAATTAATGACAATAAAATGGCAGACGATCTAGTAAAAGTTGCAGTGAGTCGCTTTAAAATCTCACTGGTAAAATCTTTCGGGAAGGCCTATATTCAGCGGTGGATATTTAGAAGCTAAATATGACTAAGATTGGTAAATATTATTGTGATGATACAATAACAAACTGTGTTTACAATACAGGTATGTTTACCTGAGAGTGTCACTAATTACCTGTCAATTAACTAATCCCCTGGGATAAATGCCGCAATCAGCTAATGAACCCATTTATTCTAAAATCACATTTGTTTGTATAAAAAGCTGTCATACCCAACACCTGCTATCAGTCAACATAAGTGCTTTGTTGAGGAAACATCAAAACCAGTGCCTGAAGATGACCAAAGTGTTCTTTTTTGGTGAGGAGATGAGTGTTTTAAATGCCGAGGTGTTGAAGGAAAAGTTGAGAGGTAAATTTATTTTATTTTTAATATCTTTTACATTATTGTTATTCTATTAATTAATACTAATATTTTTAATGAATTAGATTATATTTATAAAGTTGGTAACGAAGTATCTATCTATATCTAGATACCCAATGCAAATTTTGCTTGAAACTCTTAAAATGTATTTTTGTAAAATTTTAATTAATATACTTTCTTCTTGTCTCCAGAATTCGATGCTCCACCATGGTCACCAGACATCGAAGCTCTGTCTCCAATCAACAGAATGAACACGGCATTTTGCGAAAGATTTGAGACTTCAACAGAAACGGAATCAACCATTAGTGATTATGAATTCAGATCTCCGGAATCAGACGGGGAAGAATTAGAATCACCTGAATCACCCACGTGTTCTGAAGAATTTGTGCAGAAAGTTACACTACCACCCACTCCTAAAATAAGGGTGCCAGTAAACCAAATACTGGCTAGAACGAGGAGAATCAATTTCGACATGCCCGAAGATTATGATTCAGAGGAGCTCACAAATGAAGAAATTAACGATTATGGAGAAGAAACTGTGGTGTAAGCAGTTAATTGGAGTTATTTGTAAAACATGGAGAAGACACTGTGAAATGTTATTACGAAAATGTGTGATGTAACCAATTGTTTAGATATTAGTTAATATTGCAAGGACTAGTTTTTCTTAGTTCCTATGAAATGTACATAATTATGAATCAGTTATAATGGAGTTTTAAATATTCGTTAATAGTGGGAAAATGTTGTCAGTGATTCTTAGTATATTTTTTGTTTGAAAACAGTATCCATTGTTAATGTTTACCCAATAGCAGAAGATATTATTTAATTTTACGTTTTAATTATGGTATAAGTAACTATCGATGAAATTCGTTTATTTTATTAATTTATGTAAAAATATAATGATGTAAATAGAAATAAATAAATGATTAAGACAACCTCTTAAAAAATATCTAGTTTACTTTAATACTAATCTCGGAACTCGCCTTTTAATTGGAAAGGGAGATTACAAGTATTGATAAAACGACACAACAATAAAATTGTTTAATACATACAAGAACTGAAACCCACCAATGGGTAAACCATAGTTTGGGAAATGTTGGACTAAAGTTATCTTGCTTAATTATGCTTCTAACCCCCAAAAAACGAGAGGCGCAGCAATTTTTTTTAAATTATATTGCAGTCTTTTAATTTTGGTGTAATAATCACGATAAACTAACTAGAAATAAAAGTAAAAACAGTAAGTCATATTGTTCGATAATCCCTTGCTAATAAATAATGTTATTTAAAACCGTCTTTTTTTCTGCGATATCTTCTATTCAGACCACAGATTGAGGTGCAATGCAACCATATTGCTTAGGAACATCTGTGGGAACATCAATCGAACCGACGAACAATAAATAATTCAGACGCATTGTCATATTGTAATACCGCTTCTTTACCAACTTTTAGATGAAACAATATGTATGGTTGTTTTAACCAATTTCAAATACTTGTTTTTATTGTTTCCATCCGCAATTTTAATTCCTGCCCATCTACAACGACAACGCTCGTTGCGACATACCTATAACAAAGGACAATAAATCGCCCACTGTAAATATAGGTACTACCATTATAACCGCTATACCTACGCCTACTTATAATTTATGTTCTTATCATATCCCCCTTCTAAAATATCTTTGGCCGGCGTTATACTAGCTTACCTATCTGTATAAATATTAGCCCATATAAATCCTACATGCAAGCACATCCTCTACAACGGAGAGTACGATTGAGAGGGGTTAGGCCGCAGAATCCACCCCGCTGGCCTAGTATTTTACATACTTATGTTATGCAAGAGTTCTCAGATGATTTACTTCTATAGTGTGAGGTGAATGGTGATTGTCTATCAACACACACATGACTCCGAAAAGTCAGAGGTGTGCCCTGGGATTCAAACCCGCGAACACCGTGTACGTGTTGGCAGCCACGGCTGGTCCGTTACTAACAGGCCACCACGTATTCAGACACTAACACTACAAAATAAAGATAAAAAACCATAAGGATAAAACGTTATTTGAAGTTGCATATTAAATCTATTAATCCTATTTAAGAAAACACGTCAAAACTATTGTTACATATGTTTACTATAATAATAAAATAATATCATAATCTTTTATATCCTATAGTTCCTCCTTATCCTGATTCCCTAATTACGCGATGCGACGCCCTTTTTAGCGTTTGTCCCAGAGTTGTAGCCATTTCTATACGGCATACTAAACCAGAACCCCCCCGTGTCCTAAACAATCCGAACAACCTATTTTGTAGTTTAAAATGACTACGAAATTTAGTCTGCATTATGCTAAAGCAGAAAGGAGGCAAGACATGTTTATATTATTATGTAGATTACAATCATTACTCTTAATATCACGATTACGTGCCATGACTTGGACATCTGACAGTAAAACACAACAACACGAGACATCTAAAATAGAATTACAATATATGAAAATCGTACCTTTTTAGTGTTCTTACCTCATAGGAAAAAACGGAAACCTCATAGGATCACTTTGTTGTCCATCTGTCTGTATGTCAAAGCCCTTATTCTCAGGAACGCGTGAAAGTATGGAGCTGATATTTATACTTATCAAATACTCAGGTCAACTATCCCTTGAAGCTGTGAAAAATTCAAACTTCTAAGCCAACGCAATCGAAAGATCGGGCTTATGATGAAAAATTTCGACACTAGCTAGGGAATCAAAATCAAATCAATTCAAAATTACAGGCCGGCATAATTGTATCTATTGACATGGGACTGCTATTTGATGCCAAATGATACTCTGCCTGAACGGCATTTACGCTCACCATCACTGCAGTGTGGTCAAATGTCGGGTCAGAAAAGAAAAAAAATAAAAAAAAACTACAGGGTTCTTCCCTTGAACTCAGAATCTTGAAATTTGGTACAAAGCAACTACTTATAGCATGGATATAAAAAAATTGCGAGAAGCATACATTTTTAGACAGATATCATAGATTTCTACGGAACACTCAGTGCGTGAATCCGACTCGCACTTGGACGGTTTTTTCATTGGATACATAGGTCCGGAAAACAAGCAAGCATGTGATCATAATTTCCCATAATTTCACATCCAGGTCCTAGATTTTTTGCCGGACCAAAAACTCCGGAGGGGGGCGGGAATGGATATAGAATGGAAAGAGGAAAGGATTTTTGGGCATCAATCTCCCCCACCGGACGAAACGCGACATTTAAGCCATAGACTACAGCGTAAAGTTGTCGCTACGCGTCTATATGCTGTGATACAGTGGTACCACCCTGGACGAGTCTGCCTATTCATGCGGAGTCATGACTTAAAACAGCGTGGCTCTACATCTTCCACTCCTCTTATTCCCCAAAAGGTTCCAAGTCCTTTACCTTGCTAGAAAAATCGCCTATTGGAGATAAAACTATATTCACTATTTTATCATTTAGATTCGAGGCTTATACCTGACTAGCTTTTGCTCGCGTCTTCGCTCGCGTTAAGTTTTATTATTAATTAGGTATAGTTTTTGCGGCTTTACTTTTGTTTAGCGTGTGTAAAAAATTAGGACCTACAAAACTTATTTGTACACAATATTCTTAACTAATCTGTCATTAGGCGCTAAAAATATCAAGCTATTGGGTGAACTTACTCGTGAGCAAGCACCATAAAACTGAAATGCTAAATTGAATTTATCAATATCCTATTTATGCGAACGTCTTCATCATAGTAGCTCCAATCTTTAATTCCAGTTCAATCAGTCGAAAATCTAAGAAGATTTACACAAAATTTCACCCCCTATTTTAACCCCTTGGGGGTAGAATTCATCAAAATCCTTTCTTAGCAGATGCCTACGTTATAACATCTACCTGCATGACAAATTTCAGCTTGATCCGTCCAGTAGTTTGTGGTGTGTGTTGATAGATCACTAAGTCAGTCAGTCACCTTTGAGTTATATATATTTAGATATACCTTTAAATTTTTTCGCCGTTTTGTAGCGGACACGGGATTTGCCAATCTCCGTATAAATGTCTGCTTGCGAGCAAAAAAATCAGTTGCAATAGTGTAGTGTCCTGTTTTAATCGTGAAGTGAATGCTCGCGACATGGCTAAATGTATACAGTTTACCGTTAACGGACGTATTTATAAAGGTTAGTTAAATTGAAACAATAATTAATTAGTGATGATAAGCATTATATGATAATTGAATTATATCTTCCCTTTGTTTAAGAAATAAAAATATTGGTTAATTAGGCTGTATATTTTTTTTAATTTTATTTCCTAGCATTGAATTTTTATTTTACAAAAAAATGAGGATATATTAATTTTGAGACATTAAATTGTAAGCCTTAATTAAAAGACTAAGACCCTTAATTAAGAATAAATAAAATAAATAACTGAACAACACCCAACAGTCACTTACATAGTCCAGGCACCACACTTAGATCGAGTCTTGTGTCGTGGGTATCACGAACTACGAGAGACTTTTCGGTCTCACAACATCCAGACCCGAAAGAAATATTTGTAGGCCACACAAACATTTTTCTCGGTGCGGGGTTCGAAACCATGGCCTTTCGTTTCACAGGCGGCGTCTAACCGACTGCGCCACGGAGGTTGTCAAATATCAATCAGTAAAATATAGCAGAGGATATCGAATAAATCACATGGAATCAATCTTATTTTTACTGTAGTAGCAATTATTAGAAGTCGGAATGTAAATCGTGACACTGGATCAAATTTTACAGGAAAAAATGTAAGAATACAATTTTCCTGATATTCTGAATTTATTAGGACTTTAATTGGTTTGTTAAATTATTTTTTATAGAACGAAGTTACTGCTATGCGCTAGTAAGTTATTTCTATCCCAATAAAATAGTAGAGCTTTCTTTTTTTTTTATTCCAATGACATGGACACGAGCATGCCATTCGCTTGACGGTAAGCAATACGGCTGCGCATGTACCAATAAAAAAATCACAAAACCAACCAACACCATTATTAATAAGCCATGCTAATATTAAGTCTCATTATGTCCAATAGCGACTCTGGTTACAATCGCATGTACCAATAAAAAAATCACAAAACCAACCAACACCATTATTAAAAAGCCATGCTAATATTAAGTCTCATTATCTCCAATAGCGACTCTGGTTACAATCGCATGTACCAATAAAAAAATCACAAAACCAATCAACACCATCATTAAAAAGCCATGCTAATATTAAGTCTCATTATGTCCAATAGCGACTCTGGTTACAATCGCATGTACCAATAAAAAAATCACAAAACCAACCAACACCATTATTAAAAAGCCATGCTAATATTAAGTCTCATTATCTCCAATAGCGACTCTGGTTACAATCGCATGTACCAATAAAAAAATCACAAAACCAATCAACACCATCATTAAAAAGCCATGCTAATATTAAGTCTCATTATGTCCAATAGCGACTCTGGTTACAATCGCATGTACCAATAAAAAAATCACAAAACCAACCAACACCATTATTAAAAAGCCATGCTAATATTAAGTCTCATTATCTCCAATAGCGACTCTGGTTACAATGTCCTTCAAACTGGAAAACAGCGGGAGAAAAAGGCATTGCGGTAATATCTACCCAGGCGGCCTCTCACATATGAGAGACCTGCCACCAGTAAAGTTGCCAAGACAGCATTCAACAGCCTTGCTGAACCGGCTTGAAAACGTCGTATTTTGATCTTATTTATAAACAAAACATTGTCATGAATTTTTATGCTACACAATATTAGTACATAAATATTTCCAAAATCAGTGCAATCGTGATAACTGCTATAGAGGATGCAAGTATTAGTAATGAATGTCTTAACGAGGTATCATTACATTGTTATAGATTCTTAGAAACTTTTTGCACTTTAACTACTAAAGTAAGATAATTGCTTCTGTTGGGCAGTTATTAGCTACGGATAAATAGACCGTATGTAAATATATTTGGAAATAAGTAACCTTTATAGTCACGAAAATTTCTCGTTACCACAGTAAAATATCCTAAGTCATACCTAGTTTCTGTGACCTGTGAGAGACTTATGGAATACATTCGATTTAACTATTGCTGAGAAGACAACTAAGTATTGGTTTCGTCGAAAGTATCGATGGTGTGACTACCTGTTAGCTAATTTTAATCTGTTAATTTTGTGATGTGGCTTTGTTAGGTACATTAAATTTATTTTTGCAAAGTTAACGAATGGATTCCCCGCAACACATCATTGAACGCGTACCTGCGGTACTATTGCTGCCTGCCGGGCACCAAGGCGATGTGTCGTGAAGGCGGCTGCGGCGCCTGCATCGTCTCCGTGCGCGCCAGGCGATACCCCAGCAACAACACCGAGATATTCTCTGTCAACTCTGTAAGTAAAACACATCTCTGAACGCGTGCGTACCTGCGGCACCACTGCTGCCTGACGTATTGTTTTCAATTTCTCCACTTTTCAAATTAAAGTAGCATAACGTTCAATGAAATATTCCCGTAGTGTCTGGTGCTGGTGTTCTCGTGCCACGGCTGGGACATCACCACGGTGGAGGGGCTCGGCAACCGCCGCGACGGCTACGACGACATACAGACGCGGATAGCCGCCTTCAACGGCACGCAGTGCGGATACTGCACGCCCGGATGGGTCATGCACATGAACAGGTAGGTATAACTCCCAGTGACAATTGAAGATATACAATACAGTACATTCACTTGAATATATAATATATTCATTTGATCATTAAATCTATTCGCTCTTATCCAGCCTCAGAGACAAAAACCTCACTATGGCCGAGTTAGAGAAGAGTTTTGCCTGCAACACTTGCCGATGTACTGGATACCGGCCAATTTTAGACACAATGAAGTCGTTTGCATGTGACGCAACTTCTGAACTCTGTCAACGAGTAAAGGACATAGAAGATCTAAGCTCCTGCAATAAAATCTGTCAGAAAATTAGAAAGTTATCCATCAACAGCGGCAAAAGTGACTGGAGTATCATTACAGACGTTAAAAAGGAGGAAATGATTTGTCTAGACTTCGGAAAGAATCAGTTCTATAAAGTTTATGAGGAAAATGAAATATTCCGCGTTTTTCAAGAGCGCGGTGTGGATTCGTATATGTTTGTTGATGGTAACACTGGAAAAGGTAAGATTTATCCATTTTTAGGTTATCTAGAAGTACAACTGATTTATATATGCAAGCCCAATGTTGTGATAAATATTGTTGAAAAATGTAATTTTTTGCTAATTACTTATACGCGTCTTAGACCATATAATATATTCTCAGGCATTGCGTTAAAATACCATAAGTTACGAAACGAGAGAATGTATCCAAATAAAAAAAATCCTATTATTAGGCAATTTAATTGATTGTTTGCATTCTATACGTCTTGCAATCATAATGTACAATAAAATAATATTTTACAGTGTTATTGTAGGTGTAGGGGCTTTAGAAAAATAAATTACCATGAGACATAAGAAGTCATTATTCTAAATTAAAAATGCCTATTTTCAAGGTTTACGTGTTTAAAAAATATTACAATCTTACCATTTCTCAGAAAAAATAATATTATGTGTCCATTGTTATAAATAATAAAATCAGGCAATTTTTACACTGAAGTTTTAATGTCTATTTATATGAAAAGTAATGAGGACACTAACTGCCTAATTTATTTTGTTGAATTTTTAAATTCTCCCGTAATTTAGGATATCTTTTCATAGTCATCTCAGCATGATATCAAAAATATTATCTAAAACACTAACATTTTCAGGTATCGTGGAAAATTTCAAGTACCCTCGTACCTTGATAGACATCAGTGAAGTGGCGTCATTAAAAAGCTACAAATTTGATCAGAACCTGATCCTCGGTGCCAACATATCTCTTCAGGATTGCATCAGTATATTTAAGTATGCAAAAACTAATAGCGATTTTGCTTACCTAGGAGAATTTGTGCCGCATTTTGAACTTATCGCACATATCCCTGTAAGAAAGGTTAGTTCCCTATAGTAAAATTGTAAATGCTTAATATAAATCACAATCCAAAAATCCAACCCACACAAAGCCAACGTGGTGGACTACATTTATGGCCCAATACCTTTCAATGGTACTCTTGATTGTAGACTAGACCTGTGCCCGGCATTCGGACGTATATGGGTTGATACAGGTATCCTAAATATTTCGTCCGGTATATATCAATTGGTAAAATTACTTGATTGGACGTTTGTTTTAGATCGGATCATTGGCCGGTAATTTGATGTACAAGCGCTCTTATCCTAATTACCAATCGGATGTGTTTCTCCTATTTGAATGTGTCGGTGCTGTGGTCACTATCCGTAAGTATTCTTCTAGTTGTTCCAATTCCACACCTTCGACTTTATGTTCTTTAATACCTGTCTTATTCTAGCATAAGATTCCATTATCATCTTCATCTAAACGAATGTTTTTGTCTTTATTGTTATCAGGTACAAGCGTAAGTCTTTACATAACTATGACACTGCCTGAATTCCTCAAGTTCAACATGCAAGGATGTATCATGGTGAATATTGCGCTGCCGCCGCTGAGAGAAGACTCGCATATTTTCAAGAGCTATAAGGTAAACCAATTTTCATTAATTTCTTAAAATTATTAACGACAAACGCTGATGGTCCTTTTAATTGTAACATGATTGATAACGATCAATCATGTTGAACAACGGTTCATACTGTATTGATGTTGAAAGAGGCACCAGCAAACTACTGTTTACCTTCAATGCAATTGCTTTCTGTTTTACTAGATAATGCCTCGAAGTCAGAACGCTCTGGCAATAGTCAACGCCGCATTTCTACTACATGTAGACTCAAAGAAGAACATAATAGACGCGAGCATAGTGTACGGTAACATCGCGCCGGACTTCATCCACGCGCGACAGACGGAGCAGTACTTGCGAGGCGCGAGCTTGTGGAGCTCGGCGTCGCTGCAGCGCGCGCTGCAGCTGCTGAGCAGGGAGCTGGCGCCGGTACTCCGCCCGCCCGAGCCCGCATCCATAGCCAGGAAGAAACTGGCGCTCGGACTCTTCTATAAGGTAACAAGGCCAAAACCATAAAAAATATTAAACACACTGACACTACAATGTACATGTTCTTTGACTTCAGTTCACGACAGAGTAAACATACTCCCAAATATGTGAGGAGATTCAAATAGCAATCATTGACTCGAAATGAAAACTGTTGCAAAAGGATGGACAGGATTTTCTAGCACTTTCATTTGAAATGAAAAGAAGTGTGTGTAAATTTGCAAAAGTTTGAACAATAAAGTCGAAGATTTTGTAAGCGAAGTAAATAATTTCAAGAGAATGTCATATTTGTACATTCCGATCGAGTTATTTTATTAATGTGCAATCGTTACTTTTTCTTCCTTTTAACTTACTTGAAAACTATTAATAGTCAGACTGACCAGTTTATTACGGCTATGAAGGTTGTATAAGGAGAATGCCCTCGTACCTTTAGAACTGGTTACAATGAAAATAAAACTTCTAAATTCTAAATGGAGAACGTGTTGATGCACTCATTACCTACTTATGACTTTGACCGCGCAAACTTGCTTTTAGATCTCTTTGTTAAATATTATATACTGGAGCCTTAGATTAATTTGGAAATCCTCGATACTTATTTTCATACAACTTATATGCCAATAAAATGATTACACTTTACTTAATATTAAGTTCAGAAGTAGTTCCAGAGTGGGTGTCATCAAAGGTTATATACCAGCCGACAAGTGACGCAAGTCAATTGAAAGCTATTTTTTTTATTACGATAAATAGCGAGATGGGCTTACTATTCGCCTGATGGTAATCTGTACGACCGCTCGTCGACAGTAGTAAAACCAAACAACACCATGAATTACATGCTTGACATTCTTATGCGCTCGCCATCCTGAGTCATAAGATGTTAAGTGCCATTATGTCCATTAGTTATCCTGGCTACAATGTCTTTAACCCGGAACAACAGTGCATTTACACTGCTGTTTGGTGGGAGATATAGACATTGCTGTAGTACCTACCAAGGCATCCTCTCAAATATGAGAGACCTACCTCCAGTTTTTTTAATTTTTTATTTCCAGTTTGTCCTCAACACAGCCCCAAATTCCATTGTTCCTGCATCCTATCGTTCAGGAGGGGATTTGCTCACCCGTCCAGTCTCTCAAGGTACTAAGGATTATACGACTGACTCCACACTATACCCCGTCAACCAGCCAGTGCAGAAGTTAGAGGCACTCATTCAGAGTTCTGGAGAGGCGGTGTACGCAAACGACATACCGCCGCAGCCGAGGGAAGTGTTCGCAGCGTTTGTATTATCTACTATTCATAAAGGAACAGTAGATAAGGTTATTGCACATGAGGTATTGGTAAGTACAGACAATTATATCTACATATTATGTGAGATCGAGAGAACTATTGATCATTTATAACACAAACACGAAGAATCTGTCAAAGCCAAATTGAGGATATTCAAGATAGTAGGTTTTACAATTACATTACCTGACATTATTATAAAATAAATATTAGTGAAGTGATTTTTCATTCTTTTTAATGCAGCTGTTTAAATAATTAGTCATAAAGATGTTTTTTCACTTTTTACGGGTCATACTAAAGGTGGCTTTATATTTACATCTTGACAGTCACCTACAAATCTACAATTCACAAAGAGTAGTCATGTGGCATCATGTCATGGACTTTTGTATTGATTTTTTTTATCATGCACATTTTTATATAAAAATTACAAAATCCGTTGTTATTGACTTTTTTTTAAGGAATTGGAAGGAGTCATCGCTGTCTTTACCGCAAAAGATATTCCCGGTGTCAACTCATTCATACTCCCAGGCCTGCGACTTCAAGTGGAAAACGAGGAGATATTGGCCACGGAAGTCAAGTATTACGGGCAACCTGTAGCTATTGTCGTTGCTGACTCTGAAGAACTTGCCAGTACTGTGGCCAAAGAAGTAAAAGTTAATTATAAAAACGTAAGCGCTGCTCCACCAGTGATAACCATTAACGAAGCTAAGAAAGACAGCTCCAGAATCAGGCCTGGACTAGGCACTCTAACACCAACTACCCGTGGTAATAACGTGACTAAAGTTATAAAGGGTGTTTATGAAATAGAAGGGCAGTACCATTATTACATGGAGCCTATGACGTGTGTTGTGGTGCCTGTTGATAACATGCTAATGGTTTACAACGCAACGCAGTGGATGGACCAAACACAAATAACCATTGCTAGGTCTTTGAAAATTAATGAAAGCAAGTGAGTATGTCAGATACCTGTATGTTTGTTATAGTTACATATGTAGAAATTATAATTTCGTTTGAAAAAAACAGATTCTATTGCGACCAATTTAGAAATACAAATCGCCATTATTAATAGAAAATGAAATGGAACTGGGCTGGCTCCACACAGTAACTCCCCAGTAACTAACCGACTACGCGGTATGCCTAAAAGATGACACGATGAACTCGAATAAAATCTTTCGAACTAGCGGCAATTATTATTTCACCGCGACAAATGGAAGGAAATGAGGCTGGGCAAAAGGCCTCTCTTTACCTAACAGTGGGAATTAAAAGGCTTATAAAGTATCGATATCATTTTATACACCATTGAATCCATCCATCCATCCATTGAAGCATCCATTGAAAGTGTTCTCAATATAGCTAAAATTTTTTAAATATTTCTTCTTATTTCATTCTAGTGTGATATGTAAAGTGAACCGTTTGGGCGGCGGCTTTGGAGGCAAAATAAGTCGGAGCGCTCAAATAGCAGCGGGATCGGCTTTAGTAGCCCACCATCTTAACCGGCCGTGTCGGTTTATATTGCCCTTGCAAACCAATCTCGCGATATCCGGGAAGCGATTGCCAACTCAGTGTGAATACGAGGTAATTAACTTAAATATTATCTCATTTAATTAAGGACAGTCATTGTAAACTTTGTATGTTTTGAGTTTGGATTTTGTATACAAAAAATTTTTCAAAATTCTTAATTATCAGATTGAAATACGTGCTTTTATAAAATAGTTTATTTTTGTTTTATTTGATTTTACACACAAAAAATATGATTAGTAAATTTTATCAATGAATTATTTTTATAATCAACCTACACGAATAGTGTACTTATCAAAGGTTTTAATCATGAACCCCCGTGTCAAATATTTAAATTATAATTATATTAATACTAAATAAATAAATACACCCAAGTAATAATAATAAGTGCGTGGTGGCCTGTTGGTAAACGGACTAGACACGGCTGCCAACATGTTCTCGGTGGTCGTGGGTTCGAATCCCAGGGCACACCTCTGACTTTTCGGAGTCATGTGTGTATTGATAGTCAATCACCACGCACTAAAACGGTGAAGGAAAACATCGTGAGGAAACCTGCATACCATAGCGATTCATAAGAATTTCTATGGTATGTAAGTCCGCCAACCCGCACTAGGCCAGCGTGGTGGACTATATGGCCTAACCACTCTCAATCGTATTCTCGATTGTAGAGTAGGCCCGTGCCCTGCAGTGGGACGTATATGGGCTGATACAGATACAGAAATACACCCAACAGTCACATTTGTACATAGTCCTGGCCCCACATTAAGATCAATTAAGTCTTGTGTCGTGGATATCGGGACCTATGAGATACTTTTCAGTCTCACAAACCCGAGACAAATACTTGTGGGCCTCACAAACATTTGTCTCGGTGCGGGGATCGAACCCGCGGCCTCTCGTTTCACAGGCGGCGTCTAACCAACTGCGTCACGGAGGCTGTCATACTGTCTAGTATTAATATAATTATAATTTAAATATAATTATTACTATAATATTATTTCAAGGTGGGTGTAGACGATGACGGCAAAATCCAATATTTAGACGCTTCAATTGTGCAAGATGCGGGGTGTTCTAACAATGACAATATCACCTATTTCACGGCCAACGCGTTTAAAAACTGTTACTACTCTTCTACTTTCTCAGTCAAAACTGCAACTGTTATCACTGATCTTGATTCGAATACATTCTTCAGGGCGCCAGGTAAAATAATTGATTTTGTATTCCTGATTCATGGTATCACAAAACATTTTGATTAAAAACTATCAAATATTGTTTGTATAAAAATATATTTAATTAAACAGGTACTTGCGAAGGAATAGGATCAGTGGAGCACATAATGGATCACATAGCATTCACAGTTCAAAAAGATCCTATGGAAGTACGATCAATCAACATGAGAACCACAGATAATGATTTATTAGAGATGATAGAAATTTTGAAAAAGAGCGCCAAGTACGATGAACGTCATGCTGCTATTAAACAATTCAATGAAACAAATAGATGGATGAAGAAGGCCATAAATATTAATGTAATGAGTTTCCCCGTAATTTACTATGGAAATTACACAGCATTCGTGACGATTTACAGGGCTGATGGCACAGTCACTGTGACGACGGGAGGTATAGAGATGGGACAAGGAGCGAACACAAAAGCAGCACAAGTCTGCGCTCGAGAGTTAGGAATCCCGCTTGAATATGTTCACGTAATTCCGCATTACAATTTTGTTGCTGCAAATAACGTTTTCTCCGGAGCAAGTATAGTTACCGAGAGCGTTTGCTACTCGATTATTAGAGCGTGCGAAATTCTGAGAAATAGACTCGCTCCAATTAGAGAACAGATGGGTGACGCATCATGGGAAAGTATTATTTTGGCTGCAGGGAATGCGGAAATCGATTTGACGGCAGGCTACATGATGAATGATACAGATGAGAACCTACGCGGATACAATGCATTTGCTGTGTCGATCATTGAAGTGCAATTGGATGTACTACTAGGCCAGTTTCAAATGGTGCGAGTGGATATATTGGAAGATTGCGGTGTAAGCGTTAACCCCGCCTTGGATATTGGGCAGGTAAAATATACACGGAAATATAAAAAGTATCTGATATAGTATATTTTTATGACTGCGAAATAATTTCAAATTATTTTTAGGTTGAAGGTGCTTTCATACAAGGCATAGGATATTTCACCTGCGAAAAGCTGGTATACGATAAAAATACTGGTAAACTATTGACGAACAGATCCCTCAACTACCACGTGCCGCTGTGCCAAGATATACCTATAACCTTTAACGTCAGCTTGAGAAATAATCCAAAGAATACTGAGGGTGTTTTGGGCGCTAAAAGTAAGTCAATTCCAGTATCAATAGTAGTTACTATTACTAGGAAAAACTCAAGAGTACGTAAAAAAATAAGACATGTGAAATTACTACTACTACTCGATTACAAAATGTATATTAAAAAGCCTTAGTATCACTGTGTTGCAATGATATAGCTTCAAGGTAGCCAAAATTTGCAATGCTCACGATTTAAGTTGAGGTTTGGTTACTTCGACAATAATCTAATTAGGTATATTAGATCAGGGTTACACTAACTAACATTAAGCTGTAAACCCCTCAAATAAGCCCTAGGTAAACCTTATCTACATTAGACCAGTGTTTTGGCCTAATAAATCTGGAAACCCCTAAAAAAACCAGACGTATTTAATCAAACATCTTAAAAGTTTTGCAATGACATCAATTTAATCTAAACTAATATCACAAAAATAAAAGAGGAAAGATTTGATTATTATTTTCCATTGAATAGGCTTCGACCAAAACTACCTAGCTGAAAAATTATTTGAGCATTAGAATCCTACATTATGCCTGATGAACATAAGTGCCAGAATGTGACTCTTTAAACTTGTACAAAGATTTTATTATTTTATAAACACACTTCTAGTCGAGCCAGGCCGAATCGCCAAGAAAAAGAAAAAAAGTAAAGAAAAGTTTGATTTAGATTATTTATTTGTTTAAAGCTTGCGGCGAGATGGGCATATGCACAGCCCATGGAGTTACTTTAGCTCTACGGCAATGCATCATGGCTTCTAGGAATCAGTCAGGACACGACCCCACGCAGTGGATAAACATTGGTAATTTGGTCTTATATCATTATATTTATAAGAAAAGTATCACTGAAATTCTTAAAGTTATACTCGTAGTTGTAATGTCAAGAGCTGTACACACGGCTGTCAACATGCTGACGGTGGTCGCGAATTTAAATCCCAGGGCAAATCTCTGATTGTTCAGAGTCATATGTGTATTGACAGTCAATCAGCACACACTTTACCGGTGAAGTAAAACATCGTGAGCAAACCGGTATGCAGCAGCGATTTTTTAAGAATTTCCATGATATGTAAAGTCCGGCAACCCGCACAAGGGCAGAGTGGTGGACTATATGGCCTAACAATTCTCAATCGCATTCCCGAGTGTAGAGGTGGCCCTTGCTCGCCAGTGGAAACGTAAATATATGGTCTGATACAGAATGCCCAATAACCACAGTCTAATTATTAACTTATGATCCTTCTATATATTTTTATCTTTTACAGATATTCCCTACAACACGGAATCTATATTGAAAGCTCTGGACACGAAAATAGAAGAATACAAACTTGACATTTAAATCTGAATTTGTTTATTGAAATACCAAAGTATACTGACTGTTTAAGTACATACATAAACTCACGCCTTTTACTCAGAAGGGGTAGGTAAAGGTGCAAGGACACCCACATTTCACCTTGTAAGTTCCGTCCCACGATATGATTGGGACGTGCTTATCGCCATATCTGGCACAAATTCCGAGGTTCCGAGCTGATAATGAATAGAAAAATCCAATACCACTTTGCCCGACCCGAGATTCGATCCCGGGACCTCAGCTTTGTAACTATACCTTAGTACAACTACGCCACTGAAGCAGTAGGTATGTTGAAGTGAAATGTATAATACTTAATATCAATGTAAGGTTCGTCGGAATAAAAAATCTTAAAGCCAAGTCCCAGTGCTTAATTTATATCTTTAAGAAGAATCCTAATATATTATAGGCTAATACATCATATTATTTAGGCTAAAGAGGACTCAACAAAACTATGTAAATGAAACCAGATCATAATTAAATAAATCTCATATTCGCTATTCTTTATAAACCAGACTTTAAAGCGTAAATTCTTACGGCCGTACTCAGAGACAGTTAATGTCAATTAAACCGTTCCTTAGTAAAGATTTTTGTACGTAAAATCTACACTAAGTAATGATTCAATCGATATTAAATATATCTGAGTACGGCAGTTAATGTTATTTTTTTATTGCAATGAATGGCGAGACGAGCGTGCCATTTGCCTGATGGTAAGCGATACGACCGCTCATAAACAGTAGCAACATTCCACTGCGCTCGCCATCCTGAGACAGATGTTGAGTCTCATTATATCCAGTAATTACTTTGGCTACAATGTCCTTCAAACCGTTTTATTTTATACAACAGTAAATTTATATTGGTATTCTTGTTGTTGTTCATCGTATAGAGTTCATACAAATTTACTTAGTTGCAATAAATAAAATATTTTATTTTGGTTGCAAATAACATGACAAGAAAACAAAGTATCCAGCTTATTAAGTTTAAATAAAGCTCTTTGCTATTCAATGTAATTCATTTCTTTCTTGTTACGTTAGTTGTTGATTTTATTTCCTTACAAGTATAGTGCTCCTTCGAAGTGTTTAATGAGTAAGAGCTTTAAAGAAGCATTAGCTAACAAAATCTGAAATGTTTGTTTGAATCCCACGATAAAAGATAAGTAAATGTTATTCTAGACTATACTGAACTCTTTCTAGACAGATTCAAATTTAAAGATTTTAATAGTCTTGTTTATGATAATAAATAAGTGCTACCTAATGCACTAGCGATGGAAAACCCTTATTACTTATTATACGACCTATTATTCTCAGTTTATACTCTATTGAATTCCCTATTTTAGAAAAAAAATTATAACTCTAAAATAAAACATTAAAAGAACAACCGAAGTAGTCATTTTAATATATTTATGAAAAAACAGGTACTTATACTCGTTTCAGTTAACATCACATTATGATACTAAACCGCAAACCTCTATATTAATAGTTTTGAACGACTCTAGATTGACCATCGGATCTCACATGATAAATAGTAGCAGAACTGAATTTAAAATAGCAGTCGTTCCTATTTTCGAAGACGCCGGTATTACCTTTAAACATTTTAACCTACACACAGCACATTTCTATATGTATATTAAAATCCTTCAATGAAAAGAAATACGACACATGCAAGTTTAAATAAAAATCACTTACCGAAGTACAGTCACGAAGCGGAATGAAGGCGGCGAATGTTCGACTCTAGCATAAACATGAATATAGATGGCGCTATTTGAAGACGGCGAAATACGAATACTCTTTCCTACATTACGAAATACAAATATACTGAATACTTTTATAATACTGAACACAGACATGAATGTAAAATTCTAAATAGATGAGTGAAATGTAGCGGCCGTATTCATAGATAATTATAATTGACCAATCGATGGTCGTTCTCACATAGAACACATATTGATAAACATCATAAAAATACCGACTAGCTATTAGTGCCAAGTACTACATTAAAAGTAACTGTCGTTCCTATTTTCGGAGATGTCGGTATATTCCTATAAATATTTTAAATCGCAGAGTACATTTCTATATATACACTCAAATCCTTCAATAATAAAAAGCAACACCACACATGCAAGTTGTAATAATAATCACTTACCTGAGTACCGCTCACGAAGCGAAGTGAAGACGGCGAATATCTAGCATAAACCACACATGAATATAGTTGGCGCTGTTTGAAGACGACGAAATACGAATGCAATCCTCTTGTACGTATAAATTACAAAATACAAAAATACAGAACACTTTTGTAATACTGAACCACAGACATGAATGGAAAACTAACGGCCTTATTCAGAAAGCTTTAAAACCTATTTCAGTTATCGAATATTTTGTCTCTTTCGAACGATTTTTGGGTCCAATTTGAGCGAAGAAGACAAAACATACGATACTGAAATAAATTTTATAACTGTCTGTCTGTCTGAATAAGGGTGTAAATAGTTTAGTGAAGATTTTATACTCATACCTACACTTGATTTTCAAAAGAGTGAATGGTTTATACAGTTCAGAGATATTTCGATGAATAGTGCCGTTTTTCGTAGTTTTTTGTTCGATTAACATACGAGCTAGTTCTTTAAAATACATGTAGGTAGTTAAAATTTAAATGGGTTTCGAGCAAACAGAATTAAATCGCCAAATTACCGTAGTCATTTCAGAACAAAGTGCAACATACGGACTCGATTAATTTTAATATTTTAAAGAAATTAACGATAAACTTAGTATCTATACCTATTAATAAAAAACATAAATAATCTCTCTTCTTAAAAAAAAAATACTTCGTCGTTTATGTACTTATTTTCATGTCTGTGGTTCGATTAAATGAAAATCACTTACCGAGGACCGCACACGAAGCTCGATGTCTCGAGACGAAGAGTGCCGGTATCTTGAAGCTCTACATACTAAATCACTCATGATTTATTGTAGCACAAATCACTAAACACTACGGCACTAATTACTCTACACCACTTGAACTAAATAGTCCACAAAACTATTAAAACCAAGCGGAGCTGCGGAGCTCTCACTTGTTTGAAAGACCGAACAGGACTGAAGCATTGACTCAAGAAAATCTCTAAAGAAAACTAACTACCCTCAACTGAATTGTATTTCCAATACAATATCATCCCCTTCCAAGTTATAAAAAAATACACTGTAAACAGGTATCTACCCACGTTTAAATGTTATTTATGCTTAACTACCCTCCGCTAAATTATATTTGCAAAAATTATGTTTCTTAGATTTACTCGAATATTATTCGTTGAAATATTTTTTTACAGATTTGTTCGCGGATTTGGTTTAATTTGTACATTTTACGTTTTTAAAATCTGCAATGATTAATTTTATTTTAATAAATAACATAACCACTTGAAAAAGGAAATAAAAAAACACTTTTCTTGGCCATATTTATAACTCAATATCGACTTTTATAATAATCCTTATACGTAGATACATCTAACAAGTATTAGTGAAAGCGGCAAACATGTATAATTTGAACAAAGAATTTTCACGTTTCAGTAGATATTATTGTTTTCCATTTTAAAGTATACGGTGTTAAAGTATATTATGTTTTTATACAAAGTTTATGATCTACATACCATGTTAGATGATGTAAAGAAATAATTTTAAACAGGAACCACAAACTATGAGATGTTCGGCTTGTATTTGATTGAAGATCAATTGTAATCCATAAGTCTTGGCATTGAGTTTCCCATTCCATCATACGGCATGAATTAAATATATATATCACGCTATAACCAATACTTTTTAGTAATTATTGGTCCGATTGGTCTCAACATCGATATCTGAGGAATCCCATACTTTGATATCCTAAATTGATAGTAAGATTTGCAAATTTAGGCCGAGTTTTTTAACTTTTTATTATTATATTCTTTATTTGCTGTTGGAATTTAGATGCGGAATTAATAGTACGTAAGGACGGCAGTTACGTAGAATTCAAATATTAAATCGTAGTAGACGAAATAATATGTTTATCATGTGGACTAGAGTTGCAAAAGTATGTATCTATACACGGGCGGAGACGGGCCGGGCTGCTAGTCTATACTAATATTATAAAGCTGAAGAGTTTGTTTGTTTGAACGCGCTAATCTCAGGAACCGCTGGTCCGATTTGGAAAATTCGTTCAGTGTTGGATAGTACATTTATCGAGGAATGCTATAGGCTATATATCATTACGCTATGACCTATAGGAGGGAAGCAGTAGTGACATTTCTAGCAAATACGAGGAAATTTTATTCGTGGTCCGATTGGTCGATATTCTCTATTGATAGTCGGAATAGAACATTTTGACCGCCATTTTGAAACGTGTATCTGCACCCGGGCGGAGCCGGGCCGGACCGCTAGTTATTTCATAAACCTGAAGACAATACTGAGCAATTGACTTCCTGAAACCGAACATGATGATGTAGAACCCTATCGGTATATTATCTTAGATTAAAATATTGTCATGTAAATCCAAAGAAATGTTTATTGTCATGAATTCTGTAGGTATTACTTTACGGCCTTATTAATAGAGTTTTAAAATTTATTTTATTTATCATTTCTTTTGTCTTTCTCGAACGACTTTTCAATTCTATATGAGCGAAGAAGAAAAAACATTCGATTACTGAAATAGATTTTAAAATTTTCTATGAATAAGGCCTTTATATACATGACAATTATAGTTAGGTGTCAGTCAATAAAAGAGTAGAGTAAGTGAAAAATAACACGTATTTATTATTAAACCAAATTAGATAAGTTTAAAATTAAAATACAAATACGCCATAAAAAAAAGTTACATTCATCAGGCTAGAAGGAGTAGAATATTTGATAAATGCTTATTGATATTCTATTCATTAAAACACATCTATTAACAATTATGCTATTTATATAAACAAATTAACTCGAACACAGCCTTATCAATAGTGTTAATGAAACCTTATTCATAAAGTCGGATACGGGAGGGATTAAGTTTAGCCCAAGGTTTCAATCGACTCGAATATTTCACTCATTCTTTATACTTTTTATATCACTGGGTTTTCATAAAATTATTGTCATATTAGGCCAAAGTACATCCGTATTTATTAACAAAGTCGTGAATGCCTCGCTATCAAAATAATCGAGTTACATTGATTAGGCTCAAACGCGTAGCCGTAGAATATTCGATACAAAATGCTTATTGAAATAATTTATATTCATTATAACACATTTGTTAATAATTTTCCTATTTATATAAACTAATTAACTCGAACACAGCCTTATTAGTACACTTTTCATGAAACCCTTAAACCCTTATTAGTAAACTAGGATGAGCGAGGGATTTACTTTAGCTCAAGGTTTCAGAATCGACTCGATTATTTTGTCATCCTTTTTACTTTTTAGTCAGTGGGTTGCCATGACAGGATTGTCATGTTAAGCCGAAGTTTAACAGGCGAGACAGTGACTGTTTCCATGGCGTGGTTGGTAGGACGCCAGCTCTAAAACGAAAGGCCGTGGGTTCGATCCCCGCACCGAAACAAATATTTGTGTGAACCACAGGTATTTATTTCAGGTATGGGTGTTTGAGAGACCGAAAAATCTCTCATAACTTCTGATACCCTCGATACAAGACTCGATCTTAGTGTTGGGTCAGGACTATGTATCTGACTGTTGGGTGTATTTATTTAATCAAAATAATGAAGTCAATTCTTAAGCTACTAATGGTAATTTTTTCAATCATCCAAGTTTATTCATATGCCTTAAGGCCTTAATCTACGCAGACTTCACAAATGAGATAAAGGATATTGTACTTAATACTTATATAATATTAAACACTGGCACTAAACTATAAAAACAACTATTTGATAATTCAATTTGCAAGCACATATTCATCTATTTTCGTATCCAGTGTATTCAGTATAGATTCCGTGTCAAATGGAACGGCTGTGGACAAAAGAAAACAAAAAATTAGAAACTTCGGAGTGAATAATAAATTTCTTATAGAATAGTATTGATTTTTAGAAGTGAAAAACGTGTATCTTATATGTGGACGTCGACGTTTGAACATTTGAACTTCAGAGTCAAAGAATACAGTAACCTCCCAGTACACAGGCTAAAACGAGAATAATTAAAGTTCAATAATATAATTATATTGTTTAAAATTGCATATACATGTTTTGTACTACGTTAAGTGATATTCCTTAAATATTACTATGTTCAGGATTATGCAATTGATAATAATCAATAATCGAGTGGAGATCCTCCAACGAGGTGGAGTGATGATATCCGACAGATGGCTGGTAGCGGTTGGAGACGTTGAGCTGAAGATCGAGCCCAGTGGCGTGCCATAGGAGAGGCCTATGTCCAGCAGTGGACGCGAATAGGCTGATGATGATGATGACGATGAATAATAAATAATTAAGAAAATTACCGATGTTAATCCATTGTGTGGGATCGTGTCCTGATTGTTTTCTCGAAGCCATAATGCAGTCTCGTAGAGCCAAAGTTATTCCATGGGCGGTGCATATACCCATCTCACCACATGCTGGAATAATAATTTCAAAAAAATACTAAATTTGACACTGATATTAAAAAAATACACAGCTTTGTTACATCGTTTTTTCATTGCAATTAATGGCGAGACGAGCACGCCTGATGGTAAGCGATACGACCGCTCATAAACAGTAGCAGAACCAAACAACACCTTGAATTACAAAGCAATGCTTGGCATTCCAGGCATGATAGGACCATCGCAATGTGTATTCCTCCCGCCAAACAGCAGTGTAAATTCACTGGTGTCTTCCATGTACAGACTTAACAACTTATATCTCAGGCTGGCGAGCGCAGTGAAATATCAAGCATTAATTTGTAATTCATAGTGTTGTTTGGTTTTGCACGTTGCTACTGTCAATGAGCCGTCGCATCGCTTACCATCAGGCGAATGGCATGCTCTTCTCGCCATTCATCAAAATAAAAATAAATAAATACACATACTTAAAGACAGACAAGAGATACTTAGAGAGAGATTTAATTGACTTACTTTTAGCTCCTAACACTCCCTGGGTGTTCTTACTATTATGTCTTAGGCTGACGTTGTAAGTAACTGGTATATCTTGGCACAGCGGTACGTGGTAGTTAAGAGATCTATTGGTCAGCAGTTTTCCCGTGGCTTTATCGTATACCAACTTCTCGCAAGTGAAATATCCTGCACCTTGGATGAAGGCGCCTTCAACCTTGAAATAGTAAAGCAATATTTTTATGTAGATATCATCTGCATTTTGAATCCATCGAGATAATTTTAAAATTAATACCAAATTGGCAAATTGTGCAAAAAGGCCCCAGTCCAAAATCAAAATTGCACTACGAAACTAGTAAATGAAAAAAATGCATGCATATGATAAAAATATGCAAAATATGTTGCAACTAAAAGTATTCTTGTCACCTACGCATAAAGAATATTAACGACTAAAATACATATGTATATATATTTTACCTGACCAATGTCCAAGATTGGGTTAACGCTCACACCGCAATCCTCCAATATATCGACACGAACCAACTGAAACTTGCCAAGTAGAACATCCAGTTGCACTTCTATGATCGAAACAGCAAACGCACTGTACGCTTGAAGATTCTTATCTGTGTCACTCATCATGTAACTACATGTCAAATCAATTTCTGCGTCACCTGCAGCCTTCACAATACTTGGCCACGACGCATTACCCATCCGCGCTCTAATCGGAGCCAATCTACTTCTCAAAATTTCACACGCTTTTATTATCGAATAGCAAACGCTTTCAGTGGTTATA